>QLOH01000236.1:52500-1393237 GCA_026901365.1 Sesbania bispinosa
TTGTTCATATACAGTACTACGTGTGAAAGCTGGTGACTCGGGTTGTTGCTCCTTTCTGCTGTCAGGACCACAACAGAGATACGGAAAAGAGAGACATATATGCTTTTTTGAGTGAGCCAAAACCAAAGGAAAGTGAAGAGGAGACATTGACTGGCTGAAAGCATGACAAAACCAAAGTTCACACAAACGCCTAAAAAATATATGCTTGTCATTATTTCAGGAAAGAGGTGCGCGCCATGTGTTAGATGGAATTCAAATTAACTACTATAATCTTCTATTAAGTTTTGACATTCATATAACATCACTAGAGTGTGCGACCATTAATTTGTGCAAAAATGAGATTAATGAGTGTAATTTGCATCCAGTTGCTCTTAAATGTGAAAGAACTATATATATATGGACGAACTCATGGCAGACATGGTGAAATAATAAAAGTGTGAAGTAATTTATGCTGCTTAGGCTTTTGTAATTTACACACAATACTTAATTAATAGTTTCACTTAATTAGACTTTAAAATTTACATTAACATAATGGTAATAATTTTAAAACATCAAAAGAATTTTAAAAATTATGTATATATAAGTGTGTGTAAATTTGTAAGAGAAAAGAAAAAGAGTTGGTCAGTTTAAGAACAAACATAATTATAAATGAATGAATAGGCACATCAATTTAGCAAATAAAATAATATGATAAAAATTATGAGCTAATATGATAGATGTTAAAATGGTAATTATGTATAACTACTCGTATTTTAGGAATTATATATAAAGAGTGAGGATTTTAACTACTATGTTTACATCCCAATGATACATTTTTATTTTTTTAGTCTTAATATTAGTTACTTTTTTGTTCTGGTTTATGTAATTTTAATTTTTCATTCGTTCTTTGATTGAATATGGTTTAGTTAATTTGGTCACATAAGTTTCAAATCTAATTACTATCATTCTAAAATATATATATATAAAAAAAAAGTCGCAATTTGGTACCCTCCTGTTAGAGAGTGTTTTGATACCTTCTTGTCATTTTTTTTATTGAATAAACCCAAATTACGTAGGAACAAGTCGTGTACTCTGTCCTAAATTATTTCGAAGACATAAAATAAATTTTAAATGAGACACATGTGTATTGTAAATGAGAATGTGAAAAAATGGGGAAATACAATAAAAAATACATGATAATAGTTATAGAGGGTCAAAAAGTCTTTTCAAAAATTAAAAATACAAATCTAAATAGTTAAATATTGTCCTATAAGTATAAAAATACTAAGATCATTTAAGAAAGTTGAGAGAAATTGATTAAATAATCAAAGAAGGTACCAAAACCCTCTCTCACGAGAGGGTACCCTAGAATTTCTCAAAAAAAAAAATGGTAAAGTGTCTGTTAACACATGGCAAATTAAGAATCAGCATTATCTCTACAATTTTCTGCATGACAACTACAATCGTTCTTGTTAAGGTTATGTTCTCGGTGAAATTAAACTCTAAGTGGTTATCTTCCAGGTACTCATAGTCTTTAAGGTGTTCCAAGTTGAGGGATGATATGCAGGTGAGTACCTGCGGGAACTCAACGCAAAATTCAGTTCTAGGGATCTTATCAAGAGGTTTCAAGTATATTATTATATATATGTCACTTGTTATTGTGGGCATTGAATCATTGCCACGTATACAATGTGTCCACACGTGGTTGCCCAGCCTTTCATATTAGAATACAAGCCCCCCAGCTTTGTTTTATCTCTGTAAGATGTTTAACTGATCAATGTATTCAACCATTCATAGTTAATTTTTTTTTGTTGTGGTTGTATAAGTGTATGATCGTATAGACAGTCAAAGTTGGCTAATGAAAATAAAATAAGCCCAGCCGGATTGGCCGACCGTGAATTTGTATATTTGCTTCTGTCCATTCTTGTGTAAAGAAATGTCTCGTCGAGTAAGTATTTATTCGACTACATTTGCCTAGACTTCAAATTTTCTCATATAAGGAATTTCCAAATTTAATGCCAAACGTAAAGGCCATGCTGATGGTTGGCTGGCTATAATACTGCCGGGAAAATTAGCCGGCCAGAGAATTACTGGAAAAAGGTTGGTCAGCTAGCTAGGACGATGCCGGAAAAAGGTTGGCCAGCTAGAGAATTGCCAAAAAAGGTTATCTGGAGGATTGATATGACTAGACATGTCGGGAGGATTGATTCGTCTAGAACATGTTGGGATGATTGGCCGGTTTGAACACTACCGGGAAGATTGGCCGGCTAGAATATCGAGGTGCTTCAATTAATTGAAAATTTTCCAAGTGTGAGGGGAAGGCTCATACATTCTCTTACTTAAGGCTTCCCCTTAAACAATTGGTACTTTGCAAACCAATAAAAGGATTTCTTCTTTATTTGAACCATAAGAGTTTGTGAATCCCTTAAGTTAATTCCCTGGTGTTCTCGGTAGAAGTAAGATCGGTCGACTCCTTAACCGGGTATAAGCTCGCTCAAGGAATCTCCCAGTATCTTTACTCTCCAAATGGGAACTGAGGGCTGATTACCCCCTGTGTGCCTCTTTAAACTTCCATTTCCTTAACCGCCAAGCCTCCACCTTTCCTGCCCACTAAGTCCCCCCTAGTTAACCGCCTGTCAAAGAGTGGGAGGAATGCCAATATTGGGCCTACTCGGTCGGCCTTATTGGCAGGGGAGTACACAACCTCTCAAGCCTAAGCCTACTCGTAGGGTAGTGCGAAAGACTTAAAGAATCTAACTTAAAAATTTTTTCGCCTTTACAAGGTAATTGAAACTTTAAAGCAACTTTAGAAAATCTTCAACTTGATGTCTTTTAATAAGTTGTCCTAATCGGGTAACCAATGCTCTTGTATGAGTTAGTAATATAGAGAATTTTTCGAGTCAATGTCTTTTCGTAGGTCAACGTATCCGAGTTACTAATGAGTTAGTAACTTAGAGAATTTTTCCAGTTACTATCTTTTCGTAAGTTAACATTGTCGAGTTACCAATGCTCTTTCTTGAGTTGGTAATTTAGAAAAAATCTTCATGTTGATGTCTTTTCTTAGGTCGACAATCTTCAAGTCGATGTCTTTTTCTTAGGTCGATAGTGTAGAGTTACCAATGCTCTTTATTGAGTTGGTAACTTAGAAAATCTTCAAGTTGATGTCTTTTCTTAGGTCGACAATCCTCAAGTCGATGTCTTTTCTTAGGTCGACAGTGTAGAGTTACCAATGCTCTTTATTGATTTGGTAACTTAGAAAATCTTCAATTTGATGTCTTTTCTTAGGTCGACAATCTTCAAGTCGATGTCTTTTCTTAGGTCGACGTATTGCAAGTCGATGCCCTTTCTTATGTTGACAATGCAGAGTTATCAATGCTCTTTCTTGAGTTGATAACTTAAATAATTTCATGTCGATGCCCTTTCTTAGGTCGACGTACTGCAAGTCGATGCCCTTTCTTAGGTTGACAATGCAGAGTTATCAATGCTCTTTCTTGAGTTGATAACTTAAATAATTTCATGTCGATGCCCTTTCTTAGGTCGACGATGCAGAGTTATCAATGCTCTTTCTTGAGTTGATAACTTAAATAATTTCATGTCGATACCCTTTCTTAGGTCGACGTACTGCAAGTCGATGCCCTTTATTAGGTCGACAATCTTCAAGTCGATGCCTTTTATTAGGTCGACAGTCTTCAAGTCGATGCCTTTTCTTAGGTCGACAGTCTTCATGTCGATGCCTTTTATTAGGTCGACAGTGTAGAGTTACCAATGCTCTTTCTTGAGTTGGTAACTTAGAAAATCTTCGAGCCGATACCTTTTATTAGGTCGACAGTTTTCGAGTCGATACCTTTTATTAGGTCGACAGTCTTCGAGTCGATTCCTTTTATTAGGTCGATAATGTAGAGTTATCAATGCTCTTTATTGAGTTGGTAACTTAGAAAATCTTCAAGTCAATGCCTTTTCAGGATTCATTTTATTCTCTGCCAATTTGATCAACGACTTTGTTTTCTTTCATTTTTCTTTAGAAACTTGACGAAAGTCAGCCCTCCACCACGCCAGCATATTAATTATGAGGGAGCAATTTACAAACAAAAAGAATCATTATTAGTAATTAATATAATAATTAATGTCACCCTATAATATATAAAACATAATTTAACTATGTCATTCAAATATAACATGAAGTTACATAACACAGTTACCCATAAAACAAAGCATATTTCACCAACGCCTATTTTTCAAAATACCCTGATGCCCTTAACATATCAAAATACCATGATTAACAAAAGAGTAATGATACCAAAAAGGGAAATTCAGGATACAACTTTTTTTTTTTTGGGTATGTTAGGACAGAAAAGAAAAAGCCATCTTGAAGAGATTGAAGTAAATAGGCGTAACACATTCACCGTAAAATATAAACACATGTAAATCAATCTTAAAAGGCAATCGAAAAACGTTCAATTTCATTGTTGCCCCTCCTTATTTTCACCATTAGTACTTTTTTTTTTCAAAAAACTAAGCACCAAACTAGAAAATTTCGTTTACGATATTGCAAAGCACAAACCATTACTTTAAAAGAATATCCTCTCTGTATCTCCAACATCAATTAATTTTTAATTTTTTTGTGAAGTCTCAGTAACGTTTTCAATAGTGTTGTACTGCATACCAAATAATCTCCAGATCCAGAATTGTCTCAGATAAATTTCTATTCTGAACAAGTGTTGTATATAAAGCTTAAGTTTCCTAAACCGCTTCAAAACTTAAATTTCATAAAATAATTTTTTGGATCCAACCTAGTTCCTAATTTTAATGTTTAAACTAACTATGTTTGAACCGCAAATATAAGAAATTTATGAGTGAACTACAAACTTGTGAAATTGAATCAACATCTAGCCACTACTCACAAATTTTTTCCTCGCCGACTTCTCTTCGTCTTGCGTGGGTTAGTGATATTGACGATTGTCTCCTGATTCTTGATGCAGCTGAAGTAGGTTCCAGAAGCCAAGCTTTTTTCCCTTGTTGTGTTGTTGGATGAAGTAACTGGAGAGTTGTTTGAAAGCAAGAGAATAGATGGAGAGTTACCTGAATGAGAATTCCGGGGATGTGAAGCCCAAAAACTCATCGGATGAAGCGCTTCAGAGATGGAGGAAGCTCTGTTGGCTTGTTAACAACTGCAAAAGGAGGTTTCGTTTCACTGTTGATTACCCCGTGTGTGCCTCTTTAAACTTCCATTTCCTTAACCGCTAAGCCTCCACCTCTCCTGCCCACTAAGTCCCCCCTAGTTAACCGCCTGTCAAAGAGTGGGAGGAATGTCAATATTGGGCCTACTCGGTCGGCCCTATTGGCAGGGGACTACACCTGGTGTATCCGGGCCCCACTAGCGTCAACACCCGGGCATCTAAGTCATTAATTCCTTCATGATTGTCTTTGATTTGCAATAATATCTTATGTGTAAGAAATTGCCTCCCAAAACAACTAGAAAGTTAATTTCATGCAGCTTCCTAAATGTGGGAGATTGGTTTATAGGGCCTATTATGACCTTCATCGCCATCATTAATTATCACAACAATAATTACCAACAATATCACCAACAATAACTTACAAATCCGGATGAGAAATTATCACACAAGAATCTTCTGAAAACATCTTTGTTTGGTGAGAGCAAGAGAAATAATGAATTTTCATTATTAAATTCGGACTATATCCGGTCAGTTGTTGTGTCTAGTCTAGACATAGAAAGAATCCGGCCAAGACGGTCCTGAATCTCTGAGCAAGAGAAAGTAAGAATTATGTGTTCTTAGGCGACCATAATTATAAGTTGGATGACAAACTACCTTTGTTACATATTTGGACGAGGAATTATTAATCTATCCAGCAGAAGTTTACAATGTTCTAATTCATGGCATACATTTTCCTCTAAACAGATTAGATCAGGTCCAATCAAAGATTTCTGAAACTTCCAATATTACATTCAAGCCGACACTGCCTGAAAGATTGTTCGAGTAGAACATTGTCGAGTAGAACTAGCCGGCTAGAATATTGCTGGAAGATTGGCAGACTAGAACATAAAGTCATTAATATCCGGACAAGGAATTATTTAACTTTGTCTTCTGCTAAAACAATTGAATACGACTATCAATAGAATCCAGATGAGGAATTATATGGTAAATTCGTATCCGTCCAAAACTTATGAATTCAGATAAAATCCAAATTTCCCAAAGGAAATAGATCCGAATGAAGAACCTTGATAAAGAATTACTTCTTATTACATCCGGTCAAAAATTGAATCTGGATGGAGAACCTTCATGAAGAATTATCTCTAAATATATCTAGTCTAGAGGAATTGTGAATATATTTGGTCAGAGAAAATAATCCAGCAGATGTAGGATTCAATTACATCCGGCCAAGGCAAGTGAACCGGTGTTGAACAATTTTTTTCAATCAAATGTAAGTACTACGGACTTAAATCTTTATTCTTAGCGGCATGCATATGCATGCAGTACATCAAAAGTGTCTTAACTAGATTTCCTCCAACACAAAAAGTGTTTACCATATCCATGCCCTTGGAGAAATTTGTAGAATGGTAGAAATTATCGGAGCTTGAACGGACTGAGTTGTTACTAACTAGTCTATTGGGCAAGGATGTGGAGATTAAATATAAGAATGTACTGGAAAAAATAAAACCTTATGTGGTAGATATGAGAAATGAAGTGCACGAACTTAAAAAGGTCGGGGAGAAGAAATCTAAGAAGTGTAAATCTTCCAAATCCCAGAACCAATAAAAATGCAAAATATAATGTCCTTATAATTCGAATTTAATTTTTCAATCATCAAATTATCTCGATAGGTAATTCCAATGAGCTATAGAAGAGCATCAGCAGTAGCATAGCCAAATTGCGCAAACAGAGGTTGAAGCATGTTTCCAAAGCCATGTTAAAGACACAATAGGTACATAAAAGTGATAAATATGTTTTATAAACAACATCTCAAATGTCAAGTATCCTTCCACTCCACTACGATCTATCTTCAACAATCTTAAATATTTTATACCCCAAGGTTAGGCCACAAAGTGCATATTGAGCAAAACAATTAATTCACCATGCCCTGGTGTACAAACGGTTCTTGTAAGTTGAATTATGAGCTAGTTGAAGTCTTCAATTTCCATTGGTCGATCAAGAAGATAATCCGCATGAAGAGCCCTTGATCTAGCTAAGAATTGAATCCGTACAATTCAGATATGAAACTTCAAAAATTCTTAATAAGAAATATCTCCAAATATACCCAGTCAAGAAAAGAATCCGGATAAAGTGCCTTACAAGTAAAATCCGATGAATCCGGATGATGAACTGTACTAAACGCATCCGGTCAAAACAATAAGATAGGGACCCACATAATGTGGCCACAATAATAATTTGGTTGAAGAATTGCCTGACAAAGGCTTGGAATCTGGATGGAAATTTGAATGAGGAAGTATTAATCCACGCGGCTGATCCGACCAAAGTTACTGATATCCTGATGAAAATTTGAATGAGGAAGTTTTAATCCACGTGGCTGATCCGACCAAAGTTACTAATATTATTATGGGCAACCAAGACAACCATCCCTTGTTGTGCACTTGCCTCAACATAAAAAATCCATATCCAGCGTTGTCAAAAACACCAAAGTAGATGAACCAAATGCTTAAAATCATAACCCAGGCGCATAAAAGCAGAATGTGTAGAACATAACTGAAATGATAAACTGCTAAGAAGAGCAAATCAAATTACAGAAAAGGGTAAAGATTATCTTTGGTGAAAGAGGTTCCAGCCGAAAGAGCTTGGTAGGAGTATTGATTTATTCGTTCCCCACAGACGACGCCAATTGTTCTCGGTGAAAATCCAGGTGGTTGTCTTCTAGGTGCTCGTTGTCTTCAAGGTGCTCCAAGTTGAGGGACAACATGTAGGCGAGAACTTGAGGGGATTCAACCCATAAGTGAGTTCTAGGTGTTATCCAGAGGTTTTAAGTAAAAGATACCCCCTAATTTTTCTCGGTGAAAATCCAAGTGGTTGTCTTCCAAGTGCTTGTAGTCTTCAAGGTGCTGCAATGGTGCTCTAAGTTGAGGGACGACATGCAGGTGAGTACCTGTAGCAACTCAACCCAGAAGTATGTTCTAGGTCTTGTTAAGAGGTTTCAAGTAAAAGATACATACCTCCCAATTGTTCTCGGTGAAAATCTAGGTGGTTGTCTTTCAGGTGCTCGTAGTCTTCAAGGTGCTCCAAGTTGAGGGACGACATGCATGCGAATAGCTACAGGGACTCAGTTCTAGGTTTTATCATGAGGTTTCAAGTAAAAAATACATACCTCACTATCCATAATGGTTTAATGGGGTATTTATACCCAAATATCACCTGCATGAGGTGTAGTCGTGTATGCCACTTGTTATTATGGGTATTGAGTCATTGCCATGTATACAATATGTGTCCACAAGTGGTTGCCTAGCCTTTCATATTATAACCAGTTCTGACAAGCCCATTTTTAATTTATTCATGTTATCTTCTTTATATTTTTTATATTTAAGGCTAATTTGTTTTGATACAGAAACAATGATGAAGAGTATATGGTGCTTAAATTTACAAAATAAATTAATAAATAAATACGTCGCCTATCGCGCAAAACATGATTTTAAGACTAAATTAGAGACCAAGTTTGCAAAACTTCTTAGTCATATTGTTTAACTGGCCTCTATTGATTATATATATATATATATATATATAGACACACTATAAGAAATTTGACTTTGGGTGACAGACGAAATCTGTCACCATAGGTCACATATCCGTAGGCAGATGTCAACTTGACATTGACTGACGGTCGATATTGGCGTCAATTTTACGTGTCGAGCACGGACGACTATGCGACTGTCAGAATATGTTCCACCTACGGTTACATGACTGCCACTATAAGTTAACTGACTTCTGTCTACACTCACTGTCTGTAGGTACAAATCTGCAATATAGGTCTACGCTCAATCAACTTTTGTACACCTTGCTTCTTATCAGCAAATAAAAGTGGCCCAAAAAGAAATTAACAAGAATAACCTAACTATAGTTTTCACTTTTAAAATATTTTCTAATTTTATTTATTATTAAAATTATTTAAACTAAAAATACTACTATCAATTATGATATTTCTTTTATAATATTAGTAAAAGGGAGATTCAATATCAGAAAGGGAACATTAAGCCTAACATGTTTTGGTTTCAATCATCTGCAGATAACAAATTGAAAGAACTTAGTTAAACAAAATAACAAGTACATATGATCTTGTGTGTCATCTGTAAACAATTTCAAGCGATAGAAAACGATGTAGCTAACATGTAGTTTAAATTGAAAGATAAACTATTTGTCTAGCTTTAACCTATTCTTCTCATCACCAAGCTCATTCTTCTAAGCCTGCAGGAAACAGAAGTTTAGAACTACAATTCATACTTATTTAGAGAAATAGAAAGCATATAGCAACCTAAATTAAAGCACACATACAACAAAGAAGTGGATGCTAACCACTTTAGGCAACTGGAAGTAAGTGATCTTGCAGTGATGTATCAACTGTTGTAGGGCAGAGCCACTTGCGCAGGAGACTTCTGAAGTTTTTCAATAATTTCAATCAACACTAGTTCCTTCAAGATTCTCCCCTTTACCCATGACCCAGGAGAGCCCAGAGGAGAATATGCCTGCAAGGAACGAGACTATAGTAAAAGGGACAAAGATACACTTACTCAATCCAAATTCTATCAATATAGAAGTATAGAACGATCACATAAAATGGGTGCACCTAAAGTTTCCAGATGTTGAAGAACAAGGAAATCAAAGGTTAAGAATTCAATTTCTAGGCCAGCAGATGGGAGTAAGATGACAAAACAGTAGAATTAAAAGGAATAGTAAAACTAACCTGCTTTTGATTAATAGAGTGGGAGTGATAGTAAAGAGTGGGAGTGGGAGTGAGAGTGAAAGTGAAGACAGCCATAGTTCAGATGAAGAGGATAGTGAAACTTGCTCATTCATATTTATCTGTAATATAAATGCAAATTCTTTATATACTTAAAAAAAACTGAAACTAAGACCTGTGTCAATCATGTTTAACCATACTAGTTGACTAGTTGAGCCTACCCTCATTGCACTGTGGTTTCTTATTTTAGTGCTTTTTAACCAAATAAAAAAAAATAATTTCTATTTGGCAAAAGCTTTTTAAGGCGTCTTTCAAGAGCTAAAGCATGAGAGAGTGGTTTTGTAAAGTATAAAATATTTTGTTAAATGTTCAAGTCAATGATATTTTCATAACAAGTACCTATAACAGGTTTTGAACCATTTGAAAGATAATAGGGATAGAAAGTGTTTTGCACGTAAAGGCTATTTTCTGAATGAATATCAAGTCATACATTCCTTCACTTATATACACAGATATGTGAATGGAAGGAAGAAAGAAAAAAGGAAACGGGAAAAAAAAATCAAAACAGAATATTTAGAAAATCCTAACAGAAAGATTGAGGCTAAGCAAATGCAATGAGGAACACGCATGTATAGGTGTACAACTGCTCATTGCGGGACTTGAGGTGCGCATTGCAAATTTGTTGATTTGGCGATGTGGGACTTGAGGTGTGCAGAATCATCAGCTGGATGAAGCTTTGCTTGTGGAATTCTTGATACCCCCTCGCAAGCTGGAGGGCAAAAGATATTGTGCACTCCAAGCTTGGATAAAAAGGCAGTGAAATACTTTGGAAGCAGGGCCTTGGTGAAAAAGTCAGCTATTTGGGCATGAGATGAAATGGGCAGCAAATGCATTAGGCTTGATTGTAGTTTCTCTCTAACTAGATGACAGTCAATCTCCAAGTGTTTGGTTCTCTCATGGAAGACAGGATTCTCAAAACTTCATAAAGTGACTTAGAATCAATAATGGGAGATGGTAACCTGTTTAATAAATGCACAGCATGTGCAACAGCTAGGCCACAAAAAATTTTTGGTAAATTCCCTTGAAACAAAAGGGCTCTAGCAACGTTGAGAAGAATTTGATGCTTTCTCTCAACTCTAGCATTCTGTTGAGGTGTCTCAACACAGCTTGTTTGGTGAATAATTCCAAAATCATTGTAAAAGAATTTCATCAAAAATTCAGTCCCATTATCTGACCTAATGATTTTAATTTTCTTTTCAAATTGAGTTTCAATCATTTTGGTGAAATTTCTCAAGTGATTTTCTATTTCTGACTTATGTCTCATCAAAATTAACCAGGTGTATCTGCTATAGTCATCCACAATTATAAGAAAGAACTTTTGTTTATGGATTGTATGAACACTATAGGGTCCCCATACATCCACATGAATGAGATCAAAAGGCTTAGTTGCCCTACTGTTACTATCACAATAAAGTAATCTCTTTTGCTTTGCAAAGTGACAAGTGTCACAAACCAAATTTTTATTATATGTATGTAAAAAGGGGTACAAATCACAAAGCATATTCATTCGTGAATTAGAGACATGCCCCAATCTGAAATGCCACAAGGCAGTTTCTGGGAAAGAAAAAGATTTGGTTAAGGTTGCATTGACTGTGGCTGATTGTGAAGTAAATGGCTGTGAGAGATGATTGTGAGGTAGACAACACAACCCATCCTTCATTCTAGCTGAACCCATCATCTTCAAGGTGTTCAGGTCCTGTATGAGACATGAGTCAGGGAGAAAAAAGAAACCAAAGTTAAGCTGTGAACTCAGTTTTGAAATCGAAATAAGATTCAAAGTGAACCCTGGAAGAAAAAGTACATTAGTTAAAATAAGATTCTGATCAATAGTGATGGTTCCTTTGTGTGTTGTTGTGGATTTATGTCCATTTGGAAGATTTACTGTGATAGGGTCATGGTTTATTGGCTTTAAACACCTGAATAATTTTTTATTTGAACAAATATGGTCAGTTGCACCTGAATCAAGTATCCAGGTGTCAAACAAGGTATGAATGTTGCATGCTATATGATTACCTGATTGTGTTTGCTATTTTGTAGTAACAACTGCTACCTGATTATTCCTTGAGGAACCAGCAACATTGGAAGATTGGAGTAGAGCCATGATGGCCTTAAACTGCTCATCAGACAATAAGACTTGTGAGGAGGCTTGAGAGGTTGTGTCAGTGTCCCCTTTTGAGTCTACTTCACCACTCACAGTAGAGTTAGAAGAATCCCCTGTAATGCTATTGATGCTTCCACTGTTCTTTGTTTTAAAATTGGTTGGATATCCATGTTTTTTATAACATACTTCAATAGTGTGACCTGTCTTGCCACAGTAGCTACAAACTTTCAGATTAGACTTTCCATTAAAGAAGTTTGATGAATTACCTCTTCCTCTGCCATATGGCCTTCTCCATTCTGCTGCATTTGCAAAAACTTGCACATCACCATCACCACCAGTATTGAGGCTAAGCTTCTTTTCTTGTTGAATTACCAGTGAGAACACCTTGCTTAAATCTGGGAATGGCTCCATCATGAGGATCTGTGATCTTACTACATCAAAATCATCACTCAGTCCACTTAGAAATTTCAAAATACAGTCCTCATCTCTGTAGAGTTTTCTATTTCTGCTAGCATCACATACACATTTTACAGTGCACACACAATGTGGAAGAGGTCTAACATTCTCAATCTCATCCCACAAGGTAGTCATCTCGGTAAAATAACTAGTTACAGAGTTTGTACCTTGCTTTAGTGAATTCAGCTCTTGCTGCAACTCAAATACTCGGACTCTATTACCTTGTGCAAATCTGTCTTTCAGCAATTTCCATGCTACTGCTGTGACCTCCAAGTAGACAATACTTTAAGCAATTGTTGGCTCCACAGAGTTGAATATCCAGGACAGTACTAAGTTGTTGCATCTTTCCCAAGCTTCAAAACTTGGATCAAAGGAAGATGGCATTGGCAACATGCCATTGACAAACTTATATTTGTTCTTAGAAATGAGGGATCTCTTCATAGCTCTAGCCCAGCTATGGTAATTTCTTTCAGACAGCAATGGTGTAGCTAGGATGAGAGAGGGATTTTCTCTGGGGTGGATATAGTACTCACTTAGTGGGTTTAAAGCAGGGTCTTGTGGTGGAGGAGAAGGTGGAGGATTTCCACCTCCACTGCTTGAATTTCCTTTTGCCATGGAAGAAGAAAACCAGAGCTCTTGAGATCAAGAGCTCTGATACCATAACAGGTTTTGAACCATTTGAAAGATAATAGGGATAGAAAGTGTTTTGCACGTAAAGCCTATTTTCTGAATGAATATCAAGTCATACATTCCTTCACTTATATACACAGATATGTGAATGGAAGGAAGAAAGAAAAAAGGAAACGGAAAAAAAAACAATCAAAATAGAATATTTAAAAAATCCTAACAGAAAGATTGAGGCTAAGCAAATGCAATGAGGAACACGCACGTATAGGTGTACAGCTGCTCATTGTGGGACTTGAGGTGCGCATTGCAAATTTGTTGATTTGGCGATGTGGGACTTGAGGTGTGCAGAATCATCAGCTGGAGGAAGCTTTGCTTGTGGAATTCTTGATAACCTGACTCCAGCTACCTAGCGCAGCACAAAAATCCACAACACGTTTCACTCCTGCATGTTAGTAAAAAAAACTTAGTCTCGAAGCTGAGAGAAAAATGCTTTATCAAGAATCTTCTATTATTTCCCAGACATTAAATAAACTCCAAAGCTTTGTATTACCAAAGTGGAATGTAGAAAAATGGTAGGATATTTGCTCAGTTTTTCTATTTATATATTCACAACAGACGGCAATACTATCTCTGCTGAAAAATTCAACAAACCCAAACAATTAAACACGAGCTTTCATGGACAAGGCATGCACCTTAAAAAATGTTGAATTCCTCATCTATTTGAAGGAGAGTTTAAAGGCACTCAGAGCACACCAACCTTATTCTTTTGCTTTCCGGTAATAGATATCCCTGAAACCAATTTAGCTAAACATGAAGGCAACTCCTTAGAAGAAAAGAAGAAGAAAGAGCAATCACACTGAAAGATAAATCAACCACACCCTCTTATCCCTTGAAGCTTTGCCCATGGTTTATCACTTACTTGCCCTGCCTCAAATCCTCAAAACAGAGCCCCTGACACCAAGAACATACCCAGTAAAGTGAGATGAAGCTCGTGAAAAGGATAAAAAATCAGTTATTCTGTTTTAGCTATTTCCTCAAACACCTAGTGTGCATTTCAACACAAGTTGGCCTTTCTCATTTGCATAGTTAATCATAAAGCCAGAAGTGGTGATTCAAACGAGAAAGAAAAATAATCTCATAGTTAATCATATAGTTAATCATAAAGCCGAACAAAAAGAAAATCGTGAAAGAAAAATAGCTAGAAGAAGAGTGATAAAAGATAAAGAGAGTGTGAGCCACAAATGTTCAAACGGTCACCTATGCAACACAATAAATAATGCAATCTAACTTTTATATAACCTAACTTTAAGAGTGATGATTCTCCTAATAAATCATTCATCTAACAGCAAGCAAACACAAAATGAAAATGAAGAAATGAACTGATTGAAGAGAAGAAATGAATTACCTCTGCAAGTAAACATGCAATGGTAAGGGTCGATCTGTGACAAAGGAGAGCCGAGAATCAAACTCAATCAAAGTGGAATCAAACGAACCCAGAGGAAAAATAAAAAAGAGCAAATATTAAGATTGAAAAGGAACCGTCAAAAAGAAAAAGGAACAATCAAATGAAATTAAAGGAGCAATCAAATCTATGATATTGTGGTACAAAATATCAATGAAAATCAAATAGAGCCTCACCAATGATTGGAACGAACACAGGAAATTGAGAAGAAACCGCGAAGAACCCTTACTGTCGATTCACAACAAGGAACCCTAAGGTTATGGTTTGAGAATGACGATGGATGAGATGGTCAGGAGACCATCGATTTTCAACCTTAGCTACTAAAGTGTTAACAAAATGACTAAGGGGTTTAAGTTTTCAAATACGTTTTCTAGTCTATAATGACGGAGAACTTAAAATCATAGGCAAAGGTCCATTATATTCGCCGAATATATTTCATCAATAAAACTGACTATAGGCATACGTCAATTTTCTTGCAGTGATATATATATATATATATATTTGTGTGTGGTTGAATAATAATTGAATAAGATTAATATCAATGCTAGTAATTAAGTAATCGGTTCGTGGCGTCGGCTCCATTCAACCGATTATTAAATCTTATATAATTTTGAAAATATTGTTTAATGTGTAACAAGTTTCATGTGATTATGTGAACAAGTCTTAGACAACTTTTTTGTTAACTTAGACTAAAATAATTTTGATACATATACAATGTTTTTCTTTGGAACGAGCAACTTTAACGCATAATTGTCAAGTGAAAATAATTCTGAACAAAAATTTGAATAATACAGTCGTCATTTGGAGATTTGAATCTTGCCACAAGCATTTTTAAATATAAGTCAAAATCCTATATAACCCTAATATTAAAATATATGCTATAAAACAAGTTCACGCTATCATGAGTAAATTATTCAGTAAAGCATTTCAAATTGAATTTGTTCTTGTACAAAAATTTACAACCGCATGAGATAAAAATTCATTAAATAATGTAACAGCCTATTAATAAATACAAACATATATTTTTTTTACACTAATAATATTTGTTAAAAGTTAATTTGATTTTGAATAGCTTAACACAACCTAGCTAAATTCCAAATGCCACCCTAATTCAACTTGCTTTCAATTTCTCCTATGACTTTTTGTTGTTACCTTAAGGACCTCTGTCGCTCTGAAGAGGTAAAGTTACTTTTATATCCAAATCCAACTGCCTATTACCATATTTAATTTAATATTAAAACGGGACAAAATCACATTTTTAATGTTAAAAAAATTGCCGACTTTGAGAAATTTAAATTTAAGTTTAGGCTAAACAAACTATATCTCACATTAATGTGAACATAATCAAGTTAGTATACTGTGTATATCTCACATGTGGCACAATAATGTTTATTAAAAGATATATAATTTCTCATCCGTGGAGAGTTTGAGTCCAATAAGGTGGCGTCACGTTCTCTCTTTAATATGTTTGTCAGAATTCTGGGATAGTGACATGACAAGATGGGCTCACATATCTAACAAAAGATAAGGCATCAATGGCTCGGGCTCTGCCTCAGCCCACACAACTGTTTTGATCATTTCACTTTCTGGACCCACTCGGAAAAAAAAAATAAAAATTCAAATATTAATGATTCTAGCATTTCTGATACAAACCCCAAATCACTGCTAAAATTGCTGATGCTGTGTGTACTACTAACTTATTATCAACATATCAGAACTTGCCCGTTTTCAAATTTTGTAAAATATATATCATGCATTTTAGGTCATGGATGGATGCAAGTGGTGTCGGCCATTGTAAAGCATTGCATACTCCAAATTCAACCATAATATGTCTATCAGTTTTCAGCCTAATGGACAAAGACAAATATCTCAGGTAATGGAATCAACATATAGCCTGATTGGTTTTGAGTTCAAGTTTTGAGAATTGATTTTAAATCACTTCCGTTCAACATGCATAGTAAAGTGTAACGTGTGTATCATCCATTTTAACCATTGATTTTCAAAATCAATTTTACTCAACTGTAAACCAAACGGACCCATAATCTTTTGTTAACTTAGAATGTACGTCAAATAGGAAATTCACATTATTTAAATCCATGTCTCTGTTTCTGATGATATCATCATTATAATATATTGAATCAAGGAACATTTCTACCTATCAAATTGCGTTGACTACTCCAAAATTTAATAAGCATATATATGATAATTTCCTCTTGTATAGGAACATAGTTACATAGTCATTAGTTATATGTGTGTGTGTCAAGTATATGGCCTAATTGAGAATATTGAACCTGATTCTCTGAAGATGAAGTTCCTCATGGCAAATCTAGCAGTGTCTGTGTTCCTCCTCTTAGCTCTTGTCTCTCAGAGCCATGGAAGCAAAACCGATTATAGAAGCAGAAATGAAGTTGCCTTGTTCATTTTTGGTGATTCATTCTTAGATGCAGGGAATAACAATTACATCAACACCACAACCCTTGACCAAGCAAATTTCTGGCCTTATGGAGAAACTTACTTCAAGTTCCCAACGGGGAGGTTCTCTGATGGCCGGTTGGTATCAGATTTTATTGGTAAGATTTGCGGATCTTATGCTTCTTGTCTTGTTAGTAGTAAAAAAAACAAATTTGGTTGAACTAACATATATTTTGTGACCCCTTAATTAAAATAAGCTTCTCTGCTCATGTAATTTTGTCATGTTCTGCTTTTGTTGTAGCTGAATACGCAAATCTGCCATTGGTTCCACCATTTCTACAACCTGGCATTACCCAATACCATAATGGGGTGAATTTTGCCTCTGGTGGAGCAGGTGCTCTTGTTGAAACTTTTCAAGGCTCGGTAAGTCTATTACATGTTCACATTAGTGCTCTATTGGCTTTGGTTACTTAATGGCACTTTCAAATCAGATTTTTGAAGTTACTGTGTGGTGAAAAAGTTACTAGTAAATAGTATGGTTAATTATTTTAATTAGTAGATAGGAATAGGATGCACCTCATGTTTATATTGTCCACAAGTGCATGTCCATGTGGTCACTGACATGTCAAACATAAAACAGGAATTCAAACAATAACTATTAGTACATCATTGTTTTTACCTTTAAACTTTTTTAATGCAAGACAGAAGTCTATGGACCCATTACACTAACCAAGCCTTTTTGGTAAATAAAGTAGGGGGAAATGTTATAAGAAGAATTCTGATTAAAAATATGTACATAGAAAATACAGGATATTGGTGTATTTTCTGAAACAAAAAGAAAAAATTATGAAGAAGAGGTGTCACTATTTTCTTTTTATGACCAACATTTTATCACAAGAGAGGGGGGGTGGGAGAGTGTTTTTTTTATTGTTCCACATAAAATGCATATTTTGTTAAGGATTTGCAAATTAAATGAACTTATGATCAATGTGTTTAATTGTTCATACCTGCTAGCCAGAAGGAAATGTAAGTTATATATACATGAGATAGAGTAGGAGGAAAATGCAATTAGTAATGAAATTGATATTATATATCTTAAATTGATACTACATCAATTTGAAATTAACCTCAAATAATCTCCCTATTTCATATATATACTCAATAGTGAATATCAAATTTTCAGGTAATACCCTTGAAAACACAAGCAAGGAACTTCAAGAAAGTAACAGGTTGGTTGAGGCACAAGTTAGGCAGTGAGAAGGCTAAAACATTGTTATCAAACGCTGTCTACATGTTTAGCATCGGATCTAATGATTACCTTAGCCCGGTGTTGACACATTCGGATGTTCTGAACTCTTATTCTCATTCAGAATATGTTGGCATGGTTGTTGGTAACTTGACTTCCATTATCAAGGTACAAATTAATCAATCTTCCATTCCTATAGTGTTAATTATAATTACAGAGATTGAATTGTTATTGAAGGTTGTGGTTGGCACATGGGATAGCTAGTCCTAGACAGAATCCCGTAATTTCCGTCGGTTAATCTTTATGGGTTAGGACATGATAAGAGTGTATCGAGGAGGATCCCCAACAATCACCCCCCACCCCCTATATATAGGAAGTGGCTGAGAATGACACATATCATAGTCATAGATGTATAGCATGAGTTTATTTGTTGTATAAGGTGAGCTAATTAATTACATAAGCGTGCATTTCAGGTAATAGTAATGGAATATTCTCTCCTACTCTCGGTAAGGGTGGGAACAGGTCAGGTCGCTCGTCACGGGCCTACAACCTAGCCTAAATCAGGCTCAGGCCAATTTATTAAATAGATCAGACTAAGGCTTTTTCAAAAGCCTATATAGCAAAACAGGTCAGATTTCAGACCATTGAAAAAGTCTTTTGAGCCTATCAGACCGGCCTATTTAACTAAATATAAATAAAATACTAATATTTTTAAATTGCTATTATTATTATAAAGATTTTTATAATTTTTTCTTATAATTATATAATTATTAACTTGTATAAACATTTAAATATGTTAAGAACTTGAGCCTATAAGTCTCTTCAAATATATGCTTATGATATATTCAAATACCTTACTATAAAACGGGCTTTCAAGCCATGTCAAGCTTTAAATAAGTCAGACTCAAACCATAAAGTAAAGCATATGCTAGGTAAACAAGCAAGACTCAGGTCATGGATTTAAGGTGGAGGTCAGACTCAGACCTTAGAAAGTCTAGCTTGACTCGGCCTATTCCCACTCATATCTCTTACGCTCCGTTTGTTTGTAGTGAGATAGAGAAGAAAGAGTTGTGGGAGAGAGAAATAGGATTGACAAACCTATTCCACCGTGTTTGGTCTGTACTGAGGGAGAGAGTTTGAGTTGGAGTTTTTAATGGGTCCCACTGAATTCTTTTTCTCCTCACTATAACGTAGAAATAGGGGAGAGAATAGGGTAATTGTATGAATTAACTATTTTGCCCTTATCTGTATGAATAAAAATCCGTTTTACAAATCTTTCTCTTTTTAACTTTACAGTCTTTTTAACTCTTTACAAATATCTCTCTTCTATTTCTTCATAACCAAACAGCTATAAATATCTTGTATCTCTCTACTATTTTTCTAATACCAAACAACATCTAATTCTACTTAATTTCTCTATTATTTCTCTCTTCTCTATTTCTCTCTTCTTCATTTCTCTTTTCCCAGTATCTCTATATAAACCAAACATAGGGTTAGTCTAAGTCACTATAAGTAATTACGTATGAGCTGGCGTAGGAGGTTTTCTTGCTTTAAAAAAGGATTAATTTTCCCCTATCTAGAAGTAAGGGGTTAGGTGTAGTAGTAATTAAGCAATTGTCTAGGAGAGCACTTGTAATAATGCCCAAGGGTTACTTATGCAAGAATGTCAAACACAAAAAAAAAAAAAAAAAAAAAAAGTGTATCCTATCTGTTTCCTTAACAATAACTTTCCTAAACCTTAATGCTTTGCTATCTCTCAGCGATTCATACACGACACAGAAAAGTACCGGAAAAAGAAATAGGACTGTGCAATAGGCACTGTAGGACTACGTATTAATTGTTGGAAACATTACAAGTATATATAATTATATATTAAGCTATGTGGTGACTTTTGGGAGGACACATGAGATAGTTTAAAGTGTGTTTGAGTAATTATTTCAGTTATTATATATGTGACTAACTTATATAAGCTTATTTGATAAAAATAGATATTTTTTCATTAGTTTATAGATATTTTTTCCAATTAAATCATTAGTTTATAGTGCTTTTTCATAAGTCACATTAAGTAGTTTATAACTTTTTTTTTTCTTTTATTTTTAGTCTTAATAATTTAATAAAAAAATTAGTTCTTTTTTTTAAAGTTCACTCATTGACAAAAAAAAAATCAAAATATCAATTATTGCAATTCACAAGTAAAAATACATACAAAAGCATGAAAAAAATTATTTTAATTTTTATTGTATTTTTTTCTATTTTTTATTATTTTTAATATTATATTAATTATTTTAATTTTTGATAAAATATTTTATATAAGAATACAAAATATACTAAAAACTAAGAACTATAATTACATGAAAAAAATATTTATCTATAAAATAAATAAAATTTATATAAAAATTATATAAATATGTCCTTTTATAAAATTTTACATTTATCAACTATCAAATATTTATAATTCAATAAACTAACTTAATACCTTAATTACAACTTCCTACCACCAACATAAACACTCTTAATTAAATTTTATCTAACTAGCTTATCAACTATTTTTTCTAAATATAAGCTTAGAGTGATAGAGTTTTAAAAAAGTGTGAATAGCATATATAATTAGAAGAGTATAGTTTTACGATAAATGCTAACAAATATCCTAAAAATACTAATTAAGAAATTTAAAATATCAAGTTTTTTATTAAAAAAAATTAGCATTTAATATTTTCAATACATTAAATATTATACATTTTTATATTATTTTTTATTTATTGATTTTTTAACCACTACGTTTTTAGGACATTTCTTAGCATGACAATGTGTTGATGGGTTAGAGGTAGACTCCGTCACTCTTCAACACACATGACAAATAACATAGCATTACTTATTTGTAAGTATTCTCCATATCATCTTTGATCTTGCTAACTTTTTCCACACTTTTGGTGATATCATTAATTATATATAAATCTTGTAACTTTAGAGTTTTCTACTTCAATTAATTGCTAATTTTGACTTCTTCCACATTCAAGCATATAAAGCTTCTAGAATGGTTGCCTTTATCCCTGTAATTTCATATAGAATTTGCATGATGATGGTGTTGTTGAATTCTATAGCAACATGAAGCACTTCCCAACATAATCATATTCAAGTGAAAAGCAACAATTTTTTGGCCATGTACTCTATTATTATACTGAGCAAAACTTGGAAGAAAATTTTCATTAACACGTGGTTTAGTTATATTTTTCCTTTACATTTTCTTTTACTCTGTGAGGATATATATAATTGGGCGAGTTTTGATTGAAAAGTGTACGTTAATTTGCAGGAAATATACAAGAAAGGGGCTAGAAAATTTGCGTTCATGACGTTACCACCATTGGGTTGTCTTCCAGGAACCAGAATAAAAGGAAATGGTAGCTGCTTGCAAGAACTTTCATCCTTTGCAAGTTTACATGATCAAGCTCTATCCATGGTTCTCTCACAATTGGAGAAGCAATTAATGGGCTTTAAATTTTCTCTCTATGATGTCAACGCTGATCTCACCCAAATGATCCACCACCCCTTCAAATATGGCAAGTATTTTAATTTTAGTTTTTGCAAAAATAAAAAATTACACTTTTGGTTCTCAATTTAGTACCCCCACTTCTAGGCTGAGATTTTGAAAATTAATAATAATAATAATTAAAAATTGTGGGTATTTATTTGATTCAGGGCTGAAAGAAGGAAAATCAGCATGCTGTGGAAGCGGGCCATTTAGAGGAGAATACAGCTGTGGGGGAAAAAGAGGGAAGGAGTACTTTGAATTATGTGAAAAGCCCAATGAACATTTATTTTGGGACTCTTACCATCCTACAGAGAGTGCTTACAAACAATTGGCAGCTCGGATGTGGGGTTATATTGAAAACTCTTATGATATTGGGCCTTACACTATCAGAGATCTCTTCCAAGCCCAATGAAAAGTTGTGTTTTGATTTGTTATTTCCCCTTTCTTACAACAAAAATATAAAAATTCGATTACTATAATATCTTAATTGTGTGAATAAAATGTATGTAGAATGAACTTCTCTCCAATAATTCGTTCATTACCTTATTACAATGACAGTAGAATATCGTAGGATTACTGCAGGCATGGGTCAACAAATTAAGGCATGAATCAACGTTTTGGTAACTGTGGTTGCTTGCTCTGTTATGTGTGATTTCTTGCTATGGGCCTATACATTATTTTAGTTGGCTATTTATTTCCATCAATTTTTAAGAAAAAGTATTGTCTCTATATATTAATTGTCTGCATTATTCATTCTGTTTAACTTGTGTCCATGCGGGATTTTTGCAAGGCAGTGATTTTGATAAAATTTGGTTGAAAGATTCAAAACAAAACAAGAAAAAAAAAAAACTTGACATAATACACACTTGTGAACTAATAAAATTTCAAGTGGTTGGAGTACCCTTTCTACTCCCTCTAATTATATTTCTTTTGCTTAGAAAAAAAAGTAAAATTTCAGGTGGTTGATTTAATTCTGATATTGACTATTTCAATAGCAAGTTTTCTACTATGATCATACATTTTGCCGCTTAAATTCCAACCATGATCGATGTATAAATTTGTCCTCCTAAATCAATAGTCACTGAATACTAGAATAAGAGCAATGAACTATTTTTCACATGTCAAATTTAAGGCTGCATTAATTACTTCTTGGTCATTTGTGTAAGCTTTTGCTTACCAAGTAGCTGCCTGGGAGACTTATGTCTGGAAGAAAGACAAGCCGGTTTGTAAAATTTTTGGAGACTCTGGATCTGATGCAGGCACTGATAACTACATCAACAACACTATTAGTTACAAGGCCAACCGTTGGCCATATGGGAAATATGAGGGCTATCAACAAACTCTCTAACACACTCTTTTCATCACACTCCATGTGATTGGTTAAAATTTACATGCATCCCATCAAATTATGTGAGTCTCACTTCCAATGTGGTTGGACCCATATGACTTTCAACTAATCACCAGGAGTGTGTTGGAAATTAGAGTGTATTATTAGCACTTTTCTATGGAACCTTTTTCAAATATCCATCTGGAAGATTTTCTGATGGACTTATAGTTCCAGACTTAATTGGTATGATTTTACTGTGATATTTGTTTTAGTTTGGTATCCTGTTTGCTGATGTACTTAAGGATTCCAAGATTTAATTTTCTTGCAGTTGCAGATGAGTATGGAAAGTTGCCTCTAATACAACCATATCTAGTTATCTACAATCTGGTTATCATCAATATACTGATGGAGCAAACTTTGCATCAGCAGGAGCTGGTGTTCTTGTCCAAACCCATCAAGGATTTGTATGTATACAATAGAATGATAGATATATATATAGAGCCGGTTTTGATAACCTTTCTCTTCAAAATAAAATGAATTCAATTCCTATAAGTTAAAATTAATTATTTATAAAGAAGTTGAATGAGAGAATTTTTTGACATAGACTAATTTTAACTTATAATAAATTTATAATGTTGATTTATTTTCTTCTCTTTTTAAGTAATTGTTGAGAAGTTTATCGTGGCTCACAATATTTTTCGCTTGATGTACATGTATATAAGTTTAGAATTCTGATTGCATATACTTCTGTTTTTTTGTGATTTTTCGATTATTATTTTTTATTATATGATTTTTCAGGTATTAGACCTGAAAGCTCAAGTTAACTATTTCAAAAGGGTTGTCAGGCTATTGAGACAGAAACTAGGAAATGAAGCAGCTAATACATACACTGATATCTAAATCTGTCTACTTAGACCATCTCCAATAGTGGAGTTTTTGAGGGATGCTTAAAATATTATTTAATATTATTTTCATGGGTCCTACATGTACACATCATCTTTTTTCACTTTTTAAGCAACTCTTATAATTTAAGCAATTTTACACTCCAACAGAGCAACTCTACAAGAACTCCAGAATGGACCCTATAAGCTACCCCACCTTTAGTATTTTAATACTTTAATTCAACTTAAAATATTATTTAATTTTTTAAATAAAATTTAAATGTAATTAATTATAATTTAATTTTGAAAATGAAATTTAAACTAATTAAATAAAAAATAATTTTCTAAATAAAATTTAAACATAATTATGTATAAATTAATTTTCAAATTAAAATTATAATTAAATAAAATTTCATTTTCTAATTACATTTTAAATGTAATTATGTAAAAAGAAGTTGGCCATTTTAATTGTGTAATTTTTTAATTGAGTGAAAAGATGTCACCCATTTTTATTGTGTAATTGCATAATTAAACAAAATGGATGTGACCAATTTTACTCGTTGGAGAGTGAAATGAGTTGAGCATTTTAATTGTTTAAAAAAAAATTATTCACCCACCCTACATCTAGACACTTCTACACGGCTCCCAACCCACTCAATCACTCACTTCTCCACCCACACAGCACCCAATCCACTCAATCACTCTCTCTATTTGTTCTTCCTCTCTCCGTTGATTTCTCTCCTTTTTTTCTCAGATTTGTTCGTGCATGCTGATGATCTATTGATTGGGAGCTGATCTGTTCATCAAAAACCTTATCAAAATCTCTGTTATTTTTTTTTCTGTTTTGTTCTGTATATTTTTAAAATTTTCCTGTAATTTATTTCTGTGTTTATGTATTTTTATAATTCGGTTCTGTTTTTAATATTTTTATTTAATTGATTTGTAATTTTTCTGTAATTTATTTGTACTTAATTAAATTTATGTAATTTTTTTGTAAAATTTTCCTTTTATTTTTTGTAATTCTTTAGGCATTGTTGTGCTGTATACTGTAACAAATGTATGATTTTATTCATTTGCTATATCAACTGCTAAAATTAGTTGCTTTTCATTTTAATATTCACCTTTTATGTGTAAGACCCGTGAAATCCGGATGCTTGTGGAAGCATTCAGTTCTTCAAATTAACAACAAGCATTCCACGTAGATTTGCTCCAATGGGACTAGAAATGCTTCCGAGAGTTCTTATTTGTAAGAACTGAATAAGCACTCCACGATGGAGTTGGTTTTACTATGTATTGGCAGCAATGATTATGCAGTCTACACAACAAACATCGGATTGCTTCAGTTATATTTGTCTCTGTTTATTTTATCTTAAGTAAAACCATGGTTTCGCAGAAGTAACTTTAAATCACTTGCGTTTAATGTATTTCGTAAAACTTGCATCACTCATTTCAACCATTACAATGCAGAATCAATTCCACATAATTGATTTTAAATCACTCCTGTTAATTCCAACATGTTTTGTAAAGTATACATCACTCATTTTCAACCATTAATTATACAATTAATTCTACTTAGTTCTAAACAAACGGTCACTAGTCTCTGTCAACATCTCCAATAGAGCAACTTCCAAGAGTTGCTTAAGTTTTATTTTAATAATTTTTTGGTGGGTCTACACACAACTTCTTTTTACTTTTTATAATTTAAGCAATTCTCGATTACAATGGAGTATATTAAATGTACCACATATAATCTATCACATGTTTATTATTTTTAATATTAATTTTTATTAAAATGTTATTATTTTATCTGTATTTAATTTTTATTTGTCCCACTTTTTTCATAAGAACATGTTACTTAACTCAATTCTTCAAATTAAAAACCCTATACCGTATCACCATTCTCCCATTGTTACCAAATTTCTTATATGAGTTGTTATTTTTAATAAGTCACTAAGCATCTGGAGATGGATATGGTCTAAGAGAAATTAGTTTTCCTTTCCTCAATCATTAATTCGTTTGTCTTTTTTATCCTTTCGTCCATGATAAGTCGCAGTCGGCGGATTTGGAATGTGCATGGGCTCCAAGCATATATGGTTGTTTTTGTCTTATATTCATTCTACCATTCAGAAATGTTAATATTACGTTTTTGTCCTATACTATACACCCATGGTTGTTTTGTTTTCAATATTAATTTCATAAATAAATAAATGTTTTGCAGATTCCTCTTAAAAAAAGAGGGAGGCATGAACAAAAAGAAAATTCAGTTGTCACATTTGTTGATATTTCTTTTCTTATTTTTAGGATAAAAAACCTTCCGATCGGATTTTGCTACGTCGCTCTCACTGATGAAATTAATTGTGCAAGATCAGTTTGTAAAGCCAACATTTTCCTACGCCGAATTTTGTTCTACTTTTTTTTTCCAAGTCAAACAAATACATTGATGCCGCGGATCGAGGAAGTGTCGACGCGACTAGAAAAGGAAAAAAAAAATTATGACATGAAACATGTGTGATTTAAGAACCTAATCTCTCAGATAATATTATTTTAAATTGGCCGGGAACTGTGAAGTATGAACTAACATTTCAGAGTGGCTATATATAAAATTGGCATTTGGCAACAAGCTACATATATAGTAGTAGTACCCAATTCCATTTGGTATATCTTGCTAGAATGGCAAGTTTAAGGTTTGTTATGTTTGTATTGGCTTTGTATGTGAGCTCTTATCACTCACTTTCCCAAAGCAACACCTGCCTGGTGGCGGTGCCGGAAAATCACACAGCCCTTTACATATTTGGAGATTCATTGTTTGATGGTGGCAACAATGAGTACATCAAGAGCACCACTTTTTTACAGGCAAACTTTCCCCCTTATGGGGAAACTTTCTTCAAGTATCCCACTGGAAGATTTTCTGATGGACGCGTCATCCCAGATTTCATTGGTTTGTTTTCATTTTTAATTAAATAAAAATAATCAGTTTCTATAACATATATATACTTGTTAATTTCTATAACATATATATTGATATTGATTGTAGGTGAGTATGCAAAGTTGCCACTTATTCCGCCATACCTGTATCCTGGAAATGAGTACTACATTTATGGGATGAATTTTGCATCAGCGGGTGCTGGGGCTCTCCTTCAAACCAATCTGGGACTGGTTGGTACCTACCTTCTTCTCTTCTTCTTCTAACTTGTCATATATAATTGAAAATAAATTTGGACTCTTAATTCGCCATCTAAATGTACCAACTTCGTTCCTCAAAAAATAATTAAATATTAATAATAACAACAAGAATAACCAGTGTCTATCCAAGTATCCAATGCTCTCCTCGATCAGGTTCCATTTTTTAAGCCTTATTTTTTTTTTTTTTTGTTTCCTCTACACTTTATTTTTTTTGTTTTTATTTATGTTTAATTTCATCACATAATAAATATTATATTTTTCACTTATCCTATCTTTATTTCTTTCTATCTTTGTTCTACAATTCCACACCCTTATCATTTTCCTAAATCCTAATTCTTTAAACCCATGATGATGGAGGGACCTTCTTAAAACTAAATGACAACCACAACTTTCATTATCATTATCATTACCATTATTATTTTTTTGATACAAGAGGAATGGCATGAATATGCAGAAGGAGAGAGAAAAAAAATGGGGGAGTGAAAAAAAAAGAGAGAGAGAAAATAATTGATTATTATATCTTTCATATATGAAAAGGTACGAATTACTTTTTTTATAATAGGTACCAATTACTTTTTAAATCAATCTACATCTTTTAACAATAATATAACTTGAGAAAATAAGGAAAGAAACACAATGCGCGCAAAATTATTCTAAGGAAACAAATTCAATAATTTGTTAAGTTTATGAAATTTGTAAAGAAAGAAATTAAATTTTGAAATTTGTATCCCATAACACATGTAAGCTTTTCTTATTCCTTCTGTTTCTGTAGACGATAGACTTAAATACTCAGACAAATTACTTCAGAGAAGTTGGGAAGCAATTGAGGCAGAAACTAGGAGGCATGGAAGCTAAAAAATTGCTGTCCAGAGCTGTCTATATATTTAGCATAGGAGGCAATGACTATGGCACCCCTTTCCTTACAAACTCAACTACCCCTCTGCTTCTTCCATACCCTCAACAACAATTCGTAGACTTTGTGATTGGCAACATTACTGTTGCAATCAAGGTATATATGCTGAGATATTAATTTTAACCTTTAATTTAATTAATTTGTTTTGCCTCCCAATTTCACCAATTAACTAATTCTTTCTAATTTTCTTTGTTAGTAGTAATTTTAATTGATAACATTGATTTATATATAGGAAATTTATAATGAAGGTGGAAGGAAATTTGGGTTTGTAAATGTGGGTCCTTTAAATTGTTTCCCTCTTCTAAGGAGGCTCGTAAATGGAACAACGATAAGTGCCTGTTTGGAAGAACAAGGTTCAGCACTTGCAAGGCTACACAATAATGCTCTTTCCAAAATGCTTCAGAAGCTACAGAGACAGCTCAAGGGATTCAGATACTCAATTACTGACTTCTATGGTTCACTAATTGAATTAATGAAGTACCCTTCAAAATATGGTATGTACTTATATGCCCTTGTTGAACTTTATATCAACTTTGTTGTAATGTAATCAACTAATTAATCATTTTGGTAATTAATTTAAGGTTTCAAAGAGGGGGATGCAGCTTGTTGTGGAGGTGGTCCTTACAGAGGAGATTATAGTTGTGGAGGGAAAAGGGGGATTGAAGAATATGAAGTATGTAACAATGTGAATGAGTATGTGTTCTTTGATGCTCTTCATCCAACAGAGAGTGCTGCAAAGCATTTCGCCAACCTAATGTGGAGTGGAGGAAACAGAGATGTCATTGAATCTTACAATCTCAAACAGTTGTTTCATGATGCTTGAAAACTAAACTATGTAATTAATTATTATAGTCAAGAGAATTAAAAATAACAAACAAATTAATTCTTATTTTATATATAGATTATTTGACTAAAATTAATTTATATAAATAGCTAGCCCAAAAATAGCATGAACAATAAGGATTTGTTGTCAATTTCCTTAAATAATGTGTTTTTCTTAAACTAGCTAGGTGGTTCTGTGATTGTATAAAGGATAATTATGTATATATGGGGCAGTGTTTATTTTTTACTTCACTTCCCTAACTTTGGTTAACATGATCAGAGCTTAAGGCCTTAAGATTAATGTTTATCTATTGTATCTAGACGCAAACAAACATACAAACATATCATGGAAAGAGCTAGGTCTTTAAGATTCTCATATCAACATTGGAAAAACAAATTGACACAACACAGCAAATTGCGTATAATTAATATTTATATAGACACGACGTATACGGCAAAAACCTTGACAAAAGTAGAAATAGATCCGAATTTAGGTAGAATTTAATAGACACACCACAATTATTATATGTTTAACATATTTTAAAAGAGAAATAGAAATAGATCCGAATTTAGGTAGAATTTAATAGACACATCACAATTATTATATGTTTAACCTATTTTAAAAGAGAAATAGATCCGAATATATCCTTAAAAGTTTAAATAATGAAACGCTTTATTCGTTATGAAAATGGTGCAGCAAAAATAACAGAAAAAATATGTTGTTATTATTTTTTATTAACAAAACTATTACAATTTCTCCTAATCTTACTTTCAAAATTATAGATCCCTCCATTGACACTTGACACCACGTCCGCCCAACTTTTATATATATATATATATATATATATATATATATATATATGTTATTTTTATTGAAATTGATCCTTCTATTTTATTCTAACCTCCTCTTCTTATAAAATAATAAGTTAGATAAAAAAAACTATTTATTACGTTTTACTTTATAAAGTCTATTCTCATTATACCATGCAATTGTGTTTTTGTCATTGTACAAATTAATTGCTTTTACTAAGCTTGATAGATATATTTTATGTTAATATTACTTATCTTGTTTGTATACTTTTTTTTTTTTTAATTTTACTCTTATTACAAGGTTTCATACATCTCTTCTATGATTGTTTCAAACTTTATATTCATATATAATTGACTTTAAATATCAATTTGTATATTAACAACGATACATTTCCATGTGTGATTCTGCAGTGGCGAATTCCGGTGAGCTTTGACGGCGGTTCCACAGAGGAGCACAACAATGGTGTACCTTCAGAGTTTTGGTATAGCAAATGAAAGCGTATCTTGTTTTACTCTTATTACAAGGTTTCATACATCTCTTCTATGATTGTTTCAAACTTTATATTCATATATAATTGACTTTAAATATCAATTTGTATTTTAACAATGATACATTTCCGTGTGTGATTCTGCAGTGGCGAATTCCGGTGAGCTTTGACAGCGGTTCCACGAAGGAGCACAACAGCGATGTACCTGTAGAGTTTTGGTATAGCAAATGAAAGTGTATCTGATACAACACTGTTGGGATATCAAGTTTTAGTCCCTAATTGGATAGGAATGAGCAAGGAGAGCAATATATAAGTGGGAAGACCCATAAACCTATCACCTTAAGGTTTTGGGTTGGATGTGATGTCTAGCTCACTTGTGTGGTTTGCTCGTTTGCTCATTGGTCCTATGTTGGAGGACTCCCCGGTGGTTTAGGCTCCCCTCGCACTTGCTCGTTTGCTCATTGGCCCTATGTTGGAGGACTCCCCGATGGTTTAGGCTCCCCTCGCACCCTATCAAACACCTTTTGTGATGCTTATATAAGCAAGTTTAGGCGGGAAGATCCGTTAGTTAGTTGTAATAGAATAGTCGGGACTACTCACACGCCCGTCCAAGGTAGATGTCACGCGACATGCTTTGGCCGGCATCTATGTCCCAAGCATGAGTACGTACGTACTCAGCAGGCGCTAGTAAGTCAAACATACTTGGGTCGTGAAGTTGCGATTGAGTCTCTACGGTTGAGACGCATAGTCGGGTCACGTCATCTGAGACCTCGGCTGGGAGGTCAGTTTTGGTTGCCATGTCAACCCCTTATCTTGTAATCGGATCTCGGTCATCGATTTCAGCGACAATCAGTTATGAATTAAGTCCAAAACAATACTATAGAATGAGAATATAAAGAAAATTGTGTAAAAAACACCTATATGCAATTTATATCAATGATTTCTAGATTTGTCCATGCTTGATACCTTCTATCATCACCATTGTCACCTTGTACCCTATTTCGTTGTCACCGCCACTTGATGTTGAATGAAAAAAATAGTGCCACATGTCACAAAAAAATTACTCTTGTATGTCCATGGTGTTGGTGCCATGTAGCCAGAGAGAAACTGAAGAGTTAGTGAAGTTCACGAATTAAATTGGACTAATTTTAAAAGGAAAAAAATATTCAATCTGATCATATCAATTTTTTCACTTGATCAGCATATTAGTTTAATTTTATGTTTAAATCCAATAACTCAATTTAAAGTGATTTGAATTCGATTGATTTTCTATTTTTATACTATTATTTGATGAAACATTTAATAAAATCATGAAATATAAAATAAATATTTAAAATATAGTTTAAAATCTCAAATATCTCATGCATCTAATAATCAATTATTACAGACAAAATCATAGTATGTAATATTTCATTTTGTTAAAAAAATATATCAATATATGTTGGTCCAAATGAAACTTGCTCAATCTCATAATTCTCATCTTGTCTATCAAGCATATGGGATATTTTGAAATATATATCATTATTACTTAATTTAAACCATTTAATTTAATTTAATTTAATCTAAGGGTTATATTTTAACCCTCTTATCTCTCACAATAAAACATTCCTCTCACTTGATACGCTCCATATATATATATATATATATATATATATATATATGCACTAAGTCCGGTGAAGAAAAATCTACTTTTTCTCCTCCTTGAAAGTGAAAGAGTTCAAATTTCAATCTCAATAAAACTTGAGTCGTGAAGCTAGGAGTGGAAATATGTTAGGTCAATATACTCTTTCTAAACCAGAGCTTGGCCTATTTATTTTATAAAGACTTCATTTTAAACTCTAACAGTCTAACCTGACTTAAAAGTATGTTTAAAAGTCTATTTTATAATGCGATTTTTCTAACATGTGCAAATATTGCACATGTTAATAAATCAAAAGTGTAAAGGTTTTATTGAAAAATGTAACCATCACAACATCCAATACATTGGTAATATCAAATGTTACGTTTCCCAATAAAACATTTTCACTTTTGATTTACTATCTGTTTATAATAAGGCATCAATCAACTATAAATATAAGTGATAGTTTCAATTGACAAGATTGGCCGACTGAGTGTGGACATATATGTGCCACTAGTGATCGTTACCCAATTTATTTAGGTTTAATTATACTTTTGGTCCCCCAAGTTTAGTGTTTGGGCGATTTTAATCCCCACATTTTTAATTGTTTAGATTTAGTCCTTCCATTTTTAATATTTTACAAATGTGTGGTCAACTGTTAACTCTTCATCCAATTGCTAACAGAAAAAGTCTGACGTAGCAGCCAAAAACGAAGGCTGCAAGGCTAGCCAGCTAGGAAGGTTGCATGGCTAACCGGCTAGAAAAGGCTGCAAGGCTAGTCGGCCAGGAAGGCTGCAACGTCAGACTTTTCTGTTAACAATTGGATTGAGAGTTAATGATTGACCGCATTTTGAACAAATTAAAAATGTAATGACTAAATTCGAGCAATTAAAAATGGGGGACCAAAATCGCCCTAACACTAAACTTGAGGGACCAAAAGTGTAACTAAACCATTTATTTATGAAAATATATAGGAAGCAATATGTTAGTGAAAAATAGGAAAAATTCGATTATACTTGTATTGAACGGAAAATGTATAGATGAGTTATTTATATTGTGATAGGTGGACTAATTGGTAGTATTGATAACGATTTCCAAATGCATATTATTCGGACTTCTAGTGGGTAGAGCTAGGACAATTCGGTCCATTTTAGATTGACCTATCGTTATGTGAAATAATTCAGAGCCTGCTAAGCTTTACTTTGGACCTGCTAAGCTTTACCAAAAAAAATAAAAAGAGCCTGCTAAGCTGATAATTTACTTGCCTTTACTTTCCGCACCGCATTTTTTGCTATTCCTACCCCATATTATTTTGAAAATTTGTAAAACTCAAATCTACCCTTCAGTTAATTGGCTTACGGACAATGGTGTCCGGGAATGTTTCCTCCCGGACAGCCTTGTCCGGAAGTTATATTTTTTTTTATAAAAAATGGCTTACAGACAAGGGTGTCCGGGAACCATTCCCGAATGTCCGGGAACCATTCTAGACAGCCTTGTCCGTAAGCCATTTTTTATAAAAAAATATAACTTCCGGACAAGGCTGTCTGGGAACCATTCTCGGACACCCTTATCCGGAAGTTATATTTTTTTTTATAAAAAATGGCTCCCGGACAATAATGTCCGTAAGGGAGGATGAGTGAAAGGAGGAAGGGGGCTGGGAGAGAGGGGGAAGGGGGAAAGGGTCGGAAAGGGGGGAGGGGGAAAGGGGTCGTTGTGGGAAGGGGAAGGGGGAAGGGGGAGGTGGGGAGCTGTGGGTGGGTGGCTGGGGAAGGGGGAGGGGTGGTGAGGGAAGACGAAAATGATGGGGCTTGAGAATAGCAAAAATAGCGGTGCCAATAGTAATGGCCTAATTTACTTTGGACAAAAAAAAACTGATAATTTACTAGTCCAATCCATTGAATCCAACCCATTATTTATGGGTTGTTCACTTTTTTAAGATGTAATAATATATTGACAAAAAAAAGATGTAATAATATAGTAATAAAATTTTATTAGAATAAATTAAGTTATGTAATTAGTTATTAAAAAATTTTCCCATAACCATAAATTAAAATAAAATATAGAAGTATTTATGTTTTATACTATCATGTTAACAATATAATCAAATATAATAGGTTGCAATAATATATTATAAAATAAAAAATATAATAGATAATAATAAAAATAAAATAGAGTGCACCAATTACAATAATAAACAAGTATTAGAAATAAAAATAACTCAATCATAATATATCTAACCTAGAATGGAACTAAATATTAGAGGTGGAAAAAACATAGTTTTAAAAATCGAACTGGACCGACGGGTTTGATCGGGAACCGATCAGGTAACCGGCCCGTTTTGCCCCATAAAATCGATGGATTTTAAAACCAGTGAGAACTGGTCAAGAATCGGTTAAACCGTGAAAATAGGTAAAAAAAATTGATATATGAAAATCGGTTGAATCGGTCTATTTTAAAGATTTTAATATTTTTATCTAATCTAAGAAAAATAAAGACATATTTGAGGATTACGTATAGATATTTATTATTTTATTAATTATTAATTTTTCATCTTATAAATCTTAATTTCTTATAACTTTTTATTATTTTATTAATTAAAATGTTATATAATATTAAAAGTATATATTTAATTTATATCGGTTCGATTACAGTTGAACCATTGAATCGTGAATCAGTGCCTTCATCGGTTCAATTACTAGTCTGATTTTTAAAACATTGGGAAATAGATCGAGCTAAGTCGGGCTTTAAAGGCACAAATTTGGCTTGCTTTATATTTCCGTGGCCCAAGTTTGGCCTGTTACCCGTCATAGCCATAAGTCATGTTTTCAGGTTTGGCTTGACCTGTTTGAAAATCTGGCCTAACCTATCTCTAAATAGGCTAGTATGTGTACGGACCAATATACTTAAATTTTAATAATATAAATATGTCACCAAGACATAGACCTTTATATAGGCCAACATGTTTATCTTTGAATAGGTTAAAAGAAAAAATTAAAAAATTATATATTATTATATTATTCATTATATATAATATATTTATATTTTCAATAAAAATAATTAATTTATAAACAGACTGACCTGCCAAGCCTAATAGGCTTTTTAAAAACCTAAATCTAACTTATTTAATTAAAATTTTTTTTTTCAAAAGCATTGATCTGATTTTTTACTAAACGAGCTAAGTCAAGTTAGGCCTTAAATAAGCTAGGTCATAGGCTCGAGCGGCCTAGCTTATTTCTACCCCTACTAAATGTCCATTTGGTTACCAGTTAGGCATAATACACAATCAGTTCCATAGAATTAATTTTAAATTATTTTCATCCAATGTGCTTTGTAAAATGTATATTAATCATTTTTAACTATTGATTCTAAAATAAATTCTACTCACTAAAAACCAAATGCACTCTAAATATAGTGTTAGATTTTTCCATTATTTATATTGTTGTATAAAGGGAATACCAAGTTTTTGGTTTCCACTTTTAATACCTATTATACCCCTAATAATTACCACTGGATAACCACCCACTTTTTACATAGTTTTATCCGAACAGTTTCATAATAATACTTCAACCAAAAATAATCCACAATATTACATAATTTCCTAAAAAAATATATATAAACAAATTTTACGTATTTACCCAAAAAAATAAGAAATAATGATGAAAATGCAGATAGAAAGTGACGGTCTCACCGTTAGTCAATTATAAATAAAGTAAACTTAGCTCATATTTTACATCAAGCCAATCCACAGTGTTTGACCCATTTTGAGTTTTGACACCTCACAGAACTAGTGCAAACTTGTAGTGTAGGAGTTAAATTATTTTTTTTTTCGAAAAAAAAAACGTAAAAACCTTGTGAAGAGGGAAAAGATGAGTAAGAGTTAGAGGAGCACCTGTCACTCCACCTAAATTCATGATGAAAACCAAGCTCGTGACTAGTAAAAGTTTCTTTTTTATATATATTTTTGGTAAATTGACTACTAAAAGTTGAATATGAACTCCTTGTTATCTCGTGGTGAACTCCAGAAAACAGAAGATTCATAAAAATATAAGAGATTTTGAATACTCAGAAGTTCTACGTATTGGCTTAAATCAGCAAGCAGTCTTTGAGGAAATCAAAATTGGGGGTCCAGTTTGAAAATGGATACCTAATATTCCTATATATATAGTAGCTGCTACCTGATGGGAAAATCATCAGATTTAAAATGGCAAGTTCAAGGATTAATTTTTTGCTGGTTTTCTATGCCAACCTTCATATTATTGCAACTCTCTGCCATGGCTTTTGTCTGTCAGAGGACCATATTGCATTATTCATATTTGGAGATTCCGTGCTTGATGTTGGAAACAACAACTATATCAACACTACAACTGACATGCAGGCAAAGAGGCTATGGAACTTGTTCAACAACACAATGACGCACTAAAGGAAGTCCTACAAAAGCTAGAAACTCAGTTACAAGGATTTAAGTATTCGTATACCGATTTCTACACTTTGATTACTGCAAGGATGAAGGACCCTTCAAAATACGGTATTTCTTTCCACTCCCACCTGTACCAAAAACATTTTTAGGCTTAATTTGTTGTTGATGAACATCTAATTGATTGATTGATCATATTTGTTTTTAAACGTTTAATAGGCTTCAAGGAAGGAAATATAGGATGTTGTGGCAGTGGTCCTTACAGAGGATTTCAAAGCTGTGGAGGGCAGAGAAGTTGTTGAAGAGTATTTGATATTTTACGCTGCTCATCCAACGGAAAAAGCCTATCATCAACTCGCTACGCTGATGTGGAACGGAGATCACAGGGTTGCAGGGCCTTACAATCTTAGAGAACTATATGAAAGTTGAACGCTATCAACATGAGAGAGAGGGAGAGTTGGAAGTAGGTATTAAACCCAAACCTTATAACGCTATGAAAGTAGGCCTTCTTAACCAAAATACGGCAGCCTATGTTTGGAATTTGGTTACCCGTTGGTGGATTGATTTTGTTAAAAATAAATAAATAAACAACTTTGAAAACACAAAATTTTAACCAAACAGTTTTAAGTGTCCTACAAGCTCAGTTTTCTTTGCCACAAACGGGCATTCATAGTAACAGACACTTGAAAGGCTAAGCTATAAAGTTTCAACTTCCGGTTTATTCATTTCAGCGGAAACAATGATCACTTTTATCATTGTCTTTCAATTTTTTTCGTTAGCTTCATCATGGACAAGCAAACAACGAAGCCGAAAAAAAAGGCATCTGAACTATTAAGTACGAGAAATTGTACCAGGCAACGTGAGAATTTATACTTATTAATTCATAAATATCAATTAATTCGCCAGAAGAAAAGGAACAACTTTGGAACTAAACCAAGGGGAACTTTCTCATACCCCCTGGTTTTTCCATTTTAATATTTCACAGCAGTTGTCCATGTACCTTGAACACTAGGGTGTTTGGTTACGTGTCTTGTCCTCAGTTTCACTACCTTCCTTCCCAATGCATTCCTTAGTCTGGTTGCATGCAAAAGTATGTCTTCGGGATCCATATTCTTCACACATATCACTCTATGGTTTTTGTTCTCTGCATTTCATAGGAGAATCATCAAATACACAACTAAGGAAAATCTTTAGTAACTAACAAAGTTACGAGTACGAGAATCTTACTGTAAAAACCCTTCAGATGTGGATGCTGACCACGAATCAGTTCAGTGACCACCTCTAATTGAGGATTCTTCTCCTTAAGCACTGGCAAATGTGACTCCATAAATGCCCTATCAGATATTTAAAACTATAGTAAGAATCCCCTGTCCAAAGCAAGGAAAACATGAAAAAGATCCTTACTTATAGCATTCTCGTTCAAAACTTTTAGTTTTAATGCTAGCCCACTAGGAGAAATGTGACTATCAAGAGGTAGTGTAGATCTAAAACTTCTCTCTAACTTGATCGTTAAAAGGTTGTGATTGGCATGACATGAAGTCACAACCAGTAAGGCAAAAGAAAAAAAAATAGTAAGATGTCAGTAAAAGCACCATAAAAGCAAGAAAAAAAATAGTAATTTGTAATTCACAAAAATTTCCCAGTAAGAGAAAAGTTGACGCTCAATATAAAGTTCAGTTATTGAGCTATGATATCATCAAGTATTCTAGAAAAAGAAACAATCACAGGGGAAGGCAACAAATGCAAGACTACAAGTTTACCAGTGAGAAAAAACAAAAGAACAAAAATCAAGCCTGCAATTCAAGGAGAGACATAATAGAACATGGGAAAACAATATCTATTCCAAAGAATACAAGTCTGATTAAAAACCTTGTTGTTATTAATAGATATGCAACTATGCAAGACTTAACCAATCTCAATTGTTAAGTACCAGAAGAAATACCAGGTATCCACGCAACCTAATATTATATCGTCTTGTAAGCTAAGAATCATGATGAGCAGATTATTGATTTACCACACTCTATCCCTCCAAAACTCACAACCACAGTCTCGTAAATTAATTGCAATGCTAATAAACAAATAAAAAGAGCGATAGGGGCAGGAATTCAGAACATTTCATACACCCAAAAATAAATAAATAAAGATAAAGATAAATAATAAAACTCTTTTGTTCCCTAAAACATAAATTGATGCATGTGAATGTGGCAGAAGGCATAGTAAATTGAAGCATGTAATGGGATTGTATGTGTACCTTATACCTCTGCTACTTCCGCCCCAGTCGCAATAGCTGACAATCAGCTTGTGAAGTTGCCAAACCCCTCGCAAAGCCATCTGATCCTAAAACCAAAAAGTAGAAGAAAATAAAAAGGGTTTCAGATGAATATGATTCAAATGAATGGAACAAAGAAGAAAAAATGATTGATACCATTACCTTTCGATATAGCCAATTGCCTGAACGAGAGAGACTATGGAGGAATCGTGATCTTCAGCGAGTATTAGTGTAAGTATGTGTCGAGGAAATGAAAGTCGCTATTGCAGCTCTGCAAAACCCTATGGTGCTACGAACAAGTTACGAGCCAGCCACTCTCTTAAACGCACCGTTTGACCAGTGTATGTCAGTCTAAATGGTGCACTTTCCTTCCACCCCTTCATCAAAATTGTTTTAATTTTTAATTAAGTTTTCATTCACATCGAGGTAAAAATTTATTGAGTAAACTAACAAAATGGTTTCGGACCTTTTCATGGTCATGCAATTTAGTTCTTGAGAAAATGAAAATTCTAAAATAATCTCTGACTCCTTGTTCTGTCATACAGTATGGTCCATAAGGGTGTTTTCCGTTAACTTCAGGATAATGTATCACGTCAAGTGACATTATGGCACACAGTTGGACACTGTGCACCCAAAACGACGTCGTTTTTGCAAAATTAACAGCTTGGAAGTTTCGGCCGACCAGGCGGCTAGAAGGCAAGCCGACCAAGAAGCTAGAAGGTTGGAATTTGCATGTGAATTGATACAATCCAGCCTTCCTCATCATTCGGCCTTCTCGCTTCCTGGACGGCCGGTTCCAACCTTCCTGGCTAGCCAACCTTACAGTTTCTTGGGCGGCCAAGAATGCTAGAAGGTTGGAAAGTCGGCCCGAGCAGGAAGGCAAGGAGGTCAAGAGGCTGGAAGGCCGGTCGGCTAGCTTTCCGGTCTTATTGTCTGGCCGACCTTCCTGGCCGACTAAAAACGACGTCGCATTGAGTCCACAATGTAACACAGTATTACTTAACGTGACACGTCATCCATAGGTTAACAAAAAACACCAATTTGTACTATAGAGCATGACGGAGCAAGGAGTCAGGGATCATTTTGAGATTTTCACTTTCTCAAGGAGTCAGGGACCAATTTAATAAGTCGGGGACCATTTTTGTTAGAGATAATATTGTTAGTTAGGGGACCATTTTTGTTAGAGATAATATTGTTAGTTAGGGACTAGTTGGTTGGTTAGGTAATTAGTTATGAATTAGTTGATAGTATTGGCTATATAAGCCTATACTTCTATTGTAAATGCAATCTTTCCATTCCATTATCAATATATAATTTCATTTTTCATCTCTAATCTATTTCCTTTTATCTCTATACCATGAATTTCAACATGGTGTCAGAGCATATCATTCCGCTGCTTAATTATTTTTCGTTCTTTCGTTTCTTTTATTTTTCCTGAGCAAAATAATTTTGCCTTTTCTTTGCTCTCTGGTTTGGTTCAAGAAACAGAAGCTCAAGAATTATCCATCTTGTGATGGAAGATAGAACGCGAAGTTCTTTGTTGGGCGTGGTTCCATTGTTGTCAAGCTTTTCAACAGTGACAATTTTCTCTTCTCTTGGATCCTTTTTCTTCCATATTGATTTGCGTTGATAAAAGTGGTCTACTCTTTCTCTGGGCACACACGTTAGCTTTGGTTTATTTCTCCTCATCGCTAGCTATATCAGTTTCAATGCCTTTGGGAAGCGAAAGAACTCTTACCTTGCTTGGATTCTCGAAACTCCCTTCTCTCTCATGTCTGAAAGTGTCTGAACACAATATTTTTTTTTTCAAGATTCTGAAAACATGTACGGATAAATATGATCAAACTGGAGTCAAGGTACTGAGGAATGAAGAGCGATCTTGGTTCCATAGTGATAGAACCAATGTGCAAGCGCCTGTCAGAAATGCTACCACCGTTGCTTTCTAGCACTCGCATCTCTCCTGCATCAGTCTTGGCCAGGCTCTTGGAGTTTTGCAATAAGAACAATTTGTCTGGCCTTGGAGACCCTTCTTTTGCCTCTGTCCCCCACAAGTACCCTTTTATCACAGCCACGCCATGACAAAGAACAAGAAGCAAGATCAAAAGGTGCCTTTGTCTCCCATAGTTAATTTCTTACTGTGTTTGTGTTTTTGTTTCTTCTTTTTGGGTTTATGAGCAAGTCCCATGCCTCTCCATCAATGGTAGGGATGGCAATGGCCAGGGTTTGGGTAGGGTAGTATAGTACCCGTCCCCATACCCGCGTTTTAAAAAAATACCCGTACCCGGACCCATACCCGTGTGGGTAGTGATCCTAATACTCGTACCCTTACTCGTTGGGTACTCAAGTACCCGTACCCGTACCCATTACCCGCACTTTTGTTAACTATAAAAATAATAAATTGATTACAAAATGAAAATTAATTAAAAAATAAATAAAAAATAATCCACAGATCATCTGAGTTTAACCTATAAAACAAATATGGTATGTGGAAGTGGATAATAGATTAAAACAATGGAAGGGAAAATGAAAATTAATTCATAAAATAGTAGTTAATAATATATATATATATTAAATTAATCATATGTATATAAATTATATTAATTATATATTTTATAAGTGTGGGTATGGGTAGGGTAGAGTACCATAGTACCCGTGCCCGCACTCGTACCCATTAAAAAGTGCGGGTAATTACCCAGACCCGGACCCAGACCCATTTGGTGGGTAATTACCCTACCCATTGTGGGTAATTTGTGCGGGTACTCACTAGGTCTGGGTCCAATTGTCATTCCTAATCAGTGGTGCATGGGCGTCCTTTCTTTTAGCCCATGTGTTTCGGGCATTTCTCATTGTGAGTGTTGATAAAGTTTGATATTTGCTTCTATCCGTGGTGGATGGTTAAGCATTGAAATTTTTTTTGCTTTTTCTGTGGTGGATGGTTAAGCATTGAAGATTTCTAGCTTCGTGGTTAAGCTTTTGCCTAAAATTGGCATTGTTTTTAGAGGCCTATAGAGCTCATTTCATGGTATTTGTTATACCATTTTTATTGTAATTTTTCATTTGAATTTGATTGTATTGTTTTGTCAATCCCAAGCTTTGAAGTGCTAGCACTTCCAACTTGCGGGGGCTGTTAGAGATAATATTGTTAGTTAGGGATTAGTTAGTTGGTTAGGTAATTAGTTACAAATTAATTGATAGTATTGGCTATATAAGCCTATACTTCTATTGTAAATGCAATCTTTCCATTCCATTGTCAATATAGAATTTCATTTTCCCATCTTTAATCTATTTTCTTTTATCTCTATACCATAATTTCAACAATTTTACTAGTTTACTCAAATTTTATCACTACGGTATTATTATTAAGGTAAATATATGCATTATTAATTAGTACAAAAACTATTTTTTAAATAGTTTTTTTATACTATCAATTCTATTCTTGTATATTTTTATCTTGTCGAAGCTTTCACATTCACTCTCAATATGTGTTGAACCAATTCCAAATAAAGCAGCTCTATATTCTGTCGATCCATTGGTCATTAGAACTAGAGAAAATACAACATATCATAAAATTATTTTAGAGTAAATTCTCTAATCTCCATGTAGGTTTGTCATCACCAACATTCTTTGTTGGATGAGAGACATATATCAACATCTAGCTATGAGCAAATTTGGATTGGAAAGCAATCGATCAACCACATCCCAAAATCTCAGTCACCATTTTTTCATAAAGAATAAGATTGCAAAATTACAATGCCAATCTTTGAGGGTGTTATTGACTTGTAAGTTCATAGAACCTAAGGGTATTTATTGGTTTGATTCAAACTGATAAACTAGATGAGTTGAATTGATTAAATTGGTTTGGGTTTTTTTTTTATATTAATCGAGTTGGAAACGAACCAAATTGATTGAGCCCGATCATGCATGATTGGTTCGGGTAACGATTTGTGGGTCTTCAAAGTCAAAGATAGACTACCAAACCAAATTGATTGGACACGAACATCATTAGTTCGGCTAACGAGCTGTAGATCTTCAAAAAAAAAGACCGATTACTTGAACCAAATCACCTTTATTAATTTTTTTATAAATTAAAATAATTTTTTTTTAAAACCAAGTATATATCCTCTTACATCCACATCATGGTAGGGCTAACTCTCTCAGCAGGTACCACTTGTATAACTCGAACCCGAGACCTTATTTAAGGGGAAACAAGCATGTACCACTTGAATCAAACTATATTGATAATATTAAAATTGCGAGTCAGTATCTCACTCTGTCACTTTAGCTTCCAATTTCACGGTTTCTAATTTCTTCCAACTTTTTTCCTTTACTTCCCTCACCTATGACCCTGCCCACTATCTATTTACACCAAGCACTGTTGCCAGTCCATCGCATATCTCTGTCGCATCGCATCATCGATGCACATATATAGGAGGGGGGAGAGACAATCTGCTACACCGTCTTCGTTTGCATCTTCTATCAATTAATTTAGTGGAAATTTGATGAAATTGAAATAATTATGTTGGATGTGAGATTCAATTTGAAAAGGAAAAAATTTGGGATTTTTATTTTTAAATGAAGTCAAGATCTATTTTTATTTTTAAATGTGAGATTCAATTTGAAAAGAAAAAAATTTGACATTTTCACTTATCAGTTTTAAGATCAAGTCAAGATATATTTTAAAAGTTTAAAATAATGGTGTGTTCGGTTTACACTGGATCAATCCGGACAGAAACTACTCTCAGTAGCATTTACCCGGATTCACGTTTAAAACGTGATTTTGGGGTAAACAAAAAACACACTAAATATATTCAATTTGTGAAAAATTTTAATATAAAATGAGAATTTAAAAATTTTAAATAGAAGGAAAGTGATAAAAGGATTTCACTTAATAATAAAAAAAAATGAAAACTAAGAAAATTGTTCAAAAAAATATTGGGTACCAAAATCACACATTAACGCCTTTTTTTTCATAAAGTAATTTTTTCTCTTATCATATTTATTTATTGTCCATCTTGTCTTTTAAATGCTTATAGGTTCTATTTGACACGTACATTTGATTCATGAATGGTACTAGTAGCATTAACAAGTTAGATAGAGGCACAAGCTGTAACATAAGACAAAAACTTTAAAATGTACAGTAGTAATATCTAAACAAAATGTATGTTCCATATCTAGGAGCAGCTAGCTAGCTAGCAACTTATGATTTTTGGGAAATTCTAAAACGAATTGTAAAATGAATTTGGCCTCATGTGTTAGCTTCCATCTTCTGGCTGCACAGAAGAAACATATATAATCACCGAAGGTACGTACACGACATGCACTGCAGACAAGACAGGATTGCCGCTCGGTAAAACCCAACCCAATGAAGTTATTATATCGGGCCTGGCCATAATGCATCCAATGATCCAATACTTGTGCGACATACAAGTACATGCAATGCAACCAAGCAAGTGCGGACATTTTGAAACTACTCCAATGTTGCTCTCGTATTCTTATTTAATATTGGTATAAAACCTCGAAAAAATTATAGAAAAATTTGTAAAATACTATTTTATATCCGCAATGACTATTAATTAATTTCAATATATTGATTTTCTTTTTTATTTAATATTTGTGTTTTTATATGTTATATTATAATTGTTTCATGTTTTATAAATTCTTAATTAAATTTTCATATCTATATACCATATCATATTTATGTCTTATATATGTCATGTTTATGTTTTCTAATATACAATTCAATATCTAAGCCATAAAACACAATTTCGAATGAAAATTTCTATAATTACCGGATTTGGAGCTCTCAATTTTTTAAGTACATATCAAGCATCATAATATCATAAACGTGATATATACCAATTGGTAGCTTATTATTTTTATTTTTTTTGACGCCTGAATAATAAGGATTATAATAGATGAACCGTGGACAAATTATCATGGGCTAAAGCAGGGGCAATACAGTGGGGGTCTCCTCAATCCAATTATTTTTTGGATGAGAACAAACATATTTAGCTAACAGGTGGGCACACATATTGCCAGTCCTACGGATATGTTTTATTTGGAAAGAACTAAAATAACTACTTAAAGTGAGACAATCTTGAATGATGACTCCGTGGTAAGAGTAACATGGGGAATTGGATTGGAAGAGCTCGACCATTGATTTGCAATCAGATTCAACCACCACTCTGTCGAAACTCATTTCAGCAGCAAATAGAATGGCAAGTCTGATACCCATTGCCTCAACAAGTCCTGGATTGGGAAGGGATAAGATACGGTGAGTAGCAGCAGCAAGGATAAAGCCTTGATCATCTCTGACTATTATGCCAATGCCCCAAACCTCTCCAGCAGCATGAGCAATATCCACGTTAACCTTAAACCAACCAGGTGGGGGAGGGGACCATTGTTCCACTCGATTAGAAGCAGACCTGGGGCGATCATCTACTTGGGGAGAGGAGCGTGTATCCGATTGCAAGTAGCTGGACGCTCTAGATAATATAGCTTGTGGGCTGGTAGCTCTTTGTTCGAAGACCTTTTTGTTCCTAGCTTGCCAGACTTCGTAGCACACTGCAAATAACAGACAAATAGCTTCCCCTGATCCAGTGGAAATGATATGCTTAATCCAGGTACCTATTGTGGAGGTGGACGGTGATATGAGCTGCCCATCTAAGTTGGTTTGAAGCCAAACTGAATGGGTCCACTGACAATCAAAGAAAAGATAGAGCTCAGTTTCAATTTCAACCTCACATAATGAGCACAGGGGGTCACATTGAATGTTTCTCCGAAAAAGGTTTGACTTTACTGGGAGAGATTGGTGCATTATCCTCCAGATGAGGTGTAAATGCCGGGGCTGAGAAGGGATGCTCCAGAGCTTTTTCCAGTGGAAGTCCGGAATAAAAGAACGGTCTGATGGGTGCACCGGTTTCTGAAGCTCCTGGAGGGCAAGGTGATATCCAGAACGGACTGTATAAAGGCCGTCTTTTTTAAAACTCCAACAGAACTGGTCTTCTTGCAGTGTAGATGGGAGAGGAATACAACTGATTGATTCTACCTCTAAAGGGAGGAAATTACTCTCCAGGACAGCTATATCCCATTTGTGGGAGGATTGATCAATCAAGTCAAACACCGTTTGAAAGTCAAAAGAGTTGGGTCGCGGGCCAATGAGTTTAAAATCCATCTGTAGTGGAATCCATCCGTCGTCCCAACTAGCAGAGTGGATGCTTCTCCAGGTATAGCTTGGGGAAAATCCCAACTTAGCATGAAGGAAATTGCCTCTCGAAAAATATCTGGCCTGTAAACATTTAGCAACCAGGGAATTCTTTTGTATGATGAGGCGCCAACCTTGTTTAGCTAATAATGCTAAATTGAACGCGTGGAAATCGCGGAATCCCAAGTTGGTGGCTTATATTCTTGATTCCTCTTAAATAGTATCTTGAATATAATTGTGTATGAAAAAAAGACATCGGTGAGAGATAGTCTCATCATGGTATAAATGCTTGCAGCTCACGTAAAATTATCTTTAGTGGAGATACATATGGTTTATACAAAAGAAAATGGAAAAAGATGATATATGATCAAATATATATAATCACATACGGTGATAAATAGTACATGGTAGGACTAAAATTTAACAAACATCCCAAATAAAATAATTGTTTAATTGTACGTACTTCTAAATACTCAAACTATAGTTACATCACTATTTTTTTGGGAGGGGCAAAAACCCCAATTATAGAGGAACTCTCCTAGAAAATGACACTCCTTTCGTGCCTAGGTTAAGTAACTAACAATACAAACCTGAGGAGGTTCACTTAAGGTATGCAAACCATGCATAGAAGAATTTGTTTTCAGCCCATTATGCAGTGTTAGCCAAATAAAGTTTATGACCCGTTGAGACCCAGTCAACTTCCAAACTGCTTTGCACAGAGAAGAGTCTCGATCTGATCTACTAATAGTTACATCACTTGAACATATATTTGAGAGAGAAATGTGTTAGAACCACAGGAAACACTAAAAGGGGGGGTTGAATAGTGTTTTAAACTTTTTTATAGTTTTTGGAAATCTTTTGGTTAAAACATGAATATGGGCACCGTTAAAAATAAGTCTTAAAATCAGAGCTAGTTGAAGCATGTGGAGGATAAGAGAAACAATGTTTCTTCTAAAGCTTAAGAGTGTTTTAGACAGAGGCTTCTCAACATATCTTCTGAAGATTATTCCAAAGAGTATTTTCAGCATAGTTTCTGAAATACTTCAGACTGCTAGAGGTTGTCTGAAGTCTGTTCCTGATTTTTGAACTGATCTCTTTCACACTTACTTCTGAGATTTTATTTCAGAAGTTCTTCAAGGAACATTCTTTGTGAAGCTTCAAATGATATAAGAGATATCTCATGTTTTGTTCACATGAAAAATTATTTTATTGAAATAATTGTGTTAAATTTATTATAGAAAATACTTTTCAAGTTCCAACTTAAATATGAAAACTGAAAGTAAAGAGGTTGAAGAAAAACTTAGGCATAGAGATTTCAGACAGACTTTTAAAGAGGCTGTCTGAAGTTTTCAGACGGTTGGTAAAAACTAATTTTAAAAGATGTTTTGTGCCCTTTTTAAAATATCAGATTAATTATTTTGACCCCTTGATTTGTATAAACAGAATTGATAAGAGATAAGGGTAAGAAAACTTAGACAAGGAATTTATCCTGGTTCACCCACAAACCAGTGAGCTACATCCAGTCCCAGAGGCAAACCACCGCTGGATTTTCCACTATTTGAATATTCAAATTACAAGCTTGAATATGAGTACAGTCTCTCCAGACACAATGAGTACAGTCTCTCCAGACACAACGAGTACAGTCTCTCCAGACACAACGAGTACAGTCTCTCCAGACACAACGAGTACAGTCTCTCCAGACACCACGAGTACAGTCTCTCCAGACACGAACAAGTATTCTTTTCTATCAAGCCTCTCCAGGCTCTACCACAAGTATTCTTTTCTATCAAGCCTCTCCAGGCTCTACCACAAGTATTCTTTTCTATCAAGCCTCTCCAGGCTCTACAACGAATATTCTTTTCTATCAAGCCTCTCCAGGCTCTACCACAAGTATTCTTTTCTATCAAGCCTCTCCAGGCTCTACAACGAGTATTCTTTCTTCCACCAAGCCTCTCCAGGCTCTCAGACACTTAAAGTGTTTACAGATTAAACTAAGTTTAAGTTTCCACGAAACATAAACTTAATCTTTTTCTGTACTAGAGGTTAACTGAGTACTACTCAGGATACAATGGATAAATCTAGTACAAGGGTAAGACAGTGATACAACCATATATGTTTAAGTACAATCGCTGTCTCTGATATGAGGAATAACATCCTCTGAGAATTGGCTAGGTAGATACTGACTTTAAGCTCCAGCCTTGTTCTCCAACCATTGGTTTCCATGGGTTACATTCTCACCCGTATCATTGGAAAAACCAAGGCATACTTGCAGCTTCAAACCATTTTTGGTTCATACGAGATTAAGCACAGCTTGGTTGGTTGTTCAACTGAACAACTACAATTTTGACTAACTGATCAATAGATCAGCAACATGGTTGATTCAAGTAAGCATGGTCAATACCAATAAGATTTTTCTGATATATCTTGATCAACAGATTGAACCAAGTGAATGAGGTCAACATCTTCAAATTCTTCCTTGAGGCTATTTATATGTTCTGTTGGAATATAGCCGTTTGAAGATGATTCATGATACCGTTGAGATGTTGATGATGTGGCTCATATAGCCGTTATGTAATAGTGTCTCAAACGGTTGCTTCTTCTTTAGCAGATATGTGTTCAGACAGTCCTGTTCTGACACTTCTGTAGATGAGCACTTTTAGAGAGATTTTCTTGATGTTATTTTGCATGTTCTCTCTCTTGATATCCTTTTACTTTTCTTCAGCTGACTTCTGATTTTCTCTGCTTTTCTTAGGAGTGTATATGAGGAGGTATCCATTGGATTTGTTCTCTTGCTTATTTTGTATATGCTTCTTTTCTGTTTGCTTTCTGACACCATTTCTCCTTTCTTCTTTGAGTGAGGTGTCTTTTTCAATGGATGTTTCTTGCAGATGATAAAATTTGAATTAAAATATTTCATTCGAACATTTCTCTTTGTTGCTTCTGCTTAGTCTCCTAAGCTTTTTTTGTGCTTACTTTTGGATTGGTGATGATGATATTTCTGTTGTGATACCACCATTTAGAGAAAGCATTGAATGCTATTCAAACCATCGTGAGACACGCTTCTGGGTGTCTTCACAATTCTGACAGAGTACAACGTTGGTGCTGCTATAAAGCTGCCATCGTTGTTGCTGCAATTTCTGCGTTGCAGAGATTTCCTCAGTGGTGTATGAAATTCAAAATCACCAGGAAAGGTCTCTGTGTTCTTTGCCATAAACGTGTTTGAAAAAGTACGTGCAGCAGAGGTTCAGAAAAGTCTTCATAAACTTCAGCAGAGGGTGCCACGTCATAAGTGAGACTTCAGACAGCATTGATACTTCAGACGGGTTGAACTAATTCAGACAGCTTCAACTCTTCAGACGAGTTCTGCTTCTTCAGACATCTTCGTTGCTTCAGACAGCTTCTTTTCTTCAGACTGCTTTATGTTGTCTTCATATGGTCTTCACGTCTTCAGACGGTTTGCGCACTTCAGACGAGTTGCATTCTTCAAATAGCTTCTTTATTTGATCCTGCATTTGTTCTTCCGATCCTAATCTTCTGATTTTGATAAATATTTCATCCTGAAACACAATCAATAAACCAATACCTTTCTCAGTAGAATCTGTTTATATAATCTTATTTGTTAATCATTAAAACTAAAGGATATTAAGTCTTTAAGTCAAGTTTGAATGCTCAAACTGATTAATAGACTTCACAAAATGTTATTTGTATATATAACAATTTGTACAGATAATATTTATAACATAGAGAGATAAAAGAGGAAAAAGAAATAAGTGTGGGATGTGATGAGTAATTTGATAGAGTGAAATTAAAAAAGTATATTATTTAAGTCATTGAATGTTTTTATTAATTATATGAATTTATTATCTCTGCTTGAGATCAGTTTTAACAAGAATTAATGGTTTCTCAATAAATTTTGAAGGTTAGCATTAGAACATAATAAATTCATATTTTTAATATTATAAATAATTACCTTATCAATGTAAAACTAAACATGCATTTATTTTTTCTAGCCAAAATGTAAAACTCGGGCATCATCGATCTATGCAGCCACGTTCAAATGTTAATCTCATTACGCGCATTATAATTCCATATAGATGAAAAAACTTGTGGGCTAGGCTTTATTTTGTGTGTTTAACTTTTATTATTACAATTGTAAAAAAAAAATATTTGTTAGGAAATGAATGCTATCCAATCAATAAATAAATTAATTAATAGCTTCAGGCAAATAATAAAACTATAAATATGAACAATCTCATGAATACATACTTGTATTGCTATTATATACGTGTCAAATCAAATCACCGGATAATTGATAATTTAGCCTTGGAAGTGTGTGGTGGTTATAACTTACTTGTAAACATCACGTAGAAGCCAGAGTCAGCCACAAACGATGTGAGTAAAAGCAACAATTTGGAGCACATGAACACACTTTACATAACTTGCCGGTTATGTCTCTCCAATAATTTACACCAGTCTCTTTCTCCCTGACTATTTAGTATTTATCTAGCTACACCTATCTCTAGAGATAGATTTTTTTCATTTCCACAAATGAAGCTGAATCATTAGGACCACATGTCGAAGGGACTATTTTAGTGTAACTATTAAACCTGAAAGTTTTAAGCAAAACTTAATGCGCTACACTATAAATGAAGATAGAATTTTGTTTGATTATAATTAAGAAATAAAATCTTAAGCGACCGGAACCATTTTAAGAAGTTTCTGAAACAATAAGAGTTGTCTTGTCTTATATCATTTAAGTATTTAACTTGTGTCATTGTATTTAGAGTATTAAATAAAAAAATTATTAAAGCGAGAGACAATAATAACTTAAAGTAACGGAGGCGAATTATTAGTATCTCTCAATTATGTAAAGTATTAAGGATATCAAACTTTTGTCCCTAAAATATAACTAAATTTGATTTTGATATTTCATTTATTTTTCATTAAGGTTATGATATAACAATGTTTCTTTTGAATTTCAAAATTCATAGAAAGTTTCACTCATATTCTTAAATTATTGGGAAATTTCTTATGGATTTTTTTATAACAAAGCAAAGAAATTTTATAGCAATATTTTTACATGAAAATTTGGTGATTTTTTGAATTTTACTATATACATATGAGTTTTCTTGAGAAGAAATTACAAGAAATTTTTTGTGAATTTTTACCCAGGAAAAGTCGCAGTCGAGTTGCTTAACAGATTATGGTTAATAAGAAAGATTAAAATCATATGTGATTTTAAAAAATAGAGAATCAAAGCTAGAAAAAGTAAATAAGAGACTAAAACCAAAATTTGTCACATCTTCAAAAACCAAAAACATATTTAACCAAAAGTATTATTATTTCTTACTTAAATAATTTTTAATTTTATATTGAGTGAATATATATATATATATATATTAAATCCTTGAAAGTGGCATCCTAAATCTTTGGTCCTCGAAAGTATTATTATGTACAATTTTGTCACTAATATATATATTAACTTAATCACATTTTCGTTACCAAATTGTGAGTAAACTTTGAGTAAAATTAACACATATAAGGATTAAATTGTATAGATCAATACTTTTAGGGGCTAATTTATCTCTCAAAAAGGACTAAATTGTTAAAAAGATAATACTTTCAGAGACTAAATTGTATACATTGATACATTCGACCATGGATCAAAGATAAATAATGTGTCACTTTCAATGACCAAATTCTATATTATATATATCTTTTATATTTGGTATGGTAATGGTTTAATTCGGTAACCTTTAGATTTCACTACTACATTTAAGTAGAGTCGGCAAAATGAGCTAGTCCGATCGAGCTGATATGCAAAAGCCCGCTAAAATATAGGGCTCGACCACTTATTTTAGAAACACGAATAACTCTTGAGCTTTTTAGCCCAGCCCAACAAAAACCCGCTACCCGCAAAAAAAAAAAAAACCCCGGGTAGCCCGCAAAAAATCGAGCTACCCACAAAAACCCCATAAAAATGTAGGGCTTGGACACCTATTTTAGAAGTCCGAATAACTCTAGGACTTTTTAGCCTAACCGATAAAACTCGCCACCCGCTTCGAGTCAGGCCGGGCAGCCCAACTTGCCAGCTCTACATTTAAGATCTTTTGTAATATTTAATTATCTACATTTTAAAAAATGTTATTAATACTTTAAATAACATGCAAATGGTAACACTTTTCAAACTAAATATTACCATTTTATACATTCTGTTTTTAATATTTTGGAAACTTATCTTCCTCATTCACTTTATCTTTCATTGTCTCTTAGAGCCATCAAGTTCTCGCGAAGGATACTCATCAAAATCTGTTGGGTTTTGGAAGGTCAAACCCAGCGGAAGAACTGAACTTTTAAAATTTAAATATATCCAAAATTTTCCAAGGATCCATACAAAAGCCATAAACTGTGTTATAGAGTATACCTTTTAGTTCTTTCCTTTTTGTCAAACCACGAGCATGCAAGAGTAGCTATATGCCTCCACCGGTATCCACACAAACGCGATACCAGGACTCCCTCTTTTATAGTGCTAGCGGCGGCGAAGGGATGATTACCACTTCTCTCATTATAGGAGATGATGATATATATGGTTTAGAGAAAACCTTTTTCTCTTTCATGTTTGGAGTATTAGAGTAATCACATATTAGCTACCATCAATACATTCTATATATTGCGGTGGTTAACCCTCACAGTGAGCATTAGGCTTTAGTGAAACCTACCCATGTGTAGGCCCAAACTAATGGGTTGGGCCATTTAGAGCATGTTTGGTTTAGCGTTGAAACGTGATAAACTCACGTTTCCAAAGCTAGAATTGCGTTGGGGAATTCAAACTTGAGTTTGGCCAGTTTCAACGTCAAAGTTTGGATTAGCGTTTGCAAACTTGAGTTTGAATGAACGTGGTTTTAGTAAACGTGATTTTGGATAAATTTGAGTTTGTGTAAACGTGATTTCATGTTTGGATAGTTTGCTGCATATGTGAGTTTAAGAAAGTGAATATTGTTTGGGTGATATTAATGGAAATCACGTTTGAAGATGTAATTACTAAAAAGGACTTGTTGTTCAAAGATTACTAGAATTCTATTTTTCTAGATTAAATATATTCGATATTAACATTAATAATAAAAAACATATTTGTACACCATTTTTATATTTTAACACACACAAATTATAAATTACGTTATTAAGAAATAAAAACTAATAATTATAAGGCTATTTGAAGTTTAAAACCTTACATGTTATGGTTTTTAATAATTATAATTGTTTTACATGTTATAAAACATATTTTTTCTAACTAAAAAAATAAGTGTTATGGTTTCTAAATAAAATAAATGGTTAAAATAAATGGTTGCCAGATATACAACGTATATTTTCTAACTAAAACATAATTGCAACACCAGCTCGACCCATTGGCAGCTCCTTCTCGTTCAAGTGCATGAGCTCGACCCAAAGTGCAGCTCCATTAGTGCACCAAAGACTGAAAGATCATCCCTTGAAGGTTCTGTAAGGACAAGTTCATCAGGAGAGGGAGATCATCCCTTGGCAAGCGTTCAGGTGCAGCTAGCTTCTCATATCCCTTGGCAAGTTCATCAGCAGCTTTTCCTCCAACTGCAGCGACTAACCTATTCCTCTATTTGACCCAGCTCCGATCCTCAGGTGCGCAACACCTCCTCGTCCAGCAGGTGCAGGTCATGCAGGTGCAGCTAGCTTGTCAAGTGCAGCAACTCATTCATGCAACAACAACCGATAATTTGCAGGGACATTGTGGGAATAAATGAACGCTTAAAGGGTCAAGGCTTTGCATTTTTCAGACTCAAGTATGGATAGACTCAAGTTTGAGACCAAAAGCTAGAAATACCTGTATTTTCATAAACTCAAGTTTCCATCCTATACTCACGTTTCAAGTGAAAACCCAAACAACATAAAAATAAAGAAAACGCACGTATAAGGAAGTAGACGTGCGTATGGGATTGTGAGACGCCAATCCAAACAGGTACTTAGTCTTACTACATGAGTTTCACATCACATGGACCTTTAATCTAATTAAAAGTCCAGTTAAAACCATCTTATGGCTTTAATGTCCAAGTCAACTCGTTCTAAGTATGTGACCATGTAGGTTCCCATTATGTTGGCAGTAACATTAAAATCTTATTTTAATATTACAAGTAGCGAATGATATCTAGCAAAACATCGTTACCACCCAAATAATGGGAATGTCAATGTGATTTGACATATAACCAATTCGCGACCAATGTTACCATGTATGTATAGTCCCTTTGTCCATATATCTAGATTGAACACGATGCATGGAATGTGTCATCCTCGTATAGTTCAATCTCAGTTTCTTGATTTCCCGAGTAGACTTTATAACAAATAATATTAATTGGGTACGGCCATGCACTTTGTACTCTCACTCAATCAAGGGGCCCAAGATATAACTCTTATTATGTGGGAGGGAAAATCTCATCTAGCCACTCCCATCCATCCGCATGATTTGTGGCATACTCACCGGGTTAGGCATGACGTTTGATGGCACCAAAGCATACGACTCCCCATGTTAGGAATCGTAATGGCATCAGGTCAAAGGACCACATACACCATTGTCACTATGAGAATCGCTAATGACATACATAATAATCTATATAGCATTCCCATGGTAGGCCAATCTGGTACACCATTAAAGCCCTTTAATGTGTACCTACATGAAAGATTTGATATCACATATTCATGACGAGTGAGACATGGTCATCAATCTACTCACGTACTAGTCTCGACGTATTATTGTTGTCCTTTTTCACAATAATATTTGATTAGGAATGAATTGAGAATGACGTTTTGAAGTAGCCTATAAAATCCCACTATCATGTCAAACTTGATATCTTACAGCCACGAACAAGTCATTCTAAGGATTTTATCTTATTAATATAATAAATAATGTCTTTTATAATTATCATGACATATATTGTATGCTAAAGGGGGTCAATATACCATTGGCCTCTAGGGCATACACAATATAAATCTTCCTTCCCTCCATTAATTACCATGCACCACGTCCTCTATAATATCATTGCCATCATTCATTGCCAGCGTCATGACTAGTGACTATTTCCTAGAGTTGTCAATATGGATTGAGCTTGGTGAATCAACTCAGTTTACCGGTTTGTTGGGTTGGTAAAGAATAGGCTCATATTTTCGCGGGTTAAAGTGGGTCAGCCCACTTAACTCGCAGGCCAAAGTGGGTTCGAGTGGAGTTGAGGTGAGTTGGTTCATTTTTTTATTTTTATATTTTTCAATTCGTTTTTATAATTTTTTCTATTTGTTGGAATTTTTATTATTTTTTAATTATATTTATAGTTTTTTTAATTAGGTGGGTCAACTAACTTAACCCACCAACCAGTGGTAGGTCGTCAGGTTGGTATTTTTTCAGCTCACCAAAAAAGTGAGATGACCGGGTTCGGTTCACTTTTAACCTAACCCGTGATGAACCAGCCCGTAACAACTCTACTTGCATTCATTCGATAATAGCCTCCAATCACGATGTGTAACTATCACGTTAACGATTCAATTCGATTTATTCGTTCAAATTTAATTTGTCCGATTAACTTCAATTTGATTTATTCATTCAACAATATTCAAGAGTCACAAACATGTTCCATCATCTCAAGTTGTTTCATGGCTTTAGTGGTAAGTAAGATCCATAAACCCTAATTATTCTTGCCTCATCCCTTTTCTCTCGATGTATACCACAATTTTTTTTGTTGTTGCTTGTTTTATTTGTTGTGTAGATCAATTACTTTAATTTGTTACTTGTTGTTATATAGATATCATTATAAACTAGTGAGAAAAACTTATTTACAATTTTTTTTATTTTGATCAAACAATAAGTGTAAGTCAATTTAAAAAAAGTAATTTTATTTCTTTGAATTTTTATGTTCTTATCTATAATTTTTTTAGCTTATCATCTACTTCTACTTTGGTTTAAAAGTCCTATTAAATGAAAACAACGTATTATAATTTTCACAATTTTTTTCAAAACTTCTATTTGAGAATGTAGGCTAATCATAAGTCTAATAAACACCAAAAATAAAAATAATTAAGTAAAACATCTTGTCTTTTCTGATGAAGATCTTTCTCATTTTTAACCACTATTTTCCTCAAACAATTATGGTTCTTCTATTTTTGTTTTTCTATATTCCCAACACCTAATGATAATGGAAAAGGTTGCTTTCAATAAGGTGAAAATTGAAAAGATAAAGAACCAACTTTAAAAATTGGCTAGTGTATGTTTCTCTATACAAATATATAGTACATGGAAAATATTTTTATTTCAACGAAAAATTGAGAAAATTTCGGTGGAAAGATAAGTCGACACACTACAAAAATGGGTAAGAAATTGAGAGAAAAACTAAACTTAGAACCCAGTGGCGCACAACAGCGGTGACTTAACGGCCGCACTAGATACCCCATGCCATGATGGTGGCTTCTAATGCAGAGGGAAACAAAGGGTCTAAAATGAAACATAATTTAGTGAATGAAAAAAGGCAAATTCACAAATTCAATAAATTGTAAATGATAAAATTACATGTGAGCGCTAGTCTTAGTGGATTCCACATGGCATATTTCGGTTGGGACAACTAGTGACTGGACCGGTACTCACAAATTATTAACGGGACCAGAACTATTATCTATTCATAATAGCGTCAATTAATGCTAAAACTGGCCAATCATGTGCCATCTCATTAATGAGAATCGCAAACACTTAAAATTAGCGTGCACCTGATCAATGCTAAGCTTCATTAAGTGCATGTTTAGTAAAACTAGCTCAAAAGTTAGTTTAAAGCTGAAAAGCTAGATGAAAGCTGAAAAACTAGTTTATTTGATTGAAAGTGTTTGATAAAACTACCTGGAAATGGTAAAATGACATATAAAGACATCATTAATTACTAAATTAATAATGATGAGTGAGAATAGTTAAATTCAATTGTAATAAAATTTCATCTAGTAGTTGAAAATATATATGAGCTTTTAAAAAAAAACCACCTCAAGTATCTTCTAAAAAAAACTACTAAATAACTAGTAGCTACTAAAAAAACTACTTTATCAAACACAGCTAAGATAATTTCAGTTACTAATTTCAGTTTTCAGCTAGCTGAAATATTCTATTAAACACACTTTAAAAATGAAAAATATGTTTAAGACAAGCAACATATTAGTGTTGTTAAATGTTGAAATTTAGGATGTTGATAAATTACGCGACTATTTTCCATTTTTCTTGTAGTGCACACTACACACCTTCAAATATTTCATTTTTCCAAATATGTAAGTCAAAGTTTAATTCTACGAATTTTTATTGGGTCAAGAGGGTTTCAGCCCATATTGGGGAAGGATTCTCCTTCACTTTTATTTTCTCTTCTTATTATTCTTTTTATTTTACCCTTTTTCTCATTATTTTTATTTTTATTTTATTATTTCACCAAAATCAATAAATGCGTTTAGAAAAAATGTTTGTTCAAATTTGGGTGCAAAACATTTCCATATAAAAGCATGATACTAATTTTATTTAAGGTACTAAGTAGCGTTTCAAAGAGTTTGCTTTTGTACGCATGCCTAAACCATCCATATTATATATAAGCATTAATTAGAGTTTAATATATATATATATAAACACACTGTTAGTGAAAATAAATTTTAAATAGATATCAAATGATGCATTGCCATATCATTTATTGAATTTAATAATACATGAGGTGTCATATTCATTAAATGATGTAGCGGTATACATCCTTGGATGTCTGTGTAAAACTTCTTTATATTGACTGTGTATATATATCGATTAAATTCTTTGTAATTTTTTATTAACTTAATTGAAATTTATTTTTCATTTCATAATTGATATATACATTCATGGTATATTAATAATTGTTAAATTGATATCGACACACGTAAAGGATTTATTTGATTGAATTCAAAGTCAGCATTGCAGTTTGCAACTTGCAAGCCCTCCATTTAAATTCATGATCATAAAATTGGGCAAAGGTATAAGGATTTTTTTTTTCATATTTTGACAAACAGATTCAATGACGTATGGGAAATATGATGCCAAACTCTTTTAGAAAAACATATTAAGCGTTTGTTTGATTTTAAAAAATATAGCATGAAGAATTAGAAGGTGGAGTATAAAAAAATATTTATTTTATGTTAATATATAATTAAAAATAAAGAAATATGTAACAAAAATTTAAATATTAATTTATTATTTAATAGATTATGAGAAAGTTTCTTATTTTAGATACAAAGAAATGTGAATAGATTAGGTGCATGTTAGGTCTATGATTTATAACATTTTTTTTTGGTCGAATTTATAACATCGATTTTTCTAACATGTATGATGTTGCACGACTTAATAAATAAAAAATGGAAAGATTTTATTGGAAATTATAACTATCATAACATTCAATGCATTGGTAATATGAAATGTTACATTTTTCAATAAAACCTTACCACTTTTAATTTATTATTTCGTGCAACATTGCACATATTAGAAAAATAGTTATAACTGTTGATTTTGCTCAAAATCACGCTATAAATGTGGATCTAGTCCAACACTATCAGCGTTAAACTTGATCCATGTTTATAACATGATTTTGATATAATTTAAATTAGGGGTGAATGTGAGACGGGTTGGGATGAGTTTTGTCCGTCCCGTACCCGACCCTAACATTTTACCAGGCCAAATTTCCAAGCCTAAACCCGTCCATAAACCTGAAGAAACCCGATAATGTACAAGACTAATTAAAATCCGAACCTGTCCACAACCCGAAAAAAAATCCGTCCACAAACCCTAAATCCTAATTTTTTATTTTCTTATTAACTTTCAAATATTGTTAAGAAAAAATATCACTATATCATTATACAACTTTATGTATGTCATGTGTTTTCAAAGTAAATAGAGCATCTATTATAGAGGAAAGTTAAATTAAAAAACTCCAGAAAGTTAAAATGATGTGGAGTCTTTAAGTAATATAAAATTATAAATATTAAATATTATATATATATATACACACATATATGGGATGAGTTGGGTAAACCGAAGATTAACCCAAACTCGTCATCAACCTGATACTGGGTTATTGAATGAGACCCAATCTAACCCTAATATTTCATGTGGGACATGGTCTAACCCGAACCGATTAGCTTGGGTTGGGACGAGTCAGTGAGACGAGTCGGGTTTTGCTCACTCCTAATTTAAATATGTTATTAGACCAATTAACCCGTACAAAGGACACAAGTATATAAGTCTATATATATAAGAGATAACTTTATGATTTATTTAAAATTCTTATTACAAAATAGCTTTTTAAATAAATTTTAAGGTTCGACCAAATTTTTTAAGCCAAGACATGAATAAAAAAAACATGCATGTTTCACTCAAGCTTTAAGTATAAAAAATAGGTTAAGTTTGTTTTAAGTAGAGAGTCTGAATTAGAAATACTCATCAATTTATTTAAATTAAAATAATTAACGAAATATGCAATCTCTTTGTTAGGGGTGAGCACCAGTCGGTTTTGGACGGATTCGGGCCCAAAAAGCCCAATCCAAGAGAAAACCGACCATCGATGTATCTGGCCCATTTCCGTCCAATCTGGGCCTCAGATTAGTCGATTTGGGTTTGTTCTGTCTGCGGGTTGCTCGGGTGGATACTAGCAGGTAGGGATCATTATTGGGCCATGACAATTTTTAGGGCTTGATAAATTTTTTAACACTTTTTATTGTTTATAGCTAATTTTTTAAAGCTAAATTAACAAATTATAATGGGCCTTGAGTCGGATATTGGGTTATTTAAAATTCTAAATATATTACTCCAAAACACCATTTTAACACCATTTTGTTTTAACTAGTAATAATAAATACTAAAATTTAAACCAAATTAATATCTTAAGCAATTCAATTGGCAAAAGAAAAATAATCAGAAAAATAAATAGATCCAGAGTCTTCAATTTCAAAAGAAAAATAACCAATACAAATGCAATTTACAATAGAATCATTAAAAGACCAGAATGAATATAATAAACACATCGAAAAAAATGAAAATAAGACAGTCATTCCCATTCCCATTCTCACTCAATTTCTCGAGGCTTCTAACTATCCAACAACCATCACTTACCTGCAAAAAATAAAACAAGAATCATCATGAGAAAAAACAGAGAAGAATGAGACTTTAAGCCTCAACCAAGCACTATAAACAAATAGGAAATGAAAAAAAAACCAGAGACAAATAGCAACAAAGAAGGAAACTTGGGAGAAACCACTGATTCACCGTGCCACAAATCTGATTTCCTCCTCCCACCACAGCTTGGTTTGGTCAGTGTCCAGTCTCGGCACACCACCACTTTGCTTGTTGCGCACCTCCGTCAAGCCTTTGAATCCTCTAGACATCCACTCCTAACTCACCTCACCATCTACGTTCAAAACAAAATTAAGAAACTAAAAGAAAGCGGATCGGAGAGAAAGGAGGAGGAGAATAGAACGACAGATCTGAACGCATCAGCCATGCATGCATTGACTTGGGGGGAGCGAGGGAGGAGGCGACCATTGCAAAGTGAGAAATAGGGAGGAGGTGGCCATGGGAGAACGAGGGAGGCGACGGTAACCATGGCAAAGAGAAAAAGAGAAAGTGAAAGAGAAGAGAGAGAGAGGGGGGTAAGAGCAGAGTCTGATACGCTGATAGTTGAGAAAGAAGTACGAATAGAAAACTGAGATGTCTCTGTAATTTAAAAATTGAGAGCGTAATTAAGAGAGAGAGAGAGAGAGACAATAGTATCGAAACATGAGAAGTGATGTTCTGTCTGTTAGATCAATGGCTCAAAGTCATCACAGCCATCCAATAAAAGCACAATACGTGTGCTCTTTTGTTAACCATTCAAAATTCATCACGTGTTGGTCAGGCTCGAACACTAAGGAAATTATTTTTTGTGATCCAAGCCCGCGCCGTTTTTATCTGAAGAAACTCATTTTTTAAACCGTTTCAACCCGAACTCGCCCAGACACCATTTAACCACTTCGGATATATAGCCCGGGTTTCGGGCGGGTTGAAGCTTTCTGCCCACCCTTACTCTTTGTAACATGTTTGACTTTCCCTTGTTAATATTAAGATTCCAAATCTCAAAAGGAATTGTTTCTATTTTTTTATCAAATTAGGTTTTTATGAATGGAAAAATGGTATGTGGGTGTATAAGTTGAGAGAAGTGAGAATTGGGATAGAGAATAACTAGAGAGTAATAGGAAAAAAAAGGTGAACATTAGAAGTTATTGTAATGGGAAGATTATTGTTGTTTTTGTATAATTGCAAATGGAATTTAAAGACTCACTTGTTACATCTTCAAATTACCCGCCTTATATATTGTCTATTAGATGGTGTTTATCCCTTAAATTTTATCTCCTACTTTTTTCTTTCTTGAAAACTCTTTAATTACGACGCTTAAAAGAACCCAATAAAAGGATTAGTATCTTGTTCCAGATTACTCGAGAGATTAATCTGGAGAAGTTAATTTAGTATCTTGTAGACCACCTACTCCAAAAGCTCTCCCATTTAACTTCTCCAAAAGTAACTAATTTCAACTTATGGAGAAGTTAAATGCATTTGACCTCTTTGATTTATGCTATTTTTTTCACCTAGAAGTACTTCTGCAGAAGTTCCACCCAAACAGGCTCAAAGAAGATGAACTTTCCCCAGTCGAATTTAAAGCAGTCAAACAAAAGTACATTACAACTAGTGGATGCTAAAAGTAAATTACTGAAAACGTAAAGTCACAAGGAATGAAAATGGTGGTCCGCAGTCTCTACTTGCTCGTTGCTATTGGTCACCTTGGTCTTCTGATGGACGTTGTGGCTTCTGAGTGCTTGAGTATCAATTTGCAGACATGTGCCCCTTCGTCCTCATCTTATTTATAGGCTCCCCTTGAAATTGCTATGAGGTAACTGCTTGTGGGTCCTTTCTCAGACACTCCCAAGCTCTACAATCTCCGGATGAAAATTGAAAACCACCCATAACTGCCTTTTGACGTAGATATATAAGTGACCCAACAGATATTCTTTCGAGTCAGACTCCTGAATAAGCGCTCGGGACTTCGAGGCTTGGAACCAGTGTTGAGAACTCAAATCGACACTTAAAAAGCAGTAGGCTTTAAATAGTCAGCCTTGGGCTCGAAACCATCTCTAAACTTAAAACCACTACAACATTTTTAGTCTATAGCAACGCCTTCAAACTGTTGCATAAAGCAAAAAAACCGTTGTCTTTTATTTTGGCAACGGTTTTCAAACCGTGGTAGTCTAAGGCGTTGCCTATTCTTTTGGAAACGGTTTTACTAACCAAAAGCAACACTAATAAAAAACCGTAGTCATTGCTATGACTATATACAACGGTTTTTTATTTAGGCTATGAGAACGTTAACTTACCATTGTCATTATTGGTAACAGAATGAAATCGTAGCGTAAGATTATTAAGGAGTAAACATGTAAAACCGTTGCCCTTTATTTTAGACTACAGTTTTACTGACTTTAGCCACGGTTTTTCTTTAAGGGTTAGAGAAAGCACAACCTCAAGATTCCACATATAAAAGTATATAATAAATATAAATAAATAAAATTGCTCAAGGGCGCTTTCTAACTTATGATGATCATACTAAGAGCTTAATAAAAAAAATAAAAGTTCCAGTAATAAACACATATGATTGTGTTCTATAGAGATGATTTGACAAAACATACTCGGTTCATATAGCCTTGGCCTTATTAGCTTTCCAATGCTTGGCATTTCAACATTTGGCAATGTTGTTAGAAAGTGGATCGTACTGGTTTGGCACACTTAACAGAGCTTAAATAATAAAAGAGAGAATGCAAGTTTTTACATTGCTAATAGATAATATTTGTTCCAATATAATGAGTCATAATTCTAATAGAAGCTAAAGAAATCAGAGTGATACTGACAATGCACCACCTCTACCTAGGCAACTACCTTGTTGACATATTTACCATTGCTTTATTTTGCAGGATGAATAAACCAAAAATTAGAGACAGAGGAAGCCTAATCATATCTTAAGAGAGTTATAATCGTTGATTCAATGTGCACACCCGACAGGTTAGTAAGCAAGAATAAACCAAAAATTTCTTCTGGTCTCAATTTCCTAGACACAGTAAATGCCCTGTAAAGGTTATTAAGCAGGATTTCAATATGCACACCCAACAGGTTCTTTATTTTTTAATTATTTGGTCCCAGCAAGGTAAGCCTTTCTAAAGTTACCTTGAAAGTATCAAAAGAGATGATGGCACAGAGTGATTAATTAATGATATAGAGAAAGTACTACTATGTTGCCACATGAACCATAATATATATATGCTTCAATGAAAATTCCAACAAAAAAAATCACTAATATGATTAACTTACACTGGAAAGGAAAAAAAACTTGTACTTTCTTCATATTGCACAGAGTCCCTAGATTCTACAAACACCTTCCCAAAGTCTTCAATTCCCTCAACTTGGCATGCCCTTCTCATGTTGTCTCTACCTGTGTATACCATCTCTTTTTCTTCATCCTGCAAGTAAAAGGAACAGATTGTTTTTAAATTAACGTTGTTGCAGCACTCAAACACCTATACATGAAAGGTCAAGTGGTGGCAATGCACCTCTTGGTAGTGTGGATCAGTATTGTGCTTATTTGCATTTGATCTTTTCTCGTGTATATTCAGCTCTGCATCCTCACCATATTTCAGCTGGTTTTCAAAACAGAAATTTAAATGTAGGAGATATACACAATCACTGAACTTAAAATGAAATATTTCTCCATTACCTTTTAGCCCAACTTGGACGGGTTATGCCTAAACATGTTTCTTTGGATCAGAAAACACCAAAAGGTTTAGCCTTCACGGCTAGCTTGAAATAGGTGCATTCTATTGAGGAAGGCTTTACTGGCACAAGATTCATAAAATGAGAGCCCTTTGTACACAATTCATGAAACATAAATTAGGTGAGGATTGAATAAAACAATCCTATGAGAACCCTTTGTGCATAATTCATAAAATGGATTTCATGCAAAAGAGCACTATTCTAGCATTAAAACAACCCAACTGAACACAAACAAGAAAAAATTCAATCTTGAATAAATTCTTCTTATTTTGTAGATAGTTCATACACTATTGATATACATGCTAGAATAAATAAAATTCTGAATCAATAACTTACGATATAATCCTCTAACATAAACTATCATAAAGATACTTATAGTATACAATGGATATCATTTTATTCACCTCATATGCAATCTTTAGGAGGTGTAAATAGATAGATTGTAAAGAAGTAAAGTCACTCAACATACAAACTGATCTAGCACAATTGTGGTTAATACACTTAAACTAAATTGACAATTCAGTTAACTAACTCAATTGTAAGCTATTGTAAGCTTACAATTCAGGGAAAAGATAGTCATTGTAAGCTATAATCATCAAATGCTCTACAATAATAAGGCATTGACTGAAATATCCCACTAAAGCAGCCTTTCATATTATATTTGTAGTTAACAGGGCACCCACCTAATACAATGTTTAAAAGCAACAAATAAATTTTACAAAACAAAAAGCAATAAAGAAATGTTAATAACTTACACCTGGGCAGTTACAGAACCTACTATAAATAGCTCAGAATGTTTAAAAGCAACAACTACAAGTTTTTGCTTTATGGCATTTGAGCTTGCTAGCATTTCTGCTAATTCCTGCAATAGTCCGTTTTATATAGTCCAGTACACTCCTACACCCAATAAAAAAGCAGTGTGTCAAAGTTAGAAAAGAAATTAGTATAAAAAGCTTCCACTCATGATGCATGCGTAATGGTACTTTGTTCTTTGTTTTAATTAATGAAACTGAGACACCATCAATCAGATAAGAATAAAAACATGAATCATTAACTTGATTCTATAATGCAAAATACTATTGAAGACATGGTATTATTACTAAAAACCAAGAAGAAATCCACAATGGACTACTAAACTCTTTCCAAAATAGCCGAAATTTGCCATACATTACATACTGATTCTCGTTTTCCTTCAATGTAAAAACTAATTTCGTTAAAACTCAGAACAACTAAACTAAAACAAAATAAAGACATATCAAAGAAAGAATACCAACCTAGTAAAGCAGGAAACAATCAATCAAAAACCACAGTTGAGTAATAACTCTATTTCATAAAAGATTAAGTATAATAACAAGTACCAAAATGTACCTAAGATTGGTGGTGCTGATATCTTATTTTCTCTAATGGGAAGAGTACAAACCTAGCTTATTTATCATGTCCTCACACTTAATTAGGACCTACCAACATTGTGGCCAAAATAGAACCAGCCACCTCCATTGCAGTAGCGTTGCCTCTACCCCGCAATACTGTCGCTACAACACTTTTTTCCTTTTCATTGCACCATTGCTCAAGCTACCTCTCTCCCACCATAGCCATTGCCAGAAAATGCAACAAAACACAGCCCATACTGTCATCGCCCTCCGCCACTTCCCATCGCCGCCTAGGGCTTTCTCCCATCGTTGTGACCAACAACCCTTTAAACCACCACTGTCCAAAACCCAAAAGAGAGAGGAGAGGGAAATCAAAAATAAAAAAAGAAAACCTAAATCCAGAAAACGAAAGGGGAGACCAGAGAAGAGGAGTTTTCTCGCCATGGTCGTGCATCGTCTGCCCATCGCGCCTATCCCCTTCGTCGACGCACAGATCATAAGTGTTCCATTCCGGTATTGTTGCGGTGAAGATATTTGAAAGAATATAGAAATTGAGTGAGCACTCATCTTTCGTCTCCGACGGTGAACTTCACTATGTGTATGGTGCTCGCACTGAGCTTTAGGGGAGAGGAGGGGCACAGAGACGTAGCGGCAGAGACAACCACGGCGTAGGACAACAATGAGGCCGAGAACACAATAGGGATTTGAAGAGTTTAGGATGGGCGAGGGTTTCTACGATTCAAAGTAAAATCGTTTTAGAAAGAGAGAAGAGGGGGAAACGAAAATAAAATAATTTAGGTGCAAGAAAGTATTTATTGATGTTAGAATCTATGAGAACGGTTTTCAAGTGTTTTCTAAATATGAAGAAAAAACCGTTGTATATTAGTTTTAAAGAATAGATTTTAGCTGTTGCATATAAAAAGCATAAAATCAGCGGAGCTAAAAAATGTTGTATAATATACTTAAAGACAACGGTTTTTGAGCCGTTGTAGGGAAAGACGTTCTCCTAGAATAAAAATGTTGCAGTGAAAGCTCAAGACGCTATCCTGTTCGAGTATGTTCTTCTCGAAGATTTTACCATTTAAACCTAAAAGAAGAAAATATGGAATAATAAATAAATAAAATAATCTGTACCTCAAAACCTGATCTCAACCAACGTGAAAGGAAGCCCTAATTTTGTTGATACAAGAAAAGTAAAGGAGGGATGATAAGATGCAGAGAAGGGGAAACGGAGTGGCGGCTTTGTTGCCATCCAAATTGGTGATAAAGACATGGATTTCACTTTACGGTGGTTGAAATGATTGTTCTTCGTAGAGTCTCATGTGCACAAGTAGGTGCTAGCTAGTTGAAAATGTAAGTGGTTGCTATGCTTTAATTATCAATTTTAATTTGTTTCTATTGAATAGTAATGCGTTATAATTGAATTGATATATATTGCTCTCTCATTCTCAGCGGCTCAAGTTGATCTCATCTAAAATCTAAAATTCAATAATATGTCACCCACCCCACTCATCAATTATATGAGAAGGATCATTAAAAAGCTTTGTTTCGACGTTTTAGCCTTCCTTGAAACTGGCTTTGTCATTTATTCCACGTTCTCAATTATTGTCTTTCTCTCTCTCTCACATCTATTGCAGTGTATGTTGCTTATATTGGGTCACGTCAAACATGGACAAAGTCACCTGAAGCTGAAGAAGCGAATGAGAGCAACGTGAACGCGATCTGGAACAGACTTTTCCAAATGTACAGTAAAATTAAAATCATCTATAAAGAAAAACAAAATAGCTAGCTAGCTAGCTCGGTAGCTTATTCAAATGAATCAAGTAATTAAATTATTCAACGTACAGGATCATAATATAATAACATTGGTTACCGACATTGATTCTTCTTCTTCTTTTTTTTTCCTCTCTCTCTTTTACATTGAAAATTAAACATGAGAAAATTTCAATCCTAAGGAAATGCATGCAAATTGAAAACCAGATATGCAAACAAATTAAAGTTAATCAACAAACATAAACTATTTGCTAATTGAGTCTTATATAATTATACCATACCCCAATGAATTAATCTTAACTTTTACAAATATTGTATCGCTATAACAAGTTCTAAATAAAATGTTCTCTTGCTGTATGTACTACTAATTGTTTTATTTGAAAAAAATATATATTGTAGGATTTTAATTCATTAATATATGGACTACTGATGCCTTATTTGTTTCAACTTTTGCATAGAATCAAATGGCTGTTTAACTAATTAAAGATAATTTTTTTCCTTTAAGAAAAAAGTTTTCGTGTCAATTGCATTTAATTTCGAATAAACCCTTAAATTAGTTCCCGAACTAGTAATCACTTTTTTAATTAGTCCACAAACTAAATTAATTACATAAATAGTACCTGAACTTTTAAATATCTATCACATTAGTCATCTAACTTTTACATTATCCTGTCACATTGGTCCCTGTTAGAGGACTAATGTTGGATATTTGAAAGTTCGAAAACTAACTTTTATTTTTGTTTACTTTAGGGACTAAGTAGGAAAGAAAATGATACTTCGAAGATGAAAATGATGGTTTATTCATTTAATTTCATTTCAATGAAATAAATAATTTAGATCTCATCTAGGATGATTGTGAATTTTCAGTTTTGTATTTTTAAAATTTTTTAAATCATTAATTAGGTTTTTAAATTCAAAATTTAAAACTAAAAGTGCCCTTTTGCAGTTTTGGGACCATTCACCAAAAAGAGTTTTTTAGATCTCATTTCAATCTGTTTTCAGTTTTATTTTTTAAAAATTTTAATTAAATTTTTATACCTCAAAATTAAAATAAGTTTTTTTTGTGATTTTTAAAATGAACACTTTTATAATCATAAATAGAAATTTTTATTTTTTGAATTATAAAAATTTGATTAAAACTCTTATAAACTGTTAGGATGGGGATATATAGCCCAAGTAACAAATGAAAGTTTCGTGTACACTTAACATATGTACTATTGAGTTCATATTTCGATTCTTTTTACTTGTGTATTTTTACTTGTGTATTTTAATGACGTTGTGATTATCAATATCATGTTATCTTTGTTATTGTTTATTATTTTAAAAGAAGATTCTCATTTTTATCTTTAATTTTGATACGTATCTTCATATAAATTTGAATATTAAAAAAATTAAAAAAAAAATATCCTTAATGTATTTTCGGTCGGCACACCATGTTAATTGCAATGAGAGGATAATTTGATTAACAAAAAACACATGGTTAACTTGATTAAGAGAAATATATTTGTGCACCCAAAAAAAGAGAAATATATTTCAAAGACCTATATTTATGTTTCTTTAAAATAAAAATTAATATATAGCACGATATGTGTCGTGTCCATCCATAAGACTCGTATTCGAGATCTTATATAAGAGGAATCAAACATGTATCACTTGAACCAATCCCGTTGATATATGTGTTGTGTCATTAATTGTTGGAATGAAAATATTAATCTTTTTCACTGTGTTTGGTAGCATAGAAACACCGAAAAAATTGAGGAAGAAAAGAAGAAATAAAGTAGAAATAAATGTGTGTGTATGTTTGATAGAATAGAAATGTGAGAAGAAAGAAAATGTCAGATGTGGGATCCATAGTTAAAAATTTCTTCATTGGATTGTGAAGAAATACTACAGAAATTGCAACATTTGTAGGAGAGAACTGTGCATATAGCAGTTGGACATGATTGCCCCTCTCTTTTATACGGACAAGAGACACACCAATTATGAACATGTGAGATTATTTTTTTCTTTGGAAATCACTCACTGCAAAGTGCACTATACATACATACATACATATATATATATATATATATATATTCCAATACACAAAACCGTTTCTTTGGAAATCACTCACCGCAAAGTGCACTATAAATTTATAAATTTATTAGTTTTTAATATAAATTTATTGATTTTACATAAATTATTTACATATTATAAAAATACATGTTCAATTTTGTTAATTATTTATATTTATTAAATTATAAAAATAAATAGTTTTTAATATATATTTTAATATTTTACATAAATTTGTTTTATATATATTATTTATAAAGTTTAATATTTTAATTTTTATAAACTTAACTCAAAAATATATTTAGGGATATTTTGGTCTTTATATATTATAATCTAATTTCTCTCTTTTCTACTTCTCTCCTACCAAACAAAAATACTATTTCTCTCCACCCTATTTTTTCTCTATTTCTTTCCTACCAAACAACTTAATTTTTCACCTATTTCTCTTCACCCCATTTCTCTCTTTCTCATTTCTCTCTACCATATTTCTCTCTACACTACCAAACAAAGCCTTAAAATCTTTTTATTTATTAACAGGTACAATAATAACATATTAACATTTGAGTAAAATTTTTATCGTATATAAATTGTGTAAAGTTTTTATAATTTGCTCAAAACATATTAAAAAGTTTAATCAGCGAGTCAATTGATATTATTCTTATCTCAACTTCTATATAATTCCATAATCTCGCTTTTTATTTTATAAATTGAAGGATATATGGAGATTTTTAATGCAGAACTCTTTGTAGGTAGGTTTGATTATAAAATTCCAAAATAAATGTCATATGAACATTCCAGAATATTATACAATTAATGCTACATAAGTTTTTTTTTTTTCCTGGTAAACCACAAAAATATTGACTTGACTACTCTTCAATGAAAAGCAAAATATTAAACGCCAGCAAATAAGCGATGTTTCTTGTTTGAAGTAAAAAATTATTTTCTTGTGTTTTGTAAGATCATGTTTACGTCATCGATTATTTTACCAGGGTGGGTCCAGTTGTCAAATAGATGGGGGCGAGTGCAGTGTTCCCGCGAGTGGGTAGAAGGAGAGAGAGAAAAGACACGTGGAGATGGGTGTCGGGTGGAGATGTAAACATCACGTGGTTTGAGATGAGATGTCCATGTAGTGACACGTCATCATGCCAGCTGTAGACAGTTACGTTAAAGGATCTGGCCACGTTTATTAGAAGGTCATCATCCCCTTAGTTAGTCTTAACCACGAGACTCTCGCTCTTCTGCCTCCATCATGTGCCCCACCCCACCCCCTTCGTAACTTTTTTTCCCCTTTTTCAAATGATCAATAATTTATTGAATAATGAAAATAACAATGTTTTACGCTTTTACTTCATTTTATCTTACGGCTATTGTTAATGTTAACACGTGTTTTAAGTGTACTCGGGAAGATTACACGTGTTTTAAATGTATTGGTTAAGGGGAAATATTATTAAATATTTTAAACTATTAATGGACATATGTCTAATGTAAAAAAATGCATCTCAATAGTTAATGTGATAACATATATTATTAAATTTAATAAATGACATCTCACCATATTATTTAACTATAATGTAAAACATTTTATATTATCGATATATATTAATTAAATTTTTAATTAATATATATTAAGCTAATTTTATAATTTTAGGTAATCTGGTTGATCCAAAATTATATAAAATAATAATAGATTCAATTGATTTTGATTGATTAACTTTATATTTTATATAAAAGTTATTAAATGATCTAATCTAATATTTAAATATGGCGTCAATAGATGCTAGCTATAACACTTCATTATAAATTTCATAATTAAACAAGAATTTAAATTAAATTTTAAATCCCATCTTAATTTAATACTTTTATTTGATATTTGTATTTCTTTATATGTATTTTACACAAAAGTAGACTAGTATTTTTTTTTTTTTTGTATAATGGAATACTAACAAAGCCAAACAGAGAAACAAAAGGCAAAACTCAGCTAAAAGCAGTATCATGAAGTAAGTTACCATGTATAGCAGGGGGGATGTTGCCAATTGCCAAATGTCCACCATTCATGTACGACACCAGCCTTGGCAAGAATATCAGCAAAGTCACCAGCTTCTTTATTTGTATGAGATAAAGAAACCAATTAATCTTTAATTACTAGACTCCTAATATGTAAAATAACCCTCACATAAGGATGAAAATTATGATCAATGATCCCCAAAACAACTCCAAGGCATCACATTCACATGTCAGCTCACGGTAGCCACTATTCCAAGCAACTTCTAACCCATTTCTTAGCGCCAACAACCCGGTAAGAGTAGCATCACCCTGTCCTTCATGCAAGGTGAAACCAAAAAGCCATTCCCCCTAATGGTTTCTAACAAGACCTCCTATACCCATTATACCACGACCAGAACAACTACAATCAACATTCAACTTTAAAACACCAGATGGAGTGATTAATTCAATGGTACAATATGTTTTTCATCCTTGTAGCTTTGGTTAACTCTAACTTTCGTTCCTATAGTTTAAAACCTGTGTTTTTTGTCCCTATAGTTTTGAAACCCCTGACTGTGGTCCTTGACTTTAGCGTGCTCTGTTAAGTTGTTGACATGGCTAACAAAAGTTTATGGTTAGCTGGCCTTCCAACCTCCTAGCTGACCAGTCTTCTTGTTCTACTGGTCGTCTAGGAGGGTTGGAATTAAGGCCAGCCGACAAAGAGGCTACAATGCCGGCTGGACAAGAAGGTTGATCGGCGAGGAAGGCTGGAAGGCCAGCCGACCAGAAACTTTGTAAGCCACGTAAGCGACTTAATGGAGCACACTAACGTCAGGGACCACAGTTAGAGGGTTTCAAAACTACAGGGACAAAAAACATAGGTCTTAAACTATAGAGACAGTGACCAAATTTAACAGTAACTATAGGGATGAAAAACATATTTTACCCTTAATTCAAAGTATACATATAACATATATTCAACTCATTTTATTTTGATGGAGTTGAAAGTCCCTCTGCTTAAATGGCACTGTAAAATGTTTGTCAAACGAAGCAATCCTTATCGTTGTGTTTGGTTTGAAGAGAGAAATAAGGAAGAGAGAAATAGAAAAGAGAGAAACGGAAGAGATTTATGAGTTGTTTGGTTTGAGAGAGATAAGAGATAAATAAAAGAGATATGTGACTGTAATTATCTCTCCTCTTGTTTGGTTGTGTAGAAAGTGAGAGGAGAGAAAATAATTTTTTTGCTAATTTGACAAAAATAACCCTACATAGTATTTAAGACCAAAGGGGATTTGTGTTTAGTAAGGGTATTGTTGTAATTTCACATACCCACCATCTTTCTCTCTTCCATTTCTCTCCATTTTTGGACATATTAAAATTATAGTGGGACCCACCACTTTTATTCCTCTCCTCTTTATTTATGTCCCCAACTAAATAAGGGTGATATCCCATTTCTATCATATCTTTCTCCTTCCCATTTCTCTCATCTCCAACTTTCTTCTATCAAACATAGTGTATATGATATGATTTTTTAAAATTAATTTTATACTATTAGTAATTAAATCTTGTGCTATTTATATAAAAAATAGAATTTTGTTATTAACATGTACTCCCTTCGGTCATATTTATAAGACCCTATTTTGATCCAAACATGCATATTAAGAAAACACGTTTTAATGCATTGATTTTTAAAAATCTCCTCTAACTATCAAATTTGCCCCTATTTAAAATTAAACTTCATTCAATTCACCACATTAACCAATTTTTGAAAACTACAAAGGTTCATAAATTATAAAGGGTAAAGACAGAAAGAACAATTAATTGCTTCTAAATCTTTATAATGGGTCTTATAAAAAAGACCTAAACAAAATTATCAATAGGGTCTTATAAAAAGGATTGGAAGAGGTATAATGCTTAAATATTTTTTCTAAAATATTAAAAATACTATAATATCACAACAAAACAGTATATAATTGTTTATCAAAAATAAAATATAGGAGTTTGGTTATCTCTAAAGTAGTAAATAGGATTGAAGAGTCTTAATTGTGACTAAGTCTCAAATAGGGTTGCTTCCGATAATAAGAGATATGTGATTAACACAAAAAAAAGTAGTAAATATGAAATCAAAATGAAAATACTATATTAATAAAGTAATGCACTTATTATTTAATTTTTAAATAATTAGAAGCATCTAATAGTAAAGTGTTAATTTCTTTAAATAGTGCAGTGCATTAGGCAGAAAATCTTATGCTTGATTAAATTTTAAAAATAGATTATGACTTTAGATGAATTTTAAAAAACTTATGCTTAATTGAAATTTTCTATCGTTATTTTAGGCAAGAAACTTTATTTGACTACCATTCCTCCTATAATTATAAGCTCGTATTTATATTTTTGCAATATATAATCAAGAGGAATAAAAAGATAGCAAAACCAAAAATCATTTCATTAATTAGTGATAAATCAAATTTTAAAACATTTATGAGAAAATTAAGTAAAAGATTGTACGGAAGCTCTGTTTAATTTATTAAAAAAGTTAGCTTAGTTGAAATTTTGACTGTTAGACGAAATAAAATTAATTATGAGATAAATTTATAAGGCACGTTTAGCATACGGCATACCTAGAATTACCAACAATAATGCCACCTGTTGTGTGAAAATGAGAAATATTTTAGGGTCTGTTTGATTTGAGGAAACGTTTCCTGTTTTTATTTCATGTTTTTATTTTCTGAAAATTGTTTTCATTTTCAAATTTTGAAAATTGAGAAAACATGTTTGTTTTGACTTTCTGTTTTCTATTTCCAAAAACTGAAAATATTGAAAACGTGTTTGGTTAGACTGTTTTCAATTAAAAATTTATATATTTTATATGAAATTAGAAATTTTAATTTTGAAATAATAAGCATATTTTTCTTTTTTGGGATTTCATTTATGAATAAAAAATTGTATTTTTTTTCATAATACTCAATTAATTGTATTATTTAATAATTAAATAAACTTAAGGATTAAATATGTTTTTGGTCCCTCAAAATTATTTTTTCATAATTTTTTTCATTGATGTTGGTCCTCTATTTTGTTTTAAATCACATGATTTTTCATTGCTCTGATTCTAAAATTTGTGTGAAATTTACTTTAGATTTGTCTACAACAAAGTAAATAAAATTTATAGCAGCATTTTTATGTAAATAAAATGATGGGGGATCTAAACCAACGAAAAAATAAATGAGGGACTAAAAATAAATGAGGCCCTAAAGATTTCGATGTGTTAATTATAGCTAATAAAATAACGAAGTAAGAAGTATCATGTGTTGAAATACAACAATTACTATGTCACTAGGTCTCAAAAATAACAAAAACGTAATATAAATATTACGACACTAGATATCTAAAAAAACACATCAACTTTCTCAAGATCTATAGTAACTTTCCCACATTTGATTTGCAATAGCCTCTCGAACTTGTGCCATTTCAGCAGCTTGATTAGCATCTACATTAACATCTTGTTGGTCTACCCTTAAGCCTTGCTCATCCATAATCAAGTTGTCTGCAGCATATTGGTCAAAGAGTCTATCTGTGGTATGTTGCATTCTAATAAAGTTATGTATAGTGCAACAAGCAATGGGAATTAATCTTTGTCTTCTTACAGGATAATTTGGCATCATTTTCAAAATTGGGAACCTTGCTTTTAATACTCCAAAACATCTTTCAATGATGTTCCTTAATGAAGAGTGTCTATAATTAAACAATTCATGTTTTCCCCGTGGTCTTCCTCCTCCATCGCGAAAATCACGTAAATGATATCTCTGCCTTCGAAATGGGGCAAGATAGCCAGGCATATTAGGAAATCCAGAATCAACTAGGTAAAATTGATCTGCATAATAAATCATGTACCCATTGAATAACTCAAAAGTATGAAACAACTAAAAAACATATTATAGTGAACAAACCATTAACATACCTCCATGAGGCTTTGGGAAATTATTTTCAGGAGTTAAAGCATCTAAAAACACCCTTGAATCATTTGCTGTCCCTTCCCAGCCAGAATAAACAAATGTAAATAGCATATCAAAATCACATACTGCTAAAACATTTTGTGTTACCAAAACTTTTCTTCCACGAAAAGCAGTTTGTTTGGAAGTAGGAGCCCAAGCAGATACATGTGTACCATCAATCGCGCCAATGCAATTCTACATGAATGAAAATAAATAATATTTAAGTACAAAAGTAAGGAAAAAGCTCACTAAATATTTTGAATACGTATATAGAAATTTACCTTAAAATAAGGATAATATTTTCGGTTGCCCATAATATAAGGATGCGTAGTTGTCTGATTTGCTTGTCGAATAATGCCCGTGCCCAACTTGCAGACTGCTCTTAGAACAATTCTAAACCATTTGCTTACAGTATGTAAGGAATGCTGAAACCGTTCTGCAACGACTCGATGGCGCAAGTTATGGCATACTATGATAAAAAAATATTGCAATTGCTTCCTCTAAGCTGACCTTTTTACCATCCCTCAAATTTCCAACATCCTTTAAACTTTCACAAAAATTAAAAAACACATCCTTCTTCATTCTAAAATTCTCATAACATCTAGCTTCATGACCGACCAAAAATTCTAGAGTATACTGCTTTCCAGTCAACATAGAAGTTCTACATGGTGTCTTACTAATAAAACTCTTCTCATATTCCATGATCATTAAAACCATAATTAGATCACCAAAATCATCCAAATCAGTATCATCAGAGCTACTTTCGCTTGATGAACTATCTGTGGATTGAATCAAAGACATATTAACCTGTTCAAATAAATGATAATGTTAACTATTGCTAATGATAGATAACATTCAAACAGTTTAAAACATAACACACATTAATGTCAACCAAGTTCTACAAATAAAACATGTTATCAATCCAACAATTGAATTTTAAACAAGTCAAGACACAAAATGACACAAATTGTTCATTTATTCTCCTTAAGAGAAGCTAGCCAATCCTTCCTCCTAAATGAAGGCATCCTAATAAACATGACTCTCCAATCCTTATTTGTAAACTTCATCAACACATTGTTGTAAACTTCAGTGGAAATATCTTCTATGGAGTCCAACATTTCCATGCATGCCTCTGTAGAATATGGATCAGTTTCTGGGCTGGTAGCTTGACTAAGTTTTGCCTCATATCGGTCAGCCTTAGCTTTTGATGCTTCTGTTCTTGCTTTAGATGCTTCTGATCTTGCACTCATTGAGTTAGTCCATAAGCTTAAAGTTGCTTCTAACGTATCCTTACTAGAATTTTTTACCACTTTGCGTCGATGGTCACTTGAAGAATCTACAGCTTTCCTTTTGTTCCTCAATTCTTGCAAATCATCCCCATCACAATCAAACACATCAGGTTCAACATGCACACCCTTAGTAAGGAAATCTCCTTCTAAGTCTCTCTCCTCATCAGAGGTTGGTGGTTGTTGAGTAAAAGCTTGACTTAACTTTCCAGTTGTTGTGCTAGAATTGAATATCTCACCTAAGATATCATAGTCAAGCTCAAATCCATGTTTCTTAAAATTTTTGTAGAACCTTCCCTTCTGCAAATAAAAATAGAACATCATTAATATTATGTATATACATATATTAAGACAAGATTCCAACGATAATGGTATTATTTAAATTAATTAAGTTAAACTTACCATCTACAAATCTTCCCATACTTCTTCCGGAGCATGAACTTTGTTAGCTTCAGAATCCCATGTAACTCCAGTACGGGATAACAAAGTTGAAAATTCACGATGTAACTGTCGTAGGCGATTGAACTTTCCTTTCAGCTTATCGACACCATAGTTTGTTCCAGTTATCTCAGTCAACTCATTGTTAATTTCTTCCCAAATTGTTATCTTAAACGTTGACCCTTGCAACTGCCCCTTTTTCAGTCGGCCATAATTTTTTTCAATGAAAGCTTTTGTGTTTTGGGTTGTCCATTCCATGATTTCTCCCTTCTCACTTTTTCCTCCCATTTTATGCTAATAACTTTATGTCAAGCAGGAATGTCAAAGACAAATGAATTAAATAAAAAAATTTCTACACAATGTTGGTTTAAAAATAATAACACTAAAGTGGAACTATCAATCAAAGTAAAGTAAATGAGCATATCAAATTTTGCTACAGAAGGTGAAAGAGAAAGAGGGGCGGGGGAGACAGAGTAAAAGTGGTTCTTTTTATTAACTTGTTAGCTCAAAAAATTTTCTGAAAAGTAATCCGACACCAACACAAACATTTTTTTGGAGTCTCATGTGAGAGGAAAGGGAGCAAACATGAACCAAGGACAACTGCCAGCAACACCAACACCAACACCAACACCAAAGGATGCCAGCAAGTCATCCCTGACTCATATCTACTCTCCTACACATTCTTTCATACAAGCCTATTGGATTCACCAAAAAACATTCAGCTTTCAATTCAACTTCAATGCATGCAATGCACTTCATCATATCATTATTTCTATTTTGTATATATATTTATAGGCAGAGAAAGCCAATGAGTACCACATCTCACAATTCACACAAAACCAATGAGTACCACATCTCACAATTCACACAAATCAGAGAAAGTTCCATTATCATTTGAAAGAATGAAACCAACTGGATCTTTCTTTTCTTTCTTTTTTAATCTTTCTTACACATTCAATTCTTTTAAGTTAACTTGTTTTAGAATGAAACCAACTGCAATGTCATTTAATCAGAAAAAAATATATCAGTATGCATACTATGCAACCATTAACTTGTTTTGGGAATTTGCATGATTGCTTCAGTGGCACTGTGAACCCATCGCAGATTTTTTTTTTAATTAAATAAAGTTATACAATAGCTTTATAAATCAATGGCTTTATATAAATCAATCACGTTAAACATAGTTAAATAGCTTTATACAATAGCCTTTTAAATAGATTTATACATAGTTATTAGCCAAATCATTTCCAACCAGCAACAATCACGCTATATAATCAATAGCTTTATATATCACGATTTTATTTTAAGAAAAAATTAATCAAAATAAAAATTATCCCTAAATTGAAGCATAAATCGAACAGGGCAACTTGGGTTTCATTCTTTAATTAATTTGCCAAAAAAAAAATTGATTGCGAGAAGTAAATCAAACAGACCAGCAACAAACTAACAATTATTCATAGACAGAGCAGATCAACAATGATTGAAGAAGAGTATAAACAAAAAGAGATTAAATCTGACTTTAAAAGTCAATATTTGGGACGCCTCTTTTCACTTGTTCATACCCTGTTTCAGAGACAAAAAATGTTGATGGAGTAAAGAGAAGGATGAAAAGCTGAGAAGGAAGAAGAGATGGGGGATGGGCATACCTAGGGCACAAGATGGAGAAGAAGCCGTGTGAAGCAATACACAAATGAGACACTCTGATGCAACGCGTAAAGTAACCGCGTTTTCGGTGTTTTCCCTTTTCGTTTCCGATTTTTGAGTGAAAACAATGGAAATGACTTTTTTTTGTTTTCACTTTCCAGCAGTATTTTGAAAACGTTTTTAAAGAAAACATTTCCAAAAATGCAACCAAACATATTTTCATGACCATTTCCTATTTTTAGTGGAAATGAAAACAGAAAATGGGCAAACCAAACAAGCTCTTAGCTTCTTACGCACGAAGTTCAGTTGTTCACATTTCTCCAAGCAATTCGGCCATGTCTTGCCAAACATTCTTAATAAAGGAGAAATAATAAGGACAACTCTAACCAATATATTCAGGGCACTCATTATTAAAAAAATAAATTTATAAACTTTTTTATTGAAGTGTGTAATCTTTACTATTAGATTTAAATATTTTTCACTCTATACATTTTAACAAGTTTTTTATTTTAGTCTTTATTAGTTTTTTTTTATGCTTTCAGTCCATACTTAATTTTTTATTTATGAAATAGGTCCCTTTTGTTAACTCCTATGTTAAACTTGCTTGCATGGACACACCCAATGCTACATCAATCAAATTTTTCGAGTCACTCAATCGCAGTTGTAGGGGGATAGTAAATTGGGGGTTATGGTTAAGTTAGTTCCATTTACCATTGTCATTATTCTTCACTGGCCTTTTCTTTTCATAGTGGAGCTACATCGATCGTCTTTGACCGCAAGGAGGGAACGACGGTGACCATGGTAGAGGCACACAATGTTGCACACGAAGAAGATGGAGGTAGCCAGGGAAAATGATTGTGGTGATGGGCGACGGTGAAATGGTGGTTCTTGGTTGCGTTTCACGGCGGAAATTGCGGCTTCGCGCGAGGAGATACTGGTTCACAACACGAAATCACCTGCGGAGATGGTGGCTGAGCAGTACTACAACTCCAGCAGCGGCTGAGGTGAGTAAGGTGGAGGCACGACGACGAGAGGAGAGTAAGGCGATGCAACGCGCAGTGGTGAGTCATGATCTTGCGCCGTCGAGATGGGGTGTGTGGCATACTGGCCGTGACGGTGATGAGTGAATGGGGCGGTGGCGTCGACGACCATGGCTGGTTCCGGAGGTGGTTCTCTCATTCTCTTTTTTCTTTTTATGTTTCTCTGTGTTTTCAATTTTTCATTTCTTTTCCATGATTTCTCTGGGTGTATGCTTAACGGTGATGGTAGCTAGGGCAGAGGAACGGGGAGAAAAAGGCTACGGTGGGAGGCAATGGTAGAGTAGGGTCGCGCCGGGGAGGCGAGTGATGCCTATCCTCCTTATCAGTGTTATTAAAACCGAGCCGACTCGGTTGAACCGAAAACCGGGCCCATGGCCGGTCCGATCAAAGGTCCAAACCGTTTCTGTATTTGAACTGGCGGTCAACCCGGTGTGAACAAGTCCGGGTTTGAAGCAACACTGTCCTTTATTAAAAAATATAAAGACAAATCCGCATGGATCGATCCCAAACTCCTTCACTCGATGCACTCACAAACTTGCCACTAGACCTCATTACATTCTTGTAATATATATACTAATTTTAATATATTAATTATAACATGTATTGTAAATCTAAGCAAAAAAAACGAGAATTAGATTCAAACTTAACTATATAAATCAATACAAATTTAAAATAAATTATTTTAATACAATAAAAAATTAATATTATACACTTATTTTTGGTATATATAAATATATATTTCACAAATATATAATTTCATTAATATATTTTAATATATTTCTGCTTCAACTGGTTCAACCAATGACTCACTGGTTAAACAAGTGACCCATTAACTCAGTACTGTGATCGAGTCAATGACCGGTCTGAGTTTAATAACACTGCTCCTTATGTCATTTTTGTTACCTTGTTACCATCTTCATCGCATAACCTAGCCTCTAACCTCGCGTCTTCACGAAGGAGAAGAGTATCAAACAAAAGAACAATAAAAAACAAAGCCCATGATTTTAAAAGTAATCTGACATGGCACTTTTGGCACTAAGTTAGTTGAGTTAGCACTAACTTTGCTACATCATCTACTAACTTTGTTGTCCATGTAAGCAAGTTTAACAGAGGAAATAATGACAGTGATCTATTTCATAAATGGAAAATTAAGTAGGGAGTGAAAGCATAAAAAAAGTTGGCAAGGACTAAAAAAAAAGCTCGCTAAAATGTAGGGACTAAAAACATATTTAAGCTTTACTAATATTATAAATGTAATTAATATCGTTATTTTCAATAAAGATATACCATATATAGTTATTTATACAATTATACGGTGTCATTAAGACCGTCATTAATAGGAACCTAATAATAATACCAAAAACAAAATAACCATTTTTATTTGCTTGTTTCTACCTCCGAAAACAAAAGAAGACATGTTAATTGCTTTGTGGACTAGTGCTAGGATCCTCTCCAGCCCTCCAGCCGAATTAGCTACGGAATAACTACGGATTTTTATTTCCTAGTTATTCCGTAGCTACATCGGCTGGAGAGTGCTGGATGGCTCTGGAGAGGATCCGGACCCTTGTGGACTAACTACTCTCATAGTGTAACGTGATTTTGTATGTTTACATTTTTGTGTGTATAAGATAATACATATTCTCCATTTGAAGTAATACTGCTCGATCCGGGTATAATCTCTATGAGCGACAAACATCTTCCTTCAAGTATTTAATCACTGGTTAAGCTAGCTAGAATAGCCTATTACCAACTGATTTACACGGTGATGTGTTTGGTTTACATTGGATCCACGTTTCAAATGTGATTCCGATGGAAATCAAACATTTAGCGTTGCCCTGAATCCACATTTAAAATGTGATTTTAATGAAAATCACATGAATCATAGTTTCCATCAAAATCATGTTTCAAACATGGATAAATGTCTTAAACATAATCAATGTAAACCAAACACACCAGACATGTTTGTGTTAATTATCGCTAATGGTTAAATAACTTTATTTTGAAATGAATGAATCAAAATATAATTCATTTTTATATAATTAAATAGAGTCAGTATTCATGAAATATATTCTCTTTACTCTCTAAAGTGAGTGGTTTTATTGCTGGAAAATGTTTTCTAATTTATTTAAATGTTTAAATAATTGCTTTCAAACTTTTTATATATTAATAATTTTTTAAACGTCAAAAATTTTAAAATTAACTTTTTTAATTTTTATGTTATTTTTTATTTATTCTTAAATTTCAATTCTTAGTATAATTCTTCTAAAAAATAACACATGCCACTTTTAATTTTATTTTTTACTTTAAAATTTATAACATTTGAAACTCAAACAAGTATGTATCTTTATAATTTAAATATTTTTCTCTTTTAATATATTTTAAAGATTTCTCACACACACACACATATATATATTTATATTTTAAAAAGTATTTTAATATATACTCTAATTTTTTATTTAAAAATATATTTACACCGAATGGATAATGCTATAATATATAATATTATTTTTTTTTAGTCTTTAATCGGGAGTCCTCTAAATCCGTCTAAGATCACAGTCCAGTGCGATTGAATAACCACTATTTAGTATATATAGTATCATATTTGAGCATAGGATCAAGTTTCTTTTTGTGTTAACCACAAGTATCACTATTAACAGGGATAATTCTGTTTGGGGTTTAGTCACAGTTAAGTCTCCTCACCCTCCCTAAGAGTGTGTTTAGTATAGATCGAATCGGGAGCTATTTCCACAACCTCAGACTTGTATAATTAAATTTTTTAAAATTAAAATAACAAATATTAACCATAAGTTCATAATTAAGGTGGTTATTAAATAAGAATGGATAAGTATTATAAAAATACTGAAATTTTGTTCCTCATTATCAAATAGCATATAATATTATAAATATAATGATTACTGTAATTTATAATAAAAATATTCTCTTTGTTAACTAGTCAATAATTTTTTTGAGTGCCCTTCAGACTTGGTTAAAAAATTTTAAAATAATTTTTTATTAAATTATATATAACATTTAATATTATAAATATAAATTATATCGTGATTTCCGAATATATTATTTCCTTAATGAGCAACATTTGTTAATATGATCCATATAAAAATTATCCTGATATGGAAGTAGTTTTTTGTTATTTAATCGCATATTTATTAATGCAGTTTAACTTTATATATTTAATATTATAGATGATAGATTTTGTTCACCAATAAAAAGAGAGATGTTAGATTTATACAAGAAATGAAGGATGGGACAGTGAGAGTGGGAAATTGATGAATGGCTTGGTAAAGAAGGAAAAGAGAATATGCGTAAATGATTGGTGGTTGGGTATTCGAAGCCATCCAATTGGCACATTAGGATATTCCCTCTCTGCGTGGAATCAACTCAATATATTTTCTTTTCTCTCCATTTTAATATTCTCTGTCATTATTGAAGTAAACGCTTTGTTTATTTACAATCATAGTCATAGTGGATGATTTAAATAATGGCCTTATGTGCCAAAATGCCATAACCGAATACCTTTTGCAAAACTTGGGGTAAGATGATGCTACAAATTTCACATTACCGTGTTGATTATGTCCTCCAAACATATGAGAAGAAGTTTTTATATTGAATTGAATCACTGACTTATATAAAACATACCACATGATTATTTTACAATAAAAAATAAGTATGTGCATATTTAATATTTAGGATAAATCACATGTTAAGCTTTTTATTGTTTTTTTATGAGCGGACTATATTTAAGGTTTGAAAATGTGTAAATAATTGCAAGAATGTTACTTGCTATATAAATCATTAAACATTTCACAAAATATGAAGCACTACAAAAAAGGAATAGTAAAAGAAAATTGCAAATATTATATTGTATATTTAAATTTATTAACTTAAATCTTATTTTTCTCTCAGTTATTATGTTATTATTAAAGGTTGAAAGATGTTACTTTTTTTTTTTACATTTTTTTTTCACTCATTTGCAATTTCTCCACTTCTTTAATGCCATGCGCACATTACATAGCAATCTAGTAGGATGTTCGTGATTTGTTTAATTTGATTCTAGCAAGATGCCTAGTGGAAGAAGTCAGTTGTGTGTTTTTCAACCTACAAGGTTTGATCAAGCCACATTATATAATTGGATATTACTGCACTCACAAATTTATGGAGTTTGAAAAAAAAAATGTATTCATTTTTTTTAAATTCATTTTGACTAATTAAGAGCATATTTGGTAAGGTCAATAAGCCAGCTACTAATTTAGTAAGGGATAATCTATTAGCTTATTTTATGAGTTATTAATTTATAAGCTACAAGCTACTTTATCCCTTATATTTTAATATATTTTTCTATTTTATTTTCTTTTTATGTTTTTTGTATATCATTTTATATTTATTACCTAGTTTATCAGCTAATTTTACCAAACATTTTTAATTCACTAAGTTAGCTTATAAGTTAAAAATTAGCTTATTATCTAACACTTATGTGCTCTTTGGAAGAACTTATTTGAGCTTATCTTATGACATAGACACTTATGTAACTGTTTGGGTAAACTCATGAAAAGAGCTTATGACATGTTTATAAGCTGTTTTCAGCTTATTTCAATAAGCTTATGAGAATATTTTATAGAATAGCTTATGGAGAATTGAAGTACACTGTACCCTCTTCAATTTTCATCTATTTTTTTAAGAGCTTATTCATTAAGTGCTTATTAAGTAAGAGCTTATGTTATAAACACTTAAATAAGCTGTATTTTCAAACAGGACCTTAGCTTATGAATTGGTTTTACCAACACACTCTATCTCATAAGGGAAAGGATTTAAAGAATATAGCTAGTGAGATATATTTATTTTCCTTTGAATACACTTTTTCTTTATTTAATAGTTTCACATGAATTGGAAGTGGTGATTTTTATAACGGCGATTTCAATTTTCAAATACCCAATATTGCATTTAAAGTTTGTCTGACTGATATTCTTGCCAGGTAATTTTGTTTTTAGTTTTAATTAAATACTTTTTTTTCTAAGCTAGTATTGATTAAATACTATTATTTTTTTGACGTCAATTAAATACTATTATTATATTATAAAAAGCTATACAATGTTATCATATATTATTATTAATAGATCCAAATATATGATGATAGTAGAAACGTTACTACATGGATTCAAATTTTAGAAAGGAATTCAAAATGGGAATAATGTGATGGTTAAAAAAGGGAAAGAACAACCAAGTGAAGAAAAAGGAAAGAAAAAAAGAGTAGACGGTGACAAAAAAAACTGCTTCCAGAGAGAGAGAGAGAATGGCAACACGCAAATGAGAAAGTAAACCCGAAAATTTGTCTTTTTAAATTGTTTTCCGCTTTGCATTTGTCATTTTAGTTATTTTATTTTTATTTTTATTTTTGTGTGGATGCAGTGGTTTTCTTTGCTTCCCTGACAATCTCATATTCACAGATTCACTTCCTTTTCATCTCTGAAACCCAAAAGCTGCTCCTGCTTCTTCATTCCCCAAAATCACACACCTTCATGTGATTCCTCAAAAAGCTGCTTTTCTTTGTTTGTTTTGTTCCTCTAAGCTCTGATTTAGATTTCACCCTTGTTTGTTTTTGCAATTTTTTTGGATTTTGGGTGGGTGTCATTGTGTATGTGAACAGAATTTTATGTGGACCATTGATGTAAAGTTTTGAGCTTTTTATTGTACTTCTTTTTTGGGTGTGTGTATTCAAGAGCTTCTGTTTGATTAAACAGAAGCTCTTTTCTTGCTATTTTGCTTCGAATTTTCTGCTGGTGATTCGTTGGAAAAGCCCGAGCTTTCTTAAGGCTCGGGATCTGAATTGTGATGGAGATTGCAAGGGAGAAGCTGCAGAGTAGTGTTGTTGTTGCAGATGGAGCTGACCCCAAGTCCTGCTATATGCAGAAGTTCAGGCTCTATGAAACCCGCTCGGTAAATTGAATCTTCTTCCATACCCATCAATGATGCATGCATTACTCTTGCAGTATCTTCTGACCATGATCTGGATGTGAATTTTGTGTGTCAATATGCATCTCCTTGCTTGTTGCTTTAAGATGTTGTTTTGATTGATTTCAATTTTCTTCTTCTTCTTCTTCCTGTCAAATTCATGTTCTTGTACCATGTTCACATATTCATTCATGAATCATGATATTTTTCCACTGGGTAAAGGAATCAAATGGGTGTGTAAAGGTTGCTTTTTTTTCTGAGTAATTTTTAAATTGGGATTTTGATACTTCCCATCATGAAGGTGGGCTTGATGAGTCATTGTGTATCTGGATTCTCATGGATTTTTCAAGAATGCATTCATCCGGGTTTCCTGCTACTGCTTGGATCGAATCATTATAATTCATTTACGATTGTCTTCTGTATTCTTCATGATGCATGTGATGGCAAATAACAGTGTTGAATGATTTTACAAAGCAGACAGCTTATGGATCCCTCATCCCTATACTCCACTGTTTTCAGATTGTATTTATTGACTATATTTACATTGGCTTTTTGTTCATTTTTCCCCATATCTTTTAGGTGCACTTCTGTGTAATGGATGATCGAACATCTAAACATTGTTGTTCAATTTGAGTTTATTGGTACTAAATCCATTGTACTTCTACTTCAGTGTGTAAGGTGCCTGTGATATCTGCTGACGGAGTGTTTTTGCAGGAATTTAGCTTTATTACTAATCTTTTCAAAAAGGGAAACTAGGGTTTTTGTTTTTATTTCCTTTCTTCATTTTCATGCATCTGGTCATATCATGTGTATATGGTACAGCTTCAGCTTTAAGTTTTAAAATTATATATTGCTGACATATGCTATCAGAAGGATTGACCACTGCTTGTCCATCCTTGTCTTATTCCCCTCTCTTCAGCAAGGTTGAGTAGCCATCCATGTGAATATATCCGGAAATTTTGATGAAAATGGGGAAAAGCCCAAAAAAGGAACTGAAATAGTTGAATTAAACTGCTGCTTTCTTCTGGAAATAAGACCTAAAAGGAAATATGTGATAAAGTCACAACCTTAAATTTCAGTTTTTTTGTCCTACTATTATTTATTTAGATTATGAGAAACATTGATAAACTGCATTGGTTGTCAAATTGTGATGTTGTCTGATGGAAAATAAATTTACTAGTTGCATATCTGAAGTTCTGCATTAGTGGTCAATTGATATTCATAATAGATTTGTTTGTTTTATTTCTCTATCAGTGACATTAATTGTTGAGATGTACTTTTCCTTTTGAGAATTTTTTTTCTTTTCACTTTTATCTGCCCGCATAATACAGCTAATAGAGTACTGTTGCTGTGGTCTTATCATTTTTCTATGTGCAGAGATTTTATATGATTGGAAGAGACAAAAACAGAACATTTTGGAGGGTCTTAAAGATTGATAGATTGGAGCCATCTGAATTAAATATCATCGAAGATTCAACAGTATACTCAGAAATTGAGTGTTGTGACCTTCTGAGGCGGATACATGAAGGAAACAAGTCAACAGGGGGGCTTAAATTTGTAACAACTTGCTATGGAATCATCGGTATTTTCCATCTTCTATATATTATATAATAGCAAAATTGTTGTTATTGTCACTGGTATTGTTCCCCACATTATTCATCAGAATAAATCCATCATCTCATGGTATTTTATTATTTAGGATTCATCAAATTTCTTGAGCCATACTATATGCTGCTTATAACAAAACGAAGGAAGATCGGCACAATATGTGGGCACACTATATATGCTATCACAAAGAGCGAAATGGTTCCAATTCCACATGCAACCGTGCGATCCAAAATGGCATATTCTAAGGATGAGAACAGGTCTTTAGTCAATTTTGCATGTAATTGTAATATGTCTATGGTACATTTAAAGAGACATACGATAGTAGCATCAAGAACTATACCCTGTCCATTGTACTTAGACGAGAACTGTGTTATGAATTATGGTTTTTTATTTAAATTTATTATGTGTAGTGAAAACGTTCTGTTAGAGCATCGTATTTTTCTTGTGTTGATATTCTACATTTTAGAGCTTTTCTTTGTACCATATATGTTGATTGTCTCTCTTCAGTGCGTATGCACAATGTGGGCTTCCTCAGGTCAACCTTCTCATCTTTCTGTGGTACTCTCTAATTGTCTCTTTTGAAATAGAACCAATATTGCTTCTTCCAGATTTCAGAGTCATGTAATATGTATAGTGGATACCTCGATGTTGTTTTCATGTTCCACTTTTATTGTCGGTTCATTTCCTGCAAATGTACAGGGACAATCTTCATTGCTGTTATGATGTAAATGTAACTTTTTGAATGAGACAAGGTATCGCCAGGGTTCAAATGGGAGATCACTTTCTTTTCATTTTTAAATACTTTTGGTTAGAGTTAATGGTTTCATAAATTGTTTTTATGTCCATTTGTTTTCCTTATATTCCTCCATTTAATATAAACCATCTTATTAATGGGTTTTGCTCTTTCTTCTGTTGTGACTTAGATACAAGAAGCTTCTATGCAGTGTGGATCTTACGAAGGACTTCTTTTTCAGCTACTCATACAATATCATGCTTAGTCTTCAAAAGAATTTATCTGGCCATAATACTATGGGACAATCACTTTATGAAACACTATTTGTTTGGAATGAGTTCTTAACTCGTGGAATCAGGAATAATATCCAGAATACTTCCTGGACAGTTGCCTTAGTGTATGGCTTTTTTAAACAGGTACATATGAAGTCTCCTTTATTGATTAATGTGCCTAATAGTAATCCCATGTCTTGTACAAGTTTCTTTGGTTCTTTCTTATTTTTGGATTTTGTGTCCACGGTGAGGTTAGCCTTTGATATATGCTTTGAGAACCTGACATCTCTTGGAATTATTTTTCTCTTCCTTATATTTATTAATTTGTACTTAATCAATAATAAATAACTATACCTGCTTGTTTCTATTATGTGAAACTAATCTTACTTGTCAGCAATTTATTTAATAGTTAATGCTGCAGCCATTAAATCATAACTTATTAGTGTTTCAGTTGTCTTATATTTGGAATTCATTCCACAAGATCACACAGAAGGTTTGACTAACTAACATAGGATGTATTTCTATTTTCTAACATCTTATTGCTAGGTAATTTTTATTGGTTCCTGTATTGATGGCTTCAAGCCTTCCTTTGACAGTGCCAGCAAAAATCCTAGTATTATTTGTTATCAGAAAAGGTTTGGTTTTTTCTTGTTGACAAGTGTTCATTTCATGGTATGGTGTGCAGTTCAAACTTTCTATATCTGGCAGTGAGTTCAACTTGATTATCATTGCTCGACGCTCAAGGCATTATGCTGGAACCAGGTTTCTAACTTTTTGAGCCTTTCTCAAGCTTGTGATAAAATCAAAATTAAATTCTATTTCACATCTTCACACTTGTGGTCCTAGATAAAATATCTGTTTATGTTTGCAACTATACCCGTTTGTGTTAATTTCTCAAATTTCTTGAGGTATGGCTGCTGTTCTTTACTGTTTTTTCCCAAGCACTTCAATCCATAAAATTCATGTATACAGGGTGATTTATCACCAAGACACTTTGCCTTTTCCCTTACAAATTTCTTTTCATTGTTTGTTGTCTCTGAGAATGTTATTTGGCTTCTCAATCTTGTGCAGATATTTGAAACGAGGAGTGAATGAAAAGGGTAGAGTAGCAAATGATGTTGAGACAGAGCAGATAGTCTTTACAGATGCTCGTGATGGATGCCCAATGCAAATCAGTTCTGTTGTGCAGATCCGGGGTTCAATCCCTCTGTTCTGGTCTCAGGAAGCCTCACCATTGAATATAAAACCTGACATTATATGTATGTCTTGTAAACAACTTTCCTCGTTTGTTTCTCGTTTGCTCTGTAATTTATGCTGACCGCTCATTTTGGTTATTTTTCTCCAGTATCAAGGAAGGACAGTAGTTTTGAAGCCACAAGACTTCATTTTGAAAATCTTGTCAAGAGATATGGAAATCCAATTATTATATTGAACTTGATTAAGGTAGGAATTTTCACATATCTAAGGAACCATTGGACATTTTGATTCCTTTGTTTTATGTCTAAACTAAAAGATTTTCTACCTTTTACATTCTTTTGTCATTTGTGTTTAAGACACGTGAGAAGAAGCCTCGAGAAACTATTCTGCGAGCCGAGTTTGCTAATGCAGTTAGATCTATTAATAAGAATTTGAAAGGGGAAAATCGCCTGAGGTTCCTTCATTGGGATCTGCATCGGCACTCTAGATGGTAACTTGCTCTTCCCTTTAACCACTACAGGTTTTTTCTTTGGTGATATTTTGACATTAATAAATCAATCACCTTTAGCAGCAAAGCTACCAATGTGTTGGGACAACTGGGAAAAGTGGCTGCATATGCATTGAAACTAACTGGAATCTTTTACTGTCCAATGACACTGAATTCGGGCCACGAGGGATTACTCCAATCTTCGTATTCTGAGTAAGCACCATAATGACACATTGACCTTGTTTTCTGTTGTACTGCTACTAATTAGGAATATTGAAATTTCGCTTTATTATTTTACAATTGCTGATGCAATTGCCTATTTATTAAATTTTGTATATTTAAATGATTCATTACTGGATATACATTGTATTAAGGAATATCCAGCAATTTTATTTGCTTGTTCATTATAATGGTTAACACCTGCTTTTGCCTTGAAGTATTTGTCAATGATTTTATTTTTCATGGACCTACTCTCCCAAAAGCTTATGCTGTTAGGTGAGTATTCATGATTTTTTTAATAAATATCCTAAAAGGCCCCCTCATACAAGAGTCTTTTGGGCTTGAAGCATGGACAATGCATAGGCCTACCGTACCTTGTGCTGAAATTTAACATTCTATTTAGAAGATGTAACAAAAATTGAACTTCTAACCACTTGGTCATAGAGGCTTTGATATCATGTTATGGATAAACTCTTCCAAAAGCTTAAGTTGTTAGGTGAAAGACTCATTATGGTTAATTTTATATCTAACATATATTGATATGCTTTTTTCTTTAATATAATGCAGGAACAACAATGCCAGTGATCACTCTGTCGTTGAACAAGCTAGTATGAACAAGGATATTGTTGATAAGGAAACAAAAGTTAGCAATTGTTACTATAGTGGTAATGAGAACAAAGATTACAATGTCAAACCCCAGATGCTTCAAGCAGGTGTTTTGAGGACTAATTGCATAGACTGTTTAGATCGTACCAATGTTGCACAATATGCTTATGGCCTAGCTGCACTTGGACGTCAGCTACAAGTTTTAGGATTTATTGAATCTCCTTATATTGATCTTGATAATCCTTTAGCAAAGGAATTAATGGCAGTTTATGAATCCATGGGCGACACATTAGCTTTTCAATATGGGGGTTCTGCAGCGCACAATAAGGTAATCTTTCTATCTTTTGGAGTTTGGACCTTATGGATTATGAAACGTAATGTTAACAAAAAAAATTGATGAGCATAATGATTTTGTTTAGGATCTGCATCTTAAGTTCCACACAGAATTCAAAATGACAGGTTCATCTAATGTAAAAAGCATGTTGCTTTTATTAGGTTGTCTCCTAGACAGGATCATATTCGAATAATATTATAAAAATATGGTTTTTTATAGTACATGTTGTATTTGATCCACAAACTTCTCCTATAGGTTTTAATTTGTTGTAGGTTTTGGTTAGTTATATGAATCCAGTTTGTACTCTCAAATAGGTAGAATTTCTCATGATTCTTGTTCATGAGGCTATTAAAACAAATGTATATATCCCCCCCCCCCCCCCCAAGGAAACTATGTAATTGGCAATTCAGATCATGGCCTCTGGTAATATTTTTTGTGAGTATTAAATTGGTAACATAATCATGGATACTGTCATGTAAATTACATTTGAAGATTGTTGGCCTTGTGGCATTTTGATCAACAGTCACTTTTGAGTCAATACTATGTATAGTGGTTGTGTTTGGAGCTTAACTCTCAGTCACTACTGATGTGCCTAGTATGTGCTATCAATGTCTAGTCCTATGATAAAAATGCTTGGTAGGTAGCTTTACTTAATTTTGTGCTCTTTAATTACTTCTTAGTTTTTTACTGCTCAGTATTTAGTCCCAATACTAAATTGCAGGTTTTATAATTGTATGGTAAAATTTTCCTTAAGCTTAAATGCCTATTGTTGAAAAGATGGTAAAGCCTTGCCTTAGGTGGTTTGGATATGTGTGAAGACCGGAGACCTAATAAGGAGAGTAGAAGATAGAGGATAGTCCAATGGTTAGACTTAGAGGTAGAGGAAAAATATAAGCCAAACTATTAAGAAAAATTTAGATTTAAATGGCCTGTCATTAGACATGATGTAGGATAAAACATTATGCCAGCATTTGATCTATGTGGTTGACCCCACATGGTAAGAAAAAACTTTTGTTGTTGTTGTTGTTGTTGTTGTTTCAGCCTCTTGGATGCACCTAATCTACCTTTTGTTTCTGTTAGAGTTCCACATTGCCTAGAGATAAGGCCAATTAAGAGTATACAATTCTTGGGAATCCTCACTCTACAAGCTAACTTTTGGAGTTGAGTTAGGCCCGATTCAAAATCTAAGATGGTATCAAAGTCTATCCTAGATGATCTGTTGTTATTGGGCCGCCACTCATATAGATGTCCAAGCTCCAGATGTCCAGCTCTGAGCATGAGAGGGGTGTGTTAGAGTCCCATATTGCCTAAAAATAAGGCCAATTAAAAGTATATACGTCTTGGGCAATCCTCACTTTACAAGCTAGCTTTTGGGGTTGAGTTAGGCCCGGTCTAAAATCTAAGAGTTTCAACCATAGTGCATGATTTGAGATTTATTTTAACAAGAAAAGTGGACTTGGTACTTGAAAGGGATGGGTTGGAGGCTTAATTTTCAATTATATATGGTAGTTTCCTAGTAAATGAAGATCATTTATTTATTGTACACTCACCAACTCACATGCCAATAATAGAAGCTTGGGCACCTTTTTTTAGTTATACATGCATTTTATGCAGTTTTAATGAGATGGATTATCCAAATGTTTCTTCATTTATTTGCTATAAAGAGAACATTACAATTTAGAATTTTGAAGTGAAAATCTAAATTTGCCTCTTTACTTGTCCTATTTTCCTTGCATGGAAGTTTTATCTGAATAATACTCATTCCTTTGACTATTTTGCAATTGGTCTTGCTATTCAGATATTTTCTGAGAGAAGAGGTCAATGGAAGGCAGCAACACAATCCCAGGAATTTATTCGAACCCTACAGCGTTATTATAACAATACATATTTGGATGGCGATAAACAAAAAACAATAAATATGTAAGTCAAATAAGCCCCTTTTTTAGTTATATATGCATAATTGTTTCCATAGGTAATATAATGTATGATTTAAAATGACATAAGTTATATATTTAGGGTAGTTGCACTAGAATGAATTAGTTATTCTCATGCTTGATATTATTTTGGTCAGATTCTTGGGGCATTTTCAGCCACAACAGGGAAAACCGGCACTGTGGGAGCTAGATTCAGATCAACATTACACTGCTGGGAAACGTGGCCCATATTCAGCAGATGACAGTGTTAGGTATAATATTGATTTTTCAGTTGCACAAGATTTTGTCATTTTCATTAAACCAATCATTCCGGGGAGTGGGGGCTATTATTTATAAACTAGAAAGATTTTATGACCTGTAAGTATTTAATTTTGAAGAAGCAAACTTATATATGTGAACTTTACATTTTCTGTCTAGTTTCAGTCATATACTTTTTCTATTTAGACCTGTCTATAGCTTTGAGCTTAATTCTCAGCACCTATATAGAAGTTGATGATTTTGTGATTTGAGGAATTCTGAATGCCTTTGTTATTTTGTTGCTTCACATCTGATGATCTTAAAAAGTAGTTTGAGGTAGTGTTGGTACTGAAAGCATTCCTTGTATTTTTCCTCACTCTGTACTCAAGTCTACAGTCTACTGTAATTGCATTTTTTACTCCTCAAGTTGCTGCTAGCAAAACACAGTTAACCACTATAAAAGCTGAATATTTTCTTTAGATGGCAGTGTTCATGAATTTGAATTGGTCTTAGCTTTGACTGAAGATCTATTTAAGGACAATATTATATAGGTGAAGTTTAATCTCAAATTCATCCTCCTTTTTTGAGGATGAAAGCAGATGAATGCAAGTTATTATGCCTTGTGGGTTTAATTAGATGATATTCTCTAAACAATGTCTTACACCATAAGATTGACAAGTCTATTCCTTTATTTGGTAGGCCAACTATTAAAAGATCTCTATCAGATGGTAACATTCTCTGTGAAAGTGACACCACAATTAGGAACTTGAATGCTGCAGATTGTCAGCAATCATCTGAAAAACCTGATAAACGTTTTCTTTTGGACTCTGCTTCAGACATGCTTACTTGTGGAAGTTCTATTTGTCATTGCAGGTATGCCTAATTTGCATTTTGCATGCTGCAAACTCTGGTAGCTCCGTTTATAGCAGTGTGCCTACTGAATCCAACTTTTTTTATCTTCTAAAAGAAGTTCCTTCTGGAATTAAACAAAATAATGTAACTTTTTTTGAAACGCCTGAAAATTTGACAATACCATGGGCTCATAGAGCTAGAAAGAACCAGGTCTCAAATTCAAATTCTACTCAACACAATTAGGATGGGGTTTCTGGGATCAAGAGTAGGAGATTCTAGGAGGGATCGTGTAGTCAATTGGAACATGTGTTGTAGGGCCTGTAAAGGTGGATGGATCAGGCCCACTGCAACTGGTGTCTGAAAATATTTCCTTACAATATTTCTGGATGGAGTAGAATGCATGAAAAGGGTGGGGATGAAGAGGTTTCAAATTAACTCTGGCATTGTTTGGATTCTTTTTTTGATGAGGGGATGGAAATGCGGGATTGAGGTGCAACTCCCAAAACCCTCCCTTATTAATTATCATTCGCCGAATATCTAGAAAATATCTTATAATATAATTATTGTATCTTAGAATAAAAAGAGTATCTTAGATGATCTTGCAGGAGTTGTTTTCAAGTTTCATTGTATTTCATGGTTTGTTCTCTTATTTAATTAGGATTATGAGTATGGTATTAATATAAAAAGGGGTTAGTGCTTTGTATTTTGTATCATATCAAATACATAAGAGAATGTTATTCATAGAATCATAATCTATTTTATCTCTCTTTTCCACCTCTACCCAGATCCCTATAATTGCAACAATTATGAACATTTTTAAGTTCCCCCCAATTTGGAGGGGTACTTATTACTTGACCTTCCATACTCTTCCCTTTCCTCTTTTAGTGGTTAAATAGTTGAAGTGCTTTCCTTTGGAATCTCATTCTCTTTGGTATAAGAGGATAAGGAGTTACTATAAACAGAACTTCTTAAAAAATGGTGACATGTCAAGCTTGGGATTGCTCGTGTGGGTCCTAGAAGTTCATTTCATAGGGGTATATGATATACCCCTTCTTCTGGTGCCTTAATGATTAACCGATTTCTGAGTTAGTTTCTTGCTAGGTGTTTTAGATACTTCTGGTGCCTTCTTCTGCGAGTAGAGTGAATAATAAAGTTCCCATAAGTTCTACTTTCTTGCAGGACTTTGGTATGAGGCAATTTTTAATAAAGTATTAAGATGCTGCCTTAAATTTTTGTAAATAAGAAGTGTTACTTCCTACATTTGTCATACTTATTAACTTATTCTTTTCATTATTTTTTTTGGTTAAATTTAGTTTGCCATTCAAAAGAGAATATAGAGGACAATTGATCAGGCACTGTACTACTGTAGTAACCTATTCTATCTGTGTTTTGTAATGTGGTACATAGTTTGACCTGATATGATTTTTCACTCAAGTCATCCAAAATCTTTTGATAGTCATGTGTCATCATTTATCAATATCATACAGGCAGATATATGGAGGAATGGGCAAGGACCATAATTGTGACAGTGATCACATTTGTTATGATGAACATGGAGATGGATGTGACTGCTCCAATTTCCTTGATGTGGACTGGCTTTCTTCTTCTGGAAATTCTTGTGAAGAGGAATTACTTGAAAGGTAGTTCTAAGACTATGGTTAAGAATCATATACTCATGCTATCTTCTTGTTCCTTTTCTGTATTTAATGATTTAAAATGCAGTCTTTCTTCACCATTGGCTCCATGCTTTCCTCAAATTTCGATCAGAAGTAGAGAGGCATGTGTTGAATTTTGGTTGAGTAATGAGAAGAATGCTATTATCACAGCACTAGTATATTTCAATTAATTTGGGAGGTTCATCTGTAAAATAAAAAATTGATGAAGACTGAGGCCTAAAATACTGTTAGCTTTTTGTTTACATAATACTCAGATCTCATGCAATTATGGGAAGCAATATTTTGACTTTGGAAGAGATAATAAAGAGGGAGGGAAAGCATTTTAACCAGAGCTTAGCAAATGTTAAGGTGTTTAGCAGGTGGCATATCTGGAAACCTTCCCTCAGCACCTTCAATTAACATATTAATGAAATGATTTTATCTGTCTTGAGGATTTCTTTTAGTTGTTTAAATTGTTGGTCTTCGGTTTTATGCTAAAGTGAATCCTAAAGTGAAATTAGGAGAGCATGATTTTCATTTTCGGAGCATGAAAGTGATTGCAGGAGGGGCTTAGAGGCTTTTTTTTTTTTTTTTTTTATGTGATTATGCTTTTTAAATTGTGTCTATATTTGAATGTCATCATTGAATAATTTAAATAGCTGAGTTAGATATTGGTTTATGATTTTCAAGCTTTTGGTAGCAAGTGATGCCAATATTGTTGATGTTACAGGTCAACCAGCATCTCCTCAGATAATATTGTGAATGAACTAATAACTGAGACATCTGCAAGTGAATCTGGATCCAGCATGAAGGTCAGTATAAATGTAGTTAGCTCTAGATTTTCTTTTATTTAGGAAATACTAATGATTTATAGTTAATTAAGATGTAATAAGCAAATAACTTACAAAGCATTCTGTTTAAGCAACATTGGGGCCTTTTTGGATTCCTTTCATTCAAGACCTAACTAATGTAAGCCTCATTGATGTGATCTTTGACCTATCAGGTAGTTGTCAATATCATAAGAAAATACTTTTAATGATGAATGATGATGCAAAGAAGTTTAACAATGACAGTGGATCAAATACTAAATTAAATCTCTTTTCTTCCTTCTAGGATGCAACCAATTAGGAATGAAAATTTGCTTTCAATGTCTTTCAGGGGAGGCAGAGTGGAGCAGAACTGAACAAAGATGGCAAATACACTGAAAGCTTTGAACGTTGGGTAACTCAAGGGGAGATGCTTTTTGTTTAAGGCTAGACTACTCAAGTCTCTTGACCTATATGACCCCATCCGAAGGGTGTGGGTTCCTGACTTGCTGTACAGAAATAAATGGTAACATATAATCCAAAAGAAAATAGCAGCAGCTGAGGAGCTGATTTTTGTTGAGTTACAGATCATATTTGGGAGGTAATGGTAGATGTCAATAGGTAATTAATTAAATTTTGTGCCTCCCAATTAGGTACATCAAACATACCAAAATCATCAACCCTGTATATAATTTTCATTGACAAAACTAAAAAAATTCATAACTGGTGCGCAGATTATAACTGGTTTGACCATTAAATTATCTCAACTTAACTTTTTTGGTTCCCTGGATATGTTTTAGCATTTCATTATCAAATAACTAAACACACTGATTTTTCTGTGCTTGACTATTTTCTGCCATCTAGCATAGTCATTCCCAAACCGCAAAGGCCTATTATCTTTTTTTTTAAGCAAAATAGGATGTTAGCATGTTTGGTTTTGATCAAAATCATGTTATAAATGTGGATCCGGTTCAACGCTATTGGATTCACATTTATAATATGATTTTGATGTAATTCGAATATGCTATAAAATTAAAATTATTCACTGCTGCGATTGCAAGTAAGAACATTGAGTCAAACATGGTTAATTAGCTGGTGTCACTGGCTTCCTATCATTTTTGAAATAATAATGTGTTTGTCTGGGTTGACCATGAGTGAAAGAAGTGTAATTGATTGCAACACTCGATGTATTTTTTGGTTATACTACTTCCGAGCTATTGGGGGAGACATTAATTAATTATATAAAATATTCAAACCTGGTTCGAATAGTTTTTGGCATAATTCAGCATGCAGGTAATTGAAAATTCTCAGAATTATCAAAATTATGAAATCAATTATGAGTAACAATTAAAAAAAGAGTTAAGTATGAGAGGAATTATATATGACAATCCAAAAAGTTAAACATAAAAGAGAATTCTCAATATGTATTATTTAAAAATCTTTCTTTTACTATCTTAATATATGAAATCTAATAATTTAGAATTTCTATATCCAAACATAATGGAAATTCCAACGTAAAAAAAAATCTTTGTAATTCTGAAATTTCATAACTAGATCTCTAAATACGAATGCAGTTAAAATTTCGTTAAATCTTATTAACATGACATTTTATCACACCAAAAGAAGCAAAATCTAATACTCTAGTATAAAAAATTAGAATGCTTAGAAAAATTTAAGGATGGAGTTGTCTACTCCGGCCCTGCACAATGTAAATGGGATGGTGTTAGTGCTTTCAAAAGCACAAAAAAAAAAAACAAAAAAACACATGGTATTTATTTAAAATGAATCAAATGTAAAACCATTTTAACTGCATGGAATCAAATGCTTTATTATGTTATTATGAAGACTATTTGTGAAATTCTTCAATAGCAAAAGCACACTATGCCCAGAGAAGAAAAATAAAAACATCTTGGGAAATCGATGTTAAATCGTATAATAATTATACATGATATTTTTCCCAATCAAAGATTAGAAATTATCCAATTTCTTCGAGTGTACTTTATGTTCATGTTGGTTAAGTTTACTTTTTTGTTGCATATGTTTTTAAATTTATATTTTAACTCTATGCTTGCTATACCAATTGCAGGTATATACTTAAGGAACATAATGGCACCTATAAATCTATAACAAGTAATAACTTGTTTGGTTTTACATTTGATATACTGGATGTGTGCCCGTGCGATGCTGGACGTGTGCCCGTGCGATGCTATGAGACGTAATTTATTTTAGTAAAATATAATATATATTAACAGATTATATATATAAACATGTGAACTTTAGTAAATGGTAAAATAAATTTATATTAGGGTGCAAATAAAATGATATTAGGAAATAATTTAAAATTATGATAATATTAAGTATTATTCAGTATTACAAAATTTAATTGTATTTTAAAATTTTAAATGCATCTACATCTCTTAAAATTATACAGAAGTTAAGAAATGTGGTGTGCAATATGAGTTATTACGTAAACATGAATAAAAAAGAAAAAAAAAATTCAAATTACTAATAATAGTTCGATATTAAAATCATACAAAAATGAACATATGCAATTTAGTGAAAAACTATAGCATTAATTTATTTTATACAACAATGTCTTAATAGTTGAATAATTGCGTGACGAAAAAATGAAGTTGATCAAACATTTGTAAAAATTGTACATTTGGTATATGTCTAGTTTATATTGAGGCAAAAGTAATTTATAGTTACTCCTCACAAAATATAACATTGGAATTTGTGTAATACCTTCTTGGACGAATGGCCAAACAAACTTAAAATCTACTAAATATTGTTTAACAATGTCGGTTTAGGTTTTTTGAATCCTTTTCTATCATTGATCAGATCCATGTTTGACATCTGACTTCTAGGTAAACCAAACACACTATAAGTTGTTTCACAAAATTTTCACACAATCTTTAAAAAGAAATTAGGAATTTGGAGGTACATTTAAAATACGAAGTGTTGAAAAGAATAAAGTATCTTGGGTGGTTCTAAGATTTGTGCACCAATATACTAGTCTTTTTACCTGTTATTGCAATGTAATAAGGTAGAAGTATAGAAAAAATTTCAATCAATGTAACAGTGGCCCAAATTTATATTTTAAAAAATACGATTGCACAAGTGAATAGTAAAAAGACAATCTTGTATTTTTTTTTGGGATAAATTGGAGGCTGAAAACAACCGAAAGAAAACTTACAAAGCAACCCATCTAGGCATAGAACTACCCATAGAGTCGAAGTAAAACTCTAAAGAAACAAAACTGGAATGGAATTAAACATATGAATAGAAAAGGAAACCGCGTGACCATGGGAAGCAAGTCGATCCACTATGATATTAGCCTCTCTCCAAACATGGGTAATATGAATATTCCACTGCTTATGAAGTAGTTCACGAATTCTTTGTACCAAAAAATGATAAGGATGAGATTGTACTGTTCCTTGCTGAATAAGAGAATCGGCCACTTGAGAATCACACTATGCATTTTGTTGGCTTGTAAAAGCATAAATCTATACGAGAACCCACACATTTAGACCTGTTAGAGTCTCACATTGCCTAAAGATATGGCCATATTGTGGTATATAAACATTGGGCAATCCTCACCTTACAAGCTAGCTTTTGGGGTTGAGTTAGGCCTAGGTCCAAAATTTAACATGGTATCAGAGCCTATCCTAAATGATCTGTTGTTATTGGGCCGCCACCCGTATAGTTGTCCACGCTCCAGATGTCCAGCCCTGGGCGTGAGGGGGTGTGTTAGAGTCCCACATTGCCTAAAGATATGGCCATATTGTGGTATATAAACCTTGGGCAATCCTCACCTTACAAGCTAGTTTTTGGGGTTGAGTTAGGCCTAGGTCCAAAATCTAAGAAGACCTATATGCACAACTTTAACTAAAGTAGATGAAGCGTGGTGGATATGGATGGAAAATAGATCTTGTCAGGCTAGCTTTTATATAAAAGGTCTAAGTCTGACCTGCTTTATAAAACTGTGACCCATATATAGCATGTTACATGTCATATGTCTTTTTTAATTTGTGTGCTTGACCTATTTTGAAAGCATGATCTAGTCTATTAGTCTAGTTAAACATCCATTTCATATTTAAAACATTTAAAATGAAACTTTTAAAATTAATACAAAATTTATTAAAACTATTACAATTTTATTTTAATTTTAACTTTGATTTTTCTAACATGTGAAACATCGTACGTAATAATAAATTAAAAGTTGACAGATTTTATTGAAATTACAACTTTTAATATTATCGATGCATTGAATATTGTGATAGTTGTAATTTCCAATAAAATATTTTCATTTTTTATTTATTATCCTGTGCAAAATTGCACATGTTAAAAAAATCGTTTTAACTTTTGTGTCTTCGAAATATAATTTTGTTTGCAAACTAATTACTATTTACAATGAGAAAGATGGTTATAGTAAAATAAAGTATATTTTAAGAGGAGAAATATTTGGAAACTTTTAATATTACTTTTAGAGTGTGTTTGACTTGCCATTTCAGCTAGTTGAAAGTTGAAAATAGTAGCGAAAACCATTTCAGCAGTGTTTGGAAAGGTAGCTTTTTTGGTAGCTACAAGCTTTTCTTAAAAAGCTACTTGGGTTAGCTTTTTTAAAAAAGCTCCAATTTTTAGCCACTAGCTGAAAATTAATTACAAGTTTAACCCTCAATCACCCCCATTTATCATTATTTAATAATTAATGTTCTTCTTAAATGTTATTTTACCATTTTCAACTAGTTTTACCAAACATATTCAATAGTTTTTCAGTTTTAAGCTTTCAACGAGCTTTTAAACTTTCAGCTAACTTTTCAGCTAGTTTTACCAAACACACTCATAACCTAATTAGTTTTTTTTTACAAGAATGTATTAACAAGGAAAAATATTTTTGGAGTCTAAAGTAATGATTTTAATACCCTTCGGGTTGACCCAACCCTATAAATTAGAATCTCCTATTTCTTATGATTGTGTGTCGCTTTTGAACATATCAGAATAATATCGTCTTCAATGGCTAAGCAAGATATATGATAACGTGATAAACCACACAATTAGTTACACCAATAAGTTGGTGAATGCTCCTATACACAATTTGAGTTAGATACCCAAGGGCAATAAAGAAGAAAACAATGTAACACAGAGGAGTAATCTTGGAGAGTACTTTAAGCTTAATGTAAATGGTTTAGTGGTTGTTGGATTGACCTTGCCTTGTGTGGGAGAATCATTTGAATCTCTCACGGAGAATTTTGTGAAGGCTTTTATGTGTAAATTGGGAAAATGTGCAACAATAAAAGCTGAAGTCCAGGTCCTTTACATTGGCCTTTGTATAACTAAGGATGAAAGAAATAGAGTTGGAGAAAGAAGTCCCACATCGAGTGCAGCTGAAGAATGAAGTCCCAATAGTTGTAAAATGAAGTCCCACATCAGGTGTAGATCAAGATTTATTTTCTCATAACAGTTTTCTGTTTTTTCTTCCCTCCTTTTGCTTGAGCCTCATTGGCTGTTAGTGATTCTGTGTGATTCTGTTATTCACACTTTTTGCATTCGCATTGCTTCCGCATTCTGTTTCAATTGATTCCTTCGGTATATAAGGAATACCTGTAATGGCTGAAAGCTTAAGGAAAAATGCATCTTATTACTCTCAATATTCAATCCTTCTTTTATCCAAAATACTTTATGATATCTAGAGCCTTTCCTGAGTTTCAAAGCTTTCTGCATCCATGGCCAGAGGGAGCGCAAGTAATACTCCTCCCACTCCTCCTCCTCCATAGGACCCAACCTTGAATCCTTTGAGCGTTTATTATATCCATCCCGGTGAGAACACTTCCATACCTTTAGTCTCTCCTCTTCTCACTTCCAAAAATTACCACGGTTGGGCCAGATCCATGAAAAGGTCTTTAATCTCCAAGAACAAATTTAAGTTTGTCAATGGCTCCCTTCCCATGCCTGATTCGTTTCATCCCAGTTTTGATGCCTGGGAGCGCTGTAATAATCTCGTTCTAACTTGGATCCTCAATTCCGTTGAACCTACCATTGCTCAAAGTATAGTGTATGTTGAAGTGGCTATTGTCGCCTGGACTCTGTTGCGAAAACAATTTGCCCAGGGTGATCGAGTACGAATTTTCGAGCTGCAAGAAGAAATGGCTTCACTTAAACAAGGTACTAGTTCTATAACTCAATTTTTTACAGAAATCACCACTTTATGGCAAGAGCTTGAGAATTTTCGACCATTCACTAGTTGTATATGTACGGTTAAGTGTGTGTGTGTGTTGCTAATCAACAAGGCCAAAGCTATAGAGCTGAAGATTGCATCATGAAATTTTTGAGTGGACTGAATGATGATTTTGAAGTAGTCAAGACTCAGGTCTTAATGATGGACCCTTTTCCTGATATTGATAAGGTGTTTTCCTTAGTAATTCAGCATGAGAGGGGAGTGAATCCATCCACTATTTTTTCTACTAGTGATGATACACAGGTTTTTGTCAATTCCACTGAAACCAAGAAGCACTTTGGTAAGGGAAGAGGCTACTCCCTTGGTCGGGGGAATGTCAAAATTTGTAGTTATTGTGGCAAGAATGGCCATGTTGTTGATGTATGCTATAAAAAGCATGGCTATCCTACTGGTTATCGTGGAAGGAACAATGTCTCAGCTAATCAAGTCATTGGAGAACCTACAGATTCAGCAACAATTATAAGCCAACCTTCTAGTGATGACACAAAACCAGGGCACAATGTTTCACTAACTCCTGAGCAGTATCAAGCCTTCATGTCTCTTCTCAAGTCTTCAAGTGTAGCTGGCTCTTCTGCATCAACTCAAGTGGCTGTTGTGACCACTTCTCCATCTCTTGGTAACCTTGACACATCCAATTCATTCTCAGGTAATTACACTGGTTTTTCTTCTAATCTCATAAGTAATACCACCTGGATCATTGACTCTGGTGCTACAGATCACATCTGTTGCATTAAATATGTTTTCACTACCTTTCATAAGCTCACCAATCAATCTATTAGTGTGAAACTACCAAATGGAAATGTCACTTTGGCCACACATGTTGGCACAGTCCAGATTAATCCATTTCTTACCCTTACACAGGTTCTGTATTTGCCAAAATTTTCAATTAATCTCATCTCAGTCTCTAAGCTTGTTTCCACTATAAATTGTGCATTATTCTTCTCATCATCCCATTGTTTTATACAGGACTTGAGCAATTTGAGGACAATTGGTTCAGCTAATAAGATTGAAGGATTATACTACCTGCAAGCCACTCCACTTCCATCAAACCCATCTCAGTTTCAGGCCCTTAGTGTTTCCACGTCACCTTCTTCTTTTCCTGTTTCAGCCTTATGGCACTATAGGTTAGGACACTTGTCCTCTTCAAGGATAAACTTGTTAGTTGTTTTGTATCCATTTCTGAAACAATATAATGAAAGACATATTTGTGACACATGTCATTTTGCAAAGCAAAGGAAATTGCCTTTTACTTTAAGCCAAAAAAATGCTACACAATCTTTTGAATTAATCCATTTTGACATTTGGGGACCCTGCAAATTTCCAACTATTAATAAGCATAGATATTTCTTAACAGTTTTAAATGAATATAGCAGACATCTATGGGTAATTTTCCTTAAACAAAAATTAGAAACAAGAGAATACATCAAGAACTTCATTACTATGGTTGAAACTCAAATTGAATCAAAAGTTAAAACAATCGGATCAGACAATGGCCCATAATTTATTTTACAAATTTTTATCATCAAAAGGGCATTTTACACCAAAGATCCTGTGTTGAAACTCCCCAACAGAATGAGAGAGTTGAAAGAAAACACCAACACCTCTTTAATTAGCTAGGGCCCTCCCTTTTCAGTCCCATTTACCTAAATCCTTTTGGGGTTTAGCTGTTGCACATGTTGTGCACCTCATCAACAGAATTCCCTCTCCCATTTTACACTCCAAATCTCCTTTTCAGCTTCTTTATGGATCTTTGCCTGATTTGTCAAATTTAAAGGTTTTTGGGTGTTTATGTTATGTCTCCACCCTTAGTTCAGCTAGGTCTAAGTTGGACTATAGGAGTCACAAAGGGGTCTTTGTTGGTTACAAATCTGGCACAAAAAGGTTTTTTAGTTTTTGATTTACATACAAAGCAATTAACCTTATCTAGACATGTTACCTTTGAAGATAACATATTTCCCTGGCCTATACAGCCTACTGTTATTTAGACACTCACATTTCATATCCTCACCTCATAAATGATGATTCATCTCCTTTCACATATTCACTTTCTCATAACACAAAACCTTCACCATCTCCCTCACATGTATCCACACCTGCCTCCTCACCTCCCTCACCTGTATCTGTATCCACACCTACATCCTCACCTGCCACACCTCAAATTTCACCACTGCCTATAGTGAGAAAATCTACTAGACCTAAACATAAACCATCTTATCTCAGGGATTTTCATTGCCATTCTTCACAGCTGAACCAATCAGGTACTCACTTTACTTCAAGTTTTGTTATTCCTTCCTCTCAATTTTCTTCTTCTCACATGGCCTATAGCTTAGCCCTTGATCAAGTTTAGGAGCCTACCACATTTGCAGAAGCCAACAAGCTTGACTGCTAGAAAAGAGCCATGGCTGCTGAAATACAGGCTTTGGAACTCAATGGAACTTGGACCCTGGTTGATTTGCCACTAGGTGTGATTCCCATTGGCAGCAAATGGGTCTACAAAGTAAAAAGGAAGGCAGATGGGAGCATTGACATATATAAAGCTAGATTTGTGGCTAAGGGTGTTAGGTATATGCACTAGAGACTTATGTGTTTTTTGAAACATCCATCACATGTATCATATTATTTTATAAAGGCAATTCATTCTTTTAAGAATACAATTAATGTCCTTAGAATAGTAAGCTCAAACTTCATAATAAATCAAATAGATGACTTGATCGTGAGATCTTATGAAGAACTATTCTTAAAATAGTCCCTGGTCAAGTATCATCTTAGGACAAAGATGCATTTAGACTAGTATGTGAGTTCATTGATGATCACATCTCACGGATCATGGATATGAGATATCATGTACTCATATAGGTACATGTTAAGAGTAATAGTGTACTGGACAAACCCACCTTAAGAACGTTGCATGGATTATTACATAAGTGTCATGAACGTTTCTTAAATTGATAAATGTTATATGAAGTCCCTTGACCTGAAATCACTACGATTCCTACATAAGGAATTATATATTTTAAATATCATCAAACGTTGCCTGTAACAAGGTGATCATAAAGTTGGTATTGGGACATATAATAAATTATGTGGAGGGATGTGAGTGACCTAAATGGACATATATCTCTGTAGGTCTCTTGATAAAGTGAGACTGCAAAATGCATGACCATGCTCAGGAGGATAAAGATGAGATGTTTATTTTCTGTACAGTCTACTTGGGGATCAATAAAAACATAAATTGAACTATACAAGGTTGACACATTCCATGCCCTTATGTTCAATTAGATATTTGGACAAAGGGACAGATCATATAAATTATCATAAAATAGGATTCGTCAAGGTTGTTGATAATCTCAATATTTGGGTAGTGATGTATTGCTAGATACCGCTCACTATTTATGATATTAAATATAAAAGGTTTTTATTTTAATATCATAACCAAATATTAAAAGCATATTGGGTCACACGCATACAACAAGCCGCTAGGAAGGGATAATAATTCTAATTTGATTAGAGTTATAACCTAATGGGCCAGGTCCATATGTGTTAGGGATAAGTGAGTGAAGGGTAAAACCCTAGCCACCACTCTATAAATATAGCATAAAATGCATTACCCCAATACACATGAAAATATGAGCAGTCGCTCTTACTCTCTAAACACTACTAGCAGAGTTGAGGAGGGTTTCCTAGTCCGGCTGTTGGCGTGGACACCACTAGAGACGTGACTGCTATTGTCTCGTTCACAATCCTTAAAAGGTATGGCCTTTTGTTTTATGCCTTTTATGTCTTAATTCGTGTTTTCGCATTAACGATCATAACGAGGGAGGGAATCCATTTATTCCGCTGCACCCTGACCATATGCTTGATTCCCTTCAAAGGGGTACAATCAAATTGAAGGTCATGATTACTTGGATACTTTTTCACCAGTAGCCAAACTTACCACTATCAGAGTCATCCTTGCATTGGCAGCAACTCACAATTGGCATTTACATCAGCTTGATGTTGATAATGCCTTTCTCTATGGGGACCTTAAAGAATATATATACATGTGTGTTCCCCAAGGTATGACTGTTTCCTTACCTTCTCAAGTTTGTAAATTGACAAAATCTTTGTATGGTTTGAAGTAGGCTAGCAGGCAATGGTATGAGAAATTATCCCACTTCTTACTTGGCCTTGAATACACACAAGCTCACTTAGATCACTCTCTCTTCATCAAACCAACTTTTTCTAGTTTTACTGGCCTCTTGATCTATGTCGATGATATTCTATTGTTTGGTAACAATGTTGCTGACTTTGATTTGGTCAAGACACAGCTGCATAAAACCTTTGGGATCAAGGACCTAGGTCTTCTTAAGTATTTCCTGGGAATTGAAATTCATCACTCTTCCTTGGGTATTTCCCTTTCTCAGAGAAAATACTGCTTGGAGCTCTTGACTGATGCTTCTCTTTTAGACTGCAAGGCTGCTTCTACTCCCCTTGACCCAGCACTTAAACTTCATCAAGCCTCAGGCCAATTGTTTCCAGATGCTGGTTCCTACTGCAGATTGGTTGGGCGCCCCCTTTACTTAACTGCCAAAAGACCAGACATTACCTTCGCCACTAAGCAAATTAGTCAATTCATGAATTCCCCCACTCAAGCTCATCATAAGGCTGCTCTCCGAATCCTTCTATACTTTAAAAGGAATCCTAACCAGGGGTTATTTTTCCCTCGACAATCCAGCTACCAACTTCAAGGCTTCTCTGATTCTTATTGGGGTGGTTGTCTTGACTCACGTAGATCAATTTCTGGATATTGTTTCTTTCTTGGTTCTTCTCTTGTCAGCTGGCGCTCAAAGAAACAAACCACAGTTGCTAGATCCTCTGTAGAGGCTAAGTACAGGGCACTGGCTGATGCCACCTGTGAGCTGCAATGGTTACTTTATCTCTTACAAGATCTTCATCTTTCTTGTGCCAAACCTCCTATTCTCTTTTGCGACAATCAGAGTGCCCTTCATATTTCACATAATCATGTCTTCCATGAGCACACCAAACATCTAGAAATTGATTGCCATATGGTCCGGAAAAAGCTCAATTTTGGTCTCATGCGCTTACTACCTATATCCTCTTCTGACCAGCTTGCTGACTTTTTCACCAAAGCCTTACTGCCTAAGAATTTCCATCATTTCCTTTCCAAGCTTGGAGTGTTTGATGTTTCACACCCTCCAGCTTGTGGGGGGCTGAAAGAAATAGAGTTGGAGAAAGAAGTCCCACATCGGGTGCAGCTGAAGAATGAAGTCCCAATAGCTGTAAAATGAAGTCCCACATCGGGTGCAAATAAAGATTTATTTTCTCATAACAGTTTTCTGTTTTTTCTTCCCTCCTTTTTCTTGAGCCTCATTACCTGTTAGTGATTCTGTGTGATTCTATTATTCACACTTTTTGCATTCGCATTGCTTCCGCATTCGGTTTCAATCGATTCCTTCTGTATATAAGGAATACTTGTAATAGCTGAAAGCTTAAGGAAAAATGCATCTTATTACTCTCAATATTCAATCCTTCTTTTATCCAAAATACTTTTAAAGGATTTAAGCCTTTCAAAAGTTCTCATGAATTTTGATTTGCAAATCACTCTAAAGATGGTTAAGGAGGTGTGTCCCAAGGATCACCATTGTTGTTCGTTGATTGGGAGTTAGGAAACTACTAGAGGCAAACTGTTATGTTAAATTACTCTTGCATGAAGGGAGTTGCTTTTGGAACCCCCCCTTTTTTCTATTCGCACCCCCATAATATATCCCCTACCCAAACTACCCCTACCCCTACCCCCACCCACCCCCTCCCCCTCCCCCTCCCCCTTCCCTCCCCCTTCCCCACTCTCCGGGCCCTGTTCCGGTCCCTTCCCCCCTCCCCTTTATTTTTTTTTCAATATTTTGTGTTTAGAGACGGAATTTTTCCGTCTCTAAAGACAAAATATTGAAAAAAAATAAAAGGTTCTTTTACGGAACCTTCCGGAAATTAAGTTCCGGATCTCAAATTTGTTAACGAAATTTTCCGGAAATTAATGTCCGGAAGATTCCGAAATTTCTGTTAACAAAGTTGATATCCGGAAATTAATTTCCAGAAAGTTCCAGAAATTTTTTTTAGTGAGACGAGTTTAGAGGTCTCTAAATACAAAACATTGAAAAAAAATAAAGGGGAGGGGGAAGGGACCGGAACAGGAAGAGGAATGAGGTAGTAGGGAAGAGGGAGGGGAGGGGGAGAAGGTTGGGGGTGGCTGGCGGTGGCTGGCGGTGGGGGTGGGGGTGGTAAGGGTAGGGGTGGGTGGAGGTGGGGTGTAGAGGTAGGGGATATATTATAGGGGGTTCGAATAGCAAAAAGGGGTTCCAAAAGCAACTCCCTTGCATGAAAGATACTAATCACTTAGTTGGATTGGGTCACTCTTATTCTCATGATTTTTGGGCTTGACGTGGGCTGAATGTAGCTACTATGGGCCCAGGTTCTTAAACCCTACTTGTTTCTACTTCAACCTCTGAACTGATTCTTCGTTCCTTCCTTCAACGTGCAACAATGGTGAAATCGGATACCAACAAGTCGTCAAAGAATACGGAGGACGTCGACCTTCTCAAATCCGAAGTAGCCTCTTTCGCTTCTTCGCTTGGCTTGTCCACTTCCCAATCCTATTCAGGCTTCAACGATGTCGATTTTCGCAAAACCAAGCCAAACAAACCACCGAAAAAGAAACAAACACCTGAAGAAGTCACACCCCAAAACACCCAGAAGCCAAAAAACAAAACTTCAAGCAAACAAAATGGACCACATGAGAAACCTAACCCCAAACCCAAACCCCCTGTTCTGTCAGTAGATGATGCCAATAAGGAAAAAGGGTTCAACAAGTTTAGGAATCTTCCCAAGCTTCCTTTGATGAAAGCAGATGCTTTGGGTGTGTGGTTTGAGGACGCGGCTGAGCTGGAAGCAAAGGTGATCGGGGAGGGGAAGAGGGTGGAGATGAGGAACGTGGAAGAGTGGAAAGGTTTTGTGGAGAAGAAGAGGGAAATGGGTGAGAGGTTGATGGCACAATATGCTCGTGATTATGAGTCAACCAGGCGTAACAGTAGCGATATTAAGATGTTGGTTTCTACACAGAGGTCAGGGACTGCCGCTGACAAAGTATCTGCATTCTCTGTGTTGGTGGGGGACAATCCAATTGCAAATCTGCGCTCTCTTGATTCTCTTTTGGGTAAATTCAATTCTCATACACTCACATATAGTTTTTAATTGGATTTTCTTGTTAATAACTTGTTATTTATACTTAGTTTGAGGCTTTGAGCTATCATGCACTCATGTATGTATTTATATTGGTTTTCTTTTTCTTTTTTTTTTTTTGGAGTGTTCATAGGAATGAAACTCTAGTTGGTGAATTGAAGGATAAGCAAGGGGGTGTCGAGAGAACTTGATTGGTCTTTTTTCTAGGCAATGTGCTAGCTTAACTATTTGCTTAAGGATTTTCTTGTTTTGGTGCCGGTTGGCAAGGGGATCCATAGTGGTCGAAACCAATACACTTTCACACTGTGCATAGAACTTGGTTCTGTTAAATTGAGAATTTCTCCTTTATAAGTTTTTGGCCGTTTTAATCATCTTATCTTTGCACATATCTCTTTCTCAAATTATGCTTTCTGAAATCTGCTCATATTCTGAATTTATTGGAGCTCTTTGATGTGAACATGATATATCATCACCAGAGACTTCTATCTTCTGTCTAATATTATAAAAGGAAAATCAATGTCTTTCCCAGTTCCAGGCAGCATTCCCGTGCACATTACTCAAATCTGAGGGAGATGAGATGTGTATTCCAACATTGCACTTGCTAGGAGTTTCACATGCATCAAACATTTGACCAAGTTCATATTGTTATTGCGATTTATTATTTCAATCTCATGGTTTCTCTTCTCACTAATTTGTGTTTGTTGTGAAATTACCTCTATCTGTATTTATGCTTTGGCTTTACATAAGGATATATATTATTTTTTGCCCTCCTTTTATGCTTTACATTTCAGCTATTGACAGAGTTTTATTGTTTAATCTAGGAATGGTGACGTCCAAGGTTGGAAAGCGCCATGCCTTGACAGGTTTTGAAGCACTTCAAGAATTATTTATTGCAAGGTCTGCATTCCCTATTCCCCCACCCCCTCTCACTTGCCCTCTCTGCATTATGAAAAACTTCCCCTTATCATTAATCAATTAATCATAAAAGTTTTTCTAAAAGTTCTCAAAGAAGAATGAGATAAAAGATTTCTTTTGCATGTCCCACATTACTATTCCAACAGCACCCTTGTATATTCTAATATAATATATCATGTTGCACTTTTATGGTTTGTATGCTTATAAGTTGTAATTTAACTGATTATTTGGACATAATGGACAAAGCTTTAATTTACATAGTGCTGATCATCATTGCACTGATCCACTACATTTTTTTTTGTATTTCGCCTATAGCTTATTACCAGATCGTAAATTGAAGACCCTGATACAGCGGCCTCTAAATCACGTTCCTGAAACTAAAGATGGTTATTCCCTTCTACTTTTCTGGTATTGGGAGGAATGTTTGAAGCAGAGGTATGTGTTAGTGTGACAGCCACCACTTTGTTCACAATTACAATCTTACATCGAATTCTCTGATTTGACTTGGTGAAGGGTGTCTTAAGTACATTCTAAATGCTAGTGCATTTTCTGAAGTGCATGTTTTGGTTCCTTAACTCTGGAGGCTTCCTACTCATTTAATTATTTGCTCCACCATAATAAGAATAATTGGATTCTACTGAGCATTTACACAGAGGTGCAGCCTCCTGCAGCTACTCAAGAATAGTGAAAAAGGGCTTATTAATACTAGTACTTGACAGTCCAAAACCTCCACATATGATTACCTTACATCACACTGATCAATATTTTTTTTTGTTTGAGGAATCATAATATTGCCAATTTTCAACGACAATGTTCATTTTTCTTGTCTATCAAGCTCTTTTTCATTAACAGCTTCTGATGTCTCAGATATGAACGGTTTGTTGTCACACTCGAAGAAGCATCCAGAGACATGCTACCTGCTCTGAAAAATAAGGCAACAAAGGTTGGTTTTCTGACTCTGTACACATTTTGTGTCATAGTGTTTTCCGGTTCCTATTTTAGACGTAATTAATAAGTTAATATACACCCATACATTTCCCTTGCATTTTGTGGTCTTTTCTTGTTGTTTTTTATTGTAACTCATGGAAGTCGAGAAGACATGTTTTGAGATTTTGTGTAACATGTTCTAAGATATATCTAGTGTATTAACTATAAAATATTGGGTGGGGTGCCTTCTCCTTTGTTACTTGCAGACCGTATATATGCTACTGAGTAGGAAGTCAGAGCAAGAGCGCAGGCTACTTTCTGCACTTGTTAACAAAGTGAGTTAACTCTGAGCTATAGCCTATATGAATTGAACATGTTTGATCTTTATTTGGTACTGTTGCAATAGTGTGAGCTTGCTAGTTAACTATTTCTTCCAGCGTTGGTGAGCTTGCTAGAACTACAAGTTGTTGCTAATACTCAATTTTACTTTTTCTTTTGTTGGTGGGTGGGGGCTTTGGAATTACTTCAGCTTGGGGATCCAGATAATAAGGCAGCATCTAACGCTGACTTTCACTTGTCCAACCTTCTGTCTGACCACCCAAATATGAAGGTATGGATATTTATCAAACACTATAGTTTCAACCGTTTTAATTTAGTTTTGATAGTATCAGTCTATCAGTAATTTAAGTTTGAGCCAGTTTTTGGGGTTTTATCAGTGTTAATAAGAAATAGTTATATACTTGAAGAAAAATCACAGGCTGAAAAGCTTTGCATGCCTCATATGGTTTCTCTTCTTTCATTCTCTTTCTCTTTTATTGACCATTTCCTTTTAGGCGTTCCTTGTATTTGGCAGTGATATTAATGCTTGACACTAAGGCTCCTATTTACCTCCGAATTGTTTTAGGTACTGATGTCTTTGCTTGTTAATTTATATGCTTTTTTCTATACAGGCTGTGGTTATTGACGAGGTGGATTCTTTTCTCTTTCGGCCTCATTTAGGACCACGTGCACAGTACCATGCTGTACGTCCTGAAGTTTTATTTTTTCTTATGTCATTGAATTCACCGTGATTCTTTTTCTCAGCTGTTACATATTAGTAACACAAGCACAAGTTTTACTATTATGTATACTAGTATGTGTCTGAAATTTCGCACATCATTGGTTGTGTCATTATTATTCAGATTGGTCTTATAACACACCCAAAAGTGGTCTTGAATATGAGATCTTGCAACATTTCAGACTTCTTTTAATTATCTGTATCTTCATATGTTTATTTTGTCAAATGAGAATACTCTGTACTGCATGAGTATATCTGCTTGGAATCACTTTTTTGTAGTTGAAGTGGGCCTTCAACTTATCAATGACCTTTTTCTGAACACTGACTCTATCCAAATCCATTTAGACATGGTTTGATGTTTGACTGAAGAATCTCTTTGACTGTTTTTTCTTCATTTTTAGATCAACTTCCTGAGCCAAATCCGACTCACAAATAAAGGAGATGGGCCAAAAGTGGCGAAACGTCTGATAGATGTGTATTTTGCACTGTTTAAGGTATCGGTCTTCCCTAGGGTCCTTCCTTCCCCAAGCTTCTCTCTGACTCAAATATCATGACAATGTGTTGTTCTTCTACCTAAGTTAGAAAGTAGGAAAAATGGGGAAAATACTCACAATTAGAGTTATTCAGGTTTTGATCAATGGGGCAAGCAGCAATGAAAAGTTTGATAAAAATGGCAAGGTGAATCCAAAAGAGGAAAAATCAAAAGGGTTATCTGAATCACATGCAGAATTGGACTCCCGGCTTCTATCAGCTCTCCTAACTGTAAGTAAGATAATAATATTATAAATTTTCATGAACTGAAGTTGACAAATGATTGTGAAATCTTTAACATGTCAAATTCAATCATAATCTGGGTTTTTCAACAAATTTTCTCATGATTGCACATTCTTTTGCTAATGTGCATTTGATATTTTTACAGGGAGTGAATAGAGCATTTCCTTTTGTCTCAAGTAATGAAGCTGATGACATTGTCGATGTTCAAACACCAGTACTTTTCCAATTGGTAATTACTGAATTGTTAACATAATTGAAAGTGCGGCATTCACAGACAGATGTTGCATGAGTATTTATCATTACCTGATTTTGGTTCTCACTTCTTAGATATCCTAACATGAGCGGTGAACTTACAGGTTCATTCAAAGAATTTTAATGTAGGAGTTCAAGCACTGATGCTTCTCGATAAAATTTCATCCAAGAATCAGATAGCCAGTGATCGGTTTTACCGTGCTTTGTACTCCAAACTTTTGCTTCCAGCTGCCATGATTACATCCAAGGCAAGAAAAATATTTTACCTTTGGACCAAAAATGCTCATGCAGCCATGCTGTTCTTCACTCCTGTAGATTCTTTCTAACTCATTTGTTCTCAGGCAGAAATGTTTATTGCGCTTCTTCTTAGAGCAATGAAAAGGGATGTTAATTTAAAGCGTGTGGCTGCGTTTTCTAAACGTCTATTGCAGGTGATTCTTAAACGGCACTTTATCTGCATTTTACTTTTCACAACATAACAATACTAACTTTTATTCTCTCAGATAGCGCTACAGCAGCCACCACAATATGCCTGTGCTTGCCTTTTCCTTCTTTCTGAACTCCTTAAAGCCAGACCACCTTTATGGTAAGTAAAACTGGTTATTACTTGTTCTATTCCATTGCCATTATTGCTACATTTTTTAATAGTGGATGTCGAAGATATATGCATTGCACATAAAACCTAGTCTACCCTGCTTTTTAGTCATGTACTGACACTCATTTGACCAGATAAAACTCATCTCCACATCTTCACTTGTCATATAGGAACATGATGTTGCAGAACGAATCTATTGATGAGGAACTTGAACACTTTGAAGATGTTATAGAGGAAACAGATAATGAACCTAAAACTGTATCAAATAAACAAAATGATGATATTGGACTTGTTCAGAATGGTGAGGATGCCGATTCTGGCACCAGTTCTTCAGAAAGTGAAGATGATCTTCCAGCATCTTCTGAAGATGATGATTCAGATGATGCTTCAGAGGATGCAGATTTTTCACTTGTAAAGAGTGAAATTGATCACAAGAATTCGAAGTCTATATCTGACAATGAAGGTCAGCAATCACAGGCATCTGCCAAGAAGTCTTTCCTGCCTGGAGGCTATGATCCGCGACACAGAGAGCCTTCTTATTGGTAATTTCCTTAATTTGCTTTCATATTATTCCTCATTTCAGATATTTTTAATTTTGTAAAAGATTTCTGCAATGGTTTGTTCAAAGCAACAGATGCTGAGATAAACAGCATTTCATGTCTTTAAACATATTTCATATTTTGCTTTTGACTAGAAAGTACACCATTAGAAGGGAATAGGTACAATATTAGATATTACATATTATCTGCTTGATAGTAAATAATACACGAGACCAAAGCAAAGACATGTTGAAATAGCAGGTGCATGTGGCAGGAGTTGTAGTCAGAAAGATTATTTTAATTTTAATGCCTATTATATTTATTATCTGTTTGCTACACCTTTTGATTATCTTTCTACATCATAAATTACATACTTTGTCCATCCCAACAGCAATGCAGACCATGTAAGTTGGTGGGAGTTAATGGTACTTGCTTCCCATGCACACCCTTCAGTTTCTACTATGGCCGGAACTCTTCTTTCTGGGGCCAACATTGTCTATAACGGAAACCCATTACATGACCTGTCTCTGACAGCTTTCCTAGACAAATTCATGGAAAAGAAACCAAAACAAAGCACATGGCATGGTGGTTCTCAGATTGAACCTGCCAAGCAGGTAAAAAGTGTTTTTTTCCCTACTAATCAACCAATTTATGTTCTTGCTTTTTCAGCAACATGATTTCTGAGGTTAATGCAGACTTCTAATTCAGCTGGTTAACTTGTGTTTTTTATTTTGCAGATGGATGTTAACAACCATTTGATTGGGTCAGAAATTCTTTCACTGGCTGAAGTAGATGTACCACCAGAGGATCTTGTCTTCCACAAATTCTATACAAACAAAATGAGTTCTTCAAAACCGAAGAAAAAGAAGAGGTCAGCTGATGAGGAGGCTGCGGAGGAGTTGTTTGATGTTGATGATGGTGAGGTTGATGGTGGGGATGAGAGTGATAATGAAGAGATCGAGAATCTATTGGATTCTGCTGATCAGGAATCAGATGGTGGCTATGATTATGATGATTTAGACAAAGTAGCCAATGAGGATGATGAGGACTTGATTGGTGATGTTAGTGATACAGAGATAGATATAGCCTCAGATATGGGAGAGGAAGACACTGATGCTCCAATTGATGATGATGGCAGTGATGATAATAATGATCTTGACATTGGAGATATTGATGATGCCTCTGATGATGAGGATGCTGTTGACAAAAGCAAAAGAAAACGTAAAACTGGTGGCAAGAAGAGTGGTGTGTCTCCATTTGCTAGTTATGAACAGTTTGAGCATCTAATGGAAGATGATGACCATACTGAGAAAACACCTTCCCAAAAGAAACACAAGTCTAAGAAAAGAAAAAAGTAGAGACCTGTTAGAAGAGAAGCACTGTGGCTGGATATAAGTGTTAAAAAGGCATCAAATTTTGTCAACAATTTCAAGCAATGAAGTCTCACCATGTAATTTGTACTATTTAGTTTTTAATTACATTTTACTAATTTTGCATGTGGCTATTGATGTTGATGGCCCTGTATTCATTCAATGTCACCTAATGCATCTTACTACAATATGGTCATATCTTTTTAATAGTGTATAATTCTTTTTCTCAAATATTATATATTACTCTTAAAATTTGTTGGTCTAATGTCCGCGTTGTTATTTACTTTTAATCTATGAATTTAATTTAATTAGAAATTCCATTATATGGAACTAAAAGCACATACAAGCTAGAAACTTGGAATAACAATTTACATTGCCGCCTAAAAATCCAGAACAAAGCTAGAACTAGAGCCTAGAAGTCCTTGACTCTCCTAAGCAAACAGCAAATGCAAACAAACAACCAAAAAAATCCGGAGAGGCAGGCCTAGCTCCCAACCAATACAAATTATTATATATTATCCCTTAGGCAATGGCAACTTGAACTGTTTTGGATTTTGGAGGTGGAGGGTGCTTCTCTAAGGTCACAGTAAGAACCCCATTCTCACATTTAGCTGTGATTGTTGACACATTAGCATTTTGTGGCAAACAGAACTTTCTCAGCAAATTCTGAGGTGTTCTCCTTTCCAGCCTAAGGTACTTGCAGCTTTCATCCTCAGCATCTTGGCGTTTCCTTTTCGCATTGCTCCTTATAACAAGTGTGTTCTCATCTTCAACTGTCACCTGCAATCCAGCCACATTTCATGAGAGTCTAATCACTACTGATAATAACCAAATCACCAACAATATATGCTTGCTTACATAATATTAATCACTTAATTTGTATTACCAATGTAACTAAACTTTCACATTAATAGTATTACTCTTCCCCTTTGTACTGCCTTGCCTTGCCCCATAGGCAAGTCCTAGTCTCAAAATTTTAGTAGAAGCCTCAATTGAAGTTTGAGCTATCTATTGGCACTACCCCCAACACACTCAAGCTTCTAACTCTATACAGCCGCTACAGAGCAAGTTGGAACCATGCAATTGCACTTAACACAATCTATATTTCAGCTAAACCAACTTTTGATGCTTCCAATTTTACAATAGAAATATATTTGTCCTTCACGTATCATCAACCGAGCCGTCTTAGCTCAGTGGTAGAGCGCGTGGCTTTTAACCACGTGGTCGTGGGTTCGATCCCCACAGACGGCGTTTTTGTCTAAACAATTTAAATCACATAGTATGTATGTTTTTGTGTGAAGATTAAAGAAACAAGAAAGGATGTAGTGTGGTGGGTGAGATTGAGTAAAGTACCTGAATTTCAGACTTGGAGAGACCAGGAACATCCATGAAGAATATATAGTCCTTGGGAGTGTCCAAAATGTCCACTGGAATGGTAGAAACCCCTCTGTTCTCTTGGTTGTTGTCATGAGGAAACATGATTTTTTCAACTGTTTCAGGAATATTGAACAGATTGTTCACTGCAGCACCCAAATCCACGTTCAACAAATCACCAACTCTGCTCATATTCACCAATTCTCAGTCACACCACAATCTCTCTGAAAACGAGTGTGCCTGTCTTGTCTTTATTGGGATGAGAGAGATACTTAGGTAGGTGCTTAGAAAAATAGTAAGAAGTGAAGAAAGTTGGAGAGTGATTGCCCCAAAGGTTCTGGAAACATCTCCTTCAATTTTGATTACACGTATTATTTCTCTAGATAATTGTGGAAGCCTAAAGGTACCTTGCTTCTACATACGTGTCACAATCATATAGCAAGTCATCATGCACTCTATAGTATATCCTTATCATGTAACATTTAGTTTTTATTTTTTGAAAAAAAAAAGATTTAATAACGTTTTCATTTGTTATTTTTTGTGCAGTTAGGTTTAGTAATTGGTTTAGCATTAATTTTGATTTTTTTATTCGTCTGTTTTTAGCGTTTCAAAATAAATATTTAAATAAAATAAAATTACAAAGATTAACTTTTTATAGTAGTAGTAATAATAAAGCTAAGGTATATCTTTCGTTCCTATAGTTTTGGTTAACTTTGGTCTTTATCCCTAAAATTTAAAACTTATGTTTTTTGTCACTGTACTGTAACTTCAAAACCCTCTAGTCGTGATCCATGTCGTTAATATCCTCTGTTAAGTTTATAACATGGTTAATAGAGAGTCCAAATGTGATATCTATTAGAGGTCAATGACTTGTAAAAAGGTTGGAATGTGAGTCAGTCAAGAAGGCCAGCCGAACTGGAGAATTGGCCTTCCAATCTTCCTTATTTATAAAACACTTGTAAAATAAGTTTACAAACTCCTACTAGCACAGTTTTAATCTCTATGTTACTCTAGACTATTCTTCATATGACTATCCCTCCATATTAGTGCTTTTATTGGGCATTTTCAATCTTTTATTTTCTCATGTAACCACCCATCCATCGTTTGTGACATAAAACTTATTTTCCAGTTGGATCTTTACCACCCAACACATGATCTTCTAGAACACTGTAAATCTTATAGATATATAGTAAACTTTTCATTTAAGCTTAGCAGTACTTTTCAATTATGTACCACTCCTGAAGTTGAAGCATTTATCCATTTCATCCACCATGCTTTTAGATCATGTGGTTGACATCTTCGAATTTTGTCTAGTGGACTCAAGGTACTCAAAATGTAAAGAATATGATTTTGTGTGTTCTCTAATTTTCACTTCTAACTGGGGACAAGCATGAGTCTTGGCATCCCTCCCTCATTATATTACATATACACTATATACAAAAAAATAAAATATTATCAATATATATGTAATAATTAAAAAAATTAAATTAAATGAGTGTAATATATTTAATTTTTATAATATAGATTTTATTTAATATTTATCATTGAAATTTAATCTCTTTAAATGATTTCTAAAAAAAATTATTTGATACAATTATTATTCATAAATTTTATAACATGAATGCACTATATATATAACTTAAATAAAATATATGATTAATTTGACTACTATTTAATATTTATTATTAAAAAAATTCGATCCCCATTCATATCCTGGATCCCTCCCTACCTCTAATATAGAAATTATTCCTCTTGTAAATTTGCACTTTATCTATTTTGCTTTATTCTACTTAGGCAAAAGTTATGTCAAGTCTTGTTTCTAAATCTTTAACTTTTCATTTCTTTCTTTTCTTAACTCTAACTAAGACTCCTGTTTGTTTTAAATTATATTGTAACAAAACCATGATTTTGAAAATTGATTTTAAATCACTTCCGTCCAAAGTACTTCGTAAAGCGTGCATCATCCATCTCAACCATTCATTTCTAGAATCAATTATACTGAACTGTAAACCAAACGGACCAATATCATTTTCAAAAAACATGTATCGTGGTACTTCTCTTTGATGTGTCCAGGAAACATTTGTAAAACCAAGGAGCTTAAAGTAGACCTTAGAGCGTGTTATAGTTAAAGAAAAATCTTCTGTGTTCCCGCCTTGCATCCTTATCATCGTGATCATTGCGTAGATATCTTTGATTGCTTGAATGCAAGAAATCCAAACACCTTTATTCTCTAAATACTCTATTAGTCTTCGTAGTAAGTATATATATCTTTCATGATCATTTCCTCGACACAACCAAATTGATTCCATGTCATATGTGTCATTCATGCTATATTATTCTCTACTAAAGAATCATAATATGACTCGTGAGTTTAATCCCTCTACAACTTAGTCTTTGCTAATACTTAGAAAATTTTAAGGATGAAGTTGTCTATTCCTGCCCTGTACAATGTAAATGGGAGTGTTAGTACTTTCAAAAGCACCCAAAAACACATGAGATTTATCTAAAAAAGAATCAAAATGTAAAACCATTTTAACCGCAGGGAATCAAATGCTTTATTATGTTACGAAGACTTTGTGAAATTCTTCAATAGCAGAAATAAACTATGCCCAGAGAAGAAAAATAAAAATATCGTGGGAAATCGATGTTAAGTTGTATAATAATTATTATACATTATAATTTTCACAATCAAAGATTAGAAATTACCCAATTTTTTCTGATGTACTTTATGTTCATGTTGATTAAGTATACATTTCTGCTGCATATATGTTTTGAAATTTATATTTTAACTCTGCTTGCATATAAGTCAGTGTTCATCCAAATAGACCTCTACATAAGGAAGTGACTCTGAAACAGTAAGGATTAAATGATGAATGAATAGTAGAGGGTAACTCGAATCTTCTGTAGTGTAAATTTCAACTTGAATTGAGTTTCTGATCTTGTTTTTGCGAATTAGTATCCATGTTTGCAAAGTTGAAAATCACTAAACGCTGATACCGACAGCCACTACAGTTAAATAAATCTAGATCATTAAATTAAATAATGTTATATCCAATGTTTACCATTAACTTACATGTACACAAATATTTTGCAACTAAAACAACCCCAAGTATCTTTATTACTAAAACTTGTTTATTCGTCTTTGTTCCTATCGTAAAAGGGATTTGTCCATTGTTATTGGTAAACAAATTTCGCTTAGCCAGTACCACTCTTAGTACCAAGAGATACATTCTGCTAGCATGTTTTGATTTCAGTTTGAAGAGTCATACATTTGATTGGGCGCAATACAACCAGGCACTAAGTATACCGATGAAACATCAAATTATCAGCAAGTAAACAAAAGAGAGAGCAGAAAAATAACTGCAACAACACATTCACGAATTATGACTGCATCAAAAATAAAATTTAAAATTTTACGGATAATGACATGTCATTAACAATATTTCTGCCACTCGTACCAAACTAGAAGTGAAGAAAAAAGTTCCTTTGCTACCAAAAAACTGATCCAAATTTTACTTCAGGGGAATGAAAGGGTAAAATAAAGGGCAACAACATACTACCAAAAAACATCAGCTTAATCCCAACCAGATGGTTGGACAGACTCAACTCCGGGTGGAGCAGGAATTTGTTGTTGTGGTGGTGGAACAGCCTCACCCCAGTCTCCTGCAACTTTAACATAACTTGCAGTCAACAAAACATGAATACAATATATTCTGAATAAAATCAACTAAAAACTAAACAGAGAAAGCACACATGCGGGATAACTTTATCCCCTAACAAATCTCAATTAGAGAATTAACAGGTTAACAGATAAAATGATGCTTCAGTAAAATAAAAATAAATTTAGCAGATGAAAATAACAGCCCTCATACAAACAGGACATCACAGAAAAAACCCAAATGGAAGCTTAAGTACAAAGCAAAAGACTTTCAGTTTAGTCCAGATAATAATGTACCAGCTTCTGGGGCTGCCCAGCTGACACCGGGAACTGCTGCAATAGGTTGTGGAACTGCATCAGTCCATGACTGATCAATGGCAGCAGGCCACTGGCCATCAGCAGGAATAGCACTTGCATTGAAGTCTGTAATGGCATAATCAACAGCAGTAGCTTCTTCCTCCTCTTGTGGCTTGGTCTCTTCTGGTTCTCTATAGAAGAACAAATCCACCTGCATTGAAGAAAATCAGATACAAGGAGCTTGAAGAAAACCTGCCAATTCAAACCTATGGTAGACAGGGCATGGTATACTTTGCATAATCTAACAGAAGACTCCACATGCTCAACTAATAAAAAAACAATAATAATTTTACTTCAAATCACAAAAGCAGAAAAGAAAAACATTTTACCATGACATCCCACTTAAGGCCAGGGCGAATAGTGCCACGCATCTGCAACACCATCCTTGCAAGAAGCCAAAACAGACAACCTATGCTATGTTTGCCCTTGTTATTGGCAGGAATTCCAATGTCAACATACCGCATAGGAGAATCCGTGTCACAAAAAGCAATCGTTGGAATGTTTCCAAGGGCAGCTTCCTTAATGGGCTGCATACAAACCAATTTACATTGACAAAAAGCATTGAAGGCAAAGATATGCATAGAATTTTATATCTCTAAATTACATTACACTAACAACCTAAACAGGTGAGGCTAAAATTAAGAAACTCATAAAGGATAATGAATGAACCTGATGATCCGTTCTTGGATCTGTGAGGATGAGAAGGCGAGGCTCACTGAATGAAGTTTGGAGCTGATTGGTGAAGGTACCAGGAGTGTGCCTTCCAGCAATAGCATGAGCACCAGTGTACTGTGCAAACTTGAGAACGGCTCTTTGTCCATAAGGCCTAGCAGACTGAACAATGATGTCCTGAGGGTTCTCAATGGCAACAATAACCCTAGCAGCAAGTTGAAGCTTCTCCCAAGTCTTCCCAAGATTTATAATGTAAATCCCTAAATCAAAACAAAAACAATAAAAAAATCTATTTTTTCAAAAGAAGAAGAAAAATTACAAAACCCTACTCCTTTACAGTGAATCATAAAGATCGTGGCATTTTGAATGGGAAGAGAAGAGGGGGAAGGTGTTACCGTCGTTGCGGCGCTTGAAAATGTAACGTTCCATTTGGAAGTCACAGTTTTTGGTGCCGAGATGGACGTCGGCAGCCAACATCATCTGGATGTCAGCTTCCTTCTGAGAGAGCTGGCGCGGCGGGGCTGCGGCGGCGTTGGTAGCTGTAGCCATGGCTCAACCAACAACAATGGGAGAAAATCTTCAATGGAGAGGGAAAAGGAAACCTAGTGAGTGGTTTTTAGGGATGCAGGGGCTTATAGCTGCGCGCTCCAGAATTCTAATATAGCGAAAACCCTAAAAACTTTTGCCCCTTTGTGGGCTTTTGTGCTTTAGCATGAAACAGTGATTTTTATTTTTCCAGAGAAAAGAGCCCAGCCCAATACAAACAGAGACCCATCTGAATCCAATAGAGGTCTTTGCTTTTACCACCATTTTGGTATTTCGATCCCATTTTGTTTTGACAAAAAAAAAAAAATATCAGATCTTTTTTTTTTTTTTAATTTTCTTGGCTAACTACTTCCTTCTCCTTTACATTCACCTTCACCAACCCCCACCCATAGCAACCCACCAACCCCTCCATGTCCCCGCTCCCCTCTTCTCCCACCCTATGTTGTAACTATTTACCAATTTTTTTCCTTATTAAATCAATTTTGTATTTGGTCAAAATAATTAAAATAGTTAGTATTTTTTTATTAAATAAAAATGATTTTAAATACAAAACCCATAAAAATTATTTACATTCATATTTTGAAAACAATTACAGGTTAGAATAAAATAAAATAATCCTCTTGAACTCACTTTTTTTGTGTAGTATAGGCCCTAAAAAGGCCAAAAACATAAATTAATAGTCTCTACATACCTCTTTGGAAAAGAGATCCAAAACAATAAAAAAGAAAAGTAAACTAACAAAATAATCATTGACTTTTTCAGGGTCATGCAGTTTAATCCCTAAAAAAGTGAAAATCCCAAAATAACTTGTGACTCCTTGTTCCGCCATGCAGTATGGTCCAAAATGGTGTTTTCCGTTAAACCCATGATGACACTTGGAAGAAAAATTGGTAATGCCCATCATTCGTCCCTAGCTTTATTAGCGTCATGTAAATTGGTCCATGAGTTATTGAAATAGGTCTGTTAATCCCTTACATTGTTCGTAGTCATGCAAAATAGTTATGTTGATAAGAGGAGGAAGTACCTAGATTTTGAGGAAAGAGAACATGTGTTTTTTAAAGTAACTCTCGTCACAGGCATTGGAAGAGCCAATAAAGACAAAATTCAAACCTAGATTCATTGGCCGATTCCAAATCATGCAGATGATTGGTCCTCTTGCTTACCAGATAGTCTTACCACCCCACTTGTCCAATGTCCATGATGTTTTCCATGTATCCCAACTTAGAAAGTATGTTCATGACCCTTCACACATCATAAACTCTGAATCAGTACAATTAAGGGAAGACCTTACAATTCCCACTAGGCCTACACAGATTATTGACCAAAGTGTCAAAGCCCTGAGAAACAAGGCAACCCCCATTAGTGAAGGTGATTTGGGAGGGTCAGATGCCCGAGGAGGCCACTTGGGAGAATGAGGGTGATGTACGTGCCTGGTATCTGGATTTATTCACTTGAGGTAATCCAAAACTCCAATAACCAATTTTGAGGACAAAATTAATTTAATGGGGTAGAGTTGTAACAACCCAAAAATCATGAAATAACATTTTTCATAAGTTGAATTAGAGGTGTAAAAGGTTTTCATAAAAGGAATAAGGCAAAAGATGGTTAAAAACAGTTAAAAAAAAGGCATAACGTTGTCCCTTTTCGCTCAAGCGAGAAATGGTTCGCTTGAGCGAGTGGGAATGGAAATTTGGAGTTTCCATTCTATGAGATTTTTGCTCAAACGTGAGCATTTTCGCATGAGCGAAATATATCAGACAAAATGTTGTAAATTCCTTCTGATATTTTCGCTTGAGTGAGGGCCTTCTTGCTCAAGCGAAAATGAGATAAAGAGTTAGGGGGTTCTTTGCCTGACTTTCGCTAAAGCGAGAGGATTCTCTCTTAAGCGAGAATGCGGCAGAAAGCTATTTCCTGATTCTCTCTCAAGCGAGAACGAGCGAATCCAAATTTAAAAAATAGAACTTTAAGGTTTCTCCTCTCATTTTCTCACACTCCCCACCCCTTTTAGAGATAGAAAGAAGAGAGAGAGGCTCCCATTTAAGTTGCCTATAAGAGAAAGATGAGGAAGAAGAAGCTCTCGCACACCTTTCAACACTCCATTGCTCATCTCTTGAGGTGAGTGTATATCACTCACCCACTCTCATTCTTGCTTTGTGATCTCTCATGACCTTTCCTCTTATCTTTCTGGTGGGTTTCTGACAAGCGAACCAAAAATCCAGTAGTATAATAGTAAGAAAAGTATCGTATCCACAGGGAACGGTCAATTCATGTATACTCATGATCTATTTATCAAGGGAAAACAACGGTTTTTGAGAATATTGTTGCAGAAATTATAAACTAAAATTCAATAATTAATGAAATAGAAAGGAAGAGTTAGAGACACTTTACTTGGATTAGGATTGAACTTCTTCTCATCACACCCCTCATGTATGTCGAGACTACCCAATATTTATAGGCTTTGAACTATAACACTGTAGACAAACTATATTGCTAAGACCCCGAGTTACCAGGTGCCACTCACACTCAAATATAATCCATGCGGGTTCTCCCAAGCGACAGACTTACCCTTGGCTTATTATGCTTTCTTTATTCCGTTTGTAAAAGAATTAATTGATAAACGAGGCCTAATCCTCTGGACGCACCTTCGCTAGAGTACTGTCACTACCCATCACTCATTAAAATACATCCACGTTTCGCTTCCTGGATTGACAATCAACTAATCCTTTGCTATCGATCCATTAGACTATGCCTATCCTTTAGATGCCCTTCATTAGGATACTCACACTACCCATCAATCATTAGCAACACTCATGTTTCGGTCACTGGTTAACCGGGTATTCTCATTCACTAAGAGGTTGAATTTCCTATGTCTAGGCTCCCCCAAACTCAATCCTAGTCGTAACGTTAATTACAAACTAGCCTATAACTCTGGCGCAAGCGCGGAAGTTAGGAATTAAGCACAGAACAAGATTACCAATATTATAGTTAGGGAACTGCATAAATAAATAGATAGAGTTCAACATACACTTGGGAATGGAATCGATTACATTCAATCCTAATAGAAAGTTAACTACACAAGGTAGCCATACAAACCACCGAAGATGCTATCACCATCTTCAATCCTTGTGAAGCGCTCCTTCTCTCCTACTCTGAAATTAGAACTGGTGCATTATCACTGGAATATAACTGAATTACAATAATCGTGCACACCTTGATCTGGTGCAATGAGGTCCTATTTATAGGTTAAGGAAAGACAAAGGAAATTGGGGAGAAATCTATCTAAAAATGGCAACAGGGCAAGAATCAGCGTGACTTGCGCTTCAAGCTGCGTTATAGCGCAGGTTCCAGAGAGCTGCGCCTCACCCTACGCTACAGTGCAGGTTGAAGCGCAGAATGCGTCCTGCAGCTTCAATCTTTCTCTTTTTAACTTGACCTCTCCCCGAGACTGGTTTTGGTTGATTTGTCTTTCCTTGTTTCTTTTTCTTGATGAAATCTTGCATTTATTGAGCATTTTGGATTTAATTGGGAAGGTTGTCTGCAGAATCCTTATTTGATTGGCAGTGATCTCCTCATTGATTGCCTCAAATCTTTATTAAATGTCTTCAATCAAACTCAAATCTTGCAGATATCTCCCTCATTTAATTCTATCTTTCCTTCAAATCGAATCTTTGCAATATCCTGCAAAAATCAACAATATTTCTATTAAAATAGCATCAAATTCAAATCCAAGATTAATAAATACAATTTATCTAATATTAAATAAAAGGGATTAAACTAGGGCAAAAATATCATTTTATCCTTGATAAATGAACTAAAATGTGTTCTAATTTATCATATGATTTTCACTTATCAAAATATCCCCCAACTTAACTTCTTGCTTGTCCTCAAGCAAGAGACCTCTTTGCAATTAAAAAATCAATTCTATCCCCTGAATAACTAAAAAAATCAAAAACAAATTCAAGGAACTTTCATCATCTCCTTGTTAAGCAACAGTCACTTTCCAAACATAAAAAAAAATCAGGATTAAGAGATGTTACCAATCCTCAATCAGAATAGAACACAAACATCAATCAAACTTCTCAAAAATAGCAATTAAAGCAGTAAGTGATAAACCAAGGAAATCTATCATTCTCACGGGTAAGTGTTTCCCTCAATCTTTTTCACCACCGTTGAACAACTAGAATTGATAGTTGTTTCCAACATCTGAACCTGCAAGTAGTCAATATGGATCAAAAGGTCTTTTCTTTGGTTGTAATCAGGCTGGGCTATCAAGAAATCATGGTTTTTCTGGATATGCAATGAACACTTTGAATAGAGAGCATCTTGTGATTGTGCTTTGGAACTTCTCTCAATCTACCATGTCATTCTTGAATTGTCACCTTTTTTCAGCTGGCCTCTTTGTTTGAAGAAGTACTCCCCCAACTTATTCAATTCCACACTTTTGTGCAGATTTTTTTTTGTACAATACATAGATAATTTATTTATGAGGGAGTATTCTTCTTTGTGATTTCTTGTGCCTGCACTTGAATTTCTTTCACCTTTCAATTCACCAACCTTTTGTCCCATCTTGTTGTGTTGCACCTTGCTCTCTATCCCAAGTGTTAAGGGACAAGATATAATTATTAATCATGGCTGGGATGCATCAAAAGAAATATTAAGGGTCAAATGTGCAATCAAAAATTGGAAAAATTTAATCAATGTTGGCTATTTGGCACTAAGCAAAATATTAAAATCACAAAATATGCCTTTGTCACTTCCATATCTTCCACTAGCAAGACAAAATTCAGAAACTCAAGCAATAACAGTTGACAAGCAGCGGTGAAAAGCTCTCAATTTCAGTGTTTGGGCTCTCAGCTCACCGGTTATTGGCTAAAATTCCTTGATAAAGCACTTACTGGTTTTAATTAACTACCCTGATAGGTTTTCCTGAGAAGTATCCTAATCCTAACAGATTATGGAATTAATCACAAAAATCCGATCATCTTTCCTAATCTGGTTAGTTAAACTACTTAATTATAGAGAATTTGAAAAAGTTACCTTAATTCCTAATTTCCCAAGGTCCTAAAAGTCCTAAAAAATTTAAAAATTTAACAGAAAAACAGAAAATAGCAAAGTAAGTACTGCCTAATATAGATAATGTATCAGTGTTATACGGTACATAAAAGAAATTAAGAAAATAAGAAAGTAAAATAAAAAAGAAAAAGAAGGAAAAGCACCAAATAGGAAAGAAAAGAAATCAGTCCTCATCATGGTCTTGATCCATGTAAGCTGCTCCATCCCCCTGGGAAAATAGGCCCGTCCCTAGGCCACTGTAAGTAATCATGAAACTGTGCAGGGGTCATGGGGTCTGCACGAGCCTGATAATGTCTACTCTAAAAATGAAGAGCTGCTCGAGAATAATGGACATCTGAGCCATCAGATGAGTGTTCTGTGCCTCAAGTCGTTGGGCCCAGACTGAAGCATCCATGTCTGCTGGTGGTGGTGGTGGAGGTGCCTACTGCTGCTGCTCCTCAACCTGTAACTCCTCAGCTGGGATACAATTGGCTTCAATATATGCTCTGGTCATGGGAAGTGCGATGCGAACCCTCGGGTTCACCTCTACACCCCTAGATCTGCAGAGTGCAGTGATAAGAGAAGGGAAGTCAAGCCTAATCTTGGAGTTAGGGGTCTAACGCCCCACAAAAGATGCAAAGTCTGTTATCTTTTGGGTGATGACTTGTGAGACATCGATATCGGCGGCGGTGAGGATAGTGTAGATGAGGTGGGCCATGGGCATAACTACATCAGAAACATGCCCGGTAGGATGAATGTTGGCCAGTATCAGCACTGTCCACATCTGAGCTATGCTCCTCACATCCTTCATGTATATCCTAGCTGCCTCCTAATATGCATTCCTTTCAAATGAACGCCCTAGTAAGCATAGCAGCTGAGCAGTCTCAGTGTCAAGGGGATCATTGCCATGAAGCCCCACAGCTTGCATCCTCTCGTGGTATTGGCACACCACGAGGTCTCTGTCCTCCTCTATGGGATGTCCTAAAAATGCATTGATTGCGTCGCAATCAAATCTAATAACTTGTCCTCGAACATAGGACTCGCTCCTGTAATTAACGTTGTGGTCCTCCGATGGCGTTAGCGTAGAACTCCCTGACAATGTCTGGATCGAAGTAGTTGTCAGGGCGACTGAGGCGGTTCCAACGCCTCATGTGAATCTCAGCAGAAAACTCCTTATATTTCCCCCCTCCTGAAGGATGACCGGGTCGCTCCAGGATGAACTTGCAGTCAGCAATGTCAGTGTATGCTTCAAAGGACTTGAGGTCCTTGAAGCGATGAGGGTTATACTCAGGTTCCCTCTGGGGGGGCCTTCCTCTTGGCACCCCCTGTGCCCTCCCAGAAGAACTAGCACCACTGACATTCTTTGTGCGCACCATCTGCAAGCAAAAGCAACTCAAAATTATTTATGCATCATAGTATTTAATTGCTCATAATTATGAAATAAATGGCCAATAAATTTCAATAATCAGAACAATCAATTAACCAAACAAATGTGCTTAAAAAATTTGATTTTAAATATTACCCGATAAATGCCAATTAATTAATTAAGACATGCTAAAGTGATCAGTTAAAGCAGGTCCTAAACAATTCTAAACAGGCAAAGTGAGAATCAAACTCATGCTAAGAAATCATGTCATCAGTAACATGCAATATTGCACAATCATTTATGTATGGGCATGCAAAAATATTAGAGCAATTAATTAGCATACATGCACCAATAAAATAATTTGTAGAAATTACTGAGCACTAAAAAACTATCACCTAAGCAAACATGATTAACTTACAAAGAATCCTAACTACATGCAATCTAATTTAAAGCATTATGAACAACTATTTCTTTCCTAAAGGTTCCTAGAATCCTAAGATTTCCTATCCTAAGGTTATTCTCAAATAAAATAAAAATTCAAAATTTCAATCGATTAAAAAGAAAGAAAACTATAAAAACATACTTGGTATAAGCTTTGAAACTGAAAATGAGGGCTATATAAGTGAGAAAAGGCAAAGCAAAGGTTAGAAATATCAGAGAAAAAGCAAGGAAGAGAACGAAAGGAAGTTCAAAATGAACTCCTTCGTTCAAATTTCAGAATTTAAAATCCCGCTTCCTGCGCTACACCTCACGCTACAGCGCAGAGTGGAGCGCGTACTGCTTCAGAAGTTGAAGCGTCCCGCTGCGCTACAGCACAGGTTGAAGCGCAAAAGTCAGAGAGTCAGATTTTTAATTTTAATGCTGCGCTATATAGCGCAGGTTGAAGCGCATATCTGCAGTATTATCTCTGCTTCTACTACTCCTAATTGATTCCATGCCATCCTTTTAGATTTAGATCTCCATTTTAACAATTTCCTAATTACACAGGTAAATCCTAAAACTAAAAATTACCAAAATGAAAATTAAAAACTTACAAGGACTGGGTTGCCTCCCCGGAAGCGCTTGTTTAATGTCTTTTAGCTCGACGCCCGGTTACTCAACCCGTTTATGGTGGCCTCAAGTGGAGGATGGTGTTTGACTCCATACCAGTTCTTCCTTTGAGCTCCCATCCTCCATGCCAATTTTTTATTCTTCCATCATTGTCACTATCTTCCTCAGTATGAGATGTTGATCTCCTTTTCCTGAATTTGAATTCCCATATTGACTCTGGCTTCTTTACCCTCATCCTAGGCTTCCTCAGAAATTCGGAGCCTGGCAGTTTTGTTTGATTTTTGAAAATGGCATCAGTTTGTTGTAATTTGGGAATACCTCTATCAATATGAAACACAACACTTTCATCTTTTGAGCTCAGTTCATATTTTCCTCGATCAACATCAATAATCATCTTAGCAGCTTTCATGAAAGGTCTTCCTAAATTAGGGGGACATTAGTATCCTCCTCCCCTGTCTCTGCAATGTAGAAGTCTACAACATATGCAAATTTATCCACTTTGATTTGAATGTCTTCTATTATCCCATAAGTGCATTGAGCGGATTTATCTGCAAGAAGTAACCTCACATTTGCAGGCTTGACCTTCACATTACTCAACTTGTTAAAATACGATAGCGGCATCAAATTGATGCTCGCTCCAAGATCTAATAAAGCATGAGTAGTAGGTAGATTACCAATAGAGAGAGGTATAGTAGACTTACCTGGGTCAAGTGACTTACTTGTGACTAAGACCTTCTCTTTATGATGTTCCTTTCGTGCTGCTTCTTCATCTTGTTGAACAACTTCCTCTTGAAGCAATTGTTCTTCAAAGATGATTTCTTCGTCCTCATCAAGTTCCTCCTCCTCTGACTTGTTGCCATCAGTATCAATCAAGTTGCATTGTTCCTTTGGATTGGTGTGGGTTACAACTGAGAAGTGTTGTCGCCTGTGTTTCTGCCATTTCAGTTGCTAACTGACCCACTTGATTCTCTAGAGTCTTGATTGATGCCTCAATAGTTGTCTTGAATCCACTAAATTTTTGCACAAGGTCATCAATCTTACCTTCCAAAGTGTTCAGTTTATCACATGTTGAGGGCTGCTGTTGGTAAGGTGGTTGTCTTGGTCCTCCATTCTGACTCCAACCTGAGTTGGTTTGGTTATTTCTCCAACCTTGTGAATATTGATTGTTGTTATTGTTGGAGTAATTCCCTTGCCTTCCCTGGTTCCCCATGAAGTTGACTTGTTTTGGTTGTGTTCCTTGGCTAGCACATTGACCGTTTAGATGGTCTCCTCCACAGAAATCACAAATCAATGGTTGGGCTTGGATAGGTTGTGAGTGGACAACTTTGAGTTGTTGAGGGAGTGTCTTCAATGTCTCAGTGAGTGCTTCTAGTTGACGTTTAATGAGCTTGTTCTCAGCTAACAGAGCATCACTTTGATTGAGTTCCACCATCCCTTTCTTTGGTAATTGCGCGGGCTGTCTTCCACTTTGAGCTTGTTGATCGTTCTGTGCAAAATGGTTGATGATTTCTAGCGCTCGATCAACTTCTGCGGATAAGATAGTTCCTCCTGCTGTCGTATCTATGAATGGCCTTGAATCTGAACGAAATCCTGTACAGAATATGTTGAGTTGGGCTATATCCTCATAGCCATGATTAGGACATTTGCGCAGCATAGACTTGAATCTTTCCCAAGCTTCACATAGTGGCTCATCAATCCCTTGTCTAATGTAGAAATATCTGTTTTGGCTTCTATCTGCTTCCTAGTTGGGAAGAATCTTGTCAAGAATTTCTCCTCAACCACACCCCAATTGGTTAGGCTTTGGTTTGGGTGTGATTGCAACCATTCCTTAGCTTTACCTATCAAAAAGAAAGGAAACAAGCGTAAGTAAACAAATTCTAAATTACCCTTCCTCGAAACCCATAGTACCAATCAATTCATAAAAATTAGAGAAATGAGCATTTGGATTTTCATGATCCAATCCAACAAATTGATGTGCACTAATGAGGTTGAGGTGTGCAGGCTTCAACTCCAAACTCTTGCGTTTGGTGGTAACACAATGCTTGAGAAGTGACGTGGTCCTTGATGGGAGATATAATCTCCAAGCGTTCTTCTTGGACGTTCCTTTGCCATATTTTTGGGTTCCTCAACAATTGTCCTCCTACTCCTTCTCGAGTTTCTACCTCTGTTCCTTCGCGACGTCCTTTCTATTTCCGGGTTGAACTGTAATTGATTGGGAGACGCCTGACCTCTCAGAAGCATAAACAAGAAACTTTGAAAGAGGTAAGTGTTGAAGAGAATTAGAAAAAACAAGAATTTTCCTAAAATAATAATAGATCCTAAAAATAATAAGAAAAATAAAAAAATAAACAAAATCCTAAAATAAAAACTTGATAACTAGACCTCCAAGGTCTACACGAATTGGAAACAGTTCCCCGGAAACGGCGCCAAAAATACTTGGTGGGTTTCTGGCAAGCGAACCAAAATCCAGTAGTATAATAGTAAGAAAAGTATCGTATCCACAGGAACGGTCAATTCACGTATACTCGTGATCTATTTATCAAGGAAAAACAACGGTTTTTAAGAATATTGTTGCGAAAATTATAAACTAAAATTCAATAATTAATGAATTAGAAAGGAAGAGTTAGAGACACTTTACTTGGATTAGGATTGAACTTCATCTCATCTATACCCCTCATGTATGTTGAGACTACCCAATATTTATAGGCTTTGAATTATAACACTGTAGACAAACTATATTGCTAAGACCCCGAGTTACCAGGCGCCACTCACACTCAAAGATAATCCATGCGGGTTCTCCCAAGCGACAGACTTACCCTCGGCTTATTATGCTTTCTTTATTCCGTTTGTAAAAGAATTAATTGATAAACGAGGCCTAATCCTCTGGACGCACCTTCGCTAGAGTATTGTCACTACCCATCACTCATTAGAATACATCCACGTTTCGCTTCCTGGAGTGACAATCAACTAATCATTTGCTATCGATCCATTAGACCATGCCTATCCTTTAGATGCCCTTCATTAGGATACTCACACTACCCATCAATCATTAGCAACACCCATGTTTCGGTCACTGGTTAACCGAGTATTCTCATTCACTCAGAGGTTGAGTTTCCTATGTCTAGGCTCCCCCAAACTCAATCCTAGTCGTAACGTTAATTACAAACTAGCCTATAACTCCGGCGCAAGCGCGGAAGTTAGGAATTAAGCACATAACAAGATTACCATATTATAGTTAGGGAACTGCATAAATAAATAGACAGAGTTCAACATACACTTGGGAATGAAATCGATTATATTCAATCCTAATGGAGAGTTAACTACACAAGGTAGCCATACAAACCACCGAAGATGCTGTTACCATCTTCAATCCTTGTGAAGCGATCCTCCTCTCCTACTCTAAAATTAGAACTGGTGCATTATCACTGGAATATAACTGAATTACAATAATCGTGCACACCTTGATCTGGTGCAATGAGGTCCTATTTATAGGCTAAGGAAAGACAAAGGAAATTGGGGAGAAATCTATCTAAAAATGGAAACAGGGCAAGAATCAGCGTGACTTGCGCTTCAAGCTGTGCTACAGCGCAAGCTGCAGCGCAAGGTTCCAGAGAGTTGCGCCTCACCCTGCGCTACAGCGCAGGTTGAAGCGCATAATGCGTCGTGCAACTTCAATCTTCTCTTTTTAACTTGATCTCTCCCTGAGACTGGTTTTGGTTGATTTGTCTTTCCTTGTTTCCCTTTTCTTGATGAAATCTTGCATTTATTGAGCATCTTGGATTTAATTGGGAAGGTTGTCTACAAAATCCTTGTTTGATTGGCAGTGATCTCCTCATTGATTGCCTCAAATCTTTTTCAAATCTTTATTAAATGTCTTCAATCAAACTCAAATCTTGCAGATATATCCCTCATTTAATGCTATCTTTCCTTCAAATCGAATCTCTGCAATATCCTGCAAAAATCAGCAATATTTCTATTAAAATAGAATCAAATTCAAATCTAAGATTAATAAATACAACTTATCTAATATTAAATAAAAGGGATTAAATTGGGGCAAAAATATCATTTTATCCCTTGATAAGTGAACTAAAAGGTATTATAATTTATCATATGATTTTCACTTATCACTTCCCATTCTTTAACTTCTTGTGATTGGTTGATTATGATTGATTGTGGTTTGTTTTGGCGGTTTTGTTCATGGTTCATGTTGTATGACTTGAAATGAGTAGTTGTCTGGGGTTAGGGTTTATTTTCATAACTCAATGTATACCTAGAGTTGATAGGATACCCACATGCTTTCTATTCTCCATTCAGAAACTTAGCTCATATCTGGCCATTGGAAAATGGATAAGTGAGAAGACACCATAGTTATTGTGTGTTTCTTATGTTATTGGAAATATGTCTATTATGTTGGGACTATGTACTCGTTATTGCATTCCATTTGCATGTTCAACCTACATTGCATACTTATATATGCCTCACTAGGACTTTAGTCTCATCACTCATTTTGTGGATCAATCTAGATATGCAGGACTCACAGTTGAGGCTTGATGGAGGGACGTGAAGGTCCATGCATGGCGTTTTGAGTTATTTGATGTACTTGAACTAGCTTGATTGTATATGTATATATATGCAACTATTCAATTAACTCTTTATGTAATTGGACCCTTGGAGGCAATTTACATTGTACGTATTATGGATATGTGTGTGTATGTGTTTGAGGCCTTAAGTAACGTTGGACAACCTAATGCATTTAATGTGTATGTATGACGATATCGATAATGTCGCGAAAATAACTCTGTAAATTTGGGAATATGATTCCAACAAGAATTATTTTTAGGTTTACAAAATTAGGGTTGTACATCTGTTATTTTAGGAGGAAGGTAAGGAAAGTGAGTCATAGTTTTGTTAATAAAAAATTAATAATAAGATGTTTTATTATGTTCTCTTTGGTTCCACTGTTTTTTATCGAACAAAAGTGTTTCACTTTTTTAATGATTATGTCAGTTCCGTTCTACTTTTAAAATACACCAAATATAGAATAGAACTTATATATTTCGTCTATTCCATTCCGATTATCTATCAACGTTCCCGGAGTTTCACTCTAAATTCTAACACGATATCAAAAACACAAATGACCTCATGACTTATGACAAAAGGAAGAACTAAAGGTCGATCCCTGTAGTTTTAACAATGATATTTTCATCGCTTGTAGTTTCAATCGGGCCAATCAAATCCTTATACATCTTAAATGGGTAAAATATATTTGTAGTTTCTATAACATTAGCGAGTTTTAGTTTAGATCCTTATGAATCAATTTTTGAAGCATCCTCCCAATTTAATAATGATGCTTCTTTTGTAAATATATAAAGACTTTGTATAATAATAAGAAACTTTCAATTATATATAAAGAAATAATATAATTTATTGTGTGTCACAATATAAAGACAACGTGGCTATGTGACTTTTAAAAATGAAAGCTCAAATTTATATATAAGGTTGAAGTACACCACACCGAGATCACCGTTCTAGATCAAAATAATGGTTTATTATTATGTATTTTTAATATGAATATAGATTGCAAGAGGTAAATATAATTTACCCAATAATCAAGAATTTACATAAAATTTATATTAATAAAAATAAATCACTTTCATAGATTGAATTGATATTTTATTGATATATTTTTTAATTTTTCTTATAATATTTTTTTATACATCACATGGGAATAAATCTTTACTTAAAGTTTCTTAAATATAAATGCTAATTTAGTATATAGATTACAATAGGTAAATATAGTCACACAAGGATGAAAATTTTACATAAAATATATTAATATTTAAATTTAAATTAGAGGAGGTGAGTACTTATAACATGTAGGGATAAAAATTTGTGTATAAAGATATTAATATCCAGATCAAAAAATTATATATTATATATGGAAGCATAATATTTTAAGAATTAAAATATACCACATGGAGATGACTATTATATGAAAAGTAATGATGCTAGACAAATATGATTTTATTAATAGAAATTTCATTTTTTTATAATGTTTTTTTAAACATCATGGGAAAATAATTCTCTGCATAAAGTTTATTAGTATATAAATATTAATTTAGTAAAATGTGTACAAAAGGTAAATATAAATTGTTAGATGATGTGTTTGCTCTTGATTTTAATAGATAGTAGTTTTATGATTTTTTTTCTCTGGTTTTTAGCCCATTTTAGTAAAAGAAGAAGCAAAAATATTAATATTTGAATTTAAAATACAAAGGTAAATATTTATAAATGTAGGAATAAAAATTTGCATTTAAATTCATTCATATTTAGATCATAAAAATAAAATATATGAACATATAATAATCTAATAGTAAAAATATATCACATGGAGATGATCGTTCTAGATGAAAATAATGGTTTATCATATTGTATGTATATGATAAAATGACACCATTTAAATTTCAAATTAGATTAGTTATTCCATATTGTTTCCTATTATTAATTCATTTGCAGTGATAATAAAAAAAAGTTATGGGGAAATCATTTTAATTACAGGTTAAAATATAGTAAAAGTCTCAATAATAATTACTTTGAGATAAAACGGAATGAGGTATTACAATAAAACTTGTTAATATATAAATGTTAATTTAATAAATAGATTATAAAAGATAAATATAATTTGTTAGCAAATATGTCTATTGTTTAATTTAGTAGATAATGGTTGTATGACGCTTTTTCTTTGGCTTTTATACCCTTTTAGTAAAAAAAGGGGGGATATAATTTGTCCGACAATGAAAAAATTACATAAATGTATTAGTATTTAATAAATCTAAATTATAAAGGTAAATATTTGTATCATGTAGGAAAAACACATTCATATTTAGATCATAAAAATAAAAAATCACTGAGCACGTGGATCAGCTGATAATGGGTTGTTCCAGCATAACAAGTCTCGAGTTCGAGCCTTGGGCAGGTTTGCTGTTCATAATGGTCATACTCAGCTCGAAAGTAAAATATATGAAGACATATTAATAATATGTTGATTTTATTCAATTATTTATACATTTTTTATTAAGTATATTTTGTTTTAAAAATTCTTGTTACAACCGACATGCTTACATATTAACCCATGCAAACGCACGGGTAGCAGACTAGTTTGAATGAAGAGGAGTGCTAGCAACACACTCTCCCAACACACTCTATGTGATTGGTTAAAATTCACATGAGTCCCACTCTCAATGTGGTGGGGCCCATGTGACTTTTAACCAATCACATGGAATGTGTTGGGGAGAGTGTGCTAAAGAGTGTGTTGGTAGCACTTTTCTTGAAGTAAAAAGATTCTACATATAATTGCAATTTTTAAAAATTTATTTAGGTGAAAAATATCTTCATTTAATTATACATTTAAACTAGAATTAAAAATTATTGTTTAAATTTAAATTAGAATAAAAAATTATAATATAAGGGTGGATTTTCTTTTATTCTACAAGAAAAACCTCATTTAGCTGCCAAAAATAGCGTAGGCCACGAGACCTTGACTAAACTTTTTCTTTAGCGTAAGCCAACCTTGGCTAAGCGGACGCTAGTTCGTCATTCATTTTATAAAAAATACTGCAATTTCTTAGCGTCCGCCTGGCCCCCCCGCTAAAAATTTATTAATTTATTTTAGATTTTATTAGTGTAGGCCAGCCTACGCTACCTGAAAATAGTTGATATTTTTTTCTGAAAAAGCAATTAGCGAAGGATGACCCTAGCTAAATAAGCTTTTCCCGCTATAAACCCTATCCTTCACCTTTCCTCCCAGTCTCTCACTTCTCAGTCTCACTTACGCGTTGATGTTTGAAACGAACCCTAGCAGACAGACAAGCAATAGCAGCCGCCGCGCTCCCACTCCGATGACGTCCGCGCTGCGCCTCTGTCAGTCCTGTCTTGATCTCCGGCTCTGCGCCTTTTGTTTTCCATTTACAGTGCTGACACCCCAAACAAAACCTCTCTCTCCCTTAAGAATCCCTATCGTTCTATGGCACTATTCATTTGGAACCGCCGTCGGCATCGCTGCCATCACCGTCCACCACCGCTGTGTCGTCGCCTTCATCGTCCAACCACCGTCAGCAACGCCACACTTCATCAACCACTTCCGAGATCTATCTATCCATTTCTTGTTGTTTCATACTTTCTCTGTTTCTCAAATCTATGAATTTATCCCTATTTTGTGTTCTTCAAATTCTCTATTAATATTTGCTATTCTTGTGAAATGCTTTCTAGTTTGTTAACATATTGAAAAGAAATGTATATTTTTTCTTTCATTTCATTCACCAATTCAATTCAAACATCTAGGTTTCATTTAATTTTGTTTCACTGAGTTTGAATCTCACTTTCAGATATTGATGCGAGTGGCAAAGCATTGCATTTCAGCATTGGATTGCTGCGGGGCGCTGAAGGTCCTCCCCAGTGTGAGTTACTAGCTGACCAATTTCCATCGAAATTAGAACTGTTGTCTTAATGTTTAAGTATTTTAGGAATATTTTACCGAATCATAGTATTTTAGGAGTATTTATCGAATCATATGATATTCATGGTGTGCCAAAACTAAGAGCAATTGCAGCTGACAACATTTTCGCTCCTTTTCACTTGAACAAATGATGTCTAGTTACTCTGGTCCACTGCATGGATCTACACTGAAGCCCCAATCCTTCTTCTCAAGTGTCTTACCTATGTCTTTCAAAATTTGCACTGTTAATTCGAAACCAACTCACACACACACACCAACACACACACATATATATATATATCAAGTTAATTAATGTTGCAGCAATACATATTTCATGTTAAGTCCTTTTAATAATTAATTAGCAATTTCAATTAAGATTGAGAAAGATATATAGAGTATTACCTTCTTCTTTTAACAGAGTAGCTCCACTAGCAAAAGAGAGACCAAATAAAAGCAAAGAAGCCAGCAAAGGTGGAACAATCGAGGGGAAGTCACGTTCATGATGATGGCTGGAAGAAGCTAATTCATATAGTTTCCTTATTTTTGGCTGATATTTCTTTTTAGATTTTATAATGGTTGGGTATATATTCTGTTTAATTAATTAATTCCTTTAGTGGGATACAAAAGCACTGTGAACCACAGCTTAATACTCGGAGCAACCAGAGGATCATTGATGAACAACTTGCAAGGAAGAAGGGAGAGTATCTGCAGCATGAGGGCCTTGCTAGGGTTGCTAAAAGCTGTATGAATCAAATAAGGTATAGCATACCAATCAATAAACCTTTTGCAATTTTGGTTTTCTTGTTGAACTTCACCTGCCTAATGGCTATATAAAAGTATACTATAGACCATAAGGAAGCATCAACATGGCTTGTTACAAGTTGATATGTACTTAACTAAGTAGGAAATATCAAATGCAGTGCAACAGTCAAAGATGTAAACTGACTCAGAAAACTTAATCCTCCCTATAACTTAAGGTTAGGATCATGCTACTTTAGCTATCATTTGAAAAATAGATTTTCATTAAATAGTTTGAAAAATCAACGATGAAGGCAATCTCTTAGGTAATGTGGGCAGGAATGGTTAGATTAATGGTGAAATAAGATAAAAATTTTCAGATATAAGGAAAAGAAGATAACAATTTCCAGTACCGTCTGTGTGTTAGATTAGATGATCCCCTGCTTGCTATTGGTTCTTATCAAACCATTTGATGGTAGGAATTTGATCATCTCATTTTCCTTAAAAATCATTACAGCTTCATGCTATGAGAAAAACATTGTTTAGCATGAAAAAATGTTGACATGAAGTTTTGCTAATGGCCCACACATTGTATGCACAGACATGTGAGCACCTAGATGAAATATTTCATGAACACTGTCTTAATTTACTTTAATTACTTGTTCATTATATCTCTCTAAAATGTAGTCTGAGTTTCTATTTTCCATATATATTATTGTCAAAACGATCAAAATATTTTTATCACATCCCTGATTACTGTTAGGATTTTAGAATTCATGGTTATGCTACCAAAATATTCTATTTTGTTTGATTAATGATACATTAGCTAGTATTAAAAGATAAAAAGAAGAACCAAAATATTATGTTCATTAGTTAGGATTAAAAGAAAGATAATGCGGGTCACTAAGACCTAGTTCCTATAATACAGAGGAACTCTGTAGACTTATTTTGAGACTGCTGCAATATAAGACAGTCCCTTTGTGTTCAATTTCCTATTGTTTGGCTTTATTTCTATTTTTCTGGTGTTTATTGGATAGACAGTGAACTGTTTCTGGTGTTATCCTATTTGTTATGTTGAATGTCACTATGTTCTTATCCTTTTTTTTAATTTGGGTTAACTTGGTTGTACACTGTTAGCTTTTTTGCCAGAGTGACTAAATTGTATCATGATAACATGCCTATGCTTAGATTTATTTTAGAGATTGCTGCTCCTTTCCTCTGATTTTTATCATATTTATTTCATTACTTTCTAAGAATTATTTTATCTTGGACATTGCCTTAAGAACAAGTTACATGTAATATTTTCTCAAACACAAAAAATACAGTTTTGATCCTTAAAATCCAGTTTTTAGAACCTCAAAAACCAATTTTGGGACATAAAAAAAACCGGTTTTGTGGCCTAAATCCGGTTCTGGCATACGCTAATGTAGCGTCCGCCTAGCCTCCGCTACATTAGCGTCGGCCATTTAACAATTAGCTAGTTTCTACGTAGCGTCCGAGTTAGCCGTGGGCTGGCCGACGCTAATTAACGTCGGCCTGCCGCAAATTTTGCCTCGAGGGTTTTATCGGGGGCCACGACGCCGACGCTAGGCCGACGCTAATTTAGTGTTTAGCGTCCGTTTTTCGCTGTTTAGCGTGGGCTTTTTAACCTACGCTAATAGCCTTTTTCTTGTAGTTAAATTAGAACTTTTTTTAAAATAATATTACAATTTTTAAGTGGTGTGGTGATATAAAATATATTAAGACTCTGGATATTAAAGGTTATTTAATCATATACAAATTAATTTAACTTGATTTCCTTAAAATGAATTCTCGTGTTTAAATATTATAAATAGACACCTTAGCCAAAAAAATATTATAAATAGAGAAATAAGTGCAAAGAGAGCTTTGCCCTCTTAATTGGGTATTCATATTAATTTGGATTAGTTAGAGTATAATGTGATTTTCAAATATAAAATCTCATATAAAATTTAAAAAATTCAGAATTCATTAATTGAAACAAAATTAGAGTTTCAATTCAGCTTCTAAATTAAAATAAGAGTTATGTATATTGGAAAATTTAATTTGATAAAAATTGACTGGGAAAGAAAATTAGAGTTTTCATTTAATTTTGAATTAAAATATGAGTTATTATATAACGTTTTAGAATTGAAATTTGGGGTATGTGAAACCAAATCTTCACCAACTAATTAGGTGATGAGAAGATGATATCGTTGCGTGGTGGGAAGAAATTAGGGGCAAAACGAAAAGCAAAACTGAGTTAAAGTAAAGCTACATAGATATGAAATTATAGGAGAATGTGGAAGCAAATAACGTGTTTGTTTCACTTGTTTTCTTTCCCCTTTTTATTAAATGAAATGACATATAATTTGATTTTTTGCGTAACGTTCTCTTTCATAATTATTAGTTTTTCTTAATATGGTGATATTTCTTTTTCTAACACAAAAGCCTCTGGAAAAAGACATGCAATTTCAATTCCTTTGTGCATATATATACCGTGGTAATAATAATGATTGTGAAAGTTCCACCTCCCTCAAGCCTCTAGTAATATCGGTAATTTTAGATCAAAGAATTGTGTCTTAGTTGAAAACGCATATTGAGATGGTAGGAAGATCTTTCAAAGTTCGATGCTCGTTCAAAAATTTCTTAGAAAATGATAAAGAGCCATAATTGTGAATAATACTCAAATAAGATTGCTTCTGATATAACTATAATACATGTGATTAACATAAAAAAAAACAGATAATTCTAGAAAATTAGGTTATGGGCACGAAACAAATGAAGCTTTTCTTTATGTCACGTATTTATAAACCATAAACACCAAAAGATTGTGATGAAGTTGCTAGTACGTAGTTAAAATCATGTATAAAGTAAACAAGTTACGTACCTGCATTTTAACCACCTCTGATCTCCCTTGATTAATATAAGGATACTCATCAAGTCATCACTCACACATTCAAGTTTTGTGACACATGAGATTTCGTCTGCAAGTCATTTTTCATGTCTTAATACTGAGAGAGGAGACTGACCTTGCATTAGTTGCTCTCTTTATGGTCATGCAACATAGGAGGGTTAGCACTCCTCATTTGCATGATTGTTTCATGGATGTTCATACACAGATGGAGTCAAAGGAACAAGAAAGGCCCCAAAACTTGGCCATTTCTTGGAGCTGCCATTGAACAATTCATAAACTATGATAGGATGCATGATTGGCTTGTCCAATATTTGTCCAAGTCTAAAACTGTTGTGTGGTCCCTATGCCATTCACAACTTACACATACATTGCTGATCCTGCTAATGTGGAACATGTTCTTAAGACCAACTTCAGTAATTATCCAAAGGTAATCTGCAATTCTACATTACATCATTTTTCACTTCAATGGCTGATATTGATTTCAATACTAAAACATATGTGATGGTTTTTTGATCTGGGATCAAGTTTGAATCATGTTTAATGTCATTTTGTTTTTTTTCACTTGCATAGTTAATGCTTTTGATGGAAAAGCTTGTGATTCTAACTATAGGGTGAAGTGTACCATTCATATATGGAAGGTGTTGCTTGGAGATGGGATATTTAATGCTGATGGTGAGCTTTGAAGAAACAGAGGAAAACTGCAAGTTTAGAGTTTGCATCTAGGAATTTGAGGGATTTCAGCACCAAAGTTTTCAGGGAGTATGCCTTAAAACTCTCTTCCATTCTCAATCAAGCATCTCTCCTTAACCAAGAAATAGACATGCAGGGTGCCATAAACATTCTTCATGCTTATATTTTAAAATTTTTAAAATGTATTTTCTTAGTTTTATGAAAGTAGTGGAGGTTGCAATTAATGGTGCTTGAAATGTCAAATTTTAGGAGTTGTTGATGAGAATGACTTAGACTCCATATGTAAGGTGGGGTTTGGAGTGGAAATTGGAACATTGGCTCCTGATTTACCAGACAATCATTTTGCTCATGCCTTTGATAAAGCAAACATCATAGTAACACTTCGCTTTATTGATCCACTATGGAAAATTAAGAAATTTCTAAATATAGGCTCAGAAGCACACTTGACAAAGCATTAAAGTCATTGATGATTTCACTTACTCTGTAATTCAGGAGAAGGAAGGTAGAGATAGAGGATGTTAAAAGAGTGGCCAACAAAATCAGGTAGTATCATATATTCAAACCAAGCTGTGAGGTTCAAATCTAAGCTTAGATATTAACAAACACTCCTCTTTTATTGTTTAAAACACAGATAAAACATTGATATATTATCAAGATTCATTGAGTTGGGAGAAAGTAATGCTACAGATAAAAGTTTGAGAGATGTTGTCTTAAACTTTGTAATTGCTGGTAGAGACACAACTGCAACAACTCTATCATGGGCCATATATATGCTAATGACACATGCTCATGTTGCTGATAAACTTTACCTAGAGCTCAAAACTTTTGAGGAGAATCTAGCAAAGGAAGAGAACATTTCCTTGCTTCAATGTGACAAAGAGGACCCTGAATCATTCAATCAAAGAGTAGAACAATTTGCAAGGTTATTGAATAAAGATTCACTAGAGAAAACTGTGCTATTTACATGCAGTCATAACAGAGACTTTAAGATTGTATCCAGCTGTTCCTCAGGTATGCATTTTCTCCATTCATTTTGTGCTTATTATCATTTTATTTTATGTTTTCAAAATTTTGTAGAAGATATGGTGAAAACAACTTTGTATTGATTTCTCTATTTCCTATTCAAACTCTAGAACATGAAATAAATAAAAAATTGACATTGTTTGTAATTAAACTGAGAATAGGAAATGAAAACAGAAAATGTTTCTGGAAATAAACAGGCCTTATTAACATATTCTACAAATATCAACTGTTAATTGTAGGATCCCAAAGGCATCTTGGAGGATGATGTCTTACCTGATGGTACCAAAGTAAAAGCAGGAGGCATGGTAACTTATGTTCCATACTCCATGGAAAGGATGGAGTATAATTGGGGGCCTGATGGCCAGCTTCATTTATACCTGAGAGATGGTTTAGAGGATGGTGTTCTTCGAAATGAATCTCCATTCAAATTCACTGCTTTTCAGGTAAGCTCATTTATTTTTTAATCTATAGTAGCAATGTAAAGTAGGTGTTGTAAGTTTAAACCAAGATATGTAACAAATACCATAAGTTTTATTTTCCTTTGGATTTATAGGCAGGGGCCAAGAATATGCCTTGGCAAGGACTCTGCATATCTCCAAATGAGGATGGTACTTGCTATTCTGTGCAGATTTTACAAATTCAAATTGGTTGCCTGGTCATCCAGTGAAATACAGGATGATGACTATATTATCAATGGCATATGGTTTTAAAAGCTTACCATAGAGAAACGTTCTTGAGATATGCTTTCAAGAATACAAAATGTATGGTGATATATCCCATAAACATCATGATCACATTTTTAAGTGATGGAATAAATAGATTAAGATTTGTATGAGTGTGTTATTTTAAGGTTTGTAAGTTATGTGAATATGAAAATATCATATTCCCATGTTTAATTCAAGTTTTAAATAAAAATTTATTTGGATTGAACTTTAACGTGGGAAGAAATTTAAAAATGAACCATATGTTTCATTCATATGAATTCATACACTTAATTTTTCATGCACATTAGCATTTCTCTAAAAAATTATTCCTAAGAATTATTGATTCTCAATAAAATAACATTCCATTTCTTTAAGGAAGGGTGGGTGCCCTCGTTCCTATGACATGAAATGAAAGCTACATTATAAACATTAATTGCCATATTTCCATTTCTTTCTTTCATCTTTTAAATTTTAAAAATATTTATGTGAATAGTAATAGTTAGCCATACATGTTTTTTAATTTATTCAAAAATAATATTCTGGATATAATATTTTTAGAAATATTATTTTTTAGGAGCGTGGTTAATGCCTTAAAACAAACACCACCTAATAGTGCACAATATTAAATATAAAATGTCAACATAATGTTAATAATGAAAATGTTTCTTGTGTGCAAAATTTTTTATTTTTGGGTCAATGTGAGCAGAATAGTTTAAAAAGTATCTGTTGGATTAAATTTATAACAAATCTATAATTTTTATTTAAAAAGCAAAGTCCATAGTCGCAGCCCATTATTATCTATAAGTTTCGTTGGCCATTGATGAAAATCAACTTATCAGAATCGTTAAAATATGATGGCCCAAACGTTCTGTCAAGGTTTTAATTTTATTAATAGTGCATTGATAAAAAAAATCGTTAATAGTGCTAGGAGTTATGAATGTTAATAGTAATTCCGTAAAAAAAAAAAATGAATGTAATATTAAGTATTACTCCCTCAGTTCCTATTTATAAGACAGTTCAGACAAAAAGACACATATTAAGAAAAATAATAAATGCGTTGATTTTCAAGAAATTAGTCTATAAGATTACAAGTTTACCCCTATATAAAATTAAATGTCACTACCATGATAATTGTGTCACCTTGAAACCTTTAATGGTCAACAAGGGCAAATATGACAAAAAAAAACAATAAAAGCTTCTAGATTTGTGTACTTTGTCTTATAAATAGGACCATTGAAAAGTTTCAAACTTTGGATTATAAATAGGACCGGAGGAGGGAGTAACAAGTATTATTTGGGACAGTAACCTTTGAAAAAGTAAATATTATGAATTTATTATTGATAACTCAAATTATGAAAAAGTAAATATTATGAATTTTAAGTGTATGATTGGTTTGAGGTTGAAAACCGGTAAAAATTCAAATTTAAATTGTTAAATTAAACATACTCTAACTCTAACTTGGTGAACTTAATTATGACTCTTCTTAATACTTATAGGAGTTCCTAAAGTTAGAACTGGTGAGTTAGGATAAAAGAAAAAAAAATGCAATGAGCATTTTAAATTGATTATAGTATACACACACAAATATCAGCCAAAAGAAAACCATATAAAAAAAATACAAAAACCAAGATGCATGCTAGTTGTTGACTGCATGGACATAATCAGGGAGGAAGATTTGCCTCTAAAATACATGCAGCAGAATCACTATCCCAGTAAGTGTTTGATATTTTGTCTACTAATCAATTCTCAAACAGCATATATGCTCTGTTTAATATACTAAGATACTTATTATATACCTTGGTCAATAATGGTTGAACCAACAAGATTTTATATACTTTTATTTCATGGCACATGGTTTATAATCAGCAAACCAAGATATGATCATTTTTTTTTATGTACACCAATATGTGATCGATAGATTACTGTTTCCTGTTCTCTCGCAAACAACATACGAATCAAAGGACTAATTACTACAATTAGCACAATTTACTCGTTTCATTTATTTTCAGCTATGTCTACAAGTGTTTGAAACTTAATAGTCTGTGTTTGTATTAAGTTATTGATTAAAAACAGAAAAACCTAAACAGGAACATGAATATGCATGTTTTTTTGTTAAATACACACACACACGAGTGCAAATAAGGACCATGACCATTGCAACACTATGCAAAAACAAAATCACTACCTAAGTGTTTGATATCATGTGTGCTAATTAGTTCTAAAACAGCATTTATGCTCTGTTAAATATAAGGTGCTCTGTTCAATCATGGTTGAACTGACAACGATTTTGACATTTTGTAGGCTAAATAATTTCATGGCACATGATACATAATTAGCAAATCCAAATGTGATCTTCAAATTTAATGCATTGTACATGATGGTCCAAGCCCCCAAAATTAATCTCGTCTTGGGATACCCATCTCAGTCTTCTTAAGCACATGATCAGATGAGAAATATTCTGTTCTAAAGATCTGGGACCATTTTTATTTGTGAAAAAGCCATCATATTCTGTGTGTCACACAACGAGTTGGTAGGGAGGGCATTTGTAAGTCAAAATTTTACCCTTTTTTTTTTTTTAATTTGAAATTCAAACCTTAATCTTAATAAAATTTCTGTTTCTGATATAGCCATATATATGACCTACCAAATAGCAATGAGATGAGCTTGTGTCCAGCTAAGGAGCAATATAAGGAAGTTATTAAGTTAAACAAATACTCACTCTAATGATTAACAAGTAATGTCTTAATCTTTTGTTTCTAAGTAGATACAACGTAGAATCAATATGTTTTGTAAAAAGTGTATCACTCATTTTTAATCATTAATTCTAATCCTAAAATCAATTTTACTCAACTGTAAATCAATCAGCAATTAAACTTATTTGTACAATAATCTTTTGTTAAATTAATTTGACCTCAATGTGATTATTGTAACATCTTTGCAAGCAAAAACAGAAAATATATGGATATGGTCCGTCCAAAGAAGAAACGTGGAATGAAAGGCTAGGCTTGAAGGATACCACAGCAAGCACCAGCTTGGTCAGCGGGAATAGGAAGTACTGGACCACTGGCGGCTGGTAAGCTAGTTACTGTTCATGAATTTTGCTTCTGCTGAGCCTCTTGTTTGTTAGTCTTCACACATTATGGGTTGGACCACAACAAGACCCACACATGACTCATGACACATCCAAATTTATGTTTCCCTTTCAGAAACTCTACATATGCAAGTGTTTCATCCATTTCATATATAAGATAAGCACTGATTTATTATACAAATCATCATCACCATTATTAATATTACATATAGTGGAAGAGCAATTCTTGCATAAACATATACAATCAATTAAAAGCTAAAGATACATAAATAATAATAATAATAATAATAATAATAATAATAATAATAATAATAATAATAATTCTGAGCTCCTTATTGAATGTATTTTAGTATTTTCTTTAGCTTTTACAATGAACTTACCTCTAATGTCTGGATTCATTTGCATTTACTAGAATTTCTGTACTTTCTTTCATAAACATGACAGCTAATAAAATTTGATTAATGGCCTTTTAAATTCAATTACAGAGAAATTGACAAAATTCATAATTGGAGTTGTTATAGTGTTATGTGAAATAAGGTTCCTTTGGCCCCATATGCATTTAGAACCTAGCTAATGGTACCTCTGTACCAAAAAAAGGTTGTAAAGCATATACAGGAAGAAGACAAAATGTGGGCACCATCTTTGTAATTTGTAAGATAGATAGATGAGTTTGCCAAGCCTCACCAGATAGCCCAGTTGAGTGAACTTTGCTGGCTCGCTTACCAACCAACACAGTTTTATGATGCCATGCCATTAACAAATAAAAACAAGAAAACCAACATATATACCTAAATCATTTCTAATCCAGTACCTAATTAGACTCATTTTGTTCTTTGGTCCTTTTTTATTATATATAATAAGGGAAGCTTTTTTTTTTATATTATATTCTAAGGATGTTTTAAGAACAAGAAAAAAAAAATCAGGTCTAACAACCAAAATGAATTGCTTAATTATATTATACCATCCTGCAAAGTACCCTCATCCTTTTTCTATACCATTTTTATAATATAATAACAGGAAAGGATTGTATATTGTAACGCTATAGTGCTTTAACTTTCAAAAACATGCAGCTTTACAACAGAGATGGTGGTTGATAGCATGGCTCTAAACAAGGAACTATTGACACGTCTATAATGATGTTATTCTATAATATTGGAGAAACTTGAAATTGTTAAATTTTATTAGAAAAAAAGTAATAACTTTTTGAAAAAAAAATGAATTTAATTAAAGATATCAGTTAGTTCAATTCACAATATTCTATTCTTATTTTTCTAAAGCGACTTGGAATTGACGGTTTATCTTTAATTATTATATATTCCCTCACCCTTTGTCTAAAACATGATATGTGCAGTTACTAAAGTGATATATATGTAAAGGATTGTAAATTTCTAGGCAATTAATATAATTTTCACCAACTAAAACATAACCGTATATAGGGAAGATCTCATGATCCATGAGGTAGCTAGATAAAAAAACAGGGGACATGCATGTAAAAGCACATGAAGCATAGACAATTTGTCTTTTGCAAAGGTTCTCAATCCCAAAACCAAACCCTCAGTAGACTAGACGCCAAAAGAAAGAGCAACTGGTTTTCCAATTCTCCACCAAATATCTCATTCTTAGCTGTGTTCTAAACAGTGGGCCATGCACGTGTTTAACCCCTTCCCTTCCCTTCCCTTCCCAACCCATCATCATCATCATTTCACTACTCACTACTCTGCCCCCAACCCCCCTCCCTTCCTTTATAACTGAACCTTCCCTCCCATCTTCTCACAAACCAAACCAAATTCACCTTCTCCTCAATTTCCCTCTTCACTTCTCCATTCATTGAGGCATTCATCAAACACCTTCCCAAAATGGCCAAAGTTGGAAAGCTAACAAAGCTGAAGTCAGCTATGAAGAGATGGCCCTCATTGACAAAGCTGAGCCGCAACAACAGCTGTGTCTCTCCCAATTCCAACAAAGAAGAAGGCGGTGCCACAACCCCTTCCTTCAAGGAACTGCATGCTGTCTATGTTGGCAAGTCAAGGAGGCGCTACCTTGTGAGCTCTGATGTGATCCATCACCCTGTGTTTCAGGAACTTGTGGACAGGTCTTCCACCTCTGCTGACTGTGATGATGGGGTTGTTGTTTCCTGTGAGGTGGTTCTGTTTGAGCATTTGCTGTGGATGCTTGAGAGCTCTGAGACTCAGCTGGGGTCCATGGATGAGCTGGTTGAGTTCTACACTTGTGCATGCTAGCTAGCTGACCCCAACCACCTACCTAGCTTAGCTTCCTTTAGTAACTGACCTTCATTATTAATTAATCAAATGTTCTCTTATTTTCTTATTGTGAGAGAAGCCATCAAAAACAATGGTGCGTGACATATAGTTCATTGAGATTGGCAGATTAATTGCTTAAATGTTATATATTATATTATTACTAAACTGAAATCACATCCTTGTAATTAACATGAATGAATTGAAATTGCTTTGCTATGATGAGTATATATGTGTATGCCTTAATTTGTTTTCTTTTTAGATTATGGTGGTGTTTTGAAGAGCTTATATTTTATGATATGAAGACTTATGTAACTATTTGGCTGAGTTATGTAAAGAGCTTATGACATGCTTAATTATAAGTTATTTTCAGTTTATTCCAATAAGCTCATAAAAATAGCTTATGTAATAGTTTATGGAGAATTTAAGCATCCTTTTCAATTTTCATCCAATTTATTAAGAGCTTATTTATTAAGTGCTTATCAAATAAGAGCTTATGTTATAAGTACTTAATTAAGCTATTTTTCCATATAGGGCCTATATATTATTAAAAAAAAACTTAATTGAGGTCAATCTGAATTTGTTGAGAAAATGCACAATGCAGTACTGAAGACTATGCTATATATGGGTAGGCTTCCGATATCAAAATAAACAAAGGAGCTAGCGAGGCATAATTAACTAGTCCTTATATATGCTGGTTGCTTGTGAGCAAAGAGAAGATAATTAGTTAAATCGGTTGCTTAATTTATACTTATTACTGATGAGGATGATTAATCGATGTTCATGCCAATTAATTAATTGTAATTAATTATGGTACTTATTATAATGTTTACCCTTTGAATTAATTAATTTCTAATGAAAGTGGCCGACATTAATTGGTGAGAAATTAAGCTTCTGTTTGTTTCATTGTTCTCTTACTCCTCCTTCCCTTACAATAATCAACCAAATTTGGCTATACCGTACTTATATTATAAAGTATTACTATCCTACCTTACCAAATTTACAGTACTATTTATCTCACATGGTGAAATCCATTCAATAAAACCGTTGCTGGTTAGGTGCTAATATATTGTGGAGTTTTATTTATTAATTTGGTTTACGTCTTGTCAATCTTTTCTTATTATTTATCTTGTATGTTTCTTAAAGAGTGTGATGGTGGAAACATTATATTAATATGATTTATGTATGGTCAACTAAAAGTGTTTACGCTACCAGAGTTAAATTATGTTTTAAATTTATGACATTTAAGCCTTCCTTTTTGTGCAACCAAAGATTTCAACTACATTATTTAACTGTGGATGAAAAGGTAAGGAAGGGGTGTAATTCTTATATGCTTTGGTAATCCACAGTGCTTTAGGTTTCATTGTATGCATGTTGATGATTCCTTAGCTCAACCATTAATGGATGTGTCCCCAAGATCTTATACATCTAATTGGATCGATCAAAATCAAAAGATAGTGATGTTTGACTGAACTTTTTGTTGTCAAGGATATTTGACCATAAATTTAGAATATGATGGTAAGATTAAGAGTCTTGGATACAGAGGATTTGTATAATGTTCAATTGTACTTCAAAATCCAATACTATATAGTATAAATATGTCTAGGAACATGAATGGGATTAGCAACAAACGAGAAAAAATGAGAGAATACACGCAAGCAAAAGTGTTTAATCTATTAGCGAAGATCTATGCCGAAATTACAGGATCTAGCCAAAGAGGTTCTCATCAATTGGATTTAGAAAACTGTGTTAGGATTTGATGCTGGAGAAGAGTGGAAGGGTAGCATTTTGTTGTCTTTGTTTTTCAAACCTTTTGTTTATAAAATGAAGACGCTTTGCTGTTCTAAGCTAGCTTGTTTGGTTAATACTCAAAATATTTGGTCAAGTACGTCTGTTTTTCTGAAAATTAAAAATATTGTCAAGTAAGGAAAAAATTGTACTTTTTAAAATGATAATTTTCTTCTTTAAATTCTAACTAATAATCTTTTTGCTTAACTAGTCAATATAGCATTTATTCAAGATTGAAAAGAGATGCCAATATAATCATGAATGAATAATTTAAGAGATGGTTGCCACATAAAAAAAAGTTGGGAAAATAAAACTTTATTTTAGATATAATCATATTTAATTTTAAAAAATTGAATCATACCTTCTTCAACATGTTCTCTGAAATTCTAGCTGGGGTTGAATTCAAGAATCTTTATTATATATATAGTTTATTTGTGTGAAATTCTTGTTCATTTTTTCTGGCCATAAACCCGGAGACGCAAAACTTTAACGGTTCACAACTGTATGTGAATGCAGCCAACCTTATCTGTCTTACTTCCATATCTGCTTCATCGACAGAAAGGGCCAGAGGATCGAGTTGCACAGTTTTTTTTTAATTTGTTCTTTTTGCATTGGTGAGTAATCTAATTTCATCATTTGCTATATATACCAGGGGCCTCACCCACTGTTTCATAAATCATAACACACACTTTTCTCGCACACGTCAGTAAAGTGGTATCAAATTTTGTAAATGTATAAGATAGATATAAATATAATTTTTTCACACAATGAAAATTTAATTTTAATATATAAAAAATTCTCGTTTCTGAAAACATATTAAAAAATATAAATACTAATTTTAATAAAATGGACCGAAGCTTTTTGTTTTATTTTCCAACTAGGAACTGAAGAACAAATTAAAGGTGGAAAATAAGAATATTAAAATAAAAAAAAAGGAACTTATTCACATCACCTAACTATTTATACATATATACATGACATCAACATTTCAAATCAAGGGAGCAAACTCTAGAGCTGGTTGCACTTTTATTCGCGGAATGTTTTAGAAGGCCGGAATTGTGGTGGCTGGTCTCAGATTTTCAGCCCACGGCATTTTGGGCTAGTTTTTGTTTGAGTGACTGATAAGATTGAGGGAATTGGCGAGTGAGATTGAAGGTAACTAGTTGTCTTTGTGTATTGATGAGATGAGATGAGGTGATTAGATGGGGGCATAAGTGGACCAATACTATAATACTGGTCGGCCAACTGTCACAACTGTAGTGTATATGTAGTTGATACTATATATATATATATGGCCTGTTGGCTTAATTTAAAAATAAAATAGAATGAAACAATTCGGAATACTTATGAGTATATCGTGATTATATTTATCGTGTATGTAAGAACGTAGTCTTCTTTTCTTTCTTTCTTTTTTTTAATTCAAGGAAGGGGCAACCCCACCAAAACTACTTAATATTACTCTGTTTTAAAGTTGAAATTAATCAAATTTAAATTATCATTTCTCAATTCAATTATTTTTAGTATTGAAAATGTGAATTTATCACGTTTTAACGTTAAACCAAATATAGTCTTTGGTTTGTATATACCGTGGCGAAACACAACCAGCCCAATATATTTGTAGTTCAAAGCACACTATAAGATGTGGACTAGCTTATTTCTAGAAGATAAAAAAACCTTAGATGAAATATTATTTTTTTAAAGTTGAGGGTTTATTTTTAATAAAAAAATTATGTTAAAGTGAGAAAATTAATTTGATTAAAAATTAATATTTTTAACTACTATCCATCAACTAAGAATTAGTAATATTTTATAGCTGATACAACAATTTTATTAATTTTATCATATAAAATAGGGTTAAACATGTTTTTAGTCCTTCAAATATATTCGAAATTTGGTTTTAATCACTGCAATTTAAAACTGGTGTTTGGGTCCTTCGAAAATTGAAAATACACCAATTTAGTCCTTATTGCATAGTTTTGCTGTAGATTTTGCTACCGATTAGCTACGAATTTTTATCGATAAGGACTAAATTGATATATTTTCAATTTTTGAAGGACCAAAACCACCTGTTTTAAATTACAGGGACTAAAACCAAATCTCAACTATATTTGAGGGACCAAAAACATATTTAATATGGGCAATATATATTATTTGTAGCATTTATATTATTTGAGACTTTTATTAGAAATTTTATTTCTAATAATTAATATGGGCAATATATATTATCTGTAGCATTTATAGTAGCTATTTACATTTAGTTGGGCTCAATAAAAGTGATCTGATTTTAGAGAGCCTTTAGATTGCCAATAGGGAAAACCGATATGGGCTTATATAAGTGGAAACCAAATTTGGCCCATTAGGGGTTAATAGGAATATTAACATGTTTAAAATAGTAAAGATGGTATTGATCTCCAATATGCCAAATCAGAAAACACATCTATCTGTCTCCCCATCAGAAAGAAGAGAATATCAAGTCCCATTTGAGGAATCTGGTGATTTGACTGAGGAAGATCATTGCACCAAAAGACTATTCCGCAGTAACCTCCCGTCAACGTCAATGGATACAGGTATGTGTCACTAACCTTAACTCTGTAATCTAACACAACAATCCTCGATTAGTTAATGAAAAATTTCTATTTGACTTAAAAAATTTATCCCAACAACTTTGTAATATGGGAGGCCAAAAACAATTATTTTAGTGGCATTCCCCTTAGAGCGGTCCTGGCGCAGAAGGCAGGATCAACGAGATACCTGAAATGAAAAATAAAGAGAAATCCACACAGATCATTTGGATGAGAGAAAATAAATAAATAGGTAAAATTGAAAAAGGTGTATCCTCGAGTTGGGGTGGCGGTAAGGTAAAACCCTCACAAGAATGAGGACTCCAGGATTCAAACCCCTAACCTTACAGGTAAATTCATCCTAAGATCACAGTTCACTTCCACCACAACCAACTACTGTTTGGTTGAATTATCTTCTTTAAATATGTGTTCTCTCTTTATGAGAAAAGAAAAATTTAATATGTATCATCCCACATCTCCTTCATTATTTTCTCTTTGGAAAAATATGAAATGTCTATAGACGAAATCTATGACTAATACTTATCCACTTTTAATTGGTTAATAGTAAAAATTTACTTAATAAAATGGCATCTCACTGATATCATAAGATGATAATGTATATCACTTTAATTAATAGTGTATAGTAATTAAACTAAAAAATTATATCACAAAAATTACATCTAATTTAATACTACCTTTAGTCCTATTTATAAAAAAACATAAGACTAAATCATCAAGACCAAGGAAATACCCTAAATCCAGTTAGTTGTAATTAATAATACATTAATTTTAAATTTTATTCCTGAAATATTCTTAATATTAAATAATCAAAATAGTGATAAATTTACCCCTAATTAAAGTCATCAATAAAACAGTAACTCATGCCCCACTACTTGATTATTAAAAATGGCGTAGTACATCAACTATCATGAGAAATAGGTGAGTAGACAATAAATTAAGGTATAAAGGGAACTTTCATAATTAATACAATTCAAAATAATATTATTTTTCTTATATTTAGAACCAACTAAAAACACATTTTTGTATCTTATAAATTGGATCGGGAGTAGTAATTTCTACCACCACCACCTACACTTTTTTTTCCTAACACATGCAATGTTATTATAGAGAAGAGAGTAGAGAAGAGAGTTGCAGACAAAATGATGTTGTTTCATTACACATTACTCTTTTGATTATTTTAAGTGGATTTCATCATTACACATTACTCTTTTTACCTTTTACAATTTAAGTAATTTTTCCCTCCAGTAGTGTAACTATAAAAATTTATTAAATGAACTCCACAAGTAACCCCACATCTTTATATATCATTGACTATTATACGATTTAACAATAAAAAAGTGACACAAACCCCCCATATATTGGTACAAGAACCTTAGGGTAACTTGCTCTAATTCACATATGATTATAATGATTTTTTAACTCGTGTAACATTGTACAAGATAATAAATCAAGAGAAGAAGTTTTTTATTGGAAATTACAATTATCACAATGTTCAATGTATTGGTAATATTAAATGTTATATTTTTCAATAAAAAAAATTTCACTTTTAATTTATTATTTTGTGTAATATTGCACATGTTAAAAAAATCATAATTATAAATAATATGTTAACCGTGCAAATATTTTATTTTCCTTGACAAATTTAATTCAAATGTAACATTTGCCAACTTCATATTCCACTAATTAATTGTAAAAATTTATTATCTCTAAATATGTTCATTTAAGATCATCAAAATTTTCTTTTAATCTAATTAACCTTTCCTTACACCCTATATATACACCCTATGAATGTAAATTAAAATTAATTCCCCTTCAGGATAGAGGTTACTCCTTGTTTCAAGTACTTTTATGCAGACTCAATCTCAAAATATATTGTAAAAATCTCTCAAGCGCATTCTTTCATTCTTTGCATATAAAAATTAAATATGTATCCATCCATCTATATATATACTATATATATATAAAAGTTTAACTAAATATATAACAAATATATTCATTGAAACATCATCATCATACCCTGCAGTAATAATTACAATAAGAGTACCTACCTTAATGGAGAACAAATATAAATCCATATCCACAAGAATCCATGCATGCACCCACCCATAAATATTATGTTCAACACAAAGAATTGTATATATATATATCTTTGACTCTGATCAAGTTTATTTTACCCTCCGATCCTCTTAATTTTAATCCTTCTGTTGGACCGTCTAATGAACCACTCTTCAAAATCTCGTACTTCGAATGGGATCCTCAGAACCCCTTCATTCCTAAACCCATATTCCTCTGCAGACCTACCCAGCAATTCGCAGAAAAAAGCATCACCAAGTGCTCTGGTGTGAACCATATATCGCCTACAAGTATCCTCATTTGTGCCAACACAGATTGGGACATACCCTCTAGGTGCCAAAACAGGGCCTTCAATACGCTTGTGAGCACCGCCAACACCAACCCATTTCCTTAACCTGCTTGCTCTTCCTCCCATTGCCAACAAACTAATAATTAACCCCTCTCTGCTATACAGTTTCAAATACGTTTCTTGAACAGCTAGCGCAAATTAATGTAGCCGTACGTACTTTATGATGTCCTTGCCATAATGCCATGTTCTATATATGTCCCTTAAATTAATTAATGTTGATTATGAAATAAATTTTGTTTCCACTGTATATGACGATGAAATTGATGGTGATGCGTTTGTAATTTGTTTAATCGCCTCTCGATGCTGAATGCCGTAACAACAACAGTGTCTATGCCTGAGTTATTTTTAAGTTAAATATATAGACCTTTAATTATATATAGTTGAAAGCCTTTTAAGTAAAGTCTCTTAGCATTTTAAATGAACACGATTGAACATGTTCTTATATTTTATATAAGATTTCAAAGAAGTTTCTTGTGATTTAATAATAGAATGTGGTGTAAAAATAATTTAAAGATTTTAAAAATATAAATTTCTGTTAAAATTTAGTAATATATAAGCTTCCAATATATATATATACACAGATACATATAACATTTATTTATTTTACATATATTGGGATCTATTTCAGTAATTGCTATTTAGATACTAACCTTATCTTGTACTAGTTTAACTAACATGTAGTTGTCAAAGGACTGGAGTTTTGTCTTCTGTAAATTAAAAAACTTTATTTGATACTAGAATCTCCCAATACGTGCAGGTTGGATCAATGTAGCAAAACAGAAAGTGGAGGTTGGATCAAGTACAGTGTTGACGGGTCCGTACGACATGTGAGAAACAAGCTGGTTGTGGCTGTGAGAGTCCTCCCGTGAGTCTACTCTATGGGTTTGTTTGTTCTGCTCATGTTACGTTATGTACAGGGTTGATGATTGAGCTTTGAATGAGGCATTTTTAGTTTGGTCTCTTGGGGAATAAAATCGTATAGTGGATCGGCTAGCTGCTAAGTCCCACATAATTATCGGGATGGAATGTAAGTTTACACTTATCCTATGATTAGTTTGAACATTGAAATAAGAGAAATAAGAATTAGGGATTTGATAAAAAAAAAAGAAAAAAAGAAAATGATGAGGAATAAATTATTTGATATGAGAGAAATTGAATAGAAAGAAAAGTGTAATATTTGTCTAGTTTTTAAAATTGATGATTCTTAAAATAGGTATTAAGATAATAATCAACCCAAATAGATAATAAGAAAATAATCACGTTCAAATGTCCTTTTATTGTAAGATACATTTTAAACTGAAAATGAAAATAAAAAATATCTTTAGATTATTTTCTTTCTCTAGTTTTTAGAGTGTGTTTGATAAGTTATTTCAGTTAGATACAAACTGAAATTAGTATATTGATTTAATAGCATTAAGTGTTAAGTACAAAACGAAACTACCAATGTTCATGGAAAGTGAAGACTATACAAGAAAACAAACGAAATACTTCGGAGTTCGAAAATTACATTCAATCCCGGATGAAAAAGACTAGCCATTCATGGTAGTTAGCAACCCAAAAGTGATGAAATGTTGGAGAAGAGAAGCAATCTTGCCCTATGATGGTTCAGCTGCCAAGGAGAGAAAAACAGAGAGAGAATAGAATTCAACCCAAGTTCCTCCTTTTCTTTCTATTATCACACCCAATTTCTAAGCGAGGCAAAACTACTGCGCTGGATAAGTGAACCCTCGCTCAAGCGAGATACGACTCGCTTGAGCGAGCAACAAAACAGAGACCTCCTTTTTTCTGGGCTTGTCTTGCTCAAGCGAGGCATTCCTTCGCTTGAGTGAGTCTGCTGATTCTTCAAAACTTCCTTTTTGCTTCATGGACTTTCTTTTAAGCTCCCTAATCCTCCCAACTCTTTATATATCTGCAAAAACTCCACAATCAAGATGAAAATGATATTAAACTCCAAAGTGAAACTAAAATCAACAGCAAACTGAAATTCAATCAATAAAAGGCATGATTAGGGTTACAATTTCATGCATTTAATAGCTCAAAGTGCTCTAATTATAACTCAATTCTACTAAACTTAGGCACTTATCACAATGCTTCAACAGATAAAACTAAAAAACACATGCAAGCTCACAATAAAACATAGATCCAAATAAAGAGCTGAGAAGAAAAAAAAACAGAACAAGAAACTAGAAAAATAAACAGAAAGCAAAACTCAAATCTCCACCATGACCACCCTAATCATCCTATAATCGAATTCAACTGCTAGCTTCTTTTTTCTTCTTTCTGACCAGCTCTCCTAGCCCTGCGAGCATGTTGTGCAAGCCACTAACACACTTTGAAGCCTTAGATCAGAGCCGATTAAGTCCATGACAGTAGAGCTTTGGAGGAAGAGAGAAAAAAAGGAGGAGGGCCAGAGAAGATTAAAAAGGGAAGAGGTAATTGGATAAAAGGAGGTGGAAAAGAGAAGATATTAGCAAAATAGAACAGAGGAAGAAGTGGAAAGGACAATCAATAAGTGGTGTTCGAGGGAGGGGCAGAATAGGTAGAGGAATGAGGAGAAAAGGGAAAAGGAGAGAAACAAAAAAGCTCTAACAATTTAATACTATCATAATGTTAATTATTATTTTTTTATGAATATTTATTTTTCCAATTTATTTTCTATTTTCTTAACAAAATTCTCCAATTTATTTTTTTTGCCAAGCCTTTAGCTTTGTCTTTGTCAATAAGCCTCTAATTTAGTTTTTTTTTTTTCACAAAATATAAGGGTTAAAGTTGGGCCAAACAAGATAAAGAAACCCAAAATATGAAGGCCCATTTACAGACTGGTTGATGGGTGAACCTTTCGCCGGCTGTTCGGGTGGCGGTGAGAGGAAGTTGGGGTTTGCGAATTGAGAGAGATGTCGCGACTGCGAAGACTGTTCCAAGATTCTGTGAATGCTACTAAGAGAGGTATTTGTTTTTCAATTTTCATTCACTCATTCTGTCACTGAAACTGTTTGGTAAGTTTCCATTTCCATGATTGATTCTCTTGTTTGTGTGCATTGGAACAAAAGCTATATCTGGTAATCTTGATGATTTGATGCCTCCATCGGAAAGATATATATTCAGCTTCAATTCCAAGCAAGAGTTAAGCAAGTGGCATTTGTATTCTGATTCTGAATTTGGAGGTGGATCATTTCGTGCTACCCCTTACTAGTTTGCAACTTTTCATTATTTTAATTTCAGGGTTTTTAATGTTTCATTGTTACCCAGGTTTGTCCACTGCATCTCTGCAGATAACTGAATCTGAAAATGGTCTAACTTCTGGAATCTTCTCCGGAAACCTTTCTCTTGATGTCTCTGAGGGCTCTAAATGGAACATTACCCGTAGTGGCTTCTGTGGAATGCGCTCAAAAAAGGTCATTTTTTCTTTCTTTCCCTAAAACACTTTGTTCAACAACAAAACTACCAAACAATTTAAGGTTGTTATGTTAGCTTTCCATCTGTCACTACTCACTGGTCACTGCTTCACAAGTTACAACATTTTACATGGCTAGTGCTTATTGTTATATAATTGGTGACTAATTCTGATTATTATAATAAGTATTAACTAAGTTAGCTTTCCGCATTTCTTTGCATCTTTGCAGTTTGATGGCTTCATTGACTTGGATTCATATGATACTATTGCCATGAAACTTAAAGGAGATGGCAGATGTTATATATCTACTGTGAGTGCTCTTTTTCATTGTCAATGGCACAATGCCAAAATATCATTGTAGGAAATCTAGAGGGTTAAATTTCATTTCTGGATACAAGTATTGTAAATTTGTGATTGACTAGTCTGATATTGATGCAGATATACACAGAGAATTGGGTCAATTCACCTGGACAGATGGAAGATAATTCGTGGCAAGCTTTTGTATATGTGCCCAAAGGCAACTGGTATATTGCAAAGGTAAGTTCCATTTGCATCTCACTGTTTACAAGCGAATGAATCATATGATCGACTAACTCATATTGTGTTGTGATAACCTGCAATTTTGTAGGAAATTTTCTCAAATTTTGAGTGACTTATATCATGCCCTGTTGCTTGTGATTGTTTTTACTTTTTCCAGCCATAAACTATCTTACTAGTTATGCCAAATTAAATTGTGAAGAGTAGTTACCTTGATGTGAAAACTTCTCTGGGAATATGGACTTGACAATTCAGATCCATTGAAAGCCCATGCACATTTCTCTTGTACCTTTCCATATACTTTTCTTAGAAGCCTTACCACCGCAATGTTTCACAAAAGGTCTAGGTTGTGACTAAGAATAATATGCTGTCTAGCTTTGCTTATATGAACCTCTGGAGTATTATCGGTTTAATACATGGTTAGAATTTGTAAGTTGGAAAGCTTCTGTGGCATTATAGGAGGCAACTTTTGTGCAAAAATAAAAGGTGTTACTCTTTTCTGCAGAACGCATGCTAAACATTGGAATTTCTATGTTGCTTATATTTGAAACTGTCCCTGTAGATTTTATCATCGTATGTCATGGTTGTTACTCACTAAATTATCAACTTGTTACTCCCTCCGGTCTTATTTATAAGACAATGTTTGAAACTTTTTCATGGTCCTATCTATAAGACAAAGTACACAAATCTAGAAACATTTATTGTTTTTTCTCATATTTGCTTTTGTTGACCATTAAAGATTTTAAGGTGACACAATTACTATGGTAGTGAAGTTTAATTTTAAATAGGGGTAAACTTGTAATCTTATACTCCCTCCGTTTCTTTTTATCTGTCATTTAAGGTTTCTGCACATAGATTAAGGAATACAATAAGTGTGTCTTTTTAGCTCCATTGTTTACAAATATACCCTTTCTCTCTCTCATTGAAGCATTTAAAATTCTCCACCATTTCTAGTCATATGCAATAAATACTCCACCATTTAATAAATTTGGAAGAGGGTAAAGTTGGAAAATTAACATTTATTGTTACCTTGGTATGTGAAAACGACACTTATTTAGAAACAAATTTTATACTCTAAAATGACTATTAAAAAGAAATGGACGGAGTAGAGTAATTTCTTGAAAATCAACACATTAATTACTTTTCTTAATATAACCGTTGCTTGTTTTTGTACCTTGTTGATTTTATATAAATGTGAAAGTGAAGTGTTGGGTATCATTGGCCATATTAAGCACTGAAGTGGTGATACTTGGACATTTGGTTGCATTCTTTTCTATTATTAATTTCAATACTTTGGGTAATGGGTATGCACTTATTAATTTCATTGATTAACCAGATTCCTCTAGCTCGATATTTACCTACTTGGAGAGGGAATGTTATAGATGCACAAATAGAAATGAATCCATCCCGTGTTCTGGGCATGTCTTTAGCTGTCAATGCTGAGGGTGGTGTCCCAGGTGCTAGATCTGGTCCGGGTGATTTCAGAGTTGAACTTGATTGGATCAAAGCGACGAGAACAGAATGAAATATTGGTTACAGATAAAAATAAAAAAATTTGCTCTTCTTTTAGGTTGATAAAATTCTGACCCTGTTTTGTAATAATAATGTATCTATTTACGATTCATAAGAGAAAAATATATTTGGTAGTTATTCCAGGGTCAATGCTCTTCTGGTATTTATGACTGCTATAGCATGTCCAGTATTGGTTTTCGTATCCACATGGAAGCACTTGCACCAAACAGAATTCATTATTTTCACCATCTTCACGTCAGAATCAGGATTGATGGTCACTTGAAATTAATAGGTTACTGCAGACATAATGTTCATCTATTAATAGTGTTTGGTTTAGCATTTGGAATCCCTAAACCATACTATAGGCAAAATCTACCAGACAAACTTTTGCACAAACCATAGTTTGAGACTTTCCAATTACCAAATCGAACATACACCACCAAGTGGTATGAATTGGACAGAAAGGTGCATTACCACCAACCTTGTAAGTGCCCGTTTGGTTTAAATTTTGAATCATCCACAATCAATTCTGCAGAATTGATTTTAAATCACTTTTGTCTAACGTACTTCGTAAAACGTGCCTCATCCATCTCAACCATTCATTTCTAGAATCAATTCTACTCAACTGTAAACCAAATACGCCCTTAATAGGGTTAATTATCATTATGAACTTGTCTTGGATATAACATACACAACTTCAATATATCATGGATCCTACAATTGAGGCATAAGATTTTTTCCCCTTCTTTAAATACAAGCCACTACTTAGTCCTTATTATCTTTGACTAAAGCCTAAGATGAATAGTAGATAGGCAGGTGGAATGTTTATTACCAGTATGACTTATCTCATGCACCTTTCGGAAGAAATATCTCAATCTCATCACAATGAAAGGAAATGCATAAAAGGAAATCACTGGTTATTGGTTAAGCTGAATAACCTCTTACCAGTATAACTTTACAATGTTTAGTATTGAATTAGGTGTTTAAATTTATGACAGGGCAGTGCCTTGTTTTTTTATAATTGAAACGCAAATGCACATACATGGGCTTTTATATTGATATCAACAACACACATACATAAAAGGAAATCTGTCAGTTGCACTTACAGAATTTACTGAAAACTAAAGCAAAACCACGAGCTAGTTGGGTTTAACTTTGAACTTTGGCATTGAAAAGGGACTTTGTGGACTAATTCATATAATAAAGGTGTTCCTTTATCAAACCAAGCCACTAGATGGTTAATTTACCATTCTTGCTGCAACTTGCTATTTTTTTTTTAAATATTCTTTTTTTCCCCTTTCCTTTTCTGCATCATTACCAAGTTGGAAATGGGATTAAAGTTGATGGGGCCACACAACACAAGTAACTAAATAAAAGTGGTTGTATCTTAGCTGCATTAAACTGTCGTGTGGTGTCTATCAATATGCAACTTGTGAAATAGTTTCAATTGCTATATGTAGTCATTGGGTCAAGTTTAGGCAACTGAAGAAATAAATAAAAACATTGGGTGCTGTCATGCAGGAATCTCAAAATGACGTTGGATGGTTTGGCCCACAAACTTTTAAACGATTGAGATGCTGAGATGGGAGACGACGTGGACAAATGCCTTCCAACAACACCACGACAGGAAAGGATATGCCTATTCTTCACCTTAGAAATATGATCATCTAATTTTGAAAAATAAGATAAATAGGATTTTGCGCAAAATATAGTGAACCTATACACAGGTATCATATTTCTTTATTATATACACGGAAAAGAGCTCAAGAGTTTAATCCTCACAAAATACATTTTTAAAATGGATGGAAAGTTTTAAATGTGACTAAACTTCCTTAGTAATAAGAGATATCTATGATTAATAAAAAAAAATGCCAAACATATGCCAAACATAATGTACGTAAAATACTGTTATCTAATAATATCTTGTTACTATTATTTAGAGTTTAATAACATATAAATGTTATATGGCTTAAATATGTTTTTTTATTCCTCTAAAATATATGTGTTTTCATTTTCGTCCCTCTAAAAAAATTTGTCATTTAGTCCCCTTAAAATTTTTTCTTTTCAAATTAGTCCTCCCCATTAGAATAGTTAATAGAGTGCTGATATGACAATTAACAGGTGGACTACAAAGAAAGAGGAAATCTTAGAGGGACTAAAATGAAAACACATGTATTTTAGAGGGACTAAAGTGAAAACACCTGTATTTTAGAGGGACTACTATTCTAACAGCGAGGACTAATTTGAAAAGGAAAAATTTTAGGAGGACTAAATGACAAAAAAATATTTTAGAGGGACGAAAATGAAAACATGTGTATTTTAGAGAGATCAAAAATATATTTAAGCCAATGTTATATTTATTAAATGATATGATAATACATAATTAGAAGAGTGTAAAACTTTTTTTTTACAGTGACGTGTACAAGTTAATTTTTTTAATTAATATTTATTTAATATATGCAAATTTATTTATTAAATATATTTGTTAGTTTTAAATTTATTAAATTATATATCAAATTTTGTTAAAATGATTATAATATGACCTTATCCAGTAAGTAATAAATATAAAGAATAAAAAAATCTCATAAAAAACTAATATTGAATGCTCAAGATTAGCTTTTATACACTTTCATGCTCTAATATGAGGATACATATTTTTTTTTTCTTTGTAAATCTATATCTGCTTAGAAAATGAGCAGCTAATTTAGACTGGCTGATACAAAACTGAATAACAAACAAAAATTATGATTTCTCTCATAGTTTTCCATATCCCAAAATCTAGTTTGAGGTACAAATTGGTTTCATCCATGTATATGTTTGGCAAAATAATGGTTAGGTTGTGCTTGGACAAGTTTATAATATAATTTGATGAAAAACTATTTTTCTTTTATTAAGAGTGGGACCGTGAATTGCAAATTAAAATAAAATGAATCTAAGCAATAAAGTTCATTATTAATTATAAGTCAAAAAGAAAAGAAAATTCAAGCCTACATATAATTTAACAAGTGCATGCGCCCTTATATTGATATGAATGAGGGAGATTTATATTGCCTGATATGGACAATTCATGGAAGCTAGCTATATGGCTATGGATAGTCCACGTATATATGAAGTTACTTTTTCCTTCTATATAGTTGTATTGTAAGAGAGTGTCTCCTTTAACTATATATCTATCAATCAGTGATGAATACATACATATACTATACTCTCTGGTTCAGAATTCAGATGATAGTCGTGCGTGTGGCACGTGATTTCTAGGGGTTTCCAGCCCAATATGGCCATGTAGACTTTTTTTAAGGGACCACCACCATATACGGTTCAATACTTATTGGTCCTACAGGATCATACATCAACTCTACTTGATTACATCACATGCATGAGGGTCTTCCTTCAAAATATCACTACATATGATTTGTTTGTGTCCATATATTTATAAAAAGAGTAATAATAAAAATAATAAATAGAGCAGTTTGATTTTTTATTTTTTCATAAATAATTTGTTTTCTTAAATTGAGAAAAGAATAGTTAATTAATGTAATTTATAATTTTGTTATTCCAACTAATTAAATAAGTATAAATTAAGATGCAACACACAAATTAATAAGTAAAATTAGAACTACGGTATCACCTTTTTTTTTATAAATTTATTGTTATTGCTTTTACTCCCCTGCTCAATTAAATTTACTATATACTTCCTATCATTTTTATAAGAAACTTTTTATAAATTTTTGTAGTTTTTTTCATAAGGCACTTTACAACTTTAATGAAACATTTATTACATTTTTCCTTATTTATACCCTTATTAAATTTAATGTCTTTCCAATTATCAAATGATAGTGGAGTTACTTAATGATATTAAATAAGGGTAGAAGTAGAAAGTTAAACTATTTTAAAAACTCAAATAAAATTAATTAATTTTAATTATTTTTATTGATACGTGGTTAAATGTGTCTTATAAAAACGACCGATGCGTATATAACAACAAATTTTCAACAATCAATCTAAGCACATATACCTCTCAGTAATCTATACACATTTACCCCAAAACACACATAATAGATCAGCCACCTAAAATTCCTCATCGCTAACAAATGCACTAATATATATCACACATTTTTTTTTTAAAAAAAAAAGCACAATGCTATGGCCAGCATCACGTAGAATTGGACATATACACACACATAGTTACGTACCAATCAGCAATCCAAGTGGTCACTCTCCCTTGCACTTTCACAAACCTAACAATTTAACAACAACCCAGCACAAAAACAACCACCATTGAGTTATATAAAATACCTCTTGCATTAATTGCGAATTTTATCCGGAATTGTCATATAGCCATTGCCATGCTAAACTCCTGATATTAATTTCAATCATAGCCATTCTTACGACATTGTTGCACAAATGCATATTTCTGTACCCTTGTTTCCTTGCCTTACCATTGAAATACAAATACATTACAAAATGAATTGTATTTTATTAGATTTTAATCCGTATATATATTGTCAATATGTAAAAAACAATTGCATTGTTATTAAATGTAGGTGTAAATTTTTTTACACTTAATAATATATACAATTTAAATTCTTTTCATTATATATAATTCATATATTAATATAAACACATTGGTATATATAATATTTGTTTTTCAATCGTTTAGATTTAGTCTCTTGTAGACAAATATCTCCTCTTCCGCTTCCATCAGCTTTTCCACTTCCACCACCATTATAATCTCTCCCAATCCGCTTCTAACAATACTTCCACCCACCTTGAATAATGGTTTACATTATAATCTCATCATTCACCACCTCCCCGCTTTGATCACTACCTTGGTCATCGCGACTTCCTCTACACTTTCACTATCTCCATCCAAAAAGAGGAAAGAAAGTACTTACCTTTTCCTTGCTTGTCATCACAGCGATCCCATAAGTCCTCATGAATATGTATAAAGCTTCATCAACACAATAACTTACATGAGCTATAATGGTTTACTATTTGCAAAATTGCAAATGTGGCTATAGTTCTCCATTACATATACCTTCATGTTGACTCAACATTTTCTTATTCTTGATGTGAAGACAGGTGAAACACCTCCTAAATGTCAAGAAAGGAATAGGGGGAATTTCAGAAGGAGGAGGTAACAATAGACATAAAAATGGCAGAAAACAAAAAATCTCATATGGTCATGATGTTTCCTCTAATGATTCCCATGGAATTTCTGCTAAGTAATGTATTTGATGCCATGCTAATTGCTATGCATCAACCTTAGCATTTTGGTTATGAGAACACCACAATCTTGACTTGTTGCTAAGCTGGTGGCAGAATTGTAATTCCATTGGAAGATCAAAGCAACTATACAGCTAGAAAAATAAGAGGGGAATATCATATTTTATATTAGTACTAATAGCTGTCATTGTATATCAATGCTAAGAGATTGAAATGAAATCAATTGACAACCCATTTTAGTCCCTTTATTTATGCAGATTGCTACCGGTTTCCTTTTAACATAATTAGCCATTTACTTCAGTACAGTTCTTTGTGTTCACTTCCAATTTGAAAGGAATATTTTTCTTGTTTTGCCTAAACTGGACAAGGGAAAGAAAGGTTAATAGGAATAACAGAACCTAAAGCAAGCTAATTCACTGTTATATTGAGTATTGACCAATTCACCATTCATGTGATAAATAATAAATTATACCTTTTCACTTTCCTTAAGATATTTTCCATGCATCATAAAAACATGTGGAGCTATTTGTGTTGAGAAGAAGAAATGAATCCAAGTCAGGAAAAATGGCAGTTGGTGGGTATTAATTTATATATGGACGGTCCTACAGCACGTGGGGAGAGACCCTACTTGATTTAAAATAAAGCAGATATTTCACAACACACTTCTTGTTCACTTTTGGTTTTGGGACCCAAATTCCAAGCAAGTAGGCCAAATATTTTCAATGCTTGCTAGAGTTGTGATTTGTGGGTCCTTAAAGCACAATAAGTGGTTGCCTTTAGTCACACAAGTTGTGTAACTTGTGTTTAACATAGAATATGGTTTGATTGATGTGCATAATAATTTCCAAGCATTTAAGCCAAAAAGGGAAAAACACACCACCCACAACTTGCAATGTTGTTGTCATTCTTGTTGATTAGTATTTGGTAGTTGAAATGTTACCTAATTCAGCATTCTAGATTTGTCGAACCGGGAAGGTAGCTCAGATTTTTTTAACTCAAGAATCATCATTCCATTGAAGATAACAAATAGTAATATTTGCAAGTGTAATAATAAAAATAAAAAAGAAAAACAAGTGGACCAAGTTGTGGCAGTAGAGCATGTTTTAAATAGCAATAGGGGCTATAAAAATTAATAATAAAGCTAAAAGATATAGGGACACTCTAGAAGAGAACCCTCTGTGCAAACTAGAGACACACAATCCACGAGTTGATTGCCACAAATATTGTTTGGTAGTGCCAAGTTGCTATAGAAAACTACCTGTACTCGCTTAATCTAAGCCTTCCCTTTAGGAACCAACTCATAGTTCAATCCCTCCCTCCCCAAAGTGAGAGTGACAAGCAGGCATCAATTCATATATAACTGGTATTGATATTAGTATGTCCCTTTATACATATTAGTATATAGAACTATTACCATTTCAGGGGGTTGATCTCATCAGGGGGAGGAGCAAAATTCATTCCTTGAAAGAAAAGAAAGAGAGAACAGGAGAGGGTCCGAATTCATTAAAAAAGGGGAGTGGATGTTTGAGGAGGAGACTGGAGTTCTGATAAAAAAAAAGGGGGGGGAGGTTGAGTGCAAAGTCATTCATTGAAAAAGAAAGAGGGAGGACCGTGAGAACAGAAGAATGTGCAAAACCCAGAGAGCATAAGCAACAGTTCATCACACAGTTCATCACACAGACATTAATTCTTTGGGTATGAACCATTTATCCCTCGCTTCATTTCTCTATGAAACCACTCATTTATTCAAATCATATTCAGTATCTGCACATGTTACCATACCACATAGCAAAAATAAACACAAAACAGAATACATCCAGCAACACTTTTTTTTCTTTCTCACAGTCCGGTTACATCCAAGTTGAAAAAAATAATAGAAACAGCAACAGCAACAAACCCTCCTCCAACACAATCACCATATCAAAATCAACCAATAATTTCAATAATCATCCATCAACACATAATTTTTAACAATTTCATTCAGTCCCTTATACAGTCCCATTACAGACATCAAATTAGAAAAGAAAAGCAAAAAAAAAAAAAAACACACCACCCTCTGTGTGCTCAAGATCATCCACTGTCCAGCCATCCACCACTCAGTCATGCCTGCGGCAACCGTTGCTGCACCACCATTGCCACCACCGTGACAGCCACAATCCAGAGGGTCCCTGCAGAGAAAAAAGAAACAGATCCATAAACTTAGAGAGAGAGAGAGAGAACCGAGATAGAAGAGATGGAGTAACTGTTGCGGCACCTCCCTGGCCGCAGCCGCGGCGGCGCTTGCCGCCGCTCCTGCACCTCGTCCCCACCGCTGCGAAGCTCACAGCAGCCCCCGTCACCGCTCCAGCCGCGATCTGCCACCGCAGAGTCGCGGCGTCCTCCTCCCGCGGGCAGCCGCACCACCCACGCCCTGTAGCGCCGCTCTCCCACACCCCCTGTTACGAGAACCGTCGTCTGCGTCTGCCTGCACCGCCATCACCGCGCGCAGCCTCCCCTTTCCCTGCCTCCCCGCCGCGATACGCGGCCAAGCACACCACCACCGCTGTCGCGCGCTAGCGCCGCCGTCTGCGGCCGCTCGCCCTGCCGACGTATCCCCTTGCTGCAGTGTCGCCGGCGGCTGCTGCTGTTCCCTCCATGGCTGCCGCCGCCCCCTTCTCCTCTCTTCCCCTTTTTCCCCAAAAGTAAACCCTAACAGAGAAGGCCAATGATTCTGGGAATTGGAACTTAAAATGGGTTTATTATTTTGAAGAATCTGGTTAAGTTTTGTGTGCCCTTTAAGTTTTTTTGTATGGTTAAAGAACGAATTGGGCTGGGGAAGTCACCAAGGCCTAGTCCGTTTCTTTGTTTTATTTTTTACCCTCTTCTTTTTTGTTCTTCTTCTTTCTTTTCCTTTTTCTTCCTTTGTTTCATGATGGGCAAGTGATGAAATTCTAAGGCGCAATTTTTTTTTTTCCGACTATACTACCAAATTAGTCCCGAAAGATTCCTGATCGTGCAGTTTAGTCTCTTAGAGAGTCAAAATTCCAAATTGGTCCCTGAGAGATTGCTCTGTCATGCAAAATGGTCCTTTTCAGGCAAAATGGTCCCTGAAAAACAAGTAAAATAGTCCCTGAGACATTAAAAAGTCATGCAAATTAGTCCTTGAAAAGCTTTTCAGGCAAAATGGTCCCTGAAAAACAAGCAAAATAGTCCCTGAGACATTAAAAAGTCATGCAAATTAGTCCTTGAAAAGTGGCCTTTTGACCATTTTGCATGACAAAGCAATCTCTCAGGGACCAATTTGGAATTTTGACTCTCTCAGGGACTAAACTGCACGATCAGGAATCTTTCGGGGACTAATTTGCTAGTATAGTCTTTTTTTTCATATGTTGTGTGCATATTTATTTCCTTTATGTTCTCTGAGTTTGAGCCAGTGAAGATATATGAGATTCACTCATTTTTATCATATTGTTCATCTATTATTATTATTGTTATTACTATTACTGTTTTTATCATCATCATTATTATTATCATCATTTGTCATTTGTTAATATTATTGTTATTATTATTACTACTGTCATTTTTATTACTATTATTATCATCATCATCATCATTATTGTTATTCCTATTAATGTTGTTATTATTATCAGTATTATTGTCATTATCATTTGTCATTTGTTAATATTATTGTTATTATTATTATTACTGTCATTTTTATGACTATTGTTGTTATTATCTTTTATTGTTATCATTATTGTCATTATTATTATTGTTATTATTATCAGTATTATTGTCATTATCATTTGTCATTTATTAATATTATTGTTATTATTATTACTACTGTCATTTTTATTACTATTCTCGTTATTGTCTTTTATTATTATTATTATTATTATTGTTGTTGTTATTGTTATTATTATTATTGTATTTTGTTTATTATGTGTTCCATTTCATATCATTATCATTCATTCCTATTAGTAATTTTTTAATGTTTTTTATTTTTTTTAATCTATTTAACTTGTCATTTCATGATTGAAATTATTTGTTCATCCTTTTTTAATGTGGTTTTAATCAAGTTCTTTTTTTTAAGGTTCTCTTTCTAAAATCTCAATAAAAATAAAAAATATATGCATGTTTTCTAAAAATAAAAACATAGAAAATCAAAACAAAAATCTTTCCAAAAAAATCACTTTCAAAAAATTTTAAAAAAAATCAAAATTAAAATGTTTTCAAATTCTCTTTTTCAAAATTAAAGTCAATCATTTTCCCAATCATTTGGCCTTTCAGAACTACGTGGCTTTGATTTTCCCATTGCACGTGGGGATATGTAGAAGCGGGGTTACCTCGTCAAGCCAAAATAAACAAAACGTTTTTTTTTTCTTTTAATTCATAATTTCGTTTCTTTTTAATAAGTTTCGTCATTTATTTTTAAAAAATACCAAAAACATTAAAAATTAAAAATAACCAAAAAATATTTTAATGTGTTAAACTGTTTAGAATTGGGGTAAGACAAATATTTTTAAAAGTTAATTTACTTTGCACAATTAATTAAAGGTAACTGTTTTTAACAGATGTTGTAGGGTGTTAACACCTTCCCTACACATAATCGACTCCCGAATTTAGATCTCTTGTTCGCAGACTGGTTTTCAATTTAAAATCATTTTGGGTTTTCCAATTTTCCCAAACCAAATAAATTGGTGGCGACTCCGTTTATTTTTATTTTTCCAACTCGTCGCCCCCGTCGTGACCCCGGTTACGACGGAAAGTAAAAAGTGTTACTCTATGTTTTTACCATGCATTCATTGCATGCTGATGACATTTTCAGGTTGTACCATCCCTGAAAGATCCTAATTCCATAATTTCAGTGCTTAGCTTCAACTACTGATTTAAGCTACTAGGCTTGTAGTTGTAGCCCATGTCACTTTTCTTTGTTAGTTAACATTAAATTAAAAAAAAAATTATTCCACAAACACAACCTATTTCCAAAAGTGAGCTCCACAACCTTTTATCAGTTTTTGTACCATCTGATAATGACAATTAAGAGTGAGCAATCAATTCTCAAAGCTGTTAAACAGCCCTAATAATATAGTGGGGCCCTTTCTTTCATTTCTCTCCATTAACAATTCACAGTCACGCACAACACATAGAAATAGAATAGAAAAAAAGGAGTTAAAGGACTTTCACATTCACAGAGAACCTTCTGGACACACTATCCCTCAAAATATCTCCAGCACCAAGGAATCTCAGCCCTACATCACCACCTCTAATCCTCATCTCACAGTAAAAAAAAAGACTTATATGGTTTAATTATTAAAAATAAAACATTATTCTCACTCTCATTTAAATAATATGAAAATAAAATAAAATAAACTATATAAGGGACAGAATTGAAGGTCTCTGGAGTGTTCATGAGGCTAAGAAGGGAGGACCCTTTCCCTTGTTCTTCCCCCTTCACTAGTCACAACAAAAACAAATGCCAAGTTGGTATTTTTTCACAAATTATTATGTAGCCCAAACCCAAGTTGTCATTCAACTTTTATAATATATATATATATATATATATATAAAAGATATATAATCACATAGTAATACTATAGTGATTTTGTATGTATGTGAGGAAAACAGAGAGAGTTTGGTGTTTTTTGTTTTAATTTATGTTATGGTCGTACGGAGTTTGTGTTTTGATTGGGCTTGGTTGATTCAATTCGCCGACAAGAAAGTTTAGTTTGATATTTGTTTGGTTCTGTGGAGAGTTTTCGATTGGTGTTGTTCTTCAAAACTACTAGTTGTGAATTGAAGTTTGGATTGGTGTTGTTATAGTGATAATGGCTAATGAAGGAGGCAAAAGCAATGACTTCTATGCGATCCTGGGCTTGAATAAGGAGTGCACTAAATCAGAGCTAAGGAATGCCTATACGAAACTTGCACTGGTTAGAATTGAATCATCTAAATGCTTCCTTCTGGAACTTTCTTTCTTTTTATTTACCTTACTACCTTGTTTCTTTAAAAAAAATTCACATGGGTCTTCTCAAAATCACCTTTTCATTGTTGATACAACTCAATTATGATCAACTTTCTCCATTCTCATCACCAAAAGAGTTTCTATTTCCTGTGTTTTGGTAATTGCATAAAGTAAATTTAAGTCCATGTGTGGAAAAATTTGTAAAAAAAACAGAGAAAATTGAAAATGATTTGTTATTGTCATGGAAGTTGGAATTCTTTAGTAAGGAAAGGTGTTATTTTTGTTTGATGGGATAGAAATGGCACCCAGATCGTTGTTCAGCGTCCGGGAATTTGAAGTTTGTGGAAGAAGCTAAGAAGAAATTCCAGGCAATACAACAAGCCTATTCTGGTAATTCTACTTGCCATTTTACTTCCCTGCTTCATTTTCTCTTCCAAATTGAAATAAAGTTGGAATTTTTATTTTCATTTATTATGAATTGTGTTTTTCTTGTGTGGCAGTTTTATCTGACTCAAACAAAAGGTTAATGTACGATGTAGGAGTCTACGACAGTGATGATGACGAAAATGTAAGTCACCCACCTCACACATTTGTTCCCTGCAGTTAATATTTGTTGAAGAGAAGAAACCTAGTTTGAGTGTTTTGAATTTGATCCCTTTTTTTGAAAATGAATCCTTTTTGTCATTTTTATATGGTAAGATTATAAGAAAAATTCCTTTCTATATCTGTTTTCTTAAATATTTATAATTTTGGATAAGATTTTACTTATTTATATGATATGAAATTTGAGAGAAGCTTTAATTTTTTTATTGGTTGTCCTGTTATATGCAGTCTTGTCAAGTCATGTTTCTTTTTGCACCGTCCATTTTTAATTTTTTTCCTACTTGAGGTATCATCTTCGGGATTGATAAGAATCCACTTTGTCCAACAGATGTTGGACACTCTATTCCATGAGATTGCCCCAAAGGCACCACAATTCACAATTTTTTTTTTCGAGTCAAGTCAATTGGTGTCTCTCATAGCATATGGGCATGTTGTTTATAGATTTCAGTAAAGAGGGAATAATTCATGGAATCGGGTTTGGTTTTGGCCTATTTTGGGGTAGGGGTTGAGGTGAATTGTATCTAAGGAAGGAGTATTTGTGATTGATTCAATAATTTTGATGAGCTAATCTAATAATGAGTTTCCATTTGCAGGGCATGGGGGACTTCTTGAATGAAATGGTCACAATGATGAGCCAGACTGGTCCAAATGTGAGCCCTCTTTAATTCATTGCAATATTTTTTTGCTTGTAATTAGTGGAACATTAGGTGACAAAAGCAAGTTACAAACAATGTTCTTTTATATATATATTTTGTTTAGTGGATAAAGTTAGACATAAACAATTAAACATAGTGTCTGCTTTAGTCAAGTACTATATAGTTATTTATACATTTTTTTTGTTATTTTCAATGGGCCATTCCAGGATCAGGGGTCTACCTTTTCCCTTTTGTGATTGGGCCATAACTATATTTGTATTTTGTTGGTCCAAATGTTGGGAGGATATTACTGAAGTTTCTTGCTGCATACCAAATCAGCAAGTAGCTGAGGACTGATAAACAAGATTTGGCATAACAATTATCAATCTCCTGTGTTTTCCATATTGGTCAACTAAAATTAACTTGTCACATATTCTTTTTGTAATGTTATTGACTTATATGTCTTAGAATTCCTCAGAGTTTTTAAAGAAATATTTTTGGTATGATATTTTGGTGATAATTTGATCAAGAGGTGAAGGCATCAAAAGGTTGGTTTTAAAAGTTCATTGGGGTATACATAGACAATTGATGAAATTATATGTGTATAAAATAACAGGAAAATGGTGAGGAGAGCTTTGAGGAGTTGCAACAGCTGTTTGAAGAGATGTTTCAAGCAGATATTGGATTAGATGGAAGCACATCTCTTTCTGCTGCTGGTTGCTCTACTTCATCTACTTACATGACTTACACTGAAAATTCTAATTCTAATAAACGCAATTCCACTGAGATAAATTTTGGGAAGGCAAAGGATTCTTCTAACTTTGATGCCAATTACCAGAACTTCTGTTTTGGGGTTAGTATATTCTACTTTTTTGTTATATTATTTCATTTGATATAACATCCATGGCATACACATTACATCATGATTATGAGAAAATGAAGTGGGAAAAGCATGCAAATCTTAAGACTTAGGCCTTAAATTCCCAAAAATTACATCCTCAGCCTAGCTTCTGTTCTTGCAAGTTACATGTATATTGTATAATTGTGGAATGTGGGGGATTTTGGGATTCTTTCTTCCTAGGCTCTATGTTGAATGAAGGAACCAAAAATAGTTTTGAAAGCCAGAAGAATAGGTTTACCATGTAATTGAGTTTTGTGGTTTACTTTAAAGCAGACCTGATTTATGAGGTTATGGGGATGATACAATGATTTGCATGATCTGTTAGTGTATATATCTTTTCAGATTATGCTAAGACAAGAGCAAATTGGTTAAGAGAAAAGATAGTTTATTCGTGTTGAATCTTTCTCAAGGGTCTTTTAATTTGTGGTATCTTTTCTGTTGCCCATGTCCTCAAGGTTGATCTTGTAAATTATCATTATCAATGAATGAGGATACAAAATAATGGAGTGTGTGTAAGTATCTGAAAGTGGTAAGTGATTCCCCTCGGTCTTCTTCTTACAAAATGTCATCTATCTCAGGTTCTTTGGCTGATAATGTAGTGTTTTCTTAAATCCCCAATTCTTATGGCATATTTCATGCATTATATAGCTGGATTTATATATGCAAAATTGCAAATGTGGCTTAGTTTATTGAAATAGTTCTCCATTACATATACCTTCATGTTGACTCAGCATTTTCTTATTCTTGATGTGAAGACAGGTGAAACACCTCCTAGATGTCGAGAAGGGAAAAGGGGGAATTCCAGAAGGAGGAGGTAACAATAGACATAGAAATGGCAGAAAACAAAAAATCTCATATGATCATGATGTTTCCTCTAATGATTGCCATGGAATTTCTGCTAAGTAATGAATTTGATGCCATGCTAATTGCTATGCATCAACCATAGCGTTTTGGTTATGAGAACACCACAATCTTGACTTGTTGCTAAGCTGGTGACATAATTGTAATTCCATTGGAAGATCAAAGCAACTATACAACTAGAAAAATAAGGGGGAATATCATATTTTATATGAGTACTAAGAAATACTGGACCAAAGATGTCACAAATGCCTTGCAAATTTGATGGTAGTGGCACCTTCAATATATGTACCAATAGCTATCATTGTATATCAATGCTAAGAGATTGAAATGAAATCAATTGACAACCCATTTTACTCCCTTTATTTATGCAGATTGCTACCTTTTTCCTTTAAACATAATTAGCCATTTACTGCAGTATAGTTCTTTGTGTTCACTTCCAATTTGAAAGGAATATTTTTTCTTGTTTTGCCTAAATTAGTCAAGGGAAAGAAAGGTTAATAGGAATAACATAACCTAAAGCAAGCTAATTCACTGTTATATTGAGTATTGACTAATTCACTATTCCAAGTGATAAATAATAAATTATACTTTTTCACTTTCCTTAAGATATTTTCCATGCATCATAAAAACACGTGGAGCTTTTGGTGGTGACAAGAAGAAATGAATCCAAGTCAGGAAAAATGGCAATTGGTAAAAAACATTAAAAAGCACGATTTTCAAAAAAGCACGATTATAGTAAAAAGGCACGATTTTCACTCTCCACCATGATCCATTTACCAAGTTTATAGTAAAAAAGCACGATTTTCAAAATAAAGTTTCAAACTATTCACAAAATTGCCATTAAAAAGAGCGGGAAAATGAGAATATCAGACTCAACTCCTTTATATATATAAAGATTAAGAGAGAATCACAAATAACGTATATATTCAGATTCCAAGTAATTGGTTTAGTTATATATATAAACATGTGATTGTGTGCTTAATACCCACACATCACTAAATTGTGAAGAGTAGTTACCTTGATGTGAAAACTTCTCTTGGGAATATGAACTTGACAATTCAAATCCATTCAGGGACGGATCCAAGGGGGGCAAGCATGAGTGTTGGCCCCCCTCCCTCACTACATTACATATACACTGTATACAAAAAAAAATTATTATCAATATATATATATATATGTAATAATTAAAAAATAGTTAAATAAAATAAGTGTAATGTATTTAACTAGGTTTCAACCTGTGCGATGCACGGTCCATCACAACTCATAATGCATACTTAAACGTTTAATTTAAAAGACAAGAACGAAAATAAGAACAAACTCTCTCACTACGTATCTATGTCGCCATATATAAAAGGATAATTAAATTAATAGGTCCCAACATCGTTAAAATATTTTATTCATATCCTTTGGAACACCTCTTTGTAGACAATATTCTTGGTGTGTTTAAAACGTTTGGAAGTCTCATCACAGATCAGGATTTTTAACCCTTCCATACTGGAGACTCGAGAAACAACAACATACAATTGGCCATGAGAGAAGACAGGCTTCGGGAGAAAAACACCAACGCGTGACAACGTTTGTCCTTGACTTTTATTTATAGTCATCGCAAAACACACAGTTAATGGGAATTGGCGCCTTTGGAATTTAATAGGACTCATATTGTCAGACGGAACTAAATTCATTCGAGGAATATAAACTTTGTTGCCAACGTGTGTTCCCGTGACAACAACAGCTCCGATATCGTTCATCCCCATCTGTTCCACAATCAATCTTGTGCCATTACATAATCAAGCCGAGATATCAAGATTTCTTATCAACATGACCGAAACACCCATTTTTAACACCAACCTATGATCAGGCATTCCAGAGCATCGTATATCATTTAAAAATTCTGCTGTCAACCATTCAGCCTGAATGCTTATTGCCTCGTCGCCCTGCCACGTAGAATCACAACTTAATAATAACTTTTCCTCCCCAGGGAATAATGACATAACAAAGTCATTGACAGTGCGAACAACTTCATGGGTTGGAGCTAATATTGCCTTGTCATGAAAAAAAACCAAGAGAACAAAAATTATTTTGAAGTTCAGGGTATGTTGTCATGACTATGTCTGTAATGGGATCACCTACACCATGCAAGAGAAGATCATCTGGTACTTCAACCTCAGTCTCACCATTATTATAACTCCCAAGTTTCCCATCTCCAATGGCTAGAATCCAATAAGCAAACCTCTTAACCTCAGTTGACTCAAGCCCAGTTGACTGTGATTGGAGTCACATGTTAATCGTCAAGTTCAAGACTTCACAATGCTTCCATAATCGTGATGAATTTACAGTCGCCATTACAACTTCCGCCCTATTTGCTTTAGGAATAACAATCAATATTTGCCTAAAATCTCCACCAAGAACAACAACCTTCCCTCCAAAGACCCTTTCACTGCTATCAGAAGTCTCAAACCGCATTAAATCTCTAAGTGTTCTGTCAAGTGCCTCAAATGCCCACTTGCTAACCATGGGGGCCTCGTCCCATATGATGATGTTGGCGCGTTGGAGCAACTCAGCCTTTGGACTACCTTGCTTAATACCACAACATGAATCTTCATCCAAACATAATGGAATATTAAACTGCGAATGAGCAGTCCTTCCCCCGGGAAGCAGTAATGACGCAATACCGCTAGATGCAACATTCAAAACAATTTTTCTTTCTGATCTAAGCTTTTATGTTATTGTCTTCCAAAGAAAGGTTTTCCCTGTGCCTCCATATTCGTAAACAAAGAAAAAACCACCACAACCGCTATGGACAACATTCAAGACCTTTTCATATACAACTCGTTGGTCATCATTCAATTGTTGCATATGCTCAGCATGCAATTTGGCCATCAAGTTAACATCAAAGTTCATCTCATTGAACACTAAGACGTTACCAAATTAAAAAGTATCCGATTCATCTGGACATGGTATACCATCAAAGTCCTTTAGTGACTTTCCATTTAACTGCAAAATGTTCTCCACCTCCAGCAAGTATAAATTTCTCAGACGATTTGCATCAATTTTAAGTCCTACAGGAAAAGAAAAATTTATTAAGTTTAATAGATTGACCAAAATTGAATAGGTACAAAAATATTTATTACCTGCGCAATGCAGCATCTTTCGATGTTCGTATACGATTCCATCCGCCAACAACCGCCATGTCTTTTCCCACACAACAGTCGGGTTGTTCATAGAAGAAGACAACAATAAGCTAACAAACAATTCCCTGAGATATTTTCCAGATGCCATTGTTGAAGCTTCCACAATCCCATCAATGAACTCGCTGTCGTCATTGATAAGTGAAAATTAGCTGATAAATTAGAGCACTTTTTAGTTGACTTATCAAGGATAAAATGATAATTTTGTCCCAGTTTAATCCCTTTTTATTAAATATTAGATAAATTGTATTTATTAATCTTGGATTTGAATTTGATGCTATTTTGATAGAAATATTGCTAATTTTTGCAGAATATTGCATGGATTTGATTTGAGGGAAAGATAGCATCAAATGAGGAAGATATCTGCAATATTTGAAGTTTAAATGAAGGCATTTAATGAAGATTTGAAGATTATTTGAGAGCAATTAAAGAAGATATCACTTCCAATTAAACAAAGATTCTGCAGACAACCTTCCCAATAAAATCCAAGATGCTCAATAAATGCAGAAATTTCATCAAGAAAAGGGAAACAAGGAAAGACAAATCAACCAAAACCAGTCTCGGGGAGAGATCAAGATAAAAAGAGAAAGTTTGAAGCTGCAGGACGCATTCTGCGCTTCAACTTGCGCTGTAGCGCAAGGTGAAGTGCAGCTCTCTGGATCTTGCGCTGCATCCTGCCCTGTAGCGCAGGGTGAAGTGCAGATCACGCTGATTCTTGCCCTATTGCGTTTTTAGATAGATTTCTCCCTAATTTTCTTTGTCTTTCTTTAGCTTATAAATAGGAACCTCTTGCACCAGATCAAAGTGTGCACGATTATTGTAATTCAGTTATATTCCAGTGATAATACACCAATTCTAATTTTAGAGTAGGAGAGGAGGAGCGCTTCACAAGGATTGAAGATGGTGACAGCATCTTCGGTGGTTTGTATGACTACCATGTGTAGTTAACTCTCCATTAAGATTGAATGTAAGCGATTCCATTTCCAAGTGTATGTTGAACTCTATCTATTTATTTATGCAGTTCCCTAACTATAATATTGGTAATCTTGTTCTATGCTTAATTCCTAACTTCCGCGCTTGCGCCGGAGTTATAGGCTAGTTTGTAATTAACGTTACGACTAGGATTGAGTTTGGGGGAGCCTAGACATAGGAAACTCAACCTTTGAGTGAATAAGAATACTCGGTAGCCAGTGAACCGACACATGGGCGTTGCTAGTGATTGATGGGTAGTGTGAGTACTCTAATGAAGGGCGTCTACAGGATAGGCATGGTTATTAAATTACCGATAGCAAAGGATTAGTTGATTGTCAATCCAGGAAGCGAACCGTGGATGTATTCTAATGAGTGATAGGTAGTGACAGTACTCTAGCGAAGGTGCGTCCAGAGTAGTAGGTCTCGTTTATCAATTAACTCTTTACAAAACAGAATAATAAAAGCATAATAAGCCGAGGGTAAGTCTGTCGCTTGGGAGAACCCGCATGGATTACTTTTGAGTGTGAGTGGCGCCTGGTAACTCGGGGTCTTAGCAATATAGTTTGTCTACAGTATTATAGTTCAAAGCCTATAAATATTGGGTAGTCTCGACATACATGAGGGGTGTGATGAGATGAAGTTCAATCATAATCCAAGTAAAGTGTCTCTAACTCTTCCTTTCTAATTCATTAATTATTGAATTTCAGTTTATAATTTCCGCAACAATATTCTCAAAAACCGTTGTTTTTCTTGATAAATAGATCACGAATATACGTGAATTGACCGTTCCCTGTGGATACGATATCTTTCTTACTATTATACTACTGGATTTAGGGGTGTTCGCGGATTGGATTGGATCGATTTTGAGAAAAAATCATCCAATCCAATAATTTCGGTTTTCTCATTTAATCTTCCAATCGGTTTTGATTTTTTTCCAAATCCAATCCAATCCAATCCAATGTTAATCGGTTTGGATTGGATTGGACTTCGGTTTCTTAAATAAACTAAAAAAATGAAGTTATGAAAGCAATATTATGACATCATTACTAGGTTCCGAAATCGTTCATCATTTACCAGTTTAAAGCCGAATAGTTATGCTTTACCAAATTGTTAATGTTTCTTGAATAAATAAGTTGTAACTTTAAATACTTAATTAGATATGAGGGTGGATCCCAATTCCATTGTCCATATAACAGTATCCGCTTATGGTAAACCCAATATGATAAAAACATGCAATTATCTTATTCTATCATATAACATACAGATTACTTGATGGCTTTCAATCCCATGATTGAACATTATTCGTTAAATATAGTTGCACAATAATAATTTTTTTACATCATCACAAAAAAATATCAATAATGATAATATATTTAAATGTTTAGAAAAAATTGGATTGGTTTGGATTTGATTGGTTCTCACATGCAGATCCGAAATCCAATCCAATAAAAAATTTCGGTTTTTTGCGGTTTGCGGTTTTTTCGGTTTACGGTTTGTTTGGTTTGCGGTTTTTTGGATCGGTTATTGTGGTTCCAATTGGATTGGATTGGATTTGAACACCCCTAACTGGATTTTTGGTTCGCTTTCCAGAAACCCATCAGTCATTTAAGAGACCGAGTGCCCCACATGCATCACGGTAGCATGGGTATGTAATATCATTGACTGTTCGTAGATCTTCATAACTTGTACACCCTCGTTGTACATTTAACAACAGCCTCATATAATACAACTCTCCAAAGCCGACAGGAACAAAATTCATGCGGCCAATAGAGAACCCACTCTTCCTTGGACGCCACTCTTGGTGATCACCATCGTATACAAAAGCCTTTGGGAATTCACCATAAGTAAGGTTCCTCCCCTCATGATACAAAGCATTTGCACTCATCCATGCCAAAAAAATTGTATTTTTGTCTCTCTGGCGTTGAACGACATTATCCAAACAATCACTGTCCTTGAATACAATGACCTGTTGATCTTTCAAATGGAAAGTCAACATCTGCACTGATGGCCATCTGTGATGGATATCAAAAGCAAAGATACGCCAAACTGATTCACAAGGAGATAAATACCTACAATCATAATACTGTTGTATCTCATCAATTCCTTCGGCCGCATGATTTGAACCACTTCCTGTGCTAAGAGCAACCGTGACTCGATCAACCCCTTTATTTACATATTTAAATAGGTATTTAATGGAATCAGACTTGTTGCAATATTCAATGTTAATATGAGCCTGATACTTCATCAACAAATATGGGTTGTATGGAACAACAAACTTGTTGTCCAACTCAATTCCCATCCGAACAGTATTAATACCACTATCTCTTCTCCTATAGATAGGATACCCTTCACTATCAAAGATTGTCACATCGTTGAACTTCTTAGGGAAATACTTTGAACATCTACCATTCCTCATACACGGTGATTCACTCCGAGCATTCCCGCATGGGCCATGCACCATATAGGTCGAAACAACTTTAAATAACGTAGGATATTCAACTGGATCAGGGAGTTCTGCACATATAACAAAATTTATCATCTCAGGAGTCCCAAGCTTGCTATGTGATTCTAGCCATAATAGAATATGCGCATGAGGAAGCCCATGCTTCTGGAACTCAATTGAGTACATGCCTAGAATTGTAAAATATAGTGGTTAATAGAGTGACTTAATGACAATGCCCACTTATAAAAATCTCATCAAGTAAACTATTTCACAAGACGAGGCACATACTTGCATTAACCTTACCAAAGAATTCCCCCCGTTTGAAATCGTGCATGAGCTTAGCCAATTTGATTCGAAAAATCCTACATGTAATATCTGGGCAATCATATGCATTAAGACCAACGCTCGAAACATACCGGTGAATCTCTAGCCACTTAGGATTACAGGTAACAGTTAAACAAATCAGGGTACCCAAAGCGCCTACAAATAGCCATAGCATCTTGACAATTATTAAACATGTACCTCCTACCTCCAACAAAAGAAGAAGACAAAACAATCCTTGACCCGATTAATGTTGGATCTGTATCACCCCGATCAACTGCCTCCTCAAGACCCATCATAAAATCTTTTCGTATAGCCACCTGATTGTGACGAATATATGACAACCTTTGAGACTCAATCATAGAGTAACAATCGACCACAAATTGTTGAAACAACCTGCCACATTGAAGCAAAATCGTTTTCTCAACTTCTCGGACCTGAATCCTAAATGCAATGAACTCATGAAGTGAAACTCGCTTTCTTTTATTGACACTGTTGCTCAGATTATCACTTCGAAACTGTATTGTTTCTTGATAACCATCATCACCATATGGGAATAACAACGGATATTGTAAAGGGATGAATGTTGTGTGCGTCTCATGGATTCTCTGGAATTGCCCATCAATTGCCTGAACAACAATATCCCTTCCGCAATCAGAACTATCAATATCCCCGACTATCAGCGCAACAACATCATCAACAGTAGGCAAGTTGTAATTTCGGGCATCTTGTGTTCTTCTCCTAAATAACCTTAAAGAAACCTGAATCTCCGGGTTACATTCGATGGCATCACGGACTCGCCTAAATGACTGCGCTAGGACATTGTATTTGTCCACCATCCCCATTAGATCAGAAACCAACAATGCATCCAGATTATTGGTGACGCCACCACTAAACCAAAAAGTGTGTGTAGAATTAGAGTATGAATTTATTTATTTATTTACTACAAATTAGCAAAATTTCTAACGAAATCGCAATGATAAAACAAAGGCAACCATACCAGCCATACCTTAAATTGTGAATCTTGTTATGTACCTCATTCTGAGTGTCATATATATAACTGAGCAAATTTTGGACTATCCCCGACAGTTGGCAACGGGCTACCAATTCTATGGTAGTTTTGGCCAGATATAACAAATTGGGGAGGGCCACCACCATCTTTCAAACTACTTTGAATCCTTCCTCCAATAGATGTAAAAGCAAACATGTTGTTGTAAGCCCTAATGTTCTTCATGAAATTTGTGCTCTTTTCGTGTGTCCCATTAGCCAAACTCATAAGTAGCTGCGGTGACTCTCTAAGCATCGGTAACATTATCTTGCCTCTCATACAACACATGCTGAATTCTTCCGTCGAGCTTCGAATATTTTTGGCAACACGTTCCTCATACCAAAACTTCGCCATGCAATGGCCACAAGAAAATTCCATATCACCTATGTCCATGTAAACTACAAAACAATATGGTTCATCCCTACCAGTCTAAGCCAATCTTTTGTAAAGTCTTAAGGCACACATAAATGTTAACTAAATTACCTTGGCTCTGAGCATCAGTAAACATAACATGATCAGTTGAGTGATATATCCTCTTTGCATGCAAATATTCTTCTCCAGATGACTTCCAAGCATGGCTTAATGCATTAACTTACAACAAAAAAAATGTTGAAATTAATATAAACACTATGCCAAAAAATGCATACTAATGCACAAGATTTACAATGTTTAAAAAAATAAATGCTTTAGAAAAGGGTCTAAAGTATTCTAAAGCACTTATTTTTTCAAAACACTTTAAGATAAAGAATAGTTACGGTGTTTTGCCTTTCTAAACGTTTTACTATTCAAATAATAAAATTTTAAATATGGTTACAACGTTTATTCACAAAATATGCTTTAGAAGAGTGCACAAGTTACAACATTTATTTATTTTAAACACTTCAGTATAAAAATAATAAATTTTTTTCATCGCTTATTTCCCATCACCGCTTGTTTCCCATCGTTCACACCCCATATCCTGACAGAACGGCGGACGAACTATCATTCAAAGTGTACTCGGGACTGATTCATATTACCTGTGCTTAAATCGTTCATCACAACCGTTGGATCTATATGATCTAATCTCCACCTTACACGAAGGCCATCCCAGCGAGAAGGTCGTAGCGAGGCAGAAACAAGACCTACTCCCTTAAGACTTCAACCTAATATCAGTATTGTGATCCCATAACAATGAAACACCTGTCCTCAGTTATCTAACAGTAGGGGGCTCAGCAAGTGTGTGGATCCAATTTAATCTTTAGTCATTTGGACCACAAGAATGAACCATTGACCGGGTTCATGGTTGCTAAGTGCACAAACCACGTGTCATAAGGAAAGGCCAGCGACATATAAATTAAAAAAACTGAATGATATTGAATTGGATAATACACAGCGGAACCTAAAAATAAATAAAGCTCAATTAGCGATTACACATAGATAATCTCAAACTAACTTTGTGGGTCCAGACCATATTTTTTGATACTTAACACAACATATAATCCATACACGTGAACAATGATGCGTGTTGACTATTCTAACACTCACTGACAAACCGCGACCAAAAAGCCTGGAAACCAAGTTCCAAGAACTGATCACAAAAGCCATTAATCAGTTAGGATATGACCCTACATTGCATTGACCAGTTAATGGGCCAGGCGCAGCTGGATTACACCGGAAAATATAAATCTATATTACAGTTTACCTTAATTACTCATTAAATTAATGGGGAGGCAAAGACAATCAATTAATATACTAAAAAAATCATGTACATCATAACTCATTTTGTGTAAAGAAAACGCTCGTTAACAGCACGAGAATTTTTTTGGGGGGGATGGATTCTCAATAATGAAATAGTCCAACGACAATATATCGGCCCATTTTTCAAATCTCTTGGAACCACTACCCAAATCACATCGCTGAACTATAACAGGTTAGGCTCATTTATAGTGCACCCATCCGAATTTAATTGAAATGCTTATGCTTTAAAACTCTTCAAGTTTTTAATTATTCTTCGACCAAAAAAAAGTTTTTAATTATTCTTAAATGAATTATAGGAAAATCCATCTAAAAAAAAAAACTTTGAAATAATGTCATGCATATTTTTTGTGGATATTGGTGCTAGAACTTCCCCTCTCACACTCTCCTCCGTGGCCGCTACATAGCAAGGAAAGGATGTTTTAGGCCACAATCACAATCACAAGAATTTACCAAAGGAAAACTTGTAGCCACTGATCTTATGGTCCATTTACCTGTCTTTTTATATATTTCATTAACTAAAAATTAAAAATTGGAAAAAATATTTTTTTCTATTTTAAACAGTTATGTTTTTCTTTTGATTATGAGCTTTTATTGGTTTAATTAATATCTCAAGATATGAAAACACAGAGCAGAGCATGCCAAATGCTTTTACTTTCCTTGTGTTGCTGCCTTGACATTTTAACTAACAATATTTTTTCAATCACCCTCTTTCCTCTACAAAGCATCACCACACCGGTTAGAGAAAGATTAAACACCAGACGCATAAAGATTAAATGAATACTACCACATAACTACAATTAACGTTACCAAACTCAACACCACATGTCAAAAGATCTTAGATATGGCCTAATCCGCAGTACAAAAACCCCATTTCAATTTCCTACTAAATTAGCTAACTATGGCATATTTGCACACAATAATAATTGATACAAACTCCCAGCAGCAAAAGACAAAGAGTAAACCACAGAACACACCAACCAAACAATCTCATGTAGCTATTTGAACCGATATCATTTTTGATTTCCCCCTTTAGGACCTAAACTACTTCAAACATATTTCACATCTTCCTACCGATTTGTGAAACGCAAATGATAATTAAGCGCACTAATCAAGCTAAGAATTTTCCTCTAACACACTTCGTCCTACTTGCAGCCCAACAATTCGAAAAAACAACTCACGTTTTATCTAGTCAAATTTTCATAGTAGACATTTAACACAAAACACACACATGGTGCGCCTTCTAACATAATAGAATAACATAGCATTATCCATTTCAGTCACAAACATGTTACACAACATCAGAGCAAACTACAAAACGAAGAAAAGATAGTACACGAATTCCTAACTAAGTGATGCAAAGGCCCTATGAAACAAACAACTCACACACTTGTAGACCGGTGGTCCACTTCTTAGCCTAATCTACAGCAGACACAACTGCTTTCTTTAATACCTAGACAACTTCATACATATCAACCCAGTACACCATCATTGTAGCATTCCCTCATTTGGGAAGCAATTCATTCACACTCGATCTTAACCTTCTTGAGCCTCATGTTCTTCTTCTTTTTGAGGTTAAATTCATCCACCAAAGGTTTCTCACTTTGCACTGCGGTCACATCACCATACCCCTAACTCTCCAAGTCCACCACATCAGTCATGGCAAAAGGGGCAACAACAGGGTCCACTGCGAGGAATGATTCAGCATTAGATTTCCCTTCTTTCTCACCGATAGTTCCACCGCCGCCTCCCTTAATAGGACCTCCTGAAACCAGCTGCACCTCGCCACACAAATCCACAACCTCCTTCTCGGACCCTTTTACAGTTCCACTTGAACTCGCTTCCTCAATAGTGGGGAATGGTGGGATAAATTTATTCTAACAAACGCCCAAAATAACTCATTGTTAGATACCCAACACAGGAGTAGGAAACATCACTAATGACAATTCATAAACAACACCATACCTTCTCAGGGGTGGTAATAACAACAGAGTCTTTGAACATTTTCATGATTTCAGGATCAACACAAATTCTCCTCATCCTAAAAGTATCATCAAACCTAAAGGCATACTCAGGACCCTTGTCAACCTTGAAAAGCATTTCCTTCCCAACCAAGACTTGAAACTCATCAGGAATTTCACCAAATTCAGGGTCCTATATTGGTTTGATTCATTTGTTAACGTCAACAGTAACATATTAAACACCAATAGAAAGCATAGCAAAATATAACCGGTACCATGTTCACTTGGAAGAGTGGCTATGTTAACCAATCTACCTTTGCCTCTGCGACAAATTTAGCACATGTCTTCCCGAGCATAAACTAGGCATCTTGGTCAAAGAGAATGAAAGCAGTTGTGTCATCACCGTCAAAGACCTCAATCTTCAGCTTGAACCTACCATGAAAATTGCACCCACGGATTAATCACCAAATAAAAGATGTCAACATATTACGCCTCTAAATTCGAGGGGGAATTTATTGTCATTTAATTGCAACACCTTGGTGTAACTTCCTTAACATAAGTTTTTCACACCGGGCAGAAGAAAACCCCATCCTCCTCATTCACAGCTTTCATGCAAGAGCACGCCGAATACCACCATGCATCATCCCCAAGTATGGCAGCCACCGTTGCAATGACTATAAAATTTCCCTCCTAAATTGACAAGTACACATAATTTGTGTAAATAAGACCATCACAACACATACAATCAACCACGAAACAACATGGGGTGCGGCTAAAAGGAACATTTAATTGGTATACCAAAGATAGATCACAGGGCTTAAATGCACAATAGCATAACACCTAACACGAATATAACAAATTTCATTAAGACCATAAGTTGTCGTTTACCTCCTCTGTCATGTGCAGCTCATTAATCGTTTTCATGGGATAAAAACCAAGGAAATCATCCTTCATACTGAGGTCATTGTGTCCTTCTCAAATCGCCCCAACCGCAGCCTCAGTTTCAAATCCAAGTTCTGCCAAGCTAAAAAAATATGTACAACTATTAGGAGATATGTTTCGTGATCAGTTAGCATATGGGTGGATAAAGTAAAAAATTGCATCATTTGAACCGGGAATAGAACCCTACCTCCTTTTAAACTCAATGGCCTCGGGAATGTCAGGATTCCACATTATAGTTGTCGTGTTCATCACATTCTGGATAGACACCACCCCTGCAAGAAGAAAAAATAAAAACCATTCTTCACCGTCATCAACAACAAAGGACCCAAGTAGCACAACAAAAACGGAGATAATTCCCTACCCTTGTAAGCCTTCACCCTAGCGTACTGAACCACGACAACGGGAAGCTCCTCACTCTCCCTCGCAAGGTAACTGTTCACTACGTCGACATAATCTCAAAGAATGTGCAATTAACCTTGCCCCTGCACATAGCGCACACACACACAAACGATGGTTATCAAGGGTTGAAATAAAAATTTGGGCATAACACCATGAATTATAATACTATTCAACTAGACCCACCTGCCGTCCGTCAATTCCAAAATGATAAACCTTGTCATGTGACCACTCCTCTCCGACATCTTCTCCGACGAGGCAACGGTCAACAATCCCATCATATCTGAGATAATTACACATGGGTGCCATTTAAACGCATGCCCAACAAACTAAGCAACTAATTTGTTCACACAATATATCATTCAACATTTAAGCCCCCAAGTACACCCTTGCTTCCCCATTTCAATAGGGAAAATCAATGTGCTACCAAACAAATTGTAATTTGAAATACATTATCCCCTGAGTAAGTGATACATGCTAGAACTGCCTACATTTCTTTTATTTGCACTAATTATAATTAGGCCACCGAAAACACAAAATCCAAATCCCTACTGCACAGTTATGTGTATTGGTCCAACCCTGTTAATTTAATTTCAGTTTGAAGTTGATTAATTGCTTCTAATATTATGAAATTTTTTGTTCATCTTAAATTTACTACATTTTCAGAAAACTTACATGTTAACACAAACTGACATATATCTCATACTTTGCATCCCTTCCTAAATAGCCAACATATTGCAATCATTTTCAACACTTTACCAAGACGAATTCACAACCACTACACGATTCAATATGCACGGCACACAAGGTTATAATTTCAGAAATAAAAGCCAATGTTATCCATTAAACAAAATACGATACCAATCAAATAGTCAAACTGCCCGTGTGTGCCAATAATTTCATTCGTGCTCATCAAGGAAAGCCCATATAACGGGATTGGAAGGCCATCACAGTTAACGACCCTAGTCTTCGCATGGAAAATCAGCTTATATTCATGACGACATGCACGATACAAACCGGTGTTCCTCACAACCCCGAAGAAAGCCATCTTGTAAGCATGGCCCTCAAGCACAGATCCACAGAACTTCCTAATCATCGGCTTGCGAATGGTTGCCTGAATCTTGTCTCCCTGAAATGCCAACGACAATATTCCAAATTTTTTAACATGCATCCGACTGCTAACCCACATTTCCAAACTATATTTCAACAAAAAATTAACTTTAAGCAAATTTACAACATAAATTATCATACCTCAACATCCATCATGACCATCTCAATAGCAAATGGATTGGCAGGCAGATCAATTGGGCACATCTCCCAAATCCTAACCTTCAACCTCCATGTTTGCTTGCCTGGGAACACGTCCTTCACCAAATCATACATTCCAGCCATGATTCAGAAATCGAAAACCCCTTTGTTATCAGTATCTAACGAAGAAAACTATTGCCCCACCGTAATCGTCCACTATGCTCTAGTATCCAACTTTGCAAGCACGGAGTGGACAACAAAGAACACTCCTAATTTATAGAAAGCATCGTTAGGTCTTGCAAGAAGCAAAAAGCTACAGTGTTCCCACCAATATTCAAAATTTAAATTTCCCGCTCCCCTCCTTACCATGAATGACGCCGGTAAACTGAACCTCCAGGGAATGGCTCCACAGCTTAAACCCAGGGCACTTCGCCTCCTTCCAACGCAAAAGCTCTCCACGTTTTCCTTGCTGACAATAACAACCAACTTGACTTTATCTGCAATGACCCCGATACTAAGTCCGTTGGCCAAGGGTCCTGCCGTGTGTTGCGATTTCATCGTTTCTCCCTACTGCTGCATCTTGGCAACGTTTCAAACATAATGCTTTGTAATAAGGCGCCCACCATTCTCCGGTCATATTAGCATCTGCCAATCAAAAAACACACAACTGCACAAGTACAATATTTGGGCCGGACAAAGTATAAAAGGATGGCCCAAATGAATGGTAATGAACGATCCATCAAAATCCCTTAGGAACAGTACACGTTGCAACCAAAAAATACCAACATTGAAGAAGTATTGATTTTTATAATATAGATTTTATTTAATCTTTATTATTGAGTTTTAATCTCTTTAAGCGATTTCTATCAAAAGCTTAATTGATACAAATGTTATTATTCATAAATTTTATAATATGAATGTACTATATGTATAACCTAAATGAAAGATATGATGGATTTGACTACTATTTAACATTTATTATTAAAAAAAAATCCCGGCCCCCTTTCACATGAATCCTGGATCCGTCCCTGGATCCATTGAAAGCCCATGCACATCTCTCTTGTACCTTTCCACATACTTTTCTTAGAAGCCTTACCACCGCAATGTTTTACAAAATGTCTAGGTTGTGACTAAGAATAATATGCTGTCTAGCTTTGCTTATATGAATCTCTGGAGTATTAACGGTTTAATACATGGTTAGAATTTGTAAGTTGGAAAGCTTCTATGGAATTATAGGAGGCAACTTTTGTGCAAAAATAAAAGGTGTTACTCTTTTCTGCAGAACGCATGCTAAACATTGGAATTTCTATGTTGCTTATATTTGAAACTATCCCTGTCAATTTTATCATCGTCTGTCGTGGTTGTTACTCACTAAATTATCAACTTGTTACTCCCTCCGGTCTTATTTATAAGACAATGTTTAAAAATTTTCCATGGTCCTGTCTATAAGATAAAGTACACAAATCTAGAAGCATTTATTGTTTTTTCTCATATTTGCTCTTGTTGACCATTAAAGATTTTAAGGTGACACGATTACCATGGTAGTGGAGTTTTATTTTAAATAGGGGTAAACTTGTAATCTTATACTCCCTCCGTTTCTTTTTATTTGTCGTTTAAGGTTTCTGCACATAGATTAAGGAATACAATAAGTGTGTCTTTTTAGCTCCATTGTTTACAAATATACCATTTCTCTCTCTCTCATTGAAGCATTTAAAATTCTCCACCATTTCTAGTCACATGCAATAAATACTCCACCATTTAATAAATTTGGAAGAGGGTAAAGTTGGAAAATTAGCATTTATTGTTACCTTGGTATATGAAAATGACACTTATTTAAAAACAAATTTTATACTCTAAAACGACTATTAAAAAGAAATGGAGGGAGTGGAGTAATTTCTTGAAAATCAACACATTAATTACTTTTCTTAATATAACTGTTGCTTGTTTTTGTACCTTGTTGATTTTATATAAATGTGAAAGTGAAGTGTTGGGTATCATTGGCCATATTAAGCACTGAAGTGGTGATACTTGGACATTTGGTTGCATTCTTTTCTATTATTAATTTCAATACTTTGGGTAATGGGTATGCAATTATTAATTTCATTGATTAACCAAATTCCTCTAGCTCGATATTTACCTACTTGGAGAGGGAATGTTATAGATGCACAAATAGAAATGAATCCATCCCGTGTTCTGGGCATGTCTTTAGCTGTCAATGCTGAGGGTGGTGTCCCAGGTGCTAGATCTGGTCTGGGTGATTTCAGAGTTGAACTTGATTGGATCAAAGCGACGAGAACAAAATGAAATATTGGTTACAGATAAAAATAAAAAAATATTGCTCTTCTTTTAGGGTGATAAAATTATGACCTTGTTTTGTAATAATAATGTATCTATTTACGATTCATAAGAGAAAAATATATTTGGTAGTTATTCCAGTGTCAATGCTCTTATGGTATTTATGACTGCTATAACATGTTCAGTATTGGTTTTCGTATCCACATGGAAGCACTTGCACCAAACAGAATTCATTATTTTCACCATCTTCACGTCAGAATCAGGATTGATTATCACTTGAAATTAATAGGTTACTGCAGACATAATGTTCATCTATTAATAGTGTTTGGTTTAGCATTTGGAATCCCTAAACCATACTATAGGCAAAATCTACCAGACAAACTTTTGCACAAACCATAGTTTGAGACTTTCCAAATACCAAATCGAACATACACCACCAAGTGGTATGAATTGGACAGAAAGGTGCATTACCACCAACCTTGTAAGTGCCCGGTTAAAATTTTGAACAATCCATGCAGAATTGATTTTAAATCACTTTTTTCTAAGGTACTTCGTAAAATGTGCCTCATTCATCTCAATAATTCATTTCTAGAATCAATTCTAACTGTAAACTAAATAGACCCTTAATAGGGCCAATTATCATTATGCAATTGTCTTGGATATAACATACACAACTTCGATATATCATGGATCCTACAATTGAGGCATAAGATTTTTTCCCCTTCTTTAAATACAAGCCACTACTTAATCCTTATTATCTTTGACTAAAGCCTAAGATGAATAGTAGATAGGCAGGTGGGATGTTTATTACCAGTATGACTTATCTCATGCACCTTTTGAAGAAATATCTTAATCTCATCACAATGAAAAGAAATGCATAAAAGGAAATCACTGATTAAGCTGAATAACCTCTTACCAGCTAATCTACGTGCTCAGTCGTATAACTTTACAATGTTTAGTATTGAATTAGGTGTTTAAATTTATGACAGGGCAGTGCCTTGTTTTTTTATAATTGAAACGCAAATGCACATACATGGGCTTTTATATTGATATCAACAACACACATACATAAAAGGAAATCTGTCAGTTGCACTTACAGAATTTACTGAAAACTAAAGCAAAACCACGAGCTAGTTGGGTTTAGCTTTGAACTTTGGCATTGAAAAGGGACTTTGTGGACTAATTCATATAATAAAGGTGTTCCTTTATCAAACCAAGCCACTAGATGGTTAATTTACCATTCTTGCTGCAACTTGCTATTTTTTTTTTAAAATATTCTTTTTTTCCCCTTTCATTTTCTGCATCATTACCAAGTTGGAAATGGGATTAAAGTTGATGGGGCCACACAACACAAGTAACTAAATAAAAGTGGTTGTATCTTAGCTGCATTCACTATGCCAAAAAAGGCCTTAGAGGGCGCTTCCGTGCAGCCTTAAAGGGCGCTCCCGTGCGCACTAATAGAATCTGCTCTTGTTTGGTCAATAAAACGAGGACGCTCAATGGAGCGCCCTGACAGAAGCAAAAAGAGGGCGCTCCCGTGCAGCCTTAAAGGGCGCACACTGGAGCGCCCTGGTTCTTTAAAACAAGGGCGCTCCAAGGAGCGCCCTCCTTTCGTTTTTTAATTTTTTTTTCAATTTCTGTTTTACAACAAGGGCGCTCCAAGGAGCGCCCTCCTTTCTTTTTTTTTTCAATTTTTTGTTTTTTTAATCTACTTTAACCTGCATATTTATTTCAGTCTGATCCCAATGGCTTAATCCAAAATCATGCATATTAATTCCTTAAAATTCAAACACTTAGTCATACTATAAACAACACTTAGTAAACAACACACATACTTTTATACATGTCATTATTATTTTCCGTTTCAACCATGTTTTTTATTATAAATAAATTAAAGGAAATAAAAGATGTGAAACTATTCAAAGCATCATTAGGTTATCTACTTCAAATGAAGAATTCAAACTTGTCATACTTTGAATAGTTTCCTACGCATGCTAAAAAGTGTGGTGAAAGTATGAAGTACCTATCAAACTTATTCCTAATGCATGTACATACAAATAACCTAATAATTATAGTTGAAAGAAAAATGATAATATGATAAAGGATATACCTGATTAAAGTCAATCACCAATAAACAGTTGTTAGATTATAAGCAGTTAGGAAACAAGACCTGGAAAAAAAAAGACAAGTCAAAAAATTAACTAGTAATAAAAATTAGTAGTCGTTAAAAATTTGAGCAGCAACCACCAAATTAACGAAAAAACAATTTTAACTCTAAACCACCAACTACCAGTCCAAAAGAGATCAATATGAGTAATATATATTTATATAACATTTCAAAATCTAATGTAATATATGGCAACCTATATACTTAACACATAAATCATTATAAACTATATCCCAAACATCAAATCATTATAAACTATAATACTAATGTTCAATGTTATCTAACCTTAACAACAAATAAATAGTTCAGATAGCAAAACAGGGGGTGCAGGTAGCAAAAAAACAATGTGCAGCATAAACAAAAAGTGGTGCAGATAGCAAAAAATGTCAATGTTGGAGTTGCTTACCCTAGTAGCCGTCGCGGACTGAGAGAAGAAAGGGGAAGGAGAGAGTTGCGGCGCGCCGAGGGAGACGAGAAGGGAAGAAGGGAAGGAGAAGCTCACGTACGGTTGCGCTGCGGAGGAAGAAGGGAAGGAGAAGCTCTCCCAAGCTCCCTCACGGACGAAGACGACGAACACGGAGGAGAAGGCACGAATGAAGAAGCTCGCGCACGGAGGAGAAGGGACGGAGGAGAAGGGAAAGAGGAACAAGCTTGGGCACGGAGGAGAAGGGACGAAGGAGAAAGGACGAAGGAGAATGGAGGGAGAAGGGACGCGGGATGAATGAAAGTGAAAATTAAATCTGGGTGGTCATTTTTAAGGATCAACGAGGGCGCTCCGGTGGAGCGCCCTGAAATAATTTTAAAAAAATAAAAAAAGAGCGCTCCTGGGAGCGCCCTGTATTCCCAGAGAATTAGAAAAAAAATAAAGGAGGGCGCTCCTGGGAGCGCCCTCTATTCCAGAGAATTTAAAAAAAAATCATGCTGGGCAAAAAAAATAAAGGAGGGCGCTCCCTGGAGCGCCCTCTATTGCAGGGCAAAAAAAAAAATCCACCAGAAAAGAGGGCGCTCCAATAAATAAAAAATAAAGGAGGGCGCTCCAGGGAGCGCCCTCCTTTCGTCAGAAATAAAAAAAAAAAAATTAACATTGGGAACAAGGGCGCTCCCTGGAAGCGCCCTGGAAAATGGCCAAAGAGGGCGCTCCACCTGAGCACCCTGAAATTATAAACAGAAAAGAGCGCCCTCCTTTCATCAGAATTTAAAAAAAAAAAAAAAATTCACGCTGGGAACAAGGGCGCGCTGTTGAAGCGCCCTCTATTCTACCTATAAGGGCGCTCCCGCCCATCTTTTGATCGCCCTGGTATTTAAACGATTGTTTTAGACGCTAGCCCGCACGGGAGCGCCCTAATGGGAGTGCTTTAATATCCTCAAATTGGCGCAGTGATTAAACTGTCGTGTGGTGTCTATCAATATGCAACTTGTGAAATAGTTTCAATTGCTATATGTAGTCATTGGGTCAAGTTTAGGCAACTGAAGAAATAAATAAAAACATTGGGTGCTGTCATGCAGGAATCTCAAAATGACGTTGGATGATTTGGCCCACAAACTTTTAAACGATTGAGATGCTGAGATGGGAGACGACGTGGACAAATGCCTTCCAACAACACCACGACAGGAAAGGATATGCCTATTCTTCACCTTAGAAATATGATCATCTAATTTTGAAAAATAAGATAAATTGGATTTTGCGCAAAATATAGTGAACCTATACACATATATTATATTTCTTTATTATATACATAGAAGAAAAGCTCTCGAGTTCAATTCTCACTAAATACACTTTTAACTATAACTAAAATTCAAACAGCATTTACCCTTAATACAAGAAAAAGCCAAACATATGCAATGATTTTTAATTTAGAATTTAATTTATATGTAGTATTAATGTACTAAAATATTGTTATCTAATAATACCTTGTTACCATTGTTTAGAGTTTAATAACATATGAAATGTTATATTTATTAAATGATATGATTATACATAATTAGAAAAGTGTAAAACCTTTTTTTTTTTACATTGATATCGTGTACAAGTTAAATTCTTTAATTAATATTTATTTAATATATGAAAATTTATTTATTAAATCTATTTGTTAGTTTTAAATTATTAAGTTATATATCAAATTTTGTTAAAATGATTATAATATGACTTTATCCAGTAAGTAATAAATATAAAGAATTAAAAAAATCTAATAAAAAACTAATATTGAATGTTCAAGATTAGCTTTTTTACACTTTCATGCTCTAATATGAGGATACATAATTTTTTTTTCTCTGTAAATCTATATCTGCTTAGAAAATGAGCAGCTAATTTAGACTGGCTGATACAAAACTGAATAACAAACAAAAATTATAATTTCTCTCATAGTTTTCCACATCCGAAAATCTAGTTTGAGGTAAAATTGTACAAATTGGTTTCATCCATGTATACGTTTGGCAAAATAATGGTTAGGTTGTGCTTGGACAAGTTTAAAATATAATTTGATGAAAAACTATTTTTCTTTTATTAAGAGTTTGACCGTGAATTGCAAATTAAAATAAAATGAATCTGGGCTATAAAGTTTATTATTATAAGTACTCGTGCGTTGCATCGGCACGAAATAGTAAATATACTATTTATTATAGAAAAATATAAAGACATTTTAAAAATAATTATTATGATAAACTTTTTAATAATAATTATAATCCACTGTGATAAATTTTTTATCTAAATGAACAATATTAGATGATGAAAGTATTGTCCTTGAATATAATTTTTGTTATCGGTAATAGAAATTGATTTGTTAATTAATTGATAAAAATTGGATTGAATACATAAAGTGTATAATTTTTTTTAATATATTGAAGTAAAAAATTAAAAGATATAACTAAAGGAAATAAGAAATAATTTGAATACTTTAACGTCTTTAAAAATATCCCAAATACTTTTACTAAATTTGGTCAAATGGTGTTGTGATTAATATGTTGATAACTTAAATCAAAATTTACAAAGAAGACCCAAAACGATTTTTAAAATAAAGGATCTTTAAAAAAGGTAAGATGTCATGAAATCAATAGCATGTCATAATTATATATTTTTTATTCAAAATTGTACAGTTAATACTCCTATTTATAAATTTGAAATTTAACAATACTCAAAACATGCAAAAAAAACATATGTTATACATTTCAGAATGTTTAAAAAGTGTTGTGCTTGTAAAGCAAGCATGCACAGTTAAATATATACATCTGACAAAATACTTAACACCAAAACACATAAATATACTATTTCTTAATTAACAGATACGCTTAGCTCATTAGGATTTCCATTAAACCTTAAATGAACAACACCCCCTCCTGAATATGCAAGTCTCTGCAGAATTGATACCATCCCAATCCAAGATAACGTTCATTCATGTATCTCTTATTCTTCTTCAGAATTTTTGCCTGCACACGAACACCTGCATCACTGATGAGGTCCAGCCATTGTTGATGTTGCCCAATAATCATCCTAACCACATGAGCAAGGAAATACTGCAAATTGAAAGAAGAAAAATGTTAAACAAACTGAACAGCATGAACATGAATAATAAGTCTTAAAAACAAAATGTACACAACAAAGATACACACCAGTTGACTTTTTCCATATGCAAAAGATTCTGAAGCTACCACATCCCATTCAACAATATCAACATGTGGATGTCCATTTTGATCAAACTGAGGAGGTGGAGGTACTATTGCAGGAGGTGGTTGAATTGGCAGAGGAGGATATTGAATTTCCACCATGTCAGAATTCAGGATTTGGAAATCGAATTTCCTATCTCCATTGTAATTTAATTGAATAAAATGTTTACCTTCCAAAGCATAAAAATTAATCATCTCTGGAACACCTTCCCTAAATAATCCTATCTTTTGATAATTTCTAACCCATACAACATGTTCATTACCAAAAGGGTCTCTTAAATGTACCTCTCTATTCAAGATTGTATCCATCCAGTGAACATAAAACTCTTTGTTAATTATTATAGTTGTCTGTAAAAAAATTTAGGAAGAAAAGTAATGAAAGATAAGTAAAGTTGTGAAACAATTGACAGTTCTTATTTTCACATTAAACAGTATCTTCCACAATAAGCTTTCACATAATACCTGGGTCGAGTTCAACTTTGCCTTGAAGTTTTTCCATCGTTGTCGAATGTATTCAATTTCAGCCTCAGGGTCCCATATCCTGTTAACAGATTTAGAAGAAATGAAAAAATGAACTTTGAAAAAAAAGGAACGACCTTTTCTCCATTAAAATGACAGAAAGAAAAATCAAAATTTCAAAAACAGATCTCTAACTAAGAGGAAAGGGATTTGAAATTTTCACCGACGAACGCATGCAGGACTAAGAGTTGGATATCATCAAATTTTCATGCTTTCAATTAATTTTTTGATATAGGATTTTGGAAGGGTACCAGCCTTATTCTGTGCAGAATTTACCCATGATGTGGGAGACTATGTTCGTTTTTATGATCGTGGTGGAAACATAATTGAAATTTTAGTTGAAAGAGAAGATAATTCTGTAATGAAATTCACTAAAGGTTGATTTGAACTACAAAACATATACGGTTTGAAAGAGGGAGCTTGGTTTAGGTTGTTCTATATGGGAAAGAATGAATTTGCGTTAATTATAGAAGACAAAACTCTTACAGAGATGAAGTACCCATGCCTAGCAAAAACTTTCAAACTTCCTGGATTAAATGTTTTTGATTATGGTGGATCAAAGAGTTTGAAAACTCATGTTGACGAGGAGGACGATATATACTTATACTCTTTTGAGAAGATCATTTCAGATAATGATATTTGCGATGAAAAATTGGTCAGTTTTATAGCCATTATCTAAATTAATAGACTTCTGACGAAATTTTTGTTTGTGCTCATCACTAATGATTTCATTGTGGTTTTATAGTTGTTACCTGAAAAATTAAGCTTTTTCATATGGCGATTCAACCATAATCGTATTTTCTTGGAGATTGATGAAGGAATTGTGTTTGAATGTGACATCATATTTGCTGGAGGAAGGCCAAATGAAGGTTATTTGACAACTGGGTGGAAGAAGTTTTCCAAGGACAAAGAGTTGAAGGCTAGGACTCTAATTAAATTTTCATACACTGACAAATTTAAGGAAATTTTATATGTTTCTTTTTAATTATTTCCAATTACCTATGTTTTAAAGTCCTTCTTTTATGAGGTGTTTTCATATGGGATTTGCTAATTTCCTCTGTGTTTTTTCCAAGAAGTGCTTACAAAATTACCTTTAATAATAAAAATCTGTCATGTTTGCTTACTTTATAAGATTTTTTTATCATATAGTTAATTCTTATTGTATTTTACTGACTACTTTTTAGCATTAATTTTAAAATACCAACAAACACACTTACTTCATTTAATGAAATCTGGTCATAATGACAGTACATAAAAATCTTCCAAGGTGAAGTCTTTTCATGTTCTCTAGAGAACATTCTTTTTTTTCCTTTCCGATTTCTTCATTGCTCCCATGATGTCACATAGCTCTTCTTCAACATTTCTGTAATCTGTCATTGCAAACAAGATATCAGGATATGTTGATGTGAAGATGTTGTTTCAAAAACAATGGGAGTGTAAATTGGCCCGATTGAAAAGGAAACAAATTTTGCAAGGCAAAAGGATTCAACGTATCATTAGTACACCTTCATCCACACAATCAACATTTACTCAATCAAGTGGCAGAAAACATGATATCAGAACTCCTCTGAGTTGCTTGACTAATGGTTAGTACTTTTAATTTTTGTTCAAGTTTTATGGTTAATATCATCATTGTTACTTATTTTAGCTTTTTACCAGATTTGTTGTCAAATCCAAGGTTGGGTAAGAGGAATTTTTTATTGATTGGAAAGGAAAACATACAATTTGGAGGTAATATCTACACTTCTAATTTTAAGTTGTAATTATTAGTTTTATGATACTTTACTCTACTTTCCTTTCTTTGTTTCTAATTTATGTTAATATCTTATAATTGTTATGGTATTATAATAGATAGAAGTATTCACAATGGATCTGCCTCGACGTCCACTTCGAAAAAAAAGGACGGTAGAGTGAATGAATGTAGCTCTTCAAGAACAGAACGTGATATATTTGGTACTCACAATTTTGTTTCCATGTTTAAAATATAATGTATTTTAATAATATTTCTGTCTTATAATATTTTAGTCGCTATTTAGTAATTTCGATCTTAATTTTAACACTCTTTTGTACTAACAGGAATTTTATCTATTAATCAAGTGTCGAATTCATCGCATGGAAATAGTTCCACTGTAAAAAATACAAGCTCAATTCATGTAGACAAACTTACATTGAGCAAAAGGTTTGCTTATCATTTTTATCTTTTTTTAAACTTTTAACTTTTAACAATATTTTTGTAGTTTATTAATAAAGCACAAATCCTTTATTTAAACAACCCATTATCAACTGGAAAGCATGTTATTCAGAGTTCTGAAGTGATAAATTCTGTTAAATGCAACGGTAGGAACATGTTTCATGATAGTGATAATGCACCAATTGTGGATATTGTTCAAGATGTTAATAATACTGATCCTTTAAAGGATTATGAAGGTTAGCGTATTAATTTAATTATATATGGTGTTTATGTAAACCTCATATTTATTAAAGCATTTCGTTAATTTTTGGGTATCATTTATTCGGATTTCCAGTCGTGAATACTTTTGATGATAGTGTTTTGGAAGAAGATGTTGACGGATTCCCTGAATTTGACCAGGAAATGAATGAAGGTGGTATACTTAAGTAAATATAATTTTATTCAAGTTTTAGTATATTCGAATGATTAATTCTACGTGAATAGGTCAATCTTCTTGATATCCCAATTTGAATTTTTAGGTGACCTTCCCCAAGAGACAACCGCTGAACATGAATTGCAATACTCACAAGGTATTGTTATCGAAGATTCTTTGCAGTTTTTCTTATTATGAAAAAGTAATTAAAGAAAGCCATTTTTGTTATTGTTTTTTACAGACACTTGGGATATTGGAGACAATTCATATAAATGTAAATATTGCAAAGCTTTCATGTGGTCCAATGAAAGGTTAGCAAAAAGCAAGAGATCAAGGCAACCCAGTTTTTCATTTTGTTGCATGGAAGGAAAAGTTCAATTGCCTATGTTGAAATCTCCTCCACAGGAATTAGTTGACCTTCATACCAAAAGAGATGTTCAAAGTCAATATTTTCTTAAAAATATAAGGGCTTTCAATTCAATGTTTTCATTTACATCAATGGCTGGAAAAGTTGATCATGATATTAACAATGGATTTGGTCCTCCAATTTTTCTACTTGGTGGTCAGAACTTTCATTCAATAGGAAGTCTTCTTCCCGACCGTAACGACAAACCATGTTTTGCTCAGTTGTACATTTATGACACAGAAAATGAAATTGACAACATGATTAGTACTATTCGGTATTCAATTTACTCCTTATTTTTATTTGTTTTGTGGATGTTTAAGTTGTTAATATAATTTTTTTATAATGCAGATTGAATAAGGATCCATCTTCAATGGATGTTGAAATTGTCACAGCTTTAAAGAATATGCTTGATGTACACAACGAATTGGCAAAGTCATTTCGATATGCAAGAGACCGTTACAAGGATGGAGAATGTTCTGAAGTCAAGCTGAGATTAATTCGTAAAAGAGATATTGATGGAATGACTTACAACTTACCAACTGCTTCAGAGGTTGCTGCGGTTATTGTGGGAGATATTGACGCTTCCTTAGTTGAGAGGGATGTAATATTGGAAACTAAATCAAGACTTTTAAGGCGTGTGGATGTTCTTCATCCACAGTATCTAGGATTGCAATATCCTCTTCTCTTTCCCTATGGTGAAGATGGTTATCGTCCTGATATTCTACAAGCTGAATCATTAACACGCAGGACAACTACAAAGAGGAAAAATATTACAATGCGAGAGTTTTTTGCTTTCAGAATCCAAGATAGGTATCTTGAATCTCCTTTGTTGGGGTTGTCTAGAAGATTGTTCCAACAATTTTTAGTTGATGCTTATACAATGGTAGAATCAGAAAGGCTTAGATTTATACGATTCAATCAGCCCAAGTTGAGGGTTGACCAATATTCAGGTTTACACGAGTGCTTGGTTCGTGGAGAAACAGAAACTGCAGTTACTGGACAAAGAATCATCCTACCAAGCAGTTTTACCGGTGGCCCGAGGTATATGTTTAATAACTGTAAAGACGCTTTTGCAATTTGCAGGCATTTTGGATATCCAAGCTTTTTTATAACAATGACTTGCAACCCGGAGTGGCTAGAAATAAAGAGATACATTCAACAAAGGGGAATTAAAGCTGAGGATCGACCAGACATCCTTTGTAGAGCATTCAAGATAAAGCTAGATGAATTAATCCAAGATTTAAAAAAGGGGCATATTTTTGGAAAGCTATTAGGATGTAAGGATATTTACTATAAAATTTCTGTTAATACATTGTATTAGTTTTTTTCTTTAAATTATTTATTATTAAAATGCATTGTGTAACAGAAGATATTTGTTTTTCAGATGTTTGCACAATAGAGTTCCAGAAACGTGGGCTACCTCATGCCCATATTCTTTTGTTCATGCATTCAGAAGATAATCCTAAATCCCCAGATGATATTGACAAGTTCATCTCTGCAGAAATTCCTGATCAAGATGAAAACCCAATTCTCTTTCATGCAGTAGAAAAGTTCATGGTGCATGGTCCATGTGGAAATTACAACCGGAATTCTCCGTGCATGTAAAAAGGAAAATGTAGCAAGCATTACCCAAAGGCCCTTCGTTCAATGACAGTTATTGATGATGAAGGATTCCCAAAATATAGAAAAAGAGATGATGGAAAAAGTATTAAAAAGAAGAATTGCATACTAGATAACACCTACATTGTACCTTACAATTCCTATCTTTTGATGAAGTATAGGTGTCATATCAATATTGAATACAAGTTCCAAACAAGCTCAATCAAATATTTGTTCAAGTATGCACACAAAGGCAATGACAGAGTAACTGCAACTCTCTTTCACCAAAAAAAAGTTGATGAGATCCAAAACTACTATGATTGTAGATACATATCTGCATGTGAAGCTTCATGGCGACTGTTTTCATTTGATATTCAGTACAAGGAACCTCCTGTAGTCAGACTTCCTTTTCACCTTCCAAATCAACAAGTTGTGGTTTTCAAAGATTATAAAGATATTGAGAACGTATTGGAGCGGGTAGAGGTGAAAAGAACAATGTTTCAGGGATGGATGGAGGCAAATAAGGAGTTTCCAGATGCCAATAATTTGACATATCCTGAGTTTCCTACAAAATTTGTTTGGAAAGTCAAAGAATCTAAATGGTTTCGTCGGAAACAAGGATTTTCAATTGGTAGAGTATCTCATGTTCCTCATGGAAATGGAGAGGATTACTATTTGCTTCTTTTGCTAAATTTTCAAAAAGCATGTCACGATTATGATGACATAAAAACAGTGAATGGTTTTACATACAACACTTTTAAAGAAGCATGTTATGCCATGGGGCTGTTGCAAGATGATAAAGAATTCATTGATGCAATAAATGAAGCTTCATCATGGGCCTCTGGATATCACATGAGAAGGTTATTTGCAGTCATGCTAATTTCAAATAACATGTCAAAACCAGAATATGTTTGGGAAAACTACTGGCAACAACCATCAGATGATGTCCTTTATAAACAACGAAGACTCTTACAAATTGAGAGTATGTCAATTTATCGTCCCTCTAATTTTTTTTCCATATTACAGTTCAAAATTTAAATTCTTTTGCTCGCTGTAACAACTAACTCCATAATTTTTTTTTCAGATCTTTGCTTAACTGACAAAGAAATACAAGATATTGCACTTACAGAAATAGAGCAAACGTTACAAAACAATGGAAAAACACTAAGGAACTATCCTCCAATGCCTTTTCCTGATTCAAAGTCTGTTTCTAACTTCACAAACAGGATGATTGCTGAAGAGTTAAATTTTGATCGTGGGGCATTGACTAAATTTTTGACCTCATCATTGCAGACAATTACTGATGAGCAAAGGTATGCTTTTGAGACTATTATGAAATCTGTTACTACCAACAAAGGAGGGTTTTTCTTCCTATATGGGTATGGAGGGACAGGAAAGAGCTTTGTTTGGAACGTTCTGTCAGCAACTATTCGCTCAAAGGGACAGATATGTTTGAATGTTGTGTCCAGTGGGATAGCCTCATTATTACTCCCTAATGGCAGAACCGCTCATTCAAGATTTAGAATACCTTTAAATATAAATGAGGATTCTTGATGCATCATTAAACAAGGTACGCCCCAAGCAAAGCTTTTAGAACCAACAAAACTGATAATATGGGATGAAGCTCTTATGGTCAGTAAGTTTTGTTTTGAAGCTTTGGATAGATGCTTAAAAGATGTCTTACTGTTTTCTCCTAATTATCATTCAGATTTACCGTTTGGTGGAAAAGTTGTTGTATTATGAGGCGATTTTCGTCATTTTTCTGCCTGTAATTCCAAGAGGAACAAGACAAGATATTGCTAATGCAACAATTAATGCTTCATATCTTTGGTCATTTTGTAAAGTACTTCGTCTGACCAAAAATATGCGTCTTGGACTTTCTGTCACGGAAGTTTCACATGAAGAAATAAAGGAATTTAGTGAATGGCTTCTCAAAATAGGAGATTGGCTTGCTGGAGGTAGCTCTGAATGTGAGTCTGAAATTCTAATTCCTGATGATATGCTTATTAGAAATTCAGAAAATGCATTGGATGAATTGATTGAATTTTCATATCCAAATTTGTTAGGAAATCTTTCAAATCCTAACTATTTTAAAGAGAGAAGTATTCTGGCTCCTGTGAAGTCTATTAATCAGTTTGAACATTCAAACTTGACTCAAAGACTTAATATCCTTTAGTTTTAATGATTAACAAATAAGAGTATAATAAGAACAAATAAGATTATATAAACAAGTTCTACTGAGAAAGGTATTGGTTTGTTGATTGTGTTTCAGGTTGAAATATTCATTAGAAGAAGAAGAAGATTTGATGAACAGAATCAGAATCAAAAGATAAGGATCAGAAGAACAAATGTAGGATTTAATATAAAGGTTGTCTGAAGTAAAGCAACTCGTCTGAAGTGCAGAAGTTGTCTGAAGTAAGCAACTCGTCTGAAGCATAGAAGCTGTCTGAAGAACGCAAGCTGTCTGAAGTGCTGAAGTTGTCTGAAATGCTGAAGTCGTCTGAAATGCTGAAGCCGTCTGAAACGCTGAAGCCGTCTGAAGTGCTAAAGCCGTCTGAAGTGCGCAAGCCATCTGAAGACGTGAAGACCATCTGAAGACGTGAAGACCGTATGAAGACGTGAAGACTATCTGAAGAAGCCTACAAACAGAATCAAGAATTTATCTCATGAAGACGTTGCTAAAGTGTAAAGCACACTTTACCAAAATGGAGTACACTTATATATCAGTATAAAAGCTAAACACGCTTTTATGCCTCAATCAAAGTCTTGCACAAATGAGAAAACTCTACAATGACTTTCTCTAATGACTGCTGCACCTGCAACAAAAGGCATTTCAGTATAAAAGCTAAACATACTTTTATACCTCGACCAAAGTCTTTCACAAATAAGGAAACTCGGCAAAGACTTTCGGCAACGCATGCTGCACCTGTAACATAAGGGATCTGCGTGCGCAGACCTGCACCTGCGACTGCTGCCATACAGAGGTGATCAGAAGACTAAGAAAAAGCAACCAGAAAGATGTTTGAATAAAATATGTTAAATTCAACATCTTTATTCATCTACATCTCAGAAGAAGAAGAAATTAGTGCAGAGGTCAAAACTATGATTCAACGGCTATAATATCATATATCTTTATTCATAAGAAGAAACTGCAACAACAACTATTCGACAAGACACCTCACTCAAAGAAGAAAGAAGAAATGGTGTCAGGAAGCAAACTGAAAAGGAGCATATACAAAATAAGCAAAAGGACAAATCCAACGGATATCTCCTCATATACACTCCTAAGAAAAGAAGAGGAAATCAAAAGTCAGCTGAGGAACGCAGAAGAAATCAGAAGACAGCTGAAGAAAAGCAAAATAATATCAAGAAAATCTCTCTAAAGAGCTTATCTACAGAAGTGTCAGAACAGGACTATCTGAACACTTATTTGTTTAAGAAGAAGCAACTGTTTGAGACCCTATTACACAACAGCTATATGAGCCACGTCATCAATTATCTCAACGGTATTATGAATCATCTTCAAATGGCTATATTCCAACAGAACATATAAATAGCCTCAAGGAAGAATTTGAAGATGTTGAACTCATTCACTTGGTTCAATCCGTTGATCAAATGTATCAGGAAAACCTTATCGGTTGTTGACAGTGCTTACTTGAATCAACCAAGTTGAGAGAGTAGAAAAAGAATCAACCATGCTGCTGATCTATTGATCAGTTAGTCAAAGTTGTAGTTGTTCAGTTGAACAACCAACCAGGCTGTGCTTAATCTCAAATGAACCAAGAATGGTTTGAAGCCGCAAGTATACCTTGGTTATTCCAATGATACGGGTGAGAATGTAGCCCATGGAAACCAATGGTTGGAGAACAAGGCTGAAGCTCAAATCCAGTATCTATCTAGCCAATTCTTAGAGGATGTCATTCCTCACATCAGAGACGGGATTGTACTTAATTTATACACTTGTATCACTGTCTTAACCTTGTACTTAGAATTCAACCTTTGTATCCTGAGTAGTACTCAGTTAACCTCTAGTACAGGAAGAAATTAAGTTTATGTTTCATAGAAACTTAAACTTAGTTCAAATTGTAAACACTTTATGTGTCTGAGAGCCTGGAGAGGCTTGGTGGAAGAAAGAATACTCATACACTATTGTGGTTAGTGTCTGAGAGCCTGGAGAGGCTTGGTGGAAGAAAGAATACTTAGTTGCAAAGCCTGGAAAGGCTAGACTGAAAAAGAATACTGCATATGTTGCCTGGAGAGGCAGTTGAAAACAAAAGAATACTTAGTCGTAAAGCCTGGAGAGGCTAGACTGAAAAAAAATACTGCATAAGTTGCCTATAGAGGCAGTTGAAAACAAAGGAATACTTGGTGTTGTCTGGAGAGACTGTACTCGTGTTGTCTGGAGAGACTGTACTCGTGTTGTCTGGAGAGACTGTACTCGTGATGTCTGGAGAGACCGTGCTCGTGATGTCTGGAGAGACTGTACTCGTTGTGTCTGGAGAAACTGTACTCGTTGCGCCTGGAGAGGCTGCCTGCAAAAGAATATTCATTGAGTTGCCTGGGGAGGCAGTTGATAAGCAAAGAATACTCATTGAGTTGCCTGGGGAGGCAATTGATAAGCAAAGAATACTCATTGAGTTTCCTGGAGAGGCAGTTGAAAACAAAGTAATACTTGTGTTGGCCTGAAGAGGCTGTGAATAATACTTGTATCTGTGGATTCAGATAGTGGAAAATCCAATGGTGGTTTGCCTCTGGGACTGGATGTAGCTCACGGGTTTGTGGGTGAACCAGGATAAATTTTGTGCCTAAGTTCTCTTTCCCTTAATCTCTTTATTTACAGTTTTCATATTTATGTTGGGGATTGAAAAGTTATTTTCATAACAAACTTAACACAACGATTTCAATAAAATGATCTTTCATAAGAACAAAACATAAGATGTTTCTCATATCACTTGAAGCATTACAAAGAATGTCTTTTGAATTACTTCTGAAACAATTATCTGAAGTGAGTCTGGAAAGACCTTAGTTCAGAAATCTGGAACAGACTTCAGACAACCTATAGTCATCTGAAGTATTTCAGAAACAGTTTTGAAAAATATTCAATGTAATAATCTTCAGAAGATATCTTGAGAAGTATCTGTTTAAGATAATCTTAAGACTTAAAAGAAACTTTATTTTTCTCATCTTCCGCACGTTTTAATTATCTCTGATCTTAAGATTCATTTTAAACATTATTCATCTTCATGATTTAAATAAAAGAGTTACAAGATTGTCACGAAAAGCTTAAAACACTATTCAACCCCCCTTCTAGTGTTTCATGTGGTTCTAACAGCTCCTACTTTGGATATTGTATCAGGAGTTAATAACCGCATTTTGACCACAATACCAGGAGATGAAAGGGTATACTTAAGTTCTGATTCTGTTTGTACTGAAGAAGGAAATTCAGAATATGAACTTGAGACGTTTTCTCCGGAGGTGTTGAATGTTTTAAAATGTTCCGGATTGCCTCCTTATAAATTGATTTTGAAAGTAGGGGTTCCTGTCATGTTGTTGAGGAATATAGACCGATCAACCGGTTTATGTAACGGTACAAGATTGCAAGTGAGAAAGATGGGAAATCATGTTTTAGAATGCCAAATTCTGACAGGTAACAGAGTTGGAGACAAAGTATTAATTCCACGGATGAATATGATCCCAAATAACCAAACTTTACCTGTTAAGTTTCAGAGGAGGCAATTTCCAATTATTGTTTCTTTTGCCATGACTATTAATAAGTCACAAGGGCAGACTTTGTCCTCTGTTGGTTTGTGTCTTCCTAGACCAGTTTTTTCACATGGTCAACTGTATGTTGCTTTTTCAAGAGTTAAAAGCAGAAAGGGACTGAAAATTCTGCCAGAGAACCATGAGATTTTTCTGAAAACTGCACTATTAATGTTGTGTATAGAGAAGTTTTTGGAAATTTATTTTGAAGAGGTTAGTCCTTTATTGATCAAATTTATTCTGAGTGTTATATAAATATTCTGATTATTTTTTACAGATGTTTGATCATACACTTTGGTGTTCTTAATGCAGATAGCTAACCAGGGCATTCTTCATGATGTTTTGGATATTGGTGGGACAACTCAGCTTAGCTTTATTCCAAATGTACTCAGTTCAAGTTAAAGGAAAACAAATTGAAGCAAGTCATTAAATTAATGAAGTCCAATGTTGTCAATTCTGTTGGATTTATTATGGATGTAAAGGTTGATATTTTGAAGTTTTTTAAAATACATTTAGAAATGTAATGACAATATATTTACATTTGGAGTTAGTAATATTCAATGAACAACGCTCATTACATAAAGTTTCTGTTTAGCATTATTTTTTTTAAGTCTCAGAATTAGATTTTTATTAATTAAAATCAGGGACAACAGTGTTAAAAAATTTAATTTTTAAACTTTTTAATATTATTTAATATTAAAATTTAATTCATTTCAGTTAATAATATAATATTATGATTATTATTTGTACTATTCTTAGTGATAAATAACTTCAAACACTTTAATCACAATTTTTTTATAATTATTATTGTAAAAATTTAAACACTTGACATACGTTTTAACATATATAATACAAATATATTTCACTGTAAATATATTTAAAGGTCTATTTCATTTAATTTAATTTTTCTCATAGATATAGTCTAAAAAAAATTTCTGAAATTCATTTATGTAAATTATTCTTCTTTCCCTTTTCAATGTGCAATTTTGAAAAAAAAAATTAAATATCAATTTAAAACCAGTTATTTATAACAATCATTAAAATATATTTTTTATTCTTATTTTATATCAATTGCATGCAACTATTTTTTTTAAACTGTTTACGTATGTTATGCTCTGTTATTCAAAGAAAATATGAACTTGAACTGATGTCTGAAACCAGTGTGCAATACATATCTAAAATGTTAGATGAGAAGTCGTGTCTTTTCCTATTCTGGAATTGTCTTTTGGAAATCATATATTCAGACACCGAACTAAAGGCAACCTTCCACATTCTCAGATAAAAAATAAATATGAAAGAAGGCGCAGACCCATAAGTTCTTCTCTCATTAAAAGGGCGTCCCTTCACATTTCTTCCATACCATCCGAAGACTTACAAAGGCGAAAATAGACCAGGGGTTCGTCGAAGAAGAGGAAGGTCTTCAGCATACCTATAAACGAGACTAAACGAACAGGTAGCATTTCGTCTTTCTTCGTCATTTTTTGTTACTCTGTTTCTTGCTTTTGTTCCCGTTCTCTATGAAAACCAAGTGATACCCAAAAAACATTAATCTGTAGTTCTGCATGCGTTAATCGTCGGTGAAAATTTCAAATCCCTTTCCTCTTAGTTAGAGATCTGTTTTTGAAATTTTGATTTTTGTTTCTGTCATTTTAATGGAGAAAAGGTCGTTCCTTTTTTTTTTCAAAGTTCATTTTTTCATTTCTTCTAAATCTGTTAACAGGATGTGGGACCCTGAGGCTGAAATTGAATACATTCGTCAACGATGGAAAAACTTCAAGGCAAAGTTGAACTCAACCCAGGTATTATGTGAAAGCTTATTGTGGAAGATACTGTTTAATGTGAAAATAAGAACTGTCAATTGTTTCACAACTTTACTTATCTTTCATTACTTTTTTTCCTAAATTTTTTTACAGACAGCTATAATAATTAACAAAGAGTTTTATGTTCACTGGATGGATACAATCTTGAATAGAGAGATACATTTAAGAGACCCTTTTGGTAATGAACATGTTGTATGGGTTAGAAATTATCAAAAGATAGGATTATTTAGGGAAGGTGTTCCAAAGATGATTAATTTTTATGCTTTGGAAGGTAAACATTTTATTCAATTAAATTACAATGGAGATAGGAAATTCGATTTCCAAATCCTGAATTCTGACATGGTGGAAATTCAATATCCTCCTCTGCCAATTCAACCACCTCCTGCAATAGTACCTCCACCTCCTCAGTTTGATCAAAATGGACATCCACATGTTGATATTGTTGAATGGGATGTGGTAGCTTCAGAATCTTTTGCATCTGGAAAAAGTCCACTGGTGTGTATCTTTGTTGTGTACATTTTGTTTTTAAGACTTATTATTCATGTTCATGATGTTCAGTTTGTTTGACATTTTTCTTCTTTCAAATTGCAGTATTTCCCTGCTCATGTGGTTAGGATGATTATTGGGCAACATCAACAATGGCTGGACCTCATCAGTGATGCAGGTGTTCGTGTGCAAGCAAAAATTCTGAAGAAGAATGAGAGATACAGGAATGAACGTTATCTTGGATTGGGATGGTATCAATTCTGCAGAGACTTGCATTTTCAGGAAGGGGATGTTGTTCATTTAAGGTTTAATGGAAATCCTAATGAGCTAAGCGTATCTGTTAATTAAGAAACAATATATTTATGTGTTTTGGTGTTAAGTATTTTGTTAGATGTATATATTTAACTGTGCATGCTTGCTTTACAAGCACAACACTTTTTAAACATTCTGAAATGTATAACATATGTTTTTTTGCATGTTTTGAGTATTGTTAAATTTCATATTTATAAATAGGAGTATTAACTGTGCAATTTTGAATAAAAAAATATATAATTATGACATGCTATTGATTTCATGACATCCTACCTTTTTTAAAGATCCTTTAATTTAAAAATCGTTTTGGGTCTTCTTTGTAAATTTTGATTTAAGTTATCAACATATTAATAACAACACCATTTGACCAGTTTTAGTAAAAGTATTTGGGATATTTTTAAAGACGTTAAAGTATTCAAATTATTTCTTATTTCCTTTAGTTATATCTTTTAATTTTTTGCTTCAATATATTTAAAAAAAATTATACACTTTATGTATTCAATCCAATTTTTATCAATTAATTAACAAATCAATTTCTATTACCGATAACAAAAATTATATTCAAGGCTATTAATGTTGACAATATTTTCATCATCTAATATTGTTCATTTAGATAAAAAATTTATCACAATGGATTATAATTATTATTAAAAGGTTTATCATAATAATTATTTTTAAAATGTCTTTTTATTTTTCAATAATAAATAGTATATTTACTATACGTTTGGCAAAATAATGGTTAGGTTGTGCTTGGACAAGTTTAAAATATAATTTGATGAAAAACTATTTTTCTTTTATTAAGAGTTTGACTGTGAATTGCAAATTAAAATAAAATGAATCTGGGCTATAAAGTTCATTATTATAAGTAAATAGAAAAGAAAAGAAAATTCAAGCCTGTATATAATTTAACAAATGCATGCGCCCTTATATATAATATGAATGAGGGAGATTTATATTGCCTGATATGGACAATTCATGGAGCTATATGGCTATGGATAGTCCACATATATATGAAGTTACTTTTTTCCTTCTAGTTCTATATAGTTGTATTGTAAGGTACAGTGTCTCCTTTAACTATATATCTATCTATCAATCAGTGATGAATACATGCATACATACTATACTCTCTGGTTCAGAATTAAGATGATATAGTCGTGCGTGTGGCACGTGATTTATAGGGGTTTCCAGTCCCGCATGGCCATGTAGACTTTTCTTAAGGGACCACCACACGATATACGGTTCAATACTTATTGGTCCTACAGCATCATACATCAACTCTACTTGATTACATCACATGAGTGTCTTCCTTCAAAATATCACTACATTTGATTTGCTTGTGTCCATATATTTATACAAATAATAATAATAATAATAATAATAATAGTAATAATAATAATAATAATAATTGTTCTGGTATAGAACTCGAACCTGGTCTGAGTCAGCACGAGTGAAGTCGGATTCGAACCCGGGTTGCGGAGACTTGAATCCAAATTGGACCCGGGGGGTGTACCTGCAAAGGGACTCCGACGCCCAAGTCAGATAGGTAATACAGTCAGAAGGATTGACTGAGTGAGATTGCGTACCTGATGATCTATCAGTAATCCGTATTTATAGGGTTTTTCCTGTATAAATATGGTAAGTGGGCCTTTGTATAAAAGGAGTAAGTATGCAGGTATAATAATATAATTATAGATATTATAATTATATTTCATATATTGTGGGGTATCGTAGATATAATTGCAGATATGGTTATATTGCACATGGATATTATTATATATTTATGGATATGATAATAATATAGCATGTGGGCCATATTGACTGTTGGGCCTTAGGTTCAGACCGTAACAATAATAATAATAATATTTTTTTCTTAAATTGAGAAAAGAATAGTTAATTAATGTAATTTATAATTTTGTTATTCCAACTAATTAAATAAATATAAATTAAGATGCAACACACAAATTAATAGTAACCCCAAGAGGTTGGTCGAGTGGAGCAAGACGGGGTCTCGTATCTGACATGTCGCAGGTTCGAACCCCCACTCGTCCACCTTTGTAAGTGCTCAAAGTACCCAGAGGCTTTCCCTACCTTGGACTGGGGCACCATCCCCTCACCTTAAATTAGCTGTTTACGAACTAAAATAAAAACAAAAATAAGTAAAATTAGAACTACGGTATCACCTTTTTTTAAAATAAAAACAAAAATAAGTAAAATTAGAACTACGGTATCACCTTTTTTTATAAGTTATTGTTATTGTTTTTACTCCCCTGCTCAATTAAATTTACCATATACTTCATGTCTTTTTTATAAGACATCTTTTATAAGTTTTTGTGGTTTTTTTTAAAACACTTTATAATTTTAATGAAGCATTTATTACATTTTTCTTTATTTATCCTTATTAAATTTGATTTATTTTCAATTATCAAATGGTAGTGGAGTTAGTTAATGATATTAAATAAGAGTAAAAGTAGACAGTTAAACTATTTTTGAAAACTCCAATAAAATTAATTAATTTTAATTATTTTTATTGATGCGTGTAATTCGGTCAAGTGTGTCTTATAAAAAGAACCGAGTAGTAAATAACAACAAAATTTCAACAATCAATCTAAGCACATATACCTCCCAATTACTTGTAATATATGCACATTTACCCCAAAACACACATCATATATATTCAGCCACCCAAAATTCCTCATCACTAACCAATACACTAATATATATCACACATTTTTTTTTAAAAGAAAAAGCACACAATGCTATAGCCAACATCACGTAGAATTGGAGATATACACACACATTCAACCCCCCTTTTTTTTGTCTTACGTACCAATCAGTAATAATCCAGGTGGTCACTCTCCTTGCATTTCACAAACGTAACAACTTAACAACAAACCAGCACAAAAACAACCACCATTGAGTTATATAAAATACCTCTTGCATTAATTGCGAATTTTATCCGGAATTGTCATATAGCCATTACCATGCTATATATATAAACTCCTGATCTTTGAATCATAACCATTCTCACAACACGAATGCATATTTCTGTACCCTTAAGTTTCCTTGCCTTACCATTGAAATACAAATACATTACAAAATGAATTGTATTTTATTAGATTTTAATCCGTATATATGTTAAAAAAAATTGCATTGTTATTAAATATAGGTGTAAAAATTTTTTCACTAATAATATATACAATTTAATTTTTTTTCATTATATACAATACAATTCATATTATTTAAACACATTGTATAATATTTGTTTTTCAATCGTTTAGATTTTAGTCTCTTGTAGACAAATATGTCCTCCTCCGCTTCCATCACCTTTTCCACTTCCACCACCATTATAATCTCCCCATCCGCTTCTAACCCACTTCCACCCATGCACCTTGATCACCATTCACCACCTCCCCGCTTTGATCACTACCTTGGTCATCGCGACGTCCTCTACTTCCACTATCTCTATCCAAAAAGAGGAAAGAAATTACTTACCTTTTTCTTGCTTGTCATTACATCCCATAAGTCCTTATGAGTGTATAAAGCTTCATCAACATACACCATAACTTACCTGAGCTATATATAATGGTTTACTATATATATATATATATGTGCTAAATTCATCGATCCCTAATTTTTTTTACCACCAACTTAATGGGGGAGGTATACCAAATTAACTTGTAACCAAAATGATTCCCATATCATGCAGATATTGATCTCAATTTAACCAATCCAAAACTAATGGAATCCAAAAATGAATATTCTCATCAACAGAGAGGGTGCAATAGTTTATCAAATCAATGAGAAGTGTTGACACTTCCTCAGCATTGTCATTCAGATAGCTAGGCTATGGCAACACATGTATGCTATGAGACAAACCAATTAGTTGCCAGAATTTGCAGCTTATCTACCATAGTTGGCTATTTGGTCACCTCAAATCTATGAACTTTGGTATCTTCAACCTAGATAGAGAACCATTTGTTGGTGTTCAGTTTCTCCTTGCTAGGCCTCTTTTTGTTGAAATTCATTTATATATTTCTTCTTTATACTTACCTTTTGTTTGCAGCTCTTGTCCTCATAATATAAGATTGATCTTAGCTCTTTTAACATGGTCAATATGGAATTCCTTATATACTTGAGTATATCTTTAAATTAAAAAACCTCACAATTGTTGTTGTATATATGTGTCAAATTTTAGAAAGCTAGAAAAGTGTGCCCTTATCCAATTATGAGGTGAAAATGACTTGTTCTCATTTATCGCTTTGAGCTTAGAGATAGGGTTGTGCAAAAAATCCATTTAAACCGAACCGTACCATAAACCCAACTGAACCAATCCATAATTATCTGAATTGTTGGAGCAAATTAAACCGGTTTTTTTAAAATAGTGCTAAACTGAATTGTTTTCTGATCCAATTTAGAAAACCAAATCCAAACTCACTAATTAATCCATATCAATCTAAAAAAAAACACTCCGCACCTCACTAATCTGAGTTTCTCTCGTCCAACTCTCATTCTCTCAAGTCTGAAGTCTCAAATTGCTCTCAAGTTTCAAACACTTACGGTTCTCAATCACATGTACATATTTTGTTTCAGACTTTCAGTAACCATTATGCATTCGTGCCACAACATGATTATGTCATGATAAAGATGTCAGAGGATTTGAGCCAACTTTGTTTCTATATTTAAACTCAAGTGCGCTAATTATATTAATTATTGTCACATTTCATTTTGGTAGCTTTCAAGTTTAGATGAGTATTATATTTAGTTTCCTTATTTTATTTTAAATTTTAAATTGAAGTAATGAATGAAATCTGAGCCATTAAAACTTATGTCTTTATTTATATTAAAAATGGTTCAGTTCAGTTACAATTGACATAAAACCTTACAATTGGTTTCATAATGCATATCCCTTTTAAATGTATTTATATTAAAAATATGGTTTCAAAACCGGTTTTTATGCCAAAAACCGATTCAGATCCATGAATCCATTTTAAAACCGGTTCAGATCCATGATCCGGTTCAAAACCGGTTCAGAATCCATGATCCGGTTCGGAAACGGTTCAGTTCAAATCAAACTGGTTCAACAATTAGTAAAGTGGATCGATTTTTTAATCGTATCCATAAATTAGGTTCAAGTTTGGTTTTGGTTCAATTTTTTGTAATATCCAATCCATGCACAACCCTACTTAGAGAATTGTAGTGGTGTGGTTGTCTTTGCATATTTCCACACAATATTTCCCAACTCCTTATCTTTTCATTACTTTATAAAATTCTCCTACATATCACACAGATCATGTATTCCACACCTAGCATCATAATGGAAGACAATTAACAATAGGAACAAAGTGATAGAAATAAATTGCAATACATTAAGAACTCATAATTAATGTCTTAATTTAGGAACAAAATACATTTCGTGGGAAATGCATGTTGTCAACAAATTTGCCTATTCTCTTAATTCAAATATAAGATTAAAAAAATGTTTGCTAACAATAATTTTTTATATGCACGTAAAAGAGTGAATCAGAACCACAAAATTTTAATTAGAGTTGACAATTTATATTACCAAGCTCGGCCCGACCAGATGTGAATAGCAGACTCTATTGGTTTTGGATAAAAAGTGCATGAGTTATTTGACTTGTTAAAATTAGTGTTTGGGTCATACGTTTTTTCGGATAACCCGATTTTTTTTTCGGGTTTTGTGACCTACCTGACATTTGTTATAAGTAGGCAGCTTGATCGGATTGGATTATGAGTTATTTAGATTTTTAAAATAAATACTTAAATCATACATTTTTAGAGGTTAAATTCATCATACTAGCTCATTTTATCATGACTAATTTTAACAATAATTGGCTAAGAGAGACAAGGACAAATTTGATAGTTTGTTGGTAAACAAAATCGGGGACAAAATTACGTGGAAAGTAAAAAGTGTTACTCTATGTTTTTACCATGCATTCATTGCATGCTTAGGACATTTTCAGGTTGTACCATCCCTGAAAGATCCTATTTCCGTAATTTCAGTGCTTAGCCTCAACTACTGATTTAAGCTACTAGGCTTGTAGTTGTAGCCCTAGCCCATGTCACTTTTCTTTGTTAGTTAACATTAAATAAAAAAATATTATTCCACAAACACAACTTATTTCCAAAAGTGAGCACCGCAACCTTTTCTGAGTTTTTGTACCATCTGATAATGACAATTGAGAGTGAGCAATCAATTCTCAAAGCTGTTAAACAACCCTGATAATATAGTGGGGCCCTTACTTTCATTTCTCTCCATTAACAATTCACAGTCACAAACAACACTACACATAGAATAGAAAAAAAGGAGTTAAAGGACTTTCACATTCACAAAGAACCTTCTGGAGACACTATCCCTCAAAATATCTGCAGCACCAAGGAATCTCAGCCCTACATCACCACCTCTAATCCTCATCTCACAGTAAAAAAAAGACTTCTTTGGTTTAATTATTAAAAATAAAACATTATTCTCACTCTCATTTAAATATTATGAATATAAAATAAAATAAACTATATAAGGGGCGAAATTGAAGGTCTCTGGAGTGTTCATGAGACTGAGAAGGGAGGACCTTTTCCATTGTTTTTCCCCCCTTCACTAGTCACAACAAAAACAAATGCCAACTTGGTCTTTTTTCACAAATTAATATGTAGCCCAAACCCAAGTTGTCATTCAACTTTTATAATATATATAAGAAATATAATCACATAGTACTATAGTGATTGTGTATGTATGTGAGGAAGACAGAGAGAGTTTGTTGTTTTTTGTTTTAATTTATGTTATGGTTGTACGAAGTTTGTGTCTTGATTGGGCTTGGTTGATTCAATTCGCCGACAAGAAAGTTTAGTTTGATATTTGCTTGGTTCTGTGGAGAGTTTTCGATTGGTGTGGTTATTGGTTGTGATTTGAAGTTTGGATTGTTGTTGTTATAGCAATAATGGCTAATGAAGGAGGAAAAAGTAATGACTTCTATGCGATCCTGGGCTTGGATAAGGAGTGCACTGAATCAGAGCTAAGGAATGCTTATAAGAAACTTGCACTGGTTAGAATTGAATCATCTAAATGCTTCCTTCTGGAACTTTCTTTCTTTTTATTTATCTTACTACCCCTGTTTCTTCAAAATTTCTTTCACATGGGTCTTCTCAAAATCACATTTTTCATTGTTGATACAACTCAATTATGATTAACTTTCTCCATTCTCATCAACAAAAGAGTTTCTATTTCCTTTGTTTTGGTATTTGCATAAAGTAAATTTAAGTCCATGTGTGGGAAAATTTGTAAAAAAAAACAGAGAAGATTGAAAATGATTTGTTATTGTCATGGAAGTTGGAATTCTTTAGTAAGGAAAGGTGTTATTTTTGTTTGATGGAGTAGAAATGGCACCCAGATCGTTGTTCAGCGTCCGGGAATTTGAAGTTTGTGGAAAAAGCTAAGAAGAAATTCCAGGCAATACAACAAGCCTATTCTGGTAATTCTACTTGCCATTTTACTTCCCTGCTTCATTTTCTCTTCCAAATTGAAATAAAGTTTGAGTTTTTATTTTCATTTATTATGAATTGTGTTTTTCTTCTATGGCAGTTTTATCTGACTCAAACAAAAGGTTAATGTACGATGTAGGAGTCTACGACAGTGATGATGACGAAAATGTAAGTCACCCACCTCATACATTTGTTCCCTGCAGTTATCATTTGTTGAAGAGAAGAAGCCCAGTTTGAGTATTTTGACCCCTTTTTTGAGAATGAATCTTTTTTGTCATTTTTATATGATAAGATTATAAGAAAAATTCCTTTCTATATCTGTTTTCTAAAATATTTATAATTTTGGATAAGATTTTATTTATTTATATGATATGAAATTTGAGAGAAGCTTTAATTTTTTTATTGTGTTGTCCTGTCATATGCAGTCTTGTCAAGTCATGTTTCTTTTTTGCACCGTCCATTTTTAATTTTTTTCCTACTTGAGGTATCTTCTTCGGGATTGATAAGAATCCACTTTGTCCAACAAATGTTGGACACTCTATTCCATGAGATTACCCCAAAGGAACCACAATTCACAAACTTTCTTTTGAGTCAAGTCAATTGGTGTCTCTCATAGCACATGGGCATGTTGTTTATAGATTTCAGTAAAGAGGGAATAATTCATGGAATCGAGTTTGGTTTTGGCCTTTTTTGGGGGAAGGGGTTGAGTTGAGGTGAATTGGATCTAAGGAAGGAGTATTTATGATTTATCCAATAATTTTGATGAGCTAATCTAATAATGAGTTTCCATTTGCAGGGCATGGGGGACTTCTTGAACGAAATGGTCACAATGATGAGCCAGACTGGTCCAAATGTGAGCCCTCTTTAATTCATTGCAATATTTTTTTTGCTTGTAATTAGTGGAACATTAGGTGACAAAAGCTAGTTACAAACAATGTTGTTTTATATATATTTTTTGTTTAGTGGATAAAGTTAGACATAAACAATTAAACATAGTGTCTGCTTTAGTCAAGTACTATGTAGTTATTTATACATTTTTTTTTGTTGTTTTCAATGGGCCACTCCAGGGTCAGGGGTCTACCTTTTCCCTTTTGTGATTGGGCCATAACTATATTTGTATTTTGTTGGTCCAAATGTTGGGAGGATATTACTAAAGTTTCTTGCTGCATACCAAATCAGCAAGTAGCTGAGGACCGATAAACAAAATTTGGCATAACAATTATCAATCTCATGAGTTTTCCATATTGGTCAATTAAAATTAACTTGTCACATATTCTTTTTGTAATGTTATTGACTTGTATGTCTTAGAATTCCTCAGAGTTTTTAAAGAAATATTTTTGGTCTGATATTTTGATGATAATTTGATCAAGAGGTGAAGGCATCAAAAGGTTGGTTTTAAAAGTTCATTGGGCATACACAATTGATGAAATTATATGTGTATAAAATAACAGGAAAATGGTGAGGAGAGCTTTGAGGAGTCGCAACAGCTGTTTGAAGAGATGTTTCAAGCAGATATTGGATTAGATGGAAGCACATCTCTTTCTGCTGCTGGTTGCTCTACTTCATCAACTTACATGACTTACACTGAAAATTCTAATTCAAACAAACGCAATTCCACTGAGATGAATTTTGGGAAGGCAGAGGATTCTTCTAACTTTGATGCCAATTACCAGAACTTCTGTTTTGGGGTTAGTATATTCTACTTTTTTTGTTATGTTATTTCATTTGATATAACATCCATGGCATACACATTACATCATGATTATGAGAAATGAAGTGGGAAAAGGCATGCAAATCTGAAGACTTAGGCCTTAAATTGCCAGAAGTGACACCCTCAACCCTATGTTGAATGAAGAAACCAAAAATAGTTCTGAAAGCCAGAAGAATAGGTTTACCATGTAATTGAGTTTTGTGGTTTACTTTAAAACATACCTGATTTATTAGGTTATGGGAATGATACAATGATTTGCATGATCTGTTACCCTCTGTTTGCTTAAGTAGAAACACAGCAGAGAGAGTTAGAGGAGAGTGAAATGCAGGTGAAATTACTAATCCACCGGGTTTGGTTACCATGGAGAGAGAGGGATAGAAGTGACTTTTGCTGTGGGTCCCATGTGTTTTTTTTCTTTGCTGTTCAGAGGAGAAATAGGGGAGAGTTTGCTTATGGATTATTAATTTACTATACTGCCCTTGTTTATATTGTCATTGCCTATATATCCGTTGCTTGTCATTCAAGGGTAGTTTAGTATTTCCAATTTTTTTACAAACCTCTCTCTCTCTCATTTCTCCACAACCAAACAACTATCATAATTAATTTCTCTCCTATCTCTCTCATATCTCTCTCCTACCAAACAACCTCTGTTTCTACTAAATTTCTCTACTATTTCTCTCTTCCTTATCTATCTCTTTCATATTTCTCTCTTCCCTATTTCTTTCTTTAAACCAAACAAACCATTAGTGTATATAGCTTTTCAGATAATGCTAAGATAAGAGCAAATTGGTTAAGAGAAAAGGTAGTTTATTGGTATTGAATCTTTCTCAAGAGTCTTTTAATCTGTGGTATCTTTTCTGTTGTTCATGTCCTCAAGGTTGATCTTGTAAATTATCATTATCAATGAATGAGGATACAAAAAAATGGAGTGTGTGAAAGTGGTAAGTGATTCCCCTTGGTCTTCTCCTTACAAAATGTCATCTATCTCAGGTTCTTTGGCTGATAATGAAGTGTTTTCTGAAATCCCCTATTCTTATGGCATATTTCATGCATTATATAGCTGGACTTATATATGCAAAATTGTAAATGAGGCTTAGCTTATTGAAATACTTCTCCATTACATATACCTTCATGTTGACTCAACATTTTCTTATTCTTGATTTGAAGACAGGTGAAGCACCTCCTAGATGTCGAGAAGGGAAAAGGGGGAATTCCAGAAGGAGGAGGTAACAATAGACATAGAAATGGCAGAAAACAAAAAATCTCATATGGTCATGATGTTTCCTTTAATGATTGCCATGGAATTTCCGCTAAGTAATGAATTTGATGTTATGCTAATTGCTATGCATCAACCTTAGCATTTTGGTTATGGGAACACCACAATCTTGACTTGTTGCTAAGCTGGTGGCAAAATTGTAATTCCATTGGAAGATCAAAGCAACTATACAGCTAAGAAAATAAGGGGGGAATATCATATTTTATATGAGTACTAAGAAATACTGGATCAGGGATGTCACAAATGCCTTGCAAATTTGATGGTAGTGGCACCTTCAATATATGTACCAATAGCTACCATTGTATATCAATGATAAGAGATTGAAATGAAATCAATTGACAACCCATTTTACTCCCTTTATTTATGCAGATTGCTACTTTTTTCCTTTCAATTAATTAGTCATTTACTGCAGTACAGTTCTTTGTGTTCACTTCAATTTGAAAGGAATATTTTTTCTTGTTTTGCCTAAATTAGACAAGGGAAATAAAGGTTAACAGGAATAACAGAACCTAAAGCAAGCTAATTCACTGTTATATTGAGTATTGACCAATTCACCATTCCATGTGATAAATAATAAATTATAGTTTTTCACTTTCCTTAAGATATTTTCCATGCATTATAAAAACATGTGGAGCTATTGGTGGTGACAAGAAGAAATGAATCCAAGTCAGGAAAAATGGGAGGTGGTGGGTATTAATTTATATATGGACGGTCCTATAGCACGTGGGGAGAGACCCTACTTGATTCAAAATAAAGCAGATATTTCACATACACACTTCTAGTTCACTTTTGGTTTTGGAACCCAAATTCCGAGCAAGTAGGCCAAATATTTTCAATGCTTGCTAGAGTTGTGATTTGTGGGTCCTTGAAGCACAATAAGTGGTTGCCTTTAGTCACACAAGTTGTGTAACTTGTGTTTAACATAGATGGTTTGATTGATGTGCATAATAATTTCCAAGCATTTAAGCCAAAAAGGGAAAAACACACCACACACAACTTGCAATGTTGTTGTCATTCTCTTGGTAGTTGAAATGTTACCTAATGCAACATTCTAGATTTGTCGAACCAGGAAGGTAGCTCAGATTTTTTTTAACTCAAGAATCATCATTCCATTGAAAATAGCAAATAGTAATATTTGAAAGTGTAATAATAAAAATGAAAAAGAAAAACAAGTGGACCAAGTTATGGCAGTAGAGCAGAGTTTTAAAGAGCAATGGGGGCTATAAAAATTAATAATAAAGCTAATAGATATAGGGACACTCTAGAAGAGAATCCTTTGTGCAGACTAGAGACACACAATCCACGAGTTGATTGCCACAAATATTGTTTGGTAGTGCCAAGTTGCTATAGAAAACTACCTGTACTCGCTTAATCTAAGCCTTCCCTTTAGGAACCAACTCATAGTTCAATTCCCCCTCCCCAAAGTGAGAGTGACAAGCAGGCATCAATTCATATATAACTCGTATTGATATTAATATATATGTCTAATAGATAGACCTATTACAATTTACAAGTTATTGCTCAATTCCTTTTGAGTAAACTAGCACATTGGTCCTTGACTCTTGTGGGATCATGCAGTTTAGTTCTGACTTTTTTGAAATAGCATAATAGTCCCTAACTTTTAGTCTTGTCCATCACTTTAGTCCCTAGCTGTAACCAAATAGGATTGAAAACGACGTCGTTTGATATATTTGCTGAAGTATTATTTCAATCTGGTCGGCCAGGAGGACGAGCCTTCCCGATCGGCTGCATGTTACCTCACTTAACGTGACACATTAGCAGCAAGTTAACAGAAGTTACAGTTAGGGACCAAAGTGATGGACGGAGCTAAAAGTCATGGTCTATTGTGCTATTTCAAAAAAATCGGGAACAAGACTGCATTGTTTCCCAAGAATCGGAGATCAATGTGCTAGTTTAATCAATGTTTTTTTTTTGAAAAAAAAAAAACTGCAGTGAGGTAACATTCAAATCTAATTCACAAAGGCTAAGCCATGACTAGCTAGGAAATTTAAGAATACAAGTGGTACAGCATCGTTGCATTTCTTTTACCCATATATTTTCATCAACTACTCATTTTTTATTTCCATCAAAGAACAAATCTCATTTATTAACTTTATTTGTGTGTTCTTTCGTGTGAAAAAGTGTTCGTGGGAATAGTAAGGTTCTTCTAATTTGGTTAAAGATAAGTCATTAATTTACATTAAGATTAAGAGAATCACACAATTAACTTGTATATTCAGATTCCAAGTAATCGGTATAGTTATGATATAAACATGTGATTGTGTGCTTAATAAGCTCACACATCACCAATATGTCACTAAAACAATTCTTTTGAGTTGGTGAAGTAAAAATTGAAAAAATATCTTAAATTTATTTTCTAATTATGTTGGAAGCATAGATTTAATTTACTATATAAATGAAAAAAATAATACTTGATCATAAAGAATCTAAGTCAAGATATCTCTCTCTAGGAAATTTTTATGTATTGTTAAAATATATACATTGAGTCACTTAGAAAGAATAACATAGAAATGCAACAACGGTACATGCTTAGATAAGTTTATTTTTTAGTTTGAGATGAGAAGTCATATTAGAGTATTGAAACCTAATAGATAAGTTTATTTTGATGAAATAATTATTTACTTATATTTTGTAATCTGTGATATAATTTTGAGAAAAAAATAATTATTCAGAAGGGTTAAATGTGTTTTTTATTTATATAAAATTTATAAAATTTGATTTTAATCTCTAATAAAATTTTATTCATTTTTAGTCCCTCAAAATATAAAAATCATAGACTTATAGTCCTTGAAACTAAGATGGTGAGGGACTATAGTGCACTATTTTTATTAAGTGTAGAGATTAAAAATAAACAATATTTTATTAGAGATTAAAACCATTTTTTATAAATTTTTAGGTATTAGAAACACATTTAACACACTAAATAGTTGTGGCTCAATTGACAACGCAGACTAAGATTGTGACAAGAGCTATTGAGTTTGATATCAAAATTTATTATATTGATTTATTTCTCTACCGTAAGAAATCCAGAGTCTCTTAAAAGTTTTCCCTTGAAAAATATTAGGGGTCATTTTTTATAACATTTTCTATTTTTTATCTTTTGTTTTGTAATTCTAATTATAAACAATATTAACTTTTTTTTTTCATTTTGTTTCTTGTATTTAAAATTTTGTATTCAAAATTATGAAAATAGGAAACAAAATGAAAATAATTAATGTAATTTCTTATAACCAAAACTAAAAGTAATTTTTATAATTAAAATTAAAAGACTGAAAATGAAAACATAAAATATTTTTTGAAAGTAAATACTTTTTTCTTTTTGGTCAAAGTAAATACTAAATAGATCCTAACTTTAGGAGGTTATTTTCTCTTTTTTTTTTTTTGGACAAGTGTTCAATTTTAAGTTAAGTGGTTCAGAAACAAACATCAACCACAAGGCAAACCCATACAAGGACACAATCCACAAATTGGTGGTATGACTCTGAGCCCATTCAATACTTCATGTGGATAGTCTAATAGTTTCTTCAAATACTCATATTTTTCTTGGTCGAATCTTCAAATACTCATTGGGTTGGACCAAAATCATAATTTAAGTACTCAGTGGTTGTAGTCCAAAAAATTATTATAAGCCCATTTCAATTCCCGGCCCATATCACATCCGTCTTACTATATATTTCTTCCAGCAACAAACCCTAGTTAGGTTTCGCCCGAGGTATAGCTGTTGATTTGAAAACGCCAAGTTTCAAAGATGAGGTATTTCTCTCTTTACATTTTCTCAGCCTCTTTATGCGTTTTGTTATGCACGCAATATCATTCTTGTTCTTTCATTGATAACTGAGGTTTACTTTTGTATGGTGTTTGCGTTGTTAATGAAGATCTTTCAGTAAAATGGGGCACTCGAAAACCTAGTGTAGTGTTTGTTTTCTCTGATCCTTTTTGGCCGTTGATTATGCAGTAAGCTTCAGAGTGATGCTCTAAGAGAAGCTATCTCAGGAATCATGGCTGATTCCAAGGAGAAAAACCGTAAATTTGTGGAGACTATTGAACTCCAAATTGGGCTGAAAAACTACGATCCTCAGAAGGATAAGCGTTTCAGTGGCTCTGTCAAGTTGCCCCATATCCCTCGCCCCAAGATGAAAATTTGCATGCTTGGTGATGCCCAACATGTTGAAGAGGTAACTCTCCGCTTTAATCATCAAACTGATCTGTGTGGACTCTTCAATTAGGTGCAATATGTGAACCCCGATTTTCGAACACAGGATTCATTATTTTCCTCTTTTTAAGTATTTTGCAATAGATACCACCTGGCATGTATGTTTATTGCACTGTATTATGATCTATGTCTTTACAGATAATCTCTTTTTGGTGTCTTCCTATTTAGTTGTGTTCTATTTGAATTACATTTATTCAGTTGATTGTTAGTAGTTACTTCTTTTCTTGAAATAGCTGGAAATTACAAAGTGCTTTTGTGATTTAGTAATTGCAATTCAAGAGAGCAATGTCCTTCAATTAGGTGTGATAGTGGTAACTTTATATTGTGTGCTTTGGATTTTTTTTCTGAATAATTATCGTTCTGCAGCGGGCTAATTTGTTGTGTTAATGATTGTTACTCTAATTTTCAGGCAGAGAAGATAGGGTTGGACTGGATGGATGTTGAAGCCTTGAAGAAACTAAACAAAAATAAGAAATTAGTGAAGAAACTAGCCAAGAAGTACCATGCCTTTTTAGCTTCTGAAGCAGTTATCAAACAGATTCCTCGTCTTTTGGGTCCTGGTCTCAACAAGGCAGGCAAGTGTTTTTTTAATTTTTTTAAAAATACATTTGGACCATTTCAAGAGTACTAGGTCATTTGCTTCTGTCTTGATCATTTACTTTTTACATTTCACTTTGCTCTCTTTTTATCAATATCTGGCCACAGTTGTGCTATTTATCTTTTGTTGCAGCGTACTATCTGCATAAAATCTTCCAAGTGACTTCCCTTGTATCCTCTTCATTTATTGAGTTCTATTGTTTGAAAGAATCATTATATTGTGTTTCTTTCAAATTTCTAATTTCAGTTATTGCTTTACCTGATTTTGATATTTTGCATGACTTTGCAGGGAAGTTCCCTACACTTGTTACTCACCAAGAATCTCTTGAGTCAAAGGTTAATGAGACTAAGGCTATGGTCAAATTCCAACTTAAAAAGGTGCTCTGCATGGGAGTAGCTGTGGGAAATGTTAGTATGGAGGAAAAGCAAATCTTCCAAAATGTACAACTGAGTGTTAACTTCCTTGTCTCCTTGTTGAAAAAGAATTGGCAAAATGTGAGTCCACTCAGAATAAAATCTTTGCTTTGTTAGCTTCTATTTAATGGCGTTTTCTTTTAAGTTATATAAGTTCTTGGATTTATTGGTGTTATTTAGAATTCATCTATCATAGGTAATAATACTTTAGTAATTGTATTATATCCAGAATGCCCTCAATTTCCATCCCTAGTAATTGTATGGCTGTAACATAATATCACTGTACATAAGTGTGACCCTGAAATCAATGAAGGGAGGATTGGTTGTTAATGTTGCAGTTTGCACCTTTGTTATTTTTTGCAACAGATACACATTAGAAACTCCTGATTTTCAATTTTCACTCTTTTTATGGGTTCAATGCATGTGGAACTGTTTTTTGTTCCAAATTTTCAACCTTGTTGAAACTGTTACTCGTCTAATGTAATCTATTTGTTGGTTTCAGGTTAGGTGCTTGTATCTGAAGAGTACCATGGGGAAATCGTACCGCGTCTTTTAAGGCACTGGTTTTAAATTCAGTTTACTTCTGATCGTGTTTGATATGATATATTAATTATCGTAATAGCTGGACAAGAGTTTTAATTTTTCTTCAGTTTTGCTGAATGAGAGGAGTTTTAATTCTTCTTCAGTTTTGTTGAATGAGCTTTTTGTCGTTAGTTTGTATTCTTGACTTGTGTTTTAGTGCTTAGCAATTGGATAATGTTAGGGGTGCTAAATTTAAGCTACCCGTATTTTTACTTATAACCGCTTGCCTCTGCTCCTTTGATGCACATGTTCTATAATTGGGGATTGAATTGGCCCTGCCTAATGCCAATACCATGTCAATCAATACCGTGCACACCGTTTAGTTTTTATGAACATTAATATCTAAGCTCTCCATATACAACCAATTAGAAAGCACCTTCATGTCTCTATCTAAATACTTTTACATAAAAGCAGGGTTTTAGCTTAAAAAAGAAATGACATGAAAGTTGCAACAAATTTTTCTAAGGGTGTTCTGGGACGAGTTGCTACGAGTTTTACCTATCTCTAATCCGACCCTAATTTTTGACCGGACCAATTTTATGGACCCAAACTCGTCCATAGACCCGAAGAGACCCGATGATGTGCAGGTCTAAGTAAGACCGGGTTTGAGTAGGACAAGACCGGGTTGGCCTGATACATAAGCTAAATATAATCATGAAATGATCATATAACAATGTTCAAAAGAAAATAGTTCATACAATTAATAAATATATTGCATACAATAAAGTATCTCTTAATATATGCAATATTTTTTACTTTTTTAAAGTTCGGGACATTACTAAACCAAGAATAACATTATATCACTATATAATTTTATGTATAAAATGTATTTTTAAAGGTAAATAGAAAAAACTTAGACTCAAAAACCCCATCTAAAATGAAAAAAAATAAGGTTAGGACTTTATATAATAAAAAATCATAAGTAATAAATATTATATTTATATATAAAGGACGGGCCGGGTAACCCGAAGGTTAACCCGAACCCGTCCTCAACCCGATGCCGAGTCAAAAAATGAGACCCGGTGAGACCCACTTTGGTTCTATTCTTTATTGTAGGACAGGAGTAGACCCGGCCCGAGTAGGACGGGTTGAGACGTATCAAAGAGACGGACCGGGTCTTGAACACCCCTAAATTTTTCCATGTATGGTTAATTCTGATTACATTAAAAACACTCATTCCTCATGGTGAACAATGATATAAAATTAATCTGCCAATGCAAAATCTAGTAGTTAAACCAATTTATAGACAGAAGGGATATGAAAAGGTGAACAAACATAAAGGTTACTTTTTAAAAACAAAAAAAAGTCTCCTCTTTGAATTTTTTTGTGTTAACTATAGGTATCCTTTATTACCCAATCCTATTTGGGGTTTAGTCCCCTATTATTAGGGTTAATTTTATTTGGGGTTTACTCACAGTTAAGACTCCTCACCCCTCCTTAGAATGTGTATTGTGGAGATCGAACCCGGGAGCTTTTCCCATAAACTCAGTCCGTGTTGTCAACTGAGTCACAAATCTTCGGATCAGATTTAAAAAAATATACCGATCGGATGGTGAAATGATAAAATCGTAACAACACCCCTACATATACAGATGTATATTCTAATTTATTATGTATTAGCGGTTAATCATTTAAATTTTTATTATGTTCTGTATATTCTAATTTATTATGTATTAGCGGTTAATCATTTAAATTTTTATTATGTATTATTATGTATTAACCATGTGTGTATATGTAAAGATTCAATTACTCCTAAAATAAATTTTGATAAAATTATTTCACTTATTAAATTTTTTTAGATATTTAATTTCATCAATATAGCCATTAATAAAATAAATTTTGATAAAATTATTTCACTTATTAAATTTTTTTAGATATTTAATTTCATCAATATAGCCATTAATGAAAGTTTTCATTAAGACTTAAGTAGATTGACTTTATAAATTTCCATAAAAATATAAAATTATTTAAATTGACCAAATAACTTCAATTTAAAAATATAAGCATATATCAATTATAAGAATATATATTTATAATTTTTTAATTTATTGGCATATATAATTATCATATTAATATTATATTATTTAATGATTAGATTTATTAAATTCCTATTTTATAAAATATTATTAATGGAAAAGCCTTATCTTACCTTATGATAAAAGCTGTGCGTTACATTTAGGCCCCGTTTGAAAGTACAACTTATTTAAGTGCTTATAACATAAGTTCTTATTTAATAAGCACTTAATAAATAAGTTCTTAAAAAATAGATTAAAAATGAAGAGGGTATAGTATACTTAAATTCTCCCTAAGCTATTCTATAAGTTATTCTCGAGAGCTTATTGAAAGAAGCTTAAAACAACTTATGAACATGTCATAAGCTCTTTTCATAAGTTTATCAAAATAGTTATATACTTATATCATAAGATAAACTTAAATAGACTCTTTCAAATATCCCTTAGAGTTGTTTAAGAAAAATGACGTGGAGGAGGGATGAGATTTTATGGGAACTTGTCCAATTTAGGTGTAGTTTGTAACTTGTAAAATGAAATGAGGCCCACATGTTTCTACTTTCTTGGCACTTAACTGACTGACTCGGTCTTCTTTTTACCTTTCTTCCTATATTTTTGGATCCCATTAGTTGCAACTGGCTAGCCTGCTCTTATCTTCTTCGGCTCACTTCTAAGTTCTAATAGCTCATTATATGTTCTAAAGTGAATATTCCTTACACCTCTACTCTAGAGAGGAAAACTTTATTACCTTTTCCTGTGTAACCTTAACAAAATGAGTTATATTATTTATATAATAAATTTATATAACAATTCATATAATTTATTACTATCCTTAATTTATTATGGGTGTTTAACGAGTTATCCGCTTATTCAATTATTTAATATTAAGAGTATTTCTAGAAAAAAATTAAATTTATGACACTATTAATTACTACTAATACATCTCAATGTATTTTCTTGGTCTTAATGATTTCTCTCTCATGTTTCTTATATATAGGGCAGAAGATAATATTAAATAAATACAAGTGGTCTCAGATAGCATTACTCTTCTCTGCCAACCTAATGCGCTATACCCACTTTCTTTTATAAATTTAAGTGCTTTAATAAGCACCCGATACTTAATTAAAACTCCCTCCAATGGTGAAAAAAACCCAAGTTCTAACTTAAAAAGTTGTTTAATTAAGCACTTTCAAGAGGCACTTTTAGAAAATCTATGAAACATTAAATACTACTCCCTTTGGTCCTTTTTACAAAGTACTTCTTACAAATTTTCATAGTCATTTTTATAAGGAACTTCACAATTTCAAAACAACATTTATCACCATTTTCCTTTTTATCCTTATTAACTTTAAAGTATTTTCAATTATCAAATGATAGTGGAGTTAGTTAATGATATTAAATAAGGGTAGAACTAGAAAGTTAAACTATTTTTTAAAACTCCAATAAAATTAACTAATTTTAACCACTTTTATTGGTATGTGTAATTCGGTTAAGTATTTCTTATAAAAAGGATTAGAGGAGTATTTGTTTTTCAAGTTTATCCTTCATAATTAATATTAAAACTTTGTAGTTTTCAAGATCTGATCAATGTTGGGAATTTGATAGAGTTTGATTTTAAACATGGGTGAATTTAGTAACTAGAAAATATTTTTAAAAATCAATACATTAAAATATTTTTTTAATGTGTTTTTGAATTAAAAAATGTCTCATGAATAGGACTGAGAAGAGTACTTTCTAATAACATTTTTTATTTTTATATGGGTATATACTAATAAGTTGAAATGCTTATTATTTATTAATTAGAAGATACAATGAATATTTAAAAAATAATTAAGGTAGATGGAGAAATTAATAAAATATCAAAAGAGATAATTAAGATAGAGAGAAAAATTAATGAAATGAATAATTTTTTTATAAAGCTAATTTTAAAAAGTGATCTTAATTTTTAATAAATTTAATTTAAAATTATTAACTAATTTTTTAAATATTTGTAAATTAATTAAAAGTGACTTGTAAATATTGTTTTAAATATTTGTAAATTAATTAAAAGTGACTTGTAAATATTGTCTGTCTTTCCGCTGGTTATCTATAATGAAAAAAAAAAAATCAGACAAGTAATACTACAAATTACAAAATACTAATTTCGGCTACTAGATTTTCAAAAGAAAATTGTTTAAATTTAGCATGAGCCAATATATTGAAGGAGATAAAATATAGCAAAGGATATCAATTTGATGGCTGCAAACAAAGCCATATTAGCCGGAGCTAAGTTTACTACTAACTTAGCCGTCAATAATTCAATTAACCTTATCAACTCCTCAATCCTCATCCTAATCCTCATCATTTCTCATTATAAGTACCCTCACACACCCACCAAACGCAGACAAAGAAACAAAAAAAAAAAAATTGATTTTTACGATGCCCTGTTCGATCTTCTCCTCTCTGTTGTTTCCTTCCCTCTATCTTTGATCTTCGTATTGTAAAAGTTGCAAAAGAGAAGTAATTAACCTCACAGACACATATAACAATCAATAATATATATATGATGGGTTTTCTTCACAAGCTCTGGGACGAAACACTGGCGGGCCCCACACCAGAAACGGGTCTGGGCAAGCTCCGAAAATACAACTCTGTCCCCGCCGCCGTCTTCCGGTCACCGGTGGCAGAGGATGTGCCCATTAGTCGTAGCATCACCATTGTTCGAACCCACTCCACTTTCAGACACACTACCTCCGATCCTACCTCTCCTTCTGTGCCTATCACTCCTCCTCGCACCCCTTTAACCCGTAATTACCTCTCTCTCTCTCTCTACGTTGTTGCTTGTCTTCCCAGAATGTTTTTTTGTTTGTACTAGGTTTGCATGACAAGGGAAAAGACAAGGAAAGGAAACAGAACCTTTTTTTACAATAATAAGGAAACACAATCTGATATTATCCTCATATTCTGAAAACATTTTCTATTTGTTCTTTTTATTTTTATTAGTAAACCTCATTCTCTCATTCACCTCTTTGTTTCTCCTTTTACCTTTTTTCTTTTCTTTTATTTCCTCAACAAGTACCATACGATTTAATTCATAGCTGTGAGGTTAGATTTTTGTATCAAATGTGTGTTTGATTTATAATTGAATAGAAAACAAATACCAATTTTCTAAAAAAAAAAGTTACTATCCAAAACAACTATACAATTAATGTTATTTTTAAGCTTTTAATTAGAAATTTTTATTAAGGTTGTTATACTTATAATAGTATGCCATAAAAATAGATGAATGAAGTTTTATGACTTGATTTTAATTTAAACAAAATACACTTTTGTTGTTATTTGTTTATTTTTGCAGCAGAGACGCCAGGAGGTAATTTTAAGAAATTGACGAGGACAAAATCATCAGTAGAGAGCGCCAAGCATAGAAGTCCGACAATTTACGATTGGTTCTCCAATTTTTGTTTTTATTTTTTAATTTCTAATTTTTCTTTTATGCCTTTTGATTTTGCATCAAATTTATCTTATCTTTTGTTTAATGGTTAATTTGCAGGGTGATTATGAGTGCTTTGGATCGTTGTTGAATGTTGAGTTGAGAGAGGAACGTGAGATGTTTTGCTTTGAAATCATTTGGCAGAGGCAGAGGATTCTGTTTTCTCACTGTACATACCAAAAATAACACAGATTCCAAATTCCAAGGGGAATCATATCATATTTCATGGCATCTTCTATATAAATATTATAATATATAATATATATGAGTATCTACAAATAAAATGGCTCAGATGATGCAAGGTCTTGTACAGTAGATTGAGCTTGAGCCAATGTTTCATGGGATTCCAAGGGTGTAAAGGAGCAGAAAGCTAACTTCTGTATGTTTGTATATATGCCTTTGTTTTGTTTTGTGCATTTTTTAATTTTCTTTTATGAGTTTTTGGTTGTTGTAAATATGAATTCTGTACTTTGAAATCTCTATCAGTTAAACTCAATGAAGCTTGCAAGTAATTACTACTATTTTATTTATGCTTTTGTTAGATCTTTTGTGCTTTCTGCTTTATGTTACAATTAATACAAATTAGCTGGTATTCAAATTTTATCTTATCTTTCCATTTGTGCCGTAACTAATGTTGATTTTATAAGCAATTTCAACTGAAGATATTCATGTGTAAATGCTTCGAAGGTTGGTTCTGTATTAATTATAAACCAGAGAGTGAAAACGAAGTTCTTGTTGCCTCTTTCAACTGAACTTTATTCACAAGTCTTGGCCCACCAAACATAGTAGTATTTAGTCCGTAACAGCTAATATAGAGAACATGAGTTAGAATCGGTGATTACAAAGGAACATCCATAATGAGCCATAAATTGGGTGGACTGCACCAGAAAATCGCGTCGTTTTTAATTTGCAGATGGAGTTGAATATAACTTTTTGAAGAAGAACTTTTTAAGAAAAAAAATAGAATAAATCAAATAGTTTAAATGAATTTAATTTTTTCACAAGTAAAAACTAGTCTGTGTAATTCACTTTCTCCATAAACTCTCCCATTTAACTTCTTTATAAGTAACTAGTTTCAACTTATGGAGAAGTTAAACTCATCTTATCTCATTGATTCATTCTATTTGTTTCCTCTAAAAAATTTTCTGCAAAAGTTCTATCCAAACTGGGCCTTTATACTAGAGATAATACTCTAGTACGGGTTTTATTCACATTTTTTAATCATATTTTTTTTCAATAAAAAATTTATGAAAATTAATTAAAATTAAGGCTTAAGTATGTTTTTAGTCCCTATAAATATAGGTCATTTTGTTTTTAGTCCTTGTAAATTATTTTTTGGTTTTTCATCCCTATAAAATTTTTCGTTTTCCATTTTGGTCCCTGTCGTTAACTTTAAGCTTATGTGGCTAACAGAGTGCAACATCATCCTGCCACATGTGGTTTTTCTGTCCAGCTTAAATTTATTTTTAGTCCCTATAATTTTTTTTCATCTCCTCATTCAATATCACAGTGTCCTTTTGCTTCTTCTACCGCATTGTTACACTTGAAATTCTTGAACTTTTCGTGGTGGGTTTAAGGATATAAATTCTTTATGTATTCAATTATTTGAAATTTCAATACACTTGAATTCACTGTATAAAGTGGGAAAAACTTGTAACGACATTTTTTTCTCAGCTTTTTTTTTTTTCTGTCTATTGACTAACAAAATTCTCATTTGATTTATGTCTATTGATGACCTATAGCTTGATGTAATCTGTCTTGAGTAACAAAAAAAGGCTTGTAATTGTAAATCAAGTGAAGATTTTGTCAATCAATGGATAAAAACAAGAATTGCAGAGAAAAAAATGTCGTTACAAGTTTTTTCCACTTTATACAGTGAATTCAAGTGTATTGAAATTTCAAATAATTGAATACATAAAGAATTTATTTCCTTAAACCCACCACGAGGAGTTCAAGACTTTCAAGTGCAACAATGCGGTGGAAGAAGCAAAAGGACACTGTGATGTTGGATGGAGATGAGATTGAGGTGAAAAACCAAGAAAAAAATTATAGGGACTAAAAACAAAAGGACCATATTTATAGGGACTAAAAACAAAATTAAGTTGGTAGAAAAATCACATGTGGCAGGATAATGTGGCACTCCGTTAGCCACGTAAGCTTAAAGTTGACGATAGGGACCAAAATGACATACAGAAAATTTTATAGAGATGAAAAACCAAAAAAAAAAATTTACAGGGACTACAAATAAAATGACCTATATTTATAGGGACTAAAAATATATTTAAGCCTAAAATTAAAATATTTTAATTTTGTATATATTGAGAAAGTCCATTAAATACATTTTTGTATATTAGTGTATTATATTTTACACATTTCTACTCAATAATGAGAAAGATTTTCAAACTTGTTTTATGTTGCTTCCCATAATTATTATTTTTTATTATCCAATCTCTTATGATAAGGAATTTTGTTCCATTGCATTTTTCTAGCTAATGTAGGATTTATGTTTCTCAATAACATAATTGACATTTCTTCCTTGAGGTGCCAACAGTGTTTTGGAAATCTAGTAACATTTAAGAAATTTAAAAAATCTATTTGATGCATAAACTCTTGTACCAAAATATTATAAGTTGTCAATCATATTCTAGATTCGTAAAAAATGTATGATTACAATCTTCGGTAAACATTTTTATCCTTAAAAAATTAAAATATGATAAATATATAATTATGTATATTTAATATAAAATATAAATATATATTATTACTTGCTTTTAAGATAATTATTGTCAATAAACCAGATTTTATGATGGCGCGCCTTAAAAGGTCATGTCTAAGAAGTAAGAATTGATGATAAATAGTTATTTAAAGTGTAAAAAATTGAGAATGAGTGTCATTCATACGTGTAAGCATGTTTATTATCCGTTAATGAATTGGGAAGATGAAACACCCATGTTGTTACATATTAACTTACATATGTAACATATGGAATACTAAATATCTCTTAAAATTTCATGAGTTGGTAAATTAGAAAGGTCAACTGAATGAAAATAAAGAAAAATAAACATATTTTAATTGGTTTTGCCTCAACATGAGGCACAAAAAAAAAACTAATGTATATTAATTGAAAAATAGTAAAAAATAAAACGCAAAATGTGCACTTTTAGTACAGTTTTTTTTTTTTTAGCAATTATATTTTAATGCTTAGTTTTGTGCATTTTTTACATGTATATTTTATTGAAAAAAAATTATTACAGTCAATAAAATTATGAAACATTAAATTTGAATATTTAAGATTATAAATTTTATATTAAGAGAAATTGTGTTACTGAACAATGAAGATTAATTTTTTCATTAATAGATATAACATAATTGTGATAATAATTAATATGAACGCTCAAGTAAATTTTACATATAGACTAGAAATAATACCCGTGCAGGTTTATCTATATTGTATTTCCATAATATTTTATGAGTGGATTTTTTTAAAAATATATGAAAATTATTGTAACTTTAATATATAAAAAATAATACTAAGAAATAAAATTGTTTTCATTATATTAATATAATAAAATAATTAAAACTAATTACAATGAAAAATGACATTAAATTATTTATTTTAAAGAACATTTTTTTAGGCTAAATATTTTTCATCATATTTAATAAAAGAATTACCAACCACTTTAGCGAAATTATTTTTGAAAATTAAATATTTTAAAATTTAATTTTATAAAAGAAGTTCACTAAACACTTATGTATACTGCATGATCTTTTGTGTAACTCCATGATAGGTTGTAATTTTAGAGTAATGTGCACATATTTGTTGTCCTTCGTCATAATAACAAAAATTTTGAGTTCTAAATGTGATGTTATTCTTTATCAATAATACAATATATAATATTTATTCATGATAAAAATATAAGTTTTACTAAATATAACCATACATAATTTAATGGATGCCCATCACTTTTATTTATTGTCATTAAATGAAAAATATTTACAGAAAATTATTTTATTCTCAAAATAAAAGGTGTAGTTGGAGTTAAAGTTAAATCAATAGTTTATTTTTTAAAAAAAGTATTATATGAAGGAGATATAATCTCATTGACTATTTTTTATAAAATCATTACAATATGAAAGTTTTAAAAAAGTAATAACATGTATATATAATTTTTAACTTTTCATAAATACTATTTATTTTTGTGTTTTTTTAACTAATCAATAAGTTTTAATTTATACATTTGTAATTTAAAGTGAATTTGACATATAGATATAGAAAGGCAATGTAAAACCTAAAATTTTTTAATAGGAAAGATAGTCAAGCAAATTAACAATCCACCGATAAAAGACAAAGTAAAAACCAAAATGCATATTATACATATGTGCAATGAGTAGGGAATTAAGTGTGATCAGTGTTATTATATAGACATGTTGAGATATATGCTTGAAATCTTTTGTCCGTTAATGAAATGGAAAGACATGCATTATTTTAATTTATTATGACTCCTTTTAAATATTTTTATTTTTATAACATAATGAAATAAAGGGACGCAATACAATCATAAATATTGACGACCTAAATTAATTATAATTGATTATTATGGCTAGCACTTATGACTTTGGGTTTGTGTACTTTAAATATTATGGCTAGCACTTAATGAAATGACTCCTTTTAAATATTTTTATTTTTATAACTTAATGAAATGACATACAATTAATACAATGGACCATAAGATAATTGTGACATACAATTAATACAATGGTTCAAGTTAATTTTACAATATATATAGATATAGAAGATAGATACAGATAGATAGATAGATGAGGAGGGTTCAACTTACATAAGTGTAAGTTACATCAAGTCTTACACTGCCGAATAACTTTTTAACAGATCATCGTATTAAGTAATCTACCGTCGGATTGAAAGTTACTATCATATAGATCATGCATATAAAATTTTACATTAATCTGAAATTATTTGATATGTCATTGAGATGTCTCAAAATTAACGTCATATATACATTTGAAATATATGAAAAAAAGGACCATTTGATTATCAGTTTATTAATGTTCAAATTTTATGAAATTTTACACAATACAACGGTTGGATTAATAAAAATCACATTCAATCTAGAATTATTAACAATGTAAGATTTGATGTAAGTTACACTGATATAAGTTGAACCTTCCTCGTAGATAGATATAGATAACTACACTGCATGCTAAAAGGCCAAACAAGTTTCCTTTATTGGCGTTGCATGGTGCATGTCGAGCCTTCTATTTTGTCTGCTTTAGAATTGATCAGCACAAAGTCTGTGACACTGACAATAAAATCCAAACTTCATTTTCTAATTATTTTAATGTTTGTTTATATATAATTGAGTAAAATTAATTCTAGAATCAATGATTAAAAAAAATTAATGTACGCTTTATGAAACACATTAGACGAAAATGATTTAAAATAAATCTCGTGGAATTAATTATGCACTATTACCTATCCGTAATCAAACGGGCTATTAAATTCTAGTAAATTGTTACTCCAAGTTTAACTCTTGTTTAGTAAAGGTACATATTATACTTTCCAACATATATACTCAAATTATCCTGTCCTCTCATTTATTTTAGAAAGTTATACTTTCTTTCCTTTAGAAACAAAAGTGTTATATGTTAATGTAAAAAAACATTTTAGCAATGTGAGTAATTAGTTAAGAAAGAGTGTTTGGAAATTAATATTTTCTTCTCTTAAAGTCTAATATACAGCTGTTCTTCCAAATATTTTAAACTGTACATTAAAATAATTGTTTATTTTTCTGTGTTGATCACTTAATAATTAAGTAATGCAATTGATACAATCTTAAGAAATATAAAACAGACGGTTTATGTCATTGCCTTTTAACACCTCTTTTATTGAGATTTTTTTAACAATATTGTCACAGTATATAGTTTCTCAATGCACAATTCATCATTACTTCTTTATTATTTAATTATCCGTTTTATATTGTTTTTGGAGTCATGCTCAAGTTCTAAGTGATGCATGGTTATACTTTTATGCTTACTATTAAGGTGGTAAAAACTAAAAATGCCTTGTTCTTCAACGTATATTGGAATATATAATAAACAAAGGACACTGCTTTGACATAGGGATGTAGCTCAAACGGTGGAGCGCTCGCTTTGCATGCGAGAGGTACGGGGTTCGATACCCCGCATCTCCGAATTTCTATGCCTCAGCTCCTAATCTCAAATATTTATGTCCTTAATTTTTGCTAATTCAGATGGTTGCTTATCGATATAATTAATCAAGATGCAGAAACTGATGTTGTTTAATGCAAAAGGGAGATGATGTGAAGAAGTCTCGAATAATTGAAGGAGCCAGAGGTAGATAGATTGGCTGGCAGGTGAAAAACATGTTTAACAATGGGAGGACATAGACAAAGGAGTAAGGAAAAATAAAATTCGTGCCAAGAAGGAAGAACAGGAAATCATGAATCGAATCTATGAGGTCTTAATAATGGAGGGGAAAAAAGTTGTCTTTTGATGCGGACCTCTCGTACAAACCCATTGTACAAGGGATTCTGCTGCTGAGTTATGAACGTTTTTGTCAGAGAGTGGGCTTAATTGTAAGTTACGTGTATCATCTTGAGGAGCATACTGCATACCTATATTCATATACCATGGGCATGAGAAAATGAGACCACGAAATCAGAATTCTCAGTGAAGTAACTAATTTTTGTGAATTGAATTATGTACAGATTTATTTTCCAAAAAAGAATTATTTACATGTAATTATAAAAATATCATGGAACACGTATGAATGAAAAAAGTAAATATATAATGGAATGTTTCTTTCCAAAGGAAGAAGAAAAAGCACTTAGAGAAAGGTCCAATACTCATGGCCATTCCATTTCGACGAGAAAGAAACGAGAGTGGAAACTCCACACCATACATGCGCGCACGGCGCACCTACGAATTACTTAACGGGAAACAATCTTGACGTCACGCCTCTAAACAGGTACAAGTAAAATAAAAGAAAAACAGCACAAAAGCTGTTATTATCCCGTGGGCTCAGTTACCGGTTCCTTACGTCATCTCTCCTTCAACCGGCTACGCCCACCCAATACCAGTACGCCAATACCAATACCAATCCCAATATACAATTCTCTTCCCTTTCTTACCCTCACTCAATTTAATACATCACTGCGATTACCCATATTTTAGAAACGCTACATAAAAGAATTTCCACTCTACAAAATTTCTGAATAAATGAATTTTGTTTGATATGAAATAAATTAATTTATCTAACAAGGTAATAAATGAAGAGGGTAAATTGGGGATATCGCCGGAGACCACGGAGGCAGGTTTGATGGGTAATTCAGCAACAGCAACGTATAGAGTTTATCGTCAAACTCGTGAACCAACCACGCCAGTGACACCAGATAAATAACAGAGAAGGTCCACCAACTGAGCCGGTGACGGAGTTTTCCCTCCCCTCCAATCACGCTCTTCCACGTCAACCATCCCCCCCTGCCCTCTCCCCACGTGTCGACGGTCACCGTCAACTCACTCCCTTCCGTCAATCCATCCAAACGAAGCCTAAAAAGGTTCGTAAACATTTTTCCCAATTTTAAAAAATAAATAAAAACAAAAAAAAAAAAACGAACAATGCACGAAAAGGCGTCGATATATTGATTCTCGCCGGCCAAATATTAAAAATTAAAAATAAATAAATAAATAAAAACCCTAGCTCCGTTTTCTCCTTCTCTCTCTAATTTTTCTCTTTCTCGCTCTCCGTTTCTGAGAATTTCCATCGCCGGCGAGGAGGTTATGGACGACGACGACGAGATCCAGTCCCACCCGTCGCCGACGAGCGGATCCCCGGCGTCGTCGCCGAGGGCGAACGGACGGATAACGGTGACGGTTGCCGCGCCGGCGCCACAGGCGCAGCCGGCGTCGAACAGCTTGGCATTAGCGCTTCCAATTCAACAGCAGCCAAGGGGAAACAGCGCCGGTGGCGGGGGAGGGAGGGAGGATTGCTGGAGCGAAGGCGCGACGGCGGTGTTGATCGACGCTTGGGGAGAGAGGTATCTGGAACTGAGCAGGGGGAATCTGAAGCAGAAGCACTGGAAGGAGGTTGCGGAGATCGTGAGCAGCAGGGAGGACTACCTGAAGGCGCCGAAGACCGACATCCAGTGCAAGAACCGGATCGATACGGTGAAGAAGAAATACAAATCGGAGAAGGCGAAGATCGCCGCCGCGGGCGGCGGTGCAACCAGCAAATGGCCGTTCTACGAGAGATTGGACCAGCTGATCGGTCCGACCGCCAAGATCCCTGGCGTAGCCGGTCCCAGCGCCGCCGGGAACAGTAATTTGCAGCTGCAGAAAGTACCGCTAGGGATTCCGGTCGGTGTTCGCGGCGGCACGAATCAGTATCTTCCTCAAAAGCCGCAGCAGCAACATCAGCAACTTGTTCAGTTGAAGAACCAGAAGATTCAGTTCCGGCGACGCGCTCCACCGGATGATTCCGATTCGTCGGAGAGAGAAGCTCCGTCGCCAGTGTCTAGCGACAGCTTTCCGCCGGAAAGTTACGAGAGGAAGAGGGCGAGGGTGATGAATCCAAACGCCGTTAAAGGAAGGGAAGGAGGAAGGAAAGGGAAGGGAAAGGGTTGGGGAAGTGCGGTTAGGGAATTAACTCAGGCGATTCTCAAGTTTGGTGAGGCCTATGAGCAAGCCGAGACCTCGAAGCTGCAACAGGTGGTGGAGATGGAAAAGCAGAGGATGAAGTTTGCAAAGGACTTGGAATTGCAGAGAATGCAGTTTTTCATGAAGACACAGTTGGAGATTTCTCAGCTCAAGCTTGGGAGGAAAAGTGGTAACCCAAGCAATCATCATAGCAACAACAACAACAGCAACCATAACAATAACAGTGACAGTGAGTGAGTGAGTGATAACTAGGTTAAGGTTAGATTCCAATTCCAATTAGCCTTTCTGTGAAGAATCGTGTGTGTTTAGTTATGGATTTATCCCTTAATTGTTACAGTTAACTTAGTGGGTTTGCTGCCCAAAAACCAAAAAAAAAATAGAGGAGTATGTGCTAAATAATTTAATATCATTGCAGCAGATGTATCACTTGTATGTGTAACACCATTCTAAGTTATCATATCATCATTGATAGCTAGCTCCACTTTGATACATTGATTTGTACATATTGGATATGCAACCTGATGGACATCAATTCAGCACATCTTGAATTTCCTGCAATAACTTAAAATGTCCTGAATTGTTTGTATTCTCCTCTAGAACTGTTCCAGGAATTAGGGATATAGTGTTGTTTAACATACATCTTTAACAGGGTATTTTACCTAATTGATCCTCTAGGTAGAGAAGAAAATAGTCCCATTCTGTAAGCGGGCTCAAATGTATGGTTTAAATTCTTAAAAAGTTTAAATTCTCATAGGTCAAAATTGGTTTTGTCTCCAACACAATGTCTAATTTCAACATTTGGAATTTTGTGAATGCTGTTAACCAGATCAGTTCATTGCGATTTTGAGCCCTCAGTATGTTTTATTTTATCGTTAATGCTGATATGTAGGGAAATCCCGAGTGTTAGAGGTATGTCGAAATTGTGTTAATTGAATCTGCAAGTAATTGAGCTAAATGATTGAATAATGACCCTGTATTAGATATATACTATGATGGGACCAAAGGCCTTCGATACAAAAAGTAAAGGTTCATGTGGAGCATCATTCTATGCTTTACATTTACACAGCACCACGAATCTATAAAGAAATTTAAAAAAAAATGTCCAAATGACTCCAGTTGATCACATCTTCATGGTTTAATGGATGGTATCATGAAAGCTCAAGGCTAAAGCATTGGATTCTGGAGTTGATTCATATGACTAGAAAAACATGTCTCTCGAAACTTTAGTGTTCTTCTGTGGCTATTTACAGAACAAAATAGGCACCTTCCACATAATTCAGGATAACCAGAGCTGTACTTCACAATTGCCCCAATTTTAGATTCATTCAACTGTTGTATGGTTCACTGAGTGTGATTTTCACGGTGGCTAGATCAAACAACATGCCTTTGTACACTAATACAGCGGAACCTTCAAACTCTTTCAACTTTCAAATAAAGTTTCAGTAATCAGTGCCCATTTATGAAAGTAGCAGAACTCAAATTAGAAGGAAAATGTCCTCTGGAACCACACCATCTTGAGCATCAAACGTGTGAAATCATGTCTACGATGTCATTGAGGATAAAAGGAGAAGCCCCTGATGATGACATTGACTGATGGAAGTCATGGAACAATCTTTGTTACATGAAGCCTTCTCTCTAAGCATTCTATTCATACGTAGTACATGTTACTCTAAGGCTATGCTAGTGGTGGACAGGCCAGCCTCAGCAGAGTTTAGTTTGCTTCTTTAGCCCACAGGGCTCAGCCCTTTTAAGATGGGTAATCATAGCCCAACTCAGCGGAATGAGGCCTCATTTGGATTAATAAAAATTTTCCAACTTCATCACAAATAGTAAACCCCATTTGTGTGCATTGTAAAGACCCAAAAAATAATATCACAAACACCATAAAGGAAGTGTGCACCGAATGAAGCCGGATCAAATCATAAATCCATTACGAAGGTTAAGTAAAATCGATTTCATAGTTGAAAGTTTTTTCAGACTATTATTTTTTAATGTTGAACAGGCAATCCATCTTCCTAGATCACGAGTAAAGCAGATATGAGTAAATCTAGTGTCATTTTCGCTTAAAATATTATAAATGCATTGTAATCTATTATTTTGAATTCTGGGACCAAAGTAATGATGAAATGCATCAAAGTGTAGATAATAATGTCCTTGACTCTCATACAATGCTTATGGTATAAATATTCTACTTATTTGATTCCAACTGGGTGAAAAAGGACAAATAACTTGAAAGCAAATCCAAAGTGATCCAAGGTGAAGAGCAATAATATCAGTATGAAAATCAACATCCTCGAAAAATGCTATTGGTCAATGTAGACATGTGTACCACCTACTATTCAAATGGTGGGTCTAAATTCTATATTCAAAACCTAATAAGATTTGAGAGAGAACTAACTAATTTTCAAAAATATGTCCAATGAGTTTATTGCAAATCGTTGTCCCAAATACCGACTATTGTGGAGTATGGAGTCTATGGACCCTCAGATCAGAATCATACTTGATGGTTCTATAGGTAATCTACATAATCAATGGATTGTGGGGGCCATATACACAAACAAGCTGTGATCACCATTGGTTGGGGTACCATGACATACTCCATGCGTATCACACCGTCCATTTGGTAGGTTTCTAGTTGCTTTTTTCTGACCAAAGCTTTTTTTTTTCCTTGTTTTTCTGTTTTGGTTGCTAAACGTCTATTTAATTATGATTACACCAATGGGTTTCTACCTTTTAGATTAACGCTCAAAATCAAACAAATTATTCTCTTGCTTATATTTTCTTTTTTATAATAATCCCAATCAAACATTTAGTAATCACGACATAATCACATATTTGGAAAACTATAAAAGTAGGGCCCTTTTATTTTTGGGAAAGGCTTCTACTTACTACTTAGTTAATATTTATAAAAGAGATTAATGAAACTTTATGCATATTAAAAATTATTTCAATGCTGACAATTTTATACCTCCAACTATTGATGACTTTAATGACAAGAATATTTATAAAGACCCTTGAATGCTCAAATTAATAGATGTATAAGATAAAGGCTGCAAGTATAAATATAGAAAAGTGAATACACTTCAAACAGTCTTAAGATTTTTTTATTATTAGTAATCACAAGTATTTTTTCTCTCTTCGTTATTGTAATTAAAGCATTCCTCTATCAGTCTGGATGTTGATTCAAGTGGTACATGTTTGATTTCCCTTAAACAATGTCTCGGGTTTAAGTTTTGTGGATGGAAAAAATTCCCTATGGGAAAGCTAGGTACCACCATGATGTTGATGTCCTCGGCTCAAACAGGATTGCCTCCCGTAGAAGATACCTATTATACACAAAAAAAAAAAAAAAATCCAAATGTTAAAACCAAAAGAACATTGTAATATCAAACACAAGAAATACAACATAAAGAAAATAGTGATGGCGTGAAAGAAGAAATTAAACATGATAAGAATAAGAAGATAATTTTTGGAATTTATATATAAATATGTTCAACGGCTAATTTTACTAAATATTTCTAATCTAATAAGTTATTTTATCGTTCATGGGTGGTTCTCATTTGTAGTTTGGAGTGTTTATTTTTTTATTTTTTGTATTATGGGTTGGAGTACCCCTTATACTCACTTTTAATTAATTTTTTTGCTTAAATAAAAAAAGTTATCTTATCAATTTTATTTAACTAAAATTTTATTTTCAACTTATAATTAACTTTTCAATTTTCAACGAAAATATCAACTATTTTTATCCTACATAACCATATTTCAATGTCATATAAAATTACATGTAATATAATAAATGTATAACTCTGCATAATACAATAACTCTCAAATACTAAGAGTGTGTTTGGTAAGCCATTTTAGGTAGCTGAAAGCTGAAATTAGTAGCTGAAATCATTTCAGTTGTGTTTGGTAAGGTAGCTTTTTTGGGTAGTTACTAGCTTTTTTTGAAAAGGTACTTGAGGTGGCTTTTTTTAAAATGTTTCAATTTTCAGCTATTAGCTGGAAATTAATTACAAGTTTATCCTTCAATCACTCTTAATTATCATTATTTAATAATTAATGATGTCCTTATACGTTATTTTACCATTTTCAGCTAGTTAAGAGTGTGTTTGGTAAGTCATTTTAACTAGCTGAAAGCTGAAATTAGTAACTGAAACCATTGGAAGTTGTGTTTGGTAAGGTAGCTTTTTTGGGTAGCTACTAGTTTTTTTTTCTTGAAAAGGTACTTGAGATAGCTTTTTTAAAAAAGCTGCAATTTTCAGTTATTAATTGAAAATTAATTACAAGTTTATCTCTCAACCACTCTTCCTTATAATTATTTAATAATTAATGATGTCCTTATATGTCACTTTACCAATTTCAGCTAGTTTTACCAAACACATTCAATCAAATCAGCTTGTTTTTCAGCTTTTAGCTAACTTTAAGTTTTCAGCTAGTTTTACCAAACACGCTCTAAGAGCAACAGCACCACGGGGGTGCTTAACACTTGATCTTAGTACAATAGCAACTCAGTTTAAGGAATGCAGCGATGAAGCACAGTTTTGGTGGGTGCTTATTTAAGCCTGAATGCTTAAATAAGCACTCCACTTTACTGACACTGCAGCAAGTTTTGCCTGCAATTTTTTATTTTTAAATTAAAAGTTTATAATATATAAATAATGAGTAATGTGTAATTATGAGACCCATTTAAGATTTGTGAATAGTAAAAAAAGTGAGGTGGTGGGAGGGAGATTAAAAGTGCCTAATAATAATTTGATGTGTAATGGTGAGACTCGTTTAAGATATATGAATAGTGAAAAAGTGAGGTGCTGAGATAAAAATGGCCTAACTAACATGAAATTTTAGGGCTTTAACCCTCTGTAGACTCACTATGCTAATATAAGGCCAACTCCAATGGAGTTGCTGTGCAAGAATGTGTTAGAAGAGAAATCTCAAAAGCATTTTTAGACTGTTAGAGGAGTATGTAAAGTAAGGTGCGATGTGTCTCTGTAGTTATCGGTTCTCTTTTTTTGGGTGGGGTCCAATAGTATTTTTTATTATTTTTTCTACATCAAATTTTATGAATGCTTGTAATGAATAATAAAATAATATAGAATGAGATAGATTGTGGGGTCCATTTTAAAAAAAATTAGAGTTGCTGAGTTGAAGGAAAAAATGAAATAAATTGCTTAAAATTGTAAAAATGATATGACATCATGGAAATGTATAAAAAATTATAATTTATTTAATGTAGCAACTCAGGTGAGTTGCTCCATTAGAGATGTCGTAAGATCGTCTTCAGTGGGAGTTGCTTAGAAGAGTTGTTTAACATAAATATTAATTATTTTAATGTGGGTCCCACAAGTCAAGTTGCTTAAAAATGGGTAAGAGTTGCTTATATAGGCAACTCTTACACATTTTTAAGCAACTTAATTTATGAGACCCACATTAAGATAATAATTTTTAAGTTAAGCAACTCATATCAAGCAACTCTTGCTGGAGTTGCTCTAACACATTGTTTGGTACAATTGAAATCAGAAGGAAAGAAAACCAAAGGTGAGAAAATCAGAGGATGAATGTATTTTCAACGGTTTGGTTCAACAATAAAAATGAGTGGAAAGAAAACATTTTGGTGGGTCTCTTCCCCAAAAGTTTTCTTCTCTCCTTAGCGAAGAAAATGACGAGTAACAACTGAATCCTGATAAAATACCAAAATGTCCTCCTACTTATGGAAGTGGCCGACTTAGTTGATGTTGTCCATGGAGTCTTTAGTTTAGCAGAGAAGTGAGAGGAGGAGAGGAGAGGAGAGGGGCACTGGAACTTATCGGGGAAGAAGGGGAGGCCATGTAAGGGAGAGAGGCACATGATAACAAAAAAAAAGTTAAGAAAAGTAGAAGAGATAGTTAATCGGGTGAGAGGGAGTTAAAAAAGAGACGGTGATGGGATGTGTACTGTGTTTATTTTAGGAATATATAATATGATATATGGTATTTAATCTCAAAATTTTAATCTTAAAACATATAATTGTTCAATTTGGTTTTGAATAATATTTTTGGGATATTGTTATAATTAAAAGGAATTAATTTGTCCATATTGATTTTAAAACTTTTACTGAGATTAACGCTGAAAAGTATAAATATAAATATTGCACTTTTTAATTTTACTTTGTTGCATTATTGCATTTTTTAATTGTTTTTAAAAAATGCAAATATAAATATAAACTATTTACCCTAGATAGGCATTGAGGGTAAAAAATAATTCTACATCTCACCCTTTATTTTTCTTTCACCATTTTATTAATTCAAACTTTTCTTTCTTTTCATCCAAACAATATTAATATTTCATCTATTTTCTTTTTATTTTCTTTTCTATTATTTTCTTTCTACTCATTTTTTTCTTCTCATTTTCATTTCTAAACCAAAGATAATGTAAGTTCTTTGAGAGTATCCAGAAGTGTTGACACATGATTTATGATTTGATTTTCTGACAGAGATGACAGGTGTTGTATTGTAACTGGGGCGACAGATTCGTTAGCAAAACAAATCAATGAGACAGAAGGGCTCTCCACTTCATCTCAATGAGTCCTGCTTTGAAAGTGAAAGATCGCAATTCTTTTGATAAATCAACAAACAACAAAGCTAAACGAGCCATATTCTTTTTTCAACAATTGTTTTTTGTGATTTAGGGTCAGGAGTAAAAAAATCTAGTGAATTACTCTTTTTTTTTTAAAAAAAATCATATTAAGATAATAAGATTCGAATATTGATATTGATATTGTAAATAAAATTCAGTCGAAATTGTAATTAATCTTTACTTCAATCAGATTTTTGTTTGAAGAATTAGGTGAAATGAGATGATGGAAAAACTTTAAAATCTAAAATAATTGCTCTATTTATGATAAATTTTAAAGTAAAGTAAGTGACAAGTGTGCAAGAGAAGTACGAGAGCAACAATAAAACTGAAATTTCAGGCATTAATATTTGTTTTATCTTCTGAAGTCACGATTTAAGCATTCCAACTTAAATGGTTTTAATATATATATATATATATATATATATATATAAACATAAAATAAATTTGAAAAAAGTACGTAAATCTATTCTAGAATTTATAATTTTACTTTATCTTATAATTAGTCCTTAATTCGTTAATGTTACAATTAGTACTCATTTGGTTACTGTACCTATTATGAACAGTAAAAATCAATTCTGTTAAAATTAATTTTAAGTTACATCTGTGTAATATATTTCGTAATATATATCAAAGTTGCTTTTTAAAAAAAATAAAAAGAAGGGTTTGTGGTATAGCTCAGGATAGGCTTGAGTCAAGTTATACCTATTTATTAAATAAACTAGTTCAATATATTTGTTTAAGACATTTGTAGTTAAAAAGATTAGACTTTAAGTCATAAAAAAGCTCTTTAAGCTTAATAAACTAACATATTTTAGTGAATATTGTTATTATTATTAGATCTTTGTTACATGTTCTTAAAGTATTATATATATATATATATATATATTGGAAATATTAAGTTTTGGTGGTGTATATAAATTTTTAAGTCTACAAACCTATATAGAAATAGGATTGTGATATATTTAAATTTCATATTATAAAATAGTTTTTTAATTAAATAGATTTTCAAGCCAATCAAACCTTTAAAAAAATCTATATCAAGCGATTAGGTTAAACACATATCTCAAAATTGGGTTAAACTTATTTAAGGTAAAACACATCTCTTCACTCCTATTTTCGAACGCAGGATTACCTTATATGACTCTTCTTATCATGAAATAATGCAGTACTCTACTTTTCATGAAGAATTTAATATTATATATTGTCCGTGTAAAATTATTTTACACAGTCGTTCAATGATGTATTAACACATCATTTAATGAGTTTAAAAAGTAAGAGGTGTCATATTCATTAAATGATGTGGCAACACATCATTGGATGTCTGTGTAAAATTGTTTTACACTGACAGTGCATAATAATTAAACTCTTTCATGAAATTGTATGTTTTCCTTGTGTTGTTGTGAATCTTGTGATACATGTTCTTAGCAAATTAGTATTAGTTATGTTTATAATTAAATAGCCAATTAAATGGGTTTGTTAATCTCTTTAATATTTTCAATCACAAATTCTCCAATGAATCTAATGTTAGTTATAATCAGATATTTGTAAATTATCAGTAGAATAATTTTCTATTAACTTCATTAAAATTTCAACATTTTCAAAATTAAAAGATTTAAGCATTTACATTTTTTATATTTTACAAAAGTGCATGTACAATAATGCATAAAATACTTATTAAATTTTGTATACTAAATTTGATTTGAGTCTTAAATGTGAGGATTTTTCCTAATTTTTTTCTTCTCAATGTGCTATATGACCTTTTCTATGTTAAACACTTCATTTTCTTTTTTTCCTCCTCACCAAAAAAAAATCACTTCATCTTCTATTTTTTTTATATATTTTCTTAAATGCTAGCATATAACTTTCCTTTTTGTTTCTTTAGTCTATTATCTTATTTTTAACCTAATGGTGACTAGCTAGCTGTATGGAAGTGGATTAATGCAAAATTGGGTGCAATGTAAATGTTTTAAATCTGGTAGCTATGCTTGTGGGTATGCTTAATCGAAGACAAAAAAAGTACCAATACCAACATTTGTCAGTTCAAGTGTAAGGGTGAAAATGGGGTCGAGCTAGACTTTTTAATGCTTGAGTCTGATTTACCTCTTGGATCGATCTACGGTCTAAATCTAATCTATTTACCTGATGTAAACTTTATTTTGAGGTCTGTTTTGGCCTATTTAAATTCAGCTCATCCTAAAAGCCTTTTTTATAATAAGGTATTTGAATATGTCATAAATATATATTTAAATAAACTTGTAGGCTTAAGTCTTTTATTTAAGACAACATAATTATAAATTTAAACAAGCTAATGAGTATATAATTATAAGACATCATAATAATTTTTTATAATAATGGTAATCATATACAAAATATTACTATATATTGTATTTATATTTACTTAAACAAGTTGACTTAATGGGCTTTAAAGCACTCTTTGGATAACTTGAAAATTTGACTCATTTAACTATATGGGCCAGTTTGGAAACTTCTGCATAAATACTTCTATGTGAAAAAAATGGAATTAATCAAAGAGGTCAAATGCATTTAACTTCTCCATAAGTTGAAATTAGTCTCTATAGCTCACCAACTCCAAAACTCTCTCATTTAACTTCTCCATAAGTAACTAATTTCAACTTAAGAGAAGTTAAACTCATTTGACCTCTTTGATTCATTCTATTTTTATCTTCCAGAAGTTCTCCTGCATAACTGTATCCAAACTGGGCCTATATGATTTTTAAAAATCCTTAATTAACTTGGTCTATTTAATAAATCGACTGGTTTGGCCTATAACTGGTGTAGGCTAGGTTATAGGCTCTTGACAAGCAGGTTGACCTATTTTCACCCTTATTTAAGTGACAATAAGCTTGATTTACCCTTAAGGTTAATAGATATATATAATAGTAAGAGACCTGATTTTACGATTTTACATAAATTATTTTTATATTGTTCTTGAATATAATTTAAAAGTTTTATTCTTACAATACATATTTCTTCTATAATTGTAAAAATTTTATATTTTAATTATTTTAGTATTATTTTTAAGTTTTAAGAATATGATATTGCACCAAATAATTGGTATTTTTCGTGTGATAAGCAAATGAAATTAAATTAAAATGAGAATACAAGGGGTACTCCAACCCATATTACAAAATCCAGCATCAAGGCTTTACAAACATGATAATCAAACCAGGCATGATAACCAACCCAAATAACCAAAACAGAACCTATAAATACACCAGCATATTGACCAAATAAATGTAGCAGACCATCTTGATAAGAGTTGCAATCAATGGAGATATATCCTGAAAGCTAAGGCCCACGAGCCAAAAGAGATTAAAACTAGCCACTAATAAAAAAAAAACTTACCAAAAGAGAAGGAATGGGCTTAACTTCCACCAACAAACCAATACAGACCAAAAGGGCTTACAACTGAAGCTAACCAACAACAGCAAATTAATGTTGCAACCCACAAACAAGGAAAAAGAAAATATTTCGAGATGAAACACCACATCTTCAGCTAAAAACCATCACAATGTATATTATTGCAACTATTTCCAAATCCAATCCAAAATAATATATGAAATCCAACAGCAGCCACAATATGTATTGCACAACATACACACTATAACACTAGCCAAAATCCAGCAGCAACGACACAAAAATAATTTCACCAAAAAAAATCAGTAACAACACTCTCACTAATCACCAAAATCCATCATCAACAAATCAATTGGAAATAGAAGATCAGAAGAAGTTTAAACAAGTAGTAGGTGTTGTAGTCCAAGATAAAAAATGACAATGAAAGGATTTATCTTTAACACTAATCCACTTCCAAGATCTGAGCTTAATCAAGTCCAATAGATCATGTTTGAAGATTAACTTAATAGAGAACACTGCCTCATTTCTAGCAAGCCATAATGACCAAAAAATAATCATGCAAATAGTTGCAACCGATTTTCGCCTCAGCAATTTGACAGCCCAATAAAAAGCTCAAAAATTGAAAGACAAGAGTTGTGGATAACAACTGTAATACCAAACCTGTCTAAGCAAAGCATCAAAATTTCATGAGCAAAAGGGCACTCAAAAAATAAGTGAGAAACATTTTCTAGATCATGACCACACCAACCACACCACCCCATCACAGGAATGTAGTATGCGTCTTCTGATCAAATTCTATTTTGTTGGAATTCTATTCAACATGGATCTCCAAACAAAACTAGAGATTTTAGAAAGCAGAAGCTTTGACCAAATAAGCTTGTATAAAGGAAAATTTGCGTACATTCCGACATTGACAATGGCTTCATAAGCTGAGGTCATTGTATAAACTCCATCGCTAATAGTTGTTCAGCACCAAGAATCTTTGTTTTGTGGCTGCAACCTTATAGAATCAATTTCTACTATTAAATGTTCAAGTATTTCTTCCTCCCACTAAAATAAATCTTGCTTCCAGCTCTAGTTCCATCAGCAACCATTACCCCTCCTTGCCACCATGTTAGCAATGGACACATTTCTATTTGTTGCAACATAATATAACCTTATATACTTCTCACAAAAAACTACCGAACCACACCATTGGTCTAGCCAAAATTAAGTGTCACACCCATCTCCTATTACCTTTTTACATGTACTTTTAAACCAATCATCCGTAACATAGTCCTCGTTATCAATTGGCCACAAATCAAGCCACCAATTTGAACCCTTCACCGCCCTATAATTCTCCTTCATTGCCTTCTATCCATAAATAAAATTTACCACCTCATTCCACAACCTACCCTTATCTACTAACAGTCGCCATCTCCACTTTCCTAACAAGGCAATATTAAAAGATTTTAAATCTCTAGTCCCTAACCCTCCATGCCTCTTTTCCTTACACACATCCTCCCAAGATACCCAAGCTATCTTACTAGTATCTTCATCCCCTCCCCAAAGGAACCTTTTAAAAAGAGATTCAATTTTAGAAATAATATCTTTTGGAGCCTTGAAGAACGAAAGAAAGTAGATCGGGATTTAATGAAGTACAGATTTCAAGAGGACACTTCTGCCACCAAAGGATAAAGTTTTGCTTTTCCATTTTGTCAATTTATTCTGAATCTTAGAAATTACAGGTCCCCAAGTCTTCAACCTTTTTGGATTTGTCCCTATAGCTAAACCTAAATAGAGAAAAGGTAGAGAACCCACTATACAATTTAGAAAAATTGCCAATCCATCCAACAACTCCTTGTTAACATTAACTCCATAAAGCTTGCTCTTATGAAAATTGATTTTAAGTCCTCCCACCAGCTCAAATAGTTGCAATAAAGCCTTAATAGCCTAAACATTATGTAATGAAGCTTCACCCATCAGTATAGTATCATGTGCATATTGTAAATGTGACACTAAAACTGCCTCCCTACCAACCTTATGACCATGAAAAACTTGGGTATCAACCGCTTTATACATCATGGCATGAAATCCCTCAGTAACAATAAGAAACAAAAATGGAGCTAAGGGATCCCCTTGTCGCAACCCCCTACCAACCCCAAACTCAGTAATAGGACTACCATTCAACAAAATAAAAATTATGGCAGTGCCCAAACACTCGGCTATCCATCTTCTCCACTTGTAAGGAAACCCTATCCTCACCGTAACATACCGAAGAATGTCCCAATTAAGTATTGACAGAGTCATATGCCTTTTCAAAGTCTACTTTAAATAACAAATTACTTTTACGCTCTCTCTTAAGCTCCTCAACGATCTCATTAACAATCAAAATACCATCAAGAATATATCTTCCTTGTACAAAAGGGGATTGACAATCTGATATAACACTGCCTATCACATTACGTAACCTGTTTGCCAGCACCTTGGCCACCACCTTATAAACGCAACCAATTAAAGAAATTGGTCTATATTCTTCCACCTTCTGAGGGTTCTCCGTTTTTGGCACTAACACAATAAAAGAGTTGTTAGAACGTTTAAAAAAATTTCCTATTAGTATGGAACTCATGCAGACACGCAAAAAAGTCAAATTTCAAATCATCCCAAAAATCTTTAAGAAAATTAAAATTATAACCATTTTGACCAGGACTCTTTGAACCTTTACAATCACACACGACCTCCTTCACTTCCTCCTCAGAGAAAGAGACAATCAACATACTAGCATCCCTCTCTAATAACATCTGAAAATGTACCCCATCAATGTGAGGTCTATTAAACATGTGCTCTTGAAAATGTTGCTCAGAGAAATTCTTGATTCCCTCTTTAATCGTAGTTGGTTTTGAGTATCGAACATTATTTATCAACAAAGATCTGATCTCATTCCGCAATCTCCTTTTATTAATACAACCATGGAAATATTTTGTATTAGCATCCCCGTCCCCCAGCCATCGAAGCCTTGACTTTTGAAAAAATAGATTATCCTTCATAGCCATATACTAACCAATTTGCGCATGCCATACCCACCTTTCTTGAATTTCGTCCTCTGTTAAATCATACTCTTCAACTTTAATATCCAGCAAATTTGATTTAGCTCTAGCCTCCGCTATCTTGTTATCCAGCTGGCCAAAAGTTCCCTTATTCCATTCCCGAAGCAACCTTTTCATTTCCTTTAGCTTTTCTTTCAGCACAAACACAGCTCGACCATCAACTTTCAGATCTTTACAATGAGACTTTACAAAATCTGTATAACTTGAATTAGATCTCCAGCAATCAAGGACCTTAAAAGGTTTAGGTTGTAACATCCTGAATTTTATTAAGTAAAATAAAATAAAAAATTAATAAAGTAGAAGAAATAAATAAATAAATAATAGGATTAATATTATGAGTAGTTTTATCCATAAGGTTATTTAATAAATAATGAGAATAATAAATAGAATAAGTGGGTTGAGAGTGGGCCTAGCCCAATTAAGTATTTATTTAAGGAGGGGTTCTCAGTTCACCCTAATCCTTATTCATAAAATCGTTAGAGAGCGAAACGCTAAGGAGAGGAGAAACGACGTCTCAAGAAGGGGTTGCTGCAGAATAATCATTGAAAATCAAGTACTGTTGCGGTTCGATCTTCACTTCAAGGTACGGTGGGGGAGAGGGTGCTGCTTGTATGTGCATGTGGGAGTGTTTGGGTAGTAAGGGCAACCATAAGACCCTCTAAGGTTTTAAATTCAACTTAATATATGTATATGTTGAGTATGGTATGATGAAAACTGTTGATTGATGACTGATTTTATGAATCTTGATGAATTCTTGAGTGAGATTGAAGAGGATATTGAGAATATTGAAAGAGGGTAATTAGGGATTTAATTATTTGGGATTTTGATTGAATAACTGTATAATCGTGTTTAAGATTGATTATTTCATTGATTTTGTTTGATAAAAACGTGTTGGATCGAAGTATAAACGATGAGGATTGAGTAGGGACTGAAGAAGGGAAGAAAAAGGGGCAAAAACGCTGTGCTGTCGCGTTTTACGTAACTCGCGCTGCAACTTGCGCTACAGCACAAGTTGAAGCGTGAACTCTCTGGAATCTGCGCTGCAGGTTGCGCTACAGCGCAGGTTGGGGCGCAGCTCGCAAATTCTGTTTTGACAGCTTTCTCGCCTGGGAAAGAATGTGTCTGTTAAGGGTGCAAATGAACTTGGAACCCTATCATATAATATATCAAACTGAAGCCCCAAATCTTAACTTTCTAATAGAAGTGGAATTATCTTAATTGGACACCTGGAACTCTAGATATTTCCAAATTAGTGCACCAAGGTCATTAAGCTTAAAACTTGAAGACTCCAAAATGGAGGGACCGCCTTTGGCAATCGATTACAGTTGTTTGGTAATCGATTACCAGGTCAAATTGTGTATGAGAGTGTTATTTATGTGATGATTGTGGTGTGACTATGAAGATATGATTATGTCCTTGATGATAGATGTTTATACTACTGCAATGTATGATCATAATGATGAGGTATTGATGTTTGAGTGTATGGTGATGCTTTGTGATGCTTTATAATGATTATGATTATGATGATGATGATGATTGATGATGTCTGAGGATGCTTATGATAATTTATGATGATAATATTGGATGATGAAACGATGATTTATACGATGATGTTAATGATGATGATGTATATCACTTTATGATGATGATGATATAATTAATTTTATGATGATGGTGATGATGATTTAATTAACCTTATGATGTAGATGATGCTTGAGTATATATGATGTTGTACCTGAGATACACAAGCCCAGTGGAGGGTGGGGTGTAACTCAGGGAGATGATTGTACTTGAAATACACAAGCCTAATGAGGGGTGAAGTGTAGCTCAGGGAGGTGAATGTTGTACCTGAGTCTAACTCGGGGAGGTGAATGTTGTACCTGAGTCCAACTCGGGGAGGTGATTATGGTACCTGAGTATAACTCAGGGAGGTGAGTAATGATTATGATAATATTGAATATGGTACCTGAGGTGTACAAGCCTAGAGTGGGGTGAAGTACAACCCAGAGAGGTGAATGATGATTATGATGATATCGGTGACCATGATGATTATGATGATATTGATGATTATGATGGTTATGGTGATATTGATGATGTTGTTGGTGTATATGATGATGGATGAATATGTCTTATATATGCTGATATAAAAATGAGTTATATGATGATGTTATGATTTTGTGATGAGGAAATGAGTAATAGGCGCTGAGAATAGAGTAGGCGAATGATTTGGTGAATGAGGATAGGAGAATTATATGATGATATTGATGTTTTTTATATGATGAATTATATGTGATATTATCTAATGAATTATGTGATGTTTAAGTATGTGGTGTGATTAATGCTGATGTTGTCTATATGAGGGTGAGGATAGAGTAGCCTCCTATGTGTATGTATGAGTAGTATTCTTTTCCTCACCGTTACACTGTGGTTATTTTACAGGTGATGGAGACACAACTGGTGTCGAGTTTTGATTAAAGGGAATGTTGCTCTGGTACATGTGACATTAGGGCATATTATTGAGGGTTCTTTTCTTTATGTTTCTAGTTAGGAAGGATTTTGTAAAACACTTTTAAATGCCTTACATGGCGAGTAGGATGTTTTAATTATTGATAATTTGAAGATTCCGCTGCTTGTGTATTTTGAAAACTTTTGAGTTCTACTTTTATTTTAATTAAGTTATTTTACAATGAATGAGGTTTTAAATGAAGAGATATGTGAACCTTTTTACCCGTTGAGGGATACTGTTTTTGAAAAATATTTCGACTTATTAATTGTATAAGAGCTGGGGTAGAAGGGTGTCACATAGGTCCCCAATTAATAACCTCATTTTTTAGCATCACAACACAATGATCTGATATCCCTCTCTGCAATCCCCATTGCGAAGAATTTGTCCACTGTAACAACCATGTAAAAGAGACTAGAAATCGATCCAACCTACTCATACAAACCCCATCAGACTTATACCAAGGATATTTTCTCCCAATTAATGGAAGATCTATTAAATCTTCACCCTCAATAATCCCAGCAAAACAACAAATATCTTCTTTTTTCCACAACATATTGGAACCCTTAATTTTACAGCATTAAAGTCTCTCGCAAAACACCACAAATCACCCCCACGCATTGTCTTTACCTCTATAATTCTCTGTCACAAATCCCTTTTACCATTCAGATCGCAAGGAGCATACACATTAACAATATTACAAAAAAAAAATTCTCCCCCACCAGACACATACACCTAGATAAGATGAATCAGAAAAAACCTCATGCATTTGAAATTTTGACTTCCTCCACATAGACAACAGTCCTCCTGACAAACCTTTCTGCAGGTGTGTATTCCCACTCAAAATCGTCATCCCCCCACAACGATGCACACAATTTTCTATCTATCAATTATTTTTTTGTCTCCTGTATACAAATGAAGTCAACTTCCTCAGTCTGTAACAATTTCCTAATCTCCATTTTTTTTCAATCTCCCCGAATTCCCCTAATGTTAATTGTCACAATAATCATAAAGACAGAAAGGTACCCCAATCCTCCAATACAGACTGCAAATCAATCCTCCCCCATTACACCTCTCCCAATAGCAAAACGATCCTATTTTCCATCTTCGCAAAGGCAATCATTAGTATCTCTGTTAGTATTAGCATTAGTTACTCCAAATGCCCCATACCCTTTCTGCTACTTCAGTAACATCCAGATCCAAAGCAAAGTTTGTTTGAACAAGTTCCTCGTTAGAAGCATTGACCTTGGTAGAGGCGTATACTTGCTTTTATTTGAGAGCTTGGATTTGAAAATAACATTTATTTGAGTTGGGAAATCATTTGTTTTGATTGGTGGAAAACGTAAAGAGTATTTGCAAGACAAAGGATTAAGGAGATTTTATGGTGCCTTAAAAGGTTCTAGTACCATTATTAGATGAATCAATATAAAATATACACATATATATTACTTAACCATATAATTGTTGTGGATTATAAACTCAATTTCTAATAGATTCTTTTTAATATTTCTATATTTTTCAAAACAACTCATTTGAATATTTCACATAAATTTAGAAAGGTTTGGCCTAATCCTAAAATTGGGACTGAAACAGTTTAAAATGCAAAAGCTAGTTGAAAGTTAATACTTTTAGCTACTCATTTTCAACATTTCGAAACTTTGAAATCTTCATTTGATACAAGGACCTATTATATGAAACTCATACACATCCATTTAATGCTTTGAAATATTCATTTAATAGAAGCATTTAAGTAAACTATTAAGGTTGTTGCCCTTAAAATCATCTGAATCTCATGTTTGACTATTTCTTGGTTCTTTAAACGGAGTAAAATACCCTACTCAAACCCATGAGTTGACGAAACATCAGAGAAATAGGTTTGATTTAAATATTATTTTTAGCTAAATGTAAAATTCATGAAATAATTTTATCTTCAACAACACTGTATTTTTTTTTTGTTTGTTCGTTCTTTTAATAGAGTGACTTTTGTAGAAGAACCATATAAAATAAATAAAGGTAAAATTTAGAATCACATTTATAATTTATTTGTCATCATTAAAAGTCACTTCTAACTTTTGAAATTTTAAGTTTGAAAGTTTTTTGAGTTAATATAAATATCTTGTTTATTATACAATAATGCCATCTAAGTTCATAAATTTGTGTGTTTGGTGCTTCACATTTTATCGTGGCATCTGTATTTGCATTGTTATTTAAGTTTCCATTTTCATAGCATACGCTATATAGATTAGATTTGATATTTAGAGGTTTGATATGTGGCAATTAGATTTGATATTTCAATCAATATGTTTTGAATGATTAAATGAAGGAAGTTTTAGCATGATCGATTAGCTTGGTGTTTTTATTGCCTTACATTACTATATATGGATACTGCTAATAAAGAAATTGTGTTAATTTGAATGATGATAAATGTTTTAAGGATTTAGTTGATATACATTATTAGTGTAAATAAATTTTACACATATATTTAATGGTGTGCCGCTACATTATTTAATGAATTTGACACCTCGTGTGTTATTAAATTTAATAAATGATGTGGCAGCACATCATTGGATGTTTGTGTAAAATTTTTACATTGACGGTATATATATATTAAACTCATGTTTTAATTATATTGACACTCATAATGATAAGTGTCTTAAAATATGTGATGTAGAAATGAGTGATTTACATGATGGTTATAAAAGAATTATGGATTTTACATGAAGCAATCGTGTGATTTTTTTTTTTGGTGTGAACCACTAATATCCTCCACGTGAGACAATTTTGTTCGAGCCGGGAACATCCTATCCTGATAGGGCTAACTCTCCTAGCCGGAACATTCCCATCATTGTAGGACTAACTCTCTTAATGAAAATTTTTTCCATTCACAAGACTTAAACCTAAGACCTTGTTTAGGGGAATAAGCATGTACCACTTGAAACAATCCTCGTTGTTAAAAGTTGTGATTTTTATTGAACATAGGTAAAATATCTTGAGTTTGGTAGAAAAAGTTACACTAGTTGTAGTTTTAAGAATAATATCATGATATGATAATTAGTTTACAATAAAGAGTGATTAAGAAAATAAATATATGATATTGAACCAGATAAGAGAGATAAGATCTATATATATTGAGTTTAATATATACACACTATCAATGTAAAGAAGTTTTACACAAATATCCAATGATGTGCTGAAACATCATTTATTAAATTTAATAACATATGAGGTGTCATATTCATTAATTGATGTGGCAGTACACCATTAAATATTTGTGTAAAACTGTTTTACACTCACAATGTATATCAATTAAATCCATATATATTTTGTAAACATTTATATTGCAGCACATCAAAGTAGAAAACTATGGCTTTTCATATCAACTAACACTTACATAATTTAAATTATTTAGGATTTAATTTGTTTTTTCAAGATTAAGAATTTAATAATAATAAATAAAAAGAAACTTGGTTTATATATATTTTTTTTATAATTTTAAAGTTTTATTTTCACAGTATATATTTCTCTAATAATTCAAATTATTTATTTTTAATTTTTTTTCATATTATTTAAAAATTTTAAAAAATATCTTACTGCATCAAATAGTTGTTAACTTTGGTGTAATTGGCTTGCAGAAAGACACTACTAACTAGGGGTGTTCAAGACTCGGTCTGTCCTTTTGACCCGTCCCAACCCGTCATACTCGGGTCGGGTCTGTTCCTATCGTACAAGAAAAAATAGACCAAATCGGGTCTTTTTTTTGACCCGACATCGGGTTGAGGACGGGTTCGGGTTAACCTTCGGGTTACCCGGCCCGTCCTTTATATATAAATAAATATTTATTACTTATGATTTTCTATTATGTAAAGTCTTAATCTCATTTTTTCATTTTAGATAGGTTTTTTAGTCTAATTTTCCTCTATTTAACTTTAAAAATACATTCTATACATAAAATTATAGTGATATAATGTTATACTTAATTTAGTAATGTCCCAAACTTTAAAAAAATAAAAAATATTGCATACATTAAGAGATATTCTATTGTATGCAATATATTTATTAATTGTATGAACTATTTTCTTTTAAACATTGTTATATGATCGTTTCATGATTATATTTAGCTTATATATCGGGCCAACCCGGTCCTGTCCTACTCAGACCCGATCTTACTTAGACCCGCACATCATCGAATCTCTTCGGGTCTATGGACGAATTCGAATCCATAGAATTGACCCGATAAAAAATTAGGATCGGGTTAAGAACAGGTAAAACCCGTCCCAACCCGTCCATGAACACCCTGCTACTAACGAAATATTGAAAAAAAGATATGAATTGGGAGAACCTGAATTTGAAACTAACAATCATTTGAGCAGGAAAAGCGTTTGATTTGATTGGTGGAGGTCTTGAAGAGTGTCTGTGAGGTGAAAGATCAATACACATTAGAAAGCATATGTTCCCTTGAAAGACTATGCGATTAATTAAGTTAATTAACGTATCACTGTCATTTTCTGCCAAACGAATAATTATCTACACACTCTTGAGCAATACAGTACCGCAATGTGCACAGTGTTGACCACGGCCTAATCACACACCTAAAATTACCAAAATGTCCATTTCCTCCAATATAATGTAAGGGTCTATTTCAAATACTTGAATCACAATAAAGTAATTTAAGGGTGAAAATGAAATACCATATGTCATGAAATTGATTGATTATTATTATATTTATAGGTTTGTTTATCAAGAAAATAAAAATATAGCCTTTAATGAAGGTGATTGGATTTAACCACCACCATAACTTGAATAAGAAATTAACTAAACGAAAACAACACTGTATAATCCTTCCAATCAGGTAAAAGCTTCAGTCAAAATGCAAGTCTTCCACAGTCAGTAAAATTCTACTTCATCACCATTCACCACAAGGTTTCTTTCTTGTCTCTTTGTCTATTTGAAACTGAATCCTAGTTATAGTTGCTAATTACCACATTAACAATTTAAAATTGCAAATGTAACAGTAGCAATGATTTTTTTTTTTTAAAATTTGTTTTGTCTGAACCTAGCTATTCTCTCACTCCACTGGAAGACGGGTGTAGAGAGAGAAAGTAGAGGAGATTTGAAATGAAAGATGAGTAAAGCAAAAACCATCTTTTTCATTGTGGGGTTTTCGTAAAACTCAAATTAAAAAAAAGAAATTGAGGGAAAAAAATAAATAAAGAGAGCCTCATTTGTTCCACAGTGAGACACAAAAAGGGGGAAGGAGGAGAAGAGTGAAAGAAGAACATAAAAGACAAAGGAGAGCCAAATGCTGGTGCCCTTTTGAACTCCAAATCGGAGGATCGGGTCACTCAATCAAAGATCTCAAACCTTCATTGCTGCCTTCGCATTCAATTGCACGATCGTCTCACATTTCTACTCTCAGTTTTCAATGTAAATGATTAGGGTTTTTCTTTGTTTTTGATTTTGCAGCATGCATATTTGTTTGTGAATAACCATGATAATGCTACATGGAACTCAGTTTTGTTTATTTATTTTTGTTTTTGTGCTTCTATTTTGGTGAGTTTCTGGGTTTAGCTTGGTTGGTATTGGATTTTAGGTTTAAGTGTTATCTATTCAACTTTAGTCAAGTTCGGTCTTTTGCTGAATCAGATCTATTTTCTTATAATTTATCTGTGGCAATTTTGAGTTTCTGCTTTGCTGCAAAAAGCTTAAACTTTGGGTTTTGGGTTGGGATCTATGGTATGCCTCTGATAAAGATGGAAACAAGTGGGATTCACCTTATGTGCATCTGGGTTATCACTTGAATTTGTATAATTTTCAACTTGATTGAAAATGTAGATTTGTAAAGTAATGCCAATTCGGAAATGACCCACTGACTACACTTTTTCGTCTGATACGGAATTTAGCAAAAAAAAAAAAAAAAGTCTTCGTTTTCTCTGATTTTTCTTTTTTGGGTTTATGCAGAATCTACATTCTGACTTTGGGATTTCTTGTGTGCAGCTTTGCTGATTTTGATTGTTGCCAAATGAAAACGATAGTGAAAAATTGCATCTGTGAAATGATCTGAAGAGTGATTTAGTGTTACCTTTAATAAACAAAAATGAAGTCTGACACACTTCTTGATTATGCTGTATTCCAATTGTCTCCAAGGCGTTCAAGGTAATGATAACATTCCTTGGTATTTTCTATTTGTTGTTATATGCTTTTCTACAGACTAGAGATTGTAATCTCTTTTCCTTATTTTTCTTTCTGATAAATGTGTAGATGTGAGTTGCTTGTTTCAAGTGATGGGAACACTGAGAAACTAGCATCAGGATTGGTAAAGCCATTCTTGACCCATTTAAAGGTTGCAGAAGAGCAGGTTGCACTTGCTGTCCCGTCAATCAAGCTAGAAATTGATAAACATAAAAATGTTGAGACATGGTTTACAAAAGGAACATTTGAGAGGTGAAAGCAAGCAATGAAATGGGAAATTTTATTTATATCCACTGGATTTTCTGCCTTTGTATGCAATGAGCCTCTTGGTTACTTTCTGAGCTAGTAGGTGTTGGTGCTTACAGGTTTGTGCGGTTTGTTAGCACGCCAGAGGTTTTGGAAATGGTCAATACCTTTGATGCAGAGATGTCACAATTGGAAGCAGCACGAAAAATATATTCTCAGGTAATAACAGACTTATGGTCAAACAGAGAAGATTGATGCAAACTCTGAACAAAAGCAATCACTTTCTTTCTTCTATTTTGTTGATATTTTTGAATGTCATATTTCAGGGGGCAGGAGATCAGCGTACGGATTCACAAGGTATGTTTTCTTTGCCATTAGACACTGCATACCATGCAGGCATGGAGACAATTAGTGTTTCCTCTTTAGTTGTACAAAAATGGATGAAAAGTAATCGTACAGTTATAAATACTCGTTATATTGGTAGGGATTATATTGTGCAAATTTGGAAGTTTGATTAATATCAAAGTTCATTAGTAATCTTCATATTTTTTCCCTTTTGAGTATATTTTACAGCTCAAGTAATGCCGACGAATATATCTTATATAGTTCAGCATGAAATGCAAATCATTGAATCTTCAGGCTATATTTAGGTGCTGGCTACTTGTTCTAGGTTTTTGGAGACTTTTGGAATGTTATCTTGTGTCTGTAATAGTTTATTTAATTCATTCCTAATCTATACTTTATGTCATCTTGATGAAGGTTCTATATCTGGATAGATAGAAAAGTAAGTTAATTGTAGCTCGAGAGGAAAGAGAAAAAACAATGCTCAATCCTTAATAACACATGCTCCCATAATTGCTATATCCAAATTGTTAAGAGCTAGTCCAAATGGGTTGAAAAATTCAATATTGACACCTTACACAGAAAGAGAAACCAATAATGAAACTCATGCTTGAACCAGGAGTCACCTGGACCTCCATACGGAGAAAAGAATGATGTACTGAAGAAAATTAGGAAACTGAAGACTAAGCAAGAAGAAAATTTGAATTTATAGAATTCATCGAAGAAAAGTTTAGATTGTAATTCTTATTTCAGTCTCTCTTTCAACTCAACATAAACAATATAGCAAAAATCTCAATGCATTGTGTCGTGTAGATCTTATGGATGCTAGATGCAGGTGATATTTGTTTGATTATTATATTAACCTTGTTGGCGTGCATCACCATGACTAGGAGTATGTTTGGTTTAGTGTTAAAACGTGATAAACTCATGTTTTTAATGTTTCAATAATTGTATTGAGAGATCTGAATTTGAGCTTGAATACTTTTCAATGTCAAACCAAAGATACACTACATGAGGAAGAGACTAAGGCTTCTGAAAAACCACAATTCTCAAACCAAAATTCCCACTTAATTAATCTTGAGTGATTGATATAATATGGTGACAATATTTTGGTCATTTTCTACAGGTGGTGATGGCACAGGAATCATTCAAGCGGCAGATGCAACCACGTAACCTTTCTATCCACTTTAATTTTATCTGGGTGCACTACATCTTGCATGTTTTCTTTTTGTTTCTGTGATGTTTCCTCCATTGTGATAGAGATAAGAAACTTTGCGGTTACAAAACTAGGATTACAGAATCTCGTTTTGTTATTATTGAAGTTATAGGGAGATGATGGAAAGAGGATGAAACGAGAGAAATAAGAACCCAGACAGAATGATAGTATGATAATGTTGTGTGAATGTTGAGAGATATAATAATCACTATCCTAATGCACCTATTTATACTAATATTCTAGGAAGTACTAAAACTCCTAATACCATAATCAATAACAATAATCCTAATATTGTAGAAGAAATTTTATAATATCTTATGTTATGCACTAAAGTGTCACAAGATCACAGGTGTTGTCACTATATGAATGTTAAGACTTGAGGACAAATATTAGACAAAAAGTTGGAGTAGCACCTTTGAAATTTTTAGCTAATTTTTGTGACCACATATACAGGAAGGAACTCCTAAGGGCTATTGATGTGAGATTGGGTACAGTTAGGCAGGACTTAACAGCAGCATGTGCTCGTGCATCAGCATCTGGTTTTAATCCCCACACCGTCTCTCAACTCAAACTTTTTGCTGATCGATTTGGTGCCCATCGCTTGAAGTAACAACCATCCTTTCCTTATAATTGGATTTAAATTTCATTTTCATCTCTAATAAAATACTATTAACATTAAAGTATTATTAAGTAAAATAAATAATAATACCTTTGCCTTTATTTCTTTTTCAATTTTTTTTGGGTGCAGTGAAGCATGTACTAAATATATGTCACTGTACGAAAGAAGACCGGACCTTATCAGTCACTGGAGGCCAGGTGGCGATGACAGGGAACTCCGTTCATCAGTTAACTCTGACATGTCCATTGACAATGACGAAGACCAAGCCCAAGCCCAAGTCCAAGCCCAAAATGAACAGAAGCCTTCCACGTGGCAACAGTCCAAGGGCTTTGCCACCTTCGCTTCTCTACGACGTAGCAGCAACGGCAACAACAACGTAAACCAGAAAGACGAAGCCGAGGACAACAACGACACCACCACCACCACTAAAGAGGAGACAGAGTCTTCGCCGTCGCCGTCGTCGTCGGCTCCCACGGCGGCTCCGGCGGCGCGGAGGCTCAGCGTGCAAGACCGGATCAACCTCTTCGAGAAGAAGCAGAAGGAAAATTCTTCCGGCAAGCCAGTGGAGCTTCGGAGGCTTTCCTCCGACGTTTTGCGACGGTGGAGTGGCAGCAGTGACATGAGCATTGACGTCAGCATCGAGAAGAAAGGTTCTGAAAATTCAGAGAACAAGTCCATTCCCGCGTCCCAAGATAAGGATCTTAGCGAAAATTCAGAGAATGTTGTGAAAACTGATCAAGGGTCTTCTCAGGAGACTAACAAAGTTTCCGTTTTTGAGGAAGAGAGGAGTGGCGGGTTTAAGGATCAACAAGTGGGTGCTTCTGGGGTACCATTGAAGGGTTCCTCGGATCGGAACGAGGTTGTTGGTTCTATGTTATCTTCTGGTGATGGGATGTCTGATGTTAAGTTTTCTGGTGGGATGAAGAGTCATGTGGTTGCCCCGTCACTTGTTAGGGTCACCCGTAGTCATTCTCGATCTCTATCAGCTCAATTTGAAGGTGGTGTAGGACTCAAATCGAGGGAAGCTTCTTTTGTTCAGGTTGAGAGTTTTGATCAATCTACACCACCTCAACCCCATTTTAGATCTTTTGCTGGAGAACCTGAGGACTCTTCTTCCTTCTCAACCAAGCAGCAGAAGAACGAGGATTCTCAAGTCCCAAAAATGAAGTACCAAAAACCTCTACCTGGTAGACAGGACCAAACCAGCATGCCACTAGGTAAAAGGGATGAAATTCGGGGTGCTAATGAAAATAACAAGTTGAACCTTCCTGGTAAACAAGTTTTGGAGAGTCAGGATAATGCTCGTGGAACCTCAACTGCGCCTTTAGAGCAGCCTCAGAGAATAAGGCAGGCCAAGGGAACTCAGGGGCTACATGATGAGCTGAAAATGAAGGCAGATGAGCTTGAAAAGCTTTTTGCAGAGCATAAACTGAGGGTTCCTGGGGACCAATCTGGTTCTGCACGGAGAATTGAGCCTGTGGATGCACATGTTGAACAGACTGTTAACTCACAGTATAGAAGACCTGGAGTGGGGGATTCAACTCCTCAGCTTCCTCCCAGAAGCACTGTGCCTGAGCCGGCAGCAAGTTCTAGCAATTTGTCAAACTTTGATGCTAAGTCACTTATGAAGACAGTGGACAGTCACAATTATGGTGATGCTCTAAGGCAAAATTTCTCAGATCTTAACTTTGGTGAAGATTCTAGAGGAAAATTTTATGAAAAGTACATGAAAAAAAGGAATGCTAAGCTTCAGGAAGAATGGAGTTTGAACAGAGTAGAGAAGGAAGCTAAGATGAAGGCCATGCAGGACAGTCTTGAACGGAGTAGAGCTGAGATGAGGGCTAAGTTTTCAGGGTCTATAAACAGACAGGGTTCAGTAGGAGGTGCTCATCGGGGTGAGAAACTTGGATATTTCAAATCAAATATTAAGAGAGACCAGGTATTTCTTAATTGTTTTATGGTTTTTCTGATGACTGTTACATTTTAATCTGCTACGAAGCAAATTTAGTTTTGACATTTAAAACACAAATTATCCATTTTTGTTCTAATTTAAATCCCATGTTTTCTACAGCATCCAATAGAGTCCCTTCAGAATGAAGAGGATGAAGATCTTTCTGAATTCTCAGAAGAAAAGATTCATGGTGCTTCAAAGCAGAGCAGGAAAAATTTTCCTTACAGGCACGTCCCTCGCACAACAGCAGTGTCAATCTCACGTTCATCTGGCAGGCGAAGAGATAATCCTCTCGCTCAGTCTGTTCCAAACTTCTCTGATTTAAGAAAAGAAAATACCAAGCCTTCTTCTGGAGTCAGTAAAACAACCCGCTCTCAGGTGAGAAATTATGCCCGTAGCAAAAGCACTACTGAAGAGATGCAAGGTATCAAGGAAGAGAAGCTAAGGCAAACTCAGTCTTTACGGAAAAGCTCTGCTAATCCTGCAGAGTTTAAGGATTTGTCCACTTTGAACTCAGATGGGGTTGCTTTGACTCCATTGAAATTTGATTTGGATGAGACTGACCTGGGCCCTTATGATCAATCATCAAGGTCTTTCATTAAAAAGGGTAATAGCATAGGCCCTGGTTCTGTAGGCAGTGCTATGAGGATGAAAGCTTCAATGACATCTGATACTCAGAAAAATAAAGAATTTGATGACCTAGATTTTGATATGGAAGATTCTTTGCATATGGCCTCAGAGGAACAGGATGAAATTGGAACTGTGACCATTGAAGATTTTGCTTATAATAATAATGGAAAGGTGAGTCTGAGCCAGGAATCTGGAAAATCTGGTAATTCTGGGTCTGAAATTGGTGATTCTACAGGGTCTCTTGCTCAGGTAGACCCTATTTCAGGGGGTGAAATGCCTACTGCATATCCATCAACTTTCAACGGTGTAGGATCTCTGCAGGACTCTCCAGTTGAAAGTCCAGTGTCATGGAATTCACGTGTTCCTCATCCTTTTTCTTACCCACATGAATCTTCTGACATTGATGCTTCTATGGATTCTCCAATTGGAAGCCCTGCATCTTGGAATTCTCATTCCCTTAACCAGGGTGAGAATGATGCTGCTCGAATGAGGAAAAAATGGGGAAGTGCTCAAAAACCATTTCTTGTTGCTAATTCATCCCAAAATCAACCCCGCAAGGATGTCACAAAAGGTTTTAAGCGATTGCTAAAATTTGGGAGAAAAACTCGTGGGTCAGAAAATTTGGTTGATTGGATCTCTGCTACAACTTCTGAAGGCGATGATGATATGGAAGATGGCCGAGATCCTGCCAACCGGTCATCAGAAGACTTGAGGAAATCAAGAATGGGATTTTCTCATGGTCATCCTTCTGATGACAGCTTCAATGAAAGTGAGCTGTTCAACGAACAGGGTAACCTATTATTTACTCAAATTTCTTGTTATTGATCAACATGCTTGGTTACGGGCTTAGAGATATAAGTTTAAACCATTTTTATCTATTTATTTTGTGAATTTATTGCGATATCCTACTATTAGGAAACAGATCCTTGTTCATTCTTTGCATCTTTGGTTGCACATTTGGATGAATGATTCTTCATTCATAGACATCAACATGAATGATCTAGGGAAAACTCAATTTACCTTTTCTCATCAGGAATTTGTAAGGATAACACTCTTATCTCTTTTAAACTCATTTTCACTCCTGACCATTTCCTTAATGATGGTGCATTCAGGTTAGACATTATCTTTTCATTGAGGGTCATAGTTGAGTAGATGCAATATATAGACAACATTTTTTGTAGATTCCTCCAGATCAATAGTGGTGTGTGTCTTTCTGTATATATATGATGCTGATCCCACCTTTTTCTTGGATTTTTAGAAAAAAATGGTTTCATGTGTTTGATTTAAAAAACTTGGCTAGCCTAGGGGGCAGGTTTCAGTTCTATTCTTCTAATAGTAATGGTCTGACTGCTGGCCAATAATTTGGCAATAATTTCTAGATCATGATTTATATTTTATTCAGCCAGTTGTTTTGGGTGTGCATGTTCATGTCTGAATACTATATTTTTCACTTTTTGTTTAATGGATAAAGGTAAATCAGTTTGTAATTGATAATTTGATTCTCAATTCTCGCAGTCCAATCCATGCAAAGCTCTATCCCGGCACCTCCAGCTCATTTTAAACTGAGGGATGATCATATATCAGGAAGTTCGTTAAAAGGTGATGCCTGTGTAACCTAATTAATCTTAAGTTAATATTTCATCTATTTTTGGCACTGTGGCATGTGTCTGGGTGATGAAAAACCTCAAAATTTTCCATCTTTCTTTGCATTTCATTGATTGCAGTAGTTCATTCTTGATCAAGGGGCTGGTCTCTTGGAATTGTCTTTTGTGTCTTGCATTGAATGTAATCTTGACTCAAGGGAAAGTAATGTTATGCCATTGTTAACAAAGATCTGAGATTCATACATATAATTCTTTGGGCTTTCTTGTTATTGGTCTCAGATTTAGCATTTCATACAACATTATAGTTACACATTAATTTCAATTTTTACAGCTCCGAAATCATTTTTTTCACTCTCTACTTTCCGAAGCAAGGGCAGTGACTCGAAACCCAGATGAATTTTCAGTGAATGGGCCTGGCGAGTAATTTGGATCAATCTCCAATGGTAGGGTGTAAAGGACAAATATTAAATATGATACAGCAAAGAGAGGTAGGCATGGTACAGTGATCTATATGAAGATATATATGATGGGGTTATGTATATTTTCTTGGATTCATGAGGTTTTTCCCCTATGATTTAGTTAGTTATGGTTGTGTTGAGATATGCTGCATACTGTAGTCAATGAAGAGTCGCCTATTGGTGCAGTGTCATTGTAATTTTGGCAGTAGTGGCATTCTTTTACTTTAATTTGATTTACTTGTGTGATGTATATCAGAGTTGAACTCCAGTTAGAATGAATCAGTATAGTCAGAGTTAAGAAGAGTAATGTGATTGCGGAGTAAAATAATAGCTTTCAAAAGATTATTTCCCTCTCCCATCTAAAAGAACGAATAACAATTATTGGCTTCTTATCTTTTACTTATCTTTTAGCTATATAAACTCGGCTATTATCATTTTCAACTAGTAATTCGTCAGACGGTAAATCTACTTGGCTGCTTAACTTTTTAACCAGTTTTCATTTGGATGATCTTGCATGAAATACTCAGAGAACTTGACTTGTATTTTTAGTTCAGATTGCTCCTACTAATGCCATCTATAGGAAATAACATTATATATGTTTGGATGGAGGGTGAAAATGCGTTTTGGTGCCTAGGAAACACCATATGCCGAATGACCATTTGCCACAGATATCAAATCACTGCCAATGGCATATTTTTCATTCTGGTATGTGATTATTAAGACTCAAAATAAGAAGAAAAAAAGATGAATACTTTCTAGTTTCTATTTAACCTAAGTTTGTGGGCAGTATATAAACCAGGTTATTATCAAAAGTTCGCTCAATACTTGAGGGTTCTAAAATTTACTTTTGTCAATGCTTAATGGCAAGGAGGAAAATGGATGATCATGGCTCAAAAGAAACGCAAGGACAAGACAGTCAGATCACTCAAACGTTGTTTACCACAAAAAACAAAAGTTGGACCAACGTCAGCCAAAAAAATCTTATTTTATTTGATCTCTCCTAGGAAGCAATTAACAACATATGAATATACTTATTTGATTTATCTAGGATTGAACGTTATTTAAGAAGCAAAGCAACACGCTTTGTGCAAGTGCAAGACCCTGCTGTTTAACAGATTCCCCATCCGGGACCATACATTTCGCACAAGTTAAGTTTCACTCTTCAAATTTACACCTTATGAAACTTACAATAAAACTTACTGTCTTTTATATCTTTGAGAAGAACATCATCCTTCGTAAGTTCCGGTATAATACTATGGTTAATGTTCCTTTCAAACTCCTTGGTCAAGTTTTTCACTTCTTATTTATACTACATGACACAACATACATGCCTTGTAAATGAGGGCAATATGGATGAGTGACAATTGGATACTGCTTGTTATTTTTTGTTCATATTAGGAGAGAGAAAGGTTAACTTGACATAATAAACAACAAACACCCACATTAGTCACTTCAATCCTAACATTATATATCCTCCAAACAAGAATGTTCCAAAATTGGTAAACCAGTCCTAAGTACACTCAGCCGGCCTATTATCCTTGCATGCCGTCCAAGACAACAGTATATATTCCCAAAGAAACCATTCAATTTGACTCTCTTCTTACCTATAAAATATGTGCCATGACGTGAGCCATAGAGACCCTTTTATGTGTTGGTGCTTTGTTCAATCTTGTGTCTGGCTATGCTAGAAAACACATTGGACCAATCTCTCTATGTACAACTAATCACAAAGTTGAACCTTTCTTGTTTTTTTTTTTCCATTCCTCTACTGCTTCTTTCTTTTTTCTCATCAAACACCAAAGTCTAGCCATGGCTGATTCTTCCTTTGAGATTGATTCCTACTCCTCAAGCCACCAGAGACGACACAATCCAACGCCAGTGAGTTATCGCAGTGTTTCTGGCTCTAGCTCCTTCATACCATCAAGCTCTCGAAGCAATGTCACTTCCAGAACAAGAGCAGCTCGTCGAAACAGAGTTCCTGCCACACCCTTTGCTTCAGATGATGACCATTCATGGCAAGGAGAGGTTTCATGGAAGTTTGAGGCCACTGGGTGGCGTGATTATAGCACAAACTTTGGTTCTGTTCTGAGTCCATGGCCAACCAGCTCCCCATCTGATCACAGTCGTGTGTTTCATCAATCAGCAAATGACTATTACCTTTCTCGAACAAGTGGGTTCAGAGGCCTCACAAACTCATCCTATGAACATTCTTCCTATGGAAGAGTTGAACTTTGGAGCCATGTTGCTAGGGACAATGATCATAGTTACTTTGATCCTCATAGTCAGCCTCGTGGGTTCTCAAAATTGGGGATCATCAAAGAGGGGAGTATTGGAAAAGGTAAGAGTAGTCCATTGGCAGAGGAAGATGAGCTTAGCATGATAGATTATAGCATAAAAGATGAACCTTTTATTTCACCTAGTAGGATTATTCAACATAGTGATTTTGGTGGACATTATTATGTTGGTCATGGTGTGCCATCACATGGTAGCAAATCCTCTAGCCAACTTCATGGTGGTGGTTATAGTCACCATGACATGATAAAGCTTTCAGGATATGATGAAGAGGCAGAGGAGGATATGGATGAGGAAGATGCAAGTCCTCCAAAGACAGTTGGGCTTCTCAGCTTATTTAGGTACTCAACAAAGTGGGATTGGGTACTTGTGTTTGTGGGGTGTATAGGGGCTCTCATAAATGGAGGATCACTTCCTTGGTATTCTTATCTTTTTGGAGAATTGGTCAATAAGCTTTCAGGAGCAAACAATGACAAAAACCAAATGATGAATGATGTAGAGAAGGTACTAATTCTTCCTTACTTACTCTCCTTTTCCATCCCCTTATATTCCTTGCTCTTACAAATTGTAATTTTCAGATATGCAAATTTATGACCGGGTTAGCTGCAGTTGTGGTAGTTGGAGCATATTTGCGTAAGGACATTGATGCATCACATATATTTGGTTCATTTTTTTTAATAGTGGAGACTTGAGAGGTGTTACAATTATTTAAAATTGGCAGAGATAACATGTTGGAGGTTAGTGGGAGAGCGATCTGCTCAGAGAATCAGAACGGAGTATTTAAGAGCGGTTCTTCGACAGGACATAAGTTTTTTTGATACAGACATCAATACTGGGGATATTATGCATGGAATTGCTAGTGATGTTGCACAAATTCAAGAAGTTATGGGAGAGAAGGTACCTTACTTCTTCTTCTTCTTCTAATAAACCACTTTAATTATACTATTAACAAACTCTATTCACTTTTCATACAAATATAGAGGTTCTGATGTGATATTAGAATCCAAAAGTTAACATTAATGGATTTATATATTATATTATATTATATTATATTCTTAACATTCTTTTTCAATTTGATTACCTATCCGGAGAATAGTGATGATACTTGGTAACTTAACTAGATTTGAAATAATACTTCATTCTTTTGGGAGGGAACCTATCAATTTGAGATGACTGTTAAAATGAGTTTATTAGTTACGCTGTCATATTCAGATCAGATGACTGACATTGGAGGTTTAAGAGGCAATGTAAAAGGGAATGAATAAAGAAAGGGAATTAGGTCAATTTACAGACGGAAAGGATGTCTATGCCATCCATTTACCCTCTTATTGGTTTAAATAGAGAAATTGGGGAGAAATAGGAAAGAGAAAGTATGGTGAATTTGAGTAGAAATAGAAGTTGTTTAGTTTAAGAAAAATAGGAGAGACAAGATAAATTAATTTTGATATTTATTTGATTGTAGATAAATAAAGAGAGAGATTTATAAATAATTAAAAGGATAAAAATGTTCTTAAAATAAAAATATATTCAATTTATAGACGAGCAAAATTGTCATTTGATAGTCCCACCCTATCTTTCTCCTAACTCTCCACCTTAGGGAGGAGAAAAAAGCTATGAGCCCCACTTAATCATTAGCCCCTCAACTCTCTATCCTAAAGAAACCAAACAAGGTAGATAGGCTAAATACCCGCAAACTCTCTCTTCACAAACTCATAGCAACCAAAGAATGCATTAATCATACCCTATTTTCAGGACATTTCCCTTAATATTTCTTTTGTTTCATATATATATATATATTGAATTGAATAACATTATCTTAAAAATGACATAATTTTTTTAACTTAAATTACCAAAAAGGATGACATGTCATTCTTGACTTATATTCTTTTAAATTTATATTAAATAAAATTTCTAATTTTAAATAATTTTTCTATTTTAATTTATATTAAGTAAATTTTATTCAAATTAATTATGTACACTTTCATTATAATCTTAAATCTTTTTTATTTTTATTTTTGTAATTTTCTTGAATTCAAAATACATGCATGTGTAATGCATGAAATATTTATTAATATTAATATGATTTACAATTTCAAATATAATATAAGATTAAATTACTTTGTCGGTCCCTAAAATTTCATTAATTTTCAAAATCGATCTCTATACCTTAAAAAGTTTGTAATTGGATCCTTAAGCTTGTAATTTTTTTTAAATGAATTCCTCCTACTAGCACTTGTTAATGGCATTTTGAATTAATGTGACCTTGCTTTGTTTTCTTCCATTTTAAATTAGCTTCAACAACATTCCAAGCCACCTCCAACATTTTTCTCATAATTTAAGCATGATAATTGTCATTGCAGATGGCCCACTTCATCCATCATGTATTTACATTCATATGTGGGTACGCAGTTGGGTTTAGAAGATCATGGAAAGTCTCTCTGGTGGTATTCTCAGTCACCCCATTAACAATGTTCTGTGGTATCGCTTATAAAGCACTTTATGGTGGTCTAACAGCAAAAGAAGAAGTAAGATAAAAAATACAGACTTAAGTAGTATCATCTATTTATTAAATTTGATATTATTATGTTTTTGCATTTTGTTCATTCTATTTTTATTTTTTGGCTAAAGGCTTCTTACAGGACAGCTGGTAGCATTGCAGAGCAGGCCATCAGTTCAATTAGGACAGTGTTTTCTTTTGTTGCAGAAAGCCAATTGGCTGAAAAATATGATGAACTACTTCAAAAATCAGCCCCAATTGGTGCAAAACTTGGTTTTGCTAAGGGTGCAGGCATGGGTGTTATCTATTTAGTAACCTATTCAACATGGGCCTTGGCTTTCTGGTATGGCTCTATCTTAATTTCCAAGAATGAACTTAGTGGAGGTGCAGCTATTGCTTGTTTTTTTGGTGTCAATGTAGGGGGAAGGTGTGGCTTCTTCTCTCTCTAACTTATATAGTTCAATATGTTTGATTTTAAAGCAAAATTATTTAATTACACTTTCTATACAAAGAAATTCTCCTTTTGATTTGCTATATATAAGACCACATGGACTAGTAGTCTTTGTCTATCTCTATCTGTGTTCTCAAAATTTTATTTATTTGTTTATTTGACAGAGGGTTGGCATTGGCACTTTCATATTTTGCACAATTTGCACAAGGTACTGTTGCAGCAAGCCGTGTATTCTTTATTATAGAGAGAATCCCTGAGATTGATCCCTATAGTCCTGAGGGTAGGAAGCTTTCTTCTGTTCGTGGAAGGATTGAGTTAAAAAATGTTAGTTTTGCATACCCATCTCGTCCTGATTCTCTCATACTTAACAACCTTAATTTGGTATTTCCATCTTCAAAAACTTTGGCATTGGTTGGTGCAAGTGGAGGTGGCAAATCCACTATCTTTGCTCTCATAGAGAGATTTTATGACCCTATTGAAGGTAACCATATATCAAAGTAACAATATGATGATGATTTTGGCAAAAGGTCTTCAGGAAGCTAATGAAACTCAATTATACTCCTAACTTTGCAGGGATTATCACCTTGGATGGTCATGATTTGAGGACACTACAAGTAAAATGGGTGAGAGATCAGATTGGGATGGTTGGTCAGGAGCCAATTCTCTTTGCCACATCTATACTGGAAAATATAATGATGGGGAAAGATAATGCCACCAAGGAAGAGGCAATTTCTGCTTGCATTGCTGCTGATGCTCATAACTTCATCTCTACCCTACCACTAGGCTATGACACTCAGGTGCATTAATTAACTAACAACAAAGGTCTTTCTCCTTTTCTAGATTAATATATTCAACAAAACTAAGGTTGCAAAGTTGTTATACAGTTAATAGAAAATAGCCAAAAAGCATACACAAGATAAGATAAGACAAACAAACTTGCTAAAGAATTTATGATTTTGAGTTTTGAGTCTTACCTAGAAAAAGTACCATTTCTTATGCAGGTTGGAGACAGGGGTACAAAACTTTCAGGAGGTCAAAAGCAGCGAATTGCATTGGCTCGTGCAATGATCAAAGATCCTAAAATCCTTCTTTTAGATGAACCTACTAGTGCTCTTGATGCTGAGTCAGAGTCTGCAGTTCAAAGGGCCATTGACAAGATTTCTGCAGGCAGAACAAGCATTGTCATTGCTCACAGGATAGCAACTGTGAAGAATGCTCATGCCATTGTAGTTCTTGAACATGGTTGTGTCAGTGAGATTGGTGACCATCGCCAGCTTATGGGGAAAGCTGGAACCTACTACAACCTTGTCAAGCTTGCTACTGAAGCCATTTCAAAACCTCTCTCTCAAGAAAATGGCATGCAAAAAACCAATGATTTATCCATCTATGATAAATCTGCTCCTGATGTATCAAGATCAAGATATGTAGTTGATATCTCAAGGCCTAAAGACTTAAAATCTACACTGGAGGAGAAACAAGAAGAGATGGAAGATAAGCAAAATAAAAAGCCAAGGAAATACAGACTTTCTGAGGTATGGAAACTGCAAAAACCAGAGGTTGTGATGCTATTTTTAGGATTTCTTCTGGGAATGTTAGCAGGTGCTTTTCTGTCTCTTTTTCCATTGGTTTTAGGCATATCACTTGGAGTATATTTTGACCATGACATTTCAAAGATGGAAAAAGATGTTGGGTACCTTTGTTTAGTACTTGTTGGCCTTGGATTTGGTTGTATAGTTTCCATGACAGGACAACAAGGTTTGTGTGGTTGGGCTGGATCAAAGCTGACACTGAGGGTTAGAAACCTCTTGTTTCAATCCATACTGAAACAAGAACCTGGGTGGTTTGATTTTGATGAAAACTCCACTGGAGTATTAGTGTCAAGGCTTTCAATAGACTCAGTTACTTTTCGATCAGTATTTGGTGATCGATTTTCAGTCCTTCTTATGGGGTTGAGTTCAGCTGCTGTTGGCCTTGGTGCATCCTTTGCCTTTAATTGGAAACTAACCCTTGTGGCAGCTGCTGTAACTCCTTTAACTCTTGGTGCAAGTTACATAAGCTTGATCATAAATGTTGGACCACAAGTTGATAACAACTCTTATGCCAGAGCTAGCAATATTGCTTCTGGTGCAGTGTCAAACATAAGGACAGTTACTACATTTTCTGCACAGGAACAAATAGTTAAGTCCTTTGATAGAGCCTTGTCAGAACCTAGGAGAAAAGCATTGAGAAGTTCACAACTTCAAGGTCTTATATTCGGGTTCTTTCAAGGTGCCATGTATGGAGCATACACCTTAACTCTTTGGTTTGGTGCTTACCTTGTAAAACATGACAAAGCAGATTTTGAAGACGTGTATAAGATTTTTCTCATTCTTGTTTTGAGCTCATTTTCTGTTGGACAACTAGCTGGTTTAGCACCAGATACTTCTATGGCAGCTACAGCAATTCCTGCAGTTCTAGATATCATGAACCGAAGGCCATTGATAGGCAATGATAGAACAAAAAGTAGGAAAGTAGAAAGATCAAAGGCATTCCAAGTAGAATTCAAAATGGTGACTTTTGCATATCCATGTAGGCCTGAGGTAACTGTGTTGAGGGATTTCTGTTTGAAGGTTAAAGGTGGAAGCACAGTGGCCTTGGTGGGGCCAAGTGGATCAGGAAAATCAACAGTCATATGGCTTACACAAAGATTCTATGATCCAGATCAAGGGAAGGTGTTGATGAGTGGGGTAGATTTGAGGGAGATTGATTTGAAGTGGTTGAGGAGGCAAATAGCTTTGGTGGGTCAAGAACCTGCATTGTTTGCTGGGAGCATAAGGGATAATATTGCATTTGGAGACCCAAATGCTTCATGGGCTGAAATTGAAGCAGCTGCAAAGGAGGCTTACATTCACAAATTCATCAGTGGCCTTCCTCAGGGTTATGAAACCCAGGTATGTTAATAGACACTCAATACATATTTGTGAACCAATCTTGTTTATTTGTGAAAATATTGTAAGAATAAAATAATTCTATGGAGAGGTAGAGCATTAGAGCTCTCCAAGTAGCATTACTCTAAATCATAACTTGTTATGCTACATCACTTTTTGCTCAAGTATTTATTTATGTACTCAATGGATTGTATTAATTAGTAGCATAAACATTACATATGGTTTATTTTTCTCATTTTGTCTATACTAGGTTGGTGAAAGTGGGGTCCAGTTATCAGGTGGGCAGAAACAAAGAATTGCTATAGCAAGAGCCGTATTGAAGAAATCAAAGGTGCTTCTGCTTGATGAAGCAAGCAGTGCCTTGGACTTGGAATCAGAGAAACACATCCAAGATGCCCTTAAGAAAGTTTCTAAAGAAGCAACAACCATAATAGTTGCCCATCGTCTTTCCACAATCAGAGAAGCTGACAAGATAGCTGTTATGAGAGATGGGGAAGTGGTGGAGTATGGGAGCCATGAAACTCTCATGGCTTCCATTCAAAATGGTTTGTATGCTAGCCTAGTTCGAGCTGAGACTGAAGCCAATGCCTTTTCTTGATCCCTAATAATCTAAGCCTGTATTCTTATTGTGAACATAGCAATTCTGACACAACACCATGACATCAATTGGATAAAGATAGAAAATGGAAAAGAAAAAAAAAAAAAAAAAAACCACTTCAATTTGTTAGGGTCGTTTATAAATGTGGATTCTACAATATTTCATGATGTTATCCTAAATAACTGAGAAGTACTTTAAATTGATGCATTTGCTTTAAAATTGACTCATATAATATATAAGAGCTTACCTTGTGGCTAACAAAATTGACTTATATAACTGCATTGCCAATATTATAGCCGTAGGATAGGAGAAAGAATCCATGCTGGAGAACAAGAGCACATGCTCAGAATTAAAGTTTGATAAATCAAGCATGTGCCCTGCTTCTCCAGCGTGGTTCAGCCTCCTTCATTCTTTTCTGCTACCTCGTACATCATTGTGTAACATTTGGCCTATAAATAGTGGCTTAGAGAGTTGAAATGAGAACATGAATATTGGGAAAAGAAGATTGCAAAATAATATGATACACATGTTTATGTTGGGTTTTATAAACAGAAAAAGTAACATGTAATTTTATATGGTTAAAGCCTGACATGCTTACACGTATATTGGTTGGCAACCATTTTCTTGGTGAGAATTAAGGGGTGGTTCAACTTGTAGTTTTCTTATTAAAAAAAAAAGAAAAGAAAAGAAAAGCAGTTTTTATTTTGGCTTGCTAATTAACATAGTTTAATTCAAATGCTGTTGAAGTTTGGCAGCCAAAGTGAGCGCTTGGTTGAAAGGATAAACAAGATTACCAAATTGCCAGCAAAAATTAGCCACTTCACAGTATGACAGACACACCCACTAAAGCCTTGCAACAGATTAATTCTCAAGTATATATTTATACACATAAAAGGTAAAACCTTCAACTAGATTTTATTAATCACAAATAAAAATAAAGAACAAAGAAAATCACCACACAGTCTTCATATGATTAATGATTTTTATTGACTCAAATACTTTTTTGCTTCTCTAACTATTTGGTAGTTGGAACTTACACCTATATGGTAGTTACATACGTAATCCTTATACCAGTTTCAATCTCAAAACTTACACTCAATCATATATACATAATTTAAAGCGGTTTTAAAGTAAATTGATTTTTAACTCAAAAAAAGGCAAATACAATGTCAATATGTTTAATTTTCATTAAAATTACGTTACAACCATTATTACAAAGCAACGGTAAAGAAAATATTCACAAAAATCATTATAAGGAGTACGCTCTGTGTTAGCATGGAACGAGGAATTATACCTCACTAGATTTATATCCGCGGCGGTTGAAGAAAGTTTTCTTATTTTATTTTATTAGATTAAAACTTATTATTGAGTGTTATAAGTATAAAAATAATATAATTAATATTTAAAGATAAAGTGTAACAAAAAATTACAATTATTTAAAAAAAATTATATTTTTTATGTTAAAGTCAATGAAAGAAGAACATTTATGTAAATAGCATTCAATGAATGTTGTGGATTTTGATGCCACCATCATGTGGTTATGCTTTCCCCCCTATATACACTACTTTTTTGCTCCTAACTTGTATTTGGTTGGATTCGTTTTTCCTTTAACTTTGAATGAGAAATTATAAATATACAAGTGGATTATTTATTTCTTTACCTTCTTTAGATTTGTTGGTATTATGAGTTATTGTAAAAAGTAAAATAAATTATTTTAATATATCATATAGAAGCATATAAGAGTAACTCGCATAAAATTTATATTATGCAAATAATATTTGTCAACAATTGTATTAAGTGGTCGTACTACTCAAATGTTAGTTTATAGACATAACTCTACATTTTTGTTTTATTTTGTTGGTTTAATTTTAATTAATCATAGTACTGTATAGGTGAAGTTAAAACGGTTTAGGAAAAAATATTTTTTATCAAAATAAAACAACCAAAAGAAAGGAGAAAATAATATAATATTAATATTCACCGCATAATTTTGATAAATTATATAAAATATCCATGCTTATTCATTCTTTAATGTAGGTTCACAACATTAGATATAAATATCAAGTTCCATTTGTTTCTTAGGTTTATTGCATTGTGTAATAAAAGAAATTCAAATTAAAAATCACTTCCATAAGACACATAATTAAAAGGGAGATAAATCTTAATCTAAAAAATAAAATGCAAGGAAAAATTGAGTTAAAAAATGTGAACATGAAATATTCAATATTATTTTTTATCTTTATTCCTTCCATTTATCTTTCCAACAGTCTTGTGAAATGATCCGATTCAATAAGTAATATAATTAAAAAAATGGATTTAAATAATTAGAAAATATGGTCAAATAACTAATAATAATTTTTTCATGTTATTTTGATATTTTTTTTGTAAAGTAGTCATTTGGTGATATATATACCAAATTGTAAATGGTAGCTTAAGCTACATTCGACTTCTTATTTCACTGGGTACAAATTGCAATCATAAACACATATAAATCTTAATCTAAAAAAGAAAATGTAAGTAAAAATTGAGTTGAAAAATGTGAAAATGAAATATTCAATATTATTGTTTATCTTTATTCCTTTCATTTATTTTTCCATTAGTCTTGTGAAATGATCCGACTTGAAAAAATAGATTTAAATAATTAGAAAATATGGTCAAATAGCTAATAATCATTTTTCATGTTATTTTGTTATTTTTCGTAGAGTAGTCATTTGGTCATTTATATACCAAATCATAAATGGTAGCTTAAGCTACATTCGACTTCTTATTTTACTAGGTACTAATATTTTGTATAATTTGATTTATAAAGATACTATAGACCCTAAAAATAATGTGACTCCCCGAGTCTCTCTGTTTTTATTTCCAGGGGCTTCTAGCATTTTCTTGGAAATTGCAATCATAAACACATCCCTTCTAAGAATTGTAATTGTCTACTTGTCTTGTGAGTGTAACTATCTATTCAACCTTTTAAACCACGTTTTAAAACAGGAAGTGTAACGTTTCTGTATTTTAATTGTCTACACAATTTCGCCAATAAAGTTTTTTTATAACCAAATTAATGAGTTGTGACTTTTGAGCTTTGGGATATAAAATGTTTAATTAGATTAAGTAAATGACTAATGGGAGTAAATGGATTAGAAAACAATGAAATGAGAGAAATTTAACAACTAAGCAAATAGCTGAGTTGGAAAATTTTGTATAAGGTGACAATTTGAGGTGGCAATATCATAATCCATATCTCAGTTTTAATATATAGAATATATATATAATAGTTTATTAAATTTATAAATCATGATTTGAACTTATTTTTTATTTGTACTAAATTCATGATATTTGAAATAATTTTTATTTAATTATTATAATTATACTATAATCTTCTATTTTTTTTTATCTTAATCAAAGTATAAATATAATAGAAATTTAAAGAATAGATGATTTTATTTTTTGAGTTCTTATGAAATAAAAATTTGTTTATAAGAGTATGAAAATAGAATGTTAGTTTTTTTTTTGGTGATAAAATAGAATGTTAGTTTGTTGTAGAAGTTGTTGTATAAGTAGGTTTATATTAAAATATAAGTGAATTAAGAATTTTATATTAAATTTTCAGTTATATGCTATGATGGATGAATAAGATTAAATATGTTAAATTAAATTTAATGTATATAATGCAGAAGTAATAGCAATAATATGAAAAAAATATATATAATAAGGAAAAAATTTGTAATATGATAAGTGTCTTTCGGAATATCAAATTATCACTACAACAGAAAAGGGAAAAGATTGTGGTTCCGTGTCACAAGAGACTGCGGTTTTAACCGCAGTCTTTTCTGGTGCTATCCTAGTGCAGATCCACTTGGACTGCGGTTGCATAATCGCACTCCAAGTGGCGATTTGCCACGCTGGAAGCATTCTGCCATGTGGATTTTCACTTAGAGTGCGGTTCCAACCGCACTCTAAGTTCCTTTTTCTCTGTAATCATTAGCTACGGAATAGTTCGTAGCTAATCCGAAGCTATCGAATTTTCTTATTCAAACATGAAACATTTGTTCTATATTAAATTTCTATGCATATACCAGAGAACTGAAGGAAGAATAAATTAAACTACATAAGATTTAGCAATTTGTAATTACATTAAATCAAATGAAAATAGAAATTTGAGACTAGCACATGGAAAATCCCTGATTGACAGCGTAAAACACATTAATACAAATTATAGGAGAGGGAAAAAAAATAAATTGCAATTTATACAAAAAATTAGCAACAGTATAAACCTGAAGGGGCCTCCAATGAGAATATGTGCAGTATAAAATCCAGAAGAATGGAACATTAGGCAAAGGTAAAACCTGCAATGCAAAATTAAGGTGAATGGTTTATCTATTGAATATATACACATTTTATATATCAGGCAAGTTTGTGTAATTGATGATATATTAAATTACTATTTACGTTTTATTAATTATACTACTTTAGCATAACTACCATCATTATAAATCATGGTTAAAGATTAAACATATTATAAGGCTAAAAGAATTTTCAACAAAAAAAAAAACTTACGCCCAAGTTGGCATTATGATTGCCCTAAAATTATTGCCTCCTTACGTGACAAAGAAACTATTTTAGTCAATTATCCATAAAACACTTTAAAATATAATAACTTAACAAAACAATAAAATGAAAGTTGTAGCACCACCATGCAAGAAATGAAAACTGTATTTAATTCACTAAAATTTAGACCTAAAATAATATTTTATTGCCATGGAGAGTCTGAAGTGCTATTTTCAAGGGTCAAGAACTATACATGATAATGAAAATATAATATTTATTTCAGTTTTACATAGAATATATGTTTGTCAATTCATTCATCCATATTTATGTATATTGCTTTGATATATATATGGAATTATATATCATAGCAGTTCAATTTACCATTTGGTTTTATCGAGCATAGGATACCTGACTTTGAAAACCTTAACTTTTCACATGCCGGAGGTAGGGTAAGATTTATGACTTAACTCTGTGTCTCAGTTATTGTCTGTTCTAGGTCTCTGTTCCCCTCGTTCTAGACATATTCTTTAATGGAAAATTTCCAAGCCTTTCCACAAATTGATCAAATATAGCATATCTATTGTTTTGGGCATACCCAATCAATAGCAACTGGACTGTATCTGCACCCCTGATCAATGGTAGTGAAGAAGCATATGCAATTGACAAGTTACCAGTTTAATTGATAAATCATATCTATTTGTAGATTATATCTTGTATATATGCAAAAAAAAAATAGCTATCCATAAATTACCTAACCTTGGAAATGGACTGCAGAACCTCAGTGACTATTTCGGGTTTGTTAGAGATAAGGAAAATCCTTGTATTCAATAGCAGCTTGTTTGGCCCACTTTTCCAGGGACGATGTGCAGGAACTAGAGCCACATAGTAATGAAAAATACAGGATGAAATTGGGTAATGAAAAACACACTTCTTTCTAAATACAGGACAAAACTGCTCTATTCACCCAGTTTTCCAAGAGCAGTCACATCTTCTATTCATTCAAATCAGTTTTCTTTCTGTTTGGGGACAACAAAAGATTTGAGAAGCATATGCACAGAAATGTTGTTTGCTTAAAAATAAAGATACATTATTCACTCAAAAGACTTCCAAGTTCAAAGAAACAATAACATAATCCTAGTTATCTTAGCATACCTTTTCATGGTTCACTATCACATTGATTCCACAAGCACTCTTCTCTAGACCTTTTTCACCATATTAGCTCCAGTCTTGAATGAGTTGCATTGCTTACTAAATCAAAGCCAATAAACAGTTAAAATTGCAACATAAAGAAATGAATTACTTAGGTTGGTTCTAGAATTGCAATCCTTAATTAGCTAGAGTTGGCTCTAAGACTAACAAACAGTAGAGTTATTTCACTATATAAAGCTGAGTCCATCATCAACTTTATAGAAAATCTATCTTAAAGTAAAAAAAAGGTAGGTGGGGTTGAGCCACAAACCACTGCAGCTAGTTAATTTCATACCCAACAACCGAATACATAAACAATGGATCAATCCCATTTGACAATTTATACTACGATGACAGCAGCAGAACTAATTACTCCAAACACTCCATACATTAACCTAACGAAATTTCACAACTAAAAGAAGAAACTCGAATTAGAACCTTTTATTTGCTCCTCTACCTAGAAGGCACTGAATCATGCCACACATAAAAAGTATCAGAAAGGTTATAACAAGAGTTAAACAGGAATTCAACCTAAAATCACACAATGCTAGGTGTGTATGAGAGAAAATGGCAAGTTAAATACCTGAAGAGCAGCCAATCGAACCTTCTCTTTGGAGATATCTTCAGGCTATCCTTGCAACTCTGGCACTACAAAGATTCATCACTATATAACTGTACCTTCTCAAGGAGACCCTGTATTTTCCATTTCTTCTTCATTACCCCAATCCAAGGATTTATCATTATATGACCCATCATCATGTCCCTTGCATCTGACAACATACTTACACAACACATTTGGTATATTTCTAAAGCAGACACATATATGTCTTTTTGACAACACAAAATTGTTCTGTGTGGAAGATGGGTGAAGGAAATGCATGTAAAAGAAATGAACATACACAAACAGAGAAAGAATAAATATGAATCAAATAAAAGAAATGTTTTGCTTAAGTGAGAAAAATGAACCTATTGAAGGTGCAGTAAGACCCATGCCTTGCTCCTCTGGCTAAAGCTGCAGAAAACATAAAAGTCTAAAATCCAGCTGAAAAATCACAAAAGGAAAAAGTGTTAGGGGAAAAATAACAAAAGATAAAGAATGGGATGTATTAAATAGTGTAGAAGCCTCCAGAAGGCTCTGTGCTGAGTGAAGCAACTAAATAAAAATAATTTTATGAGTGACTCAAAATTCACTTGTTCGAGTAAAATTGAAAAAAAAAATTGAAATTTGGACTATGAAAACAAACTCAAGTTACCAAGTCTATTTATGCACATATATTTGGACTGAGACTAATCCAATTGCATTTCAAGCAAACAATCATAAGGAGTTCATTATAGATGCAACATAGAAAATTTAACAGCTTAAAATATATAAGTGACAGTGTTGAAAATAACAGTGATTTAAGAATCTTTTATGGTTAGAAAGAAAAGTTTTTAACCCTATAACCTATTATATTGCAGTTTTCTTCACCTAAATAATTGTTTATCTTGTTAATGAGTTTTTAAGCTCGGCCTTTCGTTAATACTCGTTTTAGATTGCTATATGTTGCATATAGTTATTGGGGGGAGGTAGTGCCCTACCTGTAGCTTTACATCAGATATGCACAAGCTTGAGGAATGATTTACAAGCTTTGTCCGATGAATATTCAAAATTGACATTGAACTAATGCTTTTTGTAGTTGATAGGGGAGGTCAGTCCCTTAAAGGCATAAAGCAATTATAATGCAAGAAAGAAACCCCCAATCAGATTCAAACATAGAAAACCCCCAATTTTTCTTACCAGAAAAATCCTCAATCAGATTTAAACAGGAGATTTAGGTTAGAGCTTACTCGAATAGGGGAGGCAGCAAAAACACAATCAAGAACCCTAACGGAAGCGGCAAGAACATGGACAACGTAATGCAGCTACAAGCTGAGAGACAAGGGAGTTCAGACGAGAGTTCAGTATGGGAAGAAGGCAAAGGTAGAGATGACGAAGAAGAAAAACGGAGACGAAGGAGACGATAGATGAGCGTACGTACCCTAATCGAAACAACAGCAACAACAATCCTAATCTTGCAGATTTTTGGTAACAGAGAGAGAGATGAGACTTGGGAGTATGTTTGAAGCTTTTGCAGAGACAGTTGCGCGCAAGCAAGTCGTGGCACGGTTTATTTGGGCGAGGGTCTAGAGTTGGAGTGTGATTGACACGTGTAAACGCACTCTCAGTTTATGGGGCACTAATAATGCGGTTCCACGTGGCAACCGCACTCTTAGTGAAACATATAAGACTGCGGTTAGTAAAACCGCACTCCAAGATAAAAAAGATACTTTAAGAATGCGGTTCCGTGTAAACCGCTCTTTTAGTGCCTGTTTCCTTTTTGTAGTGTATGTTACTATTTTGTAACATATTAATTTATTATTATTTGTTATTAATATGGGAAGAGGTATTGGTGTGTGTATTTAGAGATTTTGGATGGTCTAGAATAAGTGAATTGTAAGGAGAGATATGACACATCATACTATTCTTGACATGGCACAAATTAAAGTATGTGGCAATAATATGAATGACATAATAGAGTGTGAACTTGCGACTCAGCTTTAATATATATAATAACAGATATATAATAGATTATTGACTGTATTGCTTAAAATTTGAGTGTTCAATATCCATCCGTGAACACAATATCAGTTAGCACAATTTTTCATTAGTTTAAAAAAAAGTGGTGAATTAAAAGCCTGTTTGTTTATAATTTTAAAAATATGTTTTGAGTAATGTGATTTTTTTAGTTTTTAAAAACTGATATTCTGAAACTACTGGTAGGTGTTTGAAAAACTATTTTTTTAATTTTTTTTTGTTTTTATGTTAAAAATGCTGTAAAAAAATTATTTCATTTATAAAAAATAATTTTTAAAAAATAAAAAATAAAACTGAATTAAAATCTACGATTTGCATAATTTTCTTAGAAGTAAATGATAGATTATCAATACAACATTACAACTTGCATGATTTAAAAAAATCAAAGGCAAAACGTATATTACAAACACAACTTGCCATCATATTTTACTAATTCAAAATACGATTTACACCATTTATGTAAATATTTTTCAACTTGCACAATGGGGAATTTTCACTAAAAATTATCTTGTGGGATATAAAAGTAGGATGAAATGAGTATTTTCATATTTGTCATAAGATTAAACAAACTATTTTTTAGTATAAAATATTTTCAAGAAAAAAATATCTTCCAAACTCTCGTGGTTAATTTCACTTTTGTTTTTTATTTCCATGGGATATGGTTGGAAATAATACATTTCTGTATGATTTTTGTGAGAAAATCTTAATTTATCCTTAATATGCTCACACCATTTTTGTATAATAGGGATATTTTGAGAATTAAAATATAAATCAAATAAATATTTAAATTAGTTTTATAATTTACAAAAAAAATTAAAATGTTAAATATCAACCGAACTCATTTTTTTAATATATCTTGAAATAGGATAACTTGGAATATAATTACTAAGAACATCATCTCAAGAATGAATTAATATAACTGGAAACAATTGTCACCTTAAAAGTGAACTCACTTTTTATTTCTAATCTCTCATTTCTTTTGAGGTGAAATAAATATAAAAGTTTATATTTTAAAAAAAAAAATAACTTATTTTAACCAACCCATGAAGGTAGGTTTCTATCTAAAAAAGTATGAGCAAAAATTACACTCAAAAAAAGAAATAAATGAAAACTAGTCCTATTATAATGCAAATGTTTTCAGTTTAAATAGAGTTGTTTCCCATTAAAGGCATATGTGGCTTAGACGAAAAAAAAAGTAGATAAGTGAGAGAATATGAATGTGAGCTAATTGAGAGAGTAAAATTCTTACTTTTCAAAAGTAAGTATTCAAATTTATAATATAAAAGTAGAATTAGATCACAAATATTGGGTTGGGGTAAAGAATGTGTTCAAGAGAGTTATTAACAATCCTTTCTGACGTTTATAAATTAATTTTATTGTAAACAAATTTAATTTGAGATAAATATTGTTTTCATATATTTTTAATAAATATAAATAATTTTGTACTTAATAACCACAAAAATCTTAAAATGTAATTATATTTACATCTTCGAAATAAATTTATTTTGTCATTAAAATTAAATTAAATTTATTTTCTAAAATTAATTTTAAAATATCTTTATCATACATAAATTAACACTCGTTTGTTCTGTCGTTTGTGCTACTTAAAATCAATTCCACACACAAAGTAAGAATCATTTTGAAGCCACTAAATGCTAAAGCAAACAGATCATAGTCTTTTATATATAACCAATTCTTTTAAATTTTTTTCTAACATCAAAGTTTTTAAAATCAATTTTATCATAATCTAAGCAAAAAGTTACCATAAACTAGATATAATACTAGTGTGATGCATAGATTTATTTACATTATTTTATTTCTATTATTTATTGAGGTGAAATTTCAAGATTGTTTGAAAGTTATTATAAATTTAAATATGTAAAATATGTTTAATTTTTTTTAATAAATTTTAATTTTGAAACACAATAAAATAAATTACATATGCATTGAGGAAGTTTATACATTTTAGTAAGTTTATCGACCATCATGTATACAAGTTTTCAAATAGTTTAGCTCTTTAGGGTATGTTGTCTATTAATGTTATCTAATAATAGACATATACTTATATTTTCACCGTATATTGTACTTTAAAATAAAATGATACAGTGATCAATTAAATTTTAAATCATATAGAATTTTTTAAATACGGAATTTTCAAATTGGATTGATAAAACTCATCATCTATATCTATAATATGTTATTAAATGTATAGGTATGTGAATGTTAAGGTGTAAATTATTCGTTACTCAATTAAAATATAATAGTTCTATATTTTTCTATTAGTACTTCTATAAATACTAATATATAATATTATTCTATTAATATTATTGTTTAATTATACTAATATTTACAAAAGTACTACTATATATTAGATTAGTAAGAAATATTTATTAATAGAAATAATATATTTATGGAAGTAGTAATAGACTAATAGAAAAAATATTAATAGAAAGTACTATTTTAGAATAAAGAGATATAAATTAAATACTAACATTAATAAATAATACTAATATGTATATATAGTGGTATTAACATATTAATATAAGAGTTTTAATAGTATTTATGGAAGTATTAAAAATTAATATATCATTACCAAATTAATATTCTTTATTGGATGTAGATCAAGTTATTTTGGGAGTAACTTTTGGTTTAAGGTTCCGTTTAATTATCTTTTACAAATGTTATTTTTTATCATTTCAATCATTGAATTGAAAGTTTTTATGAAGTAGAATATTCTTTATGAGTATGTTATTTAATAATAGACATATATTTATATTTTAGCCGTATATTATACTTTAATATAAAATTATACAATGATCAATTAAATTTTAAATCATATAGAATTTTGTAGACACGGAATTTTCAAATTGTATTGATAAAACTCATCATCTATAATATGTTAAAAGTATAAGTGTGTGAATGTTAAGGTGTAAATATGTCCTTACTCAGTTAAAATATAATATGAATATAATAGTTATATATTTTTCTATTAATATAAATACTAGCTAATATATAGTATTATTATATTAATATTAATGTTTAATTATACTAATATTAACAAAAGTATTAGATTAGTAAGAAATACTTACTAATAGAAATAATATGTTTATGGAAGTAGTCATAGATCAATAGAAAAAAAATATTAATAGAAAGTACAATTTTTGAATAAAAAGATATAAATTAAATACTAACATTAATAAATAATAATATATATATATATATGTGGTGGTATTAACATTTTTTTTTTGGTGTGCTGAGTATTAACATATTAATACAAGAGTTTTAATTAATAATATTTATGGAAGTATTAAAAATTAATATATCATTACTAAATTAATATTCTTTATTGGGTGTGGAGTGGGGATGAACTTATTCTAGGAGTAACTTTTGGTTTAGGGTTTAGGGTTCCATTTAATTACCTTCTTGTGATTAGGCATGACAGCAAGATAGGTCGGGAGCGGGTTTTGCTTTCCCCGTCCCCACTCTTGTAAAAATCAGGGCAGGTTCAGGTTTGTGTTTAAAGAGATCGAGTATGAAATTATGAAACTCAACCCCATCTCCGCGTGTTCAGGACTCTCCGTCGAGTTCGGGGAAATCTGCGAGAATCTCATCTTTTAGATTTTTTTACTTTATTTTTAATAACTTAAATATATATGTTAAAAAAAAATAATCTATTGTAATTCAAATAATATATGAAAATAAATATTGAGAATCCTAAAAAATAAAAAAAAATTAATAATTATACTATATTTTAAGAAAAATATATAAGTGTGTGCGTTTGTTACTTAACTATTACCATAATTAAAATTATCTAATTATTATATCGGGGTGGATTCGGGCACCCAAAACCCGTCCTATCCTCGTTAAAGATGGGATGAGGTCGGGGTTGGGTTTTTCTTAGACCCAATCAAAATAGGTTTTTTTTTCATCAAAATCGAGGCAGAAATAGATTAGTACTCGCCAATTCGAGTTTGATTGTCATGCCTTCTTATAATTTACCCTGGAGGGAGTATATTGGTATTATAAACACATTAATACAAAAGTTTTAGTATCGAAGTATTAAATATTAATATATTATTATTAAATTCATATTACATATTATTCTATTAATATTGTTAGAAGTATTAGATTAATAAAATTTTTTATCAATAGAAATAATAAAATTATGGAAGTATTAATTTAAGACCATAGAAAAAATATCAATAGAAACTATTATTTTTGAATAAAAATGTATAATTTAAATATTAACATTAATAGAATAACACTACTAATATTAATATATATATAATAACAATACTACCATTAATATGGGCTGGAGTACCCCTTATATTCCTTTTTAATATAAATTTTTTGTTTAACAAAAAAAACATTAATAGAATAACACTAATATATATGTACATATAAATAGAAGAGTACAGAAGTTTCAACTAGTAGACAGAACACATATAGAAAGAATTAAAATTTTAATATATTATTAGAATAATATTATTTTATTTTTTTAAATAAATAATAGATTTATAGAAACGCTTTTGGAAAGAAAAGATAATATATAATTAAAATATTATTATCACTAGAGTTATAATCTCGATATTCATGGAAGTATTAATAGATTGATAGAAAAATTTTAATGATAAGAATATTATATAATACTCCCTCATATCCTTTTCACAAGATCCTTTTACAAATTTTTTTTATTCTTTTTATTGGACTCTTTATAAAATTTTAAAAGTATTTATTTATTAATTTTTTTTATCTTTATCCTTTATAATTAATGATTTTTGTAGTTTTCACTGTTCAAAATTTGGTTAATGTGAAAAATTAAATAGAGTTTGATATTAAATAGAGGTAAATTTGAATGTTACATGAGATTTTAAAAAATCAATGTATTAAAACATGTATTTTTATTATAAATAAAAGAGAAATTCTAACAAGCATTTAATCAATGTGCTTTATTAGTTTTTTTTTACTTAATGTGCTTTATTAGTTACTTGTTATTAACAAGTCAAATAAGAAAGTTAATAATATATACTTTTGAAAAAGGAAAGAAAGAGAGAATGTTTTAGGGTTTATTTGGTTTATGTTTCTATTTTTTATTTTTATTCTGTTTTTTTTATAAAGGAAAAACTGGTAATGTTGGAAACAATAAATTTTTGTTTCCAGCATTTCCAGTTTTTCCTTTGTAAAATTTCAGGAAATAGAAAATGAAAATACAAATAAAACAGGTCCTAAAATGACAACTTTTCTTTTCTCAAATTATATTATAGGTAAAAAGTGACAACTTTTCTTTTCTCAAATTATATTATAGGTATTCTAATATATTTTGTATTTGTTTTAAAAAATTTTAAAAAAGTTTGTTACAAATTACTTTAGTTGTTTGATAAATAGATTATTTTTAAAATGTGTTGCCTTTTTAAAAAATTAATCAATAATAAATAGCATATTAAAAGAATGTATTACTAAAATCAATAAATTAATAACTTAAAAATTACTTTTTTTAAAATCTGAATTTCTTAATCATTAAGTGTCTGTTTACTTGTTGGTTAAGAATTTTAGAACCGATTCTTCACAAAACAATAATGAATCACATACGTAAAACGTGGTTCGGGATATGTAATTAATTAATTGTTGAGGCTTAACTGAAAACCAAATTGACTATAAGCTGCTTATTTTAAAGTTTTACCACAGATTATAATAGTAATAATAAAATGAATCAATTAATTGCATAAAAAAATGTACTTCATCCGTCTTTTATTATATGTTGTTTAAGATTTTTACCAAGAATTAATAAATGTAATAATTATGACTTTTTAGCTATTTTTTTTTCAAATATATCATTTCTCTTTCTCTTCTTAATGTATTTAATATCTCCCATTTTTCAATGAAATAAATTCATTTTTCAAATTTATTTTACTTCTTACCATAAATATTTTATTGAAAATATAAAAAATACATTTATTAAAACTTTGAATTTTTAAAACATTTATGATATAACTTTGAAACTTTTTTGTTTTGTGATAGTTGCATATTTCAATAAAATATTTGCACTTTTGATTTATTATCATTTGTAATATTGTACTGGTTAAAAAAATTATTATAATAAATATTTAAATTTAAAAGAATTAAATTTAAAAAAATAATATTTATTATTTTTTTAAAGAAACAAATTTAAAACCATAAAAGCTTAATGCAACGGAGGGAATATTGATTAATGAGTGAGAGTATCGACATCTCACGTTTTGTGCACTGCCTCCCTATACAATATATATGCTATAAAATCCAATGCATAGTAAAGCTTAAATTGACCAAAAGCAGCCATAATCTTTTGTTTGTAAAAACAAAGGTGTTGCATTGCTAGAATGTCTGTAGAAACAGATCATCATTTGGGCATGGAGGAGGGAGAGACCAAAGCAGAAAAGAGCCTCAAAGACCGAAAGGTATCATGGCCAAAGCTCCACCGCTTAGACTCTCTCAATTTGGAAGCTGGAAGACTTTCCTTCTCTGCAAACCACTCCTCCAATGTCTCTCTCTCTCTCTCTCTCTCTCTGTATTACATGCCTTGCATTTTTAATTTTTTATTATCTCTCTTTTTCTTCCCTCTTTTATTTGATGTACAGGCTCCTTTGTTTAAACTTTTCTTAATTTTCTTTAAAATGATATAAATTTGCAATTTATTTTTTAGAGATTTTTTATTTAGTTGAAAATATAAAGAAAAACATTTTTTTATTTTACACAGTAGTTATAATATCTGATTGTTTTAAAAGTAATTTCTCAAATAATTATAAATCTAGTTATTTTTTAAATTCTTTTTTTAGTTTAAACAAACATACAAAAAGTATTTCAAAGTGTAACAAAGGTAGTCCCAATTATGAATATTCACGGAGTCACATGATGCTTTCATACAATGTACAGTAATGGTACTACTCAAACTTTTGTCAAAATTAGTTCATGGTACGGGGTAATTGTCTCATTTGAAAAAAAAAAGGAAAGAAATTCAAATTCTGTGTAGTACCATATTTGCAAATTACAATTGCATCCATGTAATTATAAGGCTGTAACAGTTTCTGAATGTCAATGATGTCCATTAACAGTTGGGCTGGAGGACTACTCTGAGTTTAGCATTTCAATGCTTGGGCGTTGTATATGGTGACCTTGGCACATCTCCACTTTATGTGATATCAAGTACTTTCACAAACGGTATTGGTAACAAAGAAGACATCCTTGGAGCCTTGTCTCTCATAATCTACACCATTGTCTCTTTGCCCTTGATCAAATATGTCTTCATCGTACTATATGCTAACGACAATGGTTGCGGTAAAATCAAATTACTCAACTCTTTTTTTAATGTCGAATTAGTGTGTGTTTAGTTTACTCTAAAATTATATTTTGTGAATATGGAATATAGAGTAGTTTGGTGTTTGTCTTTATCCAAGTTTAAAACTTAATTTCGGAGTAAACCTACTACTTAGTATCTATTAATGAGAACGCGTTCAATTCTGCTTTGGTAAATGTAACGCGTTTTCTTTTCAAAGAAATTAATGACAACTTACTTAAAATAAATAACAATATTGTTTTGCATTAATTAGGTGGAGCGTTGGCACTCTATTCATTGCTCTGTAGGCATGTGAAGTTAAGTTTGATTCCAAATCAACAACCAGAGGACAAGGAGCTTTCTAATTACAAACTCGAAACACCATCTAACAAGGTGAAAAGAGCCCAAAAGCTAAAGCACAAGCTTGAGAATAGTTATTTTGCTCGGGTTATGCTTTTGCTCATAACCATATTGGGAACAACCATGGTTATAGGGGATGGGATTTTTACTCCAGCAATGTCAGGTTCATATTATTAACTAGCTTTTAATTTCTTGTATTTTCATTTACGTACTATGTTTGCTCATTTGAAGTAATTAAGTATTATTAATAGGATGACCTCCCTAATTACTAGAACTAGAATTAATATAATTAAGGACTAGTCTCACAAATAAGTACCATAAAATAATGAAAGTATATGTTGTAAGTAACATTCACCATTTAGATGGAGACTTGACATATTGTTCAAATTTGTGTGCAGTTCTTTCTGCAGTGAGTGGGGTCAGCACCTCGTTGGGTCAAGGTACATAAATTAATTTATAAGACTTAACTTTTTCTTTTTGTGTTTAATGTAACTAATGTCAATAATTATTATAATATGCTAATATATATTTTTTGCTTATTTTTTAGATGCTGTTGTGGGGATCACTATAGTGATATTGGTCATCCTTTTTTCTATGCAACGATTTGGTACTGACAAAGTAGGATTTTCATTCGCTCCAATTATCTTGGTGTGGTTTTTATTAATTGGAGGAACTGGACTCTACAATGTGTTCAAGCATGACATTGGAGTATTACGTGCTTTTAATCCAAAATATATTGTTGAATACTTCCAACGGAATGGTAAACATGGATGGATATCACTTGGTGGAATCTTTCTGTGCATCTCAGGTGAGTCACATCTAGTCATGCATCTTTAAATATTTTTAGTTAAGTTGTATCATTCTTCAATTTTAACTAATACATGTATGTATAATCATAGGATGTGAGGCCATGTTTGCTGACTTGGGTCACTTTAATGTGCGAGCCATTCAAGTAAGTAAATAGTTTATAAATGTACTTGTAAAAATACCTCAAACATAAATAAGTCATGACAAAAAAATTTGGTGTTTAATAATTTTCTATCAAAATAAATCTGTATATTCTGAAATTTGTTTTTCTATGTTGCAGATTAGCTTCTCTTTTATTACATTTCCTGCAATATTGGCCGCATATTGTGGACAAGCAGCATATCTACGAAAGTTCCCTGAGAAAGTGTCTAATGTTTTCTATGCATGTATACCTGGTAAATTGATTTAAGAGTTCTTTTAATTTAATCAAAGGTTTAATTGGTGTTACTTTAATTTTTTTCTTTCCCTGTGCTAACTCTGTTGTGAATAACATGTAGAGCACTTATATTGGCCAACATTTGTTGTTGCTGTTGCTGCTTCCATCATAGCCAGCCAGGCAATAGTTTCAGGAGCATTTTCCATTGTATCACAGGCCCTAAATTTGGGTTGTTTCCCAAGTGTTAAGGTTGTGCATACTTCCCCTAAGCATGAGGGTCAGGTCTATATTCCTGAGCTCAACTACATGTTCATGATAGCATGTATTGCGGTCAGTGTTGCCTTCAGGACCTCAGAACAACTTGCTCATGCATATGGTAATTAAGCTTAATCTCTCTCTCTCACACACACACACACTTATCCATTTTATCATTTTTGAAAAATCTGTTTGGTTTACATTTTCATTTCCTATTATCATTTCCTGTTTTCTTAAATTTTATAAAGGAAAAACTGGAAATGTTGGGAACAGAAATTTTTTGTTTTCATTCTGTTTCAGTTTTTCCTTTGTAAAATTTCAGAAAACAAGAAATGGAAATAAAAAATGAAAATGCAAACCAAACGGACCCTAAAATGTAAGCTATAGAATGATAAGTGACAAAGTGTTATTTTTGATGCAGGGATTGCAATAGTTTGTGATATGACAATCACAACATTCCTAGTTTCCTTTGTAATGTTGGTGGTATGGAAGAAAAGCATATGGTTGGTTTCTCTCTTCTTTGTGCCATTTGGTTGCATTGAGCTTGTTTATCTTTCAGCACAACTAACCAAGTTTACAGAAGGAGGTTTCCTTCCTCTTGTAACTGCTTTCTTCATAACTATGGTCATGGGAACCTGGTATTATGCACAAAAGGAAAGATACATGTTTGAACTGAAGAACAAGGTTTCCACTGAGTATGTGAGAAAACTAGCCAACGACATAAACATAAAGCGTGTCCCTGGAATTGGATTTCTGTATTCTGAACTTGTACAAGGCATTCCTCCCATATTCCCTCACTTCATTGACAACATACCATGTATCCATTCAGTTGTTGTGTTTGTTTCCATTAAGGCAATTCCTATTAGTACAGTTGCATTGGAAGAAAGGTTTCTGTTTAGACAGGTGGAGCCAAGAGAATACAGAATATTTCGTTGTGTTGTGAGGCATGGTTATAGAGATGTGGTTGGAGATCCTTTGGAGTTTGAGTCCCAGTTACTACAACAACTGAAGGAATTTATTAGACAAGAAAGCTTGATGCTTGGTGTTGAGGGACCAACAACTGAACAAGTACCTATTTCAACCAATGAGAGTGATGAGATCCCAGATCAGGGTTCCATTCAAACATTGGGTGTTGAAACTGAGATAAAATTTATTGATAAGGCAATGGATCAGAAGGGTGTGGTGTATCTGCTAGGGGAAACAGAGGTAGTGGCAGATCCAAAGTCATCTATCTTCAATAAGATAGTTGTGAACTATGGTTATAGCTTTCTGAGAAGGAACTTTCGGCAAAGGGATAAATTGATGGCAATCCCTCGCAAGAGACTTGTTAAGGTTGGAATGACATATGAAATATGATGCACATGTGATGCAATTAATAACTAGTATTAGAAATAAGTGAACCGGAATGACAATTTTGCATTATGACCACTTCTTGCCTTAGAGCTTGATGCGGTGTATAACTATGTAGTTTGTATTTGTAATCAAATGTTATGAGGTATGATATGACAATCTTTTCCCAGCTCCACAAGTCCAAATGATAATGAATGAATGCCTCTCCATTTTATAAGATAGTCCTACTGTGTCTACATGGGAGATCCTAAAATCACTACTTAATTATCTTATTTTAGAAGCTCTATACCTACCAAACGGCTTTTTCACTCAAATAATATTAAAAAATAACTATTTATCTAAATAATATTTTAAAAAAATTATTTATTTTTCTGAGGTAGTTTTGGCCATATAGGAGAGAGATAGTGCACACGGTGAATTGCATGGCGCTTTATAAAATAGTGCCTTATGAAACTGCAAATCATGCGTGGCGCTTTATGCTTTAGCGCCATCAACATAGGATTTGACTTTACAATGTAGCGCTAACTCAGGTAGAGCCATATGTTTTGTCTTATTATATGGTGTTAACTGAGTTAGAGCCACATAATAAAGACAAATCATTTGTTGTGACGCTAAAGAAAGTAACACTTTATGAGTTTTTTCGATGTAGCGCTGTTCCAAACAACGTCTTCAACATCTATAAATGTTTGCCTCCCAACATCCACTCCACACTTCACCCGTCTTCTTCACTATATTTCCTTTTAGCTCATTTGTTTGCTTTTCTTTACATCTTGCTTTTCTTCAAGCTACTCACTTTCCTTCTGTGTTATTTGTTTCATCTTTTGTTATTTATCATTACTATTACATTGGAGAAGTGTTGGAGGGTACTGTTCACTCACTATTTTTTTTTTCTTTTTTTATTAAGTTGGAGAAGTTGTGAATGGTAATGTTCAATTCACCATTTTTTTTGTTTTTTTGTTTTCTTTTATTTTGTTTGTTTTCACAATTTGATTTTTTTATTATTATTATATTAAAATATTTTGTCTTATTATTCATTAATATTTTTTTGTTTCATTATAAAAGTGATATTTTATAAATCATGAGTATCATTTATGTAAAGCTTTTTTTTTCTTTTTGTTTTATTTGTTTTCACAATTTGATATTATTATTATATTAAAATATTTTCTCTCATTCGTTCATATTATTTTGTTTCATTATAAAAATGATATTTTATAAACCATGAGTATCCTTCACGTGAAGATTTTTTTTCTTTTCGTTTTGATTCTTTTCGCAATTTGATTTATTATTATTATATTAAAATATTTTATCTCATTATTTGTTTATATTATTTTATTTCATTATAAAAGTGATATTTTATAAACCATGAGTATCCTTATTCGTTCATATTATTTTGTTTCATTATAAAAATGATATTTTATAAACCATGAGTATCCTTCACGTGAAGATTTTTTTCTTTTTGTTTTGATTCTTTTCGCAATTTGATTTGTTATTATTATTATTATTATTATTATTATTATTATATTAAAATATTTTCTCTCATTATTTGTTCATATTATTTTGTTTCATTATAAAAGTGATATTTTATAAATCATGAGTATCCTTCACGTGAAGCTTTTTTTTTGTTTATTTTCACAATTTGATTTATTATTATTATATTAAAATATTTTCTCTCATTAGTCGTTCATATTATTTTGTTTCATTATAAAAGTGATATTTTATAAACCATGAGTATCCTTCACGTGAAGATTTTTTTTCTTTTTGTTTGATTGTTTTCACAATTTGATTTATTATTTTTATTATATTAAAATATTTTGTATCATTATTCGTTCATATTATTTTGTTTCATTATAAAAGTGATATTTTATAAACCATGAGTATTCTTTACCTGAAGCAGTTTTGATCCTACATTTTTTTTGCTTTTTCTTTCGTACTTTAATTTTATTTTTATTATCATATTAAAATAATTTCTCTCATTATTTATTCCTGTTTATCTGTTTCATTATATAAAAATTCACATTAAGGAATACAATAAATGTGTTTATTTATATTACTTTTAACATGATATTTCAATATATCATTTATCTTTCTATTTTATTCATTAATGTTTTCATTTATCATCTCACTCATCTATTCTATTTATCTATTTAATCTATATTAAGATTCCTATTTATCTCACTTTTAATTTTCTATTTTTTGTTATTATATTAATATATTTTAACTCTAATCCTTTTTTACAATTCAAATTCAAACCCTGTTTGATTCTATTTTTTCGTATTCTAATTTTAATCTATATTTCTTAATTTAGATTTAAAATATTATTCTTATCATTTAAGTCGTGAATTTTTAAAGTAATTTTGAAAAATATAGATTAATAATTCAAATTCAAATCCTTCTTTAAATTTGGATGATATACTGAATTCTATTTTTTTAATGATAACTTTTTAGCATTAATCCTTATTTTTATAATTCAGATTCAAATCCTGATTGATTTAAATTTAAAATATTATCCTTATCATTTAAGTCGTGAATTTTTATAGTAATTTTAAAATAAATTGGGGGTATAATTGAAATTAAAATGTGGACACAAAAAAAGGCATCACCTTTATATATTAGTATATTGAAATAAATTAGGGGTATAATAAAAAACAAAATATGAATATCAAAACGATTTTATCTCTTTATTTCATTATATAATTAAAAACTCATAATTTTTTCAAAACCGTGTGGGCCTTTGTCTTGCCATTTCTGGCCCATTAGCTTTAATGGCATCAGGGACGTTTACATTTGTGTGGGGCCAATTTACTTTCTGTCATTGTAGCTTGCCTTTCTAAAGGTTATTGGGTCTATGTGTGAGTGTGAAAGGAGTCATATTCTTAGGATTTCTTGTGTCGTGTGTAACATCCCAAAATTTAAGAATCTAGAATTAGAATTAAAGTACCTATAATTTATTTTTATGCAAATAGTTAATAAAATAATAAGAATAATATAATTTAATTATAATAATAATAGTAGGTTAAAAATATGTTAAATAAATGAATTATGAGGTGAGACAATATTTATAAAATGGAGTATTTAAACCTAAATTTTATTAGAGTCAAATTAAATCCCATTTTTATTGTTATGGCTATATAATTCTTTGTGTTATTATTATTATTATTATTAGTATTATTATTATTAGTAGTATTAATTAATTAAGTAGGGAAAGAAAAGAAGTAAATTAGGGTTAGGGTTTGAAATTGAGAGAAAGGGAAAGAAGGAAGGGGGCGGCGGCTGAGATAGGAGAAAAGGAAGAAAGAAAAGGGAGAAGAAGAAGGAAGAAGGAAATGCGGAGGGAAGGAGAAGAAGAAGGAGATCGAAGAAGAGGAAGGGAAGAAGAAAGGGAGAGAGAGGGATCGAGAGAGAGAGGCCGAGAGAGATAGGTACGGCCATGGAGGCGGCGGCCAGAGGAAGGGAGAGGGACGGCACGATGGTGACACGAGGTTGTGCGGCTGGCTGAACGGAGGCTGACGGTGGCGATGCTCGCGACGGAGGAGCTGTGCGTGACGGTGTGCGCGATGGAGGCCACCATACGCGGCGACGGCCGCGACGGAGACGGTGGTGGCTGCGACGGAGTTGCGTGCAGGGGGACCTGCTGGGCGCGACGACGCGGGGGGTGCAGCGGCCATCCTTGGCCGCGGAGATGACGAGGTGGTGGTGCAGCGATGGCGGACACGCAGCGGCCTGTGAGGGAAACGACGCTTCTGTGGCAGCGTTTTGGCGAGGCCCGTGAACGGTGGTGGCTGCTAAACGAGGAAGATAATGGTGGCTGCGAGACGCGGCAGACTCCGGTGGCTGGACTTGGTGTTCGTTCGCCGGAGAAGAGGGCCTTCACACGGCGGAGGCCGTCACGGATCTGTTCAGGTGAGCGAAGCTCACACACTCTCACAACATTTTGTATGTGTTCCAATCATGATCCCCACTCTCCTATTCCTTTTCCTTTAGTATTTGGTTGTTGATTTAATTGTTGGATTGATTCTTTTGATGTTTTCGTTACGCTTTAAGATGATTTTGTTGTATGAAGATGTATGACTATAGGTTAGAATTTAATATAAAATATGCTTTCAAGGTTGCTAAATGAGAACGTAAATTCAGATTGACATTCTTGAGGTGATATGATTATCATAATAATATTTAGATCTATTATGAGACATGTGCTATTTGTGATGTTTGAGCAATTGCATAAAGGCCTTTGGCCCCAGTTAATTGGAAAATGAATTTGAGCTTCGACTCCCAGTTTAAAGTGAATTTGAGCTTCGGCTCCCAGTTTAAAATGATTTTGAGCTTCGGCTCCCAGTTTTGAATGAATCTGGCTTCGGCCCTAGTAAAAACATGGCTTCAGCCCCAGTTCACCTTAATTAATCAAGATTGGACTTCGGTCCCCAGCTAATTGGACTTCGGTCCCCAATTAAAACACGGGTTTCGGCCCCCAGTTAATTGGCGGTATTATGCCTAAGGAAAACGTTCCTTGTAGTCTGAGCTCAGGTCTAGCCCCAGATAGTGATAAGACCCCGTCTGCCGGGTAATGCAGTCATGCATTCATGTATAGCACATTTACTTGAGATTGTGACATTAGACATGTGAAATACTTGTGTTTAGTTAATTTGAGAATAGAAGAAGTGTTCATGTGCATTAGAATGAATTAATTGTGGTTTGTTGAATGATGTGTTGCATGTCATATGTTTGCCTCCCCACACTGCTTGTTGCATGCTTTGTTCACTGAGATTATTATCTCACCCCACGTTACGGGGATATATTCTAGTTATGCAGGTTAATCAGATCTGGTATTAGAGGAAGATGGAGCTGTTAGAGTGGACTCACCCACTCTTTTGGTTGGAAGTTTGTCTAATTGTAGTAACGAGTTATTTGTTCTTTTAAAGTCTATTAGGTATATGTAATCTTAGGTTATGTATTTAATTTCTTTTTCTTTCTGAATCAGTTTTTTAATTGACTATTTCTGAAAAACTTCAGTATTATCTTCTCAATTTTTATCTAGATTATTTGTGAGAAACATTACTATTCAGGGTGTCTGATAGGGTAGGGTATGTTTGTTAAGTTGATTATAGTAGGTTATGTGTATTAGGTGGTGATTATCATTCCTTATTTAATTAAGGTTGTGCTTATGATTATGGTTATGAATAGTATTCCTTATTTAACTAAGGATTCAGTATAGGTTACTTGGGGTTAATATATCTTGGTTATTTGTTCCTACATGATGTGTCTCTGTGTTTTCCTTACAGGTCACGTTTTTAAAAACCATCTTTGTGTGGAACCTTTTTATATTGTTTTTCTATCATGCTTATTCTACATTGAAATTAATTTAGTTATGTGTTATCATCATGTGATTAAATTATTTAGGTGAAATGTGTTTCATGGGTTCATCAGTGAAATATTTGATATAAAAAGGCTTCTTTTGGAATTATGCAGGGATATTCATGGAATGATCTGCTGTACATGTATACCTTATTTACCTGGATATCTGATTTGCCTTCCCCGTCTGGCTGGATGGTCATACTTTATGGGAACCAATATATGGGCATGTTACCGATGTATGTGGTGCAGCCTATATATGAGACCCATTAGTCTGTCACAGCTGTCCCCTCAGGTTGACATGGGTCAATTGTAATGGTGGTAACCAAATTTATCAAATGTGGTGATATCTGAGTTCTATTCAATTATAGTTAACTCTTTTGGTTCGAAGTTTAGGCAATTGTGATGACAATTTAATATGTGCTTATAAAGTCTATTAGATATATGTAATGTCAGGTTTATGTTTTTAATTTCTTTTACTTTTCTGATCAGTTTTTTAAAAGGAGTATTTTAAAAAGCTTTGGTTTTACATGCTCAAATTTTATCAAGATTATTTGTAATTTTGTTATTTTTTTCCAATTCCAATTGTGCAAGGACTCTTCTTTATTTTTTGTTCTGTGCTGTAATTAGCTGGTAATTATCATTCCTTATTTAATCAAGGTTGTGCTTATGATTATGGTTATGAATAGTATTCCTTCTAAAGTCTATTAGGTATATGTAATGCTAGGTTTATGTTTTTAATTTCTTTTACTTTTCTGATCAGTTTTTTAAAAGGAGTATTTTATAAGCTTTGTTTTTACATGCTCAAATTTTATCAAGATTATTTGTAATTTTGTTATTTTTTTCCAATTCCAATTCTGTAAGGACTCTTTTTTTTTTCCGTTTTGTGCTGTAATTAGCTGGTGATTATCATTCCTTATTTAATTAAGGTTGTGCTTATGATTATGTTTATGAATAGTATTCCTTATTTAACTAATGATTTAGTACAGATTTACCTGGGGTTGTGTTGAAATATTTGATATGAAAGGGCTTCTTTTGGAATTATGCAGGGAATAAACTGCTGTACATGTATACCTTATTTACGTGGCCATCTGATTTGCCTTCCCCGTGTGGCTGGATGAGTCATATTTTATGGGAACCAGTATATGGGCATGTTATCAATGTATGCGGTACAGCCTATATACGAGACCCATTAGTCTCTCAGAGCTGTCCCCTCAGATTGACATGGGTCAATTATAATAGTGGTAACCAAATTTACCAAATGTGGTAATATCTCAATTCTATTCAACTACAGTAAACTCTTTTGGTTCAAAGCTTAGGCAATTGTAGTAACAGTATAATATCAGATTTTAAAATTGGATTTCTGTTTGTATCTCCCTTTGCTTTATGAAATAGTTATGTTCTCCTATTCATTATATGTCATCAATCGGTCATCTACTCTCATTTTGTTCTATGGTTAACTTAGTTGTGCCTATAGACTCCATATTGCTATAATTATATTTTTTTTTTCCGAGTAAACAAATTTCCTTGCTTTCTCATTTGTAAAATGAAAAGGGTTCTTTCCACTTATATTTTAAAAATTTTCTATCTGAATATTATTATTCCCCGAGATAGTATATGTCATAGGTTAATCAAATATGCATCTAGATGGTGTTTTGTAAGAGTTCTTTTTTGTCTCTCATTCTTTCTTCAAGTGTATACCTTTGTGATCAAATTTGAATATATAAAATAAGGTCATGTGAACTGTGAACATAAGTTGGTTTAAATTGCATGGTTGAATCACCTTGGACATATTTATGGGTTTTTTCCCATCCCAATTATTTTAGGATTGTTCTTTTCTTTGTTGTTTAGAGTAATTAGTTGAAACTATGATTATCATCATCCTTGCAGCTGAATGATTCACAATCTCTAAGTGGCACTATGGTTTTGAATTTTTAACGGTATAATATTAGATTTTAAAAGTGGATTTTTGTTTGTACCTCCCTTTGCTTTATGAAATAGTTATTTTTTCCTATTCATTATATTTCATCACTCAGTCATGTATACCTCTGTTGTTGGTGAACTTAGTTGTACCTATAGACCCCCTATTATTATAATTATAAAATTATTTTTGTTTTTTGTGTTTGGAATTAACATAAACAAATTTTCTTGCTTTCTCATTTGTAATATATTTTGTTTCTATCATGCTAATTTTATTTTGAGTATTAGTAAGTATCAATTTTATTTTCATGGGATTAAATTTTTTTATGGAATGTGTTTTTATATTTTCAGCAATGTATTGTTTAAAATGAAAAGGGTTCTTTTCTTTCAAAATTAATAAATTAATTTGCCTATATGAATACTATTGTCCCGCAAGTCACTATATGTTAAGTCAATGATATATCAAATTTTTTATTTTGAAGGATACAATAAAAAACTGAACTGGGGCTTTTTGTACTGTTTCAAAGTATCTATAAATAGTCTTTCCATTACACACTTCCGTTGCACCATTTCTGAATTTTCTCGCTTTGTAAACCCTTTCTCAGTCTTCTTAATTGGTTATTTGTGAGAATGACTTTGGTGCATGGTCCCTTTGATGCTATTAAGGATATTGTTCATGGGAGAGAAGCTATAAGACTTAAAGTGCGTGTTATTAGGATTTGGGAAATTTGTCAATCTTCTAATCTATCCAATGTGTTTTCTGTTGACATGCATGGTGTTGCTAGATTTTGAGGTGGTTTATGTCCCAATCTTTTATTCTTATTCCTTATCTTTGATTACTTATTTTTGTAGTGTTCCGATAGTTTTTATTTTCATTATAGGGTGGAAGAATTCAGGCAAGCATTAGGAAGGCTATGATCAGGAGATTTAGGAATTCCATTGTTGAAGGTGGCGTTTATAGAATGAACTACTTTGGCATCATTGAAAATGGTGGTGAATATAGGGGAACATTCCATGAGTTTAAGTTGTTGTTTCAGCCTAAAACTACGATTTATCCTGCTGAAAGTGAGCTTATTCCTCGATTTGGTGTGGCTGCCAAGACATCTGAAGAAATCCAGCAAACAAATGGTGTATCTGACTATTTGTATGGTGAGTTATGTAAAATGGATGAATGTGACTATGTTTTCCATTTTCTATTATATTATATAATACGTACATGCATTACTCTTATCTATTTCTTTCATGATGCAGATTTCATAGGTCTTTTAACTACCGTGGGTGAAGAGAAGGAGTTTAAAAAGTTTGGTAGAACAATTAGGGTTCTTGAAGTTGAGCTAATAGATGATAAGTAACTAGAAAACAATATTTATTAATATGTTTTAAACTTTTCGCTAATAACTATATTTATACTCATGCGTGTATTATCATTACAAATATGAGATGAGTTTTTATTAATTGTTAGTTTTGTTCTCTGTAGGGGTGTGGTCAAGTGTTCACTGTTTGGCCATTTTATTGAAATTATGAAAAATTTCTTGGAAAGTGGTGTTAATGATCTTGTTATATTGGTCATTCAATTTGCAAAAGTTAAGAGTTACCTTGGTGAGCTTTTCAGATGTCATTTTTTTGTGACGAACATGATTTTTTCCACATTATTTTTCTTTTAAATTTTGAACATTATTGTTCTTTTAAATATTGCAGGTCGAGTTTCCCTTTACACTGTTAGTAATTCCACTAATCAGGTTGCTTTAGAAATCTTGATATATCTGCTGGACTTTGCAATGAGACCAGATTAATAGTTAATGACTTGGGTTCTAATGTCATTGGAGCAACTATTATAACCGACACACATTTAGGAACAAGGTTTTCATTCCTCGAATGAATTTAATTCCATCTGATCATCTCACTCCGTTAAAGTTTTAACGAAGACAATTTCCACCGTGTCTTTGCTTTGCTATGACCATTAATAAAAGTCAAGGTCAAACATTGTCACATGTTGGTGTCTATTTACCAAAACCTGCTTTCTCTCATGGTCAATTATATGTTGTTGTTTCTAGGGTTAAGTCCCGACGTGGACTTAGGGTTTTGATATGTGATGACAATTTAAAGTGTTGTAATGTGACAAAAAATATAGTGTATAAGGAGGTCTTTCAAAAAATTTAATTTAATGACATTATCTAATAGTGTAATCTATCCTTATTTATCTGTTGCTATTGCAGATGAAATACATTTTATCTTTTTTATTTTATATCTTCTTTACATACTCATAAAATACAATTTCTATGGTACAAGTAATTAATCATCAATGTTATTTATTTACATTTTAAAACGGAATTATGGATAATCATATGAACAATCTTATTAACCAATTAAGATGATATTATATGTGCATCGCACGGGTAGAGCACTAGTTTATAAAATGAGTCAAATTATTGTTTTTATTTATTCGAATGGTAGAAAATATGAGGGTTTACAAGGTTTAATATTTGAAGGTGACAAAAGACCTATTAGAATAAAATGGGGTATTAGTTTTAGTTTTTTGAAGAGGAAGATTCATAACAAATTGAATCTTTCATCCAACCAAATTATTTCCGGTTTTACTTGTAGGTTTTTAATTTCTTAAACCCATCCACATATACAGGTCTTCAAAATTGTGATGATGAAGATGTTGACTGTATGATCCATGCTTTTGAACAACAATCTTAAATTATATACTGATATTGATGATGTTGGGAGTTCATCATTACCTGTGCAATCATACCAATTTGACACTCTATTGTCAATGGGGATTCATAATTAATGTACATATCAATTTGGAGCAACAAAAGTTGAGGTTAATGTCAACAGTGATCCATTTGCAGCTAATGACATTGGTAATGATCCCAATATTAGTATGGACATGCATTATAGTGAAAAAAAACTCATAAAGCGCTACTTTATTTAGCGCCACAACAAATGATTTGTCTTTACTATGTGGCGCTAACTATATGGCTCTAACTGAGTTAGCGCCACATAGTAAAGCCAAATCCTATGTTGATGGCGCTAAAACATAAAACGCCACTCACGAGTTGCAATTTCATGAGACGCTACTTTATAAAGCGACATGCAATTCACTGTATGCACTCTCTCTCCTACATGGCTAAAACTACTCTAGAAAAATATATAGTTTTTTAATATTATTTAGATAAAAAATTATTTTTTAATATTATTTAGGTCAAAAGGCCCTATAAGCAATATAATAATTTTATTATTATTATGTTAGATTTTTATTTGTCCTAAAATCATATATTTTTTAGTTTATTTAAATATTTGAGTATATTATTCTACATAATAATTTGATGTGTGTAAACCTTTATTGGGATAAACTTATGATTTATTTGCACCATGTGTGGTAGAGAAGAAAGAGATAGAGTGGAGAGGAGAATTTTATTTGTTTGGTAGGAGAGAAATTTAAAGGAGTGGAACCCACTAAAAAAAGAGTAAACTAGCAGATCCGCCCTTGACTTTTTTAGGGTCATGCAATTTAGTCCTTAATAAATAAAAAACTAGAATATAGTCCCTGATTTCTTGCATTTTCTATCACTATAGTCCAACTGTGTGTTTCCCGTTATTTTTTTATGACGTGTCACGTTTAATGACACCGTGTCACATTATTTGCCATCGTGACACATAAACGTCATTGGGGTTGAGACCTTCCAATAAAGGGGAAGACAAGAGAAAAAAGGGAGAATAGGGAAACACACGACCATTGTAGTTGAAGTCTTTTAAGCTATAAATTTGACAAAATCATATTATTTTTGTGCCAAAGTGGACACGATAGTGACAAACAATGTAACAGAGTGTCACTGAATGTGACACGTCGTAAAAAAATTAACGGGAAGCACCCAGTTGGACTATAGTGAAAGAAAAGGCAAGAAGTCAGAGACTATAATGAGGTTTTCTATTTCTTAGGGACTAAACTGCATGACCCTTAAAAATTCAGGGACGAATTTGCTAGTTTACTAAAAAAAATTATCTTCTCAAGAGAAGAGAAATAGAATGAAAATTCACTTTTACACTATATTTTACTATATTTCTCTTTTACCAAACAAAATGAGAGAGTGTCTTTATTTTCCATATAACAAAAAAAATAAAAAATAAGATCAAAGAGAAATACAACCCTATTTTCACTTTATTTAACTCCAATTTCTCTCATTCCAAATAACCTAATTTCTTTACTATTTCTTTCTATTTCATTTCTCTCAACCCTACAATTTTGTATATGCCATGTTTTGACTTTAAAATTTCAAGACTTGTCATATTCAAATATTAAAAAACCTAATCTAGCCTAATCTATCTCATTTTTATATCAAAGTAAAAAAAAATATTTACCAATAAAAAATAATATAAAATTTCATTTTACTCTATATGTGTTTGTGTGATTTTTTTTGAGTTTGAATGAATTTAATTTTATAGAATTAATTTTCTTAAATGTGAATTTGAAGCAATGTAATTTATGTTTGGACATTTTTATCTTAAAGGTGAATTTATAGTGAAATTCAATATAATTTTTTTCAACTTAACCTAAAAATTACAATTTAACATGTTAGCGTAAATTAACTTGAATTTGTAGGCAAATAGCACGTTTGGATTAAACGAAAATAACCACATTACTAACATGAACAATTTAGTACCAAAATTTCTGAGTTAAATATGTTTTTAGTCACTAAAATATAGTTAAGATTTAATTTTAGCCCTATAATTTAAAATCAGAAGTTTTGGTTTGTCAAAAATATAAAATACATCAATTTAATATGTAGTTTTACTACGATCAATTACGGATTTTATCCATAAGGACTTAAAAGTGAAAATGAGTGTTTTTAAACTTTTTTTTTACAAGGATCAAATTCATCGATTTTAAATTATGTGAATAAAATCAAATTTTAACTATATTTTAGGGACTAAAAACATGTTTAATTTATGTTATTAAATGATAATATAAATTTTTTTAGAAATTAAACACCTTTTAAAACGTTAAACTAGAAATTAAAACATTGTGTTGACTGTAGATAGAGAAAGAGGGGAAATAAAAGAAAAGAAAAACCGTAAGCGTTATGAGTCTCTCACTCCACTGTTTGTCTTTTTATTTTCGTTTAAAACGACGTGGCGCTGGGTCAGGTCAGAATTCTCACACACACCGTTTTCATTTCGACCAAAGCAACATATCATCTTGCTCGTTTCAATCGATCGGCTCGGCTCGGCTCGACCCATCGACGCCGCCAATAGCTGCGGCAGCTCCGGCTACCTTCTCACCGCCATTCTCGTTCTTCGTCTCCAGGTTTCTTTGCCATCGCTCTTTATTCCTTTCCTCTTTCTCCCTTCACCTCACTCCAATAAAAATCCTTCGTTGATGTTTTGTTTTCTGAAATATTAGAAAATAACCTAATGTCTCTGTTATTTGCTTGGAACCAAAGATGATGATTCAAGTGAGCGAGATCTGAATGACGTAATTTAGGTTTCATCGCCATTTTGTCCTTGATCACGATTTGTCAGATCTAGTTTGTAAATTATAAAAGCAATGATGAGGAATTGGTTAAATTGAGGGTGTAAGATGTTATGTCGTACATGCATGAATTCTTCTATGAATTTTCGTTTAGTTTAAGCAGTAATTGACTCTGATTGTTGTACAATTTGCGTTATCTTAAATTTTCAAAAACGGCTTCTTTATGTTGTATCTTGTTTAATATTCTGCCATTTAAAGAATAAATTTTGAAAAAAATCAATTGTTTAAAATTGGCATTGTTTGATTGCTGATAGTGACAGATCCTACTAGGCTGAAGAAGTTAACGTATCATGATTTAGATTTTAGAGGCTGTTAGGTGCTAGTGTACAAGGGCTTTATTCCTTAATTATTAATTATGTTTTGAGTACCTTAGGTCTCGTATGGGGTGATTACGAAACCTCTTTTTGTCGTCTGAAATTTTCAGATTTTGGTTTTGAGTCGTAAAAATTTGATTTAAAATTTTTTAAAACCAAAATATTAAAACTCGCAGCCACCCCGAATGAGCTTTTAGTTAATTATTGAATGAAGGAAAGGAATGTTTTATGTTTCTAATTGTTATCTGGATATCGATTCTGATCAACCTTGATTTGTTACTGCGGTATTTTGGATTGGTATTGCAGTGTATTTTGGTTTGATTGCAAAGTTTACGACTGAGAGGGAGATTCTGAACTAAGCAGATGGTGAAGTTGACTATGATTGCTCGTGTTACTGATGGTCTTCCACTAGCTGAAGGACTGGATGATGGGCGCGATCTTAAAGATGCTGAATTTTACAAACAGCAAGTCAAGGCTTTGTTTAAGAATCTCTCAAGAGGACATAATGAGGCATCGAGGATGTCAGTTGAAACTGGCCCTTATGTCTTCCAGTATCCTTCTCATAAATACTCATTACTCAATAATGTATACATTGCTTTACTGTATACACATTCCTACTTGTTTTGCTGTTATATAGTAAGATACATCTAGTATCTGCGTGTGGTAATATTCATGAGCAATATTAATGTTGTGAGAATAGATAAGAATATCAGATACAGTAATGAGCGGTAGATAAGTTTTTAGAATTTTGAAGATGTATACAGTTTGATGTTATTTTATGTGCTGTTAACTGCTAACTTCTAGTTAATGCTGGACATCCATCCTCAGACATGAGATGCTTGCCTGGCCATTACTTATTTACTCACTTTTTTTTTTTAAAATTTTATTGCTATACTTTAGGTTTTTGACATCAGAAGATGCGGTGGTCTGTTTACTTTTGTTTTGATAGATATTTTCTTTCTCTGTTGAATCACAGTTCAGCTGGTGCTTTTATATGTGGCGTGCATGTGAAAAATGGAATACTATCTTGTTGTCCACAACCTTGCTTCCTTAGCAAGTTGATCAGTTACTTCCTTGTCTTCAGCTGTCTGTGAATTTTGAGATCTATTATATTTCAAATTAGTTATATTTTTTAAAATTTGTTATTGCATTAACTTTATTTGGATGAGTTTCATAGCCTAAAGTGTCCTTGACAGAAACTTAGTTATATTATAGAAGGACGGGTCTGTTACTTGACGATGTGTGATCGTGCATACCCTAAGAAACTAGCCTTTCAATATCTTGAAGAACTCAGGAATGAGTTTGAGCGTGTTAATGGGTCTCAAATTGAAACTGCTGCCAGACCTTACGCCTTCATTAAGTTTGGTAGATATCCAGTTCTATACTGTCATATACCATTTATAATACTTTACCTCTTTTCCAGTGGTGTTTAATTGATCTTCTTTTTTTCCCTTTTTAATGTTTAAAAGACACATTTATACAGAAGACCAAGAAACTTTACCAGGATACCCATACTCAGCGAAATATTGCAAAGTTGAATGATGAACTCTATGAAGTCCACCAGATAATGACTCGAAATGTGCAGGAAGTTCTTGGTGTTGGTGAACAGTTGGATCGTAAGTTATTCCTTGTATTTTCTGACTAATTTTAGTTTTAGCATTTTGTCTGCTGATTGCTTGTAATGCAACATCTAAATTTATAGTTACAAACCTCCTTAATTTGATTATAATATGAAAATTGAGGTCTCTACTTTGTATACATCCGCTATAATTGGGTTTTCCTGATTTCTATATTTCTAATAAAATTAGTTAGATATAAAAAAAAAGTTAAGCATGGGTTTGGTGCTGAAAAATGGTAATTTTCTCCCTATGCTAAAATTTATTTTGTATGTTAGAGTGATTGGCATACATTTGTCTGCTTACTTGGCTGGTCTTGTAGTAAACTAAGCTTAGTTCAGATTTATATCAGATTGACTTGTCAGACATTTGGCTTGAAAAGAGATAAAGATGCCTTGGTTACCAATGTCCAAGGTTCTGTCCTCCTGAGCTTGTCTATGACATTAGTTTTTTTTATAGGAATCTTTGTTAACCATCTCTCAAGTTGCAACTATGATTAAGGGATAATTACCATGTGAAATTAAAGGCTAGAGATGCCTTTTCCCTCTGATAGTTTGGGAAGGGCTGCTGTTGTAACATGGCAATAAAAGTGTTTCCAACTTATGTTAAATAAAGCAACATAAGATGATTCTCAGATAGAGTGTTGGTTACTTGGTTTTATCTTGACAACATCAACTTAAAATTAACATTCTGTGTAAAGATTTTTCTCAGAAACTTCTGCTAAGCTTTCATAGTTCCACATTTTCACCTCCATGATCCTAACAAATAATCTCCTCTTATTTCCACTTCTCGTGCAGATGAAATTTCTATTTGTATGTTTTGGTATATTTACTGTTTTCACTTGTGAATGTGAAGTATAAAATTTATGTTCTATAGTTGATTTCAAATTCTAACATGCAGAGGTCAGCCAAATGTCTAGTCGCTTATCATCAGAATCTCGCATATATGCTGATAAGGCTAGAGATTTAAATCGACAGGTTAGTCATTTTCAGTTTTACTGCATCATGCACATGATATCTAATGATATTGGTGATAAATCCTCCGTTTTTTCGATCTTAACGTTAATGCATGTTAATTTGGTTTTTACCTCTGGAACTATCCTGCTGCAGTTGTAAATTGTTTTCTACTAGGAATTGCTTTTATATTTATAATTTAGATAGAGGAAGCATACAATGTGTGGATTGTGTCTTTAGGGCTATCATAATTTATGCATTTTTTTATTGGTTTTTACCTAAATATCATCTCATGGATTTGAAAGATGACACTTCCTTTACCTTTTGCTGTAGGTTTTTCCATTAACTGGAATATAAGACTCTATATTTTAAACTTGAACTGTGTTTGTGTTAGTTTATAATGTTCCTCACTTGTATTCCCTTTGAAATTTAGACTTTTTTACATGCTAGTTTCAGTGTACCATACTACCATGTAGTTAATTTGTAGCATTTGTTTGTCAGATAGAATTATCATCAGATGGGCTATCATTAAATGACATACATTGGATCATTTTATGGTCTTTTTATTGGTAAAAATTCTTGAATGTGGCATGGACTTCCTATGGCCTGCAGTGCAGATAATGTATAGGTTAATATAATAAGTTTCTAGGGGGTTTTTATATGCAGGTTACATATGTCTCTTATCACTGGTGCTTTAGTTGAATAATTCCATGTTGTACCAATTTAATAATTGTAGAAAGAACCCTATAACCTGGTTACATTTCTCTTAAATTCCAATGGTATTTTCTCGCATGTCTGTTGTGTGAGTGTGTGCAAAGAATGTTAGCCCTCTATTTCCGATCAATGATTAGTTGATGAAGTTGATATACCCTGTCTAGTATTAGGAAGTGATGAGTTCCTTTGATGGCTTCTGGCTTGTATTTGGATTCTAGTTATTCTCAGCATTGCGGATATATGATTTAAAATAAAATGTTTCCTGTAGGCTCTGATTCGAAAGTGGGCCCCTGTTGCTATTGTTTTTGGAGTTGTCTTTGTACTTTTCTGGCTCAAGAATAAAATTTGGTGATCGAGCTTAGTATGTGACTTTATAAACCTGGATTGTGCTGCTGTGGCTTCTTGCTTTTCTCACATGACTATCCAGATTTGCACAGATTGGTGGGAACCCTATATGCGAGGTGATGTCTACTTATTGTGGACAACTTTGGTTTTAGAAAAAAAAGACTGTCCTCTGTTACTTCTGAACATGGCTGGATCAGGCTTTCTGCAACAGAAACCTTTTACCTTTATATTAAGGAGCCAAGATATGAGAAAACTTGATATCCTTGGGATGCATATAAACATTTCTTCTTACTTACTACTTCCCAATTATTTTCAGGATTACTGCGATAATGAGTTAAATATATTACCACCTTCGATTTTGTTGTTTCCATTTCAGCAGCTGGATTAGAATTGCATTTTATATGGATAGTATAATGAGTAGTGTGGAATGCTTATTCTTAGACTGGTAACCTTATCCCATTTCGATTATACATTTTACTAGCAAATTATAGAATGGCCAAGATATCCTGGATCCCACATCTTGCTTTTTTCATTCTTATATGTTATATAGCATTGTTATTTAATGAATGGTTGTACGTGTATAGTTTGAACCAGCCATTCATACTTAAAAAAGAAAGGGAATAGAGAAAACGTGAGTAAGGATGAATGTTCTGTACTAATCTTGCTAATGAGTAATGAGTAGAAACTCTGTCCCGGTTACCTGGTATACCTGAAAACAAGGAGGTGAAATCTGTAGTCTGCAGACATGACAAATTGGCAATTGCTTTCATTGTGCCGAAGAGTAATGTCAGCAGGACACGTGCATTGTCCCCACCTTAAAGTATATTGTAGAACTGATCACAACTTTATTCTCATAAATAAACATGTAATTCTTTTTAGTAAAGATAGTGAAAAAATCATTTCCCTTCTAATATATTCAGACTTTGTGTGAGACAATATCAAAGAGCACTTGGACTGAAGTCTTGGTGGGGCAAGCATATATGATGGGAATTATAAGATATGAAAGTGGAAAGATGGTTGAAATGTGATCTGATTAACTTTGTTTTTGAAACAATTTTTTAAGGGTCTAGAATTTTAGTTGAAGTACAATTTATTTTATAATATTTTTTCTTATCATGTTATTTTCAACTAACAGATTCTCAAAAAGTTTCTTAAATAATTCCCACAATTTATCTCACATTTTAAAAATGTTTTATTAGTTACTTACTTCCATTTGATTTATAATTTAATTTAAAATAAATAAAATGCTGCAGCAACCCTCCCACTTTTCAAAACATCGCTGGTTGCTCTCCAGCAGCTAACAAAATAAGCATCGCATCTCATGAATTAGCAACCTGACAAAGACATCGTTTGAAGCTGCCCTTAGTATTGAGTGTATTTCCTTACTCACCTTTATTATCATATGCATTCTCAATATTTTTGCAAAAATGAGAAGGCTCTGGTACCAAGCTAGTCATGAGAATGAATAGGGTTGCTTCATAAGTTGACTCAAACTAGCCATTCACAAGCATTATTAAGTTTTAAAGGTACAGTACCTTACAACCCTTGTTCATCTCATGATAGGGACAATTGTAGCAAGGATCATTGGTCAAAGTCATTTTGATGCTCAAGATCCTTAGAAGCAAGGTAGGTAAAGCATACTAGTAACTTTGTGAAGAGCCTATCATTTTAGGGTGTATATTTTTAAGTTTGGATCATGATGGAGTTTCAATTTTTTTACCATAAAAATTAATTTAATTTTATAATATATATTGGCCCAGTTTGGATACAACTTCTGCAGAAGAAGTTCTAGAGTAAAAAATAGAATGAATCAATGAGATAAGATGAGTTTAACTTCTCCATAAGTTGAAATTAGTTACTTATGGAAACGTTAAATGAGAGAGCTTATGGAGAAGGTGGACTACAATGATTAGTTTTTACTTATGGAGAAGTTAAATTTATTTGAATTCATTGATTTATTCTCTTTTTTTCCTCTAGAAGTTCTTCTCCAGAAGTTGTATCCAAACTGAGTCATTATCAACTCTTAATATTAAATTATATTTATTATGGTAAAGCTCAACAATGGTCAATGAACCGTGTTTTCATATGAACATAATGAACTCTTAGAAAGAAGACATGAGAAGTATAAGGAAACATAAGTTCTTTTTTATTTTGTTGATTGCAATTGAGACTTCTTCCTTTTATACAAGAAGAATCACACGTATAACTTTAGCACATGTTATATGCCATAACTTTTCTATAGCGTAATTATATTACTAGTACAATTACTTATATAAATACATAACTAATACTTATACCGAACTAGCTTTTTTTTATAACGAATAAACTAGCAAAATGGTCTTTGACTTTTCAGAATCATGAAGTTTAGTCCATGAGAATATGAAAATCCCAAAATAATTCTTAACTCCTTGTTCGTCATGCAGTATGGTCCAAAATGGTATTTTCCGTTAACTCTAGGATGACGTGTCACGTTAAGTGTTACTGCGGCACACAGATGGACACTGTGTAACCAAAATGACGTCGTTTTTGCAAAATTAATAGCTTGTAGCTTCGGCTGGCCAAGCAGCTTGAAGGCTGGCCGACCAGGAAAGCTGGAATCTGCATGTGAATTGATACAATTCACCCTTACTGACCGCTCGGCCTTCCTGGTTGGCCAGCATTCTAGCCACCTGGTCGACCGAAGCTTCCAAGCTTCCAACTCGTACACTCGTTTTTAGTTGGCCAAGAAGACTGGATGGCTAGCCGGCCAAGAATGCTGGAAAGTCAACCAAACAAGAAGGCTGAAAGGTCGGTCCTTGCCGGCTAGCCTTCCGGTTTTTTTGTCTGGTCAACTAAAAACAATGTCGTATTGAGCCCACAGTGTCACTTAACGTGACACGTCATCCAAGGGTTAACAAAAAACACCAATTTGGACTATAGAGCATGACGAAGCAAAGAGTCGGTCATCATTTTGGGATTTCACTTTCTCAGCAACTAAATTACATGACCATGAATAAGCCGGAGACCAATTTACTAGTTTACTCTTTTTATAATTGTTTTGAAACAAAATAAGCAAGAATCTACTTTCGGGTAGTATGTTTTATCTTGAGCTTTGACTATTGATAGAGATTATATTGTTGGTAACTTGATATTCTTGAGAGGTGATGTTTCCATACATGTAATATTATTATAGTTTGTTTGAACCGCCATTAATTTTCTACCATAATAGTGTCACTTTTTTTTTTCATTTAGAATATCAAAATACAAAAGTTATAAGAAAATTACAAAATATCTAGCCGAATTGACCATTCTCGGTTACCATGTAAAATGGATTAACTCACCTAAGTTTGATAAAAATAAAAATAAAAATTGAAAGCATTATAAAAATAAAACGGTACTACTAACGAGTGTTCTAACTCCTAATGATCTTGGTTAAGGAACTCATATATTGGAAAGACATTGATTGTATACGACACAATCTCATAAAAATTTTCTAATTTTTGTTCATTAGTCAGTGCCCTTATAACACTTGTTAGCATTTTTTAAAATAAAACACAAAATAAATAAAAAGAATCATAAAAATAAAAGAAAATAAAAAATGGATTCAATATGACCTAACATTTCTCAAACCCACTTAGTGTATGTGAATACCTGTTTATAATGGTGAGAATCAATTCTGGTGCAATTGATTTTAAATCACTTTCATCCAAAGTGCTTCGTAAATTGTGCATCATTCATTTACAGACATTGATTCTATGAATATATCAAAATCAATTCTACCAAACTGTAAAATTCATATGTTAAATGAATTGAGTCGAGTTGACTTACGATTCAAACCCATATCAATGTCTTGCACACACTTCAATCAAATTTAAAACAAATGGTCATAAATCAATTGAAACGTGTTACTTAAGTTTGACTTAAATCCGAGATGTTATTCATGAGGTTATGATGTTAAAACTATGGTTATATATAATATTTACATATATAATAATGCGTGGGGATCAACTTACTCCAGTAGTAACTATTAACAAAATTATTATACTAATAACTTTATATATAATGTGAATTGAACAAATTCAACCGTTAAATAATATGATATTAATATGATGATTATGAACACTAAATTTTAGATAAATTGAAATTAATAGATATATAATCGTATACTAGATATTTACTTATATTTTAAAAGTATAATGTATGTTAAACTGAAGTGATTTTATAAAAATATCAAATAATTTTTAATTTTTATAGAATTTTATAGGTTTAATCTACTTAATGAAAACTTTTAATTTAAAGTTAGATTTATGAAATTCAATATTTCTAAAAAGTTGTTAAAAAAAGTAATTTTACCGAGATTTAAATTGATCCCTACCTATATATATCATAAAATTATTTGAATTTTAATCATTCATTCTTTTGTTAATGACTGTAATCTTTTTATCTTTTTATTAATGACTATAATATATCTTTTTATTTAGGCTGCCTTAAACCCTAAAACGCAGAATCCAATAATGCTAATTTCTCAAAGAACAAAGGGATACATTGGTAATTTCATTTCTCTTTGGACAATCGTGGTGGTGTGAGAAATTTAAATCCTGATTTTGCAACGGTTATATTGCTGAGACTCTGAACGGAATCGCTCAAGAACCATCAATGGCGACCAAAGAGATGCTCGGAATTAGCAGCGGATCAGGATCCGACCCGGATTCAGACTGGGACGACTCGGAAGGGGACCCCGATTACAACATGCTCGAAGAAATCCATAGCAACTTCTCGAACCTCTCACTCAAGAACAAGGCGAAGCCGCGGTAATCTTACGACCCCCTTTGACCCCATTAATCAAAATGTAATTTTTAAGCCTTATGTCTTGTTAATTTGGTCTTTGCAGCGTTGCTGAAGGTAAGGGTCTGGCCACTGAGATAGACCCAGAGGTGCTGGAGATAACAGCACCTTCTTTTGATGATGAGAATTTTGAAAGAGTTCAGAAAACAATAGAAGGTTAATCTCCTTTCCCTACATTATTCTTCTTTTGGTTTCAGAGTGATGAGGGAAATGATGTTATGTAGGCTGAAACATGGAACAGAAAATTGGAAGAAATCTCACTGCTTAATTGATAAAACAACTTTGGCTATATAACACGGTGCAACAATACTATACAAGAGGGAAAACTAAAACAAACTACCACTTAACCTCTAACATCGGAACTAATTGACTAGGTACAACTGAACATTTAAAATTAAACCTAACAAATGAAAGGTAGAAGCTTTTAATTAGATATATATACTCTTCTGTAATCAATCTCTCTTAGACCCTTCTGCAATGTTGAATAGTTGAAAGAGATATGAAGCTTCTTAAGCATAACTAACATTACATGGCGTGGGACTTTGGTTGTCTTACACATGTTTAAGCTTTCTCAATGTGAATGACTCTCATTGTTTTGATTGGCAGCGGGACAGCTAGAGAAATTGAAAGTGGACGAATGCAAACTGTATCTGAGGAAGAATGGTCTGAGGCTAACTGGAAATAAGGACACACTCATCCAGCGTATAAAGGAGCATCTAGAGTAATTATTGTTTTGTGTACAAGGAGTATTTATTTAGTAAAAATTGCATGATTTCTCTGATTATGTGAGATTTCCAGGATTATAAATGGTGGAGGGGAGAAAAAGTACCCGCCTTGCAGCTTTGTGTTGAATTGTAGAGGTGAGTACTAATGAATTTTTAAAAACTACAACAACCAAAGCCTTTTCCCACTACTAATGACTTTTTTAATGTTGATTTAGTGTTCGTTTGGTTTACAGTTAAGTATAATTGATTCTAGAAATCAATAGTTGAGATGAGTGATACACGTTTTACAAAGCACATTGGACGGGTTGGACGGAAGTGATTTAAAATCAATTCTGCGAAACCATGGTTTCATACTGTAGCAACTGGGAACCAAACAGGCTATTAAATGTAGCATTTCTAAAAGTTATAAATTCACTTTTTGTGTAAACTGCTTCCTTGAATTCTTATTGATATAAGTCCAAAAGAAATATTATGACGCTACTGACAACACCACATGTTCAGAATCTAATGTCTCACTTCACTAGAAATTTTCCACAAAATATTTTGTTTAGGAGACAATTTTAATTAAGTGCTTTGTTTTATAAACATTCACCAGTATCTCCAATATGAATAAAATTAAATATATTTTCTTTTAGCTTGTTTATATTATTTAGAATTCTGTAATCACTATCTCTGTGTTTGTTACTTTTTTATTATTGCTTATTGGTTGTCTCTTGAGTTCTGTATGCCTTAATTTTTTTTATTGTCTCATGTTTCAGGGTTATGTATGCCTTAACTTTTTATTATCTCAGGTTTGAGAATCTGAAAAAATTGCTTTATGCAGGTGATGCATGCACGGGTGATGTTGTTTTGTTTGAGCAAAATGTCTATGAAATGTAAGCTGTCTTTTTGTTTATTTTTTTTATTCTTTATCAATGCATGTTAGATGGCAGAGATGTCACCATGCTACATTTTATACACTGAAATTTTTGAAGGCACACATATGTACACACTTCAAGAAGCTTGATATGCACAGCATTACTATGTTTACTACTTACTAGTATATATGCCATTAGATATATTGTCAGTGGACGACTGACTTGAAAAAGAGGAATGAATGGTGTTGGTGAAACACATTACTACAATTACTGCCATATTCTTCCAGTTTTCTTATCTGAATTGGTTTTCTCAGGTTCAGCATAGTATCTAGGAGTGCCAGTGGTCCACCTTGTGGCAAAAGGATCATTGCAGGCCGCATAGTGAAGGAAAGCTATGGTAGTGCCAAACAACAGCATACATTTACGGTGAGAAAATTTTTGAATAGTATTCTTAAATGGATACTGTCCTTATGGTTGTTGTATAAGGCATCAATAACTTAAGCAGAGGCTATTCAGCATAGTATCAGTCACTTCTGCACCAAGCTTCACAAATCTTTATAGCCATGGCCTACATTTGTTATATCTCATTTCATAAAGATGCACATTATCTGTCTTAAATAGCAGTATAATTTATTATGTTATCTTTTAAACCATTCTTTCATTCTGCTGGTAACAATATGCATCAACTTATCCTGTCCTGCTGTAGATTGAAGTACTCTGGAGCAAAGGAGAAAAGCCTCTACCTCCCCTTTGCCAACTACTGATTAAGGGTCGAAACCTTTATAGGTTGAAGACTTTGAGACAGGTTCCTCATTTGGCAGCATTCTTTAGATATCATTCAGTTGTTCCATGTTCTTTTGATGTTGATTATGTCTGAATATTTAATTTCAGAAATGGGAGGATGAAGGGAAAAGGCAGAAAACATTGATGGAAAAACACTCAAGAGGATCCATTGCCAGGGCAGATAGAGAAGCAAGGATACAAGAAAAGGAGAAGGGAAAAAATATTATGAAAAATAGGTACTTAAAATGCTTTCAGATTTGAAGTATCTTGTCTTCTAACTCTTTCAATACTAACTGTTTATGTTTACAAAAAAAAAATCATGTACTTGTACATTCTTTATGTGCAGGATCTCCAAAAAGAATTCAGTAAGGAACCAATGTCAATCACATTCAGGCATTGTGGTGTCACAATATCAACCTCAAAAAACAGAAATAGCCATTTATCCAGAAAAGCCAGAATTTACATCTCAAAATTCAGGTTTACTGGCCAATACAACAAAACAAACATCTGCTATTATAAATAAACCAGCAGCTGTAACTGAACAGCATGGTATGTATGTTCACCATATACATAATCAGCAAACTGGGAAGCGCTCAGCTGAATTTGGTGAGAAATACCACCACCCTTTCACTGACTTCCAATCCAGAGAAAATGCAAATGTCATTGAGAAATACCACTCTTTCATTGCTGAGACAAACGGATTTACAGAGATGACTTATCATAGGAAGCCTTTGGCAACTGCAAATCACTTTCATCCATTGATGCCCGTGGGAGGTGCTATAAGCAGAGAAAGCTATATGCAGAGACAGTTGTGTAGACATTATTCCCGTGGGAGGTGCTATTTTGGGGACAACTGCAAATTCTTACATGATTTGAGAAACAAAGGGAATGCATGAATAAAAAAATTGTAGTGACTAATTTCGTTGATGTTTGGGAAGTAATAATCCACTCTCTCTCCCTCTCTAAAAAACAAACATTTCGTTTTGTCTGTTATACATGATTCTGTGGTGTTTCCCTCTGTCGTTTCTATAATTGCCTAGATAGTTTATATTTAAAAGGTTGTGATAAAGAGTGCCGCCCTAAGTACACACCGGTTAAGTATTCATAAATATAAATTTTTTATTGGAAATCATGGTATTGATTGCAATCGTAACATTAAGAGCGTGTTTGGTAAAAATAGCTGAAAAGCTAGCTGAAAGTTGAAAAGCTAGCTGAAAGCTTAAAAGCTAGCCGATTTGATTGAATTTTGGTAAAACTAGCTGAAAATGGTAAAATGACATATAAGGACATCATTAATTATTAAATAAATAAGTGGGGGTGGTTGAGGGATAAACTTGTAATTAATTTTCAGCTAGTAGACCCAAATTGGAGCTTTTTAAAAAAGCTACCTCAAGTACTTTTTCAAGAAAAGCTAGTAGCTACCTAAAAAAGCTACATTACCAAACACAATTGAAATGGTTACAGTTACTAATTTCAGCTTTCAGTTAGCTGAAATGGCTTACCAAACATAATGTATATGAGGAGTGTAGCATTTCAATTTAGTGTCTGTTTCGTTAAACGTTTAACACAGTGCATAATCAATTCCATATAATTTATTTTAAATCATTTCCGTTTAACGTGTTTTGTAAAGCGCGCATCACTCATTTTTAATCATTGATTTTAAATCACTCATTATCAGCCAGCTGAAATGGCTTACCAAACACACTCTAAATATTACGCACTTTAATAAAATCTTTGTTCCTTAATAAGTGTCTCTAGAGCACTCGTTAGTCGTTAGCATTTCCCATATTTAAAAGTCAAAATATGCTTTCAATCATTAAAAAAAATATTACTACCTTTGTTCCTAGTTCAATAAAAAAAAACACGTAAATTGAGAAATATAATCATTACTCTATTTTGATGAAAATGAATTTTAAATTTCATATTTTACCTTTATCTCTATTAGTATTTATTGGGTCTCATTAATTGTCAATCGTGGATTATTTATTAGCATAAGGGTAAAACGAGGGGAAATGCAATTATTATTATATTAGATTTGTAATAGAAAGTTAAATAGGAACAATTTTTAAAAAAATGGATAATTAAATAGTAACGGAGGTGGTGCAATTTTCTTATTTCGTTTTTCATTTTTTTTCTAAATGAGTTTCTATAAATTGTTTGTACTTATCAAATGGTTCTCTGTTATATTTATCATGAATTGCTTTTCCTTATGTTTTTGTCATTAAAAAATATTATGATTTTCAGATGATTTCTTCATAAGTTATTTTTATTTATCAAATGGTTCTTATGATTGTATAAAATAATTTATTGAACTCTCATTTATAAAAATTAAAAATGAGGGGCTAAACAATTAAAAATAAGAGACTAAATTAAAAAATCATTATACTTTAAAGGATAAAAATATATTTAAGGCTATGTATAATCTCTATTATTCCAAGAAAAGAAAATACAGGTGAGAATAAACTCTATTATTCCAATTTTGACTCAATACATTTAGCACGAGTTCCTATCTTGGGAAAAGGATTGGGTTAATCCAGCATCACATTTCAAAAGTGGTTAATATATTAAGAAATTCATCACAATGTTATGGCATCATTTGTAATGGTTGAACTAATAATGATTAAATATATGTTTTTGATATTACATAATATATTAGATAATAAATCAACATAAAAATATCGGATTCAAAAGTGCATGACAAATTCTCCATCCTTAACTTTTTGTATAAAAACTGAGCATAGAGTATGATAACAATTGATGAAAATATTAAGAGTTCAAAATTTTATAAAATAGAAGTATTTATATAGGAGATTATATTCCATCACTAACCATTAATCATGCACTTTATTGTTCAAACCTAAAGAATGCACATAGGTATTTTGAATCCAAATAAATTAAAGTGGTTCAGATTGAATTTAATCGGGTTTCTTTTATTTTTGAGTTAGAACCCGATTTGATCCGATTGTGGTCGCATCACATTTGCTAGTCAGGTTCACATGAAAATTAAAGGAAATGAAAATAAATAGAAAAAAAAACACACAAAGATGCATAGGTGCTTGAGAAACCCAAGCAGGAGGCACTTTTTTAACCCACAGGAGAGGGGGAAAAAAAAAAGTTGTAACTACTACTGCGCTCCACAAAGTAGCTAGATACATGCTATGCTAATCTTGGCCTAAATATCCCAAAAATTTCTGATGTTCAATGGGTGCAGAGGAAAAAAAAAGGAACTATTTACAACTGACACTATTCCTTCATGTGTTCCAAAGCAGCATATCAGTTCTCCAACCAACATATGCTTTGTGTTTATTTATAAGTAAATAATTATTTCATCTCATTCCTTACGATTCAATCATTTTATAGATGATTTTGGTGCTCAAATATTGGACATCATTTGCTTCAACATGGTTTCCAACCACATAGGTGGCAGGGGCATTGAATTGGACTTCTTAGGCTTTATAACTTCACTGTGCATTATTGACAGAATTGCTCTTGTTAACACCTTGCATGTCCATAGGTGAGTTTGTTATACTACTAACAGAGCCTAGGGTCTGAGAGCTCAACTGTGGGACTCGCTGGACAAGCTTCAGGATTACCAGTACTCATGGCATGAATTGCCCCTGAGCTCATCTGTTTGTGGACTCATTGGAGTTCGTTGACTCATTTGCTGAGGGCTTGTCTGCTGCGGTGTTTGTTGGTTCAATGGTGGAACTCCCATTGTAGATGGTGATCCCACCTGTGGGGGTGAAACAACTGCCTGCAATTGTGAAGTTGATTCTTGCTGCTGCTGTAGTTGGTGCTGCAACTGATGTTGTAATTGGTGCTGTTGTAATTGTTGCAACTGCTGTTGGTGTTGCTGCTGCTGTTGTGGTTGTTGATGTTGCTGCTGCTGATTCATATAAAGATTCATCCCTGCCATCAGCTTTGGTGGACCCATAGGTCCAATTGCTCGCTGCAGCGTACTCAGATTAGCCGCCCTATTCAGAGACTGACCCAACATGGACAGACCAGCAGAGCCAGGGTGCATTTGCCTGGCCCCTGAGATGCCAGCTATGCTAGACTGAGGTGACCCTAACATGCTTCCACGATTCTGTGGCATTCTAAGCTTAGATAAAATGTCAGCCTGAGTTGAAGTTATTGTTCCGGGCCTAAATTGTTGGCTTATAGAATTAGTAATATTTGAGGCCTGACTCAGATTCATTGGGTTCTGACCCATATTTCCCATGCCAGCAATAGATGTCATTGGTGCTGAGATTCCAGTTCCTCCTATTCCCCTTGCAGCTCCCATTCCCATAGGATTGCCCATGGGTGCAAGTCCAACTATGCTATTTCTCAGTTACCCATCCCCATAGCTGTTCCAAGTCCCATCATCATTTTCCTTTGCATTTGTGGTTGTTGTTGCTGGTGCTGTTGCTGTAACATCTGAATCTGGTGAGGTGAAGCCTTGTTGAGCATGTGATTACCCAATGGCATATTGGAGTTCTGTCCAACTGCGTTTAAGTGTGAAAGTTGATTTGGCCCAAGCATCATAGAAGATCTCTGGAACTGGGGATTCTGCTGTTGAATGAGAGAGGGTTGATTTTGTTGCAGCTGCTGTTGCTGCTGCTGCTGAACTGCTTGTTGAGAGTCCAGTTGCTGGGGTCTTGGAGCCATTGAAACACCAGAAAGAAGTCCTTGGGACATCTGTAAGGCCTGAGGGTTCCAGGTGGCAACATCCTTGTGTTTGCTAAAGGATTCTGAGGTAAGTTCAGAGATGCATTACTGCCACCAGCTGATTTTGCAACTTCATTGGATGACTGACCCGGCGTTGGTTCTCCATATTGCTGCATGTCAACTACAGTGCTATTAGGAGGTACATTAGATTGACTGCCCAACGGAAGGTTTACCCGGTTTGGTTTGAGTTGGACTCTGTCATATTCCCTCACATATCCTTCACGTGCCATCTACAGTAGGCAGATTAAACTATTAAAACATAAATTAACAAAGATTTGTCCTTCATATGGTTCCAGCTCAGATAGAGAAACATACCTGTGAACAGAACTGTTTTGCAAGCAAATCCGCAAAATGCTGATCCACAAATTGGTCAAATAAATCAGAGCAATAAACTTGCATATACTCCCTTATATAATATTGAATGGCAGGAAATTCAAATATTTTTTCTACTATAACTTTGATAGTCCACACACACTGACACATATATAAAACATGTCTATCATGAAACTTACAGTATTGGGTAATGTGGGGAGATGATCCTCTGCAGCTATGAAATCACCATCATCAATGTCCCCGTAATGCATAGCCACAGTACCATCAGATGGCTTCTCAGACATTATCATCATAGTTCGCAACCTGGAAACTAAAGAAACCATGTTTCCAGTAGAAGAAAATGGAATGTCAGGCAAGGAAGAGAAAGAACTATATATTGCAAACAACAAGAGATTGAGACAAAATTGCAACAAACCTTGAGGCAAACAGAAGCTTAAGAGTCTCATTTTGCATGCGTTCATACTCCCACCAATAAGTGACTTTGACAAAGAGCTTGCCTCATCTATCAATCCCTCAGTGTTAGTTGCATTGGCAAGATATGATGCTAAAGGATGCGGTGAAAACATATTTTGCTTTTTATGGGATAGTCGTCCACCTTGTTCTTCTTAAAGTTAAGTTGATGCCTGATAGAAATCCATAATTATATGTAAGAACAGGAAAATAGACTTCATGAAATTTGAAAACATAAGAACCTGACACTTCCATTTTGTATCAAAAGCAGGAGCAAAGGCTAATCAGTAAAAATAAATCAGATTATTAAAAAAAGGAAAAATTAAGATGATAGCTTGTACAACTAAATCTCTTCTGATCTCCAAGGGTGTGTGAAAATAATGCCTGATTAAAATGCAGATCAAAGCCTTTCCATCACCACCACAGAATACTTGTATTATAATTTAAAAGAACTATGGAAGATTGGAAATATAGGATTATGGAAGACAATATTGAGATGCATTTTTAAAATTTAAACAGTATACCTCATTGTCACCATTTCAATTTTTGAGAACCTTTCAAGCATGTTTTGAGTACCCTGATCAACCAAAGCCGGAGTTCCAACTGAGGGACTATTTGCATTCAATGGTACACCAGTACTAACACTGGCGGGAGAACTAACTCCACTCATTGCTGGGGTCTTGGGAAGGGAATTAGATCTCCTCTTTGCAGCTAGTTGTGCTTGTTGTTGCCTTTGTGCAGAATCATTAGCACTAGAAGTCAAAGATGGAGTTCCAACAGCAGCAGGAACCGAAGCCATTGCTGTCTTTTCTTTTTGTGATGCTCCAGGTGCAGCAGTCAATGAAGATGGTCCAAAACTTGGTCCAGCGGTACCATTGGAAAATTCACCTGACTTTGAAGATAAAGGAGAGTGGGCTAATGCACCAGAAGATAAGCGAGGACTCTGGACTGATTTCCTTTTCTGAAGCTGGTCCTCTTTTTTCGCTTCTTTCTCCATATGCTGACCCAGATTATTCCAAGTTGACTGTGGGAAATTAGGTCTCATGAATGCATTATGTGACAATCTTTGCTGAAGCCGTAACTGTTGTGGGTCTAAATTGCTGGTATCCATTTCCACCTCACTTTTATTGCGGTTTATCTCTGCACCATCTAACTTTTCCATTTCAAACTGTTCTTCCTTGGCAACTAACCTCATGCCCTGCTGACTAGAAGCAAACTGAACAGCTCCTGTCTCTGGATTCAACCCCCCTTCAAAAACCTGTTGGGGAAACTTCTGCATGCCACCACTTGCATAATGCATACCTCTGGCCATTGCTTGTTGCTGTAATAGTGTATTCTGCCAGTTCATATCTGATCCCTGAAGAGCTTCAACATGTGAACCTATTTGCTGCTGCTGCATTGCATCAACACCTGTGGAAGCAGGCCTCAATCTTTTAGCAATATGGGATAAAGGTGATGCTTGTCCGTCTTGATTCTCCCTCTTTGCATGAAGAGAGGCACTTGAGTTTGCATTATCAGTATATGAAATCATGACATCTTGTGCAGCAGGAGAAGCCCCTGATGAATTAATAGAAGAAACTGATCCATGCTCTTGCAAGCTTCTTGGAGTTCCAACTGGCATTGCATATCTTTGTTGATGAGACATCATAGAAAAGCCTGGGATGGAAGAATCTGGTATAAAATTCTTAGGTCTCAAGGTCATGGTAATGCTTGGATTAAGATTTTGCATTGCTGAATTTTCAAGGGCCTGTGGCACAATAGCATTAGATGTAGTGATTCCTGAATCACCCAATCTGCTATTTGGGCTTTCTTGTACTCTATCTATGCACACTTTCTTCCCATGGATTTTATTACTAGAAGTAACAGAAAACTCTTGCATATGCCTTAATCTCTTTCTCCGCAAATTGAGCTGCAACATGAAGTTCAACATCACTAAGATGCATGCAGCAATACAATAAGTTCATCAAGGGAGAATCTAGCTTGCTTATACCTTTGTTGGAAGTGGACTTTCACACAGCCGTTCTAACTTAGGAGTGGGATCTAGATGAAGATTTGGTTGTAATGCTTTCAGTATCTTTGATTCGACTTCCTATTGTCAATGTGAACATAGTTAAGCGAGATCAATACCCAAGAAATGATAAGAGTATAGGAATTTGTCATTCATGAATTGGAGATCATACTCACCATTAGATCACCATATGTCCAAGACTTATCAGTAATTGACGGGATGTCCTTCACAATATTTTCCAACGACATCTTCAGGCATACTTTATTAACAGTAGGGCAACTTTCCGTGGACACAACACCAGCCCCCTTTTCAGAAGAGCATTTTCTATAATCACGTACCTGGAGAGTTGCAAATTACAAATTACAAAATTGATACAAAGCTCAACCTTATAAACAGTATGCATCATTAAAAGTATATATAAAAAGGTGATAAGAAGCAATTTGCAAGGAGGAGGAGGAAGAAGAAGAAGAAGAAGAAGAAGAAGAAGAAGAAGAATAAGCTATTTGCAAAGAGAAAAGAATGCAAAAAGTGCAAAATGGTGCATAAGAAGCTATCCGCAATGAAAAGAAAGAAACCAGAAGAGATCTCAATATGAAAGAGTTCCTATAGCACAAGGAGTATTAATAACCGGTACTCCTCTATGAAAAGTAAACACTGCAACCAAACTAAAGCCCAGAAGAAAGTTTGTGCACCCTTGAATAATTTTTCATAAAATAACAAACGAAAATCCGTCTTTAAAAGTAAAGCATACCAAAAAATAAATAAGGCTTACCTCACATATAAGTGCTCCATCAACATACTTGGCAGGTATATCATCCAGAATATCCCCAGGCAAGTGACCTGACTCAATGGCCTCCAAATACATCATAACAAAGAAATGGGAAGGTAAGTACATGAAATGCTTAACATAAGTAAGACACCAAAAAAAGGATAACAAAGTTACGAAAAAGTAAGATGATGACATGACAAGGATTTTGAAGCTGCCAAGGAAAGGGCACCGACAAAAGCATAGTTTCTGGTCTTATTTCTATTTCCAACTTCCAGGGTATGCAGTGTACAGAAGTTGGAAACAATCTTGATTCAAATTATGAAGCTCAATTATGCCAGTATTTAAGAATTAATAGAATCAAGTCAACAATTGCAATACTTATTACACACAAAGAAAGTGATGAATGTCCCACTCAACAATTGCAATACTTTAGAACATAAAAGTTAAAGCTGAAAGAATGAGAAAATTACAGAGTTTCAAGAGAATTACCAAGAAAAGGCTTTCAGATGACCTATCATATGGGTGTAACAACTTCGGGAAATCTTGATATTTAGACTGATTTGCCGCATCATTCTGAAAATCCATAAATTATGTTAACTAGAAATGTAAAAGGTAGAACTAGAAGATTCTTTTTTGTTTTAGGAAATTCCTTAAAAATTAGCAAAATATTAACTGTTGTTGTAAACAAACCTCGAAGGGTTTTCCAATAGAATAACCATCTGGGAACAGGTTCAAAGTAAAAGAAGCTTCCCTCTCTGTCAAAACAAGTAAGCACCACAACACTCAGGATTTATACATAAGTTAAGTGGCCAGTAGTATACTTTGATGACTGACCTGCTAATGAAAGAGTCTCAGATGAAGTTGAAGTCGTTGAATTGGGCACCCGAGTAATGTTTTCACCAGCCTCAACAAGATCACTCTGCACAAAAAGGATACTTAAAGCAAATCAATGAAGCAACTTAAATACCAAAATATTGAACAATTCCCACTGTTTGATTTGACACTTCAATTGAACTTAATCAAATTACAAATAATATGTTGGCGATTGCAATACAAGACAGCTTATGGAAGACATAAGACTTTGAATGTGCTACCAATCGAATGTGCTAATGAAACCCAGAAAACATAAGACTTTGAATTCCTGCGTATTCTTACCTCGTTTCATTCTTAGATCCTGCTCCCCCCCCCCCCCCCCGAAAAAAGAAAGATCTTACTCAGGAAGACCACCATGTACCCACAGCAAAAACACTTTTGAAATCAAACAACAAGACCTAGAATTCGATTTGTGGTTTTCTCTCGAATTTCAAGCGAATTAGCTTAATTCAAATTGCTCATATTAAATTAATTACCTGGGACTTGGACTTCTCGGTTGCACTATCCTGGGAAGGTTCGGGTGGAAGGGGAAGGGGCTTGGAGCGATACCTAGTGCCAGACTTTGAGACCTTGAAAGAGACCCCCATTAGGGAACTCGGAATTTTGGGAAAAGAAAAACCCTAGAAATTAACAGAAGAAAGTGTTTGTATTGTGCTGAGTTTTTTCATTCAAGTGTCAACTGTCTCATTAGTAATCACATTTACATATAAGGTCATTGCACGTTCCTCCCTTTTGCGCCCTGTTTGTTTGGATTCGATTTTCTCTTGCTCCTTATCCCGCGAAGGAAGCACTAAAACTTTTTTGGTTTTCTCTTTTTAAGAAAATAAAATCTTTTTAAAACCTTTAGGCCCGTTTGGTGGACGGCCGTTGCATGGACAGAATATAATAGACGAGTTGAATAGCAACAAAATAGGATAAGAGTATGATAGGCTTTTATTATATCATATGTTTGACGCACACCAGGATAAGAGGCGGATAATATTATTTTATTTTATCATACGTTTGAAATAGATAGATGATGATAGAATAAGATATAAAAAATATTGATATGACAAAATTGCCCTTATTATAAAATTAAATTATTTTAATTTTTAATTTTTAATAAAGCATACATGAATAAAAAATCATTTATTTATAAAAATATTTAAATTTAATAAAAAAAGAGGAGAGAGAGGAGAGAGAGAGAGGGGAGAGGAGAGAGGGGAACAAGAGAGAGAGGAAAGAGAGGAGAGAGAGGGAGAAGGGAGAGGAGAGGAGAGAGAGAGAGGAGAGAGGAGGAGGGAGGAGGGAGGAGGGAGAGAGAGGAGAGAGAAAAGAGGATAAATGAGAAAAAAAATTTATCCTATCCTATCACTCCCTAACCGAGCTCTCCCCCTAGGATAAGAATTACACTAGGAGGAAAGGATATGATAAGCAACATGATAAAGTTATCATATCCTATTGGTGTAACAAACACATGATAAGTGATAGGATAGGATAAAGTTATCATATATCGTCTCTTATCATGTGCACCAAACGGCCTTAAGGTAACTAGCAAATATTCGGTGTATTACATGATATTTTTCAAATTTAAAAAATAAAATTAAATAAAAATATTTAAGGGATAAATGAAAATAAATTATAAAAGAAAATATTTGGTGTATTACATTGTGAAATAATTGATATGATATCATTATTTTATTTTACATAATTTAAGATGAAAAGCAATCTGTTTGATATGTATACATTAAGAGATAATTAATTTAAATCATATATTTAACTCATTTATAGATATCATGAGAAAATTAGAGGATACTTGTGTTGTCATATGGGTAGTTATTATTTTTACTATTATTTACTTAATATCAAATTAATTATATATTAATATTTATAGATTTTTATTAATAGAAATATTTAATGCAAATAAAAATAATAGAAAACAGTCATAATAAAACATTAAATGTTAAAAAACATATTTTTTATATTATTATGATAAAACAATACCAATTCTAATACTTTGCAATATTAATACATTTTTAATTAAAATTTTACCCCATATAAGGTATATATTTAGTGCCCTGTTTATTTTAGTGTTGACACGGTCCAAATCATGGTTTCGTTGAATTGAATTTAAAACCACTTCTGCCCAACGTGTTTCATAAAATGTGTATCACTCATCTCAACCATTGATTTTTAGAATCAATTCTACTCAACTGTAAACCAAACAAACACTTACTCTTCTGATTTGTATATTAATATGTTTTTAATTAAAGCTTCGGTTTTCACATAATTAACCTTCCATGTAAAGTTCTTATCTTCATAACATCTATATATATGAGGACGTATCATGTGAGAATACATTGTTATTATGGGAAATGGGAACAAACAATAATAGTTGTTACATTAAATCGAGGGATCAAATTAAATTTTAAAATTAAAAAGTTCACGTGACCAATTCTTTCTTTTCTTTCCCACAATCCACCATGTCCGTCTTTCTTCTTCAATACGGATTCAAATCCTCTGTCGCAAAATTATGTCTCACATATTATCCCACTAATAAAAAATTAACACCTGTTATCAAAATCCAAGTAAGGAATCCCCTTAACAAACGTCGTTACTAAACTTTTAAAGAAAAAAATCTGTTGCATTGATAATTTGTTCCGGTGATGTCGCGCGAAAATCTCGTCCACCTTCCTTTCTCTTATTCACTCGCGCCTCCTCTATAGTTGCAGTTTTCGTCCTTCATTGTTTCTAGTCTTTCACATTGCTACTTCGTGCGTTCACTGCTCTTGTTCTCATCATCTTTTAATGCTTTTGGTCGCTCTAGTTTCTCCCCACTTATCGGTGTGCCTTGCTCTGTGGTAGCTCAAGTTTGTGCATTCTGTTTTCTTTCCCTGTATTCTGACTCTGTTCTAGTCTTGCTTGCGCTACTGTATATAATCACAACACACATGTTTTGCATTTGATGCAGGTCCTGCGGCTTTTGACTCAAGAAGTTATGGCATAAGAGAATCTAAATAATAATAGTGGTGAAGGACATCTGGGGAAGAATATTGATGACATACATAATGCAATTTCGAATGAATTTATACCAAAAATTGGGATGGAGTTTGACACAGAAGAGGCAGCCTATACCTTTTACAATTCTTATGCCTATAAAGTGGGGTTTGGTATAAGGAATAGTAAAGGACATAAAGATGACAGTGGTAAGATAGTCGATAGAGTGTTCTGTTGTTCATGTGAAGGTTATCGCGGGAAAGATAATCGAGAGGTTAATACCAAGAATCCTCGTGCACAAACAAGATTTGGTTGCTTGGCTAAGATGAAAGTTAATAGTCATTTAACCGGGAAGTATCGTGTTACTGAATTTGTTGTAAACATACACATAAGACTACAACTCTGAGCAAGAGTCATTTGCTTAGATCTCAAAGGAAAATAACTACTTCTCAAGTAGTTGAGGTTGATTTAGTCGATAGTCCTGGAATTACTCCAAAAGCAAGTTGTGAGTTAATGGCTAGGCGAGTTGGCAGTCGTGAGAAATTAGGATTCATTCCAGAAGACTATAAAAATTATTTACGTTCTAAGATAACAATTCAAATGAGGTCAGGGGATACAGGTGGTGTGTTACAGTATTTACAACAAATGCAATCAGAAGATCCTAATTTTTCTATGCAATACAAGTTGATGAGGATGATTTGATTACTGACATCTTTTGGGCAGATACAAAAATGAAGGTTGACTATTCTTATTTTGGTGATGTGGTTTGCTTTGATACAACTTATAGAAAAAATAAAGAAGGTCGTCCATTTGCAATGTTTGTTGGAGTGAATCATCACAAGCTTAGCATTATATTTGGTGCTACATTATTATATGATGAGACTGCTGAGAGTTTGGTTTGGTTGTTTAACACTTTTGCTAAAGCTATGTCAGGAAAGAGACCCCAGACTATTCTTACAGACCAAGATGCAGCAATGGCAAAAGTTTTAGGTTCGGTGTGGCAAGAAACATGTCATCGCCTTTGTATTTGGCATTTGTATCAGAATGCATTAAAGAAACTCAGCTCTGTATTTGGGAGGTTTCAAGACTTCAGTAAGGATTTTAATAATTGCATCTATGAGTATGATGAAGAAGAAGAGTTTCTTGTAGCTTGGAACAATATGCTTGAAAAATATGATCTTAAAGACAATAGTTGGTTGAAGCAAACATTTGCTTTGAAGGAAAAATGGGCGTTGGTTTATGGTCGAGAGAACTTTTGTGCAGACATGAGAGCTTGAACAATGTGATTAAAAATATGTGAGTTACCAACATGATTTACTGAGATTTTTCCATCACTTTCAGAGATTGGTTGAAGATCGTCAATATGAGGAATCAAAGGCAGATTTTAAAGCAACCCAAAGAAGTTTAACTTTGTCTTTTGATGTGGAAATTTTAAGACATGCAACCACTATTTATACTCCCGCAATATTCAAGATGATTGAACATAATGTATCCTTTGCTTATGATAGTAGTATGCATGTTTCCTCTCAAAATGGGGAAGTTACTGAATATATAGTTACCCCTTATAAGAAACAATTTTAACATGTTGTCCAATATGACTCATCTATTGGTGCAGTGAAGTGTAGTTGTAAGAGGTTTGAGTTCTCTAGAATTTTGTGCTCACATGCTCTCAAAGTTCTCTCATCAAGAAGCATTATGAAAATTCCTACAATGTATATATTAAAAAGATGGACAAAGCATGCGAAAACTGGAAATAATATAGAAATTAGTCATGCTAGAATCCATGAGGACCCTAAGGCAAGAATGGGGAGCCGCTACAAGGACATATGCAGGATGCAAGCCCAAATACCGCGTAAAGCTGCAATAACAGAAGAAGCATATAACATAGATGTTAATGGTTTGACTAAGTTTATGATTGATATAGATGCGTGTCTTGAAGGTAAAGATATGGATGCCAATGCCACTGGTGTTTCACCTATTAATCCTGAGAATGTTCTGTGTAGTGGAAGTAATAATAGTGTGAGGGGAATAAAGACTAAAGAAAGATACCGTGGAACGTCTAGTAGACCAAAAGGTGTTCTTGAGAGAAAAAGGAAAAAAAAAGCTATAAATCCTAATGAATCTTCACTACATAACTTAGATGTTGTATTACCTTCATCTCAATCCAGTCAGGTATTACTTTTTATCTTTTATTTGATTTTTGTTGCGCATATCATTTTATAATTAATTTAGATACTGATTTTTTTCATTATGATTAATTTTGTATGTATTAGTTGATCATGAATGTTGAATGCAATACCTCCATACAACTAACTAGCAACATGAGCATGATGGAGTTGCTATAGGTAATAAATGATTGTAATATTTCTTTTTATTTTGTATTAGTATATTGATTTTTCAACATTAACATTAAAAATGCAAAATATTTTTTTATTGTTCAAGCACAATTATCAAGCACCATACATGGATCAATTGATTGCAACAATACTCAAAGCCAAGATCAATAGGCCAACCAACAACACCTTTTAACATTTTTTCTAGTGTTAGATAGATTTTATTATGTATTTTCCAATCTTGCAAAGATAAATAAGGCAGTAATTTATATCAGATTCTAGTTTTACTTTAGCCATTCTTGTTGTAATTGTACAGTAGTAGTTAGAGGGTGTTAGTAGTTATTTTGTCAATGTTACTACAATTGCACAATGACCTGATATTGGTTATTTTTCATTAAGCAGCAATAAAAACAGATTTTGAAGAATGATCTCTATTGAATCTCGATATTATTAATGAGTTGTAGATGCATTAACAAGGATTACATTTGCTAGTCTATAGTTCTCTTTACAAGTTAGAGGAAATAAAAAAATTACAAACTTTGAAGCTTCATTTGTTGTTTTGAAGCTAGAATTACAAATATAGAAACAATCTCTAATTCCAAATATAGTTTTTCTTTCATTACATTGAAAATCAAAGCAACCTACCAACAATCTACAACAAGGGTGAGGGAAGATTGTTGAGGGCAAACATCCTGACTTACATTTTTTTTGTATGTTGAATAGCAATGACAGGAAGTAGGGGGCGCTTGGGGTGCACCTTGTTTGGTCCAGCCCCTCACTGTTTATATCCTCCACTTCTTCCCTTCCCTCGCCTCCTCATCACCACCAGCGCCGGAACTGACCACATTAATTCTTGAGTATAGAGGATAGACGGTAACTGCCTAAGTACAGAGAAAGAAACGTTAATAGTATAACTAACGAAAGGAAACGCCGTCAAACTAAGTAAAAAAACTGACGTGGAATTTTAATTGACGTGTTCACTATTTATTGGTGGGACAGGACGGGAGACAGAGAGAGGAGAGAGGATTTGAATCCCAACCGCTACTCCTTCTCACGCGATGCAGGTTTGTTTTTTTCATCACGCTTGCCATTTCCTGTGTTCTTAGATCCAGAATCGTTGTTCCCCAACGTCTTTCTTCCACTAATTGCAGCCACTACACATAATGGATAGCTTACATTCTCGATTCCCTCATTGTTGTTCCCCGCCCATCCTTTGTTACCTTTTCTCCGGTTGCGCCTCGCTGGAGCTCTTCCATGTTAGCATCGTATATGAGGCTTATTTGAGTTCAAACGAGATTTGGAATGGGTGAACGAAAAATCGAACATGCTTTAGTAAATGTGTCTTAATGCTATTTCTTTTCATCTTGCAGTCATGGCAGAACTTGCACCTGAGGGGTCACAGTTTGATGGTCGTCAATATGATACCAAGATGAATGAGTTGTAAGGACTTCTTTTTTTTTTTGTTCTTGTTCTTCAAAGTAAAGTAAACAATTTTGCATGTTTTATTAGCATTTATTTAATGTATGTGATTGTTGTGCATGTTTCTGTGTCTAATTTTAGATACATGCTTGCAAAGGATTCTAATATTATTTGCTTGATTTTGATAACTTGATGGAGACAGGCTTACATTTGATGGACAAGACTTCTTCACATCTTATGATGAGGTTTATGATAGTTTTGATGCTATGGGTTTGCAAGAGAATCTGCTGAGAGGCATCTATGCTTATGGTAGATTTGATTTGCTTGGGAAGAATGCAAGAAGAAAAACACAACAAGAATATGGCACAACAGAGCAAGAATATGGTGCAACGGCCATTTGGAAAAAAAGGGTTTAATGTTCGCGTGAACTTTTTAATTTCAAAATTTAGTCTGATCCCTCGATTTAATCTAATAGCTATTATTGTTTGTTCTCATTTCTTATAATAGTAACGTGTTTTCACATGATAGTCCCCTATATATATATATAGACACACACACTTTTGTGATTTAAATATTGAAATATTTAATATAAAGTTTTCATTCCCATATAACATAGTTATTAGTGAGATTTTAATATTAACATAAACACACGTTCAATTTTTATTTTGGGTGAATAAGGGAAACAAAGAAAAACGAGAACAAGAAAGAAAGAAATCAGCCAACACTATCTAGCCAAACCCATTTAACAACTCCAAAGGGTGGAGACCACCAAAGTAGTATGCTAACTATTTTAGTAGTTCAAATAAGTTTCTTTATAAAAATAGATTGTTCAATTTTTTATACAAAGCAATTTTTTAATTAAATAGCATGTTAACTCACATTAAGAATAATTTCATTAATAAGTGTATAACATAATTAAATATTAAATATGTTGATTAATTAAAAAAACATATAATAAAGTTATCTAAAAACAATAATGTCAACACATAAAATGTATTTAATTTTTTATTTAATGATGAAGATTGCGAATGATACAACTTACACCGACATGAGTTATACCATTAATAACTTTAAATATATATTTTTTTGTTAATCTAACTGTTGAATTGTGATTATTCACGATCTTTATTATTTTTTATTAATGTTTATAAAATTTTAACATTAATAAATTGATAATCAAATGTTTCTTATTTTCATATATTTTAAAAATATATATGACATTAATTTTTATTCATCTAAATGATCTATTAAATAGTTTTGGATCAATATGAAAATTTATAGGTATAATTTATATGATAGTAGCTTTTAATTCAACGATGAATTTTATAATTTAATTATTATTTCAAAGTTATTTAATAGTATAACTCATAGGTGCAGCTAATGTTGGTGTAACTTGATCCTTTCTCTTTAAAATTTATTTAAAAATGAGTTGTGAAAATTTATATAATGGCTTGAGCGGGACAAATAAAAGTAACAATTATTGCAATAAGTATCACTAACATCTCTTGTTGTGGATGGGCAAAAAGTAAAAGTTGTAACTTTCAAATGAGAGGGAAAATTTTTCTTCACCAAATTGACAAGTGTATCCATATAGTAAGAAAATAATAAAAACAATAACTATATTGCACAAAGAAAAAAAAAGTAATATGCTCATTTTAAAAGTTAAGCACAATGTGCATCTAGCATAGAATCAGAGATATTTAATATAATATAAATGAGGTGTCACACTTATTAAATGATAATAGTCTCTTCATTTAAGGGCCTATAAAAAATTAATCATGCAAATCTTTATTATGTCACCAACAAAGTGCCCAAAACTTTGTTCACCAAGGATGTGAGTTACATCAAAATCACATGCGAACGTTATTGGATACATGTTTACAACTTGCTTTTGATTTTAAACAAAAACCAAATATACTATCAAACACTCATCACTGCCATTTGAGCATCTAAACATGATTTTGCCCAACGCTAACATTTGTTTTTAACAAAAACCAAACATACTATCAAACACTCATCACTGTCATTTGAGCATCTAAACATGATTTTGCACAACGCTAACAGTTAAATATATAGGCACATTTAAACAAAGTTAAGAGTAAGTTGGACGTGCCCAACCCAGCATATCAAGGGAGAAGGTAAACAGTGGACAACCTACCCAATAAAAAATAATGCCGAACTTCAGGGAAGACAGTTGGGCTGGATAATTTCTTTTATAATTAAACGAGCCTTTGCTTTTCCCACTCCCTTTTTGCTATTCCCACTCCACTTTTGTTTTCTTAAATAATTTTCTTCCTCACCGACCCTCATCCCATCCTCTTCCCCTTCACCACCCCCAACCACAACCACAACCACAACCACCACCACCCCTCCCCTTTCCCCTCTTCTCCCATCCCATGGCTTCCGAACATGTGTCAATAAGCCAATTGTTTACTTGGCTTACAAACAATTGTGTTCGAAAGACATTTTTTAAAAGAAAAAAATTGGCTTTTAGATATCACGTGTCCAAAAGCCATTTACGGACACGTATGTTCAAAACCAAACTAAAAAGGTGAATTCTACAGTGAGGTACCTTAATAGGTGCCTCACCGTGTAACCCTTGATTTAGGGGCATGTTAGCAAAAAATATTTTTAAAATTTGCAATATGGTCCTCAAAATATTTTTGGAATTTACAATATGGTCCTCTAGGAGGACTATATTATAAATTCTAAATATTTTTTTGCTAATATACCCCTAAATCAAAGGGTACACGGTGAGGCACATATTAAGGTACCTCACCGTAGAATTTCCCAACTAAAAAATTGGCTTACAAACATGTGTATCCAAAAATGGCTTCAGAACACCTATGTTCATAAGCAAAAAATTTTGGGAAAAATAGCTTCTGGACTCACGTGTCTGTAAGCCGAATAGCCAAATGCAGACACATGTCCAAAAGCCTTTTTGGCAGGGGTGGTGAAGGGGAAGGGGAGGCTGAAGGAGTGTGGGTAGGGAAGAAATTAAAAAAAAAAAAACAAAATAAGGGGAGGGAATAACAAAAGGGGGTGGGAAAAGCATACGCCGATTGTACATTTCAATTGAAATTGCTTGCCAAATTCCGTCTCAAGAATGTCCAAACATTTTTTTGTCCAAAAAAAGATATCCAAATAATTTTGACCAAAAAAATTTCAAACAATTTTACTAAAAAAAATTGAAGTCCGAACAGCACCAAATGTTATTCCATTTAAAAAATATTAATCATACTCCATAGATAACATAAGATTAACATAAAACAAAATTTCGCTTATGGAGGTGGTGGCGGTGCTGTGGGTGGTGGCTGTAGATGGGGTGAAGGAGAACGAGAATGAGAAGGGAAGAGAGGTGGTGGTGGTGCTGTGGGTGGTGGCTGTAGATGGGGTGAAGGAGAATGAGAATGAGAATGAGAAGGCAAGAGGTAGTAAGTGAAATAACTTAAATAAAAAAACGTATGTGGGTGGGAATAGTAAAAGGACGGGGTGGGAAAAGTAATAGCCTATATGTGGCTGTATTTTTTTAACTACGGGTATCCTCTACAGGACTCGAACTATACCCTCCACAGGACTCGAACTCGAAACCTTGCTTAAAGGGAACCAACATGTCATACTATATTGATAAAAATAATTAAAAACCTGATTAAATATGACAGAATTATATACAAAAAAGAAATTTAAAAAAAAAAAAGAACAGGGTACAAAAATAATTCACAAGATACGCTTCGCCTAATAAGCACGAGGCACTTTCATCCTCCCTCTTTTCTACAGAAAGCAAAATTATGATTACACAACTTACAAAATATAAGCGTTTCTTAAGGCATTTCATCGTTTCAAAGCTGTAGCTCTAGAAGCACCTGACTAAGTTCTGGTCAGGGGCAATAATCATTCATCCGTAAGCTCCATTTTGCAGATTGAGTATTCCCTCTCTAACAATAAAAACTCCTACAAGTAAAAAGGCAAACATCTAGTAAGGCCACAAGTCCACAACTTGACAAAATAAGAGCTAAGGAGTCTGGCCTGCTTGGTTTGCATTTTCATTTTCTGTTTTCATTTTGTTTCCTGTTTATTGAATTTTTTTCAAAGGAAAAACTGTTTGTTTCCAGCATTTCCTTTGTAAAATTTCATAAAACAGGAAATGGAAACAGGAAATGAAAATGTAAACCAAACAGGCCATAATGTTTCTATTAGAACAAGAAATTATTGTCTTACCTGTAATTGCTGTTGACTGAACAAGTGAAGAAAATGAGTTTCAGGACTGCCAACCAGTTCAATTAAAGTATCATAGCAATCAGGTAGGACTCCTGATCCCATGAGAGAAACAGAAACCTGTAGATGAGACAAATATTGCACATAAAAATCTCAAGTCCAAAAACCGTTTAATGAGTAAGACTTGATTAATTAACTATTCTTCAATGGTTAAATGTTCTTAAATTAAAAACAAATTATCAAGAATTCTTTTTTAGTAATTTTTTCAACCAAAAGGTATATGTGTTAATGTCATCTGTTGACTTACTTGCATGCAACGAAGAATGACTTCTGGGAGACAGCACCTACGACAAAGTCCTTTCACGATGTATGTTGCCGGGCACTCTAAGTTGCCATTTTTGTCAGAAAACCAAGCATCCAATCGGGATATTTCCATTGTAACTCTAGCTTGAAACCGAGGAAGCTCACCTACAATAGGAAATAAACTTAACGGATCTTCTACTCATTTGTCATACAGGTCTCTCATAGTAACTCATGCTCAAAATTGTATGACCTATCCTATGGAAAAAACAAATATAATAATCATCCCATGCCAATAAATTCAAATCAGAAAACACTTTTTCCCCATCTGAAAGTTCTCTCAGTAACCAGCTCATCCCGAAAGCTTAATAGCCTGTTTGGTTTGGAGTTGAAAAACTCAAAACCATGGTTTTGCAGAATTGATTTTAAATCACTTCCGTCCAACGTGCTTCGTAAAGTGTGCATCACTCATCTCAACCATTGATTTCCAAAATCAATTCTACTCAACTGTAAACCATACGGACCCTTAGTTGTTAGGTGTTAAGCTGATTTTATATTTTCTTATACATCCCTTCATGCAACAGCCTTTTAGGCTAGAAAATGATGAGAAACAGAAGGTGATAACAATCAAGCTCCTAAATCTAATCACTTAAGCTTTGTTTGCTCTATCGTTCAGTACCTTCAAAATCAATTCTCCACAAATGGGGAAAAAACGGAATCCACAAATCGTACAAAGGGATCAGTGCATAATTGATTTTAAGGGTGGGCAACGTCAAAACAAATGAGCACTTAATCAATAGGACTCTAATACCATGGTTAAGGACTGACTTTTAGCCAAAACTTATGTAGAGCAGAGTTAGCAGATCAAGGAATGGTTACATAATTTAACAACTTCAACTTCTCATTCTAGGAGCGGGTGAATGCTGAATAGCAAATTTTATTAGGACAACACAAGTTCAGATGCAATAGAGAGGCACTCTCTAAGATAATAACAGGTAGTTAAAAAAAAATAAAATGCAAAGCACCAATTAACATTTAAGATAAAGACTTCACAATTAAGTATCAGAAGAAAGACCTTAAATCCCGTTAACAGGATGCACTAAAGCTGAAGAAAACAATTTGCTTCAAAAAGACCATGCTTCAGATTTTGACTTAGGTATTCTTCTCACTTAATCATTTGTCTCTGCATATCTATTTGGGAACCTGCCTTAAAAGGATGTAAGTGGTTTACATCAAATAGAAGCCAATATCCTAATCTGATGCCAAATCAGCTCCAGAGCCATAGAAACCTCCTTGAAAATGTGTCATGCTCCAACCAAATGCACCAAATAGTAGATAGAGTGCACATTGTCATATAAATTTAAGCCTCATTAATTTTACCACAGCCACTAAGCTAGCCACCAAAATTTGGTCCAAGAAACACAACAACCTAAATGAAGCAAGATTTAGCTCCTCCAAAGTGAGAGATTCACTTTAGAGAAAATGGTGGAGTTAGAACCATTGATTGGAAAATCAATGGTTGATATAGTTTGTTAAATATGTACATTCATATGATCACAATCACAACCAATGATTTTTCAACCAATGACTATAACTCCTCACTTTCCTCAAAAGTGAATCCCTTTCTTTAGAAGAGCTAAATCCAATGAAGCATATCCAAGTGAAAAAACTTCAATGGACTAAAATGAAAAGCTCATATTGCTATACGGACCATCTCACACATATTGATCTAACCCAAACTCATAATGATTAATATATATTAATTTAATAATATTGCTACCTTTAAAACCAGCAGCCATAATGGTGCCAAGGATACCACCATCATTGAGGTCACGTGGTCCAAGTCCATCACCAGCTATTGCTAAGCAACGAAGAACAACATCAATGCAATAATTGTCCCTTGAAGATATAGAAACATTCACCTTCAAAAAATAGATTTTAAGCAAAGTATAAGATAACAATGAATTATGTTAAGATAATAACACATCAAAAGTAAGCTTGGCAAAGAAAGTGCATATAAGAATTATCATCGCAAAATATGACTAAATAGAAACACATTACCCAAACTTGATTACTGACTCAAGCAAATCTTTGAATTGGATCATTTGCTCTTTGGTAAAAAAAACTCCTCATAAAGCAACAAAACTTTCATTCTTTTAATTTACATAAAATCATGTCCCCTTCTCTTTCAGTAAATTCCTTTTTTATTTTTTGTATACAGACTAAGGAGTTCATTAGAAGATGCAGAAAAATAAGCAAGAAAATTAAAGAAAAAGAAGGAAATCATCAAAATAATATGGTCCTCTAAGGGATGTAACTAGCAATGTGAGGTTTACGCTGCTCTTGTTTGTAGCTTGTTGGAGGGAATGCACTCTTAAAGTAGAATAAAATGTTTTAGGATAAAGTAGCTTTTTATGGACTCTTTTGGGTGTTCTGCATATGGTTTCTTTTAGGGAGTTTCCTTGTTTAATAGGCAGTGAAATTGAGAAAGGAGAATGATGCAGCCTGCAGGTTGTTTAGATTTAGGATTGGATGGAAAGGAAAATTATGGAAATAGTTGGGTGGGTATTTGGGAAAGAAGGGTTTGCATGGGAGGAGGACACCTCCTCGGACAGAAAACTGATATAATCAAATTCAAAAGTATAATCCTAAATTGAAAAGAATGTGTTATCTGAATATGCTTCACTGAAACTGTTCTGAATTTGTTGAAAATTACATATTGCAGACCTAATATGTATCTAGAGCTGACCCAATATAAATTCTGTTGAAACTATAGGGCTTTCATATAGAGGAAGAAAAGGGAAAAATCAGAATAATAAAATCACATTGATATTGTTGTGAAGGATGTGATACAAAATACAAACAAAGTAGTAACCACTAATACTAGACTCTAAAGCCTAATTAAATACGGAAACAAATCATGAAATATAACAAAATATGGAAACCACTCTAAAGAGATCATCCAAAATACTCTAAAATACTGTAAGATATAATGTTGATAATTATGAGATATTTTTTAAATATTTTAACACTTCCCCTCAAGCTAAAGCTTACTAAGTAATTCAACATGAATGAATAGTTTAAGCTTTCAATGATTGAACATACATACCATTAGTTGTCGATTTAAGACAACCTCATCACCAGCAGAAGAGTAGAGGGCACTCATCAGTGTAGTGCATACAGTGGCATCTGGACACAAACACTCTCCAGATGGCAGGCAGAGCATCGCAGTTGCATGAAGTTCAAGAAAAACAGGTTCAGCAGATTCATATATCTGATCAATAGAAGCCAACCATGGTGTTTCTTTTCCTATATAAAGAAGGAAAATTGCAAATATCAGTGGCTAACATATCAATTTACTAACTCAATTCAAAAACACAGAAACAGAAGTTTCATGATTGATGCATTGCTAAAAAATTATTCGGACATTTTTCTCACAGCATGGTTTCTCTGCAAGGTTATAAACTAAACTCACTTTCTAGCAGTGAAAGAGACACATTCAGTGTTTCCTTAGCCGCTGAAATGGCCCTTTCCTTTTCCTCTACTGACAACTCAGAGACAGGAACTTCTGCACTCTCTAATTCAATTTTGAGCCAATTGCGGTAGGTTGCATCACAGGAGTAATACTCACGCTAGCAAAGTGCATAGTGAATATAAATATTAAGTATTAATATCAAGCCAGAAATGATGTGATTGAGGTTTAATAACTAAATTGGACAAGTGTAGTGTAGCATACCCAGTCTTGGAACTCCCTCAGATCCTCAAAACATTATAATCCTCAGAGGACTCAAGAGTTTCCGCAAGTTGTTTCAACGGTTCAGCAAGAAAACCAAGTGCTGTGTGGGCACCTATAGGCATTGCTGGGACTCTCCACATAGAAATCAAGGCAAACTCCCTGAAGAGTATGTTGCTATGTGCAGAGGGAAAAAGAGTCAAATTTCAGAATAAGGAGCAAAATGAAACACCAAGAGCAAAAAATGCAGGAATGCATTAAATTTTCTGTATAGTAAAACATATATGCACCAACAGCCAACAGGACTGGAAAGATCAGGTTCTTATTTAAACCTAGGAAATTCAAATATTCATTTTCCAAAATGCAACAACAAAACAAAAACCTCTTTTCATTAGGTGGGGCCAAATGCAGAATACAAAATGAGAATAGGACTTCAACACTAACAAGATATGGCAAACATTTGTACAATAATTATAGGGTGAAAGTTCAAACCCTCCCAGGTTTCATCACTTTCAATTGTTTCACCTTCACAAGCACAATTTATCAAAAAATTCAATATGATGGGCAGCATATAATAACATACATCACTTACCTATGTACCAATGCTCGGAGTAGAAGTTTTTTACTAACATCTTTGACATTAGTAATTGTGGATGGTGGTGTAAAGCAAAGCCACTGGAGTACTTTAGCTTTTTGAAGACTCTGCAGTCTGTGCTGTTCTGCAATATCCGACAGGTTATCATATTTGCCAACCTTGATCTCTCGAGATCTCAACAAAACTCTGTTCCAAATAGATTTATTACGAAATGAAATAGCCTCATATGTACAGGAGAATTTTTCAAGTAAAAATTTCATATATTCTAAATAAAAAGCCTCCATACCTCTCAATTATGTCTTCAAAATTGCCCTTTGAATCATCCATAGAAGAAAATGGTAAATATTCCATAGCAGAAAGGAATATCTTGTATTTGACATGTATGCTGTTGAATTAAACAAACACCACAGTAGTTACGAAACCACAATAGAAATAGACAAAAAAAAAAAAAAAAATCCTTGACTGAATATGAAGAGAGCAAGGAGAAAGATCTCTCCTCCAAGGGTTTCCCTTTTCACAACTGAGTACTTGCTCAGTTCTCTCAAAACATAATTCCCTGAATGATCCCCCTACATTTACTCCCCCATATTTATTTATCTAACTGATCACCTCTAGCTAACTGTTCTAACTATCTAAACAAACTCAGCTGTCTTCCCTTTATTCTCCCAAGCAAATACCCTTCTTCTGTCCTATTTTATGGGTGGTGTATAACGCCATCATATCGTTATTCACTCAGCAGTCAGAACTTTTTTTGTTCACCTCTTGTGGTACAGGCTTGCTTTCGTATCCCTGTATGGGTTTCAACTCATGGCCTTATTTAAGTGGTTTCATTTAACCATTATGTAAAGGGACTGGTTTGCTGTTTCGACGGGATACTCTTTATTGTCTGTTGCTTTATCTGCTTTAGAAGGATCTCCCACCCACAATTTTGAATTAATCAACAAATGTTAAAACATAATAGATATATGCTGATTTTTCCTATAAATTGACCTATCAAAGCATTAGTTCATACTTGTCAGTTGCCAACTTCTATATTATATTACCAGTTCACATGATCCTCTGACATGATATAATTTTACTTTCCAGCAAACAACCAAAGTAGTTCTCTGGAGGTAATTACCGAACATACAACAAATACAGAGATTACAATCTGAATAAAGTAGAGAATAAGAGAAAAAGTGAGAAAGAGGAGAGAATTTCTGATGTATTGATATGTGAATTGGTATCAGTGAAAATCTTAACCAGTACAGTTTGAGAACTCATATTTATAGGCTATCGCTAACAATAGTTCTGTTAGACCTTAACAGAAACTGTTGTAACTAATCTAACTGTTATAACACCGGCTGACTAAACACTTAATTACACAATACAAATACACATCACTTAACAAACAGATAACCATAATGCCAAGATACACTAAAACAATCACATCAGAAAAATGTAATAAGATCCTCAAATAGACAGTGACACGATTATTGCATAAAAAAGGATATCCGGAAGGAGAGAATCAAGGATACCTGCTGTTCAGCCTAAGTTCCATCATGTGAACAAAGAGGTCTATGCAACGGTGACGTGCAAGCTGAGAAGCATATATGCCCACCAACTCCTCATGCTCCTTTGAAAAGAGAAACAGGGCATACCTAATTTTTTTCCAATTAAATAAATGAATATAGTGAAGCAATTTTTCATTCAATACATAAAATTAGTCAGCTCCCATCATATACTTCAAATCATGTCAACACAAAGTCACAAACTAGAAAGGCATGCAATAAGAAGGAAAGGTTAGGCAATCTTCTAAGGACAGAGTGGCATCTTTAATTTTTGACACTCTTTTCCCTCTAATAATATTATTCAAGAGAAAAAGAGTGAGAATTTCATATAAAAGTACTTACATGTGTAGAATATGATCACCGACACTCAGAATCTTGTCCCTGAAGGCACCCTTCATTTCCTCAGCAAGTAAATATCTAAGCACTAGGACTAGATGTGCACCAAATCGTATCATTTGGGGATCTCCATGAGGCCTATGAGAAAGCACAGAGAGTTTTGGGAAATAGTTAGGTTTAGATACAGGGTTAGGCCGTGATGTATATAATAAGATGAAGGATTTAGAGGAAGGTCATCTTGTCATTTGAGAAATTATTGGGGACTTTAGGCATTGGGCGGAGCAGACCCTCAAAGTTCTGCAGTGCTATTCTTTAATCAGGGAGATTATCCCTATTCTTTCTAATAAAAATACCACCTTCTATCAATCATACTTACAAAAAAAAAAAGATTGAAGATTAACATTGTCTATAATATATCCATTATTCCCTTACCAGCTCAAAGTAATCCCACACGTTAATATTATAACAAGAAGAAATCACAATAAAAAAAATAAAAGAACATAACTACTAAGAAAAGATATATCTAAAGTTTACAGCAATACTATTTAAAAAAAAAAAGGTTTACTGATGTGCATGTTTCTAAATGTGGCATTGCAGGACCCCATTTGGGTAGTTATTGGAATGAACATCTAAAAATTGTTTCACTGTTTGAATTGTATCGAGAGGGAAAATGAGAGAAAGTGGAGGAAAAATTCAGAGAAAAATAGAGCAGAGAACTTGTAATTGTGTCTTTCATTACGATTAACTATCAATGAACTACATAGATACAACAGTATTTATAGGAAGTGGAGTACAGTAGCTTCTAGAGAAAGTTGACAACTAATAACTGAATAACAGAATTCAGTTATCAGTTGTATTACAACAGAAAAAAGAAACTAGGCTATGGCTAACAACAGTTCTGTTTGATCTTAATAGAAAATGTTCTAACTAACCTAACTATTATAATAGCAGCTGACTAAAGACTTATTTGCACAATATACACACAATGGAATAACACTCTACTTGACATTCATAAAAAGACTTTTACCAGGTGCATCTGGAGAGACACAGAATCATGAATTGGGAAAAGCAGTAACAACACTTACCTAAATACATTCCCATCATCATCTGACGGTGCTATCCAAGACCATATAAGGTCTAGTACACTTGGTATGTCCCCTAGCATTAAAGTCATCTGTCAGACAATGTACACCTTAGGACATTAGTAAAATATATATATTTATTTAAGGAGATAAAGAGAACACGAAGTAGCATTTTATTCTCTCTCTGTACCCAAAGTGGTTGCAACATTGTGTTTCTTTTCTTTAATTAAATAAAAAGTAAAAAAAGAATTAATTAAGGTCCAAATTATCATTCCTTTTTCTCAAGGTAGTCAAAATCGCAATTTTGATCGTAAAATCGGCTTTGAGCAGCTGGGCGATTTCGTTCCTACCAAAAATCGGACAGGGCCTGGATCGGTGGAATCGCAGAGGAAAATCGTGAAATCGGTGGGATCGTGCGATCCACCGATCCCACTAAACCCGGAAAACTTACACGACCCGCGTCCTGACCCGGCTTTTGACTCGTTTCTGCTTGCCAAACAACCCTAATGCAATGCGTTTCTGCCTCTGCTATGTGCGACCCTCTCTCTCTCGCACTCTCCCTCTGTTCCGTGCTGCTGTGTGCGGCCCTCTCTATCTCGCACTCTCCCTCTGTTCCGCGGCTGCTTCTACTCACCCATGCTGCTGCTGTGCGTGTCTGCATCTGGTCTCTGTTCCGGCGTCTCTATCTGCTCTTCCCTCTGCTTCTGTTTGCTGTTGCTCTACTCTGCTACTGCAATGGCTTCTTAGTCTGCTTATGAAATCTCTCTCTTGCATGTCTGGATGTTTATATGCTATTGCTGGCTTAAAAATATATTATTCTCTAGCACGTGTCATGATGCTTAATTACCCAGTTGTTGACAGAATGAAAACAAAATGAAAATAAATTATTTTAAATTTTTAATATGTTAATAACTATTCTCTTATTTTATTTTTATTTTATTATGTATATACATGGAAAAGGAAAAAGAACATATCTGCTATTATATGTATTTTAAATTTAAGTTTAGGAAAGTGTTTGTTGTGATTTGAATTTTTTCTTATTTATGCTTTAATATATGCATATATATATATATGAATTTATATGCATATATATAAACATTAAGTGATTTTTGTAGGATCTTACGATCCGAGTTACGATCCCACGATTTACGATCTTTGAACCCCTTGCCGATCTTTAGTAAGATCTCGATTTTAACTACCTTGCTTTTTCTTATTACAGCTGAAATTCTCTAAAATGTTTAAATATGAAATAATTTTAAAAAATCATGACAAAAAATTCCAACAAAGCAATAATTTTTTAATATAAATACCTGAATTTGTCGCTGTTGCTCCTTGCATTGCCGGGTAACAGTTTCATGGATCATTTCCCTAAAATGGAAACAACAGAATTGTAATAGATAACAACATAAGAAAAACTACAGATGTGATAACAATTATACAGCTACCCTGAATGAAGTTTTTGAAGAAGAGATGAAAGTTGCCGTGGTTGCTGATTCAAAACTTGAATTGGCCAATTTTCATGACCATTCGAAAGCTCAAAGGATCCATCAACATGTCCAGGGCTTCCGTCAATTACATCTCCAAGAGTTTTAAGTTGATTAACTGCCCCTGGGAGTGATCGAGTGACTTCCAAGTCTACCTGCACATCTAGCCAAGACCTTGCCATTGCCCAGCATGCTGACTGAAAATGTAAGTGTTACACTAATCAAGTTTCCAACAATGACAGTGGGATGGAAGAAATAATAAACATATAAGTTTTACAGACTTTATCGGGGAGTGATACAAATTAGAATCTAACATAATGGAAGTATGGAACCTTACACTCTGGAATTGTTGACAGTTGTTAGAATTAATCACATGCTAATTTTAATTAGTAACAGCTAAGCTGTACAATCCCTAATTAGGATTAGATTTAGCAATTATAATCATTTGTATTTATTGCATACATATTATAAATACAGCCTTGTGTGGTCTGAGTTAGACACACAGGAATTCAAATTCAACATGGTATCAGAGCAGTACCATCCACCCTGACCTGTCTCATCGCTTATCCGCTGCCGAGTTCCACGTATGAAACTTTGTTCAGGTTCAAACCCTTTTCAGTCGTTGACACCATTGTCCAGTTGCTGCTAGTGCCGTCAATCGCTCTCCTCCACCGTGTAGTCTTTTCCGACGCATTTTCGACATTTTCCGGACGTTTTCCTCTATCTCAGCCGCTGCCATCGACGATTCAGACCAGCGACCACACCACTAGAGTTGCCCCTCTGACGGCGTTTTGACGCGCCCGCACGCACCCTATCTTCGTCGGTGCATTTCCTGCTCCCAACCGTCGTCTATCATGTGTGGCGGCGCGTCCGGCCACCTTTACGGCCCATCTCACCGCCGCCGAACTCCCCCCGCCATCCTCTATCCCGATCTAGGCATCGTTTGTCTTGTTCATGTCCGGTACAAGGGGTCCTTTCTATTTTTGATGCATTTTCTCTCTCTTGTTTGTTGTTACCCATAATTTTTCAAAATCTAAAAAAGTATCTTGAGGCTACCCAGAGCAATCTTCCTGGCCCCGTGGCTTTCCCAATGCAATCTACCTACCTAGCCCCATGGCTTCCCAGTGCAATTTACCTGATTCCACGACTTTCCCAGTGTACTCAATCTGGCTCTTAATTCATTATCTTCAATTTTGTTAATATGGATATATTCGAACAAGCTTAAAACTTAGTAAGTTTTAGCTTGAGGAGGAGTGTTAGAATTAATCACATGCTATTTTTAATTAGTAACAACTAAGTTGTACAATCCCTAATTAGCTGCTAATTAGGATTAGATTTAGCAATTATAATCATTTGTATTTATTGCAAACATATTATAAATACAGCCTTGTGTGGTATGAGTTAGACACACGGGAATTCAAATTCAACAATAGTAAAGCTATGAAAGGAAGAAGGAAATAGAGACATGGGAAAGCATCTCTAAAAGAGAAAAACCCAATGGCCCTCCCAAAATTTACCATAAGATTAAGAACCGTTACTCACTTTAAGTTCATTACTTAATTACTGATATTCCTTCAAATTTTAATGTCCAAGTTTTCATTATGAATTTAGTAGTAATAGAAGTGCAATCCTAAAAGATTAGGATTCTAATTTCTAATACTAATTTTTGTAAAATAAGATAAATAAAACCATTTAAACACTTGTAAAGCTATCTATTAGACAGAATAGTCAATTGCTCACAATAGTGCTGCATGGGCTGAGGCTGCTGCATGGTGCCTGATATCACACATTTTTTCAACAGTCATAATATGATTCATGAAATAAATCCACATTTTCCCTGTTTACTGAGCTTTCTAACCCTCTTTTTATAACATTTTTGTGATTTCCCCTCCATATTTGGCATTAGAGGCATTATAAGGTTTAAAACCTTTCTTCCCCAATCATTCACACAAATAACATTTGAAAGTTGAGGTCTTTCCAAAACAAACCACAACCCACTGCTCACCAGCATCATTTCTGACCAAGTCCAGTGTTTTCCAGCACACCCACTGCTCACCCTGTCACCAGCAGATCTCTGTTCACACCCTCTCCGTTCCAAAAAACTAACAAGTCTCTCTTCAATGTTGGTTGTGTTGTGTTCTTCACACTCACAAGCTCTCTGTGTTCAATTTTGCTTCTGTATTATGTTGTGTTTCTTCACACTCACACTCTCTCTGTTCTGTTTTTTTATAACTATTTCCATCATCTGGCTTTTGTATGGAGATTGTGTTTAGACTTTTGATCATTATGGATATGTCTTTAATTCAGCAAAAGTCACTAAGGAGAGATCGTGAGCCATGGTTTGGATTTTGGTGGTAGTCAAGTTCAGTGAACTCAAGACAATGGAAGGAAGAAACTATACTCAAGGTGGTTACCATAGCTCTAATACCATGTTGAAATTATGGGGAAGAAATATAAGAATATCATTTATTGTGCTTATGAAATACAAGACGTTATACTTATTTATAGCCCTAAACTACTAAATAGGAAATAAGCAAAGATAATCAATCAACATAGGAAATAAAGAAAGACAATATACTGCAGATATTGACACTTCTTACACCAAATATTTAGCTGCAATAATGCGCTAACAGCGACCATTCTTCTATCTGCTATCCCACAATAGCATTTTTGGGGTCGGCCACTCACCACACCGCTATGTGGGATTGATAACTATACTCTTAGATGAATAACCAGTTTTATAAATTATCGCAAATTCTTTGTTCAGTTGTCACAATTGTGTCTTTGCACATCAGTATGGATCTAGAAGGTATTTCCTCAAGGATTTTTGCATGAATGGATGAAAACTTATGCAATAAATAAAATTTAACAAAAAAGTAAAAGAAAAAGACCTCCCAGTCTGTGCAGAGTGGAAGCATCCGTTTTAGATTGCTACACTGTGCTGCATACACAGCTGCTTCATATTTTCCACCTAGCTCTGCTATTTTCTGCAAAATAAAGGTACAGATAATAAGTTTCATATTTTTGTAAATAAAAAAATAGTTTTTGAAAAGACCACAACACTAGAACAACCTCGCCAGCAAGTAAAAAAGTCTAAAATTTATAAAATTCAATAATGGAAAAAAATGGTTAAAAACAGGAGGGCAGCAACTCAAGGACTTCACAGAAGGAACTTTTAGCAGACAAGCAAGGTTGTATATTAAAAATGTTTTAGGAAGAAGCTATTCAGAGATATCCATGTTTTCAGAGAAACATCTGCGGCATTCCACGCTCCATTTCATATTAAAAACTTTTAAACAGAAAAACTGGAGAGGGGGGCATTTGTCAATAAATAAGTTAACAACACAAACATCAATGAAACAACATCAAGAACATTGCTTGATCAGTGTAACATACAACACTACCTCTGATGCACAATATGAAGCCCATTTCCAAAGATGCCATTGATGACCAATGCCACTTTCAAATTCAACAGCTTGCAAAGTTCTATTTTTACCATTCTTCACCAGAGCTTCAACAGAAGGAAACTGGTTCAAACCTCCAAAAGGGCATAGAGAAGCAGCTCTCCATGGCTGCCAGAATATTAAGATATTAATAGCAAGACTTAGGAGGTCAATAAACTTATCATTTTCAAAGTTATGCTCACCTGTCCAGCAGACCGGCAAAGTCCACATGCCTCTTCTATTCTTCCAGCCCTTAAAAGAGTCCACACATCTTCTAGAAGAGATTCATCTTGTTTCTAAGCCAAAAAGAAAAAAGTCACTGACATTCTAGATTATAATAGGACTAGGAGTGTGCATGCACTAACTCATCTATTTCATCATCAATAACTATCAGAAAAGTACATTCTAAAGCAAGTGCAGGTTCTTGAAACTTATCATCCAACCATAAACATAAATAGGTAGCAGGATTTTTATATAACCAAGAAACAGAAAAGTGTTTTAATAGAAAGAGATAGAAAAGGGAACAATAAGGAAAAAAGATAAAGAAATAAATCAAAGCATAACAAATAAATCATAACAGTAACACCTTCCTACTATCTGAGCAGAGTGCCACAAACTGAACAGCACACCATCATTTCCTCACTTAATAATCACCCCACAAATATTCCTTAGTTAACATAAAATTAAAAAAAAAAGGTTTGAATTCAAAGGAAACTGAAGATTGTCCAAAAAAACCTACTCTAAACGTACCAAGGGGCCAGGTAATGTAGAATAAGTTATTGCTGGAAGTAGAACAAGATAATACACATGTTGAGGGAAAGAGACTGAATGTGGTTTTATTTTTTCTCAGTGTAGCTTTTAAACCACCTACATATCATTGGCATTATTCTAATAAAGTGATCCAGAGAAAGTGAGGGACTTGACCTTAAAGGAGCTTATTGACTTGATAACAGACCTTATTGACCCTTTTATCAATTTTAAGAACAAGAGAGAAATTGGAAGTAAGATTTGCAAGAATGGAGAAGGCTGAAAACTTATCATAAATTGATGCTGTCTGAGAACTTCGATAACAGACTCCACTTGTTGCTTCCAGAGAAGAAAATTCTTCTCATCAAAAAGCACAGAAATGGAGTCAAGAAGGTAACCGATGTATAAGATGGATAAGTTTTTCCATCTGATGTAACTTAAAAAATCACGTGTTTCAATAAGGTTAATTTTGTGAGTACAGCAGAAATGTAAATATCAATTACAAAACCGATGTATTACAACAGATACATCCAAACCTAGCATAAATTTGCTGAGTTATCTGTATTCTGTACAGATAACACAATCTGGTTATTAAAAATAAACGATGCATCAGAAACATAATTTATGCATGATCAATCAATGAGCATACTTGGGAAATTAAATTTCAATGGTCAAATTTATGACATTTTAAGCAACTTCCAGGGTATTAATTATGCTTATGTAAATTAAAATTCAATTATTCTAAAGCTGAATACACGAGAGAAATAAATTAGCTTATCCATTAATATAGATTACCGCCACAACAAAGTGGTAGCTGTAAAAGAATTGCAAAGTAATCAAGTGTAAAGTACTTTGTCATCAGGCAAAAGATTTGCATTTTCACGAGTTGGAGCATCAAAGTCCAGGTGATGAACAACGTTCATGTCAGATGTTCCTTTCTTTAGGTAACGTTGAGTGTGATGCCAAACTCCACTGCTGGGGAGATAGCTACCAACATGAGATCCACGCACCTGCATAAATGTAGGAGGAATCCAAAATGACCAAAACAGTAACATTTAATCAAACAAGAGTGTGGATGCAGATAAGGCAAAGCAATAATGCAATATAAACTATGAAATGGGGATAGTGCGGGTTTAACTCAAGGAAAAATATGCACCCTTTCACTTTAAAAGCCATTAACCTATGCAGTGCATCAGGTGTGATGTTATAGTTATTTTTATTGGATTCCTAATTGAAGCAATTAGGCATGTAATATCATACCATTCATGTGTCACCTACTAGCTTAAGCTTTTGGGAGAGTTGGTTCTTAATATGGTATCATAGCCTCTATGTTCAAGTAGTCTAGAGTTTGATCGCTTTTGCCTCCATTCTTCTAATAATAAAAAATTTGATCTTATGCATTGTCAACGCTTCAAGCCCAAAAGGCTCTAGCATGAAAGCGTGTGCTAGACTGCTAGAAATACGATATAAAACTATTTATGTGTCTTCAACTAATAGCATAAACTTTTGGGAGAGTTAGTTCATGACAGAAGCATACATACACACAAATGTACATACATATATATGGGTAGGCATCAAATTACTCCACTTAATAACTTTTTATAAAATACAGATTTAACAAATCCAATCATTAAAAAATGTGATATTAACATGTTGAACACACACCAATTTTTAGATAAATTAGACATTCACAGGTATATAATCTTATAGTCAATATTTCCTTATATTTTAATAAGTATATTATATGTTAAAATATATTTCGAAATGCAATGTCAATTAGTTTTGTTGGTGTGAACCACAAGTATCCTCCCAGGGAGCCAATCCTACTTGAGCCGGAAACATCCACATCATGGTAGGGCTAGCTCTCCCAGCGAATGGTTTTTCCATACGCAACACTCGAATCTAAGACCTTGCTTAAGGAAAATCAAGCATGCACCACTTAAACCAACCACCCGTTATATAAATTTTTGTAAACTTGATCTTTGTATATAGTTCATTCAATCCAATCCAACGGTTGGATTGATAAAATTCAACATTCATAAAAAGTTATTAAGTGGAGTAACTTTGACAAGAGTTACTCTTGAAGTAACTTGATCCCCAAAACTCTAATTTAGTTCAAAACAATGGTAATTAGTGTCAACCATATGATTTATGTAGGCAGATGAAATGAAGGAAAACTTCAAGTGTAATTTGTGACGGAAAAGTACCACTCAAGCTTAAAAGGAAATTTTACAGCACAACTATAAGACCTACAATGTTGTATGGTTCTAATTTATGGGTGGTAAAGAGCCAACAAGAAAGTAAGCTCAATGTTGCAGGGATAAAAATGTTATGATGGATAAGTGGTCATATAAGACAAGATAGGATTAGCAATGAAATCATAACAGAAAATCAGGGTAACTCCCATTGTACAATAGATGGTAGAATCTCATCTTGGGTGATTTGAGCATGTATGGAGAAGACCTGTAGAACCACCGATAAGGAGGATAGACCAAATAGTGGATGGTCCAATAATTAGAAGTAGAGAGAGACCAAGGAAAACTATAAGACAAACAATTAAGAGAAATTTGGATTTAAATGGTCTATCAATAGACATGATTCTTGATGGGAGATTAAGAGATCATTTGATCCATTTAGACAGCTCTACCTAGTGGGAAAGGCTTTGATTGTTGTTGTTGTAATGTGTGTTTTTTACTTTCAAGTCTTTCATGCATTTGGTTGGAGTAGAATGCTTGCATTTTCAAGGGCTTTTCTATGCCCACAAAGGAGAAAATGTTTCCAATATGCAAAGCAACTGGGTAGTCTGGTGGCATTACTTTTCTTCCTTTTCACATTCCATATTGTTTCTTGAGTCTGCATCTTCATCTCTTTCTAGTTGTATTTCCTTGTTATTAAAAATTAGCAAAAACAGTATCATACAGCCTTAAGGTGATTAAATTTTTACTGATGGCATCATTTAAAAAAAAACATAACATGCTATTTGTGAACAAATCAACTTTTCATGCTGAAAATATAGAAAAAATAATACCTTTGCTTCCAAGTCCAGTGCTTTAGAAGCTAAACCTTCTAGCCACTGGACTATCCGAAGGCACAATTGAGCTGTATGGTCCTCCGCAACAAACTCACAAGCCACTACATGTGAGGTTTCTGATACCTGTTAGAAGTGTATAGATTTAATAAGTCTATTCCAAGGATATGGGGGAGAGATTATGTGGTCACATAAAGTAGCACCAGACACACATATTACCAGTATTTGCTCTTTAGATAGTTCTTCAGTCACTGAAAAAAAGGGAAAAAAAATGTCAGAGAAAAAAGCTAAAAAAATCAACATATAGGGCATAAAAAAATTCCAAAGAAAAGAGAAGAAATGAAGAGTGGGAAGATGGGCTTAAGCTGCAGAGCCACTCCATTACATGTATCTACTATAATTATTCACGTAGTATTTTTAAAGAAACTTACAGACCATTTGAACATGGGGGAAATGACTTCCTCCAGAGCAAACTTTGATATTTATTTAATTTAACTTGTGGTGAGTTAGTTAGTGCAAATAGGTTCTCCTAACACGCTAACTATATCTCAATTTTGAGATGAAGATGGCATTCAATCCCATATTGAGTTTTCCACATATTTTAAATTTAAAAGTATGACGATCAACATGTGTATCCAAGACATTGGTAGAAATGAGTTTGTTAATGAGAATGATGTAGGTTGGTAAAATGAAGGAAGAAACAAGCTTGAAAAACCAGACATCATAGCAGAATCAAGGATAGAGACATAATTAATACTTAAAAACCCGGACATCTAAGGTTAGAGATATATTTCCTTTGCCATAAAGAAACCACAAGAGAGACCATGTTGCTGCCTCATCAAGCAGGAGCTGAGCCTTCTGCCTCATTAATTTGTCCTCAACAACTCGATGCCTTATATTCAAACCATACCTATAGAAGAAAGGCCACAATCATATTACAACCAAAGCAGTTTTGTAATGGACAAAAACACACAGTATACATCTTCAGTTTATCCACCATTCAGTGTAGTTTAAAAGTTCAGGTTAATTCTCATATTTCCCTCATAGACTGAGAATTTCTTAAGGAAAAGAAGAGAAGCATAGGAGGAGGACAAAGAATCCTCTTAAACACCCAAGACAGCAAAGAAAAGAAGTGTGTACTGACAACCATAACAAAATTTCATCTTTTAACTCACAGCAAATAATGATTTTACACTTCAAATTTACCGCAACAACCATTTTATACAAATTCTTATCTTTTTTAGAAAAAATATAAGGAGAAAGACCTTCTTCAGTGGATCTCGTGTTTTTGTTTAGTTCATGCCATTTCCGAAATTCTTTCAACATTGATTTTTCATTTTTTACCAATTTCATGCAATCCTTTTGTATGTCATCCGTCTTTTTTCAAGTATAGCAACAAAACGGCAGCAGCAGTCGTGACAATAAGAAGAAAATAACAACAGTATATATCCTAGTTTTTAGGGAAATTCATAGACCTATACCCCTACGGAACTTAAGCGTCAAATGAGAAGTTAGCTCACTGGATCCAGGCATCCAGCTACACTTTAACCTCGATTTAGGACACACAATATATTTTATTAACTATTTTATTTTGACTAGGAACAGTAGTATACAGAAATGCATAGCTTCAGACCAGTCCAAGGCACCACTAACAACATCAGGAAATAAAAAACACAAAGTGATTCATAATTTTTTAATATTAAAAAATCCATTGAAAGAGAGAAGTAGGGCAAAGATGTGGAGGACATGAAATCTTCTTAAAACATTCAAATAACAATGAAAACAGCCAAGAAGGAGAAGGAGAAGGAGAAGGAGACCCAAACAAGCTCTCCAGTTTCTCTACAAAATCATCATCAAAACAACCCTTTAATATGCAGAAAATCCTCTAGAGAACCACAGTAAACCTACAACTCATAATAAATAAATAAATTAAATAAATAAACAAATAACAAAGTCTAAACACAGCTGCAACAACGTAAAATGAACGAAACAATGACTTCAGGTCTCTCAATCCCCAAGACAACAGACACAAATGTCAAGATATAGAGCCTTATGTAAACCATAAGAATAAAGTAATGATATTACTTATATGTATATACATCATGAATGTTGGCATCATAAAACTTTCTACGCAGATATTTAAGCTGACTAATAGCAAACAAACCTGATAGACTCTGAAACATTTCGACATGCATTCTCGAATCTTAGTATCAGATCAGGAATAGGCATCAGTCCTGTAAAAAAATTGCAACAGAATCGAAATTACACTATTCCTTCTTTTTTCTGAGAAAGATTCAATAAAAGTACTTGCACCAAGGGTACTTAACCATGACCTCAAGATCCATTCTTCTGGAATGGGGGCTAAACTAATATGTTCAGAAAATATGGAGACGAGTTCTTTTCTTTTCCCTTTGTTAGAAGGTTTTATTACTAACAGGCAAACAAAGTGTCTTCTCCTTAAAGCTTCAACCATTATGCTACAGCAAATTTCAAAGAAATGAAAACAATCTTTCTGGGAACTGACGAACTGTGGTATATAAATAAATATACTTGCAGTACCTTGCAAAGCAGAATCAAGCAGAGATGCAAATAAAGTAAAGATTGTTTCAGCACCATCTGCCATTGAGTCATCCTCTTGCTTACAAGCCTTTAATGAGTGGCGTACAGAGTCAAAACCAGCATCCACACCAGGGACACCAGGAATATCAGCAGATAACCTCCTTCTAGAGGAATATGGTGTCTTCTCTTCCGAGTAATCAGCATCAAGACCCTCAACCTCTTGTTTAATATTTTCAAGAACGAGTGCTGCATTAGTAGGACTATGGATGTTTTGCCCATCATATAACAGCCCCGTTTCACTTAATTTGGAAGCCGAATTGTCTTGTTGGATTGAGGCACCTGAAGATGAGTGCCTCTTCCTGCAAAAATTGCATCATAGAAAGTTGACAAAGAAAATTATAAAACGCAATAAAACCTAATCAGGAAATTGATTGATCTGTAGTTAAAAAGAATGCCAGGTCAAAGTAATAGAGAAGATCATCAAGTTCTCTCACTCCAAAAATGGTGCAAAACTATCTTCCATATGACATCAAACACACCAACCCTCCATCATAAATAGGACATTCCAGTCAAGTAAGGCGACCACAACAATTCTAGGGGAATTTCACAGCTTCATATCAGGAAGTCAACCAATGCTACCACCACATTAAAAGACCAGCATTACTAGGATTATTACAAGCTTCATTCAATATCGATGCAGCATTAATAATTACTGGGATAGGTCCTGCAACCCTAACCTCACTTTTTTTTTACAGAACTTCTATAAACAAAAACAAGAACAAAAAGCACTTAACTATTTCAAGTGGTTAGATTTGCTTCATGGCAAAAAAGAATACTAATAACGCGAGTTCCTGATTCGAAACTTTGCCCTTTCTGTTTGTCTAATTGATGAACTTAAACCTTCATTCAGTCATCCGGGCATAAACCCTAAATGCACAAAACCCAGGACCCTCCGATGCAAAAGTAAAACAAATGATTATGGTTCATATGGTGGTGAGCAGTATTGGAGTTAAAAATTCAAGAATGACATAGAGAGATTGAGATACGTATGAAAATGGAGGAATGGGATGGAGGAGAGAGTGAGGTTATTACCCGTATCTGCGGAACTGCTGTCGAGTGGTGAGGTCTTGGGGGTCGAAGTAACAGGGATTGGTATCCATTGCCATTTCGTCTTCCATTCGGATTCGGATTCCAGCTGAGCTTAAACTCCCAACACGGGTTTTTCAGCGCGGGAAGGTCCTGCTTCTGCTTGAGGTTTGATGTCTTTCGTTAAACCCTTGGCCCAGGCGCGTCAATTTCACGCTTCCCACTTCTCATCCACGCGCCAACCTTTTCAAATAAAGGCTCGAACGGTAGAAGACCCATCGAACCCTAATTTTTTTATTTACTTTTGTTTTTTTGGTTACATTTTATTTACTTTTGTTTATGATTTAATTTAATAATAAATTAAAAAATAAACATTATAAATCATTCTCAAATTATTATTATTATTCTCTCTAATTTAGTTCTCAAATAGAAAAATTTGAAAATAGTTCTCCTACTTTTCCCATTCTTTTACGTTAGTAAACTTGTGAATATTTCTGAGAAAGTAAATTTAGAATATAATTTTCTCATATTTTATCTAATTTTTTAAAAAAATAATTTTGGGCATTATTGATTCCTAATAAAGTAGTTTACTCATGCTTTAATTATTTTTTATTTTCATAGTGAGAAGTGAAAATCTTATATTCCAATGGAAATGAAATATATTTTTAAAATTACTTCTCGAGTAAACTAGTAAATTGGTCTCGGACTCTGCGGGGACCATGCAGTTTCGTCCCTGACTTTGCTAAAATAGCATTTTAGTCCCTTTGTTAAAAACATGTGCACTTTAGTCCTTATTTCATTAAAAAACATGCACTTTAGTCTTTCACTTTATTAAAAAATATGCATTTTGGGGACTAAAGTGCATGTGTTTTTTACAAGTACGGACTAAAGTGTTATTTTAGCAAAGGTAGAGACGAAATTGCATGGTCCCCGCAGAGTCAGGGACCGATTTGCTAGTTTACTCTTTTAAAAGTTTTAAAGTGAATTAATTTAAAAAATATTATCAAGAATAATATATGCATGTCAGACATAAATATAAATTGTACTCCAAAATAACATTCATAATAATAGAATTCACGGGGACATTATTTTCATTAATATGATTTTTTATACCTTGAAACAAATTCATCATAGGACAAAAGAAGAAAAATAAGAGAACAATTGAAGGATGAGGAAAAACTCAAGATCTACTTTTTAGTATTTTTTTCTTGAAGATTAGGTTAAAGAAAAGATTGTTCGGGGTTTATTTTGAGGAATTATTTATTTAAGTTGTTTTATTGAACCACTTCAATTTTTACATATTTAATTTTTGGGTTGAAATGTGTTTTTAGTCCTTATGTAAAATCAATTAATTTTACTTTTAGTTTTGACTTTTTTTTAAAGCATCCTCCCAATTTTTTTAATTTGAAAATAGTCCTTACCATGACAAGTGGGGTTCCACGTGTTGATGTGTCACGATATTGCCCTACTCAGCATCCTACAATGTCCAACTCATCATCTTACTCATCATCATACCTAATTCATACCTTCATCTTCCCTTTTCCCCTATTTCTTCTTTTCCCGCGTACCATTTATGCACATTCTCGAACCTCTCTCACACACTCTTCTTTGCATTCTTCTCCCCTTTTCAAATCTCCTTAACACGTAGCAATGCTAATTGAATCTATTCGCCCCTCTCCCTAAATTAGCTTGAACGTGACGAGTTGGGTTTCAAGCTAACGTGATTTTCTTGCTTCCGTAAAGCTCTTTTACAAATGGTGAACAAACTAGCCCGGATCAACAAGTATGAGTTGAATTTAAAACAGTGCATCGTAAAAACAATGGTTATCAAAATCGGGCCAGACCGGCCGGTTCAACCGGTATCTGATCCATACAACCCTAAAACCAGCTGGTTTCAAAACTGGTCAAGAACCGGTGCCAGAAAACCGGTTAAACCGACCACTTTAAAAAAATCAATTTTTTTTTGTTTTTGATTTTTTATTTCATTTAAAATATTTTTAAGATAAATAAAAATAACTTTTTAAGAATTACACATAAATTATTATTATTTGGTCAATTGTTATGAATTTTTTTATCATATAATACATATAATAAAATCTTTTATATTAATTTATAATCTTATATATCTTGGTTTCTTATAATTTTATCTTATTTTATTACTTAGAAAATATTATATAATATTAAAAAATATATTTAATTATTACCGGTTCGACCACGGTTGAACCACTGAACCGTGAACTAGTACCTTCATTGGTTCAATTATCGGTCCGATTTTAAAAACATTGGTAAAAACGTAACATGAAAAATTAAAATACTTGTTTTATGCCGATTTGTTTTGTTATCGTGATTGAATTGTACAAAGGTTCTGCTGGTTCTATATGATGATGAAGGAAATATTTCTTAGCCTGCCAAGAATTTTGTCAAACAATGTTTGAATAAATCCTTTTAAGTGAGGAAATATTTCTTAGCATGTAGTAGATTGATAAGTGCCAAAGATTAGGTTATTTTCATATAGAAATATGGCACTTATGGGTTAATTGCATTAATTCTTTAGTTGATTTCCTCCAAATTCTAGAACTTTTAAGTTAAGCAGTAATATCCGAGTGTTGGTTTAATTGAAACCTTTTAATCCCAATTTTTGGTGTTTAATTGCAAGAAAAGTTGAAGAGGATTAATCAGGAGCAGAGGAATTGGAGTAGTAAGGAGAAAAGGAGGAATTTAAGTTTCGCTCAAGCAAATTTGGACCAGAGAAGGGGTTTTTGAGGTGTTTAATTCGCTCAAGCGAAATTCGCTTGAGCGAATGGACTTTGCTTCACCATGAAGGATTCCATTCGCTTGAGCTAAAAATTTTGGCTCAAGCGAATATTCACTAATGCAGCAGCACAAAACAAGTTTCAGAAGCAGTTATCGTCAGTTTTCGAACTTTCCGAAAATAGAACGAAGAACGCGAGGAAGAACGAAAGCTGCGGAAGCTTGATCTTTTGTTTTCTCATTTATCTTTATTGGTTGTTAAAGCTACTATGAGTAGCTAATCTTCTCTTCTGGGATTGAATGTAAATCGACTCGAGCTCGAATGTATTCTGGTTATATTTTTATATAGTAAACTTGTTTCTATCGATATTGTTATTTTCGTTCTGCTTATATTTTCTTGATTCCATCTGATCAATAGATTCTAGATTTAGATTTTTAGATTTAACTGGAAAGTATTTCTGAAAATCCGATCTGAACGAAAATAGTCGATATATTGTTATACTAGGAATAGATTTCAATATATCGAATGCTTTTAACACTTGAACTTACTGCTGGATGATCTATTGAATATATGAGGAATCAATATTCAAGGGATTAATCTTATGAATTTTATATTTGAGGAATCAATATAAATGACCATTGTGTATGCATCAATATCGGTAGTCACGAATACTATATATTGATATACAACCAGAATACAGACGAGGGAGATAGATGAAATTCAATCCATGTTTCTCTTACTGATATCTCAAATCAATCTTATACTCTTTTCTACTGTTTGATAGAATTTTACTTTAATTACATATATCAATCACGAAACAAATTTCTCTCTTTTTGTATATATTTACTTTTTGAATTTAGCTATAACCTTAACTGACCTACTCCTCAAGGGATCGACACTCGTACTTCAATTCATTATACTACAGTTGACTATAGGTATGCTTGCCTAGGAGTTAACATAGATCATTTCTTGTTTTTAATTCGAACATCTTGTATAAATTATCGATTAGGTAATAACATAAGTTCTTGAAACGTTCAGATTTACAAATTAATGCAAATCATATCTAGCTTGAGTTTTTATAAGAAATATGGTTGTGCAGTGATATTTTATTGTGCATGTAAGTGGATAAGTGCTTGAGCAAAATCATGGTACAAATATGAAAACTCTCATTTAGTTTGATGTGATTACCGGCTATTGCTCTTAGTTGTTAATAGCTTTGAATTCCATGTTTGATTTAAAGCAATATTTCTGTAAGATCTTATGAAGAAGAATTTGATTTCATAGTTTGATGACCTAATTGCTACTAATATTACCATGGAATTAGGTGGATGATGGTAGGGATATTGGAAGTACTTGTGTGGATTGAGTTGAGCCTTGTTGTTCAATGGTGTTCACCTTGGGAAATGAAAAAAAAGGGAAAAGGAGCGTGTGAAGAAGGAGAAAATAAAAGAGAAAGAAGGAAAGTAAGGAGAAGTGAAGAAAAGCGATGAGGAGGCAGAGGAAGCAGGGGGAGAAGAGAAGAAGAAAGGGGGGAGGAAGAAAAAGATAGGGCTTGGGGACTTGTAGTTGATAATAAGTAGGATAGTGAGTAGAATGTTGAGTAGAGTGATAGTGTGACACATCAACACAAAGAATACCACTTGTCAGGGCAAGGACTATTTTAAAAATTGAGAAGATGTTTTTTTAAAAGAATTATAGGGACTAAAAACAAAACTTGTTAATTTCACAGGGATTAAAAACATATTTTACCTTAAATTTCAATTTTATTTTTTAACACGGGAACCTAAGTCTTAAATTGAATTAATGACATGAAGTTTGAATAATTTTTAGAGTAAACCCTCGATTTATTTTTTTAAAGATGAAGGTAACATTATAATTGCTCTCTAAATATTTCTGTTACTATATTAAACTTTGTTCCAGACCTAGATTCATATCGTAAGGTGTCTTAGGCCATGCAATAAGCGACATCAGGGTTACTACATAAAAGGGATAAAACACATAACAACTAAGTGAAGACACTTAGGAAGAAACATGCTTGAGCATTATGCCATGGAAGTATGCCCAGACATTATGACACTCTAACACTTTTATATTAACCTTTATGACTCTATATGTTCAGATTGCACATTGCTCGAGGTTGGATTGGTTTTCAAGACACTTTTACTTGACGACCAAGGCATAAAGTAGTCACCCTACACACCTGTCACTCTACAAAACTGTCACTCTGCACCTGTCACTTTGCAAAGTTGTCGCTCTGTGCGCCTGTCACTCTACAAAGCTGTCAGCGCATTCCCCAAGGCCAACATTAGTCAACATCAATGACTACTAGCACTTCTCTTGTCTTATGCCACTTGAATATTTATATAATGGGTCTTCTACATAGCATAGAGGGGAGGAGGAAAAATTGAGAGTATAAGTCTCAAGAGACCCATAAACACTAACAACGGTCATTCTAAAACTGCTGAGCGTGTTTAGATAGCTGAGCGTACTCTAATATCCCGTTCATCCCTTATGAAGAACCATGATATAACCATCTATTCTCCACCAAGTCTCATAAGTCAGAGGTCTTTTCCACTTCCATCTTCACTCACCTCTCAAGTTTACGAACCTCCGTTTATCTTCTCATTTATCTTTATTCTTCATTATATATATTTTTAGGATTTAATTAATATACACTATCAGTGTAAAATAATTTTACACAGACAACCAATGGTGTGTCACCACATCATTTAATGAATGTGACACCTCATGTGTCATTAAATTTAATAAATGACGTGGCAGCACATCATTGGATGTCTATGTAAATTTTTTTTACACTAACTGTGTATATATATGTTAAACTCATATTTTTATCATTATCACCACAAATGAGGCTGAAACAAACTTTAAAGTTTAAGTGTCATTGTACTAAATTTTTTAAACAAATTTTCAGGGGACTTCATCCTCCAAACACACATAATTGTCACTAAAATTTGTCCACACAAAAAAAAGCGATGACATAAAAACATGAATTTGATAACAATTTTGTATTTTTTAATACTCGGTGTTGTGAAATTTTTCTTAGAAAAATTAAGTCTGTGTTTATTTTTAGGTTTGTAAACACATAAACATAAATTTATTCTACTATAGCAATTGATGCTTTTCTATTTTAATGCATTGAAATATTTATAAACACAATGTATTGGTGTATATATTCACACGAATTTTGAAGTTGCGTTACAGTTTTAGTGTGTATTTATGTATATATTCACACAAATTATATTTTTAAATATTTATAATATTCTAAATAGCAATCATCAATACTAACACATGTTAGTTTTGATCTCATGATATTTTTCTAAATATAAACATCTTATTTCTCAATTGCAGTTATCATAAATAAAATAATCTCTTAAAATTTAAATAGAAAAAATTATTAACAACATAATTTAATTTTAATGTATCATGTATATTAAAAAAAATCAATATTATTAGTCTTTTATATCACCTAGACAATTTGATTAAGAAAAGTCTGGTATGACCTAGTAATAAAGTAATCACAAAACCAAAAGAATTTTATTTATAAAGTAAAAGAAATCCACGTACTCACACACATGGTAAGTTGTAATCCAGCAACTGCACACAAGACAGGGATCATTATCCCAACGTTTATCCCCTCAGCTGCTTACCAAAACAACAACCTCTGCAGCTGCAATGGCGGTGGTGGTCCGTTGCTCCTGCTTCCTCTCTCGTCCTCACTTCCCTCATCCTCCATTCTGCGCCAACAACACCAAGCTCCACCTTCCTGGTTAGTTTTCTGCACCCACTTCTATTGGCCTTCAAAAATCATGACTTTCATCATTCTGGGATTTGGAGACAATATTTTTGTTGACCCATGTTTCTGTTACTGGGAAATCTCTGGTTAAATTTTAGGTTTTTAAGATTTTGGTACAAATTTTATGATTTTAGCATTTAGGTCATCAGCCAAACACTGTATCAGAATAATGATAATGTGTGGTTCAAATTATTATAAGACAGTGATACTTACATGGGATTGAACTTCTTGAATGATTTAGGAAAATTACCATGTCTTTCTTTGAAAATGAACAAGATTGTGCCACTATTTAAAGATACGTTTGATGGGTCTTCTGAAATTCCAAGTATGCTGAACTGCTCAAAGTGTAAGGTATGATGGTGAGTCACGGCATTTCTGCCGCTATGCACAGCCCTTTGATTTTGTATCATGATTTATGTACTTTTAAGTTTTTACTATAAATGTGTTAGTGCAACTAAAGTTTTAGTAGAATTTTTATTGTGAAATATGGAAATTTTATGATCCTTGTCTAAACTCCTGCTTTGGAAATTGTTTAAGTGTGGATATTGTTTTGTAAGGTTGGGGCATTGCTCCTGTCACTATTTTTTACTGGAATCATGTTTGGTAGAAGTGATAGATAAGAAGAGAAGAGAGAAAAGTGATAGATGTGATGAGTGATGTGTCAAGTAGAGGGAGGTAGAGAGAGATGGAGGGGGTCAAATAGATGGTGACACTATCAGGGTGTTTATAAATCAGGATTGTTTTTACTAGGTTCTCTTAATTTTATGTTGCTATTGTCTTCACAAAACATTGTTTTTTGACATTTTTTTCTTTAACTTCTGACTTCTTATTGAAATTGTTTGCCTTGCCAGGAAGACATGCACCAAAGGTTCCCATCATCAATATTTCTTGCGAGCAATATTTTGATGTTCTCTATGCCTTGTAAAGCTTTGGCTGAAACATGTGAGGCTGATAACTCATTTTTCAATATGCCGATACTGCTAGTAGTAGCCCTCATTGGAGCCACTGTAGGAGGTAAGGTACTATGAGATTCTTTATACAGTTAAATTAGCTCACGAATGTTTGTAAATGAAGGGCTTGGAGAGTATAACTTAATTTTGTTGCAACATATTTTTGTGGAATTAATTTTTATTTGTCAAATTAGTTCATCTTATACATTTTGAGGGAGTAGCATATTACTTAAATATATGTAGTCCGCAACTAAAAATCTTAAAATACATGAGGCAAGTAAGTTAAGAGATTTAACTATGTGAAGCATAGCTCAATGTGTTTACTTGTTAAGTTGCCTTTGAGGTTTTAATATACTATAAAACATGTTTTAATTTATTGGAAAGGAAGCACAGATCATATACGCAGAAACTTTTACAATTAGAAAACGAAAAAAGAGGGGGGTGGGTTCAGAGATCCTCTTTTAAGAAGGAAAAATAGAAAAGAAACTACGGGAAATAGAAAAACATCAACTTGAGAGATATATGTAGAAAACCTTTTCTTAAGCCTTAATGTGACAGACTGACAGAAATATGAGTTGGTTGAAATTTGGAGGAAATAAAAGAAGTTGGGGAAAATGGTGGCTTGTGTTCTTGAATATCTGATTTCTGCATATCACAAGTTAGTAACTTGTGCTTTTTCTGAAGTGTGGTAGATGTGTTTCATAAGTACTTTTATGGATAAGTGATATATTGTCCTTTTCTTGAATTCATTTGATCATATTACAGGGTTGCTTGCTCGACAAAGGAGAGGAGAATTACAGAAAGTAAATGAGCAACTACTCCAGATCAATGCAGCTTTAAGGAAGCAAGCCAAAATTGAGTCCTATGCACCTACCTTGAGTTATGCTCCCATTGGTAGTGGTAGGATACTTGATAATGAAATTATTGTTGACCCAAAGAAACAGGAGCTAATTTCTAAGTTAAAAAGTGGAAAGAACTTTCTAAGGAATCAACAGCCAGATAAAGCATTCACAGAGTTTAAGACTGCACTTGAGATTGCCCAGAATCTGAAGGATCCTATTGAGGAGAAAAAGGCAGCTAGAGGTCTAGGTTTGTAATCTTTCCTATTTTGCTTATTAATGTGTGTTGTGTTTTCTAATAGGCTTCCACACAATCAACTTGAGATGTGTGTGTTTTAAATGAGTGAAGAATTTTAAAAGGAGCTCCATGAACACAGTTTAAATATTGCATATTACAGGAGCCTCATTGCAAAGACAGGGAAAGTACCGAGATGCTATTAAATACCATTCCATGGTTTTGGCCATATCTGATAGAGAAGGAGAGGATTCTGGGAACACAGAAGCTTTTGGAGCAATAGCTGATTGTTACACTGAGCTTGGAGACCTTGAGAAAGCAGGGCAGTTCTATGACAAGTATATTGCAAGGCTGGAAAAGGACTAATATTGACATTTCATAAAAGAAATTAAAATCCACTGTACAACTCCTAGATTTTCCCCTTGGCTTGTCACCATCTTTTGCATGCGGATTTTTTTTTTTTTTTACCTTCCTAATTCGTGTTCCCTGAGTTCACCATTTATTTATATTAAGCTGTTATTGTGATTGCTAAGTTAATATTATTTCACAGCCAAATCCTTTGCAGAAAGGGGCTTTACTTGTTTTAAGAGTAAATTACAAAATTGGTCCACGAAGGAAGTGACCGAATTTTCAGTAGTTTCTGAATGATTTTTAATCTCATCAATGGTTCCAGATGTTATATGATTGGTTAGCTAGCTCATTGGCTATTTGGCTTCCTTTTCTTTGTTAACTAAAATTTCTCGAGATGAAGCACACATCCGTGATTAATCAACATCTTTCTTAGTCCATCGGGCCATTGCTATTCTCACCTTTTTTGCTATTCTCACCCCCATATTATTGGAAAATTGTTAATCCCACAAGTGCCCTCCAGTAAATTATTTAAAACATTATTCCTTTTTCCCTCTCACTCACGCACGGTTCGCAGAAGCTTAGAAGGCACGACATGAAGCTCCTCGTTTTCTCACCATTGACGCATGGCGAAGGAGGTTTGTGAAGGAGATTCACTCAACAACGTTGATCCGATCATCAATCAGGTACATTTTGAACCTCTCATTATTGGGTTTTTGTGCAAAGGGGGGTTTAACAATGGCGGATGGAGGCGGGGAGAAGGTCAGCCACTCTCCGGACGAGGATGTCCAGAGTTTGTTTCGTAAGGACCGGACAATGGTGTCCGGTGCCATCGATGGACGCCAATGTCCGGATGAAGAGTGGATGGACAATAGTGTCCGGTGGGTTCGACGGACCCCGTTGTCCGGATGAAGCGTGGACGGATAATATACGGACGCGTGTGTCCGGACGTCTATAAGGACACATGTGTCCGGACGTACATACGGACGTCCGTGTCCGGACGTCAAAACAGACACACATGCTCGGACGCCCATGTCCGGATGACATGTTTAACATTCTTAATAAGTATTATACGAACATAGGTGTCCGTATCTTATATATTCCCTGGAAAACAATTAATTCATACGGACCAAGGTGTCCGTATGAGTTAATTTTTTTTTTTAAATTTGGTTCTTTTTGTTTAATTGTGATTTTCCTATAGTATGGTTAAGAAAAAAGGTGCAAGAGGTGAGGATGGTTCACCAGCAGAGGTCGAGGTGATGCACAAGAGCGAATCTGACCTACTGCATCTGCCCGAGCACGTAGAGGGCGACAACCTGAGCAACCTGTGCAGCAGGATGTCCCAGCACCCACAGAGGAAGTGCCGCAACAAGTTGTTTATGAGGGAGGTCCTCGGGATACCTTTTTGTTGAGGTCATATGAGTCTCACGTTGCACGACATTTGTGGTCGGGTGAGGTAGGTAAATTTATAATTATTAAGTTAAGTGTAAATGTCCATTAATTTATCTAGAAAGTAAAATAATGATTTTTTATGTTTGGTACAGGATAGGGGGACGTTAAAGGTAATCACCCACGGGAGGAAACTGAGAAGGCCAGAGAATGATTATGTCAGAGACATTGTGGATGACTCTGGTCTAGGACCACTAGTAGAGGGTACCCACTCACTTGTTGACAGGAGTTTGTTGTCTGCGTTTGTAGAGAGATGGCACAAAGATACATCCAGCTTTCATCTGCCAGTGGGTGAGATGACCATCACACTGGATGATGTGAACAACTTACTTCATATACCGGTACATGGTAGGTTCTTCTTCTTGCCATCTTTGGGTAAGGATGAAGCGAAGGAATTGTTGGTCACATTACTTGGGGTCTCATATAGTGACACACATGAGGAGATAGAATACACTCGGGGCCCTAGTGTTAAGCTCAGTTGGCTTCGTAGCGTGTATGAGAACAAGGTGGAGGAGAACCGTTTGTCATATACAGCAAATTAAAACCAAACACATTAATCTATGTTAAAAAAACATGGGTGGATTTTGAAGAACATGGATGAAGAAAAGTTATCACCTATTTTTTTGTGTATATCCATGTAAAAGGTATTTTCTAAGGAAAAATAATCAGTATCCGATTGATTAATTAGTAGTTAAAAACAGGAAGAATCAATTCTAATTAAATTGATTTTAAATCTTTTCATCGGCCATATTTTATAAATCATACCTCATTCATTTTTTACTATTAATTTTATAAATTTATCAGCATCAATTCTGATCCTAGGTTGAGATTGAAAACCAGGTGGCTGAGTAGAACAACTTTCATGTTGTGAATGCATGGCATTTACATGCTCAAAAATTGAGGGATCCCGCTTAGTAGAATATTTGGACTTGAACTTTCCCTTTACCCCATCTTTAGTCTTAACTTTGTCAGGTGGGGGACACATGGTAGTGGTCTCTGGAAATGCAACTTCCCGCATTTTAGACTTCAACACCACCTTTCCAGAAAGATTAAGTTCTTCGAATCTCCTTAAGACTTCATCACACTCAGGTTGAATTGATAATCCACAACCAGGCCCATCAATGCCCCCATCATTAAATGTTAGTTTCATCCAATGGGTATGAACCTCAATAATAGGAAGTTGGTATCCCATACAAACGTATCTGTCATTAGAAATCCAATTAGTTTAATGCTTAAAGAACGAAGTGCAAGTATATTTAAAGTTATTATTGTTACCGGGCTAGCTGGCATGCGCAAGGTAATCCATGTGTGTTTCTCAAAGTGCAACCACAAGCAGAACTGTCGATACCGACATAGTTAATGCGTTGCTTCTCATCATCAATAAGAGCCAAAGCATTACGAGACACTAAACCTCTCAGTTCATTGTAAAGAGGATTATTGAAACGGTGTTCAACTACCATTATGCTCCTCTGAAATGAAGCTTTAATTTCTGTATGCTGGAGTGTGATCATGTTGTTCATAGCATCCCAACAATTGCACAAGTCACCTCAAGAATCTTGAAGCAAGTTCTTCAACCTTGAGTGAGCACTCTCAACCCTATCAAAACAAAGATTACATTAATCTATTCATCTTTGTACAATGCATTAACAAAACAATAGATAACCAATTTATAAATTTAAATTATAAAACCTGTTAGTTGTGGTCGTGCCTAGATGCATCACTTTATTGATCCATGCATCAACAAACTTTTCTTTATGAGGAATGAGCCAAGTATTTTTCACATAATTCAAGAATAGGCCAAAAGGTAAGCAAATTTGTTCAAAATACGCCAATTGTATCTCAAAATCACTTTCTGTGGAAGAATGCATTAAACTCATCCAAGTATCCATAATATGTTGCCATTCTTGTGTGTGAGACACATAGGTCCTGAATTTTGCCTTCACATTCTTAGTAATATGAAACTAACATAGTACCCGAGTAGCATTAGGAAAAACCTTCTCCACTGCATTCATCAGAGCAATATCCCTATCAGTAACAATAACCTGAGGTGATACATCAGGAAATGGAATCATGGTTTTTAACTTCTCCAACACCCACGTGAAGTTATCTGCTTTTTCTTGTTCCATGTAAGCAAAAGCAACTGAAAATGTCAACTCAGTGGAAGTAACACCAACAACCTCAAGCAATGGCAACATGTATTTGTTGGTTTTGTAAGTGGTGTCAATAATTAACACAATAAAAAATAAGTTTAGCAGCTTCAATGCATCTGGATGTGTCCATACAATGTCTCTAACAACATCTGAGTCCTCATGTCTTCTATGCCAATATACATACTTATCTATTTCCATTAACTTCATCAGGTGTTGCAACTCTGTCCGTGGACCCCTTAGTGATTTTCAACAGGCTTGTCGGGCATTATAAATTTGTTTGATGGTAGTCACATTATCCTTATTGTGCTCATTCAATGTCAATAAGATATTCCTGGGCTTAACCATGTTCTTTGTCATGTCATTCACTAAGGACAACTCATCGACATTTAGACGACCAGCATAGGCATGACCTTCCAAATTTTCTGCTGCCTCATGGTTGTGGTAAGTGATAACCACAAACTACATTTAGTCTCCAACCATCACCTATACTTACTGGTCTCCCTCTCAGCCTGAAAGGACAATCACATTTTTTTGTCCCTGTTACTTTATGGATCAACTAATTCTTGTATGGTTTATACTTTCCACTCCTTTCACAACCCAATACTAGCGTTGTTTTCCGACCATTCCCTCCTACGTTTGACCTCACAATAACCACAACAAAACCATGTGTCATTGTTGTTTCCCGCACCCATTTCAACAATACTTCTCGATTGTCAAATATCTGGTGACAAATAGTTGAATATTAACATCACACATATGAATTAAACATAAGTATGAAGGACTAATAAATTAACTTAACTAACCTCATTCGTTGTAAAAGTATCTGAGTAATCAGTCATCTCCTCCATAGGGTTATCCGTCACATCAAACATCTGCATTAAATTCACATTTCAGTATTTAATTTAATCCTAAACAATATATATATACATATATATTTATTTATTACCTCTACATCATTTTCATAGGCATATTCCGCTCTGAATTCTTCATAAATGTTGTCCCAACAACTTCCTTCCATTACTGCATATTTTTTTAAGTTAAAACAATATCAAAAAATGAAAAAAAATGACAGGGAAGCATACAAGTACGGACAAGCATGTCCGTATGTGGAACTTACCCCAATACGGACACAAGCGTCCGTCAAACTCTCCGGACACAATTGTCCATAAGTTTATCCGGACAAGTGCGTCCATTCCCATGTACGGACACTTTCATCCATATTGCAGTCCGGACAGGTGTGTCCGTCTACATGAAATTTCTACGTACGGACAGCAATGTCCGTATAATCAAAAAAAATTCTTTATTTTTTGTCTGGACAGTTTTGTCCAGATGCTTTTACGGACAAGGTTGTCTGTATATATTCTCGAAAGCCTTACGGACAACGTTGTCCGTATAGTTCACACGGACAAATGTGTCTGTAAATCTTAAAAAATTGTGGTCCTCGTTTCAACTAGCTACTGTCCAACTAAGTGGGTAAAAAATTAGTTATAAAACATTATTAAAAAAACAAACTTACCTTAAATATTGATGAATGTGGCCCTAATAGTTGATCAGAGGAAGTAAATACTTGATTTAGTAGTATATTCAACACTACTTTGTAACATGTGAACAGTACTTGAGAGTTGTTGCTGAACGAAGCCAGGGTTCCACAGTTCATCGAATGAGTATATTATCTAAACCTATAAAGTAAGTTGAAGGGCACTTGTGGGATTTCAAAATTTCCAATAATATATGGGGGTGGGAATAGCAAAAATCCCGGTGTGCATAGCAATGACCTGTCCATTGTGCTCCAATTCTTGTTTGCAAAAAAAAAAAAGCATGAACAATGTTTTCTATTTTCAATTTTTTTTACGTATTTTTTTCCACATTTCCAAGTATAGTGTGGCCTTTTCATACTCAAGTGATACTTCTCGGGTTCGAGTACTATCGATGGAAAAAATCCTCGTTGATAGAATTAGCCTTATTATAATATAGATGTTCTTGGTTGCATGATTGCCTCCTGTTAAATATATGATTTAAATAAAAAACAGTAGTATACGATTTAAATAAAAAAGGTGACAATTTCAGCTGGTCACAACATCATTTTTCAATTTCTCTATTAAAAATATAAGTCTTGTATGTGATGAAGCTTTATAAAAGTAATGAATATAACCATTAGATACAATATTACTTTATTGAATGAATCAAATGCATTATAGATTATCCATTGTGCTGGTGAATTAAAATTTACAATAACAACCATCTTTTTTTATAACTCTCAAGTCTCAATTAAAAAAAGAAATTCATTATGATACCAAAGAAGGTGGGTTAGAATCAATGTTTTAAAAATCGAATTGTCAATTAAATTGGTGAAGACACTAGGTCACAGTTCAATGGTTGAATCGTGGTTGAACCATGGTCGAACCAATTTTATTAAATAAATAAATATTTAAAACATTATATAACATTTTAATTAATAAAATAACACAAAATTATAAGAAATTAGGATATATCAAGTTGTAAACTCTAGGGATATCAACGGGGCGGGTAGTGCCTACCCGTATAAATACCCGTTAAAATTAACAGGTACCCATACGGGTAACGGGTATCCGCGGGTACCCATTAATGTTTAAGAATTTAAATTTTATAAAAAGAAAGAGAGAAAATGTTACATAATATAATATATTATAATATCATACTATATATATAAATAATCATTATATAATACCATTACGTGTTAATATATTAAAAATATCATCATGAATAAAATAATATAAAATAAATTATATTTCATCATAAAATAATAAAAAATCCTAATATTAAAATATATTTAATAGAAAAATACATTTTAATGTATATGCGGGTACCCGCGGGGCGGGTAGTATAATATCCGTCCCCACCCATTATATAAATATGCGGGTACCCATTGCGGGTATATCCACGGGTACGAGTTTTTTGACACCCCTAATAAACTCCTTGAAATAATCTTATTATAAAATTTATAAAACAAAAATAATAATTGGTAAAATAATAAATATCTATATATAATTCTTAAATATATGTCTTTATTAAAATTATTTTAAATTAAATAAAAATTTGGATCGGACCGCCGGTATGGTTAGGATAAAAACCATGCCATCACTAAAAAATTTGACAACCTCACCGGCACCATCAACTCAACCCTTACGAACACGATGTGTACCTTTTTTTGGTGTTGTCTAAGGTACACAAGCAAAATACTTATGTACCTGTACACAAATTAATTATAGCCATTAAATATAAGATTATTTAATTGAATGGCTCAGATCAAATATAATGAAACGGTTGCCGATATTGTATGTGAACTGGTTTTTTAATTTACAAAAGAGGGGTTTTGTTTAATCAGAAACAGTTTTGTTGGCACGAATAAGCAAGGAATTTTTCTGCAGCCCATTTCATAGCTTTTTCATCATCTTCTTCGTACCTTCAGGATCTTGAGAAAACATCTATCATATCGTTTCTCCAAACTGGTCTTTCTTTTTTGTTCACATTTGTTGATTGCTTCTCTATATGCTATTTCTTCACTTTGGGCACACAAATCTAAAATCTACCCTTTATTACATTTTGTCTCCTCCTCAAATCAACCTGTACCTTCATCGTCCTTAAAATTCATCTTCGAAAACTTTTTTGCTTCTAGAATTGAATTTTATTAAAACAAATCAAAATTAGAAAAAAGATAAGTAAAATAAAATAAAAAGATTGGTCCTCAGCGGGGACTGGTAGACTTAAACATGAATAAAATTTTTCTTTTCTGCATTTTTTTACCAATAAAGTGCTAGACATCACATATTTTAAAAATCAATATAAAATATTTAAATTTACTGGTAGTGGGGAAAATACCAAGGGTCATCGTGGTGGGGTGGGTGAGCAACGTTTAGGTCCAAAGCTCCTTCATTTCCTCACACTCTCCTTCTTCATCAGTGATTTTTTTTTATCTCTCGCACACCTTTGTTTTTTTGTTTACTTCTTCTTTTATTATTTTGCTTTTTAAGTATCAGGAAGGCTTTTTAATTAGCTTCTGGTTGGGAAAGAGAAACAATGGTGTAGATGACTATGGGGACTGACAATGAGTCCAGATTTTAAATACCCAAAATATGGGATTGATTTGATAGATTCAGAAATGGCGTCGGAATAGATCTGAGACTCTGCGACGGTGGCGGTAGCCATGGTGGAGTCATCGTTGTTTTCCACCGGCGGCAGCGACGGAGTATAAAGAGGCGCAGATCTGGTAGTGCAGTGATCGTTCAGCTGTTCGGCAGCCCCTCCGCAGGACGTTGATATGGAAATTGAGGGTGTGGGGATTAAGGGGTTGGAAACACGCCGGCATGAAGGTCGCCGGAGATCTGGGCGTACAGTGGTGAGAGGGAAGGGAGAAGGAAGAAGATAATGACATTGGCCCTTGGGGAAGAAGAGGGAGAGTGTGTAATTTTTAAGTTTCAGTGTCAGATTCATAAATTGTACAATCTTTAAAAAAAAAATAAAAGTTAGAAAACCTGCAACAACAGGTAAAATAACTTGTGTTGTGCACCTTAGACTTCACCCTTTTTTTTATGTTTTTTCATTCATTTTTTTTTTCTGCGCTCTTATTTAAATAAAATAAGACGTGAAAAATTCAGTCACAAAACTAAATAAAATAAAAGATTCTAAAATCTACCATCATTGAGTGTAAAACCTCCAAGTTAAATTTAAAACAAACAGCCAATATCTTTTTTTCTCTCTATCTCTCTTTATCACATCACTCATCACATTTTACACTTCTCTTTTATTTTTCTTTTATCAAACAATATTTCTCTTAAAAACATTTGTGCCTTCTCTTTTATCATGTTATTCTAGAACAGGAGAATCCAAATCCGATATCTTCGTCTCCTCTAAAATATCTAAAAGTTAAATCGTACTTGCATGACTTAGCGAAACAAAGAAAGATCCGAGAATCACATTTCGTTAGAAATTCTTTTGCTGTTGTTCAGTACTTTATTACTGCATTAATGTTTTACGGTGCAATGCAATGTCATTATTATCCAAGAGAAATTTTCCACGGGAAGGGTCACGTGTTACCACAATGTACCATGAGTAACCAGCAATATTACCACATTACTCTCACTACCAGACTTGGACTCGTGCATTAAAATGAAAATATTAATAAAAAAAAATAAAAGAGACAGTTGATAGGATGATAATGAAGATAAATAAGCATTGCATAATAACACACACCCAAATGGGTGAGAAGGTAGAAAAATGTCTGTGACAGATATCCCCTCTTGAAATCATAAACACTCACTCATCACTACTAATTAGAAAACCGCATACAAGATTACAAACGCATACAAATGTTTGATTGATTGTATTTATCTAAATACGGTAGGGGTAACTACCTCACAACCGTTAAGTAAAAAAAGGAAAAAGAGCTCCCTAGAGTTGAGTTTAACACGAATCAATGCTCATATATAAGGATAGCATTAAACCACATCAAGGGAATTACTGGTAGTACATCATTTGCTGTGCAGCTGCAACATTCTGGAACCCACCATCATATATTGCTTGGCTTGCTCCAATTGCTGCCTGTTTAAGGGGATGTTGGCCTTGAGGATGCATCAAGGTATGGACACCACCCATCTTGCTCATTGCTAGCTGTCGCTCATAGGCCAAAAGATCGGTAGAGAGTCCTGGCAGAGATACAGCAGCAGGTGGGGGAAGAGGATTTGAAGCAGTTCCAGGTGGTGTAGGCTTGCTCCCCCACGAGCACTATATTATTTAACATAAATAACAATGGTGGTCAGATTTACAGTGTATAAAATACCCTGATGGAAATAAAATTATGTGAATACAAGAAATGAATAGGGATCACACCTTAATTTGTTTGCCACAGAGAATCGACTGGGAATTCCCCATCTGAATAGCCAGAGCTGCTTCAGCATGAGTACTGTACCTCACAAAACCAAACCCTTTATCACGCTGAACACGAACCTCCTCTATTACTCCAGCTCCAAGAGAATGGAAGTGGCGATGGAGATCAAGCTGTGTTACCTGCAGAATCACCAAAGGTCATGAAAATTAAAATGACAACTGCAATTTCTGTAAAATTCGAACCATACAGTTCACAAGTAAACAATAACATGTTTTGTTAACAAGAAAATTTTGGAAGCTAAGGTAAAAGAGAGGTAGAGAATAAGACAATAAGCTAAACGAGGTGAAGTTTCAGCAATGAAAATATTGGTTATGGACTTCAAAATATTGCTTGTCACGTCATAATAAGCTTGAAAACTTTTCACCAGAATACAGATAAGCAAAGTTTCTTACCTCTGAACCAAGGTTACCCACATAAACAGTAGTATATTGAGGATTGTTCTCAGGAGCATCACTGTTAGATGTCTCTTTTCCATCTTCTGCAGAAGGATAAAACATGTTGATAAACTCCATCTATTGACTAGGAAAAAAGAATAATTTGCAAATACAACAATGTTTATAAGTTCTATCATCTATAAATCTTTATTTGGTCAAAAGGTAAAAAGATAGCAATAAGATATTAGGAAACACTCAGATCCACCATTAAAACAAGAATTACAGAAGCTAAATGTTAAAATACTTAAATTCAACCATCTCCATCTTTGTTTCAGGAACTACAGTATACTTAACTTACCAGATGAACCATTTGTCAGTTCGACAACACTTTTGGTGTCTGAGTTTTGCTTCTCTTCATTGCCACCAGCACCTTTTGTTGCCCAGTTGCAGCGTATTTGTCTACTTCCAAGCCACTTACCTGAAAGACACAAGTAGGGCATCATTAGCCTCGTAGAATCATGAGCCTCATAGAATCAATCAAACGGTTCATATACCAAAAGTTATACTTCTGAAAAGTCTATAGGACAATTTTTCACCTTGAATTTTTAAAATTAAAATAACTAAATAACATAGAAAATCTACATTGATTAATGCAATAGAATTTCATTTCAAGTGATATTAAATTACAAGTTTTGTTTAGGATTTATCCAAATTGGAAGTGGGTCAAATATAAAAGTTTGCTAAGCCAGTGACAAATTTCTTACCGGTCAAATCATTTATAGCGCTTTGAGCATCCTACAGAAAAGTCCAGAAAGATACAAGTCAAAAAAAGTCATAAAGAGAATTCTTATACCAAAAATAAAGATTTTAAACAATAATGGACCTGTTGATTACGGAATGAGACAAATCCAAATCCCCTTGAACGCCCAGTCTTCTGATCCCACATAACCCTTGCATCTCTAGAACCATAAGAAAGATAAAAATGGTGAGCCAAGCTAAGTCACCAACAAAATTGTATAGCATGTAATGTACAATTATCAAATGGTGGCACAAATATGCCTTTTTTCTATTTAGAATAAATGGAGATTAGTCCAATTTCAAATGCCGAAAATGCATGACTATTTTACTAAGATATCATAAAGAGTAATGAAGCTTACGAACAACTGGGGTAGACAGAAAAGCATGCGAACAACGTAGCATCAGTAACCTCAGGACTGAGATCACCAACAAATATGTTGTAATGGCCTGCAAATTAAAAGAAATATATATTATACACTATCTTCGCCAAAAGTTCCCAAAGGGCCACAGTTTTTTCAAACATAAATATTCATATAGTTTACTTAGAACCAACCTGATGTATCCTCTCTCTGACCACTAGCATATGCCCAGTTAACTTTGATAGGCTGCCCAAATCTGCAAAGCATTGAATTAAAATTAGAGTGCTAACCCAAACCAATCTAAACAACTGTAAAGTACTGCACTTACAGATGCCTTCCATTGAGAGATAATATGGCAAGAGCAGCAGATCTCCGATCAAAATAATGAATGAATCCATAGGATGACTGCATAACAGAGGCACAAGATGTCAGACATAAAGCTCTACTTTCAGCTAGTACTTCAAATCAATGAATTAGACAAAGACATAACTATATTAGAAACATACCTTCTCCTTTCTAAAAAGTTTAACACTTTCAACTAGGCCAGTACCTGCGAAAACTTCTTGCAAAAGCGGCTCAGTTACCTGTGTATGGATGTTCCCCACATACCTGCATTTTCTCAAAGATAAAGAAGCTACAATTTAAAAAAAGAAGAGAAGAAACAAAAAGAATTAGGGTACAAGTAGTTAATTTTAGTCACAAACGCAAGAAGTAACATACAGGTAATGTTTTAGTATGATAGAATTGGTTTTAGCGTGATAAATTATCTACTTAAGTAAAATACAATAGTCAGCAACTCAAATGCATTGAACACCAACCCAAATTTGAAAAGGAGTAAATAAAAGATAAAATTAAAGTGAGAGCACCTAAGCTTGTTTACATCAGGATCATAAAACAAGCAGATGAAAATGAGATATAAAATAGAAAGGTAAAAGGAAGAAAAAAAAAGATGTCTAGAGTCTAGACAAACACTCACACACTGCGGCAAGAACTTGGATCAAAACCAGGAGGCAGATTTCCACTTGGGATTGGTTCAATCTGCAAAATGAAGAAGTGAAAAAGAAAAGAAAAGAAGGGGGCAAATCAAGATAGAAAATTTGTGTATCTACCAATATAGTAGCATTAACAACATTTACTAGGGTGAATGGTGAGGAAGACAGCATACAACCCAACTGATACCGACAAAAAAATTGCTTACAAGTGTTCATAGCTAAGCCAAACAGAAGTAGATGAAAATGAATTCAGTACACCCAACACTTCCAAAACCATGCACATTCTATTACAGACTAGACTAAAGCAGTAATAAAAAAGCCTATAAGACTAACACGGATCTATTGCTACATCAAGCACACCGAACAATAACTCCTAAACCATGCACATTCCATTGCTACATCAAGCACACCAAACAATAACTCCTAAACCATGCAGATTCCTTCCCCAAAGAAACTTCCAAGGAAAACGATACTGTTTATGAAATTGAAATTTATGCACGTCAACTCTCTTTCACCACTTACACTCCAGAGAAGAAATGGTAACACAAAAGGAGGAGGAGAAGTATAGTTCTTGATATATGTCCCTAGCTTAGATTAATGCCACATTAAAGGGACTCTGAGAGGGGCCCTGGGTCATTACTTCAAGGCATGGTTCACAGTTACTCCTTGAAAAACGCCTCTTTGTCATGAGAGCTTAAAACGTTCGGCCACGGTGAAATGCCTTAAACATAATTTGGAAGCCACTGACCACAGCAGACACAAAATACCACATTTTTTTACATTTTAGAACAAAATTCAAGTATATATGCCATTAAAAGAAAAAATGCAACCGAAGAATTTCATTTTTGAAAAACACGTTCCTCTGTTCGTTCGGAGGTACCGCACAAAATTAACAGGTTCAACGGTAACACGAGACCAAACGGTACCTCATGTAAACTGATGCATGAGACAATCTAACTTCAAATTCGTTCTTTCCACAAGACCAAACCACGAAACAGATAGATGCTCACCAAAATCAAACACAAAAAAAGTAATAAAAAAAAAACCGGATAAAATAAAATAAAAAAAATCCCACTAGAAAATAAAAATCTACCACACACCAGCTCCTGCAATTTTTTTTTTTTTAATTTGCAACAAACCCTAGACGTTCCAGCAATCCCCAATATGCATAAATGCAAGGACTCGAAGATCGACACTGCCAAAGGAAGGAAAAACAGAAGAAGATCGAAGAAATGATCGAAAATGGAGAGAAAGGGGTAAGTAGGGGGCCCAACCTGAGGAGGAGGAGCTAGGAGACCGGGGTGATAGAGAGACTGTTGTTGAAGAAGAGCTTGTTGCATCAGAGCTTGCTGTTGCTGCTGCTTCAGCCTGTGATTCTGCATTTTTCCTTCTATTTTTTTTTCTTTTTCTGAGTGAATTTTCCGGGAAAATGGGGTTTTGGTAGAGATTAGGGTTCAAAGGGTCCCAACCCAAGCAATGGCCCTCTCACAGCAGAGGCCTCAGAAAAAACCAGAGGACTCGAGGCAAAACCCCTTCGCCACTATTTATAAAAAAAGTGAATATTTTTATTTTAATGATAATCTCACAGATGCCTTTCTGCACATCCAATCACAGTCTTCTTTTATTAATTTTTAGTAAAAAATTAATAACATGAATTTGTTTATGGTCACTTTTTTTTTTCTTCCTCAATTATGGAATGGGCCAATTATGATGTGGTCATACCCCAGTGACCCAAATAGAAAGTTGGGTACGGGCCTGAGCAAGGTTTAGAAACTGAAATTAATAATCATAATTGACTTTATGGCAAAGAGATGAAGATGTCAATTCTGGCCACAGAAACAATTATGACAAGGAGGAGAGTGGCTTATCACGAATGAGCACATAATTGACTTTCATGGTACTTGGTCTATTGTTACTTATACCCTTGAATGTTTCTAATTTACTATTACTATTTTTTCCTGAAATTACAATAACTAAATAAATGATAATAGTTTATTATATCTAAAAAATTATAAGACATTTATTTTAATTTGAATATTAATATTAATACATTATATTAATTTTACATCTCGTATCTTAACCTTGTAATATTTTATAACTTTTAAACTTTGCTGCATATTAAACGAATCAAGTATACATATCATGTTCTCTATATGTCCTAATACAACACTTTTTTATGATGAGAGAGTTTGTTTATATTATATACTAATTAAAGTAGGAGTTTAATTTATATGCATGGCTAATATAAAAAAGTTTCAATAACATTATTATTCAATGGATCATTGCTCTATTATTAAATAAATATAACATTTCACGACTTGTTAAACTCAAATAATATGATAATATAAAATATTTTACACTATAATGCATATTAATTAAATTCTTAGAGTAATGATAAAGGTGTTCAAAATGTACTTGTTAAAGGAAAAATTAAATGATATTTAATAAAAGTTTAAACATGTAATATATTAAAAATATCAAGTTAGATTTTATTGTGTTTTTTTAATTTATTTCATAAAATTGTTTTATGAAATAAAATATGTCAAAAAATTATTTAATATATTTTGTTTTAAAAATAAGTTTTAAAAGTTTCAACACACCTTTTTTTTTTTTTGTTTTTCTTGGACGAAACTCTTTTAAAAAAAGTCATATATTGATAATGTAAAAATATCAATACAAAGTAACAGGCCCAAGGCCCATAACCAAAATATCTGTAGATTTGATGCTAGATTTGCTTGTACTTTTCTTTCTCATCTCGTATTTGCCCCTTTTCCTTGTTTGCATTGTCTATTCTCTGGTCCTGGTAGGGGCTTTTGTTGTTTTGGGCCTTGGCCTGTTTTCCTTCTTTCAGTAATGCAGCTTCCTGTTGACCAAAAAAAACAAAGAAAATCATTTTTGACCAAAAAAAACAAAGAAAAAACAATCAATTCCTAGATTCGCCATCTCACACTTGTACGGGTTTGAATGGATCTGGATTTGTTGTAATTGGTTGCACCGCAGTTAGTGAAATACGGATCATCCGATGAAGATCGTGTGATTTTGATGTTGAGGTGTGTTTTGAATCTGACTACAACTAGATGTGTCAGTATGGGTTCAGCTCGGTGAGCCAATTCGACCCAATCAAGTTCACCGATAGATTGAGTTTGTAAAAAATAGGCTCACATTTTTTTAGGTCGGAGCAGGTAAATCCACTTAGCCCGCAAGCTAGAGTGTTTTCGAACTGAGTTGGGGAGGGTTGGCTCACTTTTTATTTTTCATTTTAATTTTATATTTTTTAAACTTGTTTTTTATTTAATTTTTCAATTTGATTGGGTTTTTTTAGCATATTTTAATTATTTTATATTTTTTAAATTAGGTGAGTCAACCCACCAACCCGTGGTGGGTCGAACCGATTTAGTATTTTTTTAGCTCACCAACGAAAAGTGAGTCCACCAACTCGACTCACTCTTAACCTAACTCGTAATGAGCCAACTCGGATGAGCCGGATTGCTCACTCTGACACCTCAAACTACAATAACATGGCATTTGAACTATCCAATCTTCACTAGATAGTCAGAATTTGTTGACTGCAATATAGTCAACTACAACAAATTCTGATCTGTCTTTGAACCCTTAATCTCCGCAACTTTGAGATACCATGTCTAGAGCAACTAAGTACATATCAACTTTCAAAAATAGAACAAATCTCCGAAACGCATTCAGACAGACTCAGACTCTCTTATAGTATCTTCCATGATGTGAAGGAGTCTTTGATGTTTCAACTTCATACGAATTACTCTAATGGAAAGGACATAGTGACCAATTTCTGGGAAGGGACTCTTTGTCTGCCATGTTTACCGCAATGTGGGTCGTTCTATTCTCGTCTCTGCCCGTCTAGGTAAATCTGCAATGCTGGAAACAATTTCTTAGTGACAATACATATTACATAATATGAGTGATTTTCCCTTGTTGTATCTCACCTCCGCAAGCCCGAATCAAATCTAGCACACTTTAATAACAATTTTGATGATGAAATAACAGTGGTAGTAGTAATTTTCAGATTTGGTCTTTAAGAAATTTAGGGCGAGGGAATTGTGCCTCAGTCTAAGGCAATGAAAGTCTTCAGACTCAAACATCACTTACAAATGAACTTACATTTACCTCAGTACTCCAATAGATGAGTGAGGGTTTAAACGCGTGTCGTGTCAGGTGCAAAACATTATCTTACTCCACTCGACTAACTCATCGGGGTTAACAATAGTAGTAGTAATAGCGATGGGCCGATGACCATATAAGATAAATGTTATAGCTGATGGCAACCATGAGAAGAGAAAATAAGGATGGTAGAATTAGGCCTTTTATTTTTTTAAAACATAAAAAAAATATATTATATTTTTACCACGCATTTTTTAAATAATTTGTTTTCAAATTTTATTTTTAATTTTCAGTTTAAAAAATATTTTGCAGCAAATGAAGCACGATATAAATAAATTTATAAAACAAATTTTGAAAACTGGACACAAGAGTGTTTCAAACAACCCTTGATAATTTTTTTAATGAATGAATTTCACAAAACCTACCTATTTTGGTAGAATTTCAAACTCTTTAATTTTTTAATTTATAATTACCGAATAAAAATTGCTTGGAAATTTTAAGTTCTTTTGTTAAATGACCAGAGAAGTCATCCAATCTTAAACCATTTTAAATTTTAATTACTATATAAAAAGTAATACTCAATCCAAACACAACCTTAAAATATATATAATAATCTTTCTTTGTATTTGAGTGTGTTTGATTTAATATTAAAATGTAATAAACTCACCTTCTCGTATTAAATATAATTACTGCAGAATGGGGGAAATTACAATAATTTATTAAATAATAATATTTTTATATTTAAAAAAATAATGGACTTATAAAATATCAATGTATTTAAGTATTAATACATTATATTGATATTACATTTTTTAATCTCTAACATGTAGTCAGTAATTTTCAAAATTTATCATATCAACCTATCATTCATATATCCTGATTTATATTTGCTCATTAAATTACACAACACTTCTTTGCATATAAGTTTAATTTATATACTACTTAAGTTAAAGTAATGAATCCGTTCTATCAATATTTTTTTAAAAAAAAATCTCAATTTGAATTAATTTCCTTAAAAGGATTTATTGGAGAAGAAAATAACTTAAATAAAAAAGTAAAATGAATCTTCTCATGTTGAAATTAGTCAAACACATTATTGTTAATATTGTTATTTATATCTTGATAAAATCTTTTAACTATAAAAAAAAGGATTAATTGAAACTCAAGAGGGAAGATTGTTTAATTGTTATGTATACTTCTTTTATTTTGTTTGCCTTCAAGACTATAGACGTATGGCATTGTTAATATTTGACTTAGTATAGAACCAAATAGAACATAGTAATTCATCGATCACTTGTTGCGTTTGATTTATATTGGATCCACATTTCAAACGTAAGTAGATTTAGGTTGAAACTACTCTTATAGTACATGTTTGAGTAAACGTTCACATCCCTCAAACATACGTTTATTGAATCCATCTACTTGTTACTTTTGCATTTGGATGATGCAAGTCCACATCCAAGACCCTTATATAAACATGCCAGCGTTTACCCGGATCCATGTTTGAAACGTGATTTTGGGATATATCAAACACACACTTTTATCGAATCTTGATAAATAATCACTTCACTAATTGATGCATTTTTTAAATTTTATTTATAACCTCAGGAAAAATTATCTTTATATATTTATCTACTTTTAATTAGGGGTGGGAACAGGTCAAACCGCTCGTTAGGGACCTATAGTCTGGCCTGGTCTGGTCAAGTCCATGCAAGACCAATTTATTAAATAGACCAAATAAAAACTTTTTCAAAAGCCTATATAGTTAAACAAACCAGCCTTCAGACCATCGAAAATGTCTTTTTGAGCCTATGAGGCCGACCTATTTAATTAAATATAAATAAAAAATAATATTTTTTATATTTTTATTATTATTATAAAGATTTTTATTATATTGCCTTATAATTATATATTTATTAGATTGTGTAAATATATAAGTATGTTGTCTTACATAAAAAACTCGAGCCTCAAATACATGCTTATGATATATTCAAGTATCTTATTATAAAATATACTTTTAAACAGACTTTAAATAGGTTGGACTCAAACCTCAAAATTAAGTCTATATCAGGTGCAGACAGACTCAAACTTTAAGAAAGCTTAATTCAGCTTGACCTAAACCCTAAACCCTAAATTGGTGAGGAGGGAAATGGGGGGAGATGATTACACTGTACATTTATCTGCAATTTTGTAGTGAAATGGAGAGAAATGTGAAGTGGACAGGTGATAATCGATTTTTATGTATACATAATCGATTATCATGTTACCTAATGTCATAAAGAATCGATTTTCATGTACACATAATCAATTTTTATGTTACTCACTGTCATAAAAAATCGATTTTTAATGTCCCATAATCGATTACTGAGCAAAAAAATCGATTTTTTTAATAATCGATTTTTCATATTTTTTTTCTTTTATTTCACACACATTTCTTTCCTACCAAACAACTTATTTCTCTTCATTCCATACATATTTCTCTCACACCCAACAACCTATTTATCTTCATTTCTCTCTTTTCTATTTCTCTCATTCCCACTTCTCTTCTCTCTATTTCCCTAACTTTTCCTATTTTTCTCCTTCCCACTTCTCTTCTCTCTATTTCCCTATTTTCACCTAAAATAGCATTAAAGTCACGTAAAATGGGACCATGCGCAATTCTTTTTTGTATTTCTCTGACCGTGTTCAATGGGAATTTAAAATTATACTGTGTTATATAGGAAACATTTTTATATTTATTGTGACTTTTTTACAGGGTCGCAATTTGGTACCGTCCCGTTAGAGAGAGTTTTGGTACCTTCTTGTCATTTTTTTTATTGAATAAGTCAAAATTACGTAGGAACAAGTCGTGTACTCCGTCCTAAATTATTTCGAAAACATAAAATAGATTTTAAATGAGACACATGTGTATTGCAAATGAGAATGTGAAAAAATAAGGGAATACAATAAAAAATACATGATAATAGTTATAGGAGGTCAAAAAGTCTTTTCAAAAATTAAAAATACAAATTCTAATAGTTAAATATTGTTTTATAAGTATAAAAATACTAAGATCATTTAAGAAAGTTAAAGAAATTGATTAAATGATCAAAGAAGGTACCAAAACCATCTCTCACGAGAGAGTACCCTAAAATTTCCCCTTTTTATATAGCAAAAAATGCCGGCGTTTATGCAAAGGATTGAATAAACTTGAGCCTAGCATACTACGTTAAGGCGTGAGAAGCCTCTAGGACCGAGGATAAGGCAGCCCCACTGAAGCACTAGAAGCGTCTCTATATGTGTGGACTGTGGAGTTGATGGGCGCTTGTGTTGTGTGCCTCTTGAGCCCAGGCAAATTGATCAATACTTGGTTACTAGTAAAATTTTGCCTGAGCCTTTCTGGAGAATAAGATAAATTCACAGTCGTCAAACGAGGAAGAAAAATCATGTGAAAACAGAATTCAAGATATAAAAATATGACAAAAAAAGAAAAACACATACAACATCTTGCTTTGTGGATTACATAGAGAGAAACAATCAATCCTGGATTAAATATACGTTTTTATCTTTTAAAATATCACAATTTTTATTATAACTTAAATATGAATCAATAGAGTTCAACTCAAAAGACTAATTCATATTAGATTGGAGAATCTAATGACTTAAACATCACGATAAGTGTCTTATTCAATGTGATTCATAGCATTGCCAACCTCTTTAAGAATTGTTCATGATGACTTAACTCTATCGACACTAACAATGATAGCTCTCTCCCTATTCATAAAGTATCGATCATCGATAGGCGAGTGAAGCCACCAAAAAAGGAAAATGGGAAAGGATTACCATCAGATCTTGTCGATAGAGTGAAGTTGTTGACTCACTATGGATATTAGCTCTTAAAGGAGGTGGCAATGTTATAAGATCCACATTGAGTGAAATACAATATCGATTGTGGTGCTGAAGTCAAGGGACTTACTCATCAAATGGACTAATCTTTTTGGTTGATATCTCCTTTTATATATATATATATATATATATATATATATATATATATATATATATATATATATACACACTCAAGTTATAACAATTTTTCTATTTAATGTCCCATTTTCATTTTTTTTCAAATTATCCCCTGTAAATAACTTTTATACTTACCACGTGATCCATTTGTTTATATTTCACCATTACCGATTCATTATTAATTGTGTTTTGGGTCCTTCAAAAATAAGTGTGATTTTTGAACTAGCCCTCCATAAATGATTTCTCTTTATCATATAGCCCCTCAAGTTTCTATGTGCAATGAAGGAACCATTTAATAAAGAAAATAATTTACTGAGGATAAGTTTGAAAAAAATGAACAATTAAATGTATATATCGTGATATTTTGGTCCAACAAATGAATAAAAAGTGTGTTTAGATGGAGAATTTTAAAATTTCAAATCTGTGATAGGAAATGTTGAGTGAATTATAGGTATGAGATAATTGCACATGGTAATCTAAAAAATTAAACATAATAGAAAAATGTTGAGAAATTCTCTCTCAACAGATGATCATTTGAAATATCTCTCATTTGCCATAAAAAATTCTTATATTTGTCTTCTGAAATTCTTTATTTCATTGTTTTAATGCATAAAATTTAGTAATTTCAAATTATTTTATCCAAATACAAGGTAAGAGTTTAATTAATACATACTGACAATATAAAACAATTTTACACTATCGTCAAATAATGTGTTATCACATCATTTAATAAATATGACATTTAATATGTCATTAAACCTATAAATAACGTGACAATGTATTATTGGATGACTAGAGGCGAATCATAATTGGGCCAAAGGGGCCCCCTCAATTTTTTTAAAATTTTTTATACTATATATATATATATTATATTTATATATATTATCGTAAAAAAATAATTATATATATATTGATATTAATATTCATATTAATATTATTATAGTATATCTCATTTGAAAAAATATTTTTATTTATCCATTCTATTTAGAAATTTAATAGAGTATTAATTACCTCTTTCCCCCTTCAGCCTTAATAAGAGAGATAATAAGTGGAGAAAATTAATAATTAAAATAGAGAGGTAAAAAATATATTAGACAAAATACAGTAAATTTAATATAAATTAATTAACACATTTATTATATTTCTTAATTTCAGTGTTTTCATGTAATGCGAATATGGGACAGATAAATAGGAAGGAATGTGATATTGGTCTATTGGGAAAATTTATATAGTGGAAGCCCATATAAAAGAAGATATAGACTATATTTATATAATAAAAAATATATCTACGTAAAAGTTATATCATATAAATTTTATTTTTGTTTCTAAACAAAAATATAATGATAGGTCATTAGAAATTTATATTCTTTATAAATTATAAAATTTTATTAATTTTTTTAGTGATAAAATATTTTATTAAAAATTTAAATAATTAGTTAAATGATTAAATTAGAATAATATAAGTAACTAGTAAAAAGAAAATAATAATTAAAATAATTCATAAAATTTTTAAAATTACTTACATTATATATATATATATTCTAAGTGTTTATCTTAATTCACTATTTTATATTTAATTTATATATAATAATAAAAAAATTTGGTGAATTTTGGAATTAATAAAATTTTATTTTGGTGTGAACTAATTGATTGGGAAAAATTATAATTTTGGCTCCCCTTGCCCATACTTTCTGGTTTCGCCCCCGTGAAAGACAATGTGAAATATTTTTATATTAGTAGTGTCTATCCATAAATCATTTTGTTTAATAATATATGAACACTTTAAATTGCTCTCTCCTTATTTTTAATTGATATATTTAAATAATTTCTATTATTTATTTCTTGTTTAGAAAACTAAAATAACATTAATTATCATGTTGTTAATGATATTATTGTCTTTTACTCAATTGATTAATAAAAATGACAATTATAGTGAGATAAAAGTTAAATATATAAAAAGATATATTAGGAAATTAAAAAATTAATATAAACAAAAATATCAATTATATTTCTTATTTAATGTACTATTATCTTAAACTACACTTTAAAAATAACTAAAGGTTACCTGCATAATATAATAGCATAGCAACCTCATGCCTCCAGACCCTATGTTGATTTCCTTTGCTAAATAAAGTTATAGAGATCAAAATTGAATTCGGAATATCATAAAAAATATTTGTAATGGAAGGAATTTTACAAATTAGGTCTAAATTTAGGTAGTTATTCATAAAAAAAAAAAAAATTATAGATGTGAGTGTGAGTTTCAGTATTATAACATCTAACTCACAAGATAACTACTTGGTATATTATTTTATGTTATAATAAGAATTTTTAAAAAAGAATTTTTATTGAAATTAAATTATATGTTAAATTTTTAATTAATTCTCTATTTTATTTATTTTCCATAAATTATTTTATTACCAACAGAAATTTTTTATTTTCCTAATTTAGATAAGTTTAATATATATATACAGTTAGCATAAAGAAATTTTACATAAACATTCAATAACATATCACCAGATTATTTGATAAAATATGACACTTTATGTGTTACTAAATTTAATAAAATAATGTAATAACACATTATTGAATATTTATGTAAAAAAATTTACACTATACGTATACAGTTTATATACATAAAGAAAAAGACACGAAGGGAAAAGAACATGTGCTATCTAACTAAATATGGTACTACTGATATTTAGGGGGTATAGATGAGGCTTGCCATTAAAAGGGAAAGGGTTTGCATTTGCACTGCACTGCACTGCAGCAGGCGGCACTAGGACACCAGTACACCACAGTCGCGACAAGACAAATCAACTTCCAATGTCAAAGTCGGTGGATGGATGGCGATGCTCATGTTTCCATTCCGCGTGTATCACGTTCCATTAGACCATTAGTGTATGTTGGAGATGTAAAGTATGTTTGGTTTGGAGATGTAACGTGGTAAATTAGTGTATGTTGATGTAACGTGGTAAATTAGTATGGTTAATGTTAGAAATAGTTGCGTTAGGAAATTTAAATTTGAATTTGACCAGTTTTAACGCTACACCAAATGCACACGTATTCTCTCCTTCTTTTACAGGAAATTATCAGTAGCAGAGAGATACACACAATTCATGCGTGTGTCTCATATGGGCATGTGGGACTCGCATTGGTTATATGTATCTCTGTTATTGATAATTTTCAGTAGGGTGTTCAAGACCCGATCCGTCCCTTTGACTCGTCCCAACCCATCCTATTCGGGTCAGGTCTGTTCCTGTTCTACAATAAAGAATAGAATCGAATCGGGTCTCATTTTTTGACCCGACATCGAGTTGAGGACGGGTTCGGGTTCACTTTCGGGTTACCCGACCCGTCCTTCATATACAAATAAAATATGTATTACTTATAATTTTCTATTATGTAAAGTCCTAACCTTATTTTTTCATTTTATTAGATAGGGTTTTTTAGTCTAAATTTCCTTTATTTACTTTGAAAAATACATTATATACATAAAATTATATAGTGATATAATGTTATTCTTGGTATAGTAATGTCCCAAACTTTAAAAAAGTAAAAAATATTGCATACATTATGAGATATTCTATTGTGTACAATATATTTATTAATTGTATGACTTATTTTCTTTTGAACATTGTTATATGATCATTTCAAGATTATATTTAGCTTGTATATCGGGCCAACCCGATCTTGTCCAACTCAGATCGGTCTTACTTAAACCCGCACATCACCGGGTCTCTTCGGGTCTATGGACGGGTTCGGGTCCATAGAATTGACCCGGTAAAAAAAATTAGGGTCGGTCTTACTCGTTTGGTTTGGTGTTGAGAAGGGGTAGAACTCAAGTTTGAACCTTTTAATGCAATTATTTGTAGCATTGAAAATGTGTGTTTATCATGTTTCAATGTTAAACCAAACATAGGTCAAGTGTTTATTTGCTTTGATATTGAAATTGAACAAACTCAAATTTTAATTTCTCAACGCAACTATTTCTAGCATTTTTAATGTGAGTTTACTACGTTTCAATACTAAACCAACCATGCTATAAATACATTTACTCGAATCAATGTCCTTCTTTATTTTTTTTTATTTTATATAGGGTGTTGTTGTGATTTGAATGAACAAATCTTTTTTCAACTTATCCAGACGAGAAGTAGGTACAATATTTTTTTAGCAAGTTATAATCAATATCTGGTCATATATGTTTCACTCACTACTTATACAATATACAAATCAACAAAAGTTGGGTCTTTAAGTATCTTTAAGGGGTTCGACCCCTAACAATATTTATGAAAAAGACTTTGATTGAAGAGATAAAAACTATTTCGGTGATCTCTGTAATTAGAAAGAGATTAATCTCTAACTATTAGTTGGGAAGACCCTTAGTTCATAAAAAAAAACTTTTACAATATACAAATTATTATTATATTTGCATTTTAATAAATAGGACATATTGCTAAATAAAAGTTGTGGAATATTTTTAATTTAAATATAATTTTAAAACATGTCTTTAGTTTTCTTTTTTTACACACTCATTTCCCTCTCCAACGTGGGTGAAATGGGCATGGATCCTCTCCCTGATCCTCTCCCGTACGGGAGAGCACGGGAGAGTGTACAGTCATAATCCAAGGGTTATGAATTTTTATATTAATATTTTATTTTTTATTTAATCCATACAATAACCGATTTTTTTGTAATTGAAGAGAATCCGATTCCGAGTGAAATGCTTATGCTTGCGCTTGATTTGATAACATAGAAATTAGGGGAGAGAGAATTATGTATAATTGTTTGGTAAAGCATAAATGAATGAAATTTCTTTTTTTATTAGTGAAAAAATGTACGGAAATGATATCACAATTCACACATAAAAGAGAACGGGATAAAGACAAATGTTCCATTGTGGTAATTTATTGCACATTTACATATAGTAGCATGGTGATAATTGGAGGAGGGATAAGGATTGCATGCAGTCAAATACAGTGTGGTCACAACAGTCAGATAACTGGAGCCATTAGATGACGATTCGACGGCTTAGATCTAAGTTAAGTTTTTAAATCTTACTTTAATGATACTATGATTAGAGTCGCCCGGTCTTCATCTAATCATTCCAATTAACTGACCGCGGGCAATCCATATCCTAGTGAGAAGGTCTCGGGCCTCCTTTTTTTATTATACAGACTTCTACCTAAAGGAGATATTTATTTATATATATATATATATATATATATATATATATATATTCTCTTTACTATGTTTTTAATCTTTTGTGCTAAATTTCTTTTTTTATTAATAAATTTTAGTAGTAAAAAAATAAATAGGGGTATGCTATTCTTTATCCATAATCTAATTTCTCTCCATCCTATTTATCTTATATCAAATAACCCAAATTTCTTCTCTATTTCTCACTTATCTCTCTTCACTTCATTTCTCTCTTTCCTATTTCTCTCTATACTACCAAACATAACCTTATAAGTTTTTATTAAAAAATTATAATATTTAATTTAATATTACTAATACATTGAATAATATAAGTTTTAATAAACTTTTTTATCAATTATTTTTTTCTGTGTTCTGAAAACCAGACCGGTCGGTCCGACCGGTGAACTGGCTCTGTGTCCAGTCCAAACAAACCTGATAACTGGTGTTGCAGAAAATCAGTCAAAAATCGATAAAACCGGTTGAACCGGTCTTTTTTTTAAAATTCATTTTTTTTATTTTTTATTTAATTTAAAATACTTTTAAGATAAATAAAACATATGTTTAAGAATTACACATAGATATTTATTATTTTATCAATTATTTTTATTTTTTTGTTTTATAAACCTTATAATAAGGTTATTTAAACAAATATAAAACAAATTTATAACTTTATATATCTTAATTTCTTAAAATTTTGTGTTACTTTATTAATTAAAATATATATTTAATTAATACTGATTCGACCACGGTTGAAGCATTAAACTGTGAACCAGTGCCTTCGCGCCGGTTCAATTACCAGTTCGATTTTTAAAACATTTGTTTTTTTAACCAAACTCTAGCAAGACCCTTAAATGAAGCCTACCATGCCTCTCTTGAATACTGCTATGCTTGTTTTCTGTTTTTTTATAAACAAAATAGAGGATTAGGGGTGCTCAACCCATATACAAAGTTACAAACTTAGAACAAAAAATCACCAGGCCTTCAACAAACTAGCGCCAGCTAACGGTACCGGCTTACACAAGCAAACGAAACCAACCTTAGCAGTAACAGAGGAGCTCCGCGGGAAGAACAACAACGCCTCTGGAGGCTTCACCCTCCATGGGAGGATATTCTACCATATTTCATGTGGTTTTTTTCTACTCATAATAAGTGGGTTATCTTTTCTCTATAATGAGAGTTTTCTTTTTACATTTCATCCTCCTTCGTCCACCCCCTTACCACCTCTCCCTTTTGTGTTTTCCAGCCACCACCACCATATCCTCCACCCTCCCTTCCTCTAGAGAATTGTTTTTTTTCTCCCTCCCTTTTATTTCATTACCGTTCTGCTGTTCAAGGGTTCTGAATGGGCTGCCAGCTCTCTTAGCACTTTGCAGCACTAATTTACTTAGATTTGTTGTATTTTATACATTTCTACTAATAGAGCTCGATTTTGCAGCATTATTTTACGTAGTCTAGTTGCAGTTAATGATGTAGATATTTCTGCTTTAAGTTGCTTTTGGACATGTGCCCATCCGGAAGGAATGCAAAAAAGTAAAAGGAAGAAAAATTCAATTCTCTTTCAGAATTTCTTTCTAATAGGAGACTATGTTTTTATTTAGGACTGCTAAATTATTTAGATCTATGAGTATTTGTGCATGTTTTGTTATTTTGATTTGTATTGCACTGCTGTGGTACTCTTTATTTAGCATCCTACAAACATTGTAAATGTCGTTTAACATCTATTAATGAATGATTTTTTTTTTTAAAAAAAAAGGTACCAACTTGTTTTTTCGTTTATCCAAAGCATAATCACGTTTTATTTTGCAAAAAAAAAAAAAAAAAAAAAAAAAATCACTTTCAACCACTCATCGTCACATTGTGGTTTTTATGTCCAAAACGAAGACGCAACTACAAGTTGCTTTTGCATTGAATATTGGTTTCGCCCTTTGTTTTCTCGTGTTAGTTTTTTTTTTTTTTTTTAATCTCAAATTTTTTAACATCTTGATGTCCTGTGTTTTGTATGGTTCAGAATACACCTTATGTTCCTTTTTAATATAATTCTGCCTAACAAAAAAGAAATCTCCAAAAAAATTTGTAAATGCAAATATAAATAATACCTTGCACCAGCTTTTAAATTTTTTTTAGTATCAATACACCTCATTTAAAATAGTATGAAAATTAATCTCTTTGATAATTAAAGATGTACATGTAAATTTAATCAACATTATCTAAATAATAATATTTATTATGTCAGAAGTCATTTTTAAATAAATAATAATAAACATAAATTAACACTTCAATAAAAAATTATTTTTAACCAAAAACAAGTTTTTGAATTTTTTTCATCCAAAATCATAATACAAACTCTAAATCGCCACTGACACATTTTCTCCAACATAAGTTTTGTTGTGAATTTAAAGAGTATTTCAAAACCTTTCTAAAACTCAAGTTCCACATTGCTTGGAGTAAAGCATGTTTGAGTGCTTATATATTAAAGTGTGATTAGATCTTTCAAACAATTTGTGAAAGGCTTGGGCTCGCGCGCATGAGAACGGGTCTTGGTGGCTCGGTTTAGTGCAAATTGGTGGATTTGCTCCCCAGCACGTGATATTGGGCCTCACATTTCTTTTGCTCCGGCTCCATTTAAAATATTTTTTGAACCTTGAATTTTATTTTTTAAACCTAATTTTGATGTTTATCCAGAAACGGCCAATATTCCAAAGATTATTTTTGACTTGGTCTTCCTACTATTTTGCTGATAACCGCCCACTATCTGGTGCATCCTTATCCTATTTTGAAATGCCCACTATCTGGTGCATCCTTATCCTCTTTCGAAATTTAACTATAGATACAAAGTTAGTCTATCAGATTTTACTCACTTCCTACCTCTCATCCTACATTTGAGAGCCATAATGCATCTTCCTACTCCTCTTCTCTTCTCTGCTCTACTCTACTGACAATTGATACTGTTCTGATGCCTCGTTGCTTCCGGGAAGGGGCTGTTAAATCCTGGGGGTTACGCATTCCGTGAAATAACCCGTAAGGACAACGTATACCTGCGCGTCTCAGCCTTTGGTTCTTCGTCTTTTTCAGGTTCATCATCGATTGGCGTTAACAATCTTAAGGGTTATTAATTATGTCTTCTACCAACAACGCCAGTCCAAACAATGGAGATGTCGAGACTAATCCTACTCCTACTTAGGGGTGTTCACATCCAATCCAATCTAATGCAAACCGCATAAATCGAACCGAAAAAACCGAAAACCGAATCAAACCGAAATCCAAAAAACGAAAACCGCAAAAAAATCAAATTTTTTTATTGGATTGGATTGGATTGGTTTTCAGATCCTATGTTGAAAACCAATCCAATCCAATCCAAACCGAACTTATATATACATATATTATTACTTATAAAATAATCATATATTTATACTTGTATACGTATATATTTATAAAATATTTATACAAATATATATTTTATGATTTTATTATCTAATATCATGTTAACATTTCTATAAATATATCATTGTAAAATTAGTTTTAAATTAGTTTTCATATCTCATGTCCTTCTTTTCATATAATTTTATATTTATTTTAATAAATGTAAGTTCCAATAAAAAATGTTTACTATTATTTCATAATTTTATCACTTTTATCTAATATTTATTGTTTCTTTAAAAAATCGAAAACCAATCCAATCCAATTTAAATTGGATCGGATTTGAAAAAATATCAAAATTGATTGGATGATAAAATAATAAAATCGCAATGATTGGATCGGATGAATTTTTGCTCAAAATCGATCCAAACCGAACCGCGAACACCCCTACTCCTACTCATCTCTCTGCTCTTCCTATCCATTACGCCAAACCGTTCCCAGACATCTCCAAGATCGAAGTCTTCACAGGTCAAAATTATCACAGATGCTAAGAGCGACTGTACAACATCCTTGACATGCACGGAGTGACTGGTGCTCTCACCGATCCCAAACCATCTAAGATAGCGGACGCTGCGGTCATTGAAAACTGGAATACTGCAAACAAGGTATGCCGTCAAACTATTCTCAGTACCTTATCTAACAATCTTTTCTATGTGTATTGCTCATACAAGGAGGCGAAGAAAATCTGGGAGTCCATAAATCTAAAAATACACGGCTAAAGATGTTGGGAAGCAGAAATTCGTCGTCGGCAACTACTACAGGTGGGAGATGATCGAAGACAAGGACATCAAGGTCCAAATCAATGAGTATCATAAACTGCTCGAGGATCTCAAGGGAGAAAATATTGAGTTACAAGACGAATTCGTAGTGGGAATCTTGATCGAGAAGCTGCCTGCATCCTGGAATGATTACAAACAACAACTCAAACATAAACACAAGCAACTGTCTCTCACAGATTTGATTACCCACATCATTATTGAAGACACCAACATAAGGGAGCTCAAAGAGGCAAGAGCAAAAGCCTTGGCTGCACGGGATAATCTAATTCAGAACAAGACTAAAAAAAAGGTACGAATCTAAGAAACATGATCACTATGTGCCTAGACCTACTAACCCCAATTTCAAAAAGAAAGGCATCTGTTTTGTTTGTGGAAAGCCAGGTCACCATACACCCCAATGTCGACACAAGATGAGGAACGACAATCCTCCCAAGCCAAAGGCTAACTTGGCTGAAGGAGATGACATAATTGCTGCAATCGTTTTTCAAGTGAATGTTGTGTGTGAACAAATGGGTGGTAGACTCTGGGGCTACCAGGCACATTTGTGCTAATAGAGATGTGTTTACCTCCTACACACCTGTAGGGGATGGAGAAGAACTGGTTTATCTTGGTGATTCTAGAACTGCTGCAATTCAAGGAAAAGGAAAGGTTCTTCTGAGGTTCACATCTGGTAAGACACTGGCTTTGAGTGATGTACTTCATGTCCCAACCATTAGGGCCAATTTGATTTCTGTATCTTTGGTGGGAAAAGTTTGGGTTAAGGTCTCTTTTGAATCTGATAAGATTGTAATGACCAGAAACAATGTTTTTGTTGGGAAAGGCTATTGTGATCATGGACTCTTTGTACTAAATATTTCTGAAGTTATCAATAAAATTGAAATTTTGCTTATATGATTGATTCAACTGCTATGTGGCATGCTAGATTAGGACACGTGAATTTTTCATATATTAAGAAAATGCAACATCTTGGTATACTTTCTGATCTTAATAATGATTGCCCAATCAAATGTGATGTATGTATTGATTGTAAAATAACTAAGAAATCGCATCCTTCTGTGCAACGTGAAACTGAATTACTTAGTTTAATTCATACTGATCTAGGTGATTTAAAACAAACTATGACTAAAGGTGGTAGGAAATATTATGTGACCTTTATTGATGATTTTTCTAGATTTACTAAGGTTTATCTAATTCGAAATAAAGATGAAGCTTTTGACATGTTTCTTACATATAAGGCAGAAGTAAAGAACCAACTAAATAGGAAAATTAAAAGAGTTAGATCTGATAGGGGAGGTGAGTACATGCTCTTTGATGATTTTTGCGAAAAAGAAGGTATAATTCATGAAGTTACCCCCACCTTATTCACCTGAATCTAATGGTGTGGCTGAAAGGAAAAATAGATCCATGAAGGAAATGATGAATTTAATGTTAGTTAGTTCCTTAGCACCTGATAACCTTTGGGGGGGGGGGGGAAGCCTTACTCACTGCTTATTTTCTACAAAGTAGGATACCCCATAAGAAAATTGGTAAAACACCCTATGAATTATGGAAAGGTTATAGGCCCAACATAAAATACCTTAGAGTGTGGGGGTGTCTTGCCAAAGTTATGCTTCCTGACCCTAAGAAAAGGAAAATGGGATCTAAAACCTATGATTGCTTGTTTATTGGTTATGTTGAGCATAGTGCTGCTTATAGATTTATTGTTCTAAAAAGTGATGTGCTTGATCATAATACAATTATAGAATCCAAGAATGCTGAATTTTTAGAACATGTGTTTCCTTTGAAGTCTGAATCTATTTCTCGTGCAACTGTTCAAAATAATAATGCGCACTCATATGAGGATTTGAGAAGAAGTAAAAGACAAAGGAAAGAAACTTCCTTTGGAAACGATTTTTATACTTAATCGGAAATGATCCTTCAAGTTTTTCTGAAGCTATTTCTTCTTCTGATGCTAAATTTTGGAATGAAGCTATTAAACTTGAGATTGATTCTCTTTCAAAAAATAAAACTTGGATTCTGGTTGATTTACCACCTGGAGCAAAACCAATTGGCTGCAAGTGGATTTTTAAAAGAAAATACAATCATGATGGATCTATTGAAAACTATAAAGCTAGACTTGTAGCCAAAGGGTTTTCTCAAAAAGAAAATATTGATTATTTTGATACCTTTGCTCCACTGACTAGAATTTCTTCCATTCGAGTTTTAATAGCTTTGGCCTCTATTCATAAATTGGTTATACATCAAATGGATGTAAAAACTGTTTTTCTAAATGGTGACTTAGAAGAAGAAATATATATGTCTCAACTTGTAGGATGTGTCATTTCTGGTCAAGAAAACAAAGTTTGTAAACTTCTCAAATCCCTATATGGTTTGAAACAAGCCCCTAAACAGTGGCAGGAAAAATTTAATCAGACTTTGCTTGATGATGGTTTTTCTGCCGTTGAAGTAGATAAATGTGTCTACACAAAAACTATAGATGGTGAATGTGTGATTATCTGTCTATATGTTGATGATATGCTTATATTTGGTACTTGTGATTATATTGTAAACATTACAAAGTGCTTTCTTGCATGAAAGTTTGACATGAAAGACATGGGTGAAGCAAGTGTGATATTGGGTGTTAAAATCATAAGGAAGGGTGATAGTATACTACCATCCCAATCACACTATGTTGAGAAACTTCTTAGGAAGTTTGGTCATTTCGATGACAAACCAATGAGTGCCTCTTATGATGCTAGCACTCAATTAAAGAAAAAAAAAGGTGATCCTGTTGCTCAATCTGAGTATGCCCAAATTATTGGGAGTTTGCTACACTTGATGAATTTTTCTAGACCTGACATAACGTATGTTGTGAGCAGGTTGAGTAGATATACTCAAAATCCTAATCAGGATCATTGGGCTGCACTTGTGAGACTCATGAGATATTTGAGAGGCACCATTGATTATGGTATCGAGTATAGTGGATTTCCCGTTGTATTGGAAGGATACAGTGATCCTAACTTGATCTCAGATTCAGATGAGACAAAGTCCACTAGTGGTTATGTATTTACACTCGGTGGTGGTGCAGTAGTTTGGAGATCAGCCAAACAAACTATAATTGCAAAATCAACTATGGAGTCAGAGTTTGTAGCTCTGGAATTGGTTGGTAGTGAGGCTGAGTGGTTGAGAAACTTCTTAGCAGATATTCCTTTGGGAATAAAACCAACTCCATCAGTGTCAATGCATTGTGATTGCCAAGCAGCAATAGCCATTGCAAAGAATAAGGCTTTCAATGGTAAAAACAGACATATGCAACTAAGGCATAATGTGGTAAAACAACTGCTAAAGGATGGAATAATATCCATTGATTATGTGAAGTAAGAAGTGAAATAGGCCGATCCTCTGACTAAGCCTTTGGGAAGGAAATTCATATATGAAACATCGAGGGGAATGGGACTTAAGCCAATGTGAAATTAACAGTGATGGTAACCCAACCTTTGTGATTGGAGATCCCATAAAGAAGGTTCATATGGGTAAAAACAAGTCACTTGTTAGTTCTGCTAGCACAATATTTATAGTCCCTTCCTATGGTGTGAGATGTGCTATGTAACATCCCGTTAATTTATAAAGATGACTAATAGGTAAATATAAGAAGGGTAAATTATATGTAGAGGTCTTAGTATTAAGTAGGTTTTTATTTGGGAAAAGGTTAAAAGACTTAGACAAGAGAAAACCATGTTTCAGCATTTTCGCTCAAGCGAAAATGATTCGCTTGAGCGAATTATGCATCAAAAAGGGAGAAAATGTAATTCTGCATTTTCCGCTCAAGTGAAATGGGTTTCGCTCAAGCGAGAAATGAGGGAAATTAGAGTGCTCTCTGTACGTTTTTCGCTCAAGCGAAATGAATCTCCCTCGAGCGAGAATTGTCCAGAGAGGGGTCTTTTTCAGGTTCAAATTCGCTTAAGCGAGCAACTTTTGCTCAAGCGAAAATGAGAAAGAAAAGTTGATCCCGAGCATTTCGCTCAAGCGAAAATGATTCGCTTGAGCGAAAATCCACTTACAGCCCCTATACGTTCCTTCTAGGGCTTCTTTCTATTCATTCTTCTTCTTCTTTTCTTATATTACTTAGAGAGAGACGGAGAGGTTCTAGAGAGAGGAAGAAAAATTGAAGATCAAGGAAGAACTTAGGTCCTCAAAATCAAGGCCCCTTTGAGTTTCTTATCTCCCCAACGTTCTTCTCTTCTCAATTTCACCAATCGCTTCAAGGTGAGTGTAACCACACACTCACTTCTAAGTGGAATTTCTCTTGCATGAACCCCATTCCCTCTTTCCCTTTTCTTTTGTATGATTAATGATGATTATGATATGAATTAGATGTTATTACATGTGAGTATTTAGAATTTCACTAATAATTGCTATAATTGAGATTGAGGTTGGATATGGTAAGAATTAGGTTACCTTAGAAAATTCACTCATGGATGACTTGTATATGTTGATATGAATCAATTGAGATATGTTTTATGCATGAGGATATGATTGGGGTCTTTTGGCCCTTGACAAAGGTTTGGGTCGTTATGCCTTGGAAAAGGTTTTAGGTAAGGTCTTCCGGCCTTTAGGGACGACGGTTCCTATTAGTCTGAGCTCAGTCTAGCCTGAGGAAAAGGGTTAAATCCATGGTACAAAATTTAGTATTTTATGAGTTTTGTTGAGTATTGTTATTCTATTGATTATATTGATTGATTTCTTTATGTTAGTTTCCCCCTATTCATGACATGTGTAATTATTAATTGCTATGTGTCATTTTGTTACCTCACTAGGACGTTAGTTTCACCCCACGTTGTGGGAATTTACATTCCAGATGCGCAGGAACCTTCACAAGGTCACCAGAGTCGGTAGGAGTTTAAGGACCTTGTTATGGAGTTAACTCGTTTTGTATATGATTATATATATAGAACTTCTGAACATAGACATGCTTGGTTGTATCTAAATAGGATAGAGTAATACATGTGTACCTCTTTATTAATTTGGTTAACTAAGGGCATGTATAACTATATCCTATGACCTTTATGTTTTGGATGTAGATATTAATATGTATGTATATAACGTTATCTTATTTCCAGAGGATATACAACTTATATGTTTGTTGAATGTAAGTTGTATCTCTTTAGTTTTCGATATCAAAACGGACGAAATAATTTGTATATTTTGGAAATTTTGCTTCCAACAAGCATTATTTCTGAAATTAGAAATTAGGACGTTACATGCTAGACTGCATTATTGAGAGGATAAGCTTAAAAGCTTTTAATGATTTTCATATCCCTTATGGATGGTGTATGAAGTGCAGCATACACTTGATGAAATCACCTACATGAGTGTCAAGTGGTGCCGCTTGTATGAGATTGTGGCGAAATCTCTAGAGCACTAATGAATACGAGGCGCGCGCATGGCCTATTAGCGCAAAACGGCGTTAACAGTGGAAATCGTGGGAGTGCAATGTGATTGGTAGACCGCTAACATACAACAAAGTGTTTTGGTTCATAGAGCTTGCTCCACCAATTCACTTGTGTGTTAAGTCTTATCAGTCTAGGTCTGGTTCATAGTCCAAAAGACACCAGATTCGACGCATTGACATCCATATAGTAAAGCAGAGCAGATTTCTTTTATCTTTCGTTTTCTGAAAATGTTTTGAAATATGTGGGGGATTGTTGTGAATTTTAAGAGTATTTCAAAACCGTTCTAAAACTCAAGTCCCACATTGCTTGGAGTAAAGCACGTTTGAGTGCTTATATATTAAAGTGTGATTGGATCTTTCAAACAACTTGTGAAAGGTTTGGGCTCGCGCGCATGAGAACGGGCCTTGGTGGCTCGGTTTAGTGCAAATCGGTGGATTTGCCCCCTGCGCGTGATATTGGGCCTCACATGTCTTTTGCTCCAGCTCCATTTAAAATATTTTTTGAACCTTGAATTTTGATGTTTATCCAGAAACGACCAATATTCCAAAGATTATTTTTAACTTGGTATTCCTACTATTTTGCTGATAATCGCCCTCTATCTGGTGCATCCTTATCCTATTTCGAACCGCCCACTATCTGCTGCATCCTTATCCTCTTCCGAAATTTAACTATAAATATAGAGTTAGTCTATCAGATTTTACTCACTTCCTACCTCTCATCCTACATTCGAGAGCCACAATGCATCTTCCTACTCCTCTCTCTTCTCTTCTCTGCTCTACTGACAATCGATACTGTTCTGATACCTCGGTGTTTCCAGAAAGGGGCTGTTAAATCTCGGGGGTTACGCATTCCGCGAAATAACCCTTAAAGACAGCGTATACCTACGCGTCTCAGCCTTTGGTTCTTCGTCTTTTTCAGGTTCATCATTGATTGGCGTTAACAAGTTTTAGGTGAATATATGTGTAATATATTTAATCTAATATGCTTTTCACAGCTAAAATTTTTTCTGGGATGCGTAAAATGTACATTTTCAAAGCAATCTCAAGAAAAATATGTGCTTAAAAGAATATTCTTTGCTTTTCGTTTCATAAGAACTAGCACAAGAATGGAACTACAAAGTACGCACACCATATTATTGAGAATAGAATAAAAAGTACCTGTGACTGCGAGTGATGATGAATTGTGCTTATAATCTCGCGTGCGATGCCAAGTTATGAAACCCAAAAGTCAAGAAAAAAAAAAAAAAAAAACCAATCCCATTATCGCCTGGCTTATATAGAAATTATTAGAAAAGATTGATGAGAATGAGATCAAGATTTTCACCATCCAAACATGAAATTAAGCAAATAAATCGAGACCACATGTAAAATAAGTCAACTCGCATTCACTAAAAAATGATAAAATAATGCGCACAGACACTATAGGAAATTTTCTGAAACTAATTTATCTTTTGGTTTGGTCCGCAGCAATGGACCTAATTGACAAAATAATAGTAAATACAAATATATATATCTTCTTATATAAATACGTATGAAGGCCATAACAATCTGCAAAAGGCCTACAATCACGTAGTTAGGAAGGGATTTTGGCTTGCCAGAGCCTGTATATCCTAAATTCATGATAAAACTAAAACACTACAAGTTAAGGTCAAATTGTTTGGAACATTGATCTTCAGGTTCACCTCCTGAACTGCTACCCTCATGCTTAGGGTTGTTGTTGGGGTTATTAATTTGGTAAGGTCCTCTAGCAATAACCCTGCAGTAACAATTGAAGATTCAATTCATTAGCATTCATAAGAAATTACCAAATAAAATAGTACTAAATATAAATCTGCCCCTTACCTTTCTTTCCTCTTCTCAAGAAATTTTAGAAGTGAAGCTCTCCTTGGATACCTCATATCTGTTTTGTCAAAAAGTTGTAACCTTGAATTAGTGTATGGACTAACTACTTCTACTGCTTTGAAAGTACTAATTTTTTTCTATTTAGTTTTATTTGTTCTTATACCTGAACCAACAGCTGGTCGAGGGGTTTCTGAGGCAGAGGCAGTGTTTGTTTGTGGTGCTTTGGATTCGTTCAATTTTTCAGTAGTGACTGGAGCACTTGGGGGGTTTTTTTCTTCAGGGTTAGAAGTGTCAGAGGCTAACTTGGTGGCTAATTCCATTACCTCTGTTGCCTTCTCTGGTGGAAAGCCATCAAATACTAACATTTTTCCGCAATAGAATATTGTCATTTGGGGAGTTTCAGACCCTGATGACCTATAATAAGAGGAAAATAAAAAGTTGTTCAACAATAGGAATTTTGTGTTAAATTCAATTTTGTTTTTAGGGGTTGAAGTAACAATGATGTAATACTCATACCCATCAGTCAAACAGATCTAGTTACAAATCTTACATACCCTAAAAAATAGAAGGGTATCAGATCACAATTCACTACACTAGCCTATGCCTCCATTAATTTCCATGTAAAATGTTTGGTAGAAGCAGGGGTATCTCAGTAATTTGATGGGGCTAACTCTAAGGCAACATTCTCAATTATTCCCAGAAAATAAAACCCACTTTTGCTTTCTTTTACTGGCTTAGAATTCAGAAAAAAAAAATGAAGATTTGCAACACACCTATCATTAGACTTCTTAATGCAGGGGTTTTCCACAAGCTGGGGAAGGGAATCCATAGCAGATGCGTGTAGTCTCAAAGTCCCATCTGGTTTTTGTAGATTGGCTAACAAATCTTTCGTACTTGCTGGAATTTCCATAACAAAAAACACAATACTCCCATCAACAATTGTTCACAAACTTTAAGCAAGTAATATGCAGATAATTTTCCAGTATCATTACACAGAAAAAACTAAGGCTATCAACAACAGAAATTGGATGATGAACAATAAGTCACATACTGAAAAATTGTTGGGCAAGGCAAAAGGCAAACTATAAAATAAAACAGCAGATGTCAAATAATTAATTAAGAAAGAAACTAAAGAAGCAAAGATTGTTTTTTGTACCTCTAGGGTCCATTTTGGCAGCAATTCCAGGGGTAGAATCTCCAGAGATGCGCTTCTCCTTCAAGAACTGGCTGAGGAGGCTACAAGTTTGTGAGAAATTGGACTTCTCCGGTGCCTTGCCGGACTTCCGGCCATCGGAGACCGAATTAGGGAAAGATGACATTTTTAAGAGAACCCCACCAAGAAAAGTATGTGGAATTAAGTGATTGCTTGTGAAAAAAAATAAAAATCTGATGGTGATCCTGTTGAGTTAGTTCATGGTTGGTAGTTTGGGAGGGTGAAATGAGAGAAAGTGGGAAAGCTTGGGAGTTTTGTAAGCATGTTCCTTGAATCTGCTTTGGTCTGAGGAGGAGGTGTGAGACCATGTGGTCTTTATCTTCCTAATTACTATTATTTTTAAAATAATATTCTATTCTTTTATCATTAAAAAAGATTATTTTATTATTTTTTGTTTGAAGCACGTGTTTTTTGTGTGGGAAAAAGCAGCAGCGGAATTGTTCAGACTCTTAACTCACCATGCTCCTAATTGGCTCGCGTGTAAAGTCCGACAACATATCTTGAACTCTTGAAGGAGAGGTACTGTAGTATTTTGAAATTTAAAATGATAGAGGTCTTCTTTCATACTATAAAGTCATAAGAGTCAAGTTCGGCGTTTTATTATTATTAAATTAAACTAAAGGTGAGTACTGATGGATTAGGGTGTGAATGATATGCAATTTCACTGATTGAAAATTAAAATTAGTAAATGAAAAACTTACGAGAGTATTTTAGTTTTATTTGATAAATTATGATTTTTTTATTTGTTATTAGAGATTCTTGAAAATTGAAACGATAAATTATAGCTCTGATTAAGATGATTATTTGCATTTTCATTCTTAAAAAAATCCATAATTATCAAATTTTAAGTTATGAACTAATAAATGATTATAATTTTAACTATTATTTTATAGTTGTTAATTAATTTTATCAAATACTATCAATAAGAGAGTTTATTAATTTTTTTATTTTAATTATTTTTCAGTTTTAATTTAATTTATTGACTAGTTTTACTACTACACACACTCTTAGACCATTTTCAACATAGCAACTTGCTTCAACTTTATTTTAATGATTTTTTATGGATCTCACAAACACATACATCACAATTTTTACTTTTTATAATTTAAGTAACTTTCACTCCAATACTGGTAATTATACATTTATACTAAAACTCTCTCACATTCATTATTTTATCTATTTTTTCTATAAAAATCCATAAAAGTGAGTTGTTTATTTAAGAAATTGAGTGTTTAAAAATAAAAGATATGTTTCTAGGTCATTGTGCTCCAATTATGTGTGAGTACATGTCAACATGGCAAGATGAGGTGGGTAGTACACTACTTATATCCATACCCGCTAAACTTAACAAGTACCCCTGTGGGCGGCGGTATCCACATGTATCTATTAATGTTTAGAAATTTAAATTTTATAAGAAAAGAGAGAGGAAATGTTATATAATATATTATAATATCATATTATATTAATATTATAATTTGGTGGGTTTTAGTCTCACAAATGACCTTGGCAAATATCTTGGGCGCCCCTTCTTCACAAGAGGACCACTAGGGATACTTATGATTTTATTTTGCAAAAAACCCAACAACGGCTGAGTTCCTGGAGGGCTGAATCTTTAGCTTTTCCTAGACAAATTACCTTGGCTAAATCTGTGTTAGCAACGCTGCCAACTTACACCATGCAAACTATGATACTTCCAAAGGCTGTTTGTAATGATTTGGAGAGAATGCACCGCAATTTTATTTGGAATAGTACTGCTTCTAAAACATGGTGCTCGGTTGCCTGGGATAAATTTAGAAAACCCCATAAATGGGGTAGGTTGGGTTTTAAATCTCTTTTTTATTTTAACCAGGCTATGTTGATGAAGTTGGGCTGGGGTTTAATTCATGATCCAGAGGCTTATTGGGTGAAAGTTATTCGGTCCAAGTACCAATATGGGAGTGGTATCCTCCTAAGGTATCTCACAAGTCCAAAGAGTCCTTGGTTTGGAGGGGGATTCGGTCCACATGGGATCATATTCTAAAGGGCTTGCGTTTGGGTGTGGGAAATGGGAGATCGGTCCGGTTCTGGGAGGATTGTTGGTTGTTGTCAGGCATAGTTTTGCGAGAAGTGTGTCTGATCCCATTTCAAGAGATCTGGTCTACCTCCTTGGTGGTAGACTTTGTTGATGCTGTTCTCAGGTGGAAATTGGAGAATCTTCGTTCTTGGCTGCCTACGGATGTAGTGGAAGAGATAGCGACTCATCACCTGCCCTTGCGATGCTCTAAGTCCTGATTTGGTGGTGTGGGGTGGTACCAGCCATGGGGGATTTTCAACAAAATCTGCATATGATTTGATTGTTGGGCCTTCTCATAGTGCGTCGAATCCAGTGTGGCAGGCTGTGTGGAAATGGGAGGGACCACAGAGGGCGAAATGTCTCTTGTGGATGATTATGGATAAAGGTCTCAAGACAAGGAGTAAAGGGTTCAACAGAGGCTTCATGGACTCAAATCTTTGTCCTCTGTGCGGCTACCAGGAGGAAACAACGATTCACATTCTAAGGGATTGCATTAAGGTTAAAGACGTTTGGATTAATCTTGCTCACGGTGCACTTCCAGCGCATTTTTCAGAACTACATCTCCTGGAATGGATTCATTATAATTTGAGTAAGCAGGTTTATAGAAATTAGAACTTAATTTTTGGTTTGGCGTTATGGATGATTTGGCAGAGCCACAATGCTTTAATTTTTTAGGGGGAATTGTTTAATCCCGATATTGTAGTTTACAAGACGCTTGCGTGTGCTTCTGCTGGGAACTTTCTTGGTGATAGTTGCACTCACCAAGGACGGCGTGTTCGTGAAGAACAAATTAAATGGTCTTTCCCTGACCCAGGCTGGATTAAAGTCAATGTAGATGGTTCGATTAGACAAGGTTTGAATGGTGCTGGTTGTGGGGGTATTTTCAGAGGAGTGAATGGGAAATGGATGTTGGGATTTTCCTTCAATATGGGCAGAGGTAATATTCTGTTGGCTGAACTTCGGGCAGTGGAGACAACCTTGAAGATTTATTGGGATAAGGGATATTCTAATATTTGCCTGGAAAGTGATTCTCTCACAGCTATTTCGTAACATCCTAAAATTTGTAGGACAAATAAAATAAAATAAAAGGAAGGAATAATAATAATATTATCTTTTATGATGAATAATAATAATTAATTAAAAAGGGGATGGGTGAGTTGGAGTAGGCCCGGCCCAATTAGATGTTTAAATAGGGGAAGGGTATCTATTTCACCTCATTAGTTTTCAAACGTTAGATAACCAAACCCTAGGGGAGGAGAGAAGCAACTCCACAAGGAGAAGGTGCTGCAGAGTAGATCAGTAAGTGGGAGACACCATTCGCTTTTGGATTGTCATCTCTAAGGTACGGTGGGGGAAAGAGTGTTGCTTATATATGTATGTGGGAGTGCTTGGGTAGTGAGGGCAACAATAAGACCCTCTAAGGCTTTAAACTCGAATTTGATGTGTATGTCATGTGTTGTGTGATGAAAATCTGTGGTTTGATGCTTAAATGTGTGAATCTTGATGAATCTTGATTGAATTGAAAGAGGGTAGCGAGAATAGCGAAAATGGGTAAAATAAGGGTTTAACGATTGGGGATTGTGATGGAATAACTGTGAAAATCTGTGTAAAGATTGGTATTCTTGTTGATTTTGTTCGGTAAAAATGTGTAGGATTGAAGTATTAACAATGAGGATTGATTAGAGGTTGAATAAAAGGGTTTAAAAGGGGCAAAAACGTATGAACGGTCGCGTTCTACGACATTTACGCTTCAACTGCGGTGAGGCGCAGGCTGGAGCGTATCACCTTCGAATCTGCGCTCCACTTGCGCTGAGCGAGAGTGGAGCGTAGCTCTTTGGAATTCGCGCTGCAGGTGCGCTGAGCGTAGGGTGAGCGCAACTCGCAGATTATTTTATTAAAAACGTGAAAATGAGTTGGATGCTTATTGTTGTGTGGATTGGTTGATGAATTGGATGTATAACGTGTAATGATTGTGGCATGAGTGTTATCTTATGTGACGTTTTATGTTTATAATATTGTGATGTGATGTGAAGTGAATGAGTATATGAGGTGTGTTATGTATGATGATGATGTATTGAGTATAAGATGTGTGTTATGTATGATGATGATGATGTATTGAGTATAAGATGTGTGTTATGTATAATGATGATGTATTGAGTATATAAGGTGTGTTATGTATGATGATGATGTATTGAGTATAAGATGTGTGTTATGTATGATGATGATGTATTGAGTATATGAGGTGTGTTATGTATTGATGCTGCTGTTATTGAGTTAAGCTGTGTGTTATGTATGATGATGATGTATTGATGTATAAGCATATGAGATATGAGACGTTTGATGATGATATATGATGCATTGAGCATATGGGTATGTTATGATGATATATTGATGCATTGAGCATGTGGGGTATGTTATGATGATGATGATGATATAATGATGCATTGAGCATATGAGGTGTGTTATGATGATAATTATGCATTGAGCATATGAGTTGTGGTGACTGGGATGCACGGGCCCATTGAGGGGGTGCAACTCAGGAGGTGAACTGCACTGGCCCATTGAGGGGGTGCAGAGACCATGATGGGGGACATTCTATGCACGGGCCCATCGAGGGGGTGCAACCTATCGGCCTGTGTGGTGATTAACGGTAGGGCCATCATTGCGGGGCGGATGTCTCTGCACGAGCCCAAGAGAGGGGTGTTGTGCAACCTATCGGCCTGTGTGGTGATTAACGGTAGGGCCATCATCGGTAACAACTAGGGAGATTGATGAGGTGCGCCCATTGTGCGGAGTTCCGAATCATGATCCTTGGGATGAGGTTTGGTGTACATGATGATAGAGTTAGCCTGCATTGTATTTTATGATGAAATTGAAATATGATATGATGATATGAGTATTATGTGTTGAGTGTGGATAATGTGTGTTCTTGATGATTTGAGAGTGTGACTTATAAACCGATGATGAGATAATATATTTGCTAATAAGAGTATGAGATGATATGAGTATGATATTAATTGATGTGATGATGATTATATGTGGGTGAGGATAGGGTAGCATTTTGTGTGCATGTATGAGTTGGTATTCTTTTCCTCACCGTTTTCTCTGTGGTTTATTTACAGGCGATGATGATGGCACATTCGATGCCGAGTATTGAATTGAAGGGGTGTTGCTCTGATACTTGTGACATCAGGGCTTAGTAATAGGGGTTTTATTTTATGTTATTAAGAAGAGATTATGAAAACTAATTTAAGTGCCCTACATGGCCAATAAGGATGTTTTGATGTTGATATTTGAGATTTTGATGATTTGATTACTTTGAAAACAGTTGACCTTAATTTCTATTTTAACTCAGTTGCTTTGAATCAATGACGTTTTGTAGAAAGAGAATGTGAACCTTTTTACCCGATGTGGTTTGTAAATGTCCTAAATCTTTCTATTTAATGAATGTGTAAGAGATTGGGGTAGAAGGGTGTCACATATTTCTCTTATTGAGAAAGGAATTATTTCGAATCATCCCCATGCGAATGTTTTAAAGCAAATCCAACTTTGGAAGCAGAAGAATTGACAACTCAGATTTTCCCACATCTTCAGATAGGGTGATAGAGCAGCCGACTGATTAGCTAATTCGGCTCACACTCGTAGCTTGGGCGTCCATTTGATTCAAGATCCTCCTGCGGATTGTTTGGATCTCCTCTGGCAAGACTCTATTGGGGTCTCCTTTAGTCGTAGCATTCTTGTTTAGTTTTTGGCCTTTTGGCCTCCATGTAACCAAAAATAAAATCATTATATAATATAATTACATGTTAATATATTAAAAATCATTATAAAATAAATTATATCCCACCATAAAATAATAAAAAATCTTAATGTTTTAATATATTCGGTAAACATTTTTTAATAAGTATGCGGGTATCCACGGGACAAATATATAATATTCGTCCCCACCATTTTATAAACATGTTGGTACTCTTTACAGGTATATTTGCGAGTATCCACGTGTATGGATTTTTTTGTCATCCCTATGTGTGAGTTGCTTCCTTAATAATGGCATAGCAAAGGGAGATTGGCAGGGGCCATGACTCCCCTTCTAAAAATTTTAATCTTTTTATTAATTATATCGATCTCATATAAAATAGTTAATTAACTATTAATCTAGCCCCCTTATATTTTAAAATTTTTATAGTATAATCTCTTAAAGACTTGTGTGCTACTTATCTTTACACTTTTTAGTTTTTGCATATTTTTTTATATATTCTCTGTATTAATTATTTTATCTTATTTAAAGGTAATAGGATGACATTTAAAATTAAATAAGATTGAGTAATGCTATATTCTCCTACAATCCTCCTATATACCAATTAAAGAAAGTATTAAATAAAAAAATCAATACACTAGTAATATCTTGAAAAAATAAAAAGTATTGTATGCTTACTCTATTTAGTAATTAGGAGGATTTATAGGAAGAACATATAGGAGTATATAGAATTATTTATTTGTTTGATTTAAAATTGAGTTGTAAAATTGTACGACAAAAAAATAAAAATCTAAGAAAGAATAAAAAAGATATTTTTAATTTGATTTCTAGGACTAGATAATGAAATTAAAAAAATCAAAAAATTATTTTCTTTATCTTTATTTCAATTTCATTCTTATTATTTAAAATTATATATTATTTTTATTATACTTTTCAATACTTTCTTTGGTCCTAAAAAATTGAGGAAATATATTTTAATGTATTAGTTTTAAAAAAATATATTCCTACAACTTCCAAATTTATCCCTATTTTAAGTTAAACTCTATTTAACTTATTATATTAACCCACATGCGAATTATAAAAATTCAATAATTATGAGAGATAAATATAAAAAAAATTAATATTCCTAAAATTTTGTAGAGGATTTTAAAAAAATGACCAAATAAAATTATCAAAAGAGTCAGTTAAGGATGTTTAAATTAAAATAACAAATGATAATTTCCCTATCCTTTAATTTGTTTGGTTGAGAAAGGAAAGTTAAAAGAAAGAAAATAGAAGGAAAGAAAGAGAAAAGAAAGAAAGAGAATGGAAAGTGAGATGATTTTGGAGGTTGTTTGGTTTGGAAGAAAATGAGAGGAAAAGTGAGAGAAAAGAAAATGATGTATTTATGAAATGACATGAATATCCTTAAGTAAAAAATAGATGTTATAATTATCTCATTTAATAAAAAATAGAGTTAAAAATTATTATTCAATAAGAGTATAAAAAACTTGTACAATGTTTTAACGATAAAATGAATTGATACAAATAATTAGAAATAAAAAAAAATTGGTGCAACATGCAGCCAACAACTCTTATGTAATTGAGGGCATTTTAGTCAATAATTCAACTTCTTTCCTAATTTATCATTTTTTACGATGAGAAGCAAAGAAAACTTTTTATACAGGACCCGCCATTCTTATTCTTTCCGCGTTCAAATTTCGTTCAAACCAAACCGTAGAAAATCCAATTTTCTCTTTTCTTGCTTGAGTTTTCTTTCTTTCGCTTTTCACTTAAAACAAACAAATGTAGATATCACGATATCACAATACAATGTATGCTTAAATTTTAAGAACAGTGTTAGCAACACACTCTCTAGCACACTCTTTCCAACACACTTCATGTGATTGATTAAAATTCACACGGGTCTCGCCACTTTAGTAGTGGGACCCACATAATTTGGTGGAACCCATGTGAATTTTAACCAATCACACGAAGTGTGTTGAAAAGAGTGTATTAGAGAGTGTGTTGCCAGCACTTCTCAAATTTTAAAGAATGTTAAAGATTTTCATTCTTGAAATTATGACATTTATTATTGCTCCCATTATATTGTGTAAGAAAAGTGTTAGTAACATATGTTTTACCACATTTTTTCCAATATACTTTCTATAATTAGTTAAAAGTTACATGAATCTTACTATATATATTAAAAGTGAGACTCATGTAATATTAAAATGAATGTGTTAGAGGGTAATATTGTTAGCACTCCTCTAAAGTGTAATTCGTTTGTAAGGAGTCATGTCACAATTGACTTTTTTTTTTATATATATTTTATCTTCAATCTTATAGTATTATTGTCCGTTTGGCGTGACTTTTTTTTTACTTATAAGCCACTTAATAGTAAAAGCTAGGCCAAACACTTATTTTTAAAAGCTCTTAATGTAAAAAAGTAGCTTATTTTTTGTATTGAAAAGAAGCTTTTTAAAAAGCTAATTCTGGAAGCTTATTTTAAAACACAGCTTTTTTCACATACCCCTCTTCGATCGTTGAAAGGTCAGGATTTGTATTTTATTAAAATATTATTTTTAATTTTACTGTCGCATGTCGCAACCATAACACGTCGCACAAAAGACTATTCAGATCTTCAACTGCGTATTACTCGACATTCCTTACCTTTGTTCTTTTTTTTTTTGTAAGATCCTTACCTTTGTTCTAAATAGGATGTCCTGCAGCCATCCACTATATAAAACCATCCCTTTGCCAACACAGACATGTCCTGCAGCTCATTTATCGTAGTTTTAATTAACCTTAGAGCTTTTATAAATATTTTATTTTCTTCTTATAATATGGTTTATGTGAAAAATTATTTATAAATTAAAAACTATAAAAAATAAATATTTTATTTTTATTGATAATTTATTAAATAATTTTTAATTGAAAATATTTATAATTTTGTAATTAGATTATATTTATGTTAATTTTAAAATGTTTTTTTAATGAAAATATTTTATCAAATAATTTTTTATTTAAAAGTAGCTTTTAAATTTAATTAAAACTGACAAACAACTTTTACTTAATTTTTAAAAACTCTTATTTATATCTTTAGTTTTAAAACAACTTATAACTCAGACAAAAACTATGCCAAACGAAGCCATATATATATGTAGTATTTTGACTGTTTCTTGCTTCTCTTTTATCAAACATAACATTATCTATTTATCAATAATCAATGATAATGATCAATGATCTTATACATTAGACTGGCCTTGACGCGCGTACTATTCTAGTGGCTTTTTCTTGGAATGCCAACTATTGATTTTTCTAATTGTCATCATGTATGCACAATTTTGACTGTCCATTGTGTATAGACTTTAGGGCATAGGCTTACATATTTTACAAAATAAATAAATAAATGATTTGTTATATACATACAACATATAATATGTTTGGTAGACTTATTTACTCGGTAAGAACATCTTTTTCTGTAATAAAGATTATTAATATTGAACTTAGGATTTCGTATAAATTTCTCAAATTCTATGAGAAATTTCAATTAAATAATTATATTCATTAATATCATACTTTATAAAAAAAGATATTAAGTAGTATAAATTAATATATATAAATATTTTACCCCTGATATAAGTTGATTATGTCTTATATATATAAATTAAGAGAGACATTCAATATTACTCTAAAATGGATAAATTAAACTCACAACTATATATGATTGTGGGATTTTCCAACAAAGAAAAAAAAAAGATAAATATCAATGGCTTCCATCACAATCCATAATGAAAAAATATCATGAGTTTAACTAATTCGACCGTTAAATTTAAAAGTTATTATAAAATAGATCTAGTTTATAAAATTTCATAAAAATTAACTAAAATATTTTAATGTATGATATGTTATTAAAATATGAGTAAAAATTTACTATTATATAACATACTTACAAATATTTAAATTATTTAAAATTTAATATACATAATCATAAAGATAATATAATATAAGAAAGAAATATGAGAAAAAAACTGAATGGAAAATAGATAGAATTTTATGTTGTTTAGATTTAAAGATAAAAAAAAGAGAAAGCTTGATTTCTTTCTCCAGTTATTTGATTGAAGAGAAAGAGAGGAAAAAAAAGAGTGAAATGCTTTTTTATTATTCATAAAATAAAAATAAGCAAATAAGTTTCGCACTAAATACGAGAAATAAAAAAAGTTAAATGAAATTAATATTTAATTGTTTTTTACAATTTTATTTTTTATTCACTGAAGAAGAAAAAAGTATACAAACTTCATATTAATTGATTTCTTTCGTTTCTATAATTAAAAAGAGAAAATAATGTATTTTTCCTATTTGGCTTACAGCATATCTAATTTGCATTTACCTTACAGCATATTAAAATTCTCTTTTTTCATTATTTAAAGAAAGATATTCAAAATTATTATTATTTTATTTCTTATAAAAGTGATATTAGAAAAATAGATTTTTTAAAAGACACTTTCATCAGCTTTTAATTCAAAAATAATTTTAAAAATGAAATTCTAAACTTATTATTTTAATAAATAATTTTAATTCTATTTTAAAAAACTCTTATTTTTAAATTTAATTTTAAAATATTTTAAAATTAAAAAAATTAGGACAAAACGCTACAAAATGTTTGTCTAATAAGCAGAAGCTCAAGCTATCCTAAAAATGGCGTGTCGAAACACGCGTTTAAATTAACCCACGTTGTACAAGACGGACTTAAATTACTACTATACAGTTTACAGGCTGTCACAAATCACAATAATGTCTATTCTATTCTATTTTACTCCGTTGGGTAACAACGTGAGGGGAGTGGTGTTTCCGTGCCGACAATTAAATACGCGTGTGTGGGGTCCATGTAAGCGGGTGAATCACGTTTTCTTGTGACTCGTGTCGTGATAGTTCTTACTTAAGAAACCAGCACGTGATAAGCAATGTTGCTCAATTTCCTTTCATCTACAGACAGCAATCTGGATATGTAAAGCAACGAAGGATTAGGTTTGGTTGAGAGATAGCGCAACCGCACTTCATAAGATAAAATATTTCTATTTTTTATATCTTATAAAAATATTGATTGAATATAAATAAAGTTGGATGGATTAAAAAACACACTCAATATTTTTTTATTTAAAATTTCAATCTAATAAAATTAACAGCATTTTTTTACTAAGTAAAATAAAATGGATTAAAAAGAGTACAAGAGTGTTCCAATCCATTACAAAATAAGAGTTTACAATTAAAACAAAATACACTTCTTTTTTTTTTAACAAAGATAAATTTTATAAATAAGAGTACAAAATACACTGCTTGACAAAAAACAAAAAAAAAAAAAAACAAAATACACTTGATCAACATTTAAAAAATAACATAAACAAAAAATTCCCAAGCCATAATTTTCCAAATGAAAACCAAAATTGGAATTGCACCCACCAAACAAAAGCGCACAAACCAAAGTGAAATCACCAATGTAATTAATACATTCAATTAATATATGATTAATTAATTTAATTTACTTAATTACAGTTATAGTAGTTTATTTCAATATATTACCAAAAAATTTAGAGTAAACCCTAAATTAGGTACGTGAAAAATACATGTGTCGCCGGTTAGATCCCTCAAAAAAATAAAATGATTATCATGTTAGTCCCTCAGTTAAGCGTGACTTGACCCGTTAAATGTCAAATAAGCATCAAATTTAGCAATCTTACATGTCAAATGACTTTAAATTAAGGTTTCTATTAGGTCCCTAATATTGGGCTGGTCTTCTTCCACAATCTAAGGTGAGGGGACTAATGTTTCCTCACCTGTGAGAGGGCATCATAAAAACCTTCTGTTATGGTCTTCTTCCGTGTGAGAAGTAAACAATCTAACTTCCTTTCCACAATAAGACATCCCTAACGTAATTTTCCTCTTTTTGCGACACAAATCGTACAGTGGGCCGGTGTCCTCTGCAGTATTGTAGATTTTGCAGTCATGATCCAACAACCATAAATTAATCTTCTAAATTTTTAATTTTTTTAATTGTTGCATGAAAAAATTGAATGACCGAAATCATATATAACTTTTTCCAACGTCATGGATCCTGTCCCATTACTTAATTGAATTACTAGGCCCACCACATTTTTTGTCAGAAATAACATGAGCCGATGAGCGTTCCGTATTCTCCATCCCTTTCATTTTATTAAATTTATCTATTTATTTATTTATTCTAACTTTTTATTCACATGTCAACTTTTTTAAGGGTTAAACGTGGTTTTAGTTCGTGAATTTTGATCTAAATTTAGTTTTAGTCATTAAATTTTAAAATTGTTGATTTGAGTCTCTTATATTCTGAAATCACATAATTTTAGTTTTTCCCCTTAATACTGTTAACTTTGATGTTGACGTGACAAACAAATTTCCATGTTAGTTAATATTTTTATTTTATATATATATATATTTGTTTAACCACAGGTATTCTCCACGGGAGTTAATCCTGTTCGAGCCGAGAACATTCACACCATGATGGGGTTAGCTCTCCCAGCGAGGATTTTTTTCATTCACAAGACTCGAACTCAAGACCTTGCTTAAGGGGAATCAAACATGTACCACTTGAACAAATCTCGTTGGTATTTATTATATATTTTAATCATACAGTAAGGTATCGATTTTATAAAATTAAATTATTTTTCTATCTAATGAATTACTCAATAATAAAAAAGATTTTCCCTTCTTTAATTCATTATATTAATATTATTTTTTATTAACATTACAGTTACTGAAATAATTCCAAATTATTATTATTATTATCAATCAACTATAAATATAAACAATTTTTAAAAATTAAAAGAAAATACAAGTGATTGTATTTTATATTTTATTTTATTATTGTATTATCAATATATAAAACAATATTTTATTTTAAAAATGCATATGTCTTTTTTATATTTTACTTATATCTCTATAAACTAGTATATTAAATCACATAATATATGGATAAATGTTTTTTTATTTAATTAAAATTAAATTTAGTTTGGATAATTAAAATTAAAATTAAAAATAAAATAATTTTAGATAATTTTTCAATTTTAAATTCTAATATTATACTATATTTTATTGTTAAAATTTAATTTATATTATTATTCGATAATAAGATATAATATAAAAATTAAAATCATAAAGATAATAATCAATATTTATATATTGAAAAAAGTTGAAATAGAAAATAATAGAATATGATTTTGAATTTTAATAAATTTCAAAATTTAATATTAACATTTATTAGGATTTAAAAAATCAAATAAAAAGAGAGAAAATTAATATTAATGACGGAGTGGGAAAATCTCACTTTCACAAGTGTGAGTAAAATTCACCATTCAGTGAGAGAAAGAAAGAGAATGTCAACATTTATTAACATGAGTAGTAGAGTGAGTGAGTGTTTCACTCTCAAATATACAAGATTCTTAAACAATTTTTTTAGATTAACAAAATTCATTAAAAAGAGTAATAGGTGTGCTCTGACCCAATACAAATATTCTTAAACAGTTGTACGACGGAAATAGATTCGCCATGATGCTATATAATAAAAAGATCTGATAAAGTTCAATCAATTGTATATTTAGGTTGACTTAACTTATATTTAAACTACTTATGTTGATCAAAATTTTATATTAAAAACTTTTACAAATAATTTCATAAATTTAAGGATGCATTTTATTAATTTATTAATTAAATAAGTTTTTGACACGGTGATCCTATCTCCTCCAACAGAATTTACTTTGGTGAAGAATTCACGAAATATATAGTATGGTCCCAAATAAAAAAATAAAGATGCATATGTATAAAATTTATTTATAATAAAATAGATTTTTTTAATGCATATTTTTCAAGCGGTTACATTTTCACTTTATAATAAAATTATAAATTCGTTTTTAGGTTTTCTTATTTTTTTTCTAAAAAATATTTAATTATCATAAAACTTTTTAAAAGTCTTTTTTTAATTAAAAACATATTTTCTTAGAAAGGTCACGAACAACTAGCCCTAAGCTGAATCAATCATACACTTTATTAGATAAATTCAAATTATATGAATATGTATTTCAATGGGAAGAGGATCAGCTACAACAACTCAGTCTTGCATTATAGCCTGTCCAGTTATTGGAGGACCAATCAGATTTGTGGTCGTGGAATGTGGATCCAGAAGGTCGCTACACTGTAAAATCTGCTTACAAAGTTATCGTCAATGATGGTATTTTTGCTGACTTTCCAATACACAACTTTCTTTGGTCTAAACTTGTACCATGCAAAATTTCATGCTTTGCCTGGAGAGCTTTCTTAAATAGGATCCCTACAAAGCAAAATCTATTGAGGAGGAAGGTAATTCAAGTATCTGAAGCTGATTGTGTGTGGTGTGGTCAGGCTATTGAATCCTTGTCCCATTTGTTTTTTGAATGCTCTTTTGCTTTCTCTGTTTGGATGGAATGTGTGAAATGGGGTGTATTTTGTTCTGTGTTACCTATTAGTCGTGTGGATCATTTTAGTCAATTTGTTGCTTTACCATTATGTTCGGCTTCAAATAGACTACGATGGTCTCGTGTTTGGCTGGTGGCTTTGTGGTCATTATGGTTAGCCCGTAATGATGTCGTTTTCTCAAACAGTTTTGTTGAAGTCACAGTTGTGGTGGAGTTAATTAAAATTATATCATGGAACTCGATGAGAGCAAATGATTCTTCTTTCATGTACCCTTTTATGATGTGGAGTGAGAATATTGGTCTTTGCTTAAATTTCAAGCATGTCTGACAGCAAGATAGGGGGTTTTGATGCTGTTCGGAATGGTCTTTGTGTGCTCAGAAATTGAATTCCTTTGATAGCAGTGTATTGACAGTTTGCTGTTCGGGGATTTGTTTAACCTGGTATCCATGTGTTGTTCTGTCAGGACTACATTTCGTTATTCTTTGTCTTATAGCTTGTGGAAGGTTACTTCATTTGGGTATAGGTCACGTGGAGCTTCCTTTCAGTGGGTTAATGCTCGTATTCATCCTTTCAAACTAATGTAACTCTTGTAGCCATGTTTTCTTTATTTTGGTTGGTACTGTAGTCTTTTTGCATTGGTGATGTTTTGGATTTTTATTTTGGGGCGTGAGAGTTAATTTTATGGGGTTGGGTTTCTGTTAATTGTAATCTCCGTGTTGTATATGGGTTGGAGTACCCCTTGTACTCCTGTTTTTAATTTATTCTCTTTGCTTAGCCAAAAATAAACAATATTGACTTATTATTATTCTATTTAAAATTAAAACATAGATAATAAAATATTTTAATTAGCCCATTATCGATCTCTTCCTTTTAAAAATCCATTATCACTTAAATTATTGAAACAATAACATTATATATTTTAAGAAGTTTCACGTGGATCATACTTTTGTTGGGCATCCTTACCTAGGCTGCCTCCTCACCGGCTAAACTAAAAATATCTAGTTGGAAAGAGATAAATCCATACATGTCTTGACTAAAAAAAAAAATCCATACACATGTGTGGGTCCCACATATGTGTGAAGATCCACACATTTATATGTGTCTATCTATCTCCAACTTGACATTTTTAATACTAGCGAGAGTTTTAACCCCTTGATGAGCATGCATTATTGCGCTGTACTTTGATCGAGGGAATCAATTTTCACCCCTTGTTATTCTATTCGAGTATAAGCAGTAAAACTCTCCCCATTTAGCATAATTGTATATCCATGGTTCAAACTCGAGACAATTGGTTAAGCTGAAAAAACCCCTCATCTCTGATCCACGTGCTTATTAGTCCATTTTGACATGACGCAATGAATAGTAAAATATGATTTTTAAAAAATTAAAATAAAATCACTTCAATTAAATGTATATCATAATTTATATATAATTCAATTTTAATCATTAATTTTATTTTTTATTTTTTGCACAAAATTAGTTTTATATGGTTACAAATCAAACGAACAGTCTTCTTTATCTTAAAAAATGTGCATGTTTGAATTATGATATTTTTCGCTTGTTTCAACTAATAACAATAATTTCTTCATTGTCTTTTTTTCTTTTCATTTTTTGCCCATTATTAGATTATACCACTTATCATTTTTTTCATTTCGTCCAATCTCTCTCATATTCTAAAATTGGGTGCATCTTAAAACTGTACATCCACTGTTTTCCTTCAATCAAAAACAAACTTTCATGGTTAAATTTCATTTTATATAGCGGTTTTTGTTTGACAATATTTTTTTTATTTACTAAAATTTTGCAATGAGTACTGAAATTGATTTTGAGATAATTGAAATTTTCTTAGGACTGCTTTATTTTTATTTCCAATATTTTTATTTCAAGATTTTAATATTTTATTTTCAATTTTAATTATAAAATTATCACCTTATTTTTATTTTATTTTCTACTTTCAGAGATTTATATAAGAAATAATAAAAATATTTTTCATCTTTTATAAAATTTTAAAAATATTAATTAAAATAAAGTGACATTTTTATAATTAAAATTAAAAATAGAAAATAAATAAAAACCGAAAAGGCCCTTACTTTTCCATTGAGAAAAAATACATTATAGATATAATACCATATAATATATCTATGTTTTTATTTTAAAAGCAGTTTTATCTTAGCATTGAAGTAAAACTGTTCTTTTTAATTTACTTATATAATATCATTCCCAAAATAAATCAATTATGCTGAAATCAAAATTTCTAAATTTAATTATTTCTAACTCTATTCTACCAAAATTAATTCTATTAAACCTTAAAATAAGAATCAAACTCTTTAAACTTGAATAAAAAAGTATTTTTTATATATTTTATGAAAATAAAAACAACTATTTTATTTAATTGAAATGATAAAAAGCAATTTTATTTTAAAGGTAATTATAATTATTTCTTTAAAAACTATTTAATGTAACTATTCAAAATAATAAAACATTTAATTTTCCCATTTTTAAAAATTTAAACAAACATACAAAATTAAAAAGTATTTTTTAAATTAAATAAAAATATTTTGTTCATAAAAAATCCGAAAGAGACTTACTCTTTATCAATTTTAATGCATGAGTAAAATGCATATGGCATAGTAACGGAATAGATCCATTTTACTCCCTTTTAATTAATTATCTTTTGCTTTAGCAAAATAAAAAATGGAATAGATATCCCAATAGGCAATAGCACAACTTTCTTTTTATTTTGGCGGTAAAAGTCTAATTTTTTTTAAATAGAGAGAGGATGGTAAGTGTAAATTACACTAACTATTACACTATTGATAACTTTAAATTGAATGTAAATTTTATTGATCAAACCGTTGAACTATAACCATTCACCATCGTGATTAATTGTGTCAAATTTCGTAAAATTTTAACACTAATAACTGAGAATCAATTCACATTATTCTTATTTTCATATATTTTAAAGTGTATATGACGTTAATCTTGACATATATTGATAATGTATTAAATAATTTCGGATCAATTTAAAATTTTATAAATATGATCTACATGATAACAACTTTCAATTTGACGGTGGATTTTGAAATACATTTATCTGAAAAGAAGTTGAAAAACCTCTTTATGTCCGTTTTCAAAACCACATAAACAGGTTTTTAGTTTTTAGCTTTAAAAACTTGGTTGGATTTTTTTTTAAAAACCAAAAACTAAAAATCCGTAACTATCCTAAATGGGACATAAGATTTAGGAAGTCATGTCTATCCGTTCTACACAACTACTTTTTTTTTTATGTGAACCAAGGGTATCCCCCAGCCGATAAACAGATATTAATCCCTTTCGAGACGTACGTAGAGATCACCAAAGTGGACTTTGACTCTCCCAATAAAGTCTTTTTTATACACACCGCTAGTGATCATAATCCTATCAAAATTCTTAAGAGCAACTCCAATGGGAGTTGCTTAAAGAACTTTTCTCTTTAAGCAGCCCAAAAAAATCACAAGTGTATCATTGGAGGGGGTGCTTAACAAGAATGAGGTGCATGTATAAGCACCCCCAAAATCTTTGGAATTGTGTACTTATGTTGGTCCATTCAAATATTTGTTGTATAAAAAATAGTGTTAATAAGAGTTGCGGGATCCATTTAGTGAATTTTTTAGAGGTGCACAATTAAAGAAGAGAATTGCTTAAGTTGTAGGAAATAAAAAATTATGATGTGAAATAATAGGACCCACTTAAAAATGATAAAAGGTGAAATGGGGGAGAGCACCATTGGAGATGCTCTAAGTGACCTAGCAATCTGCCAATTGTGCCGCCGAGCTTTGTTGGTCTTTCTACACAACTATTGATGCCTAACTTACATCCCCTAGCTTTGCACCTTTTGGGCCTTAAATATATGTACCAATTAAGCACAAGACCGGTTACACTTAGTCTGTATCAATTATCCCACATTGAATGATTGTCGTTCGACTCGGTCAACATATTAGGCTAGGAGTCGCTTGTTAAAAGTGAGTCACCGGTTAAACCGGTATGTATATTATTATATAATTATTATATTAAAAAAAATTAAGATATATGAAATATAAGATTCATAAAATAATAAGAAAATCTAATATGAAGAAAATATTTTGATGAGGTATTTAAAATGTTAAATTAAAAAAGTACGAAAGGAATTTAAATTTAAATTAACATTATTTAATATACTTTATATTATTAAATATATTTTTGTGAAAATTAAGAAAAAAAATGTGAAGATTTAAAAAGTGAATTTCAAATTTAAAGGTACAATGTAATAGATAATAGGTGTCAGACATCTTTGTAACAAAAGCAACTTGTTTATTCAGATGCCAGTACTTTGAAATTGCTATATTTGTTAAAAGTTGCAATATATATATATATATATATATATATATATATATATATATATATATAGTTACGTACAAGTTGAGCTAATACCTTCTCCAAACAAATCGGCCAGGAGGAGCTCGGGTAAGTACTGACCTAACGCACTATACCAGGACCCTTAGTGTGACTAAAGGAGGGAATCAGAACAAATAAGGAGAGCTGATGTTAAGCAGCCTGATAGCAGAATCAGCACATATTGTCTCCCAATCAGCAGATCATGCCATAAATAGAAGATACCCTGCAACACCTATAAAAGGAGGGGCGTAAGCAACATTAGGACACACACTAACTTCTTTACACGAGCCTTCTTATACTGTATTAGTAAAAATTAGGAGTAAACCCACAAATCGGTCTCTGACTTTTTTTGCATCGGGCAGTTTAGTCCCTGACTTTTAAAAATGACTACATTAGTCCCTGACATTCTTCACCGTCCATCGGTTTAGTCCAATGTCACATTTTCCGTTAACGGAAAACTGAGTTGTCACGTTAAGTGATACAAAACCTGCAAATTAGTCCCTAACTTTTGTTAACATCAGCCAGTTTAGTCCTTGACATTTGAAAATGACTTTATTAGGGATTAAATGTTGTAGAAGTGTGTGTCTCTCTTCTAAACTCTAAAACACCTCTCAAAATACATTCATTTCCATTTAAAAAGTGAACAATTATTCTTTCAAGGATCAAATATGTTCATATTAAATCTCTTTCTTTTAACTTATGGTTGTGTTTTTCTCTTCCTTATTATGATTTATGTTTTTATTTCAATTAACATATTTATTAAAGGAAATGAACTCTCTTAAGAATTAGATTATATTGTTCATTAATTAGAATCTTATTTGCATTATAAATTCATTGAACAAAATTCCATTTGGTGAACTTTCCCCATAAGAGCACCCCAAAACTCTTTCATTGGAAAAGCTTATGAAGTAAAGCTTGTACTTGTGCTTCTCCATATGAAAATGACACAAAGACGAGGGAAGAAAAATATTAGAATAAGAAACTTAATCTTTAAGAGGGTTCATTTCCTTTATAGATTAAGTTTCTTATTCTTATATTCTTCTTCACTTATCTTTGTGTTAATCATTTTCATTTGGAGGCACAAGTCTCGTTGGAATACAAGTCTCATTGTATTATATATGATTAATATATACAAGTCTCGCTGCAGCAGAGCTTTATCTGATGGTCTGCTCAATTTCACCCTATTTTATTCAATGATGTTTAGAAATTTTAGATTTCAAAACAAAAATAACATAAATCAAATCAAGGAAGAGAAGAACGCGACCAAAAGTTAAAAGAAAGAGATTTAATATGAACATATTTGATCATTGAGAGAATAATTGACACTTTTTAAATGGAAATGAATGTATTTTGAGAGATTTTTTTAGAGTTCAGAAGAGAGTCACATGTTTCTACAACATTTAATCCCTAATAAAGTAATTTTCAAATGTCAAGGACTAAACTGCCTGATGTTAACAAAAGTTAAGGACTAATTTGCAGGTTTTGTATCACTTAACGTGACAACTCAGTTTTCCGTTAACGGAAAATGTGACATTGAACTAAACTGATGGACGGTGAAGAATGTCAGAGACTAATGTGGTCATTTTTAAAAGTAAGGGACTAAACTGCCCGATGCAAAAAAAGTCAGGGACCGATTTGTGGGTTTACTTTAAAAAGTAGGCTTTGTAAGAACACACACACACATATTCAAATCCGTTGACACCAAGTGTCAAACTTTAAGAGTTACACCTTTTAATATTTTTTGTAAAATGAGAATTTGACCAATCTAACCGTTGAATCACATTATATAATCTTCATGATCATGTATATCAAATTTCAGGTAATTTGGACATTCGTATGTATGTTATCTAATAATGAACTTTTACTTATATTTTAAAAACATATTATACGTTAAAATAAATTAGTTTGATGAAGTATCAATTAGTTTTCAATTTTTTTGAGATTTTATAAACTTGATCTACTTTATAAGAACTTTTAGTTCAACAATTGGATTGGTCAAATTCTTATTTTATAAAAAAATTTGAGCAAACTGAAATACCGAATCGGTTCGGGTCTCCCGAGTTTCACGAGTTATGATCAGTTCAACCACCCAGTACATAAGTCAACTGTATGTCTAATCCAACTTTGTGACCGAACCGACTATAGACCCAATTTCCAATTCAATTAATTAGTTGGATATTGGCTGGTCGAGTCTGAGATTATTAATAAGAATGTTGCATTTGGCTATGCCCTACCTTTAGCCTTATATCCTCTGACGATGAGATGAGCTCCACATCAACAAGTAATAAAACGAGATGAGTGTGTGAGCTTTGCTCTACATCATTGAAGACGTGTTGAGACAAGAAAAGAGAAAAGGCATTCTATGTTTGCAATAGCCAACAAGCTTTGCTTTACATTTGCAACGAGCTCTAATATCCATCAATGACAAGACAAATAGAAAATCAATTATTTGTATCTGCGACAAGATCATCATTGATCTTCATTTGCCATTATATGCAAGATTTTTTTTGGTACTGGTTGAAAAGGGAAAAACCAAAGGAGAAAAACAAGAGGAAATACAAAAGGGTTACTGCCTAATGAAGTGAACCCGAGAGGTATCAACAGGGAGCATCAGAGACATTTCCTGCAGCAGATGCTCAAGAAGCACATGGTGGCAACTCTGTCTGGTCCCCTTTTTAGCCAAGAAATCTGCGTAGGCATTCCCCTCACGCAACGTGTGGTGGAGCTGGACCTGCCAAGGGCGAGAGAGCATCTCCCCAATGTCAAGGATCACTGCCGCATATTGATGGAAGATAACATCCTCATTTTTGATCAATTTTATAGCTAGATTGGAGTCTGAATAATGAATTAGGTTTTGATATTGATGATTCAAAGCATTCCTTAGGCCCATGAGAATTCCCATCAATTCTGCAAAAAGACAATCAGAGAACCCTAAGCTCCCAAAGAACCCGAGCTTCCATTCGCCATTTCTGTTTCAAAAAATACCCCAAAACCCTGCAAGGCCTGGATTTCCGAAGGAGCTTCCATCCATATTGAGTGCGATCTGGTCGAAATCTGGAGGGATCCAAGAGACGATGCGATGCTCAGCATGATTCACTTTGTCAAGATTGAAGCAGTCCGTGATCTGAGACGCGAGACACCGAATATCACACCCAATTTTGAACAGGGATTGATGATCATTAGCAATAGAGATTTTGTTTATGGAAACCCAAATATTCCAGAGGATAGCAACGAACAAAGCTGGGTTTGAGATAGTGTTCTCATAGACCCAGGTGAGAAAATCCTCCTCTGAAATAGGAATAGTTATTTGCACACCAAGTGTTCGCCAAATTGATTGAGCTAGTTTGCACTCTCTAAGGCAGTGAATTAATGTTTCAGGAAATTCTCCACAGCAGTTGCAAATATTTGACGGGCCGAGATTACGAGAGGCACGGAGAGCATTTACGGGCAGAGCTCTATGGCAGATTTGCCAAAGGAATAGCTTTAGCTTCTCAGGTAATTTATGTCTCCATATCCACACCCAGTTTGTAACATTAGTGTTTGAGATAGTATTAGTTGTGAGCCAATTATAACCCGAACTGGCTGAACAAACACCCTTAGGAGCAGGATGCCATATATACATGTCATTGATATTGTCATTAAGAAGAAGTTTGATCTGTAGGATAGAATTTTTGAGCTGGTCACTTAAATTTGTAGCAACATTCTCAAGAGTCCAGTGCCCATCATTCCAAACATCCTGAATTGTTAGATTGACATCTTGAATGTTGACATAGTCCACATGGTTGCTAATTTTGTCCCCATTAAGCCAAGGATCAAAGTAAAAAGAAGAAGAACCATTTCCCAAACGAAGGTTGTATCCTGCAGCTAGCTTATCTTTAGCCTTGGACATAGACAACCAAACATGAGAACCGGTTGAAATAGGAGTATGAATAAAAGGGATAGAAATCTTGTACCTGTCATGCATTAGCTGGACCCAAAGTTTATCTCTGCTGTTGTTCATGTCCCAAACCAATTTACCTAATAGGGAATATTTTGATTACGGGCAGATCTAATAGTTAATCCCCCAGCTGATTTAGGACTAGTTATTTTCTCCCAATTGACAAGATGAATACCTTTGCCACTATTGCTACTCCAAAGGAAGCTACGGGCTATACTGTCAATTTTTTTGACAAATAGTTTCCGGGAGCCAATGGGTTTGCATAGAGTAAAGCGGAATAGCAAAAAGGACAGATTTAACCAAAGTTACTTTCCCAGCCTTATTCAAAAGATTTCTTTTCCAAGATGCAAGTTTGTGAGAAAGGATATCAATAATGAAATTATAGTCTTCAATTCTACGCCTTCCAGGTTTAACAACGAAACCCAAATACTTGCCCAAATCATTAGTAAAACGAATACTTGAGATGGAACTAAATTTTTTCTTTTTTATATTAGTGACCCCTTTAGCAGTAAAAGCTCTAGATTTGTCAGTGTTAATTTTAAGACCAGAGACTGAACAAAATTTGTCAAGGATAGTATTCATCATCCTGACCTGAGACGCTTTTCCTTTAATAAAGAGGAGAGTATCGTCAGCAAAAAACAAATGAAAAATGGAGGGCCCATGCTTAGAATTTTTAATAGGATTCCAAATCCCATCCTGGACAGCATCCTGAATTTTTAAGGCTAATCTCTCCATAACCATCACAAATAAGTAAGGGGAAAGAGGATCACCTTGTCTAAGGCCTCTAGAAGGGGAAAAGGCAGGGAGTTTATTACCATTCCACAATAAGGAGAGGGTGGAAGAGGAAACACAATACATAATCAAATTGATCATTTTAGAAGGAAAACCGAATTGAAAAGAGTATCTCTCAGAAAATTCCAATCAACCGGGTCATAAGCCTTTTCTAAATTCAGTTTAAAAACCAAGTCCCCTTTTTTTTTTTAGATTTATGCATGTAATGTAAAATTTCTTGTAAAATTATGGCATTTTCAGATTGTACCTCTACCCGGTATAAAAGCGCTCTGAAGAGGGCCAATAATATCTCTAAGATGCGGACGAAGCCTCTGAACAATGACTTTAGTAAGAATTTTATAAATTACGTTGCAAAGACTGATTGGTCTTAAATCCTTAAAACTGTTAAATCCATACGTTAAAAAACATAAAACAACTTATAAAATACACTTTTCTCTCTTTCACCTATCACTAGGGGCAAAACCGAAAACTAAGATTAAAGGGAGCTAATATTATAATATTTTAATCAATTAGTCCATCCCAGATGTAATTGTGTTATTTTATTTTGAGAAGTGCTACCAACACACTCTCTAACACACTCTTTCCAACACACTCCATGTGATTGGTTAAAATTCACATGGGTCCCACCAAATTATGTGGGTCCCACTCCCAATGTGGTGGGACCCATGTGACTTTTAACCAATCACATGGAGTGTGTTGAAAAGAGTATGCTAAAGAGTGTGTTGCTAGCACTTTTTATTTTGTATACATAAACCAAATATGAAATAACGAATTAAAATAAACACTCATAAATTATACATACATACACACATATACACATATATAGTGTAAGTAATTTAAAATTTAGTGAATTATTTTAATTATTATATATTTTCATTTTACTGCTTATTTATATTATTTATTTAAATTATTTCATTTTTTATTTTAATATTCAGTAGAATTTTGTATCACTAAAAAGATAACAATAATTTAAAATTTACAAAAAGTATAAAATTATAATTATAATTATAAACATTATATTTTTTTGTCTAAACAATGGAAATAGACTTTATATAAAAAAACCCACGTAAATATATTATTTTATATTATTTAATATTGTTCTACTATTTAAATCAAATACTTTTAATTGAAAGATAGTTTATTGGTTACCAATTAACTTATTAACTAATTAGTTTTATCAAACACAGCGTAATATTTGTTTATAATGAGATTTTCACTATATAAATTTATCCAACAATTAATATTTATATATATAGTATATAAAAATTAAAAAAACAAATTGAGGTTGAGGGAGTCATGCCCCCTTTACTTCATTTTAGCTTCGCTTATGATAATCATATTTTATATTTCTCTCTTTATTATCTTTTTCTTTTTATATGTTATATAACTAATATTACTCTTTAAAAAATAACAAATTTGATTACTTGATAAAAAATAACTTGATTTGGATTTAACAAGAAAAAATCATTAAAAACCCGAATCAAATATAAAACCGACTTATAGAATTCAATTCAACACATAAGCCACACGTCTAGTAACTTCAATATTTTATTGAAAATAACAACCCTTAAACATTGGTTAAGAAATTAATATATAAAATATATTTATTGAATATTGTAACGTTTATTGTATTTGTATTTTTTTTATCTTATAACATTAACTATTGTACAATCTAATAATAAATTTTTGAGTAAATCATAAAAATGGTCCCTGAAAGATATATCATCGGTCAGGTTAGTTCCTAAAAGAAACGAAATTTCAAAATAGTCTTGGACAGGTACTAACGTCAATCAAATTAGTCTTTTTATTAATCTCAGTCAGTTAAAGTTAACAGAGACACTGATATGGCACGTTGAGTGTCATGTCAGCTGTAAAAGATGAAAACTCTTCAAAATAGTCCCTGATTCCCAGTATCTGATGTGGCTTAATTAAAAGATTGAAAACCTTTTAGAATAAAGTTTCCGTTTTAAATATTCTAATTAAGCCACATCAGACAATGGGAAACCGGGACTATTTTGAAAACTTTTCATCTTTTACAGCTGACATGACACTTAACTTGCCACATCAGCGTCTCTATTAACTTTAGCTGACTGATGTAACGTCCTAATTCCCATAATTATGCAATTATGCCCGTTGGAAGCATAAGTCCTGAAATTAGGGAATTATTTTTCACAACATTAATAATATCAATAACAGTAAATCCAACATGTATAATCCAATACAAGGTTCCATGTGAACTTGTCATGTGAATAAAATACAGATATCTAAGTCATGGATATTACAATACATGTGTTCTGACATAGCGAAAGTAAAAAGATACACGTGCACTAAATATCCATCAAAATACATAAATCTCCATAGACTATACAATCAATACAACTAAATTGTAAACAAAATAAAGGCCTTCAGCCCAAATAAATATCTAATCTCTGATCAGCATACAAGTCCTCAGCGACCTGCCTGTGGATCTAAAACATAAACCCACGAAGGGGTGAGACTAATGACCCAGTGAACAAAGTAGTGCATACAGATATATTGGACATTAACAGTCATGGCATAATATAGAACATGATATTCATAAATCTAAAATTCACGGCATAATTTAACATGACATGAACATGAGTTGCTTTCCCCATAGTAGGAGTCTTTTCACTTGACATGCAGTTAGACTGAGCTTAGACTACAAGGGATATCGTCCTTGGGGACATTACGTCGCCACCGTTACCATGACGGCCGAAGCCTAGTTTTACATGAATCATGATTGATCCAAGACCCGTGATGGCCGAAGCCTTAACATGAATATTTCACTTGAATCTTTAAGTGGCTTGATTACATGAGTAGTTTCCCTGTGAACTTGATTTATGAACATAGAGAAACAAACATGAAACATTAGACATGAATCATGAAATATTGGAGGTCTCCCTAACCTAGGGTTTCCGTTAATAACAACAAACCATAACTATCCAATCAATACCAAAATATAAGCATGCAAAATAGTTCAAACACACACAAATAGAAAGGGAAGAACAAGATTAGGGCTCATACACGGTTTACAAGTAAGGGGAGTGTTGTGGGTGAGCTTTACTCACCTAAGAAAGACTACAATGAAGAAGATGAAGGTTGGGGAGAGTTGGATGGTGGAGCTCTTGACCTTGGGGCCTTCCTTCAAGCTTCAAAATGAGAACTTCTCTCTCTAGGATTCTTCTCTCTCTTTCTAGTGTTTTGAATAAGTGTAATAAATGAAGAGGTATTAGGGCTTTCTGTTTTTAAAAAACAGAATTCGCATGTCCTCGCTCAAGCGAGACTTTATCTCTTGAGCGAGAGAAAACAATTCTGGAAAAATTCAGGTTCTTGTTTAAGCGAAATTCACCCATCATCAAAATCCCCAATCTTTCTGACTTAGCCTCGCCTCTCGCTTGAGCGAGCACAAGTCAGAGAGAATTCCTCCTAAATTGATTTTAATTGCGCTTGGGCGAGAGGCTCTCGCCCAAGCGACCATATCAGTAACCCCACTTGATGAATTTTACTGATATGCTCGCCCAAGCGAGGCACTCTCGCCTGAGCGAGCGCACCAGAGTGCCAAATTCCCATTTTTCACACTTAAACTCATTTTCCCCCGATTCCTTTTATAAAAACCTTTCTCTCTAGATCATTTGTTTATGAAAATAGTTGAAACTTGGGATGTTACAACTGAGGTTAACAGAAGGACTAAATTGAATGACGTTAGTATCTGTCAGGGACTATTTCGCAGTTTCATTTTTTTAGGCACTAACCTGACCGATGACATATCTTTCAGGGACCATTTTGATTGTTTACTCTAAATTTTTTCTACTTTTAATTCATGGGTTGGTTAAGGATCAATATATAAAAGGTTTTTGTTGAAAATCACACAATTGATTGCATTTATAACATTAAGTGCTACACACTCCAATAAAACATTTCTATTTTTGGATCATTAACAAGTGTCCTAAGTGCACTCGTTAGCATTTTCCTTAATTCATTAATAGGTGGATGAGAGACAGACTCTAGTTATCAGTTTTTCTATTTTATTTTATTAACTTTTTCTTGAACATAAAAGATTTTGTTTTACTTTTAATTTTGTGATTTAGCCGGATGTCACGTGCTCGAGGAAAATTAAATCGCGGAGGAAAAGTTAATGACAAGAAGACAATTCAACAATAATGTCACCAGTCAACCTTACTTGAATTTGCAACAATTTTGAATAGTCATAACAAACAGCCAAAGTGGCATAAAATTTGACTTGAATGTATACCAAAACTAATCAGGAGCGTGTCTTGAATTAAATTTACTTAAAAAGTCACATGAATCTAATAAATTACATCACCATTCTTAAAACGTCACAAAATTTTATATTTTAATTAATTTTAAAAATATTTTCTTCTGTAACTTTTATTTAGATTTAAGTAAAAATTGCATTGCTAAAATAAAAAATAGGGAAAAATATGTTTTTCGTCCCTATAGTTTTGATCAACTTTAGTCTTCGTCCCTGTACTTTAAATCTTGTGTTTTTTTGTCCCTAAACTTTCTAAACCCCCAAACCATGGTCCCTGCCCATCAGTGAGATCTGTTAACTTGATTAATTGGCTAACAAAAGTTACATGTCAACCTCAATAGTGAGTCTCAAATAACTTACTAATCATCTAATTAACTTTTTTTATTAATTTTTAATTATTAAAATAATTCTAATTGCTAAATTAGGGTTTTCACCTGAGCAATTTTACCCGATAAAAAAAACTGAATTTTATAATTATGGTTATTTTAATAATTAAAAAAATAATAAAAAAGATAAATTAGATGAGTCAGCTATTTGGAGCTCACTATTGAAGCTAACATGTAACTTTTGTTACCCAGCTCATCAGGTTAAAAGATCTCACTAACGGCCAAGGACTATAGTTTGGAGGTTTAGAAAGTTCAAGGACAAAAAACAAAGGATTTAAAATACAAGGACGAATACTAAAGTTTACCGAAACTATAGGGACGAAAAACATATTTTTCCCTGAAAAATATATCGGTGAAGTTCGGAATTGTGTTTTTAATACGCTTAACGCTTTTGTTTGGTGGGGATGAAGAAATGGGAAAATAGCAATGTTTTAAAAACTGGACTGGTAATTGAACCGGTGAAGACATCGGTTCACGGTTCAATGGTTCAACCGTGGTTGAACCGGTTTTAATTAATTTTTTTTTTAATATTATATAATATTTTAATTAATAAAGTAACACAAAATTATAAGAAATTAAGATATATAAAGTTGTAAATCAGTATAAATGACCTTATTATAAGAGAAAAAATTAATAATGATTTATAAAATAATAGATATATATGTGTAATCCTTAAATATATGTCTTTATTTATCTTAAAAATATTTTAGATTAAATAAAAAAAATTAATTTTTTTTAAAAAAGACCGATTTAACCAGTTTTATACCGGTTTCTCAAAATAGGGAGCGGCATAGAGATATTTTTTTTGACGAAAGGAGCGGCGTAGAGATTGAGTAGAAATAAAGGGACTTTTTTTAGTTTGGTACAATAATGAAATATCGACCAAATAAAAAAGGTGGGATCCACTAATTATATTTCTTCTTATATAGATAGACATTTTATATAAAAATTCATTAACATGTAAATTAAAAGTATATTTTAATTAAAAATTTTAATATACTTTTATGTTGATTATAAATTTTTTACTCATATTATGTTACTTTTAGTTATAAAAATATTTAAAAAAAAACTTATGAATAAAACTAAATTTTTAAATTGAATTGTGTTTTTATCGATAGAAATTTCCCCTTTTAATTTTCTTATAATATCTGTTTACACATCACAAAGAAATAAATATTTAAATTTAGTTTATTAATATTTAGTTGTTAATATAGCATATAGATTACAAGAGGTAAATGTAATTCATCCATGAATGAAAATTTTACATTAAATATATATTTTAATAATTAAATTTTAATTATTGAGGTGAGTACTTATAACACATAGGAATACAAATTAAAAAAAATATTAATATCTAGATCATAAAAATAGATATATACAGAGACAAAATAATTTAAGAGTAAGAATTTAGAACACAAGGATAACTATTTTACATGAAAACCATGGTACCCATTTATAATAGTTGAGATGAATACCCATGTTTTGGAAGTAAGGTTTATATCAAGAAGTAATATTGGAGAAAAAGTCTTTCACTCAAGACCATCATTAATTTCATCTATTTAAGATTACCGTTTAAACTTCAATGTAAGTTAATTGTCTCGTATTATTATTTGAATTTTTTGACCTTTTAAATTTCAACATAGATTAATTGTATCCTATTATTCCATTTAGGATAACAATAAATAACAATAAGTGGTCAAATATGAGATTACAAATTAAAAAAATCTTAATAATAATTCATTTATAAAATAAAAAGGAATGTCTCAATAGTGGGTAACCGCTAGAGCCAGTAAAATAGGCTAGCTCGACCGGAGCCGATCCGCCCGAACTTGTATTTTTATAGGGCTCGGACACTGAAATTTAAAGCCTGAATTTTTTTGGGTTTTTAGCCCAAAATAAATAAGCCTGCAACAACTTTGAATTCGGGTTGAGTAGCCCAACGGGCTTTCGGGCTACCCATATATATTTAAAATATAAAAAAATATTGCAGGATATATATTTTTTTTTGCAGCAAAGGATAAATTTTTATATCAATCATTTGGTAAGCACGCGTTCTTGTTCATCATCACGGAATTAGACATGATCACTTCACATTTTTATTTCTATGTTTTGATCCAACTAAGGGACTTATTTTCAAAGCATAATAAAAGACTTATTCTCAAAGTATAAATTATAATATATATTTACCACCTAAGAAACCGTCAATTGAAAATATTAATTTTTTTCATAATCATAAATAAAATTCACTAACAACTCGTAAAATATAAATAAATGAAATACCTTATAAATTGGTTAAAAATGTGTTTTTTAATGTGTTAGGAACTTAGGAATGTGTTTAAAATTTATTTGAATGTGTTAAATGTGTTTTAATTTAATATGATTGACGGATGAATGCGTTTCAATGTGCTTTGGAATGCATAGGGAACATAGAGTGTGTTTCAAATTTATTTGAATGTATTTTATTAGGGTATATGAATTTTTTTTTAATATTTTTTATAACTATATTGTAATTTTTTTAGTTTTATAAAAGCGTAATTTTTTATAACTTTTAATGAGCTATATTTTTTAATAAATAAGGTTTTAACCGGCACGACACGCAAAAGTCCGCTATCCGTATAGGGCGAGCTCGAACTTTAATTTTACAAGACTGAATTTAAGCCGGGATTTTTAGTCCGGCATGCAAAAGCCTGCTACCCGCATTTGACCGAGCCGGGTAGCCCATTTTGTCAGGTATAGTAACCGCCATCTTACATCGTTAATATGAATGACTAATCATTTCCTAGGTTTAGATTTCATCTTGGTTAGAAAGTATTTTTATTAGATTTGTCCATATCAAATTTAGTTTGATTACATTGTTAAAGTTTATCTAAGTTAGTGTTTTGTTAGTTCAACTTTTTTTATACATGCATCACACAAAACTAACTAATAAATTAACAGAAAGATTAAATGCTAGTTGAAATTGAAAATTCTTAAATTCTTAAATTACATGGTTATGTTAAAAACATTTGAAACAATTAATTTTTAAACTCATTAATAAACATAAAACAAAATATTATTTATGTGATTATTATATAAATTATATTTTTATTGTGTGGATAAAAAATATATTTTTGACTAGTTAATTATAGTTTTAGGTATTTATATAATTTTAAATTCTTATTATTTTTTAAAGATGATTTTATTATTAAAAATAAAATAATATTTCAATAATTGAAATAAAAAATATAATATTAAAACCACAAGATTGAGTGAAAATGGAACGATATTTAAAATAACTAGTATATTAACCCGTGTAATACGCAGATAAATGTATATATTTATTTAATTAGAAATGAATTTATAATAAAATAATATTTTCAATATTAAAAAAATAAAAAATTAATTTTGAACAATTTTTCAATCATAAATTTGAATAATATATTATATTTTTTTATATTGAATAATATATTATATTTTACTATTAAAATCAATTTTACATTATTATTATTTTTCAGTGCAAACATTATTACTTGATAATAATATATAATAAAAAATTAAAATAAAAAAGATGAGAATAAAGATTCATTTATTAAAAAAAGATTCAAACAAATAATAATAGGATAAGATTTTGAATCTTAATAAATTTTAAAATATAAGATGTATATTTATTAGCATTTAAAAATTCAAATAGGAAGAGAGAGAATATTAATATTATTTATTGAGAAAAATAATCCTACTCTCACAAATAAATGGAATTCACCATCCAATGAGAGAATGTAAAAAATCATTGAGAGGAAGAGTAGTGAGTGAGTGTTCCACTCTCCAAGGTGGGATCTTAAAATTATAATATAGAGAGTTGATTTATATTTATTTATATACTCATAATTTTACTTTGAATTATAATAATCAATTTTTAACATTATTTGTTTTGGTAATGGGAGATTTTTGTTAAATTTTTAGGGTAAAAGTAGAAGAAAAGTTATGAGCTAAGTGATAAGTTACTTAAAATAGCTTATGAAAATAAGCTATAGGTTTGAGAGGTAAACTTATTTATCAAACATTTGTGTGTTTTGGCCAAACAAATTTATAATTTTTAATAAAAAATTATAAATTAATTAAATGAGTTTTAAATTAACTTAAATGCATGACTAGTTAAATACAATATTTGTCTTACACATGTAGAAGTGCACATGTCTAATTTTTGTGGGTTAAATATATTTTTAGTTTCTAAAATAAAATTTGAGTTAAATATGTTTTTACTTCCTGAAAATATAACGAAATTCGATTTTTGTCCATCATTTATTTTTTTCATCGGATTTGGTTATCCTCTCTTCCAAACCACATGTTTTTTTGTGTGAACCAAAGGTATTCTCGGCCGATTGCTAAAGACTAACCCGACCCTTTCGAGGCGTATAGATCACTGACAGTTGTCGATCCTGTACAAAATTATACTTATAATTCTCCGATCTGCAAACTACTTGTAGTAGAATGGTATAAATCGGGTCGAACCCTGAAGATCCACTCAAATTAATCCTTCTTTGGGGGGGGGGGTTTGATTGATTGGAATAAACTGAAGAAAATAAAAGATCAAGTTAAAAGCAAAGGTTGAATCGATTCAAGACAATATCAATCCAAGGAATTCAGAGACTATTTTCATGGTAAATCATTGGTTATTAATAACATGCATTCAAGAGATTAAATCTATCAACTTAGAATCATATGGAACCCCTACAATGATCCCGGATTCACTACTGAAATAATTTCCAGAATTCAATTGATTAAGATTAACAAGATCAAATAACCATAAAATCTTATGTTAGATCCAAATCAATTTTATAAACGAACCCAATTGAAGTAAATAATTAAATGAACACCTTCAATTTAATTGCTTACTCTATGCTTTTCAATCATTGTATGATGATTAACCAATCAAGAGTACAACATACATCAATAACAAATTTCATAACCAAAACATGTTAACCAATCAAGCTTTGATAAAAGAAATATGGAATTGAAGCAAGTGGAGTAAAAAAGCATGATAGATGTAATTCAATCAGCATGTAAATGAAGATCAAACCTCAAAACCAAGATGAAAATAAGCTTGACTCCTTGAATTGAATAAAAACTTAGCCTTCCATGAAGACTTTACAAAAAGATGAACCAAAGTAAATGAAACTCTTAGTAATTTCTACTACAACTTGGATGCTCTTCTCCCTAGCAAGCCCTCCTATTTATAGGAGGGGAAAAGATGTCATTCCAAACATGATCACTCAGCCATGACTAAGCATGTTTTGTCCACAAATGGACTTATTGATCAATTACCTAATGCATTTGTCCATTACTTTGAATTATTCACCTACTCTAGCTATCATTCACCTACTTGTCTCCCACTTGCACCGAGCATATCATCCTCAATCTGGCAGAATCCAAGAGAGTTGTCTTCATATGAAATCAAGCTCTGGATCTTAGCTTTCAAATTTCGCTGGGTTGAGCCCAAAAGGAGTTTTCTAGCCCAAGTTATGGCCCAATCATTGAGTGCTGGTCAGGTTTTCATATGATGCTGACTATTCGGTCTTCCAAGCCCATTTCGACTCACTAGCCATCCGATTTAGCTTTTGGGTTCTTCATCAAAGTTGTAGGGCTTTCTTTTATCTTTCCTAAAATGTAAAGAACATAATTTTTAGATGTCTAGAACTCAAGTTATGCTTGAAATACGAAAATAGTTTAATGCTGAAAAATGTAATTGAGCCCAATATCAACCTGAATTGGCATAATATGCTTATGACTTGTTAATTAAGCATAAAAAAATGCATTAAAAGGTTAAATTTGAGGGATGATTAATGTGTATAATTTGTATTTACAATCACCGATATGGGCTTTTAGCTCTTCCAACAAAATCATTTCCATATACATCACAAGTGATCAAACCATTGTCAATATGCTTAAGGGACCCAACTATCTGCCAATTATGTCGTGTTTTGTTGGTGATCCTTCTCCGCCCAATTAAGATCATAACTCCATATCGATTTTTTCGAAGGTAAAAAGTCACATGATATTCCTTGCGAATTTTTATCTAAAAAATTATCCGTAATAAATTTTTATAAAAACCACCATTTTTTATGTAAAAACGTTGCTATGATTTTTTTTATTTGATGTAGAAAAATTCATTGGAAATTTCCTGCAAAATTTAGAACGCGAACAAAATTTTCTATAATTTTTAAAATTTACAGAAAAAATCATAAAAAGTCTACATGAAACATTATTATGTCATCACTTAGGGGCTGTTTGGGGTAGTTGCGAGTTTTCAGTTTTTGGTTTTTAAAAATTTTAAATCAAGTTTTTACAATTCAAAACCAAAAACCACTTTTTGTGGTTTTCAAAATGTTTGTTTTGAAAACCACAAAATCAAGTTTTCAATTGTTATTTTTGAGGTGTAAAAACTTGATTTAAAATTTTTAAAAACCAAAAAATGAAAATTCGCAACCACCCCGAACGACCCCTTAATGTAACATAATTAACAATGAGGGACTAAAATCATGTAATTTTTAGAAAAGAGGACAAAAAAATGAAGGATCAAAATTAAATTTCACTATATTTTTCGGGACCAGAAATATATTTTATATTTTTCCATCTCGTATTAATTAATGATGAAAATTTGAATGAAAGTTTTTTCCCCTTGAAAATATTTTGAGAAATGCTATTTGTATAACATAGCATATAATTAAGAGAGAGATAGAGTAGAAGAGAGAAAAATGTGAGATGCGATAGATAATGTGAGACAAAAATAAAAAAAATGTGTTATAAGCGTTGTTATATGTATTATATAAGCGGTTTTTCTAACCTGTGCAATATTGCACAAGATAATAAATCCCAAAGTGAAAAGGTTTCATTGGAAATACAATTATCACAATATTCAATGCATTAGTAATATTAAATATTACATTCTCTAATAAAATCTTCCCACTTTTGAGTTATTATCATGTGCAACATTACACTTATTAAAAAAACCGTTATACAAGTTATTTGTATAAATAACATATCTCTTTTCTGGGTGTTTTATTCTGTGGGTGAAACACTGATGTTTCACTCTTTTTTTATTGGTATAACATGTTACCGCAGGTAAGTTAACAACTTGCACGTATCAATTTATATGTTTTAAATATTTAAATTTTTATTTATATGATTAACATGTTAGTTTTGTTATTTATTTAAATTTTAGTCTTCAAAATTTTTCTCGTTAAAGTGTTATTTTTTTGGTAATAAATATCAGAAGTTAGTTTTATTTTGTTATTCACTGCAACATAATTTTGTCTATCAAGAATAACTTCAAAGATATAGATAATCATGCATGAATATTGCTCAAATCCTTTATTGTGAAAGGAGTAAGGAGTTTCCCAGTTATAACACCTATAAAAGCATATATAAGTGATGTTGAAGACGAAAATGAGATAATGACAGAGGATTTTTTTTTTCAAAAAAAATTGAGCGTGTTACAATAATTTTTTTTTATAAATAGATAAAATAATTTCCTTTAAATAAAAAATTTAAATTTTAGCCATATTTTCATTTATTTTGTACAAATCAGCTAGTTGTGATGAATGAAAAAAACGAGTAAATCATGTATGATAACCCATAATTTGACTCCATATTAAATTCACTACGTACGTACGTAAATACATAGACACCATAAACTTTAAATTTTTCATATTTAGTTTCAAAATTACAATTATTCCACCAAATGGTTTCTAGTCTAAAAGTTAACTTCTATGAAATAAACTCATGGGAGTTAATGTTGATTTGGTATGGTTGGAGTACATGACCCAATCTCTGAACTGTAAAATTGAGTCTTTTCCTTGTTTATATTTGGGTTTATCTTTTGGTGTGAATCCTCATAGGCTGAAGACATGGTTGCCGATTAAGGTTGAGAAAAGACTCTCTAGGCGAAAGGGTAAATTGTTGTCCTTTGATGAAAGATTTGTCCTTTTGAAATATGTTTTAAATGCAATCCCGATCTACTTTCTTTATTTTTTTCAAGACTTCTAAAAGTATCATTTCTCAGCTTGAATCTTTATTTAAAAAATTTCTTTGGGGTGGGGATGTTGAGCATAATAAATTAGTGTGGGTTACCTGGGATGATATCTGTAAAGCACAACATCATGGAGGTTTGGATTTAAGGGATTTGAGAGCTTTTAATTTAGCTATTATAGGGAAGTGGAGATAGCGTCTATTAGTGGAAAGGGGTAGTTTATGGAATAAGGTGTTAACTTCTATTTATGGAGTGTCTTATGTCAGAAAGGAGGGTGGGAGGGTTTTTGGTTCTAGGTGGTGATCTGACTTGTGGAATATTGATGAGGGTGAGAACATTTCTGTTGACTGGTTCTATATTACAGGTACTAAAGTTGTGGGGAATGGGAGGTGTACGTCTTTTTTGGAGGGATGCATGGTGTTGTTTTATTCTTTTTTGGGAGAATTATAGTAAGTTATTTTCTATTACTATTAATAAGGGGATCTCGGATGCTGATATATTTGAGAGAAAAGGGGATGGTATTGAGTGGAAGTAGTGTTGGAGAAGACAATTATTTCAATGGGAGTTGACCCAACTTTCTTTACATTTGCAAGACTTATCTGTGATTCAGGTTCATGAGAGGACTGAGAACTCTTGGCATTGGAAAGTTGACCCAAAAGGTTTTATTCAGTTCACTCAGCTTACCAAGTCATTGCTAATGCTACTATTTATGCAGATATACCTTTGCATAAGTTTATCTGGCGTAAGTTTGTGCCTTCAAAGGTTTCTTGCTTTGATTGGAGGGTGATGTTAGATAGGATTCCTACAAAGCATAATTTAGTGAAGAGAAACATTATACAAGATTCTGGTGCAAGGTGTTTGTGGTGTAGTCATTGAATAGAAACTTCACGACATATATTCTTGGAGTGTTCCTATGCTTTTATCACATGTGGATGCTTTGTTTGGATTGTTGTGGTTGATGCGGGTTTCATTTTGTACTTCATAATTCTTTTTTCTTTCAGTTTGAGCAGTTTTTGTACTTTGCAATTGCAGCTCTAAAGTTCGGTATAGGTGGTCAGTTTTTTTGGCTAACGGTCATTTGGAGTCTATGGCGGACAAGAAATGAGGTTGTTTTTTCAAATAAAATTTTGCTTTATTCAAATTTATTAGATCTAATAAAATTGCGTTCGTGGAAGTGGCTCAAAGCTAAATATCATAATTTCTACTACTAATACTCTTCTTGGTTAGGGGCACCTATTGTCTGTATCAATTCTGGTTTGGATCCCTATTGACTGCTGCTTTATTTTAATGATTGTTTTCTGTTGTGACTTAGTTTGGACTAAGGTATGCCATTTTTACATGTTTACTTCTACCTTTAACGCTTTTAATTGCACACTCTAACTATTTGGGCTGTCAATGGTGTTGTTTTTGTTCAATTGGAGCAATTGGCGGAAGTGGTGGATTTCTTAATTGTCAAAATTTACAATTTTTGTTCTCTTCGGGAGGTGCCTTGCTGTCTTTTATCAATTAAGAGGTGGTTTTATCAGGTTCAGGCTTTCTTTCCATGTGGCCTTGTTTTTATCATCTCGCTGTTGGAGTTGGGCGTGGATTTAATTGACCAACTGCACTTCGCTGCATATAGTGATGCTTGTATTTGCTTATTTAGGGGGTTATTTCTTGCTATTTAATGGATGCTTTCACAGGATTATATATGGTCTTGGTTGTATTATGTTAGTGTGGGTTCTTTTTGGTGAACTTTACATTTTATTTTTAAATCTATACCTGGATTTGAGCATTTCTAGTACTCTATTTAATGAATTTTGCTTATTAGACAAAAAATATAATAATATAAATATTAGGAGAGGTTATATTGAATATAATAATTATTATTAATATAATAATATTAATATATAATGATTATATAATAATATAATTATTAGGAGAGAAACAGTTGAATCTGTAATTATAAATATAATAATTTATTTATTAATATAATAATATCAAGATTGATAATGATAATATTTACAGAGAAATATGTTTTAGAATTTAATTTAAAATCATATTTTAAAATAGATAATAATATAACATTATATTACAATAAAATCTCTATAAATTAATAATTAATGTCAGGATCATGTAATTTTATTAATTTAAAAAGGCATTAATTAATCAATAAATTAATAATTTACTGATTTAAAGAGATTTTTTCCGATTCAATGAACCTACATTATTATTTATGAATAAAACATATGTACATTGTATTGATTAATTGAATGATATTCATGTATAATGTGACTAATTAAATATATAATACATCCCCCTAAAAAATAAAGTTCATTGTACTATAGTACGTAGTACTAGTTAAAACTTAATACAAGTTCATGTATTGTAAGGAAATCAACCACTATATAAACAACAACATGGGTCAGTCTAGGGTGAAACACCTTGCGGGTGTGTCACCGGTGACATACAAGTTAGTCACCGTTAGATTTAACTTATGTTAATTGAAGGGCTAGGATCAATTACCTGAAACCTGTTGTGTATTTATTTTCATTTATTAAACATTAGCCCCTCTATTAAATGTTATAAAATTCATTGGTTTTTTACAAATTGCTCGATTTGGAGAGGGAAGGTGGGTTTCCCTTTTTTAACCACCTTTATAAACCCAGTCCCTGTCTGTTTAATAACAAGAAAACAACCCATAATTTTAAACATAACCAAAATTCACAAATTGAAGCATTGATGGTCCTTTTTTTCACGACATGCATTGATGGTCCTAATTTGTTTAATTAATTAAAAATTACGAACCGTGTGATGCGGTTTGTCAATTGATGCCAATTCCTTGTAGTACTGCCTCTCCACAAACTCATTTGCACACCGCCAACCCCTCCGAAGAAAGTTGAATCTGCTTTTTTTTTCTTTGGTTTGAAATAATAGGTGAATCTTTGTTCGGAACTCATCTTGGGAATTTAACGGATATTAGAGAAACTAATGGGTGAATCTACTTTTTTTTTTTGGTTCGAAATAAAAAACGGCAAAGTAATTGGGAGAGGTTACGGACATCAAAACGGGATTGAAGGGATTGACAAGCTCAAGTATATTGTGAACAGAGAGGGTGGGTTTCCCCTTTGGATTAAAAAATGAAGGGGCCTTTGCTTCAATAAAGCCCCTGACAACAATTGCATATATTAGGAGTACAGAAACATAAACTAATTAACCAGTCGGTAAACCCATAATAACTAATAACAAGTCAAAAAGAATAAAAAATGGCGTTCCACCGGTGACACACCCGCAAGGTGTTTCACCCTAGAAGCACCCAACAACATTAAACATTCCTAATTAGCCAATTCAAATCAAAACCAACCAACCATGACTTCATATTTTATAAAATTATTAATTCATAATATTAAAGGGACTATAAATTTATATAATGGTTTTTTCGAAAAATTATTATCTTATTAATTTATCAAAATTATTAATTTAGACCTTGGACTCAAGTCGAGACTGGAAAAATTATTATTTTAGAGAAATTATTGATTTATCGAGCATTAATTTATAAAAATTATACTATATAAATATTAATATTATCAATACATTAAATTTTGTGATAGTGATAATTTTTAATAAAATATTTTTATTTTTAATTTATTAATATGTGAAATGTTAGAAAAATCGTTTTCAATATTCGACACCTTTTCTTTTTGTCCAACACGTTTAATTATACGCCCAAAACATTCTGGATTCTCGAGCCTTTGCTTGTGGGAAAGTGACCTTACTCTCATTATTTTAAAATGGAAAAGAAATTTCTTTTGGTCGAAATTTTAAAATGGAAATTGATGAACACCGAATGGCTCACAGACACATGGCCATCCATGATTCCAAGTCCCACCATTGTCAATCTCTCCCCTCAACCAGAGAAAATGTCAAAATACTGAACAAATGAATACTGTTGAAATTTCGGTACAGATATTATTCATTATTAATTATTTCACGTGTAAGCAATGATGGAAATAGGTTGAGTCGATCTATGCTTTTTAAGTTCTTAGCTTAACTTGCACCTTAAATCTATAGTTTGAATTAACTTGTTTACCTGATATAAGCTTTATTATATGTCATGAATCAGGCTTATTTAAAGTTTGGTTAGAAACCTATTTTTATAATAAGCATGCATTTGAATAGACTTGTAGTTCAAAGTATTTTATGTAAGACAACATACTTATACATTTACACAAGCTAATAAATATATAATTATAGAGCAATATAATAATAATAATAACAATATAAAAATATTAATATTTTATTTATATTTAGTTAAATAGGTCGATCTGATATGCTTAAAAGGTTTTTTCGATGGTCTGAAGCTTGACCTATTTTGCTATATAGGCTTTTGAGAAAGCCTTGGTCTGATCTATTTAATAAATTGACCTGGTTTGACATGGGTCTGATGTAGGCTAGGATGTAGGCCCTTAACGAGTGGTCTTCCCTGTTCCACCCCTGTATGCAACTACTATGTAAGTAAAGCTTTTGAGTGTCTGATTGGTTTGTGGTTGAAGCTAGTGATGGCACCCGCGCGGGGCGGGAGTGGGGAATACCTTCCCGCTCCCCGTCCCCGCCTCCCCATTTTATCCCCGTCCCCATCCCCGATCCCCTCCTTGGGGTAATTTTCTCCCTCATCCTCATTCCCCCCATCCCCACGGGGACCCCATAATTATAAAAATAAAATAAAAATAGTAAAAATAATATAAAAGAATTAGAAATTCATTTTTAAATTATAAATTAGGATAATATAAAATAGAAATTATATATATTATAGTATAGTATAGTATATATATCATATAAATAAAATTATATATGTGTGTGTGGTGGGGCGGGGACCCCTCGGGGCAGAGAGCATGATCCTCGTTCCCATCCCCAAATCTGTCTTAGGGGGATTTTATTCTCCATCCTCCCCATCCCCACAGGGGAAAATTCCCCATGCTCGAGTCCCCATATGGGGCAGTCCACGCGGGGATCCCCACATGCAGTACAAAATTGCCATCCCTAGTGAGGATCAACTTTACATGCTAACAATATCCTTAGGCCATTTGTTAAGAAACTAAATATAGAAAGATTTTATTGAAGTGTGTAACATTTAATATTATAAATGTAATTATTGCTGTGATTTCCAATAAAAACCTTTTATACATGGATCCTTAACCAATGCCTTAAGAGCACTCGTTAGCATGACCCTTTAATTTTAAATCACTTTTATTTCTAGTGTATAATTTATTTTCTGATATTTATTTTATAAAATTATCAAAATTAGTTTTACTTAACTTTAAACCAAAACCAAAACCAAAAGGCCACTAAATGGTTTCATCGTTCCAAACATATGTAAAATTGTGAAATAAATTGATAATATTGTAACTGTTTAATTGAGATGGCTATTTCAGTTAACTGTAAATTGAAATTGATAATGAAAGATCCAGTCAAATTATTTCAATCATTTTTGTTAGTACCTGGCATGAGCATAAAATGATCTTGTCATGAGCATGAAAAGGAATTAAGTCATATTAGTATCAAGCAAAAATATTCTAAACTAACTTTTAAAATATCATTAATTCTTTCAATTTTTAATATTATTTTTTCAAAATAAATTTTATTAAAACTTTAAAACAAACGGATCATAAGATTTACCAAATAATGATCGATAGTAGTAAAAGTGGGCTGAGTCCTAAACAAACTTTACTTATAAAATCAGGATTAAACCCACAACTATATTTATGGAGAATTTCCTATAAAAGATTAAAAAATAAATCATAAAAAAGAAAATATAGGTAAATACTTTAGTCCCAACAAAATACATACATACATTATTCTGAATATACTCAAGAACAGGTAAGCCTTAAACACAAGGACATGTCAGAATATGTTCTATACAGACATGGCGTATTTTGTTTTTCTCTTTTTAATTATGAAAAGTATTTTGTGAATCTCATCCAAAATAACCATCGTCTTTTTTTATAATCTCTTTCGGCCTCTGTCTGTCACTCTGTCTCTTTTCTTTTCATCTATGATTGCTAACAAGTTTGTGTTGTATACTGAATATATCTATGCCCAAATTTTTAATGTAAATATAATTTCTAAATTATAAATGCAATCATCTCTTTAATTCACATAAGGAAACAGAAAAAAAGAACTTAAGAAAGGAGTTGATCAACACGGTATCTAAAAGAAAAACTGTTAGTGGATATATTGCAGTTTTTAGAACAGTTTTTAAAAATTGTTTTTTGTTTTTAAAAATAAAAAGAATGAAAAACTCGTTTTACAAACAATTTTTAAAAATAATTTTAAAAATTGTGACTGTTTTTAGTTTTTAAAAATTAAAATTCTAAAATTACTTTTAAATGTTTTGAAAAACTGTTTTTTAGATTTTGTATTTGTGTTCAAAATGGTATAAATAAATCATTTTATTTAAAAAAAATGTTTTTAAAGACTGTTTTGTAAAACAGTTTTAAAAACTAAAAAATAAAATTCAATGAAACACACTTTAGTAGTTAATTTGCTAGTTGCTACAGTTGTGGGTATTAGAGGAGCCAAACCATCAAAGAACTGGAAAAAAAAAAAATCCTCTCCAATGAGAACTATTCGATAAGAGAGTGAAAGACACACAGATCCAATATTGGATAGAAGCTGAACTGGAAAGAAGTAACCATGCTCAGAGTAAATCAATTGCACTTTTACTTTTAATTAAAATAAACAATGTTCTTTTTTTGGTCAAAAAAATAATTGGGTTAATGGTTTTTTCTACAAACTGGACAACAACTGTTTTCTTTTTCATCTTAGACCGGTTTTGCTGGGCCTGAATGGTTGGACCCAACTCGTTTGGGTCCTGTCCGGAACAGTTTTCTAAGATGGTTATTATTATTATTATTATTATTATTATTATTATTATTATTATTATTATGTTAACAAAAAATAGTTATTATTATTAGGATAAATTAACTTTTTTATTCCTATAAAATACTCGAGTTTCCTTTTTGGAATTATTTTTTTATTTCATCCATATCTTTATAAAATACTTAAGCTATTTTTCAGTACCAACATGTCAAATACCCATTACAATCGCCAATCCTAGTGCAGTACACAATATGTAATAATATAAGTTTCCTTAAACTCATTCAGATAGGCAAATTTTATGCCCAATTTGAATTGATTTTTTTTGTGCATATTTCCTCCTTCCTATATCTCAATACAGTCTCTGAATGAGTTTAAGGAGACTAACATTATTATATAATGTGTTAGGGTACTGACGTAGCATTATTGACTATGATGGACATTCAACACAACCGCAAATTAATAACAATAAACTTAATAGCAGGGACTACAAAATTAGCTTAAATATTTCATAACAATGAAATAAAAAAGGAAAATTTTTTAGGAATGAAAATCAAAATTTGAGTATTTTATAGGGCGAAAAAATCATTTTACCCTTATTATTATTATTATTATTATTATTATTATTATATCAACCAAACTTTTTAGTTTTTACAATCTATCTAAATTTTAAGTTTATAGCCTTATGTTCTTATATAGAATTCGAGCAGGGAACATCCACATCATGGTGGGGTTAGCTCTTCCAACAAGAATTTTTTCCATCCACGAGACTCGAACTCGAAACCTTGCTTAAGGGGAATCAAGAATGTACCACTTGAACCAACCCCGTTAATTATTCTTATACTCACATAACCCTTTATAGCAGTACCCAATTGCTGAAATTATGATGGACGGAATATACACACAACCTATAATGAATTAAGGGCTCATTTGAGGTGATTGTTAGTTTTTAATTTTTAGTTTTCAAAAAATTTTAATTAAAATTTTATAACTCAAAATAAAAAATTGAAAATTTTTTTTATCGTTTTTAAAATATCTATTTTAAAATCATAAAAAAAAAATTTAATTTTGAATTATAAAAACTTAATTAAAAATTTAAAAAAAATTAAAAACTCGTATCCACCTCTAAATTGAATTACTAAATGATCTACTCATTTGACAATTGACAATCCTTGCCTTCATGATCATTATTTTTTTAGTAAAGGCTTTCCTACCGTGATTATTATTATTATTATTATTATTATTATTATTATTATTATTATTATTATTATTATTATTATTATTATTATTATTATTATTATTATTATTATTATTATTATTATTATTATTATTATTATTATTATTATTATTATTATTATTATTATTTTGGAAAATACTGATCATTTCATCTCAAGAATTAATATTTGAAAGCAACTCACGCGTTTAACATCAGTATCCTGCTTTTATCTATAGAGCTTTTGTACCGTAAGGTGTAAACTTTTTGTGAGTTCATTTCATCAATGATTTTTAGGTTCTTTCTTTCATCTATTGAATCTGAATTATGCAGGAGCTTCATATTCTCACTCTAACAAATAATTAGGTACTTACTGCTAAGTAGGGGCGGAAACAGGTCAGGCCAGGCTTTGACAGGCCTGAGCCTGACTCATAATTCTTAAGTCCGAGTCTGGCCTGTTACCTGTTACAGGCCTTTCTGTAAGGCCTGGTCTGGCCTGCGAAAAAGACTGGCCTGTAAGCCTGTTTAGAAGCCTGTTTTATAACAAGGCCTTCCAACAGGCCAATAAGCCTATGCAGGCCAGCAGGCCTTTTAAGCTGATTTTTTTTATATAATAATTTAATATATTCTAATTTTTTATTATATTATAAATTTTTTAATTATATTTATAGTTATTTATATAATTAATTTAATATATTACATATTATTATATTAAACAGGCCGACCTGTTAAGCCTAATAGGCTTTTTCATAGGCCTGAAGCTTTACCTATTTAACTAAATAGGCCTTTTAAGAAGCCTTAGCCTGACCTTTTTAATAAACGAGTCAGGCCGCAGGCCCTTGACAGGCCGGCTGACCTATTCCCACCCCTACTGCTAAGGAGACCTTTTTAACTTTTTTTTTCTTGTCTGATAATCAAACATGTTAAAAAATAAACATTTTATTTATTTATTTATACCAACAAAACAAAACATTAGTACTTGTACATGGAACACAAAAGGGTACTATACTATATTAGTTACATACATAATATAATTACCACCAAACGATTATAAGTGTTTTTAACTCCTCTTGACTTGTTCAACCAAAAATCCAATTCTCTCTCTCTAAAACCATGAGGGGCTCTCTCATTGTGAGGCTCTCTTAATTTGTACTCTCCCAAAAGAAACCCCACACCATGCATGCATGCAGGGGTCACAAAAAATTGAGGAAAAACGGGAAAATAGCTGAAGGAATGACCAGAAAAAAAATCACAATCACATTCCATAGTTGCCAACACGTCCTCAAGCATCAAATTTTTCAGCAAAGTAATGGCCGTAGCTCTGGCAATTCTCCATCCAACTCTCTTCTTCTTCTTCTTCTTCTTCATCACTCTGCCTGTGATATGTTCCCTGTCAGAAGCTGAAGCTTTGTTGGCTCTGAAAAACTCATTCTCCAATGCTGAGGCTCTTGAAAGTTGGGTGGCTGACTCTATTCCTTGCACAGAAGATGATCAATGGGAAGGCATTGTTTGTTACAATGGCATTGTCACAGGGCTTCGCCTTGGAGGAATGGGGCTACTAGGGAAAATAGATGTTGATGCATTGCTTGAGCTTAAGGGTCTTAGAACTATAAGCTTTGTGAACAATGCTTTCTCAGGTCCCATCCCAGAACTCAATAAAATTGGTTTCTTGAAAGCCATTTATTTGCAAGGAAACAAGTTTTCAGGGGATATTCCTCAGGAATATTTCCAAGGAATGAGGTCTTTGAAGAAAATTTGGCTATCTAATAACCAATTCACAGGGAAGATTCCATCATCATTGTCTCAGGTTCCTCAGCTTATGGAGTTGCATCTTGAAAACAACCAGTTTAGTGGAGCCATTCCTAATCTGGAAAACCCTACATTGCTGAAACTCAATCTGTCCAACAACAAATTGGAAGGTGAAGTCCCAACTAGTTTGTTGAAATTCCAAGAGAGCTCATTTGCAGGGAATTCTGGTCTTTGTGGTGACAAGTTTGGCAAATCATGTGAAAACCCAACAGAGGACAAAAATCCCACTGAGGAACAAAATAATGGAGAGGCTAGCCACAATAAAGGTAATGCAGCACATATTGCTGGCATTGTTGTGGCCAGTTTAGTGATTATCTCACTTATTGTCTTTTTACTTGTGAGATCAAAGAGAAAGAAGGATGAGGCTTTTGATGTGCTTGGACAAGATATGAATGAGGGTGCTGTTGAAGTTCAGGTAACTGCACCAGTGAAAAGGGAAGTGGATACACTGAGAAAAGTATCATCTAGCAGAAGGGGAGCTAATAAGGGGGTTGGAGAACTTGTGATGGTGAATGATGAGAAGGGTGCTTTTGGGTTGCCAGATTTGATGAAGGCAGCTGCAGAGGTGCTAGGAAATGGAGGGTTTGGATCATCTTATAAAGCTGTGATGTCTAATGGTGTGGCAGTTGTGGTGAAAAGGACCAGAGAGATGAATGGATTGGGAAAAGATGGTTTTGATGCAGAAATGAGGAGGCTTGGAAGGCTAAAACACTGGAATATATTGACCCCTTTAGCTTATCATTACAGAAAGGAAGAGAAACTAGTGATCTCTGAGTATGTTCCCAGAGGCAGTCTACTTTTCTTGCTGCATGGTAAGAATAAGACTCTTTCATAGTCATTGTCATAGCATTAGCATGCATCAATTGGATAGATAGCAAGAAAGGAAAAGGAAACATTCTTGAAATAATTAAGCATATAATAACAATGATCCTTACAACCAGCAAAGAACTATCGTGAGTTTGGATGCACTCCTGCAGAAGAATTTTTAATGAAAAAAAAAAATAGAATGAATCAAATATGTCAAATAAAATTAACTTCTCCATAAGTTCAAATTAGTCTTTGTAGTGCACCTTTTGCAAAAGCTTTCTCTTTTAACTTCTCCATTATAATAATACACACATGTTGTAATGTAACTAAGCATGTTATGTTGTACTACTTGATGCAGGTGATAGGGGACCATCACATGCTGAACTGAATTGGCCTGCTCGTTTTAAGATTGTACAAGGAATTGCTGAAGGGATGCGTTATCTTCACACAGAACTTGCAGCCTCTGATCTACCACATGGCAATCTCAAGTCAAGCAATGTTCTCCTTGGACCAGATTATGAAGCAATGCTTGTAGATTATGGGTTTGTCCATTTGGTTAACCCTTCCACTGTTACAAATGCACTAATTGCTTATAAGGCTCCTGAAGCATTACAACATGGCAAAGTTTCACGTAGTTGTGATGTTTATTGTCTTGGCATTGTCATTCTTGAGATACTCACTGGAAAATTCCCTTCCCAATATCTTAGCAATGGTAAAGGTGGGACTGATGTAGTTCAATGGGTTGCATCAGCAATTTCTGAGGGAAGGGAATCAGAACTACTTGATCCTGAAATTGCAAGCTCTAAGAGTTCACTGGTTGAAATGGAGCAACTCTTACACATTGGTGCTGCTTGCACTGAAAGTAACCCTCAGAGGAGATTAGACATGATGGAAGCTGTTAGGAGGATAGAGGAGATAAAAACCAAAGGTGTTGGTCAAGAATCAAGAACAATAGAGGTGTTGCCATCTCTGGGAGATGGTTATGCAGAATCTCAAGTGTTTGATGACCAATCACGGAGGAGACATGCAACAAACAGCTTTGGAAGCAGGGATAAACTTGAATTTGGCATCTCCTAATCAACACCTAGGTCACAATTTTCTGTCTTTGTGGAAAAAGGATGTGTCTTTGGGGAATTCAATGGAAAAGTGTGGCAATTGTGGATCAGGGACATGTGTAATTTGGCACATACCTTCTCTTTCAAGTTTGAAGTTATAGGTCAGGGACATGTATATGACAGACAAGTAAGTTTACTGATATCTCTCTTGTATAGGATAAAGCTTTGTAGATGTTTCAGAACTAATTTTTATTTATTTTTTAATTTTTTTTAATTTGTGTGTAACTTGGTTTTTAGTCACTGATATAGAACATCTCTGTAACATGAGTTTCTTTGGTTATATTGTATCACAATAACCTACAAGAACAGTTACATCAGACTTCTTATTATATCACTATTCTTATATAGCATTATTAACAGAAGATAAAATCAACTTACCAAGTGTCTCTCTGGTTTATAGTCGCATTGAATTGATTTTATAGAATTAATAATAAGAAATTATTGATATACGATTTACTAACATAATTAATTTTTACCGTTTCCAACTATCAACCAGAGAAGCACCAAATCAAACAAGGAAATGAAGTAGCCTACGGTTAGGCATGGCAAACAAATCCGAGCCCACGGGTACCGTCCCGTCCCCGTCCCGACTTTGATGGAAAAACCCGCTTTGACCGGGTTTAAGTAAAATCCGACCCCAAACCCGTCCCGCTTTTAACGGGGACGGGGAGGGTTTGGGGGTGTAAGAACCCGCCCCGACCCCGAACTCGAACCCGAACCCGCCCCGACGGAATAATTAAGTAATTTTAATATTTTAATAGTTAAATAATAAAGGTAAACTTATATATTTTTCTTAAAATATAATATAATTCTTAAGTTTCTTATTTTTTTAGGATTATCAATGTTTATATTTACATGTTATTTGAATTAAAGTATAGTAGATATATATAACTGATTTAAAAACATATATTTAAATTATAAAAAATAAAGAAAAATATGAAAAATAGAGAAAATGAAATCGCGGGTTTCCCCGAACCCGATGGGGACCCGTGGGGATGAGGTTGAGTTTCATAATTTCATACCCGCTCTCTTTAAACCTGAACCCGAATCCGCCCCGACTTTTATGGGGGCGGGGACGGGGATAGCAAAACCCGCCCCGACCCGCCCCGTTGTCATGCCTACCTACGGGCCTGTTTGGGTGGAACTTCTGCAGAAGTACTTCTAGGTGGAAAAAATAGCATAATTCAAAAAGGTCAAATGCATTTAATTTCTCCATAACTTAAAATTAGTTACTTTTGGAGAAGTCAAATGAGAGAGCTTTTGGAGTAGGTGGTCTACAAAAACTAATTTTAACTTATGGAAAAGTTGCATGCATTTGACCTCTTTAATTCATGCTATTTTTTTTTTCACCTAAAAGTACTTCTACAGAAATTCCACCAAATCAGACACTACATACAATATCTGAAAAAAAAAGTCATTTTTGCAATCAACAGGGAACAACAATATACACTAACGTCAAAATTAGAGAACCAAACTTTTTTTCCACTTGTCTAAATGGTATTGATTTCTTCATCTTCTTACTGAAAATGACGTCTAGACTCGGCAATTTTTTTTTGTCATACGAGTTTGGATTGAAATTTGAAAAGTCAAATGACGAGTCTAATCACACACTTACACCAAAGAAAACAATGCAGTTATGCACCATCTAATATTTGTTTGCTTAATCTACTTAGCATTAACTACCCTAATTTTCTCAATCAATTGATTCATAACCTCAAGACTCAATTAGCATTTTCATCTCCATACATGGCCTAAACCCACATGGAAATCACAAGATTGTTGTCCTTAGGGGTTTTCAAATTCAATCCAATCCAATTGGAACCACAATAACCGATCCAAAAAATCGCAAACCAAACAAACCGCAAACCAAAAAAATCGTAAACCGCAAAAAAACTGAAATTCTTTATTGGATTGGATTGGATTTCGGATCTGCCTGTGAGAACCAATCCAATCCAAACCAATCCAAACTTTTCTAAACATTTAAATATATTATCATTATTGATATTTTTTTGTGATGACGTAAAAAAATTATAATTGTGCAACTATATTTAGCGAATAATGTTCAATCATGGGACTGAAAGCCATCAAGTAATTTGTATGTTATTATATTATAGGATAAGATAATTGCATGTTTTTATCATTTTGGGTTTGTCATAAGCGGATACTGTTATATGGACAATAATGTAATTGGGATCCACCCTCATATCTAATTAAGTATTTAAAGTTACAACTTATTTATTCAAGAAACATGAACAATTTGGTAAGGCATAACTATTCGGCTATAAATTGGTAAGTCATTAATGATTTCGGAAACTAGTAATGATATCATAATTTTGCTTTCATAACTTCATTTTTCAGTTTATTTAAGAAACTGAAGTCCAATCCAATCCAAACCGATTAATATTGGATTGGATTGGATTTGGAAAAAAATCAAAACCGATTGGATGATTAAATGAGAAAACCGAAATTATTGGATTGGATGATTTTTCCCTCAAAACCGATCCAATCCAATCTGGGAACACCCCTAGTTGTCCGTTTACATTGCAGTTTTCTAATATTGGAAGAGTCAGTATCCAATTAAGTGGTCTATGCATCTTAAAAGGAATTATTCTCTCACATATGACTAGGTTATTCTCGTTGGAAAAAAAAAATAAAGATTATTATTCTTAGATTTCGAATCAAGTCTAATTCAATCCAAAGATTAACTTGTAAGTGATAATTACCGTTACCCCGAAAACTTTAGACTCATTATAATTTGAACTTATCTATATTCTAACAACTGTGATGAAAAAAAAAATCCACACTCTTCACACACACAGAGAGCTTACTACAGTACATATAAATTGGTGGCGAGTCAACTCACTTGTATTAACTAGAACCGTAACATATTGACTACAGGTGTAATCGGGTTGGGTCGGGTCGGGTTTGGGGCAACATCAAGCCCGAACCGATAGAATGATGACGGATTGTGTTGGTTCGGTTTTTGTATTTTTTTTAGTGAGTAATCCGATCCGAACCAGCCCGAATATGTTCGGGTTGAGTTGGGTCATCGGGTCATGAATATTTTTCCTTTTTTTAAAAAAATGTGGAAGATGACATGAAATTAAAATATAAAATGAGAAAAAGAAAAGAAATAGGGAAATCGAGCATTTAACGAGTCGAACTCAAATAATTCACGAATAGCTCAACTTATTTACAGCCCTAGGGAAGCATAAAATGAGAGGAGCAGATGAAATGAGGTTTGGGGAACCACCGCTGCTTGTGCTGCGGTTGCGCCCATTTTTATTCTCTATGGGAAGGAAAATGAAATAAGATTAAGACTTCTTTTCTTGGTTTGGTTTGGTTCGGGTCCATCGAGTTCAAGATAGGCAAACCCGAGACCCGAACCGAACCAGATCGGGTTCGAAAGAAAATGTCTAAACTGAACTGAAACCCAAACCGGACCGTTAAATATCCTTTGGGTTAGATTTGGTTATTCGGGTTCGCGGATTGAGTCGAACCCGCTTACACCCATTGACAATAAATGGAGTTGACATGGGGTTTAGTCTTTTAGACTGGTTATGAAAAATGTTAATTTAAGCTTGACTTTTGTCGGTCTGTAATTTAACAACCCATTTATCTCTTCTTTTGCCATTGTTTTTTTTAGTTTTTGCTTTTAAAATTTATATAAGTACAAGAGCTAATTTTTTAAAAAGGATTAAAATATTTTAAAAAGTAAATATTTAACAATTTTACGAATTAGTGTGTGAGGTAGGAATCACAACCCAATTGAACTATCAGTCAAAGAAAATGAAACTCATGGGTTAAACTAAAACCCATGTTAAATTAAAACAATTCAACAAAATACCTAATCTCAACGTTTTGGTATTAGAAATTAAAGGGATCAACGCATAAACAATGCTTCGTTTATTCAACTCTACGTGCACAGGCGGTAGGCCTAAATATCAATTTCTAATATATATAGTTTGATAGTTGTAATAATGTGTTTTGTTGATGAATGAGAATTGGACAAATAATTTACAAACAACTATAAGGGCAGAGTTTTTTTTTTTTTTTTTTAAGGTACTAACTACTAAAGGACAGATTTATTTTCTTAGGTGTTTGGATAGAAAAGGACAAAATTTATAAAATAATGTTGCTTAAGTCAACCATATGCTGTTGTTCACAGCATTATACAGCTGGACATTCATTGAAATGCATAATTATATCTTAATTAAATGAGAGGCTCAAACTCGTAGGCCTCTACATATGGCATACATTACATGATACAACAATATAACCCACACTCTCCCTTCTGCATATTTGGATATATCTCTTATTATCTGTACTTCAAATCTTTTGTCGAATTTTTAGGTGCCATAACTATAATAACAAATTCATCATTGAACCCCAAGATGCTGATCTGGCTCCCGCTCACATGACATTAGTATTCAAATCTCTATGTCATAATTAAATTTATAACTATATGATGTATTTCTTTAACAATTTTCCAAATATATGTAGAAGTCTCATCAAATTAATCCAATAGCTATTCTTTTTCCCAATTCAATTGCTCCTCTGTGAAGTAAACCCACACATTTCATAATCAAATTCATAAGCGACTATTCCTTATTTTTTTATTGTTCATATTATTATTGTTGTTTTTATCATATTATTCTTACTATTCTTGTTTTTTTTACAAATAAAAGAATAAATTTAATTTGATTTTTTATTTAAAATAGCCATTTATTTTTAAGAATTGAATATGATTTTATTCCTATAGAATTGATAAATTTTGATTTTATTCCATATTTAAATTTTATTTATTTTTACTTTTTATATTCAATAAAAATAATTTTTTTATTCTTTCACCAAGGATTAAAAGCACACACACATATATTTTATATTTTTAGGAAATAAAATTTAAATAACGATGGAAATCAAAATTTATAAATTTTATAGGGATAAAAACATATTTAATTTTATTTTAAAAAATAGGAGTGAGTCCTTCAATATTTTTATAGTTTTTATATAAAACAGATGTAAAATTTAAAGCTATCTATCCCCCCATTATCACACATGCATGGGTTTATGCAATATGCATATAATAAAAATATTTACATATCACTCCTAATTAACTTATATTATGCTCTTTTATAATATATGCAAAATGCAATTTCTACAATATGCATACAAACAACAACAAAAATTATTAATTAACAGATGAGCTGTATATTGTATTTCGCCTTTTAATTACCGACTAGAACTAGCTAACAAGTTGTACTTTCTAGAAGTTTTCTCTAAATTTCACCCAAAATTTAATTAATTGTAATATCTTCAAATGATTTGGTTGCACCACCACTCGTGCAACTCTAAATTCTCAACCATTTTATTTGTCTTCAAGTTAGTTAAAAACAATTAGTTGTGGGAGAGACACCCCTTGCATCCACACTATACAAGATTCCTGAAAAATTAGAAACGAAAAACTATATTCTATTTTTGCTCACCATACTCGTAAAATTGTAAGAAAATCTTTCTTGCTCCCTCCTGTGGCAATGCGATTGATTATTTAAATGTGTGAATATTCTTTTTTATGTGAAATGCACATGTCGTTCGAGAGTGAACATGAATATGTGCTAATTAATTAATTGCTGAGTAATACTATTATTTTTTTTAAACATATGGGGACTAGGGACAAGCCTACGTAAGGCCTTGCTTAGCTAGCTAAATAGCTTGCAATATGCCTGTCTAGTGGTGCAAATGCAATACAAATTTTAGAAAGATTATTAATTTTTGTGATAGTCAATATAATTTCATTTGTTATGATCATTTTCCCCCTATTAACATGTGTTACAGAACAAGTAACAAATAACCACTTTTTTTCTTTCAAATTTCTCTAATAGATAATATATATTTCACTTGTTTGTTCGTTTTTTCCTATTATATAACACGTGTTACGCAACAATATATATATATATATATAGAGAGAGAGAGGGTTCAATTTACACCAGTGTAACCAAGTAACACTGCCGAATAACTTTTTAACGGATCATCGTATTAAGTAATCTATCGTTGGATTGAAAGTTACTATCATATAGATCATACATATAAAATTTTACATTAATCTGAAATTATTTGATATGTCATTGAGATGTCTCAAGATTAACGACATATATACATTTGAAATATATGAAAAATCCAATTATTTGATTATCAAGTTATTAGTGTCAAAATTTTACGAAATTTAACACATATAATAATGATGATGAATAAACACAATTCAACGGTTGGATTTTTAAAAAACATATTCGAATTGTAGTTATTAGCGGTGTAATAAAATAAAACACTTTGATATCTCATCTTTATTCAATGATTATTCATAAAAATTACTCCAATAGGTTGGATTTTATCTATCAAATGAGTTTGGATTGGAGGATGGGTAATTATCTACAAAATTTTGTAATTATATATAGGTGTGGATATGAGTATTATAATATCCAACCCTCTCTACATCCGCGAAATATGTATTTATCATATTTATTTTATAATTATGATTTAAAATATTTTTAACTAGTTTTTTAGTTAAGTTATTAATGATTCAGCCTATAATATATTTTATAATTTGAAATTGTAGGATCTTTGAATATTTTTCAATGGAGTTTTATGTTGTAATTAATTCTTTTTTTTCATTTTTCCACTAATATTAGTATTATAATTTTTTAAATAAACAAATTATGTGAGACCTTATTAAAGTTAATTAATTAAAATGCAAATAATAAATTTGTTTGTGAGTTGTAACATCCCAAGAAATTAAATCCATTTTATAGCGGAAATTGTGTAGTGTAGTAGTTTTATGAAAAGGATTATAAGGAATGAGTGGGAAAAATTGAGTTAGAATGGGTATTAGTGGGAAATCATAACTTTCAGTTCTGATGTTCTCGCTCAAGCGAGAAAGGCTCGCTTGAGCAAGCATATCAGTAAAATTTGTAAAGTTGTGTTATGGTTTTCTCGCTTAAGCGAGAAGGCTCTCGCTCAAGCAAGAAACAAGGGAGCAAGTTGAGTACTCTCTGGAAGAATTTTGTTCGAGAGATAAGGGTTTCTGTCAAGTGAAATTCATCCAGAGAGAAGATACTCTCTAAAAGAATTTCGCTTAAGCGAGAAGGGTCTCGCTCAAGCGAAATTCAACCAAATAGGGGGAATGCTTTCTGGAGTATTCTCGCTCAAGCGAGAATGCAAATTGAGAATTTTCTCAGCATCCTTGCTCAAGCGAGAAGGGCTCGCTTGAGCAAGAACACACGTCCCAACTTCAAAAACATTTATTAGGGCTAAAGTTCCTCATTCTTCTAAATTTCTTTTAGCATTTTAGAGAGAGAAGTTGATCTTGGGAGCCAAGAGGAAGCTAAAGGAAGCCTTAGAGTCCACACCCCAACCTTCCTCTACTCACCCTCCCTCTTCTTGGAGATTTCTTGGGGTGAGTATAACTCACACCCACTTCCATCTTGGTTAAATCTCTTGGATGAGCCCTAATCCCTTCATATCTCCTTCTTTAGCTTTGCTTGTTCTTGTATGCTTGTTGTTTGTTCTTTAATTGGTTTAGATTAAACATTATGAATTATGGCATAGGTTAGGGCTTGTATGTTAGGGTTTGACTAAATTACTTTATGTTTGATTATTCATGGTGCACTTGCACACTGTTAGCATTATTAGCCTGTACTTTGAAAGTTGAAAATGAATTTGGCCTATGGCCACCAAATCCTAATTAATCAAGTTTGACTTCGGTCCAAAATAAGACTAAAATGAGTTTGGCTTCGGCCTAAATTATGAGTATTGGCTTCGGCCCAGAACAATGTATGAAAACTTGACTTCGGTCCAGAATAAGTGACGGGTATTAGTCCCCAAGGGATACGTTCCTTGTAATCTGAGCTCAGGTCTAGCCTTAGAATTAGTTAAAACACCTCGTCTGCCGGGAAAAGCAAGTTATGAGTATTCAGTTGTTTGAGTTGTGAGAATGTTTGTATTATTTAACATTTATTTGATTGACTGTTTCATAACATTTGCCTGTTTTTCCTACACTGCATGGGCATAGTTATATTCACTGAGACATCTGTCTCACCACATATTTTGTGGTTATATTTTAGATGCACAGGTTTCACCCCAGTCAGGGCAGTGAGTGTGGAGGTGCTTAAGAGTCTTAGTTATTTTGATGATTAGAATCTTATTTGTATTATTTTGAGGGATATGAATGTAGTGCAACCTTCAAACCTTTCTATTTTGTTTAAGGCGCATGTAAGGGGGTATCCTAGTTGATGTATACAGATTATGTATGGTTGAGCCCTTGAGGCTTTGTTTATTCAGTTTATGTTTTCATATATTGTTTGAGTAATTATTGGACGCTTAAACGTTATATGACATTGTGATGCGATATTTAAAATGACGCGAAATAATTTAAAAAATTTGGGAATTTTGCTTCCAACGAACTAAATTCTTGAATTTAGAAATTAGGACGTTACAATCCACACGTACATATTTACATAAACATTAAAATTACTATCCACATAGATATGAATATTAACAAAAATATATAGAGAGAGGTATGGTAATGGTACCCAAAATCTATCTAAAATTAACTGAATTGGATTATGAAGTGATGTAATAATGATCAATATATTTTTTTATTTGGATAATATACTACTTGAACCAATCACCCGTTGATATCTAAAACTGTATCATACCAAACTGGCCTATCACTTGACTTCCTATACACATCAAGTTGCTTCACTTTCCAAGCTCACAACTTAGGGGGTCGTGTACTGTGCACCATACCAGACCGACCTATCACCCGACTTCCTATACACATCAAGCTACTTCGCTTTGCAAGCTCATAATTTGGGGAATTGTGTACCATACCAGGGCAACCTATCATTAGGCTTCCCATACAGATTAAGTTGTTTCACTTTCCAAGCTCATACCTCAGGGGTTGTGTATTGCATGAGACTAACCAATTACTCGGCTTCCCTATACACATCAAGCTGCTTCGCTTTCCTAGCTAGCTCATAGTTTGGGGGGCCATGTAGCGTGTCAGGCGATCTATAACTAGATCTATAGGAAAATAATCCTACCAGGACATTTACATAGTAAGAGATTTGTTGGGAATCAATATATTAGGAGTTCCCCTCTATTCGTCCAATAGAAGGCTCAAATCATGTGATCATGATCTTAAATGGATTATCAACCACAAACACATGAGAGACATATGGGAGTTATTTTAGGAATGGTATCTAGAACTAATACATTCTGAATTAAGGATGACAAAGACAAACAGAATCAAACCAGAGTAATCACATTGAATGCCATTAAATCATAGGTCAACCACCAGATCCCTACTTAAAGGGCTAAGAGCATCCACAATGGAGCAACTCCATTTGGGTGCTTCCAATGGGACCCACCTGTACATATCACTCAATTTTACTCTTCCCAATACAAACACCTCCAAACACTTTATTTCTACAATGGAGCAACTCTCTTTGGGTACTTCCAATAGGTCCCACCAAAAAGCTTACATAATTATATTTTATTATATATGAACTTATTTATTAATTTATAATAATTTATTTATAAATAAAATAATTTTAGAAAAATAACCAATTTTTTATTTTATCATTATTTAAATGGGTATGTAGTTGAAAATTAGCCATATTGAGAATATTTTCTGGGTTGGGTAAATTGGGAGAATTTTGAAAATTTTGATTTGTGGGTTGCTGATAATTTGGCATCAAATTAAACCATGGATTTTGGTTTGAATCCATTGAATGAAAAGAAGAAGTTGAGAATTTTTTAAGAGAGATAGAGAGAAATTTGAGATGTTTAATTGTGCAATTTTTCTTTTGAACACCCTTATTTATATACAAATGAAAAATGTAACCATTACATTTGCAACGGTAAAATAAAAAAATATTTTATTATTATTTATTGGTTGATTTACATGTTTCTTTAGTTAGCAACGTTTGTCCAGGAAGCAACATTCTTCAATTACTTACAACGTCGACAATTGCCCAAGAAGCAACCGTGCTTCGCTGATATAGTTACTTGCCTTACTGCCGATAAAGTTGCTCTAAGGACACATTAATCAACAACACATTTGTTATCCTAAATCAGATTCAAATTTGTAGTTCTAAAGACTCATTATCCGATAGGTTAGTTAAGTTCCTTTCTCTATAAATTCAAAAGTTATAGGGATGTATTTAATTCTTTTTTTAAATTATAGGAAAATGTAGATTTAATTAATATGAAAACTTTATAATATCTATGGTACCATATAGGTCATGGACATGAAAGTTTTGTTGATGTAGTTGTTAAAGAAAGAAAGGATGATAAGGTAATGGAAATCCATGGCACAAGGGAATGACTTTTTCATTCAATTCCTCTTAAACCATTGGTTGCGAAGAACTGTCCATATCAATGATTTGATATAGACCGCCCAGAATGATTGCTACACTATGCCTACCGCTTTCAAAGAGTTAACGAAACCAATGTAATTCGAAAAAGACTCAAAAAACAATAAAAAAATCGCAAAATTTATATAATGAAAATGGCTGATTAACATAGTTCAAGTATACGTGAATAAGAAGAGAGAAAGTGTAATTATAATTAACTGATAAAGACTCTAGGGCGGTGTTGGTAGTCATAATCGCACAATGATAAATTAGATAAGGGAGTTACATAAAATTAAAATATATAGAATATCGGCCAATTTAATAAACTTTTATATTATACATATTCAATATTTGATACACACCAAATAACATATTAAATAAAATTATATTCTTTTTTATTTGAAGTGATCAAAATAGAATATGATATAAAATATACAAATGACAAAATTTCACATTCCATTATTTGTATTGGAGTTAAGGTTATCAAAACCAAATTTATTATTATTGTTTGATTAATTTTTTAAAACTAATATATTACGTTTCAATATTATTTCTATTTTTTTAAAACGTATTATTTCTTTCTTCAACAATATCACTAGATAAATCACTTTTATATGATTATTATATTTTTTTTTACCAACACGTGCTTTTTCTGTCTTATATATCATTTTTTTTTCTTTTTCCTCAAGTTTCTTTTAAAATAAAAATATATTTAGTCTGTTATTTAATGCAACAAGTCAATTTAACTTTCTAGGCTGGACTGGATATTGTTTATATTCCCTTAAACGAAAAGTTGTATATTTTTTTGTTACAATATAATTTAGGGTGAGGGGAGGATGATTTCCCAGTCAAAGGATGATTTCTCAGTCAAAGATAAAGAATTTTTACAGAAGTACTTATATTTTATAACCACAACCCAAAGAAATGAGTGAAGGTTTAAACTTATGACCTATCAGATACGAGATCACATCTTGCTCTACTCTACCAACCTCTTATGGTTTAAAAGGGAAATGGATCATCTCCATTTACTGGACACTTCCACTAGGAGAGAGATAGATACATACCCCATGTGCTCCTACTAGTACTGGAGAGGAATTAAATTCGTTTAAAAGTTGTATACTTTTAAAATTTATTAATTAACAACTCACGTAAATAATTTCATTTTTATTCAGGGGTTACTTTCATTAAAAAATGAATAAGAAAAAGGCAGCTATACAACTTGAGTTAAATAAGAGGATAAATAATATCCTTTAACTACAAATTCAATACATGCATGAAGTTAAGCTAAACCCTGTTTATATTTGGAATAAAATGAAACCCAACACAACTAACACTGTGTCTAAACTTGTCTTTGAATACTTCAAACGGATGTCAACGTGATTTTGCGAAAAAGAAAAAGAATCATAATTAGATGTATAATTTATTAAAATTAAGTTTATTCAATTCCTAACCCCATGCATGTTTGACCAAAAGTGAAAAATATAACTTAAATTCTACTACAAAATTTACTTTCAAGATAAGATTTTTCCAGTAAAAATTACTTTGCTTTAATTAGTTACTTTTAACTAAAATTAATTTACAAGATTAAAGTCATCTAATTTGAAGTTTAGTAATGCTCACACATATCCACACATAGCTAGTCTCACACATACCAAAAGTCCGAGAACATGAACATACGCAACTTTATCTATCTATGACTCTGATGGTTACTTGAATGTTGTTCGAAATGAAGATTTAACTAATTGATTGCTTCTATACTATTTTTGTGCCAAACAAATAACATGACGCATCATAATGTATGATATGATCAAGTTCAAAGCCAATCCTTAATTGTAACAAAAAAAAAAAAAAAGAAAGAGAAGCTAATCCTTAATTACCATAAGATATGTTTGTGGTTGATAATGAAAATAAATGCAGTGGGATTGAGGGTAATTAGGTCTGCACTGGCCTTTGGTAGAATGTATGAGTCAATGGCTTGTCCAAAAGGCAGTAACTAGCAATGAAACTGGGTCCTCACTCATGTGGTGAGTTCTGAGTAGTAAGCGAATCCGTTTAGCCTTAATAAATTCTATAAACCCAAGTGTTTGCCAACATGTGTTTAATTGTCTTGAATTGGATTGGAAACTCCCGGCAAATTGGCCAAGGCATGTTTTCCTTGTTAGTTTGTTTTTTTGTGTAATTACAATTGGGGGAATATTCCTTTTATTTGCTGTTATTGATATTCTTTTCATAATCTTCTTGTCTTTATTTTTACATATTAAGCCTAATTGAAAAGTCATTGAAGCTAATAAGAGTGAATATTGTTTTCAATTAGAATGAAAAAAAAGAGACAAGCAACTGAAATGAAGGATGGAAAGATGGAACAAGTTGTGTCACAGCAACCAATTTAGCAAAATAATATTTTATCAATCGGCAACTTCTTTTTCATGTCGCAGACTTTGTGATGGCTATGACCAACAGAAATTTCAATTTACACAAATGTGGTTGATTTTTATTTTTTTTTATCAAGCAGCCTTAAACATTTCTGTTATATGCTACTAAAGGAAAAGGAAGAATATGAGGTAGTGGTAGTGGTAGCTAGGTGCTGCGCTGTTATTAACACCGAGACAAAGAAGAAAGCTAATGTACTAATAATAGCATAAGCTACCTAAAGAGATGCACACAAGATAAATTCTTTTATCCATCCATCTTAATTTGTGGAGCAAACACCACAAAAATAATATCAAGCATGTAAAATTAAATTCCTTAGTAGAATGTTTGTGTGTGTATATTTAACCCTAAAAGGAAACCAGTTAAAATGTGTGAAAAAACAGTACAAAAGGAAACCCCAAAAACTAAGGCCTCGGATTAATTAAGGATACAGAAAACAAATCATTATCACTCAGTATCTAAAAAGGAACCATGATATATATACAACAACTATTACCTAACAAGCATGCAAAAAGGTTAATTTTTTTTTTTTTGTTTTAAGAAAAAAAAGGACTTAATTCGCCGGAATGTACTGTGAAGATTCCACCGGCGGCAATTAAAAAGTCAAATGGGAAAGGGCATGGCATGTCCCACTTCCACTCCTCTTCTTCTTCTCTGTTGTTCAATTTTCCACATACGCAATTTTACCAAAATAAAAAACGCCAACTTTGGCGCAGTCTCTCTCTCTCTCTCTTACTATCTCATTTCCACGTTCAGACAAAAACTATCTACAGCCACCATTACCCTCTTTCTCTCTCTCTCTCTTACCACCCTTCTTCTTCTTCCCTTTTCCTTTCCCAAAATAATATCTTCCTTTCTTCCCTCTTCTTCTCTGTTTTCCTCCATACCCTCAACTAAAGCCACCACCTTTCTCACTTCCCAGATTCTAAAGCATCCACCTTTCCCCTTTTAGCTATTCCCCTCTTTCTCTCTCTATCATCAACCAATCAGCAAACACTATCCAACTCAACTCAACCCAAAATCCAATCATGGAGCCACCGGAGAGCCTGCCGTTGGAAGCGGCGGAGAAGATCATCCTCCGGTGGGACTCCACCGCGTCGGAGGAAGCCCGTGAGAAGATGATATTCGACGGTGACCGTGAAGAGGTGGATCTCTACCTCCAAGCCGTTGATGAAATCCAACGGTCCATGTCCTCTGCTTCTCTCTCCGATGAACAGAGCAAGGTCAGTTCCGCCATCCAGATCGCCATGGCTCGCTTGGAAGATGAGTTTCGTAACATCCTCATCTCTCACACCAACCCCATCGACCCCACTTTCCCCTTTCACCATCCAAACCCTGAAGAAGACGAAGATCAACACCACCACTCTGTTTCTTCTTCATCAACACCTAAAAAACAGGACAATGATAATAATGATGATGATGATGGTGATGTTGAGGACAAGCTTCTTCGCTTTGACAGTGGAAGTTCCACTGTTTCTGCTTCTTCTTCCAGCCTCCGTAGTAGCTACCGTTCCACTAGCAGCATCCGTGAGATCGATCTGATACCCTCTGATGCTGTTTCTGACCTTCGTTGCATCGCTGAGAGAATGATCTCTTCTGGTTACTTGCGTGAGTGCATCCAGGTTTATGGTAGCGTGAGGAAATCCGCTGTGGATGCAAGTTTTCGGAGGCTTGGTGTTGAGAAGTTGAGCATCGGTGATGTTCAGAGGTTGGAGTGGGAACAGCTTGAGGCCAAGATCAGGCGTTGGATAAGAGCTGCTAAGGTCTGTGTTAGGACCTTGTTTGCTAGTGAGAAGAGGCTCTGTGAGCAAATCTTTGATGGGGTTGGAACTGCTATTGATGATGCTTGTTTCATGGAGACTGTGAAGGGACCTGCTATTCAGCTTTTCAACTTTGCTGAAGCCATCAGCATAAGCAGAAGGTCACCTGAGAAACTGTTCAAGATTCTAGACCTGCATGATTCTTTGATGGATTTGATACCTGATATTGATATTGTGTTTGACTCTAAGTCTTCTGAGTCAATTCGTGTTCAGGCTGCTGAGATTCTTTCAAGGTTGGCTGAGGCTGCAAGAGGGATTTTATCAGAGTTTGAGAATGCTGTGCTTAGGGAACCTTCTAAGGTTCCTGTCCCTGGTGGGACAATTCACCCTTTGACAAGGTATGTGATGAATTATATAAGTTTGATCTCTGATTACAAACAGACTATGAATGAGCTTATAGTGTCTAAGCCATCAACTGGGTCTAGATATTCTGGTGATCCTTCAACCCCGGATATGGATTTTACTGAGTTGGAAGGGAAGACCCCTTTGGCTATTCACTTGATTTGGATTATTGTTATATTGCAATTTAACTTGGATGGCAAGGCCAAGCATTATAAGGATGCATCCTTGTGTCACTTGTTCATAATGAACAATGTGCACTACATTGTTCAGAAGGTTAGAGGGTCTCCTGAATTGAGGGAGATGATTGGAGATGATTATTTGAAGAAGCTGACAGGGAAATTCAGGCAAGCTGCTACTAGCTACCAGAGAGCAACATGGGTGAGGGTGTTGTATTGTTTGAGGGATGAAGGGTTGCATGTGAGTGGTGGCTTTTCTTCTGGGGTCTCAAAGAGTGCTTTGAGAGAAAGGTTTAAGGCCTTCAATGCTATGTTTGAGGAGGTTCATAGGACTCAAGCTGTATGGTTGATACCAGATTCACAACTCAGGGAGGAGCTTCGGATATCTATATCAGAGAAGCTGATCCCAGCATATAGGTCATTCTTTGGGAGGTTCAGGAGTCACATAGAGAGTGGAAGGCATCCAGAGAACTACATGAAGTATTCTGTTGAAGACCTGGAGGATGCTGTTTTGGATTTTTTTGAAGGAATTCCTGTTTCCCAGCACTTGAGGAGGAGATCTCAATGATGGAGTGAAAAGTGAGTTTTGCAACTTAGAAGCTAGGACAAATTCTTTTAATTTTTTCCATGGAGCGTTCAGGTGATTGAGTGCTGGCCAATCTGAGATTTCTCAAGTGCTCCAAGATTTATTTACCATCCAGGATTCTCAGGAATGGAAGATTGTTCAAATCTTGTGAAGATCATCAATCAGTGTAGCTTATGAAAAAAGCCAAGTAGCTCAGCCTGAATGCTGCTGTCTCCTGTAAGCACGTTATTTGATTTCATACCACATTCTAGATTTTGTTTCATTTGTTTATATTGGAATTTGTTGTACGTGTGTTTTTATTTATTACTCTAAGGTCAAAAAGGCTGTTTCTTTTGTAGCTTCAAATGACTTTTATACAATGTGATAGTTTTGGCACTAATACATGCATGTTGAAATTGAAATCTTAGATAGCTTCTGCCTTTTGGCATCTGTATCTTTCATTTTTCTTATATTAAAGAGTCACTACAAAATGGGAATTGCTTTTGAGTTATGACTTTGGTGAAAGACCTTGCTTCAATAAAGAATCATGGTACATTTTGATTACAAGCATGTAACTCTGTGGATCGTCCTTCCATTTGTTTATCTCATGTTCCTGTAGTAATTTTTTCAGTTGTTACACAGCCTTATGGCTTTTGCCTCTTGGTAAGTGCTATCTGATTGAAACTACTTCGCTAGGCTGAATTCTTGGATATACCTAGTTGTTTGTAATCAGAATATCAATGCTGGTTAAAGATGATTTTTTTTTTCTCTTCTATCTTTTCATGAACCAGTTACTAATTTGATACTGATTAGAAGTGTTACAGTTTTATTGAAAGATTTATGAAAGGTTTGTGAGGGCCAATGGGCCATTCTGAAAGAAAACCAAGTTCATCTGCTTGAATGGTAACCTTTGTAAGCATGTTATTAATTTCTTATCTTTTTTTTGACAGAAATAGGCCAGAAGTTAACACTTGTGTTGTTAAGCACTATCCTTTTAATTTGTCTAGCTTTAGAATCTCACTTGAAAGTGAGTTTTGGTAAAGATAAAATGGTGAATGGTGCTACAAAATGCATCACCTAACTTTTTGTATTTTAGCACTTCAACGGTGTCAATGACCTTGGAGAGGGTAGGTTTCTCCCTTGAGAGGAGGGACAGTCACATAAAGTGGTGAACGACAACATTTACACACTACTTTAATTACATCATTTTTGCACCAATTACCATTAAGGTATGAGTTCAAGGTTCCTCCAAAATAGAGTGTATCTAAAGTGCACAATAAAGATGAAACTTTCCTTAAAGTATAAAGGACATGGTGTGTAACAATCATTTTCTTGAAGGGGTTTAGAGTGAGAGACAACTCAGAATTCCATGCAGTTCCGTGCTTAGAGAGACATAATAGTCGGATCACCTAACATTTTGTTGCCATCTAGTTTTGCTGCTGCGTACATAATCTGCTTACTATTTTTTATTCCATATTTGCATAGAGAAATTTATATGCAAGTGAAAACAAAAGCCAAATTGCTAAAAAATTATTTAATACACCTAGTGTATACTTGTATATCGTTTTTATAGATGATTGGTGTTTCTTTCTATTTATAAAAATGATGTACTTTAAGTGGCATAAATAATTTTTACATAGCTTGTTCAGCACTTGCAGGCACACGTAGTGCTGAAATGTGTTTTTTATACTCAAACTAGGCATACTATAAAGATTCAAACTACTTAAAACGTGATTACATGATTGTTCTTATATAGGGGATTTATAAAGTTAATAAATTTATGACAGCAATTTCACTGTCCGAAAGTCAAGAAAATCACAATTGAAGGATGATGGATAAATAACTTCATTGTCAATCAAGGGATGTTTAATAAGTAACAATTTCTGCCGTCACAAATATCAGCAATACTCAGTAAGGAGTGTGACATAATGTCTAAAGTAACTTAATTTGTATTTGAATTAGTTTAAAATTAAATGTTTAGATAAAGAGTTTTTTTAAAAAAAGAAAAAGCAATATTTTTCTAAAAAACTATGTAAATCTAAAAGGAATTAGACTTCCACACTCCTCTTCCTCCTTTTACGCCAATCGTAAAAGTAAAATTGCTATGAAGTATGAAAATTCACAAAGGAAGCAAGCATTGTAGAAAAAAAAAGATTCTGTTGATAATTTTTCATTGATAAATCATCTGTAATTACCAGTCAACTCAACTCTATCCTTAAGCTGAAACAATTTCCTTTCACTTAAACTTTTATGTAAAGTTAAATTTTTTCTTTTAAAAAAAAAAATCATGGATTCGGAACATCATTCATCAATTGTCAATAGTAAAATACTAATATATATGCTATACAGCTGGAAACTTGAAAATGAAAAAGTTCTAGAAAGCGTCCCCCACATGTATGCATGCATGCACATGGATAATATACATAAAATATCTCATAATTGAATAGAAACTATTTCCTCTGTATTAGTAAAAAGTGAACTGGATTATACTCTTTATGTTAACCAATCTCGTAAGAAACTGCTGGCTGAAAATGTAACAAATGATAACAAAGAAGACTAGTAAAGAAAATAAAAGAATAAAAGGAAAAAAGAGTCATAGAGCTAATTTTTAGGACGGATACAATGGAAGTACAGACAGAAGCAGAGCTACATTCTATTCTCTCTTGTCTTCTTCTAAATCATCATTTGAAACTCCATTGTTGCCTTGAACTGGTCTAGCATCTGGCACACTTCTAACATCCTTTGCAGAAATAGGTGATGGTTTTATGAGTGTCAAAGTAGTATCATCCCTATCAAACTCATCACTCCCATCATCACCACGGTATGCATATCTGTCAAGAACGGTGAGAGACAAATCATGTATATGAACATAGAGCATAAAAAGAAAAGGCTCATTAAAGATAGATAACGACAGAACTTAAAAGATAGGATAGAGGTGGGGTGTTTACCGTGTTGAATTTTGAGATGGTGCCCAAAGAGCACAGATAACACACAGGAGAGAGTAAGACAGAACTTGCCAAAAGGCTGGGATGATCCATGCATTCTGCCATTGCTCATTGTATACATCATTTGATTTGAAATAAAGCTGAAAGAGAAAGTAGAAAGATAAGGACTTGAAATAATGAAAACTGGTTGATGTATTAAATTCAAAAACAAACAAATAACATTTACTTTGCAGCACATTTCCTGGTCTAGTCTAGATCAAAGATTAAAGTTCATTTCATAGACCACTGATTTCATAGACCAATGAGTCAATGACCTTGACTCAACTATCATAATTAGGCCAATGACCTTGACTTAACTATCATAATTAGGCCTAGTTAACATTAACATACAAAGCAATTGAAATTACCTCATAACATATCCAGCCCACAGATACGATCACAGCTACTGCCAAAGCATTAGTGAACTTCCTATACATATCCAATTTTATCATCATCCTTCTGGTCTGTCACATTGCATGAGCAGAGAAGAGTCATTTTCAGATTGTTATATTAAATATTAGAAGTCATGATAAAGTGAATTGTCATTCATCACCTCACATGGTGCAGCATCACATCAACAGTCTAAGATAATCAGCCTAATTTTGTATATAAAAGTCATACAGCAGAACAGGATTTGTAGAATAAGATCATTCGGGTCTGATACTTCAAGCTTGGAAAGAATATCCCAATTTTTTATTATCAAAAGAATGGCACTATGAATTGACTATTAATAGTTATTTTCTGGCAGAAATATCATAACATGCCAAGAAATATTAAATAAGAAAAATACGAACTATTGGCTTTACCACAAGAGAGTTGTGTTATGTCCTCTCTCTCCTATGTTACTTCATAACTTTAGGTACATGACTGAATATAGCCTATCTGCCTTTACATCCTGGTCCATTAATTACAAATGAAACTGTAATTTTTTTATGAGAAATCACTTTTGGAGTCCCCTGCCAGACAACTATATAAAAAATACTGCTTTGCCATGTTCTTCATATTTCTATAAAATTCAGAAAACACACAATAATAATACCCTTCCTGCCATCTTCCTCCCATAAAGTGCTCTAAATAGAAACCAGCAAGGGTCAAGGGAAGTAACTTTACCAGAGAAAGTAACAATTTTGCAGCCTTGTGCATTTTATGACTCATTTACATGAAATAAACTACTATATATAAGAAAGAAGAAAAGGTTCACATTATTTTCATGAAATAAACAATATTGTGACATTATATTCTTGCAGATGAGTACCTGAAGCTTATTTAAAGTTGCAGAGAGTGAAGTGAAAATCCAAAGAATGAAGAACACATCCAATACTGCAGCGGGAAGAACCAAAAACAGCTTTGCCTTTCCAGAGAGATCACTTATTGCACCAACATGTTCTACCAATTCAAGAACTTCAGATGCAAGAAAGAAGGTTCCTCCAAGCATAACCACCTTTGATGTAAGGCCACCAAGGGTAGGTCTCACAACACCATAGCCCATGGAAACCATCAAAATGACCAAACGTGCCACTGTTCGCTTAACAGTCCCAAAGGTAACTGCCCATACGGTTGTCCCAGTTGGCCTGATTCCAGTCTCACTGAATTCAGCATAGTCAAAGTACCACAGAGCCATCTCAAACATGCCTAGGGTTATCACTAGGGTAATGCAGTTCTGCAATGGGAACACTTCCCTCCAAAATCTAACATATTGAGAGAACCAAAAGACACCAAGCAATACATATGCAAAAGACATGAACTGGTAGAAAATTTTCATAGGTGCCATTCTACCAGGCAGATAACCAGAGGGATTTTTCCATACGGTTTTCCCTTCAACAACCAACTCTTTAAGCCTTGTATCACAATGGATGAAGTACAAGTTATACATCCCAGTTTTTGCAATTTGAATAGATTTTAATGGAAGCACTGCTACTTCCTCATCCATATCAAAAGAGACACCATAAACTTGAGGCCAATCAGAATTCACTGTAGAAGGGCGGTGAATGACCTGTCCTTCAGTGCATACACCCAGTTTTGCTAGATCACCGGTGCAACAGACAGCCCTTTGACCCCCATAGGCTGAACCACCAATTGTCTCTCTATCTTCAACTTCAAAAACAACAGCTTGAATCGGCCATGAGCTGAAGTTAGAGAATTCCTTGTTTCTACGGAATGTGACTCTATCAAACCTGGTTTTCACATTGCAACAGCAAAATCCAATCAACAAAACAACACCATAATTACCAAGACAGCACAGAAATAAATCAATGGCTAGCAGTGGGAAACAAGAAACATATTTTTTCACCAAATTTCTGAAAATTCTATGAGTATCCCAGCAACTTCACTTTTCAAATCTGACAAGTAAGATTGTACATTTTACACATTGAAATAAATTGGGGGCTTCAGCTATAACAATTGCTACTGTTTACCATGAATCTCACACACACTACACTGAAAGCTGAACCAATTACATTGTTTTGAATCTGGCAAGAATACCCAAAAAAATCCAATGAACAAAAGATTAAAAGGAAAGTGATTTAGGAAAAAACCGAGATAGGAGTGTGAAGGGTGAAGGGAAATTACCGAATGTAAGAGTCGCCATTTGAAGCTGAGGGAGAAGTTTCGTTGAAATTGGGAGAAGATGAGTAAATTCCTTCACTGCCTCCATGTACGACAAAGGCGTTGCCTTTGGCGACGAAATGCTCTCCTCTGTAATCGTGAACGGAAGCTTCGGTGGACAGAGATAGCAGCAGCAGAATCGCAAGAACTGAGACCCAAGACATTTTTGGGAGACAGAAGAGTGTTAGAGAGAGAAAGAGGGTTGTGGATCTATGGAAATGACGAGTGAAGAGAAGGGTTTTTTGTCTGAATTCGGAACTGTGAAGTGAGAGAGAGAAGAAGAAGAACAACTGTATGAATGAATGAATTCGGTAAGAAGAAAAGAAAATAGTGTGTTGTGTTCTTTCCAGTTGGAACAAACAGCCAAAATGGGTTTAACTGAGGTTAAGACTTAGAGAGAGAAGCAGATCAGAGAAAAGAAATGGAGGGTCATTAAGGGAATTGCAATTAATAATTAATAATTAATTATGCTTAATGAACCTCACCACCTATTTGAAAGTAACATAATCAAGGTGTGAATGTCAGATAATACTAATACTATCACTGTGAGTGTTAATCACATGGTTAAAATTGCATAAATGTAATATAAAAATTAAGTAAATTGATTCCTATCTATATTATACTAGAAATGGATTGGAAAGTCAAATGTGGGAGGAGGCATCTAGGAACACTTCTGTTTGGTTGTGGATTGTCTGAATCACTGTACCAAATAAAATGTTAAAATATTATGAAAAATAAATATTACTACTAATTTAAATTTTATTATAAGATTATTTGGCGTACGAAACAAATTTAAGTTCTATAGTACGTTATCTTTTAATTGAGTTACTAATGTATTTTTATATCACTGGCTGGATTCTCTCCCCCATTTTCATGTTTTTTCTTTTTCGTGCAGGAAATGACAAAGGTTGTCGGTGTCAATATATTAATATTAATTAATAGTAAAATAAGAAAACTGGTCGTTTTCATATGAATGTGGTACAAACTAGTTAATGAAGAAAGTTTTTTTTTTTTTTATTTCCTTTTAAGTTGGTAACTAATTTCACTCCTAAAATTCAAACGACATGGCTTCAAAATTTATTATTATTATTAATAAACATTCAGGAATGAAGATTCAAAATTTATTATTATTATTATTAATAAACATTCAGGAATGAAGAATTTTCAAGGTAGAAAAAGTGGTTCCCCGAGTGAGAAGAGAGAATGAAAGCGTTGAAGTCATTAATTTGATATGATCTGTGATCTGTTGATCTGAACTTCAGCATGGCTTCCATTCCATGACTTAAAAGTGCCCGTTTATTTTAGATGTTGGAAAAGTCAGAATTAATTTTACAAATTTGATTTTAAATCACTTTCGTCCAATGTATTTCGTAAAACGTGCACACTCATTTTCAACAATTGATAGAAATCAATTGTAAACCAAACAGACCCTTACTTGTCACAGCTTTAACTGCTAACTTCTCTAACACGTGAATTTCTTTTTTCTTTTCTTTTTTTTTTTTTTTGCATTTCCTAATTAGAAATTCAGAATGTCATTTTAGACTGAAATGATGCTATATTAATTGACAATTAAATAAAAAAGAAAGAAAAGGAATAATAGTCTTTGATTCCTGGAGCTAATATTACACAACAAATTTCAACAATGTTCATCCTTCCCTCTCATGAAAGCCAACAATAGCAGAGAAAAATAACTGAAGAACAGCCGCTATAATATTTGCGGAAGGATGAGTGAGAGTGGAGTTGACTGACTAGTCCAAATCAAGGAATTCCATTCTTTTTCTCATAGTCCCTTTCAGATCTGAGGCTTCCCTTTCTGCTTTCTGTGCCTGCAAAATCACATTTCCAGCCAAAAATACAAAATTTAACAAAACTCTACAAAACTTAATTATTGCTTAAATAAAAGCAACTTATAGAACTACTTGGCAAATAATTCCAAGTCATAACATAAAATCAATGGACCCAAAAAAAATAAGTCAAACCCTTCAATCATAAGAAATAGTTTTAGTCAAGGCTAATGCGACTGCTAGAGCCTATCAAGCATGTGCACTTTTCCAAGTGTATGTGCAATACCTTTTATGTTAGTGAAGTAAAATGGGCAAGTAGTTTTAGGATTTTAGTTTTGATTTGGGATTATTTATTATGGCAAATGATAAATACTATCTTACTATTAAGATCAGTTTCAAAATCAAACCTAGGAAAAGAACCAGGAAGAGTAGGGCATGGATGCCACAACCATCTATAGAAAGAAGACAACTTCAAGGATCCTTGCTAACTCAATGTGCTAGAATTTGGTAGGTAGAATTCATAGATAAGTAAATTTTTCTATGCAATCCAAATGGATCCTTAGTTTGTCCACCTTATTTCTAGTTCATCGTTGTATAATTTGTCATCATTTCCCAAGCCGAGGTAACTTGCCAAAATGATTAGTAGATGTCAAAAACAAAAGTACACAATCTATCTTAGGAAGCCAGAAACATTTTCTGAGTTTTCAGAGATGAGAAAAACAGGGAAGGGAAAAAAAAAAGGAAAGAACACTTTTGCAGTGTTTATTGAATTACAGACAGAGACCTAAGGGGAGAATGCCCCATTTCACCTTCACAAAGGGTTTCCTCTTTCCACAACAGAGCTAATGCCCAGTTTCCAAATGATAAAAGATCAGAATGCCCCCCTCTTCTCTCTCCTCCTGTTTAAGCTAATTCCCTACATCTAACACTTTGACCATCCAAACATAACTATTCTAGTATTCTACCTAACTACTCTTAGACCCTATCAATCTGTTTCATTGAGAATATGGGCACTTTGACAATGAATGTCACAACATATCTTCGGTAAAGTGAGGGGGCAAAAACAAGGTGACAGAAAATAGACACAAAGAACATCAATTAAATAAAGAAGTGTCAATTTAGGTATATTTACCCTCCGGATTTCTGCTGTAGAAACACGTGTCATATGTGGGGGAAGTTCCTCCCTCTCCAAGTCCTAAAAGTTGAAATATACTGGATTGTAAAACCGGGATTGAAAAGTAGAAATATTTTTAGATGCGAAGGAAATAATTAGAAATCATACCAGCTCACCAATTAGAACAACATTCTCCCCACGGATTACATAAAGACCCAAAGGGATGTCACAATACAGATCACCAACAATAACCCTCTCACAGGCACCCTCAAGAACCGCATTAGCTGCATATTATTGATTCAAATTTTTAGAAAGTCAACCTACAGCATTAAAATGTTTACATAATCTGAGAAGTTGTTACCAAATTGATCAAAAGAGCGAAGTGTCCCCATCAGCTTTCTACCATCTCTCAGCAATACAAGAAGTTTCTCTACAAATTGGTATGAAATACAAGATAAGTTTCACCTCCAATAAAAACTCGTTAATTTACCACTTCCAACTGGTTATCACCGATTTTGAACAACATATATAAAAAATCCCTTTCAAAAAAGGCTTGTATACTAGATATGCTAACATTAAAACTATTCATTCACACAAATTACAATTCCAAAGCAATACCATTTGCATCTTAAGCTCACCACAACATATGATAATTGATAAAAGTGCATTCTTAAGCGTTCACTTTTGCAGGAACTAGTAACTATTATAGCTTTCTAGCATTAAGAGGTGTAATAACTGAAAAACATCAAAGGTCCACTCTAACTGGCAGTACCGCAGTACTAGCAGATATTGTACTAGAAAGTAGAATGAAATAACAAAAATCCCCAAATTGAGGGAAATAAAGGGGGTCAAACATTGGGATTTTCACTTCTCGTTACCCAACATGTTATAAATGTTATCTCTTAGGATTATATCATACCAAGCATGTCTATATGTTTCCATTTGGATAGTTCCAAGCACACTATAGTCCTTATTTATTTTATTTACACCCGAAGCTCTTGGATATCAAGCTAACCATACCCCTATCTCATCAGCATTTATAATTTTTACTTTTCATACATTCAGCAGCTGAAGATTATCACTATCACTGCACAACTTAGTCCCTAACAGCATGTAGGAATCATGAAAATTTTTGCTTTTATATGCACAGTGCGTAATAAACATGTACACTAGTCATCTATTATCAGTTGAATGCGTGTCCTTCCTTTCCCCCACAACATGATTGTGATTAAAACAATATTGAAGCAAAATTAACATGGAACAGCCCAACCTAGGATTGTTAACGAAAATTGAATCACCAGCTTCCACAGAAATATGGAACGAGTTGAACACAAAAAACAAATAAAAATCCCCCATTCCTTAACATCTTACTGCTTCCCAACCAAGTTCACAACTTTCTGGCAGTAAAAATTACCCACAAGAATATAAAAATAAAAGGCCTTGCACTACCATGGAGTCCAATCTTTCTCCAACAATAAATTTCTAATTTCTAATGCATATGAATATGAGAGAGAGAGAGAGAGAGAGAGAGGTCTCACTGTCAAGATAACTAGCAAGTGAAGTAGAAAGGTAGATATCCTCAGGGCCTGCCCAAGACATTATGCTTTTTCGGTATCAAAAAAACCACCGAAAATTTCACCACTAACCCCACCAATGGCATTGCCAGCACCAATTCAACTCTGGCAATTCACCCCAATCACTTCAAGATGAATTCCCAATTCTACAAGACCAATTTTATTTTTCCCTCTTCTTTTTAAGGGGAAAAAACCTAACTTTCCGCAAATCAACGGAACTAAGAGACCTCAGATTAGGTTTCAGATCGAAATCACAGAAGGTGGATAAAAGGGTGTCTCGCTGGTTAGGGGAAAAAAGACCCCTTGAGATCCAATCGCAGCAGAGCAGCGGAAAGTGAGAGTTTTTGAAATTGAAAGTGGGAGAAATTTTGTGAAGGTTTGGGAGAAAGAAAAGGGGTTTTTTTAAAAGAGAAAAAAAAAAAAAAATCTAGGGTTTGTAGATTGGGATTTGAGATTGAGAAGCAGCTGCTGATTCTGCCATTGGTTTTGTTAGTTGGGGCTGTTGTGTGAGCAATACTACCAATAATTCATCATTACATTTGCTGATCTATGTTCATGGTTTAATTTTAATACTAATATGTAGTACTCAGCATAAGATTTAGTTTTTATTTCAAAATATGTAAAAAAGTTAGTTAATGATAATGATGGTCGGTGGTAAGATCCATCAAAGTCGACACTTAGATATTAAATTTATTTTTTTCTTATAAATAATATTCATTAATACGGAATATATTAAAAATATTATCCTAATTATATTTTATTTTTTCTTCATGATTTCTACTTTTTTTTCCTATTATTATTCATTTCATATTAAATAAATATCACAATTCTTCTCATATTTATCATTTATTATTATTAAATTATTTGTAAGTATTTCAATAAATTTTTGTCAATTTTGAATGATCGTATGCTTGACTTTGAAATGAAATATAGCTAATCTAGTGTACTACAAAATCTTAAATGTTATTTAGCCAAAAGTTTTTTTATGTCAAAGAAAAAAAATTAATAAATCAATTTAGTTAAAGAATATGCTGCGAATATAGGAATTTCTGTCCAACTAGAATACAAATACTAAATTACATCAAACATTAGATTAGTGTTTGAATTTCTTCTTAATGAAATTACACTACTTTGCAAGAGTTGCTAGATTATTGCAAATGCTTGGTCAATGGTCATTCATAGTTAATACATGCAATATTTTTGTTTTGATTGTGAGAAGCTAACAAAGTACTAATAAGTATTATTCATTTCATTTGGAACATGTTGTTACAAGGAGAGCAAGCAACAAAGTGGAGTAAAAAAAGGATGAGAAGTGTGTGTGTACACAGAAAATCTAGCCTTGCTAGTGGTACAGTACAAATAAGAAATCCATTGTACGATTTTCCATAACATGAATTGTTCTGCATTTGCAGACACAACCATGAAAAAATAACGGGAAAGCACCGTTAACAAACACACAGATACTGCTCTTAGCTCCGCACCATTCAATTCTTGGTACATCTCATACATCAATAAACTTCATTTAGAAAAATGTGAGCTCCACTCCATTCCCTCCATCATCACCATCATGTACACATATATCTTTGACTTCTTGCTTGAATCTGAGGTGAAAAATAAATTGTCAGTTTGCATATTTAGTGTTATCAAATTAACATACTACTACTTATATATATATATATATATATATATATATAATATAATCTTGAGTAGCTTACCTGAACATGTACTAATTAATAGAGCTAGTAAAAATAGATGCTGATTTATATCTCTAGAACAATATCTGCAAGAATAAAAAGGATCTCATTAGCCCTTGTCACTTATATATTAATGTTCATTAAGATGTGATATATAAATGTCAAAGTGAACTTACATTCAGAATCAGTCTTGACCCATTTACAGCCATCATCAGTTCTCTCCTCTGGTTCATCCTCATTCCTCTTCCTTGTCAACTTTTTGTCCTCAAGGCACTTCTTCATCATTGGTGCCCGAGATGAATTTTGTGTGTAAATTTTCTTGTGAAGAATTGTCCTTAGAAGCTGTATATTATTATATATCACAATTAGTAAAAACTAAAGCATAATAGACAGGGAAATTGAAAGGTTTGGCTCTGTCTCCAAAACAAAAGGGGTACCTTCTCCATTCTTGACTCTTGAAGGGTGTCTCTGAGACTAGGTGTTGGAGCAAACCCACTTCTACAAACAAATATCTTCTTCAACAGGAAAGAAATAGATTTCTTCCCAATTGCTTTCTTGTTTTTATCTGCACAAACATCTTTGCATTTATCAAGTATGACACTAAGTGTCTTCTCAATATCTTCTTCTTTATCATCTGATTCACTGCAAAGTGCATTACTGATCCTCCTATCAACCTCCAAGCTTGATGGACAATTAAGAAACCTGTCCAGAGGAAGCTCAGATATTTCCTTTTCCACATTGGGTTTTCTTCTGAGGAGTTTGGTTAACTCCTTTTGTAGTTTCCCAATTTCTTCAGGAGTGAAGTCTGCTATTTCCTCTGATGAGGATGGATCCTCTTGTGTGTTTTGGTTATCTATGTCTTGTTTGATTTCAGTGTTATTTCCAAATGTTCCTATTGATAGAAAACCATGAGGCCAATCACTGAATTCTTCTCTAGACTCTTGTTTAGCATGATCTGTGCACACAACCAAAGGAAAACATTCTATAAGATTCCCAAGGAAAGGGCTACTGTTATTCAACTGAAAAATAAAAGTTTACAAATACCCCTTAGTTTAGTTGACTTTGGATCAAGTTACTAATAAGATTTACTTGGTTTTTGGTGCATAGGTCAATTACAAGTTACAACTATCAGGATGCCGACTTGTTAGCAGAGAGTGGGGTTTCATTATCAATCAAAATTTTGAAAAATAAACAAATCTTATCAGCATCAAATAACTACTAAACTATTCTCCAATCTCAAAAATATAAATAATTGTTAAATACATACCAATTTAACCGTTTAGGTTCTTAGGTAAGTTTATTTTTTATACAGACTTTTGTTTAATTGGAAAAAAGAAACCAAAAGAAAGAGATATAAGTAAAATATATCATATATACAAGGAAACACATGTCTTCTCTCCCTGTCTTTCTATTGGCCATCCTTCCTTCAGATAGAAGTAAGTGTGTGTTTTTATGTTTACAACTTACCAGACAATGGCCATTCTTACATCTTATTGGTGCCACTGCCAGTATCATCATGCATTATTAACTCAGTAAAAAACAACATAAAAAAAAATGAAGACTTACATGCAGTAGTTGCTCTATGTGTGTTTGGTTTTCTGTTCTCTTGTTTTCCACCAAGTTTATTTTGCATCCAGCTGAGGAACTGCAAGTGAGGCAAACACTTATATGAATATGACATGAACTTAATTCAGATAACAATCTCTCTCACACACACTAACACAGAGAGTGTGAAGACTTACCTTCATTGTGAGAGTACTATACTAAGGCTAAGGATAGGGAGATGAATGAGCTCCTGAGAGTGAGGGTACTAGCTAGCTAGCAATAAATAGATAACATGAGAGGGGAAAAAAGTGGTAATGCTATTTGGATGAGAGTGAGAGTGAGGGAGAGAACCAGGTGTCAAAGGTAGGAATGGTATTAGAGGCACATTTTTAACTTGTAATAACTACTAGTAAATATGGTTTGAGAGATTATTTGATTTTATAAGGCAATGAGGATTGAGCTTTGGGATTTGACAACTTAGTTGGATGATCTTAAAAGCCAATAAATATATAACGTGAGGAGAAAAGGTGGTAATGATGGTTGGATAATAGTTGAGAGTCCAGGTGTCAGTTGAAGAAATGGTGATGAGACACTTTTTAACTTGTAACTAGTAAAGTTCCTTGAGAGCAGATCTTTAAAGCCAATAAGGATTGAGCTTTGGGAATACAAAACTAAGATCAAAGTTTGATGAATTTCATGGTCAAATTGAGCTTAGCTTGATTTTTCTTTTGTTTCAAGTTCCCAAACACGGCCTAATTCACCTGCTACTTCCTTCCCAATACGTGTCTCTGTATCTGACCAAATATTTCCCCTTCAATTGGTCATTCCTTTGTCAAAATATTATTATCTAATACTTTATACCTTTGTCCCCACGTATATACATATATAGCATACAAGACATTCTCTTTTATAATATGATTTATTTATTGTTTTGAGTTCTCTTCCTTTACCAACAACACATGGGTGAGAATATTTTTGCCATGTATTACTTTGAGTGGGAACATTGTGTCACCATTTTAACCATTAGATCACAGAAATGCTAATCTTTATAGGATTGGAGTGAGAAGGGCAGAGCAAATCTCTATACAATCTTATTAATAGTAGAGTCATGAAGGAGACTGAGAAATTAACATCTAAATGCTGAAGCAATGCATTCATTTAATTGATTATGAAACGAATTAAGCTTCATAAGATTTCAATAGAGATTCTATATATATTTTCTAATTTTCATTAGACTAAAAAAGAAGTTACATATGGAATTCCCAAATTCGTACAATATCACTCCAATTATTTAGGCTTGTAAGTCATAGAAAACTAGAATATTACTCAATTTTTGTACCATAAAGCTACAATTGCGCACATAGTGAAGGTCATGTCGGTCTGGTTCCATATCACAAATGTACTAGCAACTATTAATATGGTAAAATTTGAGCCTAAGCTACTTCTATTATTTTTCCCACATAGATATTTTGCTAAATGCAAAGGGCATGTGTCTTGGAACTTGGAAGGCCAAGGCCAATCTTGATTGAAGAGAGGTGTATATATATAATTTTTTTCTTTAGCAATGGACAATTTATTGTGCATTGTAATTAGTATGGATAAATAAAAACAAGAGGAAAAAGACTATTAGTTGTATCATTCTTGATGGAAATGTAAGTGTAGAAAGGTGTGGACAAATGATTTTATGTAAAGGAAAAGAGGTATGGGCAGCAAAGAAAAACAACTCAGAAAATAAGGAAGAGGAGCTACACTTGCATGGGAATGTCTCTCACTTACCAGACCAATTCCTGAAATTCACCTGCTCCAATTAACTTGTGCTAGAACCCACGTAGGTTTAGTGCATTGAGTGTATAACTAGAATTACAAGATTACAAGTCATGTCCAAGATCGATGATTCCAAACACATGACCTCTGACAAAATGTATGTATCATATTCCTTTAATTTACGCAATCACGTTATTGACTACTTGTATTTCATTTGCCAGCTACAACAGTGGTTGTTCTATAAACTTTGACAAGAGTTAATAAATAATTAATTAATTTCATCTCGAAATTAGTAACTTATTTTGCTTTGACCTTTCAAGTGTTTGAGGTTTTCAATTGAGCTAACTTATTCATAAATCCATCCTTCCATCAACTATATATAACTAATAATATGTAAAGGAATAACTGTTATTTAGCTACTATACATGTTAAGTGTCACATATATATTGCTTAGTTAAGGAAAAGATGGATTTTTAAGATAGAACTTAGAAGGATGAATTTGTGAAAAGGTTAATATATTTAAGAACTATTTTATATATACAATTGAAACAACACACAAATTGTCACTTTCAGCATCAAATTGTATATTAAATCACGTTTGATGTATCATATCTGCAGTTTGTTTTCCCAGTGTTTTTAGCTTATTGCTTGAAACTTGGTTCCTCTGTTCTGCCTTATTTGAGAGAAAAATTTGTAGGCAGTTTTTAGCTCTATCTTGTTTAATTTTGTATGTTTTAACATTAATTATTTGGAAAAAAAACATTTTAGTTGGACTTAAGGCAGGAAATATCCTAAAAATATAAAAAAAGAGAGATAAAATGAAATAATTTATATTTTACTAAAATAAAAAGGAAAAAGTGTGAATTTTTTTCTCTTATTTGATTGGAAATAAAAGCAAGAAAGAATAAATAATTTTTTTACTTTTTAATATTATATTCTTTAGATAGATGAGTTGGTCATTTTAATAATTTTTTTTTCATTTTCTTTTCATGTAAAAAATATTATATTTTTTTATCTTTGACTGGGAATCCCTCACAGACATAGCTTCGAATAATTGATCTTGTAGGTAAAATTTGTCTGAGTTATAGTCTACTTCAACTACAACCAACCATTATTTGGTTGTAAAAAAAAATTATATGGATCTTATTATAATATTTTTCTCTTTATAAAAAATATATAATATTTTTATTATATTTGTCCCTACTCAAGCTATTGATGAGAGTGCCTTTATCATTTTCCTCTTTCATGATTTTTAGAACAATTGATATTATATTGTATATACGATTTTTTAACTTGTATAATATTACACAGGATAATAAATTAAAAGTGAAAAAGGTTTTATTAAAAATGTAGTAATATTTAATATCACTAATATATTGAATATTGTGATAATTGTAATTTTTGATAATTTCTTTTACTTTTAATTTATTATTTCAATGGTGCACATGTTAGAAAAATTTTATATATATTTCAATTTTTTTAACAAACCTTTAAACGAATTAAGATACTAAAAAATAGCTGATTGAGTCCTTAATAAGTAATAACCATAACATTTTAAGGCTAATATTTTTATTAAATAGAAAAACATCCTCTAAAAAAACTTTTTCTTTTTTAATTTTAGGTTGGAAATTAGGAAGGACATGCATAACAATACAACCACCCTGGCGTGACGGCAGATGGTAACGACAACGTTATTCCCATCATCTTCTGTCGGATCAACACGTGTTATGAAAAAGGGTCAAGTTGACTATTTATTTATTTGTACTTTATATTTTTCTCATAGTATCATATTTCATACTATATTTTGTTCTCTAGTTCCAACAATTATTTTACTTTGACTCTTTTTCCCAAACTAAATAGTAAATACACTGATATTGCCATTACTTATGCAAACAAATTAGGAAATTAGTTCGTTTTTAATGTTATCTCTTATAAATATTTTATAATAGTTACACAGTGACCATGAAAAAGGAAACATTATTTTGTTAAACAACTTGCACAAAAAGTGATTTAAGAAGTATAAAAAAGTAATTTAAGAATATTGTTTAGATATAATTATAAATAAGATTTACTTTATTACTAATTTATGAACATTGAAAACATGAGATTTATTTGTGGATAAAAATATATATTAAAAATGTATGCCTATTTTTTATATTTATCTTATATAATAAAGTCCAATTCTTTTTTCTATTAATATTAAGCATAATAGGATATCTACAAAACACTAATAAAATACGGATTTAATAGATATACAAAGACAATGTAATTTTAGTTTACATTGATATTGATAGTGTGTACTAATTAAATTCATAAAATAATATTATATTAACTAAATCCATTTTTTAGTTTTTAAATTATAAATTAAAATTTTTGTATTTTTATATTTTAATTTAAAATTTTTATTACTAGTATCATAATTTGTTATTGATTAGATATTATCTCTTTTTATTTTATTATTATTATTATTTTCATTATTAATGTATTAATGGAGTATAATGTTTCTCTTAAATTTTTTAGTATCACAATTTGTTTATAGGATTGGACGTCTATGGTAATGACTCAATAATGAAAATAGGATATATAAGCTCTGATATCATCTACATTTTGAATGAGGTTTATCTCAATCCCCAAAATCATTGACGAAAATTTATATACACTAATTTAATCATATTTCTCTAGTCAATGATTCAATGAGGGACTCGAACAATTTTTTTTTTTTTTTAAATTTACACTCATGGTAATTGAGTTCATTTCTATTATTTCATGCAAATTATTAAAGTCACTCACCACTAGTTGTGACTTACCTAATGAAATACATATAATTGGCAAACTTTGTTGTGAGGAAGGAACTATTTTGTGATGTGAGGTGATCTAGATTTTATTTTGTATAGTAAATAGTAGTTTCATGATTTCAGAGTGTGTTTAATAAAACATTTCAGTTAAATGAAAGCTGAAATTATTAGCTCAAATCATTTCAGTTATACTGTTTGGTAAAGTAGGTTGTTTAGGTAGCTACTAGCTTTTTTGAGAAGCTATATACTTAAGGTAATTTAAAAAAAAAAAATCTTTTCATCCATTAGTTAAAGCTTTTTACACTTTTATCTCTTAATAACCCTCACTCACCATTATTTATCATTTTAATGATGTCCTTATATGTTATCAATACACAACCTATGAGATAAAATACCATAGACGTGGCCTTTAGAAATAATTGATTTTTTTATTTATTACATGAACCATGAATTGCAATTTGCAAATATCAAAATGCTTCGTCACCACAGCTGCTTGGCATGATCATGACCACCGATTACTTTAATTTAATCTCTTTTGGAGTACCGTTTGTTATTAGCAAGTATCTTAGCTAAACAATGATAATTAAATTAAGCATAAACACAATTTTCTCGGTTAAATGTTCTGTGGGGTGTCAATCTAAACCGTCTGATTGGTGAACACAACTCTCAGATAACCTATATCAAAAAATGTGCCACCCCAACCGCGAACCCCGAAATATAGCACTTCTACTCTGCTTACCTTCATATCTATTCAATGCAGTTCAATTTTAGATTTGCCCAAAAATTATTAGTTTGCATCATTCAAGTTGTGTGCTAAAATAATTCAAATCTCATTTTAATTTTATCATACGACATTTTTGTCAAAGTTAGCTCGTCATGATTTGGTACTTGGTGGAATGAGTTCAAGGGAAATAGATAAGCAAGTTGTATTTGGATATAATAAACATGCATGCTAATTGCTTTGTTTTGATAAACTGACAGTTCCTTCAATTTTCTTATTTTGTTTCATCAAACGTTTCATTATCTAAAATTTTATACATATTACCCTTAAAACTAACAAATAATTAACATGTAAACTTGTTAAATTATCATTCTGTAATAGTATATAAGTATACATTATCCGTTCCAAAAATCATGTTTAAAAGGACTTTGGAAAGACGTTATATTTAAGAATAATATTTTAAAAAATAAGTTTAATTAAAAGGATAAAGTAGAATGGATAGTATAAATATAGGCATACTTTTAAAAGATTTATGAATTTCACATTAGAAATTCGATCGCTAAATTGTGAAAGTGAAAAGATTTGTCACTTTTATCAAAATTAACTCTATTCACTGTAAAATTAATGCTAAGAATCTAAAAATTTACCAAAGATAAGTGTACCGTACGTGTGAAGAGATTTTGGCGAAAAACAAACATGCTCTTCATAGTTTTACTTAGGAACAATTAAATATCATCCTTAAACGAAAAACAAGAGTATGTCATCGAGTACGTCATTGATAACATTGGCTTAAAATAACTTATGTAGAATGTAGAAGTCCTCGAGATGCATGGAAGGCACAAGCGCTGAAAAGAATCACTTAAACCAAGCATACATAAGAAATATTAATCACTTTAACCAAGATACAACTTTAGTTTTTAATAACCTAAATAAGTAGCCCCCACTAGAAGGAGGCCATGTGGGATATTGAATCTACTAGATGCATGGGATTTGAGAATTGATACCAAAGTAGGGAAATTACAATACGGCTTTCCAATTCTGGAAACTATGCACTTTGCTCTATAAAAAAAATAATGTGTTGAAGTCGTGGACATGTATCGTCCAGGCAAGTAGTGATCATTATAGTTTGACTACGTTAATCACTTTCACGGATACATAATTGTCAAACAGTAAGCAAATGCTTCTTCACGAATCAGTGAATTGGGAGCATCAAAGTAATCAAACTGTGACCCTTGTAAGCTTGCCTCTCGAAGACAGAAGATCCTCCATACCTGCCCTTTAATTAGGACTTTGTTTGGCAATGCAATAACATTTCTCTCATTTTTACATTACTTTACGATTTCTAGTACTTTTTTTTTTTTCCCGAAAGAAACTCTTTATTTTAGAACTATATATTGTAATTGGGACTTTGGGGATGTTGATTGTGAGACCACATGGACATCCGAGAATACTACTAGGGATCCTTGATGCAAAGTGTGAGAAATTGAAAACTTCACATATGTGGTGCATCAGTGATTAAAAGTTCACCAACGTTAATGAGATCAATAACTAACGCACTCCAGTTCAGTGGTGTCAAATAAGTCTGATCAAATATCTAATGTTTGTAAAGATCAACTTTCTGTAATGTGCAAGTGTTATTTTTTTAGGTGTGTGCCCCACTCAAATGTAGGCTAACAACATTTCCCATTTTTTTATGTAATGGTGATAATAAAATTTTCTTCTGTCAAAATGATAATGAGATTTTAAACCTTAAAGCAAGCTATCAAAACCCTCACCATTTGTCTAATCCTGATGGCTTTAACAACATTTCCCACTTGGCTATTACGATTTTATTGATATAACTTTTTAAACTTATATTATAACTTGTCTTCACTTCTAATAATTTGCACCCGACTGATGCTGTGAAATTATTCCAAGCAATCAAAATAATAATTAACAGCAGATAGATAGCTACCGATTAATTTGAAAATAATCTATAAAAGTTTCCATTTTGAACATAATCCAACTATCAAATGCGTAGAGGGTAATTTTTCCCCCACACTGACGATTTAAGGCTTAATTTTATTTTATTTTTCCTTTTACTTGGACATGAAATTTCATATGGTTGAATTACAAATGTTAAAATGTATATCCGAAACAGCTTGTTTCTTTATATTAACCTGCTAGGCTCTATCATGGGAAAGCGGGCAGAAAAGTAAAGACGGGAAAAAAAATTTCAAATTTCATACATCTGTCAATATTAATCCAGATACAATGATAACATATGCCAGAAAACAGAAAACGGCAATAGGTACGAAAACCTTCGGATTTTCCCTTATGTTTGGGGATGTCACTGCTCTGAAATGGAAAAGAAACTCACTTAAAATATGGAGGTAAAATGTAAGAAAGCAGGCAGAAGAGAAATTGGGCGTAGAAGTTAAAAGTCCATGACACTCATTCAACTAATATTGTGATTTAACTTTGTCATTGCAGCACAATGTTACCTACCAATTTGCTGAGAGAGCCGATGAAAAGGTAAACTTTGTATAAACACATTACACAATGCCTGGTCCTGAGAAGAGCTGCTGTCACTGACTCACTGCTATGTCACCCTGCAATTTTGAGATTACAATCATATGCACCAAATTCTTGGTAAAAATTTGTTGGGTGGTAAAAAATAGCCATGGCACAAGCCTAAGGGATCAGGTTGTCCAACGTACCTAAAACGGATTTGGATCCTCTCAAGTGAAAATTTCACATGACCATCTCATGTGGAAATTATGTCTATCTCTCTCCTCATAAGCATTTATGAGGAGAGAAGCATTTATGAGAAGAGAGATGGACACAAAATTTCCACATGAGATGGTCATGTGAAATCTTCAATTGAAAGGATCCAAATCCACATAAGACATTGTTGCATTATTCTAGTTATTCCAAGTTGTGCCAGTTTATGAGGATCTCATCAGTTTGGTAATTAATTCAACCTTCCAATTTTTTTCCATCATATGCACAAATACACACGTGTTACTGCTTAAGTTATCAGCTGGCAAAGTACTTTACAATAAGTGCAAAGACATGGGATTGAATCCCGCTCTTTACCAAGGAAAGTGGGAAAGTTTTAGTGAAGGGAGACGATTACCCATCTATAACCTACAGGAAGTACAAAGTACAAACTTTTCGTAAGCTCCGGCAGAATGATAGGATGAATGTAAGGCATGAAATATTATCAGACATTTGCCTATGAATTTCTACTAGACCAACCATGCATAGTTTGTCAGCACACAATCCCACACAAAAGAACATTTAACAGTATTTTGATGGAAAAGAAATGGGTGCATCATTAGGCTATAGAAGTAGGACCTACTTACCCCAAAAACCGCCTTTCTCACAGAACCATTGAATTTTATTTGGATATTAACTGTACTTGTCACAGCAGCAATGCAAGAAACATCAACAGCTAGAACTTCACCAATCTCAAGATTTTTCAGTACAACTAACAATAAATAGAATCCAATAGATTATACTCCAACAAAAAAACATCAGGGATTAGAGTAATAACGTAAACTAATAGTACTCCACAGGTAGAACTTAATCAAGAACGACTTCTAAAAGTTAGAAGATTCTAAATTGGGAAAGGAAAGGGGAGGGGAAGGAGTTAGATTTCTTTCAGGAAAAAAAAATCCAAAGCTTTTAAGTATGCATATACTATCAAGAAATGCATACCAGATCCACCTGCTACTATGAATGCAAGCCCTTGGCCAGATAACTTCTGCCTAAGAAATCCCTATAATAATACAAACACAGTCTTAGAAAGAATAATACATTAATGAAGACATAACAGGGAGGCTAACTATTTCCCAATGTCCTTACCAACAGTAAAACTATCTTATTCAAGCAAATATGCCCCCCAAAAAAATATCTTGTGCTAAGTCATACCATGACCCACAATTTAACAAACAATTTGTCCTGGTTCCTAAGCACATGTCAAGTCTATGATATCACTTGTGACCAACACTGCAATGTGGACATTGCAGCCAGTGCACAGACTGCAACATCTTGGAGAGCACAACCAATTATCCATTTTATGCAACATGTCAAAGACAATAATTTTCAAAAGGGTAAGCCAAGAATTTTTTCCAGGAACTAATATCAAATATCAATTTCAGTAACAAACAAAATAAGTGAATAGAAACAAGTAACATTCTAATTATGTCACCTCAGCACCAGCAACAACATTACGACCCCTCTGATTAACTGTATTGCTAACCTTTACATCATTGATAGAGCAAAGAAAAGCATCTGGCTACAGAATGCTCATGCCAAACCACTTCAAGCATACATTATTCAAACATAACATATTAATGGGACAAAACAAAACAAATTAGGTATACTTGACACAAAAATCCCTCCATTAAACATAGCCAAATCAATCTGTATTTAAATGGATATCAGACGCATGTAAAGAGGACTTCAGTCATATGAATCCAAGTATATGTTTAAGATGATGAATTTGAAGACTTAAACTAAGAGGCAACAATGCATGATTTAAATAATTTGGAGATATATGTAAGCACAAACAGGGAGAATTCTTGCAAGATAAGGAGCAGCAATTCAAACAAATCCTTCACTTTGTCCAAAATTGCGAAGAACAAGGCTAGTTATAATTTTGCCAAATAACCTTGTCAAGAACCAACTGTCCCAAAAGTTTAACTTGTTGGGTGAAGACGCATGAATTATTTTAATCTAACACGCCCCCTCACACGAGTTCGTTGGGCTTGAAGCGTGGATAATGCTCAGGCCGACCAACCTTGTGCTCAAATTAAACTTTTTTTTTATTGGAATAATGGGGTAGCAAGGATCAAACTCTTAACCACTTGGTCATATCAAACTCTTAACCACTTGGTCATAGAGACTTTGATATCATGTCATGAACCAATTATTCCAAAAGCTTAAGTTGTTAGGTGGATGACACATGTATTGTTATATTTCCGATACGCCCCCTCACGCAAGAGCTCTTCGGGCTTGAAGCGTGGACAATGCACAGACCCACCTACATTCACCTTTTTTTAAATTAATTTTTTTTAATAAGGATCGAACTCTTGACCCTTTGGTCATAGAGACTCTGATACCATATCATTTTCTATTTCAATGGATCTAGACATAAAGCACATGGAACCTACACATTCCAGTTGCACAAAGATTATGTAACAATATTCAGTGATGTGTGTGTATTCATTTAAAAGAAAAGATATAACAATGCAAGCTACATGGCAAAACCAAAGAAATTAACTATACAAGTTCATCACACTAATAAAGAAAAATATTTTCAGTTTCAGCCTTTGAAGTCAACTCGTAATTTACACCTCCTTCCCTTTTAAGAATTAAAGTGAAATTAAAATGCTTGTGGACAAACAAATCATACAAAAGGCATTTAAGGACTAGCAGACTAGGGGTTCAGTATTCATTAATGTCAACAAGATTAAATACACCAAAGATTTTAAAATAAAAATCACTGAATACATAGAAACCAAATAAACTGAATATCTCATCCCCGTTTGATGCTCATGACCAGCACTTCACCTTGTAAAACAGCTAAGCATCAGTACTACCAATATTGACCTAAGCCTCTTTCACAATATTCACAATTGTCCAGAAATCATGTTCACAACTCAAACTCTGACTCATAATCAGTTGTCACAGTTCAAAATGACAAGGAAACAACACATAAAGTAGAATTCAACAAAGAAAAATAACCAGGGGAAAATATTCAAAAACCCATGCATAAAATTGCACTGTGCGTCTGTACCCAACAACTTATCAGGCTTCGCAACAATTTTCTCTTGTGGCTTCAGCATTATCTGCATCACAAGAATCAAATCCAGAATGATGCCACACAGTTGTGGATACTATAAAGAATTTTTTTAAAAGAAACTGATATTTAAACTTAAGATGATCATACACACATCTGAACTGAACCACTTGAGCTTCCCCGCCTAAAATATGAAAAGGTATAATTGCATCTTGTGGGCTCTAAATAGCATGAAAAAGGGGGGAAAGAATCATCATATGAGCAGAAATGCCAGTTAATTTGAGAAACCAAAGAGCATGAGCAGTTCAATTTAATCATTTTGTTACTAAATCTCGCTGATCCTATCTATTGATTATTATCATCCACCTAAACCCTAAACAGCAATTATAAATGAAAGATACTGAGAAAAACTCCAATTGCCACAAAATACGAATTCAGAACTCAAAATATTACGAAACCAAGAAAACGAAAATAATCTACGCATGTTGAAAAATGGAAGAGTTATGCAATGCAAGTAAAGTACCTGATAAACGTAAGGCTGAAAAGGCGGAGAGAGAAAAGGTGCAGCCTTTGAATGTTAAATTGAATAATAGGGTTGGGACTTTCGGAATCAATGGAATGGAAAGGAAAGGAATCAACTTCTTCTTCTCAATTCCATGTCATGTGCGAATTGTGATGATGATTTTTTGCCAGGTAAAAATATTAACTACTATTTTAATTTGATGACCCAACTTTAATTTTCCATAACTAAGTATAGATTATTTTGTTATAATAAATAAATTACAATAATAAACTAGCTTGGTTATATTTTGGTCAAAATTATTGTACTAGATTAATTCTTAACTGAGAATTTCACTTAAGTACTTCTTTTAATTATAATCGAGACTCGAGAGAGAGAGAGTACAAAGCATTGAAAATATTTATGTATACAAAAATTAATATTAAAAACATTGTGATAATGCATTTTCATTTTTTAAAAAATGTACAAATTACTTTAAGGTTCTTAAAATTTTCAAAGGTTTCTGTATATTTTTAATATAACTGAAAGCCAATATATGGTGCATCACTCATGTTTTGATAATTTCATCATGGATTCCGGTATTGCTTTGTACGGATAAGAAATTCATACATCACATGGGTAAAAGAAATTTGCTGTTGACAAGGAAACAAACTTGCGAATATCTAAGATCAAAATTTCATAAATTAGGTTCTAATTACTAACTTCATATATCATGAGTCTTGTGGTACATAAAAATGTCTCTTACTGAAATCACATTCTCAATTGAGAGTAGAAAAATTTACTGTATGATAAAGACTTGGAAGTCTAGAAACAAAATCACTTGAAAATGGCAGAATAGTAGAAGTGGTGATTGATGGACACTGAAGCAATCCTGTGTATAAATTATATAACAGTAGCGAGCCTAAAAAATTAAAAAAGAAAGTTTTGTTTCTGCTTCGAACTTTTAACTACAATTCGTCATGTTCTGCAATTACATCTGTCAAAAGAATTGGAGAGGCAAAAGTAAGTAAAGAACTTGATTGCAATTAGCATGCATTTGGAGGGAATAAATAAGAGGTTGTGATAATTGGAACAGAACCTTCCTTCAAATAATACTTATATTACCAAGTTGATGCCATAACATGACTGTGTTAAGATGCTGATACCCTTTTTTCATTTTCTTTAGAAAAATATCTTGCGGTCATTCTATTACTATAGTTTTTTAACAGAAATCTTAGAGGAAGTTGATCTTCATGCATCTAGCAGTTCAATGATAAGGCATTATTTTCCTCCTAAGAAGAATTTGGCATTACCTGTTTGTGTGTGTGTGTGTGTGGCAAATCAATCTGATTATATAACACTAACTGATTCTAGTGCCTAGAGAGTGAATATTTTAGCCACATTTGGTTGAAAATAGGAGTAAAATTATTGACCTGCAGAGAGCTCTCCGAAGAAAAATGGTATCTCTCTTTGAGCAGATTTGGGAGAGTCGGAACCATGAACACAATTCTTTTCTATGTCCAATCCACATTTTGCTCTGATGCTGTTCAAAATAGTAAACTAGTTCACTATAGAGCAAATTAGCAGATGCCATGACATCAAACTCAATAAAACTGGCCCTCCTCCTCTCAATGACACAGAGTCTAGGGCCTCAAATCTACAGAAAATGAACAAAAGTTATGAAGTTCACAGGCCAGTGAAGTGTATTTGGTAATATATATGACCTGTGAGGGTGAGTAACCTTAGCCTTGCTTGCATCAGTAGGGCCCATTAAGGCACGCCAATCAGCAATAGCATTATCCTTCTCCAAAACCATAACTAATACTGGTCCACTGTTAATCATTATGGAGAATCAGAAGAGGAGATTGGGATAATAAAAGACTAGGAAGCGTGGAGAAAGGAAATTTAACATCAAATATGATTAAAGTAATCAGTGGTAAACAGAAATCATGGTGATGAACCATTAATGGCCACAGAAGTGAAGCGAGAATTTCCTCAGCTACATATCAAACTAAACAATCCCTTGAGTTTCTTCTATAGTGACTTAAAACAAGAAAAGGAAAAGGAAACTTTAATAGAGAAAAGCTATAATTTCCCAACTCCTCCCTGTGGTATGTATAGTATATGCTTTATATATAGTATGTGTTCTTAATCCGTTTGTAGTTTATCCAAATAAAAATATAAAATCACTAAGCTAGGATAATCCTGTACTTCATAATATCATGCCCCCTTCGTTTAAGGTAACCTTGTATTCAATAACTTCATTTCCTCAGAGATGCATAAGTTAAAAATCAGCTATATAATGAAACTCAACTGAACTGAATTTGACCTTAATCTTGACCAACCACAGGTAATGCCATAGTAAATGGATAAAGATTGAAGAGATAAAGGGAAAACAATGAAATAAATATCATTGAGCCCAAAAACTGAAGTAGTTTTACCATTACCAAGCAAATAAAACTAAGTAAAAGTTGGTCTAGCAATCAGGCAATCCTACGAACAGTCAACATAATGAGCTTTGATAAAACAGCTCAGAAAACATTACATACCATCATGCATCATTCAGGACAATCATGGGATACCTTGTCATGTATTTTATAAGGCTGGAAAAGAAGCTTTTAGATGAGTGCTCTGCATAAAATCTTTTTGCAGTGGCCTCATCAAGTTGAACAATCTTTTCCCTAAAAATGCTGAAACCATATTCTGAAATTGTTCTCTTGATATCATCTGTGTAGTTACCAAGCAATCCATCTGGTTTTATAATTGCTAAAGTTTTCTCTGTCTTTGTACTCCCATGAGTAGAAAAACTGCAACTTTTGAAAAGACCACAGAGTCAACTTTTTTTCACTATTTGTGCATTTTTAAGCAGATCAATCTGACATTATACCCGCACAGATCTAATGAACAAAGACAATACAAGACGGGGGAAGGGGATAGGAAACAGTCATCAGCTTGTGCAATGAACAAACAAAACATTGATAATTTGATATATACATGAACATGCACAACCACCATTGCTGTAATACTTCCTACTCAAGTGTTATTATTCTGATGCTTGTAAGATACATTTTTTTATACAAAATCACTCACTAACTAGTTACATTTCTAAAAGCTATCATATAATACAAGACAAGGAGAGCGGAAAAAGGAAAAACAGCAAAGCAAGAATCAATCAATCAGAAATTTACACGAACCAAGAAAACAAAGATGCTCAGTTATCCCTTTCCCTCACTCAGTTCCCAAAAATATTAAATTTATAAATATGAAACAAAAGATATACAACATATAGATCTTATGTTTATAACTAGAGCGGTAATAGAATAAGTATTTCACCCTTGCATATATTAAAGCTTAATGTTATGTTTCTTATTTGACAGAGTTCACTTAGTACCCAATACAAAGAAAGGAGCTTTGAGAAAAATCCCTAGCACTCCAGCTACAGCTTAAGCTTACCAGTAAGCTGAGACGAAAACAAGAAGGACAAGGACTCTGATGAATCCAATATAAGGGGGTCTCATTTGAAGAATCAAACTGCAAGAACCAATAACAATCACAAAATTGCAATCTATACAAATTCACAATTAAACAACTACACATGGGGGAAAAAAATAAAAGATGCTCTGTGCCTCACAAAAATGCAAAATGAAAAAGGGGAGTGGGAGTTTTCCATGTTTCTTATTGTTTTGAATTCCACAGAAAGTATCATCCTAACTCAAATGAGGTGAGGAAGGGGTTTTCCTTTTCACATTGATCTTCTTCTCAATCACCATTCACATGTTTTGAATTTGGTTGCATTTCGTTCAGACAGAGAGATACCTCGCACGATGCGGAGACAATGAAAGGAAGCCAACGATGGCTTGCTCCGATCGAGAGTCAAAACCACAGAGAAATTTTTATTTTTATTTTATTCTTAAAAAGAACAAAAGGGAAATGAAATGTGCCATACTGGCATAGTTGCTTGGGAAATCATTTATAATTTTTTTAATTGCTGTTTTAGTTTATGGGTACTATAAATTTTTACTTTTCAAAAGACTTACTTTTTTAATATAAAAATTCTTAAAACAAAATTTCAGATTAAAAAATTCTTTGAAAAATATAAACAAATAACACTGACCTATTAAAAATGGGTGCTTCTAGGGTGTGTCATCCACATGAGTGACATACCGGTATGACACCTCTTTTTAGTAGTAATAATAGGTCACTCAATTATTTAGAATAAAATAATCAACCAATCAGGATCGTTTATTAAAAAATAAAAGTGATCCAATGACTTTTAATAGGTGTCATACCGGTATGTCACCCACCCTAGATACGAACGAGTTTTCATAGCACTCACTCCTGAGCACTCTCCTTCATTATTAAGAATATGATATCTTTTTTATGAATTCTTACTCTCATATAACAATATATTTTTCTCATTTTGCGAAATATATTTCCAAATTTTCATATCAAATAATAAATTAATGTTTTCCCTTTAATTTGTTTTTCATGTATTTTCTTACTTTTCTTAATTTATTTAGTTGATGATCAAATTATTTAAATATTTACAAATCACTGGTAAAATATTCTCATATCAATTAAACTGATTTTTTTTTCAAAACTAAAAGTTCCAAAATCCTTTTTATATTTTAAATTTTTTTACCAGCAAAATTATTTTCTATCAATTAAACTAACCTTCTGTTAAATTTTTTTAATTTTTATATTTTACTTATATTTTAAAATACCTTATAATATTCGGAATACTTTCTAATTCTATATATACCTTATATATTTTCAAACTTTTCATTAATTAACTTTAATTATAAGTTTATAAAGTTTATTAAATAATCCTTACTTAAAATATCTCACCCTTTTATTTATTTCTCACATTTAATTAAATACATGTTTTTTACATGAAATGCAATGAGGTTTAAACCAAAGACACCTCATGTTAAACTACCCAAACCCCATCATTAGACCGACTCTAGTGGATAATTAAATACATGTTTAAAAACATTAATTATTTTTCATCTCTGTATAATTAAAAATTATTTTAATTAATTAAATTTACTTCTGAAAGTAGCAATAATCTCTACTTATAATGATAAATGATGAATATTTTGGAGGACTTAATTTTTAAAGATATTTTAGAAAAACAATGACTCTCATTCTGGGCCAAATTTACACGAAGAATATGCAATTTGCGTATTGCCAACAAATTCGGAATATAGTAGCTGACTGACTAAGCTGAGAGGTTTGCGCCCACCTATTTTTCTCTCTAAAATGAAAAGAAAACATAAGGCTATCAAGAAACAAAATTATTGAATTATTTTCTATTTATTTATATTTTCCCCCATTTCTTATACTTTAGACGAGGAATGGAGGGAATAGAAGCCAGTACAACGTGTAGACAACATTTCACAAGAGCTTATATACATCTTTAGCAATTTTTAATATTAAACAGATTTTCTTATGTTCAACTTAGCATATAATTTCACTACAAGCAATCACATTCGCAGAGCTCAACACAGCATTTAATTAGCTCAAAACAAGCCAGGGCTGCACAAAGTTGAGTGCAAACGATGGTGCATTGATCATTCACAAAAGAGCAAGTCCGTAGCAGACACATGCCACAACAGGTATCAACCAACCGACCGCAACAATTGGAAGCAGCCTTCTCCAATAGTCCTTCAAATGGTTTTGCTTCTTTGATTGCTGGTGGAATGTTCTCAGCGGTTGCTTTCAAGTCACCAAATCCAAGACTAAGTCCTCCAAAGAATAACTTCTGACTGTCATGTTCCAACCCCTGGAGGGTAAGTTTGCTGTATGCCTGTTTTGAAGGAACGTGTGTGTGTAATTATCAGACACATTGTGCAAAGGGAAATATGGAACTACTCTGATATTTTACGGAGGGAGGTAAAACTTGCCCCTATTTTTCTAAAATCCAAGGCAAAGATCTACCTTTTGTAACAGGATTGGCTTAGGTGTCTTCTTCCCTTCATCTTTCTGCACAAGAACCATGCTCATGCAGGTATACTCTGACGGGACTTTATTTTGAATGCTCATTTTAGAAACCTATTAGATAGCAGTTTCGCATTAGCTTACAAATAAGTGGTACAGCAAGCCAACATATTTGTTGGTTTTAAAAACAAGGGAGAGAAAGTAGAGCAAAGACTTGTCTTTAATAATCTGGAATATATATCACACTTATAGAGCAGAGCAGACACTTTTTTTTTTCAAAAACATATCACTTTTCAGTCCAGTTTAATTGATCCCTCCCTTCTTGTAACTCTTTCTGTCAGTGTGTAAAATCAGTTTGACTTTGAAATAAATGTTTGAATTTAGTGAAAACTGGTTTCCTCAAATTTTCCATTTTCACCTATCTTAGTTTCTTTTTTCTTTTTCAGAAAGAAATTCAATAGGCATAAAAGTATAAAAAAGACAAACCTTCTCCTCCAGCTCTTCACTTTCTAATAACCAGGCATGAGCGGTGACGTGGTCTATATGTCTCTTTGAAAGGACCTGGAGACAATAACAAATTTATATCAAAGCCGCATTTCAGAGCATAACCAAGTACACATTCAGCAATCACACTATTTAAAGGATCTCCGATTCAAATTATTCTGGAACTTTTAATTTGAAATGTAATGTAGAAACAACATGGGTTTAGACTGATAAGTGATTTAAGGGTCCAAGAATAGAAATACACATTTAGATGCGACATAGATTTGTGAAGGAATAACTTAAAGATCATCCACTTTTAATGCATCCAATGCCCAATCCAACCAGAATGAATAATGGATGTAAAGAGTGAAGCCTTCAAAACATAACAGCAGTACAGTATAGAAAGAGCCTGAATCTGGGAACGTACGGTGATGCTCATGAAGGAGCAGCCATGCTTATGAGTTGCATGGTAATATTCAGTTCCCATTTGCTAAGATGAGATAAATTTTCGAATTTCAAACCAGATATGATGAATAGGTGACAATTAAGCTTTAGGATTGAGATATTACATTACTGAGTTGCATATCCTTTTCCCTTTTTGCTTTAAGGTCCACTACGAAGTTGGTCATATCTGCCAAAGTACCAGTGACCTTAACTGATTCAGGAAAAATTCCATTGTATCTGCCTGATATGATAAACGGACTTCCGAATGATAGGTCTGGAATATGAGTTGGGAATAACTGCAATAATCAGACTATAGTTTAAACATCAAATAGCTGTAACTTGTAAATATGAATCATATGATCTTTCAGTGAAGTAGATAATTGGGGCACATGTTTTCAGTTATAATTAAGGATAAAAGCATTACTGGTTATGTACCTCCAGTGAATCAAAACCTTCTAAACTTTCGATGGTTATATCAGCAACTATAATTGATGAAGCAGTACTGAATAGCCTTTGCATCCGAAAGTCAATTGAATCTGGACAAGATTTGTAAAAGGAAAAGAAAAAGAACAGATTAATGAAACTTCACATACTTGTGTTTCCCTTACGAATATAATTAGCGACTTTTGCAAAGCCTGAGTACTTGAGGTTTGGTGGCAATTAAACCCAAATGTACAGCTAACACATTCAAAGCATAAAAACCCAGGTTATTCAAAAAGAAAAAGGACACAATTTGCAAGTGTTTTGTGGTTTATCTGCTTAAACACTGTTTAGCACTTAGTGACTTAATGACATATTAGAGAACAAGAAACCTTTTTATTTAAGTGTCAAATCTGAGCTAACTTCAAGCTGCAATGTTAGGTTAATAGGGCATGGAAAGATGCTGACCTAAATCATGAGCGGCATCATAGTGACCTCTCCCTATTTGCGCTAGCATTTGCAGGAAGTAGTGGTTACAATATAAACCTGAAATTTTCAAATTACAAAAACAGAAATATTACTAAAGATGTTGCAACAAATAAACAGAATAATAATATATAAATCAATGTTCAATATTATGCCAATAATATGGAGGGCGGGTGGGAGCAAGGTGCTGTTTTAGGCTATTTCCAGAAAAAAGTGTAATAGCATTTGGCATTAGCAGCAAGAGTGAATCAAGTGACTACTGACCAAAAACAACTTTATATGACAATAAGATGGAGTTCTCAGCTATTAGAAACTTATATAGAAAAGCATCAGCAATAGCCAAGAGGAAATATTCACAAGTAGAAACTAATATATTCAGATTGATTACATCATGATAGTCCCAATCCCAATTAATATTGACAAATACACACCTCTTACTTTTTTCTTTCTTTTGGACTTTGGTTATAAAAAGTGTAGGAGGAGGGAGGGTGCTCCATTCCAAGGTCAGGGTATTGCCAAAGACTTAAAATGGTACTTACAGTTACAGATGACCTACCAATGGAAGTCCACTAGTAGAGTCAAACCCAAGACCTTTTTTCAATATTGTTCGACCAATCCTCATCCGCACTTCTTTTTTTTTTTTTGGGTATGTACATTCTTATTTTATTCTTGAACAGAATGGAACGTATTTTATTAGCACCCTCATCTTGACAAATTAAGCAGCATACAAAAGCACTTGTTTCTCCAGTTTGAAACATGCCTGAATTCAGTTTCAAAATATTTTGGCCACTTGAAACATCAGCTAGAGTAAACAAAACACATAAGTGTCACACAAATATTGCCAATAAATGATGTCACAGAATCTATTCTCTGAAGACTGCAAAGAGAAGAGAGGAAGCTAGAAATCTTGCCTATGCCAAAAGTAAATATGCGCGGTGTGCGAACTGACTGCCCATTTGTAACATAGCTTTTCACAAAATTGCATATCTCTCTCTCATCCTCAACAGCCCCATCAGTAACGAGAAAAATAAGAGGGACTGAATCACTTGATTTCCGCAACAGGGTCATTGCCTAAGATAGATCAGAATATATATATAAAAAAAAATCTTATGATAATATGTACATATTAAGGATTCAACATCCAAAATTCTGTACGGGATACAAGTTATTAAACAATGCATAGCAAGTAAAGTACATCATACGAGCAATCCATCTACCTTTTATCTTTACGGATAAAATTACAAGCAGATTAAGCAAGGATATCGAGTCTGAAAGTCAAATAAGGCAAATGATTTTGTCAATGCTAGAAATCCGCCATAGGCTCGAAGTGCAATGTACTTGAGAAAAGGTTGTAGACTTCTAGCCATAACAAACCAGGCAGATTCCAAGAAAAAAATGGGAGAATGCAAAATAAATAAGAATGAGCTAATTCTTGTCGTGATTTTAAATTTGATGTATAAATAATAAAATCAAAGAGCTAAGATAACAAAACAGTAGCTTTGCTTTTCATCTCCTCTTCTTAAATGCAATAGTACTTTCATTAGTGCAGTTGAATTGAGAAACCAAAATAACAGAAAAGTAGTGTCAACCCACGTACCTGAGTTAAGGGAAGCATGATATTCGTACCACCATTTGCATTAAAAGTAGTGTCAACCCACTTGGCAGCATTTGAAATTGCTTCCTCTGTAGCTGCTTCCATCGCTGGCGACATTAGGTAGACCTCCCCACTGAAAGCTATGATGTTAAATTTATCTTGTGCATTTAGATGAGAGAGTGATGCCAGTAGTGCATTCTTTGTGTTTTCGAGAGGACTTCCCTTCATGCTTGCACTCATATCTACTATAAACACCACATCCTTTTTAAAAACCTATTAAGTGACAGATTCCCTCGTTATAAATTTGCTCGAAAATTAAAGGCAGCTTGATTGAAAGTTTGAAACAAACATGCACCTTTGCAGTGCTGACTGTAATATTTCTATCATCCTTTGTTCCCAGATAATTTGACCAAGTTCCATATGTTTCTAATTACTTTCATAAAGATTATCTTTCTACTTTAACAAACAATTATTCTTCTGGATGAAATTATTCTTGCTTAGCTAAAACAGCAACAGGCAGATCCATTTTATTTGTTCATACATGGGGAAGGGAAGTGGAGACACCTTACATGCAAGCTGGAAGATAGCCATTTGATGCAGTGTTACATATATACACACAACCTTATCTAGCTATCTCACACCTTAGCAATCATTAGTGAATTACACCTTTAAAAAAATACAATAGCATACTGCAACAAACCTTTCTATCCTGGCTATTTCCAGGGTAAAGATACAAGCAAAATATCTCTCTTTCATCAAAATCACGCAGAAAAGGAGATTGCAAGAGAACACCTCCAACTAGGTCACTTGAAGAAACCTGTAAAAACACTAGCCAATTAAGATAATAATATAGCATTCTGGTCTGATTCTGAATATCCATGGTTCAGAACCCACTTCTTCTATGGAATTGAATTAAAAAAGATTTTAATGGAATTCTATGCTTCTAGGTCTTACAGTGTACGAGAAACTGAAGTCTGTACTTGACCAAGCTTGCACTTCTGCTTCATATGATAAACTTAATTTGCCAGCTTGGCGCATTAGTCCCTGGAAAGTCGTAAGTAAGGATAATGTTTAGTTCATGTCCAACACAGGCCAAGCTGAACTTTGTAACAGCGCAAAAGGTTTTACCTTGAGAGGATGACTGGTGGCTTTGCATAACACTTCTGTTGCAGCACCAGAATTCACTTTCAAAAATATCTTCTCTTTCTTTGAAATTTTTCTTCCAACAGGGATGGTGTATGAAGGAAAGCAGAAAGGGATGTTAAGAGAGAACTCGCCATCATGAAATAATATTTTCTGGGACCATCTGATCTTAACTGAGAAGATGGAGCCTCCCTCAAACTGCAAGACAAAATTAACTTTTTAAATAGATAGACTGTACACATTAATAACTGTCAACAATGAAGTGAGATTAATATGTTTTGCTATGTAATAATAATTAACCTGTGGAATCTTAATGGTGTATATTTGGCTTTTCAAAAAATATCCGTCTTTAGCTTTGGCTACTTTCTGCTTATCCTTTTCATCTTTCAGAGAGATAAATTCAGTATGATAAGATCTTCCAGAATCATCAACCTCGACACCTAGAAGTGAACCCTGTTAGCCACATCATATTTAACTTGAGAACTCATGAAATCAACTGCAAGTCAGCAACAGTTGCAGGAAATGTCGGTATGCAATTTCATCAACCTTAATAATGAGATAAAACTAAGAAACAGGAATACATGCCATATTGTCCATCATGATTTATGACTAAGAAACGTAACTTAATAGTAGAAAGCGCATCTTGATGATGATGCTCATACATGTCTAAACTAGCCCATTGCAAAGAAATCAATCTTAAGGGCAAATTTCAAATTTCAATTTAATCATTCACTCCTCACAGTAACGCATTCTTTATTGTCTAAACAAATAATGTTAGCAAGCTATTATAATTGCACTACTGATAAGGAGTTTGAATAATTTGCACGATGTTATACTTTAAACTTCGTTGCCACTATTTTACAAAGAATAGCAAGTGGTGATGTTAGTTTATAAATTAGTAATAACCATTTTAAAATTGAGCCAGACTAACACAACATGACCCTTGAAATTAACATGACATAATAAGAGACGGAAGGAACTTGATGCTAGGCAGACATGTTGACAGGATCTTTAGTAAGAACGTTTTCCTAAAATATATTTTTAACTGAATTTTTTTTATAGAAAATCATGCATTAAAAAAATCGACTGATTTGTTTAGTCATTTTAGCCATTTTACAAATTACAATAGACTGAAATAATTGAGTGGAAAACATAATTTTTTTTCCTAGAAAAATGCTTTCCCACTGCATAATTAAAAGTGCCCACAATGGAGCAACCATCTTTGGTGCTTCCAATGGGACCCATTTGTACACATCACTAATTTCTACTCTTTCCAATACCAGCATATTTAGACATTTTATCTCTACAATGGGGCAACTCTCTTTGGTTGTTTCTCATATACTCTCTTTAACTATTTTTTTATTATTTTTTATCACTTTTAAAAGTTGCTTTAGGAAGCAATTGAAGCCTATGAAGCAACTTATGAGAATTGCTTGCAATAATTGAATCCCAAAAAGCAATGATGATTCCCGGCTAGATTGCTTCCCAACCTCTCATTGGGTATGCTTAAGATTCGAAGTTAAGAGCTTACGTCATTTATTTAAAAAAGTCATGTGACTTATGTTTTAACTTTTTTCATACAAATATGATAAATGATTCAGTGATTAAACTAATATGCTTTTATTTTATTAAAATATTAAAATAAGAGTACCCACTCCCTATTAATTTAAGTGTCTTTCTTTAGTAAAAAAAATTAAACTAATATGACATTTCTTCTTTTAATTACAAAAATATCCTGTATGTTTTCATGAGAACTTTAGTACTTATACCCTATATGTTTTACTCATTGCTTTGGAACAACTTGTGCATATTGTGGGTGTTGGAAAAAGAAAAAAAAAATGCTGTGAAATACATCAAGCAGTTGGTGTGCAAAATGAATCTCCCGGATTAATATACCCTCTTTTGTGCAAGTTAAAGAGTGTGGATGTAAAACTAGCTGAAAAGCTAGTTGAAAGCTTAAAGCTAGCTGAAAGCTGAAAAACTAGCTGAAAGCTTAAAGTTAGCTGAAAGCTAAAAAACTATTGAATGTGTTTAGTAAAACTAGTTGAAAATGGTAAAATGACATTTAAGGACAACATTAATTATTAAATAATGATAAATGGGGGTGGTTGAGGGCTAAACTTGTAATTAATTTTCAGCTAATAACTGAAAATTGGAGTTTTTTTAAAAAAAGCTATCCTAAGTAGCTTTTTAAGAAAAGCTTGTAGCTACCCAAAAAAACTATCTTCCCAAACACTGTTGAAATTATTTCAGCTACTATTTTCAACTTTCAACTCGCTGAAATGGCAAGCCAAACACACTAAAAGAGGTAAAAGCCTACCACCTTTTTTGTATGATAAAAGTTAAAACATGTAATTAAAACATACCATATGTCTAATAAAAAGCATAGCCTCTTTTAATTATAAAAATATCCGTTTGTTTTATTTTATTCCTTTTTTATATGTTAGTTATTTTATTCCTTGAGTGTTTGGTTCGTATTCTATTTTTATTTTTTTTATTTTTAGTTGATATAATTTTATTAATAATTATAAAAATGGCATTTTGTTTTTACTATTTTTCTTGATGTTTTCAGTTAAAATATTATCCGTTGTTATTAATTATTAACTATTAATTATTACTAAAAATGAATCAAACATCATTTAATTTTCAAAATATGTGAAGAAAACGACAAAAATATCTACTCCAGAGAATTTGAAAATAAAAAATAAAAATATATCAACTAAAAAGGTAAAAACAGAGACCGAAAAACGGTTATTGACATGTTTTCACTTTTTTTTTTCACATAAATATCCAATGATTTTACTCTATTCGTTTATCAAGAACAAATAATTTTGTTTTTAAGAGAGTGTTTTTAAACTGAAACTATAATAGGAGGCGTTTGAGTAGTTGACTATGAGATCTTAAGATCGAACCTCATATTCTTTCTTACACACTAAAAAAACTAGAAAAGAATTTCATTGAAAAAAAAAAAAAAATCGGCGACAAATTATTGCATCTTAAAGTTTAAACCTACTACCATTGCTTTCCAGCAAATAGCCATATTAGGCTTTAGCAACTTCACTCTTCAATCATTACTGTTCTACATCAATCAAATATTCAAATTTGGAATCAAATTACCTTTATTAGGATTTATTCCTCTAAAGTCTAAAGTGTTATGAAGTATGGAGTTATTAATTGAAAATTTAAAGATTAGAATTTTAATAACTTCATTAGAAATCCATTGTTGATTGATTATATTATAGCTCTAATTAAATTTTACTCAGGATTAGTGTAGTCAAATCCCTTTGACTAAAATGATATGGCTCTCCGTTTTCTTTCTGATAGCTAGAGTTTATTCCGATATCGATCACAAGTTCTCCGTCCGTATACAATTTTTCTTTATCTTATCACTTTTGATCAACTTACGTTAAATTATTAATAATAATCTTATTATCTTATTATTGTGAAAAAAAAAATAAATCTCTAGAATTGAGGAAATCCAGAATATGCATTATTTGGTATTTTATTTTTACCTGCTCTCCCATGGGTATAGCAAGCTGACAATCACACGCACTACTTGCCGTCACACAATGCACGCGCCACCTTCCGGTGACCGTTACAAACGCCGTGTCCAAACAGCACTCAACTTCCATGGCAACTCCGTGAAGCTGAAGCGGTATCAGCGCCGGAGGCTCACACCGCCCGAGCACATACGGCTGGTAACTCCGAATGTCCGGGTTGTCTACCGTCTCCGGTTCCGATATCACCGCGTAACACATCGGCGCCGACGGCAAGTGTCCCTCCGGCGACCTCGACATTGCCGGAACCGGCGCCGGAGCCGATCCTTTGCCGTGGTAAATTCGCTTGGAGAGGTTAAGTCCGAATTCGACGGAGCTGGAAAACTGGTCGGCCATCGTCGCTGCCGGAGGAGAGTTTTCCGGCGAGTTGTGTGAAGGAAATTAGAGATAGGGAATTTGGATGTGAGAAGGTGAGAGTTTGAGAAGTGGCATTAAAGGAACGTGAAGGTGAGGGTTTTGAAGAACAGCTGAAGAAGAAAAGGAAGAGGAAGAGGTAGCTTTGCCTTTAACTCGTTACTACTCGTGAGAACCGAACAGGAGTGGAGGGAAATTGATTTTATTGTTATTATTATTCTCATTATATTTTCTTATTTATTAATCTGAATAGATAACTCTACCCAATTAGCCACTAATAACGATGGCACTATTAATAACAATGTGACACGTTACATAGTTAATAGTTTGTGTTCCGATTAAATTAATTAATGACATAAAATTTCAAAAAAATATTTATTTTTTCAAAATATATTATATTATAGACTAAAAAAAGAATATATTATATTATAAATTTTATATTAAAGAGAAGTTTATTCCAAATAAAACCTTTGTTTAGATGAAAAAAGAATGAGAGAATAAAAAGTTAATAAAAAATAAAGGGAAAAAAGGATAATTTATATATTGTTAAAATGAAGATAAAATAAAAATAGGCCTCGTTTTATTTAGTTGGATAAAAAATGTATATAGTTAATTTGAACGACATAAATAATAGTAAAAAAAAATAGACAAATATATGAAAGATGAAAAAGTAGGGAAGTCTGGTATTTTTTTCCCTCTCCGTCAAATTTTCTTTGTGTGGTGGTAAGAAAAATGTGAATTTGGAGTCAATGCAAAACTCTTTTTCCCTCATTTTTTTTTTCAGTCAATTAAACTACAAATAATAGCTTTTTTTCTCTATTTCGCTTTCTTTAATTTTGTTTCTTAAAATCTACTAAACCAAATAAAACATATGAAAACAACTAAAATAATAATATGAAAAAAATGATAATTATTTATACCTTTAAAATAACTAATTATTAAAATTTTAAATAAAATTATTATTAGATGATGATATGAATATAAGAATTTAATCCAAATTCCTTTTTAGAAAGAAAAAATGTGTACGATCGAGCTGTTCACCACAATAAAGAGTAAACCGCTAACGACAAACAAGTAATCAATGGTTAAGACCGGAAGATACAGACAAATGTGATTTTGTGATATTTACATACACATCCACATCATTTAATAAATTCAATTGATAATATTACAGCACATCATTAAATATAAAATGTAACGGTATTTATATATCAAATCCATTTCTTTAATTATTAATTTTTATATAGTTACTCTTGCATTATAAGTGTTTTTATATTATTTAGTTTTATATAAAATAAGATAGATATATATTATTAAAATTGTCAATAAATAGTTGTCAGATATGCCCTTTTCCTGTAAAAAAATTAAGTGCAAATAATCACATGCTAAACAATGTAAAATATACAGTTATTCTACCATTGATCAGGATTATTTAATAAACAATTAAAGGATAAATATGATACTAAAGTAAAATATATATTTATAAAAAAAATTCGCTGATATGCAGTTTAAAGACTAAAGACTCATACACATAGTCTGATCGCATTGACAAACATTAGGGAAAAAAATAAAATAAAAAAACTCCCACGAACATCACGTGTAAAACAGAAAGTTTTAAGGATAATGAGAATCTCTAATTTGCTTCTTTTGGAGGAAGTTCACTAGCGTCATAGTCCTTTTCTTGTTATTGTTGCATATATATTATATATATTTGTATAAATTATTGGAATAAATATTCCATCAATGAATTATTTAATCGAATGTGGTCCCACACTAATCCTCTACTTTTGTTATGGTTAGTCATAAGAAGACAAGCATAATCATGTGCTAAACTTTTATTAAAAGATAAGCTAAGGATCGCAAGGATTTTGGGTTTGACATTTGCTTGTTAATTTTGTTTTGGGTGAAAATAAAATGACTGTTTTATACCAATGTATATTTGTAGGCATTAATTAAGAATTTGGGTGAGTAAATACAAAGCCCTCAGTCTCACTCATTTCCATGAATAGTTATCAGTCTCGTAGGAATTAGGAAAGGAAAAAACGAAAATTCTTATATGAAAATCTTCCATTTATACATAAAATCTCCTTTTATTTTAATTTTTAAATGTTGGTCAATAGATAACATGGCAGAAAAAGTAAGTGGCTTGAGTTTTTTCTTAGAATATGTTTAGTTTAAGTAACATTAAAACGTGATAAATTATATATCATATTTTTAACACTAAAAATAATTGTGTTGAATTTAAATTTAAGTCTATTCAATTTTAACCTCAAACACAAACAGACACTTAGCTTAGGGCAAACATTAATGATATCATATTGATATTCAAAGCAAGTTACCAAGTTGAATAGCCAGCCCCCACGGTGATTGGCGCAGATTTAGGTGACTGATTAGTGGAAGGTGGACACATAGGAATTTAAGTGTAGGGGTAGTAGGAAGTTATCTTTATCCTTATATATGTGGTACGTTGTTTCTGGTGATGAAAGGGATGCGTCCGAATCACAAACAGGGTGGTCCCATGTGGTCATATCATGGTCTGTGCCAAGGACGAGTGTGTGTCGTTGTCATAATTTTGAGGCGAACGGCGACGTAAAGAAGAAGAAGAAGAGAATTAAACACAAAATTGAGATGCATTATATTCCACAAAGTATGAGAACTAGAGTCTCTCTTATGTGCAGATGCAATTTTAATACGAGCGAAATATTTTTATAGCATGATTCATTAGACTAATTACCAACGGAGTTGGTTCAAATGGTACATGTTTGATTCCCTTTAAGTAAGGTCTTGGATTCGAGTCTTATGGATGGAAAAGAGTTAGTCCTACCATGATGTGGATGTCCAGGTTCGAAGAGGGTGGTTAAACAAAAAAAAAGACTAATTACATCAAAATTAGTTATAAATGAGATCCACTATTGGGAGCGTTTAACTGTGTCTGTATAATTGTAACGTCATTTTAACTAACATCAAAAGTTTTTAATATAACTAGTACCTTGCTGTCACAATACATAGAGATAAAAGAAAAACAGTTAATATACTCATTTTAATTAAGAAGTCATGTTTCTTACGAAAATTATAAAAGTATTATGTTGTGGAAGATGTTAATATATATCCATATTTTAAAGAGTTTAATTATTTTTTACATTGATATTCAATTAATAATATATATTATTATATTATTTAATAAATTTAATAATGCATGAGGTGTCATATTCATTAAATGATACAGTAATATATTTAATGTCACTATAAAACTTATTTATACTCTATCACTATATATAATTATTAAATTCTACTTTAAAAAGTTGTTTCTCATGGAAAACAAAAGTATCATATTATGAGAGTAGTTCATATGTCCATTTTTAAAAAGTCATATCTCCCATGAAAATTAGTAAATTACAAAAATGTCATGCTCCGAAGAGAGAGAGAAAATAATTACAAAGTAACATGTGACATAGAATTGGATAGATTTAATATGATAAATATAAATTAGTAAGAATTTTGTGTATTGTATAAATAATTTTACAACATATGAAAAATTAAATTAAATCTTAAAATTACTTTAATCAATAAAAATATTTTGATCGTAATTTATAATATAATTTTTCATACGTTTGATTTTTTTAATTTGAAAAACTAGAATTAAATATATTTAAAAAATGATTTTCAATTATAATTTACAAATATATTTTGGTGTTGATATTTATTTAATGTTAAAAATATATATAAGTATTAATTAGAAAAAACTCCTTTGATTGAATTATTTAAAAAATAACATTAATATAATTTAATATGAAAACACATTGTTGAATTTGAATTTCAGTAGGTCTAGCTCATACCACACAATTTTTAAAAGCAATTGTTGCTAAATTTATAATATGTATCAATAAATACAAATGATTATATATGATTGCTAAATTTAATTTTAATTGATAATTAATAAGGAATTATATAATTAATTATTATATATAGCTGCTACATGTAACTAATTCTAATACACATAATTCTAGTTATAACATAAAAAACATATGATTATATTGCGTGAAAGAAATGTATAAATTATTTTATTTTCAATAACAAATAGTCAAAATTTTTATACAGAAACGCACAAACTTTATTGCATTTCAATAACTTTGCTTTCAATAAAAAGTTGAAGCAGTATTAACATATTTTTACGAAATCAATCAACTTGACAAAATAAGTTGTTTGTACTTTGTACAACTAAGCTAGCTAGCATACAATCTCCTATACTTGCTTGCTTACCAACATCAAGAGACATGATCATTGCATCCTAACAGGAGGGTTCCATGGCTATAGCTTTACAAAATTTTAATGGCTAGCTAAGATACCTGGCATGAATACTTAAGCATTCTCAATTTTTTTTTGAAAAAATAAAGAGAAAAAACTATCAAATAGAGACAATTATTAAATGAAAGAAAGTACTGACAAAAGTGAGTAATTTAACGAGACTAAAAAATTGGTCCAGGAGTGTTTATAACATGGAGTCGTGGACCATATAACGTGGTCCATGGATCGAGATCATGATACTTAAACGTTGTTAAAAAAATCATTGGTTATGATTATCTTATACCTGATAAACAGGTAGAATTAGTTTTTGTTTTTAATCTCATAGATTAGTCCAAAAATAAATTTGATTTTCTATCACTTTGAAGAAAAATAAACAGTCACCCAAATCTTTTTCCATAACAAACAATACAAATTTGCGATTTACACTGTACGGTTACCTTTTCACCCATTCTTCTATTTTACACCGTGCATGGTCAACAATTCCTAATTTCCTACTGCAATACTACATATGTTGCCACATTTTTTTCGATCGGACAAAAGCCTTTAATGTAGGGTTGGAAATAGGTGAAATCAAACTAGGTTTTGTAGACATTACAAGAAATTTTGTTTTTAGCGTCCGTTTCTATAGGTTGTGTAGCGACGGCTTAGAGATCACCATATGGACGTTGCTAAGTGGCTCGTCATAAATATATTAGCGACGGCTGAAGCCGTCTCTAAAAACATGGTCGTCGCTAAGAGAAATTATTTTTAAAAAAAAAATTATCTAGAGACGGCTGTAGTGACGACCCTAAGGTATATTTTTTAAATTAAATCTATTATTTATTTTATTATTTATTAAATTTAAAATTATAAAAACAATACTAAAAAAGCATATATATGTATATAAATATATACACAAACTCTGTTAAAAAATAATACAATAAAACATAAACATAAAGAAATCAATGGCGGCAGCGGCACTGGGGCTGTGGGGTGGGCTGCTCGTCCTCATCATCCACCGATTGGTCATCCATGGCGGGATCATAATGGGGGTGCGGCTGTGCCTGAGCCTGAGCGGGGGCCTGACCTGCAGTCTGAGCGTCCAGGATCTGCTGCATCTGTCGTCGGAGTCATGCTAACTGATCCTCCAAATCTGCAGCTTTCTCTATGGCCTGCCTAGACTGCTCCTTTGCTACTTCGACTTCTTGGCGCATCGCCTCCTCTCTAGAATGTCGTGACCCTGACCCGTCAGTACTCTCGCCCGGGTGAGCCCGAGACTCCTGAGTCGAGCTGGTCACACCTGGACGAATGTTGGAGACCAAGTCCCTGGTGCCATAACAACGGCCTCGGGTCTTGCCACCCGTAACATCCCTCCAGATCTCCAGGGTTCACCAAAGGTTCGCCAATTTTCAAAGTCTTTCGTGAGGCTATTTATATGTTCTGATAAGATATAGCCGTTGAAGATTGCTTAGTATACCGTTGAGAAATGTAGCCGTTGAGAGTTGCTTGGTATACTTTCTCAGAGCCGTTGTGAGATAGCTTCTGACTTAAGCAAAGTAGGTGTGTAGGTATGAATAAGTCCTGACACACAACAATTAGGCTCTTTAATCTTGTGTAAGAAAGTTTCTGATGTTTCAGCAGGTTGATGTTTCTCTCTCTTTCTCTTCCTTTTCTTCTGATATCTTGATGGAGATGATGATATCCGTTAGACTTCTCCTTTGTCCCATTGTGTAATAGTTTTTCCTCTCGATTAAGGTGCATGCTTCTGATAGCGTATGACAGGGGTGGTATAGTAGTAGGTGAACAGCAGCACTAACTCTATCTCTGACCTCTATTTGCTTTTCTGCAGTAGGCTTCCTCTTTTGTGTCGGAAAATAAAGCTTGTATAAAAAACCTTTGTTTCTTCTTGCACCGATTTAGCTTATCCATTAATAATTTTGAGACTTGAGTCTTTTAATGAGATATTCAGATTGACTCACAAGTCTTCGGAGAGTAGCATGACGTCTCTGGCTTCAGAAGGTTCTCTTCAACAGATACTGTTCTTCAGAGAGTCTGATCATCTTCAGCAGGTCTTGGCTAATCAACTGAAGTATTCTTTCAGCATGTTCTTTTCTTCAGATTGCTTCTTCTTCGGCAATTTGCTCAGAAAGAGATTAATTCTTCATTGTTCTTTGCTCTTCTTTTGGTTGTAGATCATCCAGCATCTCTGATGGCTTTCTTCGTTACCGCTTGGACAGATGAATCCTTTCCTTCTTAGCAGATTCTCTTCTTCAATTTTCTTCGGCAGGTTCTCTTCTTCAGAAGCTTGTACTCTTTTCTTCAGATAGTTGTTGCGCTGTTCTTCCTTTGCTTCTTCCCGATTCCTTTCTTGATTCGATTGATCCCTTCAACAGACTTATTTGGTTGTACTTCAGCTTCTTCAGCTCAACAGGTTGATTATCTTCTGAGAGTTGCTTCTTTATATTTCCTGAAACACATAGAAAAATACATTTCTCAGTAGAACCTGTCTTTTATGTAATCTAATTTATTATTCATAAAACCAAGGATAATGAGTCTTGAATCTATATTCAATACTTAATTTAATTCCGAGACTCAACAATCCCTAGTTTTCAGATTCATGTGTAACTTGTTATAGTAGTTTGGTGCCCGTGTGAGAACCATTCATCGGGGACAACCTGGAGGGTTGGGGTTGGAGACTAAAGAGACACGAAACTAAAATGATCAAGAAATTATATTCATACAACAATTATGTACAAAAATCTTGGGGTGTTCTTAGATTAGATTGGTTTTGAAGGGAAAAATTATTTGATCCAGTCATATCAATTTCCTTAATTACTTGGTCATACCTTTAGTTTGATTTAAAATTTAAATATGATTCAATCTAATCCAACTTAAATCGGTTTGGATTGGATTATTTTTTGGTCTCTACATTATTATTTCATGAACATTTAAGGGTTTTCTGTGTTTTTTTTATAAAATTAGTAAAAATTGATTTTGGTCCCTATTCAAATTTTATTTGCTTTTATTCCCTATATTTAATAAAAAAAATGGTGCGTTTTTTTCCTTCATCAGGGACTAAAACTAAAAGTATGTGGTTTTGTATTTTTGTAATGATTTGGAATAAATAAAAATTTATTTGTTTTTCGATTTGATTTTTGTAGTTTGTATTGTATTGAATTGGATATGAACACTCTTACTTGTACCACTATGAAAGAGATAAAAATGGAAGAAAGTATGGTATGTGTGATGGGTGATTTATAGAGAGAGATAGAAAGAAAATGTGTTTCGTATGAATTATTGTACGTTTTTGTTATATGAATTTATTATCTCAAAATGATACTAATTATTATAGAGAAATGTTATCAATACAACAATGAGAGAGAAATAGAGAAAATAAGGAAAATAGATAAAATATAGGATAAGACATCTTATGTGATGGGATGAGAAAGAGAGAAAAATATGTTATGAAACATGTAGTACGCGGAACCAGATTCTCTCTATTACTAGATTTTTCCAGTATAAGAGATAAAGATTCACATACATGTGTGTGAATCTCTCTCTCTCATACTGGAAAATTTCAATAACTAGAGGAGATTTTTTTCATAGTATACCCATGTTGTACAAATAACACATTAAATTTGTTATCATACGGGTATGCTATCGAGTACATTTAGGACACGAGCTAAGGATACAAAAATAGAATGTTTTTATAAGAAATCACGTCATTTATTGCATTGGTAACATTAAATACTACAAGCGTCAGTCTCCTTTCATAAAAAGAAATTCTATTTTGAGTTTGTTAATCAATGCCCTAAGAGCATCTCCAATAGTGCATCTTCCAGTTTCAATTTTTATTATTCTTAAATGGGTCTCACAATTGCACATCACTCTTATTTATTTTTTGTAAATTAAATAATTGTTCTCTCTAATGGTTCAACTCAAAATTTCACAAGATGAACTTCACAAGTAACACCATATTTTTATATACCATTAACTTCCATTTTTTAACCCCAAAATAATGGGATGAGAGCTCACGAGGGTGTTTATTCAAGCGCATGGTGCTTGTTAAGCACCCTCTTCAATGGTGCACCTCCACTTCTTTGAGTTGTTTAATAAGAAAAACAACTTAAATGATTTCCATTAAACTTGCTCTAAGGACACTCATTAATATTTTTTAATATTTAAATTGGTTCAAAATTAGAACCGACAAAATGGATTAACTTGATTAGGTCAACCCGTAAAAACCCACAAAAATATAAGTCTGAGTTTTTATTTTAATAGCCAGAATGACTTTTAATTTTTTTTAACTCTACTCGATAAAGCTCAATATTTGCAAAAGCAAAAAAAAATCGAGCTATATGCCCACAAAAATATAAAATTCATACATTTATTTTATTAGAAATTTGAATAACTTCCTAATTATTTAATCCATATGGCAAACTCACTACCCACGTTATGTCCATAGCACAAATTGAGAGCGTTGTAAACTCACAACCTAAGGGTATGTTTGGTTTGCATTTTTATTTCTTGTTTCTATTTCCTGTTTTCATCCAGTTTCCTGTTTTCTGAAATTTTACAAAGAAAAAACTAAAAATACTGGCGATGATTTTTTATTTCTAGCATTTCCAATATATCCTTTATAAAAAAAAACAGAAAATAAAAATAAAAATAAAAATGAAAATACAACTCAAATGTGACCTGATATGTGGAATATTTTTGGTGTGAAATCCGGTAAAACCACTTTTCAAGTGGCCCACCCTATACTATATATAACTACTCAAAGACCCTCTTCCTTTTTTTAACCTGCAAAAAATGGTAACGCCACAGGGAAGCGCACCCAACTCACTCACGAAGCTATAATTGTGATTGGACAAATATAGCAAGATTTCATGACTCGTGTCACCTACCATACCACCAGTTCAAACCAAAAAAAAAAACAGTGGATATTCAAGATTTTTTTAACTCGTTTGAAATAAAATATATATTTAAAAAATAGTAAATCATTATAAATTAACAAAACAAAAGAGTAAAATTTAATCATTTTCTAGTTTATTATATATCATATATTTTATAATTATAATGATTAGTTTATTTAGGCAATATTATATATAATTCATGCAATTTTTTATTCCGTAGCACATTCCATACTAGCAAAATTCAACACGTAAGGGGAGTTGTGAAACCATACCATAATAATTTAAGCACTTTTTGTTCTTTGCAGGAAGATCCTTATTGGGTTAAAGTAAAAGTCCCTCATACTGATGGGGATGAGTTGTTTCTTGTACAAAAGCTGATCGATGCTCAATCAGATTTGCATGCTGTGAGGAAAATATATAGAGGAAGGTCCACAACAAATCCCTAATAGGACCCAATAATCCCCTCAATTCAACAGTTGTGTACAGCGCCAAATCAATTCAGTGGACCTTGGGAGTTTGAGGCGATAAAGTCATGCTGGTCCCTATCCCATTGCAATGATGTAATTAAAATGCCATCTTCCATATTTAATTTCATTATGGTCAAGGAAAGGAAAGCAAAGAAAAGAAAAGGAACTGTGTCCTTCAATATGCATGCACATTTTATTTTATTTTTTACTTTATTCTATAGCGTGAAGATTGTAGAAGAAGAATTTTGCCACAGAAAATGACAGCCCACCAGGCCTTAAAGGACCTACATCACTTTTTTCGAGCCATGTGTGATGAAGGCAAGTCCTTCATATTGGAAAATAGAAAGAGATGGTAGACGAAAGTGAAATGAGGTCCTTCTATTCAACACTGACATTTTTTTTAAGTGCCAAATTGTTGGGGTAAAATGTTTCAAAAGACCTTTAATTTGTGCATGACATTATATTATTTCTGTGAAGACGCGGTATATATGAAATTAAACAAGATGAAGTAAAACAAAGTGCGCACAAATGACAATAAATCTATATCATGTATTCACCAACAGAAATAAATAGTTTTAGATATAATTACATAAATTTTAATGACAACTAAAAAAGACTTTAATTTTCACAAGATAACAAAAATAATTTTTGAAAACGTATACATTTATATATATAGATAAGGAAAATTAATTGATTTTTCAAGCATAAAGTCTATTTAAATTTAAATTAAATCCAATTGATTTTCACTGAATAGTTTAATACATGCGTACTCCGAAAACATCCTATCACATCTAGATATAAAATATAACTTTCTTATGCCGAATTCTCAATTGGTTCTTCTTCTCATGTCTCACTCTAATGGTGCTAATTAAAGTACATTAAATGGAGTTTTGACTCTCCAAGTTGGAAAACCATCCAAAATTGCAAAAGCTTATCAACATATACTTGCTACATTTAAGTTGGAAAAGGAGATAATTGAATCAGGTCCAGATATCACAGACTACTGCCAACCATGACCCATGAGCACAATTAATGGAACCAACAAAAATTGGGTCTCTTCTTACCAAAATCTTAAGATGATATCTAGTGATCATAGGTTTTCGCAAATAAATTACAAGCATATTACATTTTTTAATTTTATCATTATTTCACATAATCGTTTTTTTGTTTGAGGGAGGGCTTAAAGCCCAAACAAAACTAAATTGGGGTCCTACGATAGAAGGAGGTCCCAATTGCATCATCACAAACAATCTGAAAAATAGCTGAAGGTGGTTCTTATAAAACATACAAACCAAAAGGCCTTGATCTTTGCACCAAAATAACTCTTCATCAAGTAAAATTTGTTGATACTGTTTCCAAAGATCATTAAGCAGGGACTCAAGACTGGAATTATTAGCCATTTGAAGACTATTTTGAATTCCCTCCATTCTAGCAAGAAGCCTTATTTTTTTTGTGAAAGATATTACCATATACAGATTTGTTCCACTCCCCAATCTTCAATTTAAAATCCATCATTTAACCAGTCAGACTCTCTTCTCCAAATATTCTGATAACACCGATATTTAGAGTTGATTTTTAACATTAATAAATACTTACATTCTCCACAAATTACATATATGATATACATATATATATATATATTAAATACTAATTATTTTATTAATTAATCACCTTTTATGATATACAATTTTTTTTGGCATTACACTATTGTGTATTGACTCTATTTAAACTCATTTTTTCTATGATTTGTTTATTATGTAAAAAAAACTTATGCATTATGACATAAGCTTGCGACTTTTTCTTGTGTCTGTTTCCTATGCATTTTTCTATAAATTTTGCAAAATTCTTACAATTTTTTCTATGATTTTATGGTTTCGTTGTAGTTTTTTTTTTTTTAATATTTCTCCCCTATGAATCTTACTGCAATTTTAGCAAAACATGGTTATTTTCTTAAGAGAAAAGAGTATACAACCATCATTTGCAAATAGATATTATGAACTTTCAACTTGTCTCAATTAGTCCCTGAACTCTTATCATTATTACAATAAGTCCTTAAACTCTTAACATAACTAATCTCATTATTTAAAAATTTTGTGTTTCAAATATTAAAAGCACGTAAAAAAGAAAAATTTACAATTCTTTATTTTTGAATTTTGTCAAATTCTAAGCACATTTGAAATTCTAAAAGCAAAACATGATAATGTGTTTTTTAATTTAGGGTTTTTTATATTTTTTATTTTTAAAACTTTATTTTATATAATTTTAATATTTTAAACACAAAATTCTAAAGGGTTTAGATTAATTTCGTTAATTATTTAACTTTATATTAATGAAATGACCTACTGCAACAATAATAAAAATTTAAGGATTAATTGTGACAAAATAAAAGTTCATAGTAATGCCTATTTATAAAAGGGTGAAAGTTTACTCTTTTCCCTTTTCTTAAATATATAGAAAAATCCATAGGAAAATTATGAATTTTTATACAAATTTATATTTGAGGAAAATTTCACAAATAAATTCTATAATATTTTAGATTTTAGTAATTGATAAGAGTATAAAAGTGATAAAAAATGAAACCTGGATAATGTCATTGATAAATTTAAAAATGATTTCAATATTATAAAATATAATTAATAAGATAATGATTTTTTAATATCTAATATATGATTTTTTTCCTAAGAATAAAGGGTGTCATTAATATTTAAAATTAGCCCTAAGTACCGATGTAATCAAAACCGCATATTAGATGAAAATTAATGCTTAAATCTAATTTCAAGTATCAACGGGGTTGGTTCAAGTGATACATATTTGATTCCCTTTGAGCAAGGTCTCGGGTTCGAATCTTGTGGAATAGCTAGCCCCACCATGATATAAATGTTCTCGGTTCGAACAGGATTGCATCCCGTGAAGGATACTTCTGGTTAAAAAAAAATATCTAATTTCAAGTATTAATGATACATTTCATACTTAATAAAAAGGTGACAACTCTAAAATCTCTATTTTTAAATATATACCGGTACATCGTTTCCGTGGTATAGTTAGACATTAACACGTGGATTCCATTAACTATGATCATTTATGTGAAAGGCATTCAGCTTTTAAATTATTGTTAGGTCCTCATAAAATTTTAACTTTTGAGCTCTAAATATTTTAAAAATTTTCAAAAATAATTTAATGTTTCCAAATCCAATGCAATTTATTAGGTCCCCACTAACTCATCTAAGCTCTATCTCTTTCTTCTCTCTTGCAATTCGTGAATTCCCCCAAATCCTAATTTCCAAAAATTCCCCCAAATCTTGCTTCTTGAAGTTTTTCTTCTCTGAATCCCCAATTTGAGAATGGAGTACGACAAAAGCAACAACAACATGATGTACAACTTGTTTGTGAAGCACTTGATGGGAAAACACCAACCCCAAATTTGACAAAACGTTTTTGCTGCCGAGGTGTCTTTTAATTTATAGTTATTATTGTACAATTTTCTTGCATATTTTCTTATGAATTTTTTTGTGGTTTTAATTTTATCAATAAAGACTAAAAAGATGTGTTTTTACCTTTTGAATGACCAAATCCACCAATTTTAAAATATACATACTAAAATTAAATATTGACTATATTTTAATAATAAAAAATATATTTAATCACTTTTTATTTTATCTTATAATGGGTTGGATTACTCATTATATTTTCTTTAATTCAATTGTTTTGCTTGTAAAAACAATCATTTTCTATTTTATTATCTAACACGATGCAACGTAAACTATGAATACATTCCATCTAATTGAAATTTATTTTAATTAAGTATATAATAATAAAACATGAATGATAATAATGATAACAATCATGATGCTAATGAATTGTATAAACTCAGCCAGTAACATTTTAGCCCAAGTTAATGTACTCCCCCGTTTGTTTTAAATTATATTGTAACAAAACCATGGTTTTGAAAATTGATTTTAAATCACTTTTGTCCAAAGTATTTCGTAAAGTGTGCATCATCCATCTCAATCATTCATTTTTAGAATCAATTATACTCAACTGTAGTAGTGATTGGCAGCCGAAATTCCAGCACGCTTTGTTGTTCTTTTTGTCTATCAATTTCACTGCCGAAGCCCTGAAAGGCTGAAATAGATCATAAGGAAATCAAAACCCAAAAAGTAGGCCAACTAGTGAGCAGCCCCAACATTGCAAATCAATGAGCTGACTGAGATTTGAGTTTTTCATATGCAAGTCTTCTAAGCTATTTCTTGCATCTTAAACCATCAACTTTCTTACCGACCAAAAAAAAAACCATCAACTTTCTAAAAGAAATATTTAATTTATTAGACACACTGACATCGAAAGGTACATTTTAATTAAATAAATATGGTATTAAAATGATATTTGAGTAAAGGATCAAGATAATTGGATTGGGGTGAGCCTTTAGGTGCAGCAACTGCTTTTAAACTAACAAAAATTTCATATTAATTTAATGGTACATCAAGTCATCAAGATAGTTCAAGAATCCATAACTGATAAGATATACGTAGTTAAAGGGATACACGATGAGACACCTATTAAAGTACCTCATTGTAGAATTCCCCTTTTAAGAGTTAGATACCCACCTGATGGGTTGCTTGCTTCCATTGTTTGTGCTTGTTTTTGTGTGGGTGTGTTTTTAAAAGGAGTAAACTGACAAATCGGTCTCTGACTTTGGGGGACTATGTAGTTTAATTTCATCATTGACTTTTCTAAAATAACACTTTAGTCCAGACTTTGTTAAAAACACATGCTATTTTAGAAAAGTCAGGGACGGAACTGCATGATCCCCCAACGTCAGGGACCGATTTGCTAGTTTACTCGTTTTATAAAAACTTCTTTGGACTTTTTTTAAAGGTCCGTTCAGGGTGGTTGTGAGTTTTCAGTTCTTAATTTTTTAAAATTTTGAATAAAATTTTTATAACTCAAAATTAAAAATTGAAAATCACTTTTTATGGTTTTCAAAATGTCTATTTTGAAAACCATAAAAAACAAGTTTTTAATTGTTGATTTTAAGTTGAAAAAACTTGATTTAAAATTTTTAAAAACAAAAAATTGAAAACTCACAACAACTCGGAACGAGTCTAATTTATTTACAGTTTTTTTTGTGTTAATCATAAGTATTCTCTATTATTAGGATAGTCCTGTTCAAAACTTAGTCACAATTAATGCTACTCACCTTTTCCTAAGAGTGTGTTGTGGGAATCGAATTCAAAAGTTTTTCCCATAATCTCAGCATACGTTGATAACTCAGTTATAACTCTTTGGTAAATTATTTAAGGTTTGTTTTTTCTTTCAAGTTTTTTCCAATAATTACATGTTATTTTTATCATTTCATATGCAAATTTTTTCAACAAAAATAATACGACATAATTTTATAATTAATAATAAAAATAAACAACAAAAACAAAACAATTAAACCAAATATACCCTTAATTTGTTTAATATTTTCGGACCTTGATGCTTACTTATTGTATTGCTAAAGAAAGATCATAAACTATCCTAGCCAAATAAACATGCGCTAAAGAAAGAATAATTGAAAATCCATAAACCAATTAATACTTTTTCTTACATAAATAATAGTAGCAACTCAATTCAATTGCACCCATTAAGATTGCTCTAAAGCATTTACTCACAAAAAAAAAAATGTAAATCATATATCATGAGTTAAGGTTTTTGGATTTAAGTAATGGTAAAAGAAAAAAAAACTTATTTATTTCATAAATATTTTTTATGTTATTGATTATTGAATCCTCTAATTTTGAACCAATCAAATTCTCCATTTATTTAACTAACATTCCACAAGGACAAAATGGTGTATGATATCTTAAGTACTAAGGTACCTGAGTTCTCTACACTATTGGGTGTTTTTCGCCAACCTTCTACTTGCTCCATGTCTACGCCCCACGTGTCCGTTAAACCCATTTTAAAATAGAAAACTGTTATTGATTTATGCAGCTTATAGCTTCTTCCAGATTTAAAAAAAAAAAAAAACTGCGCAAATCTTTTATAACTTGTAATAATAATAATAATACTAACAATAATAATAATATTATTATTATAACAATACTATTATTATTATTATTATTAATTATTAATTATCGAACAGAATAAAAACAAACATAGTAAAGATTAGGTGCTTCGGTATAATCTCTGGTTCCGTTGTAGCCAACCTAATTTTCCACCCTTCATATTCCTCCAACGTCACGTTATTCAGGTTTGTTCATTTCTCTATTAGATTCATCGTTACTTTTTCTTTTCCTTTTTTTTTTTCGTTTTTCCTGATTTCGGAGTTTTAGGGTTTTGGTGTTTCTTCATGTTCTTCAGGTTCTTCTGTTTTTATGTTTCGTTCACTTAATTGGTTTGATCATTGATTTTCTGATATATTTTGTAATTATTTAATCGAGTGAAACAATCGATGTCTAAACCTCGAATTTCATTGCCAGCTGAAATTGTCGAATTTACCCCACCACAGAGAATTCCCTTCTGAACAAACTAGAAAAGCTTGAAAGTTTAAATCCAGTTTTAATCTTTTTTCGTTTGCTATTTTCTTACATCGTAATTTGAACTCCAGAGTTGATACCTAAAACATTAAAAAAACCATTTTGGTTGGTTTCGTTTGATTTTGATCACTGATTGAATGAAAAATGAAGGATTTGAAGTTGGCTTATATTGGCAAATTGTATACAGTTCTATGTTATGAATCCTCTTCTAACTAAGATTTTTTTCTTTTTTTTTCTGGGATTTTTGTTGTTATAGGGATAGTAAAATCATGGCAACTGCAACCATGGCTACTGCAGCAGGTGCAGCTGCTCTTTTGTACTATACATTGAATCGGAAATTGCAGTCTCAGAGCACAATCAATGAAGATGGCGAAGAAAATGACAGTGATGCATCACCCACTGATGTACCGTTAGGTATTGACCGTGTTTCTCATCGGTTAATCCAAGCCCCTGCTACTTGGTTGGAGACGATTTCAACATTGTCAGAGACTCTCAGGTTCACGTATTCGGAGACACTTGGGAAATGGCCCATTGGCGATTTGGCGTTTGGGATCAGCTTTCTTTTGAAGAGGCAGGTAATGATAAATGTAGGTGCCCTGGTTTTAAGCAAACAGAAAAGACAGTAAGGAAACTGCGGAGTTTGTGTTTGCAACTACTAACTGTAACTTTTGAAGCATATAAGTATACTAATTAGGACATTAAATTATGAAAGACAAGTTCATGTTTTTCAGGTAGAGCTATAGTTGAATAGAAATGATAGTTGCAACCTGCACATTGTGCAGATCACATAATTCACATAAAAGATTGCGCATTAGTGACATTGATGAATAGAGAAAGAGTAATGGATGGTTGTGATGAAAGTTATGTGAATTACTTGTTATTTGGGTTTTTGTTTTGCTTTATTTATTTTTTTAAGCTCTCTCAACATCATGGCAGTGGATTAGATTCATAATTTGTGGTACTTGAGCCTTTTCTGTTAATCATTATCACATCAAAATTGTTGTATTATATTATTCTTGATCTTATGATTTATGCGATATAACTGCTGCTTCTACATTCAAGGAGAGTAATGTGGCTAAGATAGCTTGGAGATTGTACTATTTTCTAGAAAATGAATCCCCTATTGAATCCAAGATTTTTCACATAGCCCTTGCAACATTATATATTTGATCTTGATTTGAATCATATAGTAATTAAATTTTAAGACAGATCAATTTAATGACAGACATCCTTGAAAGACAATATTAGCCTGGAGTCCTGGACTGCTAAATTTCTGCATCTCGGCTTTTCTAACTTCTAAGTAGATAGATAAGAAGTTTTTCTGTGATTTTGGTTTTGTGCTAGTTTAATTTTTTCACATTAAGCTGCAGTTTTAATACAGTAATCATGTATCTGACTTCAATACGTAAGCTCAGAAGCTAATGCCATATTTGTTTGGATTTTGAACGCTCCAAAATCAATTCTTACAATTTTGTAGTTGTTTGGTTAAGATGTTCAGAATTGATTCGTATTTAAAATGAATTCTAATAGAAGTAAAATAGCACTGTACAGTAGAAGCTTTTGCTGTGAAGAAATTGACTTTGAGATAAGTCCTCATGGTTTTCCACAAAAGCCCCTGCAAGCAATACTAAAAAAATTTATTTTTAACGGCTTTGCAGTATGTGGTTTTAATTCTTCCCCTTTTCTACTTTTCTTATCTTTTAATTTAATTTTGACATAAAAAATTTAAATGTTAGTATCTGGGTTATAATTTTCAGGGAAACTATCATGTTGACAGTGTGTTTGGTGGTAAGGACAGTGTACAGCTGAAAGGCTCTGAGATTACTGCTGAACTTAAGTATCTATTAAACTTGTTGACACTGTGTTGGCATTTTTCGAAGAAGCCCTTTCCCTTGTTTCTAGAAGAAACTGGCTACACTGAAGAAAATGTTCTCCTTCAGGAACCAAAAGCAGGAGTAAGTGTTGTTTTTATTTTTTATAAAAGAACTGATAATAACTCAATACTCTGAGCTGATTATGAAATTGATATGAGAAAGATGGAAGTCTAAAGCATCGAAGGGTGGTAATTGGGGCTATGAGTGATTTTCTTGTTCTTTCATTTTCTGAACTTGAAGTGTGTAAGTCTGTGGGGAGGGGGGAGTCATGGCTGAAATGAATCAGATGAATAAATAATACTTGCATCCGAATCAGTAGCTGTATTTCATTTGGTTAAAACAATATATATGTGTAAACTTGTCTGTTCATTTGTCATGCAGATTTTGAAACCGGCTTTCACAATAATAGCTGATCACAGGATGAGGTGCTTTTTGTTATTAATTCGTGGCACACATAGTATCAAGGATACTCTAACAGCTGTTACAGGAAATGTGGTACCATTCCATCACAGTGTAGTTCATCAGGGGGGTGTTAGTGATTTGGTTTTGGGTTATGCGCATTGTGGAATGGTTGCTGCTGCTCGTTGGATTGCAAAACTTGCAACTCCTTGTCTCCTTGAAGCACTTAGCCACTATCCTGACTATAAAGTTAAGGTAAAGATATTTCTTTTTATGACATTCCCAGCTCTTGTCTAACTAATCATTTTAACAGGCTTCCATGTTAGACCATAATGTTGTGTTGTTTTATTTTTCTTTTCTTTTAATATTGTGATCAAGCATTTATAAGAGAATTAGTGATTCTTGAATTTGACAACAAAAGTTGTTTTCTTAGTTCTTGAAATCCTTCAGCTTGTACTTTGTTAATATGCTGTTTGGCTTTTTAATTTCTCTTTTCTGAGTTTTGTCAATCTATTGGATCTTAAGCTTCAAATAGTTAATACGATTTTAAGATGTTTCTCTACTTTTATGGCTTACTTTAAGGTCTTTTATGTAGATCGTAGGGCACTCTTTAGGTGGAGGCACAGCAGCAATTCTAACGTATGTATTAAGAGAGCAAAAGGAACTGTCTGTGACCACATGTGTTACATTTGCTCCAGGTATGTCCTTGTTAAATATGCTGTTGCAGAAGCTATATTATTTGTGTAAATATGGTTCTGCATTTTTTTTTTAAATTGAAAGGATATTATGGTACTCCCTCCGGACTAATTTATAAGCAAAAATAACCATATTTACACTTATTAAGTAGTTAAACTCATTTAATTTTCTTGATTTCATCTAAAAAGTAATTGTATTGCCTAAATTACCCTACATTCAATTTTATTGAAATTTGTTTCAAGTGGATATACTCTCTTTCTATTGGCACATGATTTATTAAATAGAGTGGTTGGAAAATAAAATATGAATTAAATAAAGGGTAATTTGGGATGGTATCATTTAATAGGGTGAAATTAGTTTACTTTTGCTTATATTTTAGTCCACTATAGGTGGGTGTTTTTTTGCTTATAATTGAGTCCGGAGGGAGTAGTATCCTGGAGGTTGGAGCACTTTGGGACTAATATTGGTTTACACAGTGAGTCTATTGAAACTGATATCTTTTTACTCATGCAGCTGCTTGTATGACATGGGAGTTGGCGGAGTCAGGCAATAATTTTATTACTTCTGTTATAAATGGAGCTGATTTGGTGCCTACATTTTCAGCTGCTTCTGTAGATGACTTGCGTTCTGAGGTTGTAATTCTTACGTTTTGAAGGAAAAAAATCATGCATCTTGTATTGGAAAATGTTTTTGTAATCTTGATTTATTGGCCAATATTTGATGATATTTATGGGATCTGACAATGCTTGGTTTCTATCAACTAGGGAGTCATAATCCATAAGCAATGTTTTTTTTAGGGTTTAATTTTTATAGTTAACAAATTAAAGAACAGTTATTTTATTTAATAGAGGGAAAGAGGAAGTGATAACTCAAGCAAGAGATACACTGGGGGAGTGTAATTTAAGTAATTAACCCTGCAGTCCAGGGGTTGTACAAGATTACAGGGCACCTGAGAAAGTGTCGAGGTATTAGACTTGAATAAACCATTAGACTTGCTATGATTTCATTTGCAGGATGAATGTATTTGTGGTTCATAATGTTTCTTTAGTTTATTTTAGCTATGTGTTAGCAAACCCCCAATTAAAAGGTTCTTGGTTAGGTAGAGTAAGAGGGTTAGAAGGGGATCAGGACCCAATTCTGTTGGTAACAGAATAACATCTTGTATTCAGTAATGAAAGGGGATAGGGGCAGCTAGTTTGAGTCAATTGAGAGTTGTGAGAATGAAATTGGAAGAAAGATGCCTGGATGAGGGGGAGAGGTAGAAAACTCTTCTTTATTGTACTACTTGTGCTCTTAATCTCTGTTCTGTATCACATTGATACTAATGCAGAGATTGATTGTTTGCTATAAAGATTACTCAGTTTATCTCATATTTTGGTCCAGTTCTATCACTATTCTGCACCTTATGTGTATTAAATTTAGTTTCCAATTTTCAGGTGACAGCATCTGCATGGATAAATGACTTGAGGAATCAAATTGAGCAAACAAGAATACTCAGTACTGTCTACCGATCTGCTTCAGCATTGGGTTCTCGCCTACCATCTATGGCTAGTGCTAGAGCAAAGGTTGCTGGTGCTGGAGCAATCTTGCAGCCAGTTTCTAATGGTACCCAGGTACTTTTCCCTCTGTTATATAAGATCGATTGCCTATTTTCATTTTGTGCAGCAAGTTATCATACAACAATTTATTGTCTCCAAAAGCGGGACACAGTAAACTATCCATTGTTCCAAAAGGAAAAAAATGGTCTCCATTTTGGTTGTCTTTCTTGTGTTGAAAAAATGTATTGACGTTGCAATCCAGTTGTCAAAAAGTAAGTACTGTTTGTTATGTATGGGATCATAAACATAACATGCAAGAATTGTTTAAATCTCGTTGGTTCTCTTCTAAGGTTAAGGGCTGATGTGTTCAATCTGATTATGAAAGAAGAGTGACTACTTGATATTTATTTGATAACCATATTCAATTTGCTTCTACTCCATGTCTGAATTTTGAAAAATTGCAGGTTGTGATGAAAAGGGCCAAGAGTATGGCTCAGGCAGCTTGGACACGTCCAGCCCTTAATCTGTCCTCTTGGTCATGCATGGGACCTCGTCGCCGAGCTGTGGGTGCTCATTCAAACTCCAAAGATGAAAGAAGTTCCCCTACATCTTCAGCCTCTGACAATGTAGAAAGCTCTGATTCATTTCTTTGTTCTCCCAAGAAGGGGATTAACGCCAAGAGCATGAACCTTCCTGTATCTTCATCAGTAGAAGAGTGGTCTTCTGAAATTGAATGTGCCAATGGAAGTAGTTCGGATGCTGAGGTGGATGTTGATCTCAATGACAGTGAAAACATGATGGACCATGACAGATTTAAGGATCAGATGAGTGAAGTGGAGTTGTGGCATCAACTGGAGCATGAGCTGTATGACAGATCTGAAGGTGAGGAGGCTGATGTGGTAAAGGAGATAAGGGAAGAGGAAGCAGCCACAACAGAGGTAGTAGGGCAAACCCAGAGCTCTACACCAGAAATGAAAGAAGTTCACAGATTTTTCCCTCCGGGAAAGATAATGCACATTGTTACACTCCACCCTGATGCTGCTGAGCATGAAAATGATGGTAGCCCAACCTCGACAAGCTCGGACAATAGCCAGCCAGATGAGACGAAGGTTGGGATTTTCCTAACTGCAAGGTCTCTGTATGGTAAACTTCGACTTTCACAGACCATGATCACTGATCACTTCATGCCAGTTTATAGAAAGCAGATTGAAAGGCTCATCAAAGAACTTGAGGAAGAATCTACTGAGGATCATAGAACACAAGAAGTAATGTTATAGACAAAGACATCTTCAAAATGATATTTAAAGGTTTGTACCATACTCCATGCCATTGGGTATTTTTTGTCCCATTGATCATGGAATCAAGCCCCACAGGAACGGCAGTTTTTGTGTTATGCTGCAGTGAGGAACCAACACGGCGGTGATTACAGCCGCCTAATATACTGATAGTCACTCTGATAACCAAATGGAACCAACTAATCACTGGATGTTTTTAATATTGATGGTGGTCGGGGGGAAAAGTAATTAATTGTAAATGGTTCCCCAAATCCAAGTTGTTTGTAAATAACAATAATAATAACGTGGTGAACTGACCAGTAATACTGAAAGGTTAAAATGATTCATTGTAATGTGAATGAAATGATTTGCTGAAGCAGCCATGTCTTTGTCTATTGCAAGTTGGTGTATTCTTTTAATTTTGTGAATTGTACTGGTTTGGTGGGGATGGATCATGCGTTATCGGATCCTTCAGCTAGAGTCACTAACTGAAAGGTTAGAGATGGACCCATGTGTACCATTGTAAGCCATTCAATCTTGGAAGTTTGAAGAGACAGAGACCATTTACCAAAGATTCTCATAACATACCCCAGCCAATTTGCCTTTGAGAATTAAAACTCAAATGGCTGTTTGAACAACAAAATTTATTGGTTGATAGAATGAGATAGTGATGGATGCAATTCAACATAGCACTGCTATACTGAAGTACAAAGTAACAACTTCAGTTCATGACCCACTATATTTGTACATTTTGGGATTTTACTAGCTGTTGATGTTTAATGTCTCAGAAAATTCCGAGCTATGGATGTCCCAGAGAAACCTCCGAAATGAATTTTACGATGCAAGAGAATGGGATAATGATTGCTAAAAATACATGTGAGGATAACATGGAATTTGGATCTTCCATAAAAACTTACGACTGATCCATGGGTTTCTCTCTCTCTCATTAATAGAATACTTGCATTCAACTTCTATTTTTCATATTCTCATCCGAAAAATTTGTAATTTTCTATTTTTTTGTCATATAGAATTCATTTTCATTATATACAAAAGGTTTAGTGTATGTTTGGTTTGGCGTTAAAAGTGACCAAACTCAAGTTTAGATTTTTCAACACAACTATTTATAGCGTTAGAAATACGAATTTATCACGTTCCAACGTTAAATCAATCATGCTCTAAGAACACTGATAATATAGAGTACATAGGGTTCACACTTAAGATACATTAAGCTTTTGTCCATGATGAAATTTAACTTCTCAATTTGTATTACTTGTACACACTCACCTATTTTTTTTGTCCTCTTATTCAAATGCTTCATTTGAATGAAAAACTACAAAACTTAAACCTTGATAGGACATCATTATTATAGGTGTAACTTTTTTTTTGGTCTACAAAATTTCATCACTTTTTATTTGGTATTTTATTTTTAATTTTTAAATGATTCCTTCATAATTGTTTTTTACAAAAATGATTTATGATTCCAATGCTAGTTTTCTCTTTCATTTTATTAATAAATAATCATTAGGTGGTTAGTATAAGTGATACATACCCCATTTCTCGTGGTTAGATTTTGGGTTTGAGTTTTGTGTACTCACTATTTATTATATATTGTAAAAAAACACTTTTAAGAAAAAAATAAATATAAATATATTATACAAAAGAAAATAAATAAATAAATAAATAAATAAATAAGAGAGACTAAAGATGGTTGAATTAGAGGAGAAAATACAAGTAGGTGTTTTATACACATGAATTTTTAAGATTAAATCTAATCACATACTTAATGGGTTTAAGTTCCTTACGCTCAAATCAATATATGTTGATAACAACGATTGAAGGTTCGCCATTTATTTTTTTTAATTAAAACAATGGACAAGAACAAGATTATCTTCCGTTTATTCTAGTTAAAAAATTTGTGTAAGGAGTTATGAGAAGGGATTAGAGACATGAAAGCAACAGAAACCAAGTTGCCATAGCGGTCTAACGACCATAATTGACGAATTTCAGGGTCACAAATCAGCAAGATATTAGAATTAATGCCAAAAATCGTAAAGATATGCTAAAAGAATATCCTTGTTATAAGGGGTAGGAAAAAGTGTGTGTAAATTTATGATTAATGATACGTGGAAGTATATTATGATGTGTGTGTAACCAACGAGGTTGATTCAGGTGGTATATGTTTGATTTCCTTTAAACAAGATTTCGGGTCTAAGTCTTGTGAATTGAAAAAATCATCGCTAAGAGAGTTAGTCCCACCATAACGTGAATGTTCTCAGATCGAACAAAATTGCCTCCAGTGGAAGATAAATGTGGTAAAACAAAAAAAAAAATTATGATGTGTATGTGTGAATTTATGATTAATGGCGTGTGGAAGTATAGCATGATTAATGTCATATGCAAATTTATCTTTTATTAAAAAAAATCACGAATTCAAAGCCATCGTAACATAAATTGTAAAAAACATAAAACCAAAAAGAAGAGGAAGAAAAAGAATAATTAACTTGTGTTCTCTTTGACTAGCCCTTCTAAACCAACCTTTTTATACTCCGTGGTTAACAAATCTATTTTGATCATGGTTAGAATAGACACGAAACTACCAATCAAAATGTAATAAAATATAAAAACATTACGATGGATTTGTAGATTGTCTGGTAATTCTTGAGGAGGTGAGTGTAGAGATATAATATTATGTTGGACACAATTAAACTTTAAAATTAAAATGCGTTTGAATGTTATTGATTTCTAAAGGAATAATATTTTCATATTTCGTTTTATTTCTATGGCGAAAGAGGTTATCGTAACTGAGTATGTTGCCTTTTCGTCAACTTCCACTCTCATTTCTTTTTATCATATTCTTTTTACTATCACTTGAATTTGTTTGGTGAACTAAAATTTAAAATTATTTCTGAGAATATCAAATACTATTATAATATGTTTTCAAATTTATTTGAAAATAACATTTATATAGTTATAATATTTCAATAATATCATTCTTAAAAAGGTAATCAGCTTCAAAATAAATGTATACTACCTCTGGTCCTATATATAAAAAATAAAAATGAATTTTTTTGTCTTAAATATAAGAAACATATAATTGCATTAATTGTTAAATACCTTATATACCCTTAATTTATTGTGAATAGTTAAAGAGGTATCCATACTCATTTACTCATTTAATACTAAGGGTATTTTTTAGAAAAAAAAAAATAAATTCATGGCTCTATTAATTACCACTAATAGATTTTAATGCATTTCCTTAGTCTTGATAATTTTAGTTTAATGTTTCTTATATATAGGACTGGAGGTACTACCATACTAAAAGTATTCCATATATTACCAAATATTTATTAGGCGTTAGTTATATACTTCATAAATTCAAATATTTATTGTGAAGTTAATACCAACTCCTTCATGTAAAATCATAAGAAACTGAAATATTTATTAACTATTAGTTAAACCAGACCAAAATATAAGGATCTTCCAGCTTCGGCTGCAAAATTTAACTACAAAATAGCTATGAAATCACTAGGTAAATTAAATCCATAGCTGATCTCTACCTGTTTTGTAACCAATATTTGCTGCAAAGGCGGCAAAGGATCCTTACACAAAATTATAAGGGTTAGTTTGACCCCACTTTTCTTTTACTTATAAGTAGCTTTAAAATTAAATTAAAACAAAATATAAAACCTTTAAAAAATAAAGTAAATGATGTCTAGTAATTTTAATTTTTATTCTAACTTAAAAATTTGGTAAAATATTTTATTAAAGTTATTTTTATTTTTTTTAAAATTAATCTAAAGAATATATAATTAATAAATTCTAAATATTTCTAACTAATGAAAAATTAAATGTTAAAGGATAAATTTTTAAATAAAATTGAATAGTGATAAATTATATTAATAAAATTCAATAAACAACACATATAAATATAAATAATTGGTATATAAATAAAAATATAAAAAAATTATAATTATAAAAATGTTAATATAAATATAAATATAAATAGAATTTAATGTATATACAACGACAATGTAAAAAGGTTTTACATTGTCATTCAATGATGTGCTCCCATATCACTTAATGAGTTTAATAACATATGAGGTGTCACGCTCATTAAATGATGTGACATCACATAATTGGATGATAATGTAAATTTTTTTTACAGTATCAGAGCGTATACTAATTAAATTCATATAAATATATAAATATAAAATTCAAATATAAACATTTTATATATAAAAGGGGTTAAATATGTTTATAGTCCCTCAAATATAGTCAAGATTTAGTTTTAGTCCTATAATTTGAAACTGGTAATTTTGGTCATTCTAAAATTAAAAATACACCAATTTAATCTTTATTAAATAATTTTACTGCAGATTTTATTACGGATTAACTATAAATTTTATCAAATAAAATAGTTTTTTATAGAAAGCTTCTCATAAAAGTCATTTGTTCCATTTCTCTTCAAAAGGAGAAGGAAAAGCTTAAAAAAGGCCAAAGGGAGGTGTGTTTGACAAAATTAGCTGATAAGCTCCTAGCTTATGAGCTCTGAGATGATAAAGTAGCTTATTGAATTAGAAGTGTTTGGTAGAACTAGCCGATAAGCTAGTTGGTAAATGTAAAATGACATAAAAGGATATAACTACATAAGTTTTATTATATAAATTCTATTTCTGTTTTCTAGACAAAAATATATTATTATGTAATTATAATTTTAGATTTTTTAAAAAATAATTAAATTTTCATTAAACTTTTTAGTGGTAAAATATTTAATTAAAAATTAAAATAAATAGTGAAATTGATAAAATAAATAGTATAATATAAAAATAATTTCATAAAATAGGAAAAAGAAAATAACAATTTAATTAATTTATAATTTTTTAAATTACTTATTATATAGGTAATAATAGGTAAAAAAATTGAAATATTTGTCACTAAAAATGAAAATAGGTAATAATAGGTAAGAAGAAATTAAGAATAATAAAGCAAATGTATTAAAATATAAGGGATAATGATGAAAGAAAATTAAATAAGTTACAAGTTAGAAGCTAGCTGAAGTAGTATCTTATAAGCTAGAAGCTCTTAAAGTAAGTTATTTTGAGGTGCCTTACGAAACATTTTTGTGTTGATCAAACTAGCTTATAAACTTGTTAGCTTATTGACCTTGCCAAACACACTCTAAGGAAGTTACTAAGATTGCGTGCGTAATGAAAATTTTAATAAATTTGCATTAGGTCATATCTTATTGTACAAAATAAAAACTTCGGAATTTAAAAGCATTTCATTTTCAATGAACTATGTTCACAATTATGAATGGTATACATTAGAACTAAAGGGAGTGGTTATGGGATCAAAGCTACCTTGGTGGCAATAACCTCGTCAATTGATGTCCTCACATCAAAATTTGAAAGGGGTATTCTAATCAATTTGGTTTGATTCATTAAACATCGGTGAACAGAAAGTCCATCTCGGGCCAACATACTATAGAATTGCCTACTAACCATGTAATAAACATTGCTTTATAAACTGCTGAATAAACCTATCTCAGTATCTCCACTACTTTACTATATATATGGAAAGGAAAAGTACAAGTCTTAAATATTATAATAATTCACAGGACAAGAAGTGTGAACATCACTTGATTTGGAGGGCTTTAAACTGATTTTACATTTAGAAAACAATGTCTCAACTACTTTTTGGTGTGGACTAAAATCACACTACTACTTCCAACTATGCAAAATCATTTCAGAATTAATGTGGAGCTAAAATATTAAAAAAAAAAGAAAAAGAAAATTGAAGGCATATATGATATACAGTATCAGAGGACTAGTAGTGGTCAAACTCAAACACAAACTATTAATTATTCATTTAATATACTTCCATGTTCTGGAAGGAGAAAATAAAAATATCAACAAAACTGTTCCTATATACATATCTTTTCTCGTCAAACAGAGAGGTCCTCTGTTTTTATTACTTACACAAACATGAATGGAATCATAAATATCACTATCACTTCTGCTGTCAACCACCACGTTTAGCATCTTTCTCTTCCTCACTACTCGCATGATTGATCTTCTTCTTCATCAAGAAGAATACATAAATCATGTGGTCATTGATGATCTACATCAGATCAAAGGCAGCCTTCTTATAATAATTAAAAGGATTAATTTTTTTTTAATCCATTGAAATATAGTTATGATTTGATTTTAATCCCTATAATTTAAAATTAGTGATTTTGGTCATTCAAATATTAAAAACACACCAATTTAATTTTTATAAATAAAAATTTATCGTTAATCCGTAGCAAAATTGGCAGCAAAACTATGCAATAATGACTAAATTGATGTATTTTTAATTTTTGAAAACCAAAATAACCAGTTTTAAATTATAACGACTAAACCAAATCACGATTATATTTTAGAGACTAAAAACATATTTAATCCTAATTAAAAATTATATAATATTTCAGAGTTTTGTTTTTTTTATATAATAAACTTATATAACAAATCATGCAAACAATTTTTTTCCCTTCTATACTAGATATATTTCACACTCCTCTCCTCTCCTCCCTCTTAATCATATAAATTGTTGTAAAAAATAATTATGCAATTATTATTTTCCATTATTTCAGTTATTATTATCCAACATGTCCCTAAGTTTGTTAAAGTTGTGGTTAAGTTGACAATGCAATTGTGAAAAGGGCTTTCGAGTTCGATTCTCACTAAACACACTTCTAAATAAGAGTAAAAAACTTAAAATGTAACTAAACTCCAAGCATGATTACCTCTACTAATATGGGATACATGTGATTAAAAAAATATATCACTAATTATTAATCCTATTAGAGTTTTAAATTGTGATTGTTGTATTGTATGTATTACAAGCTAACGTAGATGAATTGCAGCCAATACAGTCTATAATCACAGTCTGATGCGATTGCAATATCAGCCACAACCATGGTGTTACGGCCACATCACCTGTCACGGTTCATAATTTAAAATTCCGGTCCTTATTATTTGACGGTATTTTCTATACAAGTATTTAGTATTTTCCTTTTAGCTGTCAGATTTATCAATCAGCACCTATATATATACATTAATTAATTTGTCCAGCCTCATTTTATTCTGGATACTTTATTACGGTAACAATCAAATGCTCCAAATTAATAAAGTAGAAATAATACTCATAAAGTCATAACACGTGGTGATATAAGTCTGTTCTTTATTCTTTCTTTTGTGTTTTTAAAAAACCGAATGTGTGAGAGATTTTTCTGTTGTTATGAAAGAAAAACCAAAAATTATAACTTTTCCCTTTCGCCCAAACAGGAAGAGGAAAAAGACTAAAAGAAATAGTCCTTCATAAAGGATCACCCTGTCACTTTGTGCCTCAAGCAAAGCTTCCCTAAAAGAACTTTCACGAAATTAAAGATATATATTTGCTATCAAACATATACACGGTTCACAATTTCCACTAGGTCTTATTAGTTTGCAAAAGTTCATGTTTTTCTTCCTGTGCAAAGGGGACTAGTAAAACTATTCATAAGGTCTAATTAATTAAGGGCCCATTTTGATCGAATTAGGTTTAATTTGTAAATCGTAGAATTAAGTTTGGTAAAATTCATATTTATTCTGAAAATAGAATGGAACATTTTTTTTTTAAATAAAAATTTAAGAGAGGTATATAATGTTTATAAAAATAAATAATTAAAATATTTCAGCATTAAATTTATGCTAACTCTTCCCTATTTATTCTGATTATGAGTTTGAGTACAAGAGGAGTGGATATATCCCCTTGTCTTTTGATCGCCTTCCTCGTACAACTTTCTTCCTTCCTTCCGCTTGAAAAACATTTTAATCATATTCCATGAGAATAGATTATAAAAATGATTTTACTCTAACTTATATATACAATTGAACAAGATCTTTATACAATCTTGATCTTTTAGAGTCCTCTAGATAATTGGAAAAATTTTATAATTGAAGAGAAAGAAAGAAAAAGAAAACGACTACTGACACGTGAAGCATATACCAAAATCGTGGGAGTATATATATTAATAATTTATTATCATTAATTTGGCTTAATCTCTTATACTTTGTTGCGATCAATCAATAATTTAAATACACTCATGATAAGTGTGTGACGCGTAAGCCATGATGATACATACTGCTATTAAATTAATTTCAATTAATTAATCAATTACATCATTCACTACAAATTAATCAAACTATATATTTGCCATCGCTATTATCTAAAGAACGAGCTGAAAACCAAAAGCAATTATTTGGTTTTCAGTATAGTTGACCTAAACCAAGCATATATATGGCGAAGAAACAACTTTTTTTTTTTTTTTGAGTTGGGTTTGGAAATGTTAAAATTAAAGTAATTGAAAACAATCCATCTTGGAACATATATTCACACACTATAACAACTAATTAAAAAGTAGTACTTGTTTAGAGGTCAAAATTTGAAGAAACACGGACCTAGAAATGAGACGTGTTAAAGTCTTTACATACATATATAGATCGATTTAATGTGTAGACAACAAGGATGCATGGGTTCATACATATATGCCCTATATTGGTTTCCAATTAGGCGGTCCTGTCCATGTGAACTACGCTATATGTTTCCACACCATATATATATGCATTTAATGCAATCAAATTAAAAGCAGCATGGCATATATATCTCCAGGCCAGCTGCTTTAATTTGTCGAATAATATTATTTCAGTGGAAAATGAGAGCTCTATAGACAGGGGAAAATTACAACAATTCATAGGTGTAGGTGTGCGTGTTTGTCCCTCAATACAATACATACATAATTTTTGGCACAAGGGAGTGTGTAATTGTAAACGTGTCCAAAGTGCAAGTCCTTATCACAACCGCTGGTTAGTGCAAATAGCAATTATATACATGTCTCACATACACAGTACCCTCTCTATTAATTTCTCTCATTGGCATGGCAATGTTAGGTCCACTCATTCATTGCTAGTTTTGAGCACAGAACCTGAGTTTGACTATGACCTGGTCGATCGGGGGTGAGGATTTCTTTTTATATTGGGAAAAATCATATCCATGACCATCAGGAATTAATTACTCGACAAATTAAAAGGGTATATTCTACCAAAAAAAAAATTAAAAGGGTATATATTGTTAGTAATATATATACTATTATTATAATAAAGGGATGGCCCTCTTTTAATTTCCACATTTCACTAGATGATTTTATCATTATATTAAATTTTAAATTTTTAATAACTATTTCTATAAAGATAATTACACATAATTACTTTTATTTTATTTTATTTAAAATATATAGAGGCACAGAGTGCCTCTTTTCATCTATTATAATATAAAATCATTAATATGTCTTTCACCCAATAGAATTAAACTTTTGGGATGGTTGATTTATGACTTGATATCAGAGCCTTTGTGATAGAATGGTTAAGAGTTTGATCATTGTCGTCCTCATTATTTAAAAAAAAAATAATTTTAGCATAAGGTAAATGAGTCTGTGCACTGTCCATGCTTCAAAAGGGGACTCTTACATGAGGAAACATGTTAGAAATATATGATATAAAATCATTAATGTGTCTTCCACCCTATAACTTTGTTAGAGTCCCACATTGCTTAAAAATAAAATCAAATTAAAGTATATAAGTTTTGGACAGTTCTCTCCCTAAAGCTAGCTTTTGAGATTGAATTAGGCATGGACCCAAATCTAAGATGGTATCAAAGCCTATCTTAAATGATTCGTTGTTATTGGGCTGCCACACATATAGATGTCCATGCTGGCTAGATGTCAAGCCCTGAGCGTGAGGATGTGTGTTAAAGTCCTACATAAAAATTATATAAGTCTTGAGCAATCCTAACCCTATACAAGCTAGCTTTTGAGATTGAATTAAACTCGGTTCGAAAAGTAAGAAACTTAAAGGCCTGTTTGATTTGCATTTTCATTTCCAATTTTCGTTTTTTGTTTTCATTCTATTTTCTGTTTTTTGAAATTTTACAAAAAAAAAACTGGAAATGCTGGAAACAGATATTTTTTATTTTTAGCACTTCCAATTTTTTCTTTATAAAATTTCAAAAAACAAAAAATAAAAATACAAACCAAACACTCCCTAAACTTTTTGCTCTCTATAGTCTATATATGTTTGGGTGTGTTAGCTTCGATATCTTGTTAACAATAATGGAAAACGGAAGTGGGGGCCATGAAAAAAATGGTTGCGTAGGAAGCACTGCGATTGCGAACAACCCCAACCCAACCAATTATTAAAGGCGTGGAAATTTCACCTTTTGAACATTGGGTTGGCCCTCTTTAATATGATGATCTGCATCCATCTCTTATGTATGTGTGTGTATTTACTCAAATAATCTTTTCAACTAATAGAAACAAAACCAACTCGATCTTGTTGGGAAAAAATAAAAGTGAAAATTGTACGTTTATATATGGTTTGGACAAGCATGCATATATATGTGGTTGCAGGGAGGACTTTAGTGTTGTCACACTCACACATCGATCGGAATAAGAATATATAGCTCGCTTGATACGCTAAGCTATATATGGAGAACCTTGAGTTGAGACTAGTTAGCCCCAAGAATAATTCTTATTCTGCCTTCCCTATCCCTTTATGTGGTTCCCCCCTTTAATTTATTGTCGACTTGCTTGTGCCTTTTAAAATCAATTAAGTACCTTGTATTTTGCTAAAGTAATTAAAGTGTCTTATAAGCTCCCCTTCTTCTTTCATTAATTAATACTAATATATTGATTAAATCAAGTTCAATATTGTTATAAGATACGAAAAAATCAAGCTTAATAGTGGTATATTTATATTGATTAAACTTTATGTTATAGCTTGAGATTGCGGCCACTAGGACGAACGAGATTCGGCCTGATCAAAATTCAAAACCATGAACATGATATATATGATGAGGGGTACATTTTAATTTTTAATTACTATTCAAATTATAATAATTGATATATTATTCTATTAGGAAAATCAATTACTTAATCTAATTGTTTTAATTTTTCGTATGGTATGATTGTGATATCTAGATGACGGAATTACACCAATTATATGTAAGTATGTATACATAAGGAGGATTATTAATTTAGATTGATGTTGGTCAAATTTACTTTAATATCATTAAATAATTTTTTATTAAATAATCATGTCACAAATTTATATTTTATATTAATTTAAATTTATTTAATACTCTAAAATACATGTTTAGATTAATGTAATATATATTTTCAAAATATATAAAAATAAAAAAAAGAGTTTGGTGATATACATTGTCAGTCTAAAAAAATTTATCCCGTCATCTAATTATGTATTGTTACATGATTTAATAAATATGACGACTCATGTGTTATTAAATTCAATAAGTGATATGATAACACACATCATTTTACATCATTAAATAATAATGTAAAACTTTTTTACACCAAAGAAAAATCAATTAATTATGCAAAAAATAATTACTTAATTATATTACTATTTAATATTAAAAGTGAAACACATAATTAAAATAATAAATAATTATAAACTAATGGCTATATTAATAAAATTATATATTTTATATAAAATTATTATGGGTCTTGCTAACAAATACCCTAGGGACACTGGTTATGATGTATAGATAAAATATTTTTATTAAAAATCACAGTATTAATTACATCTATAATATTAAATGTTACACACTCCAATAAAAAGTTTCTATTTTTATTTTTTAACAAGTAATCTTAAGTCACTTATTAGCATTCAACTATTTTTACTTTAAAAACATATGGTCTTTTGTAAATGGAAATTGACCCTGTATTTATGGGGAAAAAATGAATTAGCTTGACAAAAAAACAAAGTGGAAAGACTTCATCAGTCATCATTATCTCTATTGTTCAATTAAAAGCTGTCGCATCAACAACAATATTAATAATATAATATATGGTGAAAAGGTCAGAAAAATAAGAAATAAAAAATATCATATTTGAGCTGAGCCAATGGCAATTTGTTTTAGTGATCTCCGATGTATGCGCTCCTTTCCTATCCTTCAAAAATGCCTTTAAAAATAAAAAAATTCAATAAAATCCATCAAAAAATGTGTAGTTTCACTTTCTCATATATGAAGCAACTCTTTTATAAATCTAAAATCTGATATCATGACCTAATTAGTACTAATGGCAAATAAATACAAGCTACAATTCAAATAAGGAAGCTACTTTATGAGGAAATCCTGCCAGTTGTACCTTCCATGGCTCCTTCACATGATTATATTTCACACGTCACCTAGATATTGCTTCATTAAATAGAAAAAATTACGGGGTCCAAAATAATAATAATAAACAGTGGGGGTAACGAAGATTAATACACTTCCTATTCCTAGTTGGTCAAAGCCCAAACAGCATATTCACACCTATTATGACATAATAAAAACATGCCGATTTATATATGATGAGTAAGAACTCGTTTGCATCAGGTGATATATTTATATTGTCTAATAATTTTTTATAAATAATAAGATTAACTATTAAATGAGTTTGAATTTTCATAAAATAAGTTGAATTTACAAAATTTTGTCTAATTTAAATATTAATTAGTATTTTTTTAAATATATAATATGTTATTAAAAATATAAGTAATGCAATTATCAAATTAAATACATGCATGTAACTTTTAGGTAAATTTTTATGAGAAAGTTATTTCCTGTGGTCATAGGCCTTAAAGCAAGTTAGGTTTATGATTCCATATCGTATTAATTTATAGGATGACAATATTGTAGTCTTTTTTTTTAAAAAAAAAAAATGGCACTAGTACATTTCCTGTTTTATATTTTCCACTTATAAAAGTATGTAGCAAATTTAAAAAGTATATAAAATATAAAATGAAAACTTAACCACTATAGCAATTTCATGAAAACTATATACAAATATAAAATAAAGTGCATTGGGGGATAATAAATTATTAAGGGAAAAAAAAAGTCCACACAGCACATATTGGGTAAGAATAGAATCAAGATATGACAATGCTTAGCTGGCAATCCAATCATCAAATGCCAAACCATTTAAAAAAAATGTTGCCTATGTGGATTTATACCATTCTCCACCTCCTCTCCTTATACCCTCAATCATTGATCCTCTTTTCTCTCACCACAATTTTCTCTCTCTTCAAACTCTCCTCTCTTTCTCTCTCTTTCCTTCCCCACTATTCGTATATAGTTGAGTGCAGATCCCGTGGTGGAACAAAAAAACAATCTCTTTGTTTCCTCTTACAAGATTAGATTTGGGTTTCTTCAAAGTTATCTTTTTTCCTCAAAAAAAAAAAAAAAGAGAGAAAGACTTTGTTTAGTTCTTGTGAAGGAAGTTGAAGAAGAAAGCAACAGGGGGGGTTTTCTGGGACTTAACTTTGTTTGAAATGGTTTTCATGTCTGAGATTTTGTTTGCCCAAGAAGAAAAACTCGAGGAAGGAGAGTGGGAAAAGGAGAGATAAGAACAACAGAAGAAGAATACCCAGCAAGCAGAAGTAGAGAAAGATAAATACTCAATTTCATTTGTTTTGATCTACTTCTGCTGGTAATCCTCATGTTGAATTTTTTTGCTTATACTTCAATTTCTTTCACAACCCAATTTTTTCCTTCCCCTTTTGATGATGCACTTGTTTCCTTCCCTGTTTTATTCACATAAAGTTCCATGCTTTTCTTACATTCAGCAATGATCTTTAGCATAAATTCAAAAGGGAGAAAAGCTTGTTTTTTTTGTGTCTTGATTGAAACCCTTTGTTGTTTCTTGAATAAGGAACCAATAAATCATATATCTTTTGATAGGTTTGTCTTTCTAGTTTTTGGTATTTTGATGTTAACTTGTTTGGTATTCATTGTTTTTTTGTTTTCACAGGGTGGTTGGCAATGTCTGCAACTATGATCAGTGACCCTATGGTTATATCGGCACCAGAAACTCAACCAGCAGCAACTAGTAGCATACTAGTTTCACAGAGTGAAGTTGAATTCGCCATCTGTGATTGCTGTGGCCTATCAGAAGAATGCACACCAGCTTATATAGAAAGAATCAGAGAGCGCTATCATGGGAAATGGGTTTGTGGGTTATGTGCTGAGGCTGTTAAGGATGAAATTGTGAGGTCTGAGAGGCTTGTTAGCACAGAAGAAGCAATGACAAAGCATATGAACTTCTGCAAAAAGTTCAACACTTCAGGGCCTCCTCCAAACCCAACAGTGCATTTGATATCAGCTATGAGACAGATTCTTAGGAGGAGTTTGGATTCTCCTAGAGTAAGGTCCACACCAAGTAGTCCAACTAAGACTAATAGAGAAATTCGTGGTTCTGGACTTGCAAGGTCTGAGAGCTGCTTCTCTACTCTTTCTGGTTCCTGAAGGTATGGGATGGGAAATAGAACAAGATGCGTGATGCAACATATGGAATACTGTATTTGGTTGGCTAAAAATGGAAGGGATGAAAAAGAAATAAAGACAGAAAAATCTAAGCTTCAAATTAGATGTTCAATTGTAGTTATCCAGTACAAAACTTTCAATCTGTTACTAGAACAAGTTTGAACATAATTTGCTAAAAAATTTTGGTTCTCTCATACCATTTACTTTGTTCTCTATTCCATTCACTTCTTTAGAAAATATAAACCATGTTGATAATTGAAGACAAGCATTTCACAGTTGGTGCAGCAAAAGAAAAAATAATTGGAAAATGCTGCTGCATAATCTCAAAATGTCATCATGGGATTCAACTAATCTTGTCTGTACTCAAATTAATCAAACTGGGTTGAAATTAGATACGGTTATTTAAAGTGATTAAAGAAAAATATAGACATCAATAATTGAGTTCTCCAAACTGGCTTAAATAACTAATCATTGGTGCAATATAAAATTGACTAGTCTACTTTTAGCCCCTTGAGTGCAATGGACAAAATGATGCTTCTAGCATTTCTTTTTAATTTTGAGTCAGTTACACATTTCAATGTGACTCTGTCTTCTTGTTTTATCATTGAAGATAAGACACAGAAAACAGCATGGGAGGTTGGAAGTTGGAACAATAATAGATGTCTATAATGTTTATAAACCTGAAATTGTGATTCTGTGTGCTGAGTATTTTTTTTTTCATAAAATAGTCTCTCTTGCAATGGTATATTCTTAAAATACCTAAGGAACATTAACATATCACGGATCATAATAGTCTAACTGTCTATAATTATTTTCATCTCATGGATCATATCTAATGTCCTCCCTTGCCATGTTTGACAAACTTACTCAAAAGTCTTTAAGCTTTTATTCTTTTTATGGCATATGAATATCAGAAGTTGTATAAATGGTAACAAGCTGTAAACAGAAGCAAAGAACTGTGACATGAAAACAAAGGTAAATAGATGACTGGTGACTAGTATTGTACAAAGAGGGGCCAGCCAAGGGGCCATCAAGAATGATTATGCCTAAGGTGGTTGGATGGTCTCATCCATTTGTGATTTTCTTCAGATGCTTCCTTGAAATCTCTCTGGCACCACACACGAGCGTGATGACAACTAAGTTTTTGCCTGGCTCTAAAACCAATGCCAGAGGGAATTGCTGTCTTATGATTCTTAAAGACAGAACTTTCTGGAATACAAGGATGTATATGTCAGGTGTCCTTGCCTTAATCCCCCACTTAGTTCCAAATGACTCAATTTTCAATGAACATATCATCATATAAAGAACGTTACTCCTTATGTGTTCTGAGCTATACTTGATCACCTTAAACAACACTATACTGCTAAAGTTGTGGAAAAATTGCTCAATTTTCTTAAAAGAAGATATACTTAGCTTTTGTTTGTTTACCGTTGCAATAGTGCAAAACTATTATTTTGTAAAATTGATTTTAAATCTGTTCAACATGCTTCGATCACCCATCTCAACCATTTATTTCTAAAATCAATTTTAGTCAATTATAAACCAAACAAACACTTAACTTTTCTAGTTTTGGAAAAATTGTGAAGCAAAATAATTAGCATCTCCACTTTGGCTTGTGACTTGGTTGTCTTACGTTTGCAGTGCGAAATTAGTAGGCAATTGACACCAATTGGTGTATTACTCTTGTCAACTTTGATCTATTTGAGCAAGATGTGAGTGGATGTTATTGACAGCTAGGATGATAGTTAATATAATATCAAAAAATTGACTGTCATTTTCTTTGAAAAGGGTTGGTACTTCCCCCCACAAAAATAAATCCTAATAAGTCACTCCCTAACAAACTTCCAAACCCCCCCATCAATTGTGTAGTTTGGTTTTGTTTTTCCTTCCTTCCAGGGAAAGTAGTTCATCTAATTTTCTCTAATAAGATAAAGGGTCCTTCACATTGCTCTATGAAGACTTAATTAATGATGATTAGCGCACGAAATTGATTTAATATGGGGATTAAAAATAGCCACATGAACCATTTATTTCTCTGTCATATGTCAGAATAATTTGTCCATGCATTATTTAAAACCAAGTGGGGCAATTATTAAGGGGAAAATTTATAAGTGACCATAACAATAATAATAATGTTCCCCGTGATTGAAGGTTTGTCAACGAGTGTATATTCTCACCAGACTTTGGTTAGGCCTGCGGTTATGCAATGGAATCTGGTAAAAAACTTAACAGCTTCAGATGAACCCTGATTTCTTCTCAGACTAAATATAGAAGGGGATGGAGATTTTGGATGACCTATTGACCTCAAATGATATTTTGGACAACAGGAAGATGAAAGTGATACTAAATAGTAAGTTACTTTTTATATTAATATGTAAAGTCCAAACCTTTATTCAATTTCTTTTGTGTCTCTTATTAATACCAATCAATTTGGAAAAAAGAATATAGACATGTCACTATTGACTGTACATTACCTATAAAAGTTCGGTAGACTCATCTGTTACAACATGCCCACATTTCCCTTTTTTGTTAAAATAATTAAGACAACAATATGTTATTAAATAACTCTCTTTCGCTAAAATAAAAAAGGTAACAAGAGATATGATGGGGTTGGGCCTCAGGTGTAACCTCCATGATTAACAGCCTTATTATAGGAATGTGATTGGGTTGGGCTTACATAAGGTAATCTTTTTTTGTTTTTCTTTTTAATAAAGCCTTTATTGCTTTGACAAAAAAAAAAACCTTTATTGCATGTCATTTTTTTTGTTTCCACCATAGGTATCCTCTATTACCAGGGATAATCCTATTACGGGCTTAGTCACAATTAAAACTCTTCACTCCTCTCTAAAAGTGTGTTTACTGGGGATCAAACTAATGTGTTTGGAAACATTAAAAATAGGATGTGATATGATTTCTAAATCTTGTTGAATAACGTATAAGTCGGTCTATATATATTCGATCAAAATCATCAAATGGAATACGATGTCGAGATTCGACAGAAAATTAACATCATATATAAATCATTGAAAATCAGGGCATTGATTGAAAAAAATATCAATATAGAATGAGCAATAACTTGAAAGATTTATAGTTGATATTAATTTTCTGTGAATGAAACAACAATGTGAATTTTTTTTATGTTTGTAATTCCATTGTTTACATATAGTTGCATTTTCAAAAAAACTGGGAAAGTGAAGGCCGATGAAGATCCTAATGTCAAAGATACATGGTATATGATTATGAAGAGTGAAGAAGAAGATAAAGGAGATGATACCTTAGTAGCAAGTCTTTTTGGGAAAATGATAAGTCTAAAGATGATGGAAGCAATATAGTAAAAAATACAGGGCTCGTTCAAGGACATTGTAGGTTATAGACATGGCTATTTATTGACCATTTTCTAGTGCATGTTTTGACATAGGAAAATTGAGTAAACTAGCAAAATGGTCCCTCACTTTTTTAGGGTCATGCAGTTTAGTCCCTGATAAAGTGAAAATCCCAAAATAATCATTGACTCCTTGCTCCGTCATGCAATTTGGTAAAAAAAATTATGTTTTCTGTTAACTCCAGGATAACGTGTCATATTAAGTGACACTATGGCACACATCTGGACACTGTGCACCCAAAACGACGCCATTTTTACAAAATTAATAGCTTGGAAGCTTCGGCCGACTATGCGGCTGGAAGGCTAGCCGACCAACCTTCCATTCTCCTAGCTGGTCGAACCTTCAAAGCTTCCAACTCGTACACTCGTTTTTAGCCGGCTAGGAAGGACTGGATGGCTAGCAGGCCAAGAAGGCTGGAAGGTCGATCGACCAGGAAGGCTGAAAGGAAAGCTGGCCAAATGTTTGAAGTAAGCAATCCGTATGAACCAAAAGTAAACAATGGCAGATTGAAAAAGAAAAGTATGATGCAACAAAAAAGAAACTCCAAGTTTTTCACCAGTAACTTCCTGCTCGATTGTGTCTTCATGTTGTATCCATTTGAATGATATTCTTCCTTTGCATCTAACTTTATCCTTTTTTTAGATGAGAATGCAATGCCTATTTCTGGTCATGGATTCCAACATAATCATACCTGAAATGATCATACTTGCAATAATGCGGCTAAAGCAGGAATCTGGATGAAGAGCATTGCATCCACCTAAAACAATAATCCAGATGAGGAACCATACTGACTCCATCCGGCCAAAACAAGTGATCCGGATGAAGAGCAATATTGATTCCATCCGGCCAAAACAATAATCCGGATGAAGAACAATACTGATTGCATCTGGCCAAAACAATAATCTGGATGATGAACAATACTGACTGCATCCGGCTAAAACAAACAATCCATATGAAGAACCATACTGATTGCATCCGGCCAAAAAATAATCAGGATAAAGAACTATACTGATTATTTCCGACCAAAACAATGATCCAGAAGAAGAACCATACTGATTCCACCCAAAATTTGGTGAAGAATGGAGGAAATTTTGCATGAGTAATTGCCTTAAGCAGAATGAATATCTAAGAATAGTTTTTCACTATTAAAAAACAAGAACTCCTTATGTGAAGGTTAAACGAGCATGAAATAATGAACAAAGAAATTGACCGGAGAAAAAAACAGATGAAGAGCCATTGATCCGGCTAATACAGACTTTGGTCAAGAAAATAATCCGGATAAAAGCATTGTATCCGACCAAAACAAGTAATTTGGATGAAGAACCATACTGATTACATCTGGCCAAAACAATTATCCGGAGCCATTGATTCGGCTAAACATGAGTCGGAGGAATAATCTGGATGAAGAGCCATTGATTCGACAATGAACAAAATTTGCATAATATAGGAAAATAATTCGAGTAAACCCCCACATTTGTCTCTAACTTTATTACCGTTATGTAAATTGGTCCTTGAGTTATTGAAATAGGTCAGTTAATCCCTCACATTGTTCATCGTCATGCAGTTTGATCCAAATGTAGTAACTCCGCTAATTGGGTGCTGACACGTCACGTTAAGTGACATGTGAGATGAAAAACGACGCCATTTTTTTCGCTTAAATTTGGTAGCACACCAGGGACAAGTGTTGTGCTGTAATAGCCAAGTCGGATGGAAACCAGCTGACCATCTGGTTAGCTGGCAGGCAAGATGATTAGGAAGGCTGGAAGGCCAACAAGACTGGAGGCTAGAAGGCAAGCTGGACAAGAAGGTTGCAAGGCCAGCTGGTTAACAGAAAGACATAAATGACGTCGTTTTTGCACTTAAATTTGACAGCTCGCCAGGGACAGATGTCAGAGTCGTCGGATGGAAGGCCATCCGGGTAACCGGAAGGACAACTAATTGGCCTTCTAGCATTCTGCCCGACTAGCTTCCTAGCCAGGTAGCCTACCTAGCTTACTAACTTTCCACCCTCCAGACCAGTTAGCCTTCCTGGCCGAGAAGTCAACTTGGAAGGCTAGCCGGCCAGATTGAAATAATACTTCAACAAATATATCAAAAGATGTCATTTTCTGTAGAAGTTACAGCTAGAGACCAAAGTGATGGACGGAGCTAAAAGTCATGAACAATTGTGTTATTTCAAAAAAGTCAAGGACGGAACTACATGGCCCCCCAATAGTCAAGGATCAATGTGCTAGTTTATTCACAAATTTTTATCAATAAAGACTAAATTGGTATATTTTTAATTCTTTTAAGTACCAAAGTCACCAATTTTAAATAAATTACTAGAACTAAAAGCGAACCTCAAGTAAAGCAGAGGTGTTAGTAAAATCATTTATACTGATAAAATTTCACTTGTAACAAAAGAGAGGTACTATTCTAGTAATTTTGTTCATTAAGAAATGCTAAAACAAAAATCAACGCGTGAGTGTGGGTTGAAATCCAAACCAAGTCATAGTCGTAGTTCTGAACAAGTTTAAAGTCATCATCTTCTATTCGTGTAAATGTAAATTTTAACAACTGGAAAACCAGAATCAAGGGTCGCTATTACCGCAGAGGAACATCGAAAACCCTAAACCGGTACCTTTCTGAAACCCTACTTCTCTTCTTGTTCAAATCATCGGTTAAGTGCCAATATTTCTTAATCTTCACCCCAATTATTTGGAATGCAATTATTCCGCCATCAAATTCTGCTTCAAATTATCTCAGTTCCGAGTCTCGGGTTTCTTTTCGCTTTCAAGAAACCGAAACCCTAGATCGGTTTTTCGAGTAATTTGGGAGCTGAAACTCCGTGGATAAAAGATTGGAAATGAAAGCACTAAATAGGTTATTCGGTTCAAGACGCAGAAAGCTTCGTGGGGTTTTCAATGGCTTGTGTGCTATGGTTGTGTTTTTCTTCTTCTACAACAGGGAAGACATCATACGTAATCCGATTCTTAGGCAATCCGCATATTTGGTGAATCATCGTTTGCCTCAAAATGCAATTTTGAAAGATGGGGTTTCTGTGATTCACCGTCGAATGGTTGAGATCAGCCCCAACACTTCAATTGTAGCTGGTGAGCCTCGTGACGAAGATTTAGCTATAAAAAGGCCTGGACTGTGTGTTGAATTGCTCCACCACGATGGTTATGCTAGCCCCTGTGAATTCTTAAAGGCCAATCCTCAGTGCTCTTCTGAGGGGTATCTTGATTATTTGACGTTTTTCTATTGTAAATGTCAAAATTTTAGAGTGCTTGGTTATCTAGTATTAGGTTTATGGGGTGCTGCTTTGTTTTATCTCTTGGGGAACACTGCAGCAGACTACTTTTGCCCTTCTCTTGAGCATCTCTCAAGGCTCTTGAAATTGCCTCCAACTGTGGCTGGGGTTGTGCTGCTTCCACTTGGGAATGGGGCACCTGATGTGTTTTCCAGTATAGCTTCCTTTGTAGGTACTGAAACAGGGGAAGTGGGTCTTAACAGCGTGTTAGGTGGTGCTCTATTTGTTACCACTGTTGTTGTTGGAACTGTTTGTCTGTGTGTTGCGGAGAGGGGGATTCAAATTGATCGAAGATGCTTTATCAGGGACGTGAGCTTCTTTCTACTCACTCTTGCTTCTCTGTTATTGATTTTGGTTGTTGGTAAGGTGGGTGTTGGGGCAGCCATTGCCTTTGTATCGATTTATGTTGTTTATGCATTCATTGTTGCTGCCAATGAGATACTACGGAAACATGCACATAGGCTGAAATTGGATGCTGTCACACCATTGCTTCCTGTCCAGGGAAATGTGTTCTCTCTAGGTTCTGAAGAGGATGCTTCTATCTATAGCTCTTTGCTTGACTTAGACACTGAAAGTGATCCTCCTCGTCTCCCTCCTTCCTTGCCACAGTGGATGTGGTCTTCAAATGTGGCAATATATTCAAACCAGGCAAATAAAATCAATTTTTTAGATGATGAAAGGCCTCCTTGGGGATGGAGTGATGAGCCCACAGAAAACACTAGGTTCTCATTCTCTGTTTCAAAACTTTTTTTACTGATGGAGATTCCACTGGCAATTCCTAGACGGCTAACAATTCCAATGGTCAATGAGGAAGTATGGTCAAAGCCATATGCTATGGCCAGTGCTACATTGGCTCCCATTCTCCTGGCCTTTTTGTGGAGTACCCAAGATGATGTGAGTTATAAGAGTACTATACTTGCTTATTGTTTTGGTGTTACTGTTGGATGCACACTTGGTATTCTTGCATATAAATACACAGTGCCTGATCATCCACCTCCTCAGTATTTGATTCCCTGGGTTCTTGGAGGATTCCTCATGAGTATAGTGTGGTTCTACATAATAGCAAATGAGCTTGTGGCTCTATTAGTAGCATTTGGTGTAATTTTTGGAATTAATCCATCCATCCTGGGATTAACTGTATTAGCATGGGGAAATTCAATGGGAGATTTGATGTCAAATGTTGCATTGGCATTGGAGGGTGCAGATGGCGTTCAGATTGCTTTGTCTGGATGCTATGCAGGTCCTATGTTCAACACACTTGTTGGTTTGGGGATCTCCTTGCTGCTTGGGGCCTGGTCAAAGAAACCTTCTTTGTACGTGTTGCCGAAAGATGGTAGCTTATTTTACACCATGGGTTTTCTGATCACAGGACTGCTATGTGCACTTGTTGTTTTACCACGCAACAACATGCATCCTAACAGAATATTAGGAATGGGTCTCATAACCCTTTATTTGCTATTTCTTTCTTTCAGAGTGTGCACTGCTATGGGGCTAATAACTGTTGCTGGTTTAAGTTGACTTTTCACAATTAATCTACTTTGTGATCAAAATGTGCATGGTTTCTACATCTTAAGGCCATGTGTTATAATTTTTGTCGTGCAGACAACTGATATAGAGGACAAAAGAAATGCAAGAAAGAAAAAATTGGTCTCCATGTATCAGGAATGAGTTACTGCTTCAGCTGAAGATGCCATTGTTGTATATCCAAACGTTAGGTACTCATCCTATTGGATTACCAATAGGTAGTCTCTATATTTGTTGAAAAAATGAACTCGTATAGATACCTCTTACTGAACCAAATTGAACAGAAATGACTTAAGGCATTTGGTATTTCAGCAGTATAACAAACTGTTTGTGATTCATTTCGTCTTGGTATCTTATCTATACACATTAGGAGTCTACATATATATACCAATATCTTCGCATTTGTTGAAAAATGAACTCCTAAAGATACCACTTACTGAACTGAACTGACCAATAATGACTTCCTTAATGGCAATTGGTAGCAGTCTAACAATTTGTTGTGTTTGATTTAATCTTGGTATATTCATTAGGCGTCTAATTTACATACCAATATCGCAATTGGAAATTCCAATTTTTATATTGGATTTTACTATTGACATATATCTGCCCAATCTTGATGATACCTCTGTAGTGTCAATCTCAGGTTCTTTTACACTAATGTATTAATCTTTAAGATCTTTCATTATTGTTATATGTTATAACTAGGTCACTAAATTTGATAACCACCACATCTTACCAATAAAATAGAGTGCTGGACAATTTTTAACTCCCTTGGCTTGTGAAGCAGATCGGGTACTTCATTTTGTTCTCTTTAAAAATATTTCATTCAAATAACTATTTCTTTATTCTCTTTTTGTTTATAAAATTTTATTGCTAAAATGCAATGCAAGAAACCCCACTTTCTTAAAAAGCAAGTGAAGGATACAGAAATGTGCAGAAAACATATCTATTGTTGCTATATAGTATCAATCATGTTACTTACGCACCCAATTACCCTCACAGTCACATGGAAACATAATATCTACTATTTATTTATTCACTATTGTTCCCTCATCTTCTTTCACTTTCACTAACATCAACGGCTTGTGTTTGAAATGTAATTTTCTCATTCATTTCTTTCCCTTTTCCTCCGTCCTCCTCTATCCTTCAGTCTGTGTGCTGTGTGTTGAAAAACTTGTGTGATTAACTTTCTGATACGGTATTAGTAATCATATTACATACTCTCTTCTTTCACACTGTTTGTTCAGTAAAAATGAGGAAGTGAGAAATAGGGAATTGAGAAATAAGGAAGAGTTGGAAATGATTTGTAGGTTATTATTTATTTACTAGCTCTTTATTTGGTAAGAGGAAAGAAATTGGAAGAGAGAAACGAAAGAGAAAAGTGATGAGACAAAGATGATTTATATGTTATTTGATATGAGAGAAATATGAAAGAAATAGAAAAGAAATAAATATTTTAGCTATTTGGTTTGATAAAAATGATAGGAGAAAAATTACATGTTTTATTTCTCAATTGCTGCCACCTTAAAGATTTATAATAGTCCATTTTTTTCTCTAGTAATCAATTTTCATAAATTTTCATAAATGTTTTGTGAGAGTGAGTGTTTTATGAGATAGTTACAACACTACCATTTATGCTCTATCTTTCACTTGTTGTGAGAATAAATAGCAATTTGCGGGATCCACATGTTTTTATTATTTCTTCATTATTTATCTAGCAAACCAAACAAGTAAGGTTTTAGAACTTCTTTATTATCTTTCTCTTCCCTCTGTTTCCCATATCCACTAACCAAACTAGGTAAAAATAGAAGAGAAATATGAAAGGCTAATTATTTAATTGAGTAGAAGAAATAGGAGAGTAATAGTTTTATTTTATTTTATTTTATTAAATCGATTTTTCTTTATCCAAAATTGATTGTTTTATGAATCTTATTATTCAAAAGCAAAAAAAAAAAAAAAAATTGATTTTTGCCCCTCAAAAATCGATTTCACTCAAGTCAGAATAGCATCGGGAGAAAGATGGAGTTGCATAATGGGGAGCTTAAACTTCAGAGAGATAGGAGAAGGCATATCGTTGATTGTTTATGGCACAAAGGTGACTCCACGCAAAGATGACGATGCAAACAAGTAAGTAGGTGACAATGACTCTGTATGTTAACATCTCCATGAGATAGTGGCATGGATGTTTGTCACGCACAAGCTTGAGCAGATCAGAGGTGTCACGTCAATGATGGTGATGATGTATGATGTAGACGACACTTTCTCCTCTATATCAGGCATTGTATCGTTATCGTCAGACCAATCACATTTCATGGTTGTCGGAGATGAATGCTTTGACAGAGAAGATGAACATTGTGTGTGGTCGCATGTCTGTTAATATTTCTGGGGCTCAATTTTTGCTATGACATCATTTCTATGCTATCCCTCTACTGGATTGAACGAAAATGTCATTGTGAGGGTCCCACATGTCTTTTTTATTTCTTCCATACTACTTCACTATACCAAATAAGAAAAGTGAAGTTATTTCCACACCATCTCTCTCCCTACTCCCTATTTCCCATTACTTCCTCACAATCAAATAGAGAGTCACTGTCATCAATGGTCGGGTGATATAGGTTGAAAACAAGAATGATTTATATTATAATTATATTTTTGTATGAGAGTGAGGGTAATGGAATGTGTAAGTATGTAACATGATTGGTAAACATATTATTTTCATAGCGATATTATCTTGTATTTTAGAGAGAGCAAGACAAAATAAATAGAGACAAGTCAAAAAATTAATAGTGGTGTGTGTTTAATATAATAAAAATGGTCACAAAATAGAAAGAGAATAACACAACAAAGTATTTAACTGGAAACAGAAATATAAAAATTTAAGGGTTTATTTCTATAGAAATAATTTAAAATTTTGAAAAATATTGATCATGTTTGTATATTAATTGACAATTGAAAGAATCGATTTTATTACAACAGCACATGTCTTGAGATTTGTAAAAATCAATTTTTTGACGTTAGTAACCAAAAATAAATTCACCTTTAATATTGTAAAATATGTTTTTGGTCTTTATAAATATAGCGAATTTTGCTTTTAAGTCCCTATAATTTTTTTTGTTAAAGTGTCATTCAAAATGTTCTTTTAGCAATTAGTCCCTCCTTAAATTTATGCTTACGTAACACGTTTTCTCTCTCTTAGATGTCAATTAATGTGTTTCTGGCCTGAAATATACCCATTCTTTCCCTCTTCTCCCGTTCCCATTCTCCCACCACCACAACCACCAACCCTCCCCTCCTCCCACCCACCACCCACCCACCACCCACCCAATGTTGTTCATTTCCAACACAAACTCATCCCCACACAGTATCAAATGATCCAACAATCCCCTGTACGTACCGGAACAAGACGGTGAGGATAAACCTGAGTGACATGTAACTTGTGGGATTGGAGAAATAAGAAGACAAAACAATGAGGCCTCTGAAACAATGTAGCTTCAAGAGGCTGGGAGATAGGTAGTTAGGTACCTGTGAACTTCTCGGGCAACAGCTTCGGGGTCTGGATGTTGGCCGGGCAGCTTGAGGTTCAGCATTGCTCTGCCATGCGGTAAAAACGAAGCCAGAACAGAGATTAGTAAAATGCAGGTTGTTTGGAGCATTGTTGATGAAGAAGGAGATTTCTTCTCGACGCTCCCTCGTTGTTGAGTTTGTTTGGTGAAGATTCTTACAAGACACAGTGTTATTCACTGGCAAATTAATTCCATGTATGCTCTGTCTTCTTCATGGTATATAATTAAATTTCTTGGTAATGGTATATATGTGTGTGACTGTGTTGGGTTAGTGATTAGGCAGGGTAGTTAACGAGTTCGATTACCAAATAAATTGAGATGTATTGGGTTAATTCATTCTGTACGCGATTTCAATCTAGAGAATGGGAGTGAGGAAGAGATCGAGGTGGTGAGTGGGTATGGCTCCAACTCCAAGTCGCGGCACAAATGTCTCATAGTAGATTCCTTAAATTGTTTCACATGATGCCAGATGACTAGGAACCCTGCACCCATCACATAACGTCAACCCTCAATTACATAAATAAAATATTTCCAACAATCCTCCTGTATAATTTTGCTCAGATACAATTATGGGATTGGAGAAATAAGAAGCAAGTTGCATGCCTAGAAGATCCTCATGTGGAGGATGTCACTCGGGTTTGTGTTGTTCAAGTTGCTTGAATTGAGTTACATGTGACCACATTCACAAGTTACATGTCACTCAGGTTTATCCTCGTCGTCTTGTTCAGGTACGTACAGGGGATTGTTGGATCGTTTGATACTGTATGGGGATGAGTTGGTGTTGGAAAGGAACAACATTGGGTGGGTGGGAGGAGGGGAGGGTTCGTGGTGGTGGTGGTGAGAGAGTGGGAACGGGAGAAGAAAGAGTGAGGGAGAAAGGGGCAAAGAATGGGTACATGTCTGACGGTTTAAGACCCCCAGAAACACTAATTGACACACAAGAGAAAGAAAATGTGTCATGTCATCATAAATTGAAGGGAGGGACTAATTGTAAAAAAAAAATTTGGAAGGACGCTTTAATAAATTTTTTTTTATAGAGGCTAAAAGCAAAACTCGCTATATTTACAGGAAAAAAAACAGATTTTACCATTCGTTAAATTCCTTATTACAAAGTGGTTAAAGACTTGCTATAAAAATTAAAAAGGACGATAAGGTAATTCTTAGAGGCAGATTACATAACTAGGCAGTCAACTGAAAATTAATGACATAGATAATTTAAAATGCACTGACCAAAAAATAATATCACTCGTACGCTTTCTTTGTTACTGTGGAAAGAGGAGAGAAGTAGGGAGTAAGTTAGACACTTTCCCGGTTTGGTTTACAAGAGAAATAGAGGAGAACTTGGTAAAAGTGGTGGGCTCCACTCTTTTTAGACTTCTCTCCAAAATAGAAGAGAGGTGGTGGAGAACTTGCTATCCCACTTCATAATAATCGATTTTTATATGTAATAATCGATTACCTATAATTATTTTTTTAAAAAATAATCAAATAATCGATTATTGAAATTAATAATCGATTTCTAACCTTATTTTTTGTGGGAAGAAGAAGAAAATTATTTTATTATACCATTTCTCTCATATCTCTTCAATCAAACCAAACATCTCAAAATCACATTTCTCTTTTATTTCTTACCTATTTCTCTCTTACCGAATAACCCATAAATCATTACTATCTCTTCTTTATTTTTCTTTCCTGCTTCTCTTTTTTCTATTTCTACCCTACAACCAACAAAGTGGTAGTCTTAAAAAAATCAGTACTACTATTGGGGACAATAATGAATAAAAATAAAGAACTACCTTTTTATAAAATGTGAATCCAGAAACTATTAGCATGTTGGTTTTATCATTTAACAGTGTAAAATTATGATTTTATAGAATTAATTTTAAATTATTTTTATCTAATGTACTTTATAAAATGTGTATCACTTATCTCAACCATTCATTTTTAAAATTAATTTTATTCAACCCTAAACCAAACATAATTTTTTCTCTGGGAATTGGTATTAGCCTTGAACCATCACTATTAATTAATTAAGCGAAGATTCATATGATTTGTTTATATCAAACGTTGCTTACAGATAATACACGATAACACATTAGCACCAGTTTCAATCCATGACAACCTTGGGCGCATGTTACATTGCCTCCACTCAAAACTACTAACCTGCGCAGGGAAGACAACTAACCATTTACATGGCTGCTCGAAAGGTCTTGTCATGTTACATCTTTCAGCAACCTCGATACTGCAGAGCATCTCTGTTCATTTAATCTCGAAATAACACTTTTACCCTTTAATAATTCAGTGTTTGACTATTTGTCCCGCTATTCTTAGATTTTCCAAGCCCTTTTTTGCCAAAACAAATCTGAAACCTCTTTCTTTTTTCAGTTGCACTTTCCTGCGTGACAGTCACGTGTGCCCTGCCATATGCATCTCTCGTACTTTGCTCTGTTTCTCTCTGTTCCTTTCTCTGCCCATGTAACTTCGTGCAGTGCAATAAATGTTGAACAAAATTTCAACCAATCCACCACTGAAGTTGCTCATGTACAAGTACAGGCTAACCCCATCTTTCAAGTTTTTAACTTGCAACTAAACAACCTTCAAGTTTCATGTTTCTCACTCTCTTCTTCCATGCTCATACTCTGTAGCCTCTGCATTGCATTTGTTCATTCATCATTTTGGTAGAAAGTAAAAATGGATGGAGCAAATTCAATGGAGAAACTAATGAGTCCCAAATCCCCTCTGCCAGGGCTTGTGGATTTTCATGGGAAGCGGAAGCAGATGGTTAAGATTCAGGTTTTGGAGAGAGAAATTGGTATGCTTCAGGTACATCTAAGATTAATTTTTATTACTTTATTTATGTAAATGTTCCTTGTAATTGATTTATTTGTCCTTCTTTCTCTTTTGTCATCTTCTCCAATTTGTTTATTTTTTATGTAAGATATTCAACACAGATCACTGTTAGTGCTATGTCTTTTAAGTAAGAAACTGAGAATGAGCTTGACTTTTTTTTAAATGTATTTATCATTATGAAAGCTCTTTTTTAATCCTGATGAAATGAATAGTTTTTGATGGAGTCAGTTTTACTAGTTTGGTGGATTCAAAGGATTTTTATTGCTCATAATAAATTTAATCCATTTTGCTCCCCCCCCCCCCCCCCTCCCCCAAAAAAAAAGAAATTTATGCTAATGATGTACTTTGGATTTGACCATAGTGAAATTAGTACAATAAGCCATGGATTTTATTGAGAAATGCAGAGTACTTTGTGATTCAAATAAATTAAAGCTACCAGCTAGTTTTCTATTTTTAACTTCAAACCCATCATTATATATAGGTGGATTGCTTTTGTAGAAACTTGAAAGTTGTTTGCAAATTGTGCATAGCTTTGATTTATTATTTGCTTGTATATTGAGCAATGAGCATGTTGCTAAATACCAGGATGTGAATGTGCATCACAACAACCTTTTTGAATATATCCCTATGTAGTGTGGGCTTTTTTCTATAAAATAAGATTGTGTACACTCATAGAGATAGATACACCTATGAATATGGAGAAATAAGAAAAAAAGTGAGACATGTTATAAATGATGATCATTACTCTTTTAAGAACATAATACATATGATATTTGTGGTTGGTTTATTTAATTATTTGAATGGTTTTCTCTGTTCATCTAGAGAAAATTACAGGATGAATCATTTGAGCTCTTCTTTTGTCAATAAATAATTTGTTCAATACTATCCATTAAACAAATGAAACCAATTTTCTGTGTTTCATGTATATTGCTCCTAGGAGGAGTTAAAATCACTTGAAGGCCTTCAACCTGCTTCTAGATGCTGCAAAGAGTAAGGCTCCCTTCTTTTGCTGCTTTGTATATAGTAGTGTACTGGACCACCAATATTGACAAATAAAAGTCATCTTTGTATCATTTTCAAGTAATTTATATGCTAATCTGAAGGTTAATGTTCTCCTTATAACAGGCTTGATGCCTTTGTAGGCTCTATTTCAGATCCCTTCACACCCACGTATGAAGTAGTCTCTAACTTCTCTTTTAACCTTTAGATTAATTATTAATGTTATGTTACAAATCCTAAATTAATAATAATCACTGTAACTGATACAGAAGAAAGCAGACAGTCACTGAATCCCATCACTTCAAGAAGCAGATCAGGTATTCAGTTTTTGTCTTGTTAACCTTTTTTATTTTGGAAGACAACCCAAATTTCACTTGTTTCCATTTCTAAATTCATTATGTATAATCCAAGAACATAAATAGCAGAAATAGTACCTCCTCTAACAAAATCATGGAGGAGCTTATTAAACTTCTTTTCAAAAACTATGATTTTGGGTCTATAAACTGCACTTATCAGTTTGCACTATTCTATAATTTGTAGTTCAAAAGGACAAGATGAGTCTTTGCACATCACAAAAAAGACAAAAACCATAAAGCAACAATCTTCACTTCCTTTTGATCTTTTTTTTTTCCCTTTGTCTTTGTCCTCTCTTCTGACCTGCTATACACTGTTCAAATGCTTGTTCCAATAATTTAATAATCCTAATGTTGTGTGCATAACCATATCTACAGTTACAACCTCTTAAATAATTTTTTGCTTTCTTATCAGCCTTACATGGATTTGCTGCTCTGGCTGTTGCTTGCTTCATAAGAAAATGGCAAAAGGTTGTTGTTGCTGCTGTTCATCATCAAACTGTAAATGTTCTGGCAGGAGCTGCTTGAAGGCTACAGCTAGAAGTGCCCAAAATTGTTGCTAAGTTCTGTGCTTGCTAGTTGGTGCCTTGAGTGCTAATTTTCTTGCAAATGCAATGAGGACCGTGCCCTTGTTTTAACTGTGTGAATTAGCTAGTACTGTTGTGGTACATGTTATCAATAATTAAAAAACTCATAAGCTCAATTAAGTAAGAAACACAGTTATGAGGCAACATCGTCATCCAGCATCATTTTCCATCTTGCTCAACAAATGGTTTTGCATTATATTTGATAAGAAGTAAAGAAATATTACTACTTTGGCTCTAAAAAGGGCGAAATTATTAAATGAGTGTTCATTGATAGAGAATTTAATTTGCATGTAATGCGAAGCATAGAAAAGTTTAACAATCTACCACCATATTCTTCCATTACTACGACTAAATTAGAGTTTTTTTTTTTTTTTTGACTAAATTAGAGTCTTTATTCCTAACGTCAGACACTCTCATAAGCTCGTATATTTATTTTTAAATTAACAGAGTTCTCACATTAATTTATGTATTTTTTATTTATTTAAAAAAGTTCGATATGGATATATTTTTTATCCCTCAAAATAATATATCTTTTCATTTGTTCTCATTTTCAATTTTTTAAATAAGTCTTTCATATTATTGATTTTGCTTATCAAATGGTTTCTCTTTTATATTTCGTCATTAGGTGCATTAGGTGCACACATGACATAGAATAGAAAAATCATTTTGATAAACAAAAATAATTTATGACGGACTAGTTTAAAAATCACGTTAGCTTTTTTAGGACCAAAAATAATTTAAAAATCATGTTAGCTCTTTTAGGACCAAAAATAATTAATAATGAGCACTTTAAAATGTAATTGACTGACCGTTTAGTAAAAAAAATTAGATTTAATTTAGACAAAAAACATTTCATCGTGTACTACCACATCATTTAATGAATATGAAATATAATGTGTTATTAAATTTAATAAATGATGTGATAGCACATCATTAGATATTTATATAAAAAAATTTACACTAAGCGTGTATATAATAAACTCAAAAATAAAATCCCGGACTCATTTGAAAAACGATGATAATTGAGGTCAAAATGAGAAATTTGTGATATTTGAGAGAAAAAAACACATTTGTTACCTAAAATTTTTAAAAAAATAGAAAGTTTTCTATCATTAAAAAAACTCCTTATTCATTGATGTTATCATTGATATTTGCGTGCGTGACTTGAATATGTTGTTATATTTTGCATTTTTTGTTTAAATCTTAAAATATATTGATTATGAAGCAGAGATAATTTTCATATGACAATATTTTTATTCCTTAGATTTTTTTATTTTAATTCTAAAATGTATAATCTTTTATTTTATTTTTCACTTATATTAAAAATATCAACAAAATACAAATCTATAATATTACAAAGCTCATAGTTTTTAATTAGTTTTTTTACTGTTCATACTTTTCGTTCAATATAACTTTAATTTTTTATTTCTTAGTGCATGATGTCATAGTGCCAGCAAAACAATTTTTTTTTTAAAACAATTGGTTTAAAGCTGGTAACTTTTTGCGTACACCTATGTGGTTTTCTTTCCACCGTTCAATGTTTTCATGAGTTAATGGAGTACTGGAGTTTTATTTAGTTTAGGTTTTTTATTTTATTTGAGTAATAGTTAGTTTTGGTCTAAACTATTATAATCATCATAATTTTTAATTCATTTTTTTCACTGATCATACTTTTACACTATTATTTGGGGATTATTTTAATGAGTTACGATGGCGTGGTATAGTCACACATGCGTAGTTTTGTTTTTAAACATTTTGTTGGAAACATTTTCAAATTTCCATATCGTAGTTATTTATTTGGGAGAGTTTTTGCTTCCATCTATGTGTAACGTCACCCTTTTATATATATATATATTTGTTTTTGTGTAATTGATTTCGGTTTTGTACAATTGTTTTTAGATTAGCTGAATTTTTTTTTGAAAACTTAGATTAGCTAAAATTAATTATTGTAATTAGGTGAAATAGTTTTTCATGTGTTAATATTTATTCCCACATAATTTTTCCTGTGTTAACATTTATTCCGACATATTTATTACTCCCACGATTTCTTATTATATATCATTTAAGGTTTTTATACAAATATTAAGAAATGTTATATATATTATTACTTCCTCAATAGATTTAGTACTTCCTCCGTCCCCATTGATAAGACCCCTTTTAGAAGAATTGAGTGTCTCTTAATATAGGACCTTTTGTAGATTTTTAGGTGAATTAATCACTTTTTCATATTTTTTTTTCATTAATGTTTAGCTCCTTTTAATTCCCCATATTTTGAGCAATGTAAATAATTAATGAAGTTTTGCCCACATGTTCAACTACACTATTGGAAAATGACTTTTGGAGTTTCCTACTATGTAACAATTAATATCCATAAAATATAAGATCATTAAATATGGGTATATTTGAAATGCAATTTTTTTAAAAAAACCAATGTGTTAACCAATTTTTCTCAAATTGTGTAAAATAGTTAGAAGAGTCTTCTACTAAGGAACCGGAGAAATATTTTTTCATGTTTATCGTAGGGTTTTGTGTTAATAATTACTTCAATTTTTTTCATTTCTTCAAATATTATTACTAAAAGTTGAGAAAGGTTTTGAAATTAAAAATTAAAAATGAATAACAATTGACATCGTTGGTTCCTTTCAACTTTTAAGAAGGATTTACCATTTTTTTTTTGTAATTGAGAAGGATTTATCATCTGAATCAAATATTTGAAATTATTCATATTATTAAATAGATTTTTTAATAAAATTAATTTAATCTACCAGTGTGATGATTATAGCTACTACGAGTGTTGTGGGGACTGAATTTTGTAGGGTGTCTTTTTACATTACTCCTGTACTTTTACTAAACAATGTCACGTGGGTTTTTGCAGTTTTTTACTAAACATCGATTTTATATACAAAACATTCAACATTCAACTTTCAATATTTTTTTCTTAACTTAAATCTCGGCAAGCTAGGCCAACCATGTCGAGCAGTTTTCAATTCATTGCCAAGGGCACTTTCATAAATTCAACAATTTTAAGGTTGCTTTTTTGTTTTATTTATTATTTATTATAGTAATTGACTGACATATGGCTTGCTTTTTTATTTCATTAAGTAATTTCGTAAAGGGCGTCACAAAGCTTCTAGAGGAAGAATCATTCTTCTTCCTCCTCCTTTTCCTCTTTCTTTTTCAAAATTTCAAACCCCATTTTCAAACCCCCCAAAAAGGCAAAATATGCCCATTCACCTTTCACTTATGCAATCCGTCGCAAGCAACTTCAACACAAGAAAATATTGAGCTCTGACGGTTGTTGCTGAAGGAAGACAGGTCGCTGAGCAGCATCTGTTTTGCTAGACAGACATGCAGAGTTCCTGGACGTTGCGTCCTATTGTTATGTCATCATCTCCTTCCACAATACTAAGGTTTCATTTTCATTCTTTATTCTCCTCCTTTAACTTGCACATATATCCCCTATTCTTCTCTTCGCTAATTCTTTTCTTGCTTTTTTAGGTTCAATTTTTCCACGGAAGCCATTGTGGTCCAAGTCTCTGCTTTGAATGTGTTAGGGTGACGATGGTTTGAATTGCACAGTGATATATAACGCAATCGGTTCAAATTTTAACGTGTGGGGGGTTTAGAGGAGACAGATTCGTGCCGACAAGGTCGACGGAGTGGATGCCTCTACTACCAACAAGGAGATCTTTTTCGCTTGGAAGATTGCAAAAAATAGATCATGACCACAGGGTATTCCATCATCACAAGGTGGTAAGTTCGTTGGAATTGGATCTAGCCCCCTTCTTTCGCACATGAGTAATCCCTAAAATTATAGTTTATTTGTAGCTTCTAAGCTAAAACATCGAAGCCCTTTTGGTCTCAAGTATGTCATTAGTATTAATCCCACTAACCACGGTTGTCCAAAAAAGAGAATTAACCTTAGTGTTTTATATTTCCAAAGGTGTTTTTAAGGTGTAATAATTCTCTATTCAAAGGGTTTTTTTTTTCTCTGAGTTGTCTTTTATTTAAAAGATGGTAAATCCATTCAATGGCTATGATCTTCCATTCAAGTTGAACATGTTATTCTAACTCACAGGTGTCTTAAGCTCTTAAATTCAGTAATTGCTTGCTCACAATTTTCACTATGTTTTTTTTAAGACTACTTTTACTTTTCTTTTCGCCCTTACGATCGCATATATTGTAGATGGTTTGAGTATGGTTGTTGATAGATTTTAAATTTGAAATTTTGAAAGAAACAATGGATCATATTAGAGCTCATATTTATATGCCTTTGGTTAACCCTTGCTTTTGTATAGTTGGTGAACGCTACATTTGTTATTTGAGGAATTAGAAGGAAATTATTGATGAGAGGGTGGAGTTGAATCCACATGAACTAACAAATACCCTCATGGGTAAATCTCAGTTCTTATTAAAGTTAGGGAAATGTTGAGTTAAATTAGAAGTGAAAGGGTTTCAATCTTTACATGTCCAATTTTTCATGGTAATTAATACCAATGTTGGCATGGCATTGGCAGTTAATGGAGGCTCGCCTTGCAGAAAAGAACCCAAAATGGGCATCATCATCAGGTCAATGAAATCTTTTTATTCTAATGTTTTTCCCTGTGAAAGTTAAGGGAGGAGGGATTTGTTTGGCTTTGCTAATATCCTATTCCTTTTGCAGATTCCTATTTTTTCATACTCTCTAAATCCATGTACATGGTGTATTGTCCAGCTTGTGAGAATTTTATTGTGAATGAACTTTTGGATTTCTTATATCAGAGCTCATGTTTATTGTTAACCTTCATTTCGGCCCCCCTACGATAATGCTCTAAAGCCTGCATTATATTTACAAGAACCACGTGTTTATATTGTTTTTGTGATGTACGATTATTTATGTCGCCATTCAACTCATACTGTGATCTCTAATTGTGTCGACCAAGCTTAGGCCAATCATCATTCATTAACAAAGCCCGTGCATTGCACGGGCTCACCACACTAGTATCTTATATATTGTAATAGTTGTTAAAATACTTGTTTCATATGTAAAGATGTGACTCCATTTTCCTTCATAAAATTAATAATGCATGAGTTATTAAACTTTAAAAATATCATTATAGTATATTATTAAAATATATTAAAGTCATTATGCTAAAAAAATACTATTAAATTATAATTTTTTATTTAAGAGTTAGAGTTTGTTTGGTAAGCCATTTTAGCTAGCTTAAACCATTTCAGTTGTGTTTGGTAATATAGCTTTTTTGGATAGTTACTAGCTTTTCTTGAAAAGGTACTTGGAGTGGCTTTTTTAAAAAAAAACTCCAATTTTCAGGCGTCCGGATCCTCTCCATTTCTTTGAGAAATGGAGAACTCCATTCCATTGACCCTGCGAATGACACGTGGTAGGAAAAAAATCAATGGTTGAGATTTCTTTTTGTAAGTTAATTTAAAATTAAAAAAATGAAAAGGCCACCACCGTCCCCAACACCTTCGCCGAAGCTCTCACTGCAAATCCTCCAGATCAAACGCCCTTGCCGAATTGCCAAAAAAAACCCAACTTTTTTGCTCCACCACCATTGGCTTCAACCTTTTTGGTACAAGCGGAAACTACAGTCGGTCACCGCTGTCGTTGTTGCCGCTGCGGAGTGCCCCTTGCCGTTCTCGACGTCGTAAATGGGCTTCTTGCTGCCGCCGCAGAGTGCACCTTGTCGTTCCGATTCAGGATGCTTGACGGCTACAACTTCAACAACGGTAGTCTTCTTGCTACTCTTTTTCCTGCACAAAAGGAAAGCAACCAACATAATGTTTTGAGTCTCGGCAAGTTGATGAAATCGGAGAGAAGTTGTTGAAGGCCATGTTGAGGCAAACCAAGCCCGGTGTTGGCTGCGAAAATGTTGAAGGATGCTACCATTTCGGCGAGGGCGGCGCAGAAAGGAGGTGCACATCGGTGTACAAAGGTAGTTCAGTGGTGGCACAATGGTGGTGCGGTCACAAGGACGACTATGGCGGGGAGAGCGACGGCGAGATAGAAGAGCTTCTCTGCTTCTTCATTCCATTGTGGCCTTTTAATTTTTTTTAATTTTAAATGAACTTACAAAAAGAAATCTCAACCATTAATTTTTTTCCTACCACGTGTCATTCGCAGGGTCAATGAATTGGAATTCTCTTCAGAAATAGAGAGGATTTGGACGCAATTTTCTGCTACTAGCTAAAAATTAATTACAAGTTTATCCCTCAACCACCCCACTTATCATTATTTAATAATTAATGATGTCCTTATATGTCATTTTACCATTTTCAGTCAGTTTTACCGAACACATTCAATCAAATAAGCTAGTTTTTAAGCTTTCGGCTAGCTTTTCAACTTTCAGTTAGCTTTAAGCTTTTCAGCTAATTTTATCGAACACACTCTTAGTCTTATATTAAAGAAAATGTTCAAGTATTGCACAAATTTGTTCATTTTTATTATATTTCTTCATTTAAAAGTTATTAAAGCGTTAACCAAAAAAAAGTTATTAAAGGTAATTAAAAATATAAATATTAATTATGGAAAATAATAAACTAAATAAAAGGTAATTATATGTTGAGCAACTTTATTCAATATTCTATTAGAGATAATATATTTTGTGAAATTTATGATTTTTCATCATGCTCATTAATAAGAATCGTAAGCGCTTTTGCTGGGATTATTGTGGAAAAGTGTGATGTAACAAATGTAGATATATAGAAGAATGAAATTCCTTACACACTTCATACTAGTCTAATTAAATTATTGGTGTAACTGTAGTTTGCATATTTTTTAATTCACTTAAAGCCATATGGTGATGTCACTACTGACAAAATTATATCTAGTAAGTTCTTTTATTTTTTTTTACAGAGATTGGTAGGGCCAGCTCTTCTAAATGATAGCTACCATACATGAGGCTTGAAATTTCGTTTGATGATTTTAATTTATATAAGTATTCACTTGAAATTTAAAAAAAAAACATATTATAAAACTAGGCTACAAGTGATTTATTTAATTGTTAAAATTTCATCTCTCACACAAAATTACATAACTCTATATAATAATTTTAAAACCTCATTTTAGAGAGTGAGACATCCTCTCTCTACTCTCTCAAATAGAAAATCATGTGTTATTTTTTATGTTTTCTCACTATCTTTTTTAGGATGTTTTTCACATACTTTCCTTACAAAGATTTTTTAATATTCCCTCAAATCCTTTTGTAAATTACTTAAAAATTGATATTATGATATCTAAAAATTTATGATTCTAATCTTTGATCCCTTATTTCTATCAAACATTTTTTAAAAATAAATTTAAGGGTTAAATATGTTTTTAATCCCTAAAATTTGACTCGAATTTGGTTTTAGTCCCTAAACTTTAAAACTGTTGGTTTGAGTCTCTCATGTTCTAAAATCACGTAACTTTAGTCTCTAATGTTCTGAAATCACGTAATTTTAGTCCCTACCCTTAACAGCATTAACGCTTGACGTTGATGTGGGAAACAAATTTTTATGCCAGCTTGTCTAATCAGATTCAATGACCATGATGTGGCAATTGAATTACACCTGAGCTCATCCAATCATTTTTGTTAGCATTTCCTGTTTATGAAAAATGTGAAGTTAAAATTACTAAAACCATAAATAAAATCTGATTGAATGAGCTGAGGTGTAATTCAATTGCCACATCATGGTCATTGAAACTGACTGGATAAATTGACACATAATTTTGTTTGTCACATCAGCATTAAAGTTAACGGTGTTAAGGGGAGGGACTAAAGTTACGTGATTTCGGAACACGATGGACACAAATCAATCATTTTAAAATTTATGGAGTAAAACCAAATTTTGGGTCAAAATTTTAAATTCATGTTCTTATCATTATCATTTACTAATATATATTTTTCAGCTAATATTTATAACAATAAATTATCAAATTTTAAATTTTAAATAATATATAATTGATTAATATCTTATAATTTAAACTACAAAAAAGGATATGATAAATTTAAATTTATATAAAATATTATTCGTTTAATAATATGATTAAAAAATTAATTTTTATGAATTAATAATTAATAATTCAAATTTAATATAACAATATTTTAATATAAACAATTATCTTAAATATCTAATACAAATAAATTGTAGCATAATGTTTATATATCAAGTTTAGATTATTTGTTTTAAATTGAACATTAATTTCATGTTTTAATGTATTTATTTATTTTTAAAACTAGATATATATTTTCTAATATATATCCAACTTGATGACCTTGAGATAATGCAATTTAAGCTTCTCGCTATTCAAGGCATGTGAAAATGATCCCTTGAGATAATCATATCTTATTTCTTTTTTACAACTATAGAATCATTATTATAAAGATTCCTTTTACATTTTTCTATCTCTCTTTTCATGGTATATCTCTTTTTTCATCATATTTTAATTACATTTATATTAAAATATAAATTTTTTTATTTTCAATAAATTAAATTATTTTTTATATGTTGAATTGTTTAATAAGTAGTTTTATAATATTGGAAAATAAAACTCGTTGTTACTCCGTATTAGTAATTTAATATAGGTAAAATATTTGAACACGCATCTTGCGTGTGCCTCAAACGTGATATATCCTTATCTTTTTTTTAATCCTCAATCGTGATATTTTTAAATTATATCACTACAAATCCGCATCATCTGATTTAATTATTCATTTTATTCATATAAAAAATCATGCATAAAAAGTGATCACCCATCTTTTTTTTTTTTGTCAATAGTGATTATCCATCTTTGTATTTTAAAAATGCCCCATGAAATAAAACTCCACCAGTCCACTTGTCCAAAGTCCAGCAGTGCATTATTCTAATAATGAAAGACAAAGCATAATATATAAATAATTTGTCACAATGTCAGTATCAAATTCATAAAGAAACGCTAAAATATCTCTAACCTAAAGTCCTTTTCATGTCATACGTGGGTGGGGCCTTATCCCTGTGAACTTTGGGGTAAAATACAAAGATGGATCTACCTGATTCCCAAATCACGAACCCACAACACCCATTTGTCATCCAATTATTGGGTGGCTACAATTCCGGGTCCACGGAATTAGGTTTAAATAATAATAGCCCATACCAACTGTACCAGTGCCCTTTCATCGGTCCCAATTCCCATAATGGAAAAAGCTTTTGAATTCGATCTTCCCAAAGAATAATGATATTTAAGTGTGATTAAACTTCAAATAAAATTACTCTTGTAATAGAGATAGTTACGGTGAAAATGAAAAAAGAAAAGTGTTTTACAAGACCAGCTAGATGGAGCGAAAACTTTTTGATAGCTATTTTTAAGTAGCTACTAATTTTTTAAAAAAGTTACTTGAGCAAGTTTTTTTAAAAAGTTCATATCTTTAGTTATTAACTGAAAATTTATTATAAATTTATCTTTTAATCACTTTCCCTTATCCTTATTTAACAATTAATTATGTCTTTATATATCATTTTATCATTTTCAACTAATTTTACCAAATACCTTCAATCAAATTAACTAAATTTTAACCTTCAAATAACTTTTCAGCTAATTTTACTAAACACATCGTAATCATAATTATAAGAGTTTAATATATATACACTGTCAAGGTAAAAAAATTTACATAGACATTCAATTATGTGTTGCCACATCATTTAATGAATGTGACACCTGATTTATTATTGAATTTATTAAATGAGGTATCACATTCATTAAATGATGCGACGACACATCATTGGATGTCTATATAAAATTTCTTTACACTTGACAATATATATTAATTAAATCCTAATTATAATATAATGCTAGTATAATATCTAAAAATAATATCTACTCCCCCATCCCTTTTCCCCCTTCCCTCGTTTGTAGGTCAAATTCTAAAATGTTCTAAAATGTATGTGCATTCATTTTCCATCTTCAACTCTTCATCATTACTAACTACGTCTAGTCCTCTATCTAATTATCTATCTATTGTGACAACTAATCCAAAGGCCATGCCATTGCCTGGCCACATCCACGTTAAAACCTCCAATTTCTAAGGAAACACAACACATAAACACATTACACAATCAAGGACATGGCTTCTCCATTCTATCCCTTGTTATTCTTCTCATCCTTGTTCTTTTTCATTTCTATTTCTGTCTCATCAGACGCTCCACAAACCTTTATCATCCACGTGGCCAAATCAGAGAAGCCTTCCCTTTTCTCCGCCAATCACCACTGGTACTCCTCCATCCTCCGCTCCCTCCCTCGTTCCAATCACGCCACCGATATCATCTACACCTACGACTCCGCCATTCATGGCTTCTCCGTTCGCCTCACCGCCTCTCAGGCCGCCGCACTCCGCCGCCACCCCGGCATCCTCGCCGTGGAGCCCGACCAAATCCGCTACCTCCACACCACACACACCCCTGGTTTCCTTGGCCTCGCTGATAACTTCGGGTTATGGCCCAACTCCCACTACGCCGACGACGTCATCGTCGGAGTTCTCGACACCGGAATCTGGCCGGAGCTCCAGAGTTTCTCCGACGCCGGCCTCTCTGACGTCCCATCTTCCTGGAAAGGCCGCTGCGAAACGAGCCGTGATTTCCCTGCTTCTGCGTGCAACAAGAAGATCATCGGTGCCAGGGCTTTCTACAAAGGCTATGAATCTTATCTAGAAAGACCCATTGACGAGTCAAAGGAATCTAAGTCTCCCAGAGACACTGAAGGTCATGGAACGCACACTGCTTCCACAGCTGCAGGATCCGTTGTTAAAAATGCTAGCTTGTTCCACTATGCACAAGGTGAAGCCAGAGGAATGGCCACAAAAGCTAGAATTGCTGCCTACAAGATCTGCTGGCAACTGGGTTGTTTTGATTCTGATATTCTCGCTGCTATGGATCAAGCTGTTGCTGATGGGGTTCATGTGATTTCCCTCTCTGTTGGCTCACGTGGGTATCCTCCACAGTACTATCGTGATTCCATTGCTATTGGAGCATTTGGTGCGGCACAGGAAGGTGTTGTTGTCTCTTGCTCTGCTGGGAATTCAGGACCTGGTCCTTATACTGCTGTCAACATAGCACCTTGGATTTTGACCGTTGGTGCTTCAACTATTGATAGGGAGTTTCCTGCGGATGTGGTTCTTGGTGATGGTAGAGTATTTGGTGGGGTGTCTTTGTATTACGGTGATGATTTGCCTGATTTTACACTTCCTTTGGTTTATGCTGCGGATTGTGGAAGCAGATACTGCTACATGGGGTACCTGCAACCGTCCAAAGTTCAAGGGAAGATTGTTGTTTGTGACAGGGGAGGGAATGCCAGGGTTGAGAAGGGAAGTGCAGTGAAGCTTGCTGGTGGATTGGGAATGATTTTGGCGAATACAGAAGAAAATGGTGAGGAGCTTCTTGCGGATGCACATCTTGTGGCAGCAACTATGGTGGGTAGAACTGCTGGAGACAAGATCAAGGAGTATATAAAATTGAGTCAGTATCCAACAGCAACGATAGAGTTTAAAGGGACTGTGATTGGGGGTTCACCTCCTGCCCCTAAAGTTGCTTCCTTTTCTAGCCGAGGTCCAAATTATCGCACATCAGAGATTCTTAAGCCAGATGTTATAGCTCCTGGTGTTAACATTTTGGCTGGGTGGACTGGAAGTGTAGGACCTACAGATTTGGACATTGATCCTAGGAGAGTTGAGTTTAACATAATATCAGGTACCTCAATGTCATGCCCCCATGTTAGTGGAATTGCAGCATTGCTTAGGAAGGCCTATCCAGATTGGTCACCTGCAGCAATAAAATCTGCTTTGATGACAACGGCTTATGATGTGGATAATTCTGGGGGTAAAATTAAGGATCTTGGAACTGGGAAAGAGTCAAATCCATTCATTCATGGTGCAGGACATGTTGATCCCAACAGGGCTCTCAATCCTGGGTTGGTTTATGATTTGGATAGTAATGACTATTTAGCATTCCTATGCTCAATTGGGTATGATGCTGAGCGAATTGCGGTTTTCACTAGAGGGCCTGCTAGTTTGGACATTTGTGAAAGAAAACTAGCTAGGACAGGGAGTTTGACTAGTCCGGGTGATTTGAATTACCCATCTTTCTCTGTGGAGTTTGGTGCCAACAATGGTTTGGTTAAGTATAAAAGGGTTGTTACTAATGTGGGAAGCTCAGCTGATGCTGTTTACACTGTTAAAGTGAATGCTCCTACTGGTGTTGATGTCAGTGTTTCCCCTAGCAAGCTTGTTTTCAGTGCTGAAAACAAGACACAAGCCTTTGAGGTCACATTCACTAGAGTTGGGTATGCTGGTTCTCAGGGTTTTGGGTCCATTGAGTGGACTGATGGAAGTCACCATGTGAGGAGCCCAATTGCTGTTAGATGGAGCAGTGGATCCTCATCATCCATTTGAACTGCACTCAACAGTGTTGCTGTGGAAACACATCATACACAGGTTATGGGTTTAGCTTTCTATTAGCATATTGTACAAACAGCAAAATACTTATTTGGGATGGTGGTATGCTGTTTCATACAATTGTATTTGTACTCTAGACTTTGAAGTAGTTGATGAAGGTCTTATAATAATTTATGGGGCTGAAATAGAATCTATGGCATGAAATATGATTTGTAAGATAGTTGATTCAAATAATTGTGAATTTGCATATTTGTAAAACATGCTTCATCTGATATACGGGGATATCATGCTAAACAAGATGTTATGGTGGCAGCATTATTGCTCCACGATGACTTAGCTGAAACCTGGGGACATTGTGTAACTGATGTCAAAAGGATACTCATGGAAAATGCTTAAAAAACTTTTAATAGAAGTTACACACGAATTTATATGATTGGATGAATGTATAAAAGTGAGACATGGAGATATATTCTAAATAACTTCTACATGAATTTCACTCAACTGTTGATCAGATAGTATATCATAAAAAAGGTCTGTTAATATTGGGTGAAGTGAGGGTTCAAGCTCTCAGATCTTGACAAATATGAATGACAAAAGGATGCTGGTTTTACTTATGTATTTGTCATTGTATTATGGCTTGAGTCCAAGGTCACACTAACACAGTTCCTGTCATCTTTCTCCCCAAAGCCTCATCACAGAAAGTTAGAAACTGAGCCTGCTGCTATTAATTTTAGTGATCTTTTAATATAACATTATTTTACACCAAAAGAAATCCCGAGAATAAATTAAGAAAAAAATCATGGGAAGCTAATCTGTGGAGCTTCCTTTTGGTTACCTACAAAATAGATATATGCAGACAAAATTGCCAACCCCCAGCCATGCACCGAGTTGGAGTTCAGGCTTTGCATAATGTCCAATAAATGTAATGATATTAAATTAAACTATTAAAAATAGTTTTTTTCTTCCTTTTAGCTGCATAATAGGTAAAGTAAAACTGTTACTTCTATTGTTTTCTATATGCATGAAGTTTACTGTCTATGAAGCTGGAACTAATTTGGTGCATGGTCAATTTAATGTCATGTGACTTCAATATAATCTTTATGGATTTGTCTGGTTTCCATAATTTCCTTTTGTTGATATTAGCTATTGAATTAGAAGTATTTGATTTAAATAATTAATTAATATAAAATAATATAAAAGAATATATTTATATAATTTTATAATATAAAGTATATTTTTATTTTCAAATACAAATATAATGTTAGGTAATTATAATTTTATATTTTTTAAATTTTTAATTCTTATTATCTTTTTAATAATAAAATATTTTATTAAAAGATAAAACAAATAGTGAAATAATTAAAAATAAAGTTAAAAATAATAATTAAATTAATTTTTTAATTTTTTAAATTTTTACTTTATATATATATATATATGTATATATATAAACTATGAGTATTTGTCTTAATTCAATTTTTTATATTTAATTTATATATATGATAATAATAAAATTGTATTTGAGGTGAAGTAATTAATTAGAAAAAATTATAATATCAATCCCTTAATTTTCTTCATTTTTAGGTTTCATCTTGATGTGATAGGTGGTATAATTTTAAAATTGAGAAAAATATAAGATTTAGTTGAAGTTTGATGCGATAGGTGATATTCATGAAAATTACAAACCCATAATACCTCTAATGAATAGTGCCGGATAGTGGATTGGATTTGTAAAGTACTAGCATGGGTCGAGTTTCCACTGGATAAGTAATGGAAATGAGATGTCTACATATACCTTTTGTTTTGTATTGCTAACTATACACTGCCTCCCGGAATTAATAGTGTATTCTCGAATTGTCACATCCTTCTTCAAACACCATTATTTTCTGACTCCAATCTATCACAGAAGAACAAGATTCATATAGCCTTATCTGGCATTGGTCATAATTCATATCCATCGATAGCAGCATTATTAATTCATGGAGCTAAAATAGGTAATTTACCCTTTCAGCCTATTGTTTTATGTTTTATTGGGAAAATTATGTGCAAACTTGGGTAGAACTAATAGTTATTGAGAGGCTTGTATGGGTGTATGTGGATGTATGTAAGTTTGTTCAAGTATGTTGCTCGTTTGTTTACATGCTGGTACCATGTCAGATCTGTCATGGAAAAAGATTGTGCCTCTTGTTACTCAAAGGAGCAAGATATTAACTTGTACTAAAGTTTAAGGCCGTATTTGAATTATTGATGTTACTTCTACCAAATTTTTTATACATAACTTTAATCATCACCATCCATTTTTTTTCTCTCTCTCTTTCCCTTCCTTTTTATTCATTGACATCATTGAAACCTGAGTTAAGTGATTTTCACGTTAATTATATGCAATTAATAGGGTGTTGGAAACTTGTTAGGCAAAGACTTCAAAGCATATTAAGGCATACTATTCCGGACTTCCGGACTTGAATATAAGCAAAAATAACTAAATTCGCACGTATTAAGAAAGTTGGTTACCATAAACGTGTTACTATAAAGGTGGATCAAATATCATTTTAACGTGATTCCAAACACAAGGTAAGATACTCCTAACTCATTTGAAACCTGTCATGCATTTTGTGCAATTAATAGGAGGATATTAACTATTAATTAAGACAATAATGCAGGTTTTCTAATCAAATTTTTGAATTGTAGGTAAAGTAAAACTAACAAGGTCACGAGCTCACAGAAATTGGTGTTTGGGTAACAGATTTCAACGAAAATTCTTGTAAAAATGGTCTCTCAATTGTGTGGTCATCATTTTCTGAAATGACAATTCTGCCTCTTTTAGGGGCTCTTTTTCTGTTTCCATGTATCCCACAGTATCTTATGAATGGGTTATGTTATGCTCACCTTCAATCACAGCCTTAATTTTAGTCATCAATGAACAACTGAGGAATAGGAAGAAGATAATTTAGCAGCAACCGGATTCTCCTCAAATTACATTTGAAGCAGGATCAACATAAAAGTAATTAAAAAAACTCACATGTTAGTGGATCTGATACACACCAAAAAACTGCATCACATGTAATTATAAATTCAATGGTTAACGCTCTTTCAATCATATTTTCCTTTATAATTTTATTAGGAAAAAATATTTTGAAGTACAGATTCTCTGCGGTTTAAAAATAATAACAAAGGACAATAACCCTGATCCCTAGTGTACATGTATCTGGGATAACATTTTGGTTGATAAGTTCGCTTCAGGGATCGAAAGGAATTTGTGAAAATAAAGTTTCTTCTAAATATTATTATTCAATTTTGTTGTATGCATTGGGCCATGGTGTCAACATTATGGAACAATTATTAGGAAACGGCAATTCCTAGTTGCAGATTGTGCTAATTGCATATGAAAAATAGCAATATGGTCCAATTATTTCAACTATGATACGATTGGACTTTCCTCTCTAAATTATTGGACGCAAGGATAGACAACTTGGATTTCAGCATTGGTACCTTATAAGACCAATCAGTAACATGTGAAAAATTCACAACCTGTCAGTTACTACTCTGTTCTTCCAAGTACCATGCCTAGCTATGATATGAAACTCCCACACAGTTTTGTCTGCCGAAAGAAGGATTAAGTTACGGAACCAAACAGCAAACATGATCGATGCTGAGGGGTTTACAGATCAAACACTAGAATTGAAAAGCGTTAGGATGTCAACAATTCAATTATAAACTTTATTTTCCATTCATAACTGATTATATAAGAAAGAACCAACATTGATAGGGTCTCCAAAGATTGCATGTTGAGTGATATCATTCCTTCCTCCCTACGAATTCACCAACATGGAATTAATGTAGAACATTGAAAGGGGCCAAAATAAACAATTTTGCCTGCTTTGTAAGAATGATGACCATTACAAATACCAATTCAGTAAGTCTACCTTATTTAATTAAATGTGTTTGATAAAATTAGCTAAAAATAATAAAATAACATAAAAAAAAACATTGTTGATTATTAAATAATCAACCACACACACGCTAATAATGCTAACAATACCAGAAGTATATATTATTAGGATATATATGTGTGTGTGTTGCGCATGGGAAGCCTGATCCATGTGACAAGTCTGTGCACATCAGGTGATTGTGTTTATGTATGCTGTAACACGCAAAAAAAACCAGTGAGCATGTGGAGTGTACTCTAAACCCTATATCCTTCCAAATCCCAAACCCAAAACGCCAATACTTTTCTCCTCTTCTTGCTATATATGGTGTCTGCCACACCACTCCCTGTACCACCCCAGCTACCCTACCCTCAATCCAAACCAGTAATGCTACATTCACAAGCAAGAGGTTATTTAAATATATATATAGTACTCAATGATTGTCATACGGGTTGGGGAGATTAGTTAAACATGGCACCAGCTTTGGCAATGACGTGAATAATTTCGATATCAAGTTTTCTCGCTCGTTATGAGGCTATAATTCAATAGCCCAATTTCCAACCTTAAACATTAGTTGTCCTATTAGACATAAAATAATAATTTGACAAAAAAAAGACATACAATAATTTTATAATAAATAGAATTTATAATATATGAAAGTTAAAAATTATATATTAACGTGATGGATATATCCACAATGGGTACCCGCATATTTATTAAATGGGTGAGGACGGATATTATACTACCCGTACTGTGGGTACCCGTTTATTCATTAAAATATATTTTTTATTAAATATATTAAAATTTTTATTATTTCGATGATATAATAATTATTTTTTACTATTTTATAATGATATTTTTAATATATTAACACGTAATGATATTATATAATGTTAGTTTATATTATATAATATGAATATTATATGATATTATGATATATTATATTACATTTTCTCTTTTTAATTTCTATAAAGTTTGAATTTTTAAATATTAATAGGTATCCGTGGATATTTGCTACCCGTATGGGTACCCGTTAGTCTTAGCGGGTATGGATGTGGGTAGTGCACTACCCGCCCCGCTCCGTTGATATCTCTAACAATATATCATAACAAACTCAAGCTACTTCCCTTTCTCCTTCATTCCACCCCAACATGTAAAATTTTTAATATTGTCTGTGTATATCCGTTAAATCCTATTTTAAATTATATTTATAAAAGAAGATAAAAACTATATTAACTTTTAAAATTATTTTAATTTATTGATTACATAATATTTTCCAAAAAATGATTATGTAAACATTCTAAAAGTTTCAAAAGTACAATTTTTAAAAAGGAACTATTATTCTTTTTTATAGTTTGTCAAAGAATTTTTTATATATTACATTTTTAATTGGATAACTAACTATTTTTAAAGGTTGATAACTATTTGTCCTATAATTATCCCCCCTAACCTATTTATCTAACTGAAAATATGTCTCACCATCATTCTCAATCTTACTCTCTACTGACTCTTTTTCCATGGAAGTCATATTTAAATTTTTTGTACATATCCATGAAATCGACCAATTTTCGAAAACTTCTCCTCTCATACCCCTTTTATATCGAACAAATTTTTCTCCAAAGAGATTCACTCATGATTAATATTCTCATTCTCATTTATTAAATAGTATTAAATTAAAAAACTACATCTTTTATTCCTAACACACTCTTATATCTTATAGTCTTTTATATTTATTTATTTATTTGAAAAAAAATTATTTTATTTGATTTTTTATTTGATCTATAATAAAAAATTCATACAATATAATATATAATCCGTTATCTCTAATGCTTATAAATGACCCCTTGGTGAGATTTTTTCTATTGCTTATGGAATGCCTATAGTACATACATTATGTAAAAAAAACATGAATGACCTTTTAGAATATTTTTTCTAGTGCTCCAAGAATGTCTCATGTATATGATAAAACTTTAAGATTCTTGGAATTGCTTTTAGATGTAACATTCATTATTTTATTTTAAGGTTTAAATTCAAATAGACCGAACTATAATATTTCTTTCTAAACACCAATAATTTTCTTGCCAACTTATATATGCCCGCATTTGGCAATATAATTGAATAGAACTAAAATTTTATGGGTTATAGGCATTGCTAAGTTCATCAACCACTTAATGTTAGAATAAATTACAGCAAAAGAAGAAAAATTAAGAAATTACAATAAAAAAATAAAATTAACAATGATAGTTGGATGAGGCGCGTTTTCGCTCTCTTTAAGTTGATTCACGCCACGACGGGAGATGTTCTTCCTCCAACGGTGCAGTAGGTCTTGACGCGTTCACCTCCAGGATACAACAGCTCAGCTATCACTAATTTAATCTCTTTTTTCCTGCACATAATAGAGACAGAGTTCCTCCACCCAACACTTTTCTATTGCCCAGAATTATTTAGAGATAGTTTTTTAGTATAAAAGAAATTTTCAGACCCACATACAATTACCTGAGTAACTATTATATAATATATAAAATAATTATTATATTATAAATTTACAACGGTTAAAAACTTAAATCTGATTATCACCTTTAAATTGATTTTAAATTAAAAACGGAAAGAAGGAAATACATAGCTGCATGTTACAAGTTTTATTTTAAAACGCTTATATTTAATGCTTTATAAATTTGATAATTATAGTATCAATTTGAAACATTCAAATTGATTCTAATAAGCGGCAAAAATAAGTATAGATTATATGCACGTTGATTTTTATAAGGCAATCAATCTGATAAAATTCTTGCATTCATAAAAACCGTTATAATCATAAATCAATTATTATTATTTTATAAAAATAAAACAACACTTAAAAACTTTGCTAGGTAGTTTTACCCATAACCAAATCAAATTTTAATTTTCCTATCAAGTGAAATTTTGCAAAACAACTAAGTTGTTGCAACACATACAAAGATAAGTCATCAATTAAAGAAATTCCGCAACATTTTCAATATTTCATTTATCATTGTCAACAATAAACAAAACTCAAAAACCAAACGAAGATGGTCATAACCAATCACAATTTAATTTTTTCAAATATTTAGTTGGGACTCTAACATTTGCAAAACATGAAAACTAAAAAATGTTGTTCTTTATCCTAGATCACAAAGACCCTTTAAACAAAGATAAGAAACCCACGGAAGAACACTAATTAAATAATTATTATAATTATTATTAACGTAATTATAAAATATTTTTAATATTATTTTAAATTTCATAGTATATCTTTATTTATCTTATAAATCTTTTTTTAATATATTTAAACTATTAAAATGACCTTTAATACTGATACTTGATATTTTGATATAATAATTTACTATAATTATTATAAAAAAAAGTTATACATTTTTTAAGTGTTTGAGCATGTTTCAAATTTCGTATTACATTTTTAATTTTTTAAAATAATTTTCTAAATTATTTTAATATGTTATAAATTTTGTATTATATTTTTATATATGTTATAAACTTTTTTAATATTAATTGTTAAAATTGGCTTTAATATTGATGTTTGAAATAATAAAGGTAATTATAACTAAATAATTAATACAGTTACTATTATTATAATTATTATTAAATAATTTTGAAGTGTTTGAGCATGTTTCAATTTTTATATTATAATTTTATTTTTTTAAAAATAAAGTTGAATTTACCCTTTTGAAATTATTTTATTATGTTTTAAATTTGGTATTATGTTTGTATTATGTTTTTATTTATGTCATAAACCTTTCCTTTTTAATATTGAAATTGTTAAAATGAGTTTTAAATAATATTGATTTTTATATAAAAATAACTATGATTAAATAATTACTATAATTACTACCAACATAATTATAAATTAGTTTTTTAAGTGTTTGAGAATGTTTTAAATTTTTTATTATTATTTATTTTTTTAAAATTATTAGATATGCTTTAAATTATCATTATTTATATTTCTTATTATCATACTTTTTTATTTTTATAGTGATACTTATTTTAATATAATTACTATAGTTAATTAATGATGATGCATAATTTTAATTATTTAAAATGTCAAAGATATTTTTATTTTTAGAAGTTTTGCTTAAAGGAATTTACTATTGTGTCCTCACTTTAGATTTCATTTACTACTTTCACTACCTTACTTTTATATATATATATATATATATATATATATATATATAAAGATATGAATTCGTCAACTCATTATTTGGAACACGGGAAAATGGAGCAATTAATAGAAAAAAAGGCAAAACATGATTTTTACTAGAAAAAAAGGTTTTAGATGGAGAAAAAACATGTGTGGAGAAAATGTTCTACTTTTCTTTTAAGGATGTCAATAGTACGGTGACTGAGTGGGTGCTACATTACCCATATGCCATATCCACACCGGTTAAAATTAGTGGGTATTCATGTGAATGACAAATATTCACGGATTTTTTTAATGTTTCAAAATTAAAAAAAAAATCATATCATATATTATAATATTATACTCTATTAATATTTTATAATATGATATTATTATAGTAATATTACTACATGTTAATATATTAAAATTATCATTACAAAATAATATAAAATAAATTTTATCTCATAAAATAATTATAATTTTTGATATTTTTAATATGTTTAATAGAAAATATATTTTAATAAGTACACGATCATGCGAACACTTGTAGGATGGATAAAGGGCATAGCCAGGATTTTTTTCTTTGGAGGGTCAGAAAAAATTTCTCCCTTTGGTCTTTCTACAAGATTTTTTTGATAATTTTATTTGTTTCTTTTTCCAAGACTATTTATAAAATTTTAGAAGCGTTATTTATTTTTTCCATTCTTACCCCTCATAATTATTGAACATTTATAACTTTTAGGTTAGTTAATGTAGAGAAATTAAATAGAGTTTAACTTGCAATAAGAGTATCCATAAAAAAACCTTACAATAAGGGTAAACTTGGAAGTTGCATGAATCTTTTAAAAATTAAAACATTAAAACATTTTTTTTATCTTTATAACCTAACCCTTAAAGTAAAATTCAAATCGAATCAAAGAAAATTCGTCTTTGATTTTTTTATTTTTTTAATCATGCAGTTCTAAAAATTAAATTTAATTAAAACAAAATCTTCTTTAATTTTGAATGTCACCTTATTGTGTCTAAATAAGAAAAAATAATTAATTTTGAGAATATATAAAAAAGGAAACAAGGAAAAGTGAAAATTTTAATTTTTTAAAAAAATTATAAAATATGTAATGAAAGAATTATATAGAAGTAATTAATATTATAAAATTTACAAAATTTTGGGGGTCAAATTAATAGTTAATAAAATATCTTATGTCAATATTATATAATTAATAAAAAGATTGAAAAAATTTTGGGGGTCGTGGCCCCTGCCAGCGCCCTTTTGGCTACACCCCTGGGATGAGTGATATAATATATGTCTCCACCATTATATAAATACGTGGATATTATTGCAGGTATATTTGTTTTTTTTATTATATAAATACGTGGATATTGTTGCAGGTATATCTGTCATCCCAAATACTTTTCATATTTTTTCTACCTTCTTATTTTGCTCATTTTTTCTTTATTTTCTTTTTTTCCATTCGTTTAATTTATCTTCTTCTCTATTCAAACAAAGTGAAAATGACACCACATTTTATTTCCTACTTTTGTTATAGCAATGTGGCAATTCCAGCAAACCATTATTCATTGATGCGTCATTTATATAAAAGGGCATCTCCAAGGGCAAATGTGGTGGGGTTGCTCTTTTTTTAGATGTGTTGCTCTTGAAATGCTTCACTTCGCCCACAATCACCGGGACTCCGTTTATTTTACCGTTGTTATAGTATAAAATCATAATTTTATAAAATTAATTTTAAATTATTTTTGTTGAACGTGTTTCATGAAACATGTATCATTTATTTTAATTATTAATTTTTAAATTCAATTATACTCAATTGTAAATCAAACGAATATCAAGTAACATTTGTGAATTATTACTCTAACAAAAGCGGGTTATTGAAATTTTTAAAAAATTATATAAAATTAAGATAAATGATAACATAAGGGCTGAAATGATTAATTGCATGTATTTATGCATCTTACTTTCCTTTAACTTCTATACAATATTTTTTCTTACAAAACAACGGTTTTCAATTGTTTATTGCTTTCTGACGTAACAGATTCTCAAGTTATTTATATACTGACTTTAGGGAAGAGGTTGCTCCTGTCTTTATTTGAATTTAGAAGACTATGACCATCTCAATTTTTTTTTTAAAAAAAATTAGTGTTAGTATTTTATAAATTTTTACACTTTCTTATATTGGGTCAGTTTGTTTGTGCTTAAAAAAATACTTTATTAAATTGCTTAAAAAATAATATTTATTTTAGAGATTTTTATATAATTAAAAATAATTTTTCATTTTAGTTACAATCATAAAAAACACTTTGTGTGTGAAATAAATGTCTCCACATTTAAAAAAGAAATTCTTTCTTTTTTATTACAGTATTACCTGTTTTTTTTCTAGAAGCAGCTCTAAATCACTTCTTAAAAAAAACAGAAAATTGATTATTTTCTGATTTTGCTTTTTATAAAAATTTAGACAAACATCTTATAAATTTTTATAAATAATTTTTTTTAAAAAAAGTGATTCTTCTAAAAAATAATTGTAATCAAACGTTCTCATTATTTTTATTATTTTAAGTAATTTAATCACTTTTTATCTCCAATTCTAAAAAGTTGTTAAATTTATCTCACAATCTACATCATACTTATACATATTATCATTTATCTTAATTTTATATAATTTTTTTAAAATTTCAATCACATATTTTAGATCACCAATCACTTAAACCTTGTTTAAGTGGTGAACATCTCTCTCTACTTTTCATTTATTAGATCGTCAATCACATATTTCAATTCTTTTCCCTTGTATTTTCTCTTTTTTTCTCAATCCTCAAACTAAACACTTTAGATCAATTTTTTAATACCTCAAATACAAATACTGTATTAATAATAAATGTTTCATTTTAACTTAATACTAAGAATTTTTACCGTACATAAGAGCGCAATTACTCTCAATAATTTCCGCTTTCCCAAATATGCGTTGGTTTGCTACTATACTAGTACTCCAGTTGCTATTATTTAAGTCAACCCTTCTGTCTTTCAATGTCACTCTCAATTCTCAAAACGTAATTTTGAGTTAGAAATTATAGAATACAAAATACAAGAGTTCCTCACTTCCTCTCTCTCTCTCTCTCTCAACAATACAATTCAAAAACCCTTTTGTTTTGTATAAGTTATTGTAAGCAATAAACAAACTTGTGCTCTCTCTCTCTCTCTCTTGCCATGGCTCTAGATGATAATCAAGAGCCGCACCATCCCTCCACCAGTACTCTCCAAGCCACATGGAAGTGGCAGCCACGGCTCAGGCTGGCCGTGCTGAGGCGGCGGAAGGTGCAGACGGTGCGGCTAGGTGGGAAGAAGCCACGGCGGCGAATGCTGGGAGGGCTGGTGAGAATGTTTAGGAGGATGCGTGTGAAGTGGCTCAAGTTACATTACCTTCGGTTATTGAAAAAGCTTAAGGAGCATTACCGCAACCTTGTGAAGGATCTGTTAGAAGCAGGAGCCACCATTGAAACGTTTCAGCAACGGCTTTTCATAGAAAGCACGTTTGCCATCCCTGTTGGCATTAACTTATCATCCTACCCTTCTCGTTCTGCAGGATCAGATTACCCTCGCTCCATCTTCATGTAATTAAATTAAATATATTCACCTTCTTTAATTTCTGTTTTTTTCCTTTTCATTTATTTATATATCTCCACCCCCTAAGACTCTCTTTTTATTTTCCATTTTCTTTTCTATATATTTATAATTTATATATGTATATTACAAGAAAAAATGAAACTCAAGTTCCTTCTCATCCTTCCATTTCTTGGCTACCTTTTTATATTCTCCCCTTTGTTAATGCATGTCTTTTATTTTATTTTAATTAAGAGAGTTATTTAATGGGAATAATGAAAATTAATTATTAATTAAGGTTCTCTCTATTCTTGCCAGTTTGCAACATTATTGTCTTTGCGAGGAAGGTTAATTTTGGGATAATGAATATGAATATATCATATGTGTGTCTGTTCGGCTTGATTGATATGTAATTAATTTGATTATTTGGTTCGAGTTTTGGACCATCATCACTGTGTTAAGACCACGCTCTCTGAGATAAGATCTGATTTAATTCAAAGGAATGAGACAGAGAAGCTGATGTCGAGAATTAATTACAGCAAGCCATTTAATTATATACTATTTGGTTTAAATTGCATTGATTGATTTTTGTAAGGACTGCCATTTGTTTTTATACATATTTTCATTAGCTCAAATATATATAAGTAGTATTTATTTCTATGTTTATTTATAGTCAAACCACGGTATTAATTTACATTATAATTTTGATAAAATTCATCTAATAAAAATGATAAGTTAGTTAAAAAACAAAACTACTTCTTAATAATAAATTCCGTTTTACTAGTTTAACTTACTGTTTAATTTCTGTTTTTGTCAGAGGAATAAGAAAAGAAACGCAAAGACGAAACTTGATTCCCACCCACCCAATCATACCGGTTAAAAAATTAATTAAAAACTATGTATGATCAGTCCTAGACTCGTAGTTGTTTATAAACTTATTCGATCTGTTTGACCAGGAAAATAATTCAAAGAATGAAAGAACCAACAAATTAAACGATTAATTTTAAAAATACAAAGAAGAGCATGAGACAACGCTATTTGCCTAGGATTTGTTTGCTGCTTCGTAATCCGATTGAACATCGAGACTCGAGTTATTCCATGTCTAAGTCTAATCTCAAAACAAAACAAAGAAAATGTTAAAGAATATAAAGGGGAATCTTATTTAATAACACCATATCGAGTATCGAGTTGAGTATGGATTGATTTGGATATCTCCGGATAATCCGACTCATTTATATGCAATAGTATGTAATTACTTCTCACATTCTATTTATAAAAATGTCATTATAGAATTTTATGTCGGTCTTTTATATAAGTTATTTTAGAAAATAAAGCATTAAATATCTTATTAAAATTTTATTCTTAATCTCAAATATCTTATATTTAATTAATTTGTCTATATTTTCAATAATTTTTTCACCTTTTTAATTTTTTTGGTTTAATTATAGGTATCCTCCACTAGAGGCAATCTTGTTCGAGCCGGGAACATCCACATCACGGTAGGGTTAGCTCTCCGAGCGGGGTTTTTCACCTTTTAATGAGTATTTACTAATATGTTGAAGTATTTTTAATTTTCATAGGAAATATATATAATGAGATATTAAAGAAGATAACTAAGTTGAAGAGAGAAACTGATGAGATATCAAAAGAGATAATTAAGGTGGTGAGAAAAATTAATGAAATTAATAAATTTTGCAATAAAGATAATTTTTGAAAAGTTATGATAATTTTATTAAATTTAAAACTATTAATTAATTTTAACTAATTTATTAATATGCATGAATTAATTAAAAATAGCTTATAAATAGGATCACATGAAACAGATTGTTAAAATTTAATCATGGATAGTGATTTTAAGTTTGAATCTTGAGTATGCAATAATTGTGTTAAATATATTCAGATGGAAAATTTCTTCTTTTTAACCTATCAAATCTTACATAAAAAAATACACTATTTTTTTTTTTGGGTGTGTACCATAGATCGAACTAACTCTGCTAGGTACTAATTTAAGGGAAATTAAACATGTACTATTTGAACCAATTTATATTGGTATACTACTACTTTCATAAAATTAAAAACAAAAAGAAAGCCATTGAGAAAAGAAGTATATTTTTTTTGTTAACCACATGTATTCCCTATTATCAGGAACAATCATGTTCGGGGCTTAGTCATAATTAAGGCTACTCACATAAAAAAGAAGTATATTTAATCACGATAGTCCTTGTTTAGCTCCCTAAATCTGTTTTTGTCTCAATCGTGCGACGGAGCTTTCCTTTTATCCACTCACTTTGTTCCATACTCCCTCCGTCCCTATTTATAAGACCCATTCTAGAAGAATTAGATGTCCCTTAATATAAGACCCTTTACAGATTTTTAGGTAAATTAATTATTTTTTTTCATATTTGCCCTTCACTAATATTCCACTCTTTTATTCCCCATATATTGATGAGTGTGAATAATTAATGAAGTTTTACTCATATGCTCAACTACTCCATTGGAAAGTGAACTTTTGAGTCTTCCACCGTGTCACCATTAATGTTTCTAAAATATAGTGACTTTTAAATAAGGGTATATTTGGAATGCTGTTATGTTTTTTAAAAGACCAATACATTAACCAACTTTTCTTAAACTGTGTGAAACAGTTGAGAGGGTCTTATAATAAGGGACGGATGAAGTATTTTTTTCTTAATCAGCTCTCAAACCGACACCTTAATATATCCAAAATTTTTTTTTCCCGTACTGGAATTTCATATCAATAAGGTTATTAGTAATACTATACAAGATTGCAAGGATCTGGATCTTTCATATATATACAATAAAAAAAGAAATGCCACACAATAAGGAAGTCTTAGAAAATAGAAAGAAAACAAAATCATTTTACATCATCATATGCGTCACTGTAATGTCTACGTATTCAATTTAATAGTGGTAGCAACCGATCAGCATCATTTATTTTCACAAAAACAAAACATGGCTCAAATAGTACAAGGTGTATTCTCATTTAATTAAAGAAATATATAAAAAGAGAAAGAATAGAGTCGTAAACAATTACTCAAACGCAACCATGATGAGCAATTACAAGCGTTCTACCGATCAGATTCATATTCCAATATCAATATATTGATCAGCTTTCATGCATGGATAAGGAATTCATTAATAACTCGTACATGTATATTTATTCTCGCGGTCGAATATATTATATATTCTTTTTTAAATTTCATTTGTTATCTTTTAGTTTTTTTTTTTTTTTGTCTCATCGAGATGAAACGTTGGAATTATGGCAGCGAGTACGATATGAGATGTAATTAGTTCAGACAAAATTTCTTTCTCATTTAAGGAAGTAATTAACATGTTAATTAAGATCATGAAAATCTCTGTTCAAAATCGTAAATGCAATCAATGTGCATGTTCCCTATACTCAGGCAACATTCATGAAAACCATATATACTATAACTTCAGCTGAACTTAAAGTAGACCTACTAGTATGTTAATCGGCTCCTCCGCTCCTCCTGATGTTATATATGCATATATAGTTGTATATTTAATTTGATAACTGTATCAAGAAAGCAATTAGGTAAAGTCAATAAAAAAAATTCAAGGTTGACATCGAAGTAATTTCAAAAGGTTTTATTAATAAATGTCTTAAACATATACTCCCTCCGTCCCTTATTATAAGACTTTTTCAACCATTTCACACAGTTTAAGAAAAGTTAGTTAATGTATTGATTTTTTTTAAAAAATAATAGCATTCCAAATATACCCCTATTTAAAAGTCACTATATTTTATATACATTAATTGTGACGGAAGACAACAAAAGTCACTTTCCAATGGTGTAGTTGGGCATGTAGGTAAAATTTCATTAATTATTCACACTTATCAATATATGGGAAATAAAAAGAGTTGAATATTAATGAAGGGCAAGTATGAAAAAAAATTATTGTTTTACCTAAAAATTGGCAAAGGGTCTTATATTAAGGGACACTCAATTCTTCTAGAAGGGGTCTTATAAATAGGGACAGAGGGAGTACTAACTAAGGAATAACAATAAAAGTACTCTATCTGTTCCTATATTTATAAGAGAAATGTTGTGTGTATATATTGTACATGTATAACATAGAGAGAAAAATAGAGAAAAGAGGGAAAAGAGAGAGAAATGTAAGATGTGATAGATGATGTGATAAAGAGAGATAGAGAGAAAATGTGTATTGTATAAGTTATCGTATATTTTTTGTTGTATAAAAAAGTTATCTCTATTTATAAAGTATAGTTGATCAAATCACGGAAACCAATATTAAGAGTGGGTTAAAGCTAGTTAATTTTTTGAGATTTTAAAAATAGTTCAACTTTCTACTTTTACCTTTATTTAATATCATTAGCTAACTTTACTATTATTTGATAGTTGGAAAGACATTAAAGTTAATAATGGTAAATGAGAAAAATGATAAATAATGTTTCCACGAAATTGTAATGTGACTTATAAAAATAAACACAAAAACTTCTTAAAAGTGTCTTATAAATAAGAGAGAGAGTATTTATTAAAAAGTAAAGCATTTAATATATTAGTAACTTAAAAATACTTCTTATTTAATCTTTTTATTTTTTAATCTATAACAAGTGTTCTAATTAATTTTACTAAGTAATTATAATTAATTAGGGCTTTGCTCTCTTTGTTTTACTGCCCTTAAAAATTTGGATAAGATATTTTTAATATGGAGGAACCGAATGAAAGGTGGTAAAAGGAGCAAATTATGGACTAGAAGCTAGGGTTGTCCAGAAAACGTTAACCCGCCCGAACCTGTTTAATCCGAAATGGCTCAATGGTCCACGGGCAGGTTCAAGCGGGTACACGGGTTTGAACGGGTAAATCGGATAGACACGGGCGGGTTCATATTGTTTTAAAATCATTCGTTGGTATCTGAACCCGACCGACATGTGTCGTGATATGAATGGGTGATACGCGAACACAAAGATTGTGCTTTCATTGAACGATTGCGATGCGCTCTTCAGGGAGATCTAAAGGCTGAGCCTTTTTCTTAATTCCCTCTTTTATTTCTCATTTCAGTTTCAGATTTCAGTTCTCAAGAGAGACTCATCACATTCTCTCTCTCGTTCACTCTCCCTTTCAGTTTCTTCTCTTTATCAATTCATCACATTCTCTCCACCTCTCTCTCTTTCTTTGATCCTTTCTTCCAGAATGCGATTTGGGAGTGCCGCCATACCGGGGTAGCGGTCGTCAACGCAGACCCTCCATACTGCCACCAACTCTCAGTCTCGATGATCCCTCTCTTTTTTTCTGTGATACACTCATTCTTCTCCTCTCATATCTACATTTCCTTTCTCCTTTTGGCTTGCATGAAGGCATCTGCGGCCACCGTGAGCTGCGCGTGATGGTGACAGCAACCAACGGAGATGGCACAGTGCCAAGCTTGCTTAAAGTGATGTGATAATGGCCAAAGGGGACCACAAGAAGAGGTCGTGCAAGACAAAGGCACTGCATTTTTTTCTTTCTGGACAGGGTCAACCTTTCGGATCTGTATTCTTTTTAATCTGTATTTTTTCTTTCTTGGTCTGTAATTTTTTCTTTTATGATCTTTATATTTTTTCATGACCTGTAATTTTTTCTTTTCTGATCTGTTTATTTTCTCTCATGATTTGTAATTTTTTCTTTTCTCATCTGTATATTTTTTCTCCTAATCTGTATATTTTCTTACCCGATCTATAATTTTTTTCTTTTCTGAACTGATCTGTATATTTTCTTTCTGATCTATATATTATCTTTTATGGTTTGTAATTTTTCTTTAATTTTAATTTTTTGGTATGTAATTTTTCTTCAATTTTCTTCAATGTCTTCTTTTTTGAATTCGTGTGTAGTTTATCAAGATCTGTCTACTAATTCTATTTGATCTTTGATTTTTCTTGGGACGATTATGTATATGTTTGAGCTTTTTTTTTTAATTTTCAAATATGTTTTTTTAAATAAATAGCCCAATTAGTTTTAACATAAATCTTAGATTTTGGACCTGGGCCTAACTCAACCTCAAAAGCTAGCTTGTAAGGTGAGGATTGCTCAAGGCTTATATACCACAATTTGGCCTTATCTCTAGGCAATGTGGGACTCTAACACACCCCCTCACGCCCAGGACTGGACATCTGGAGCGTGGACAACTATACGGGTGGCGGCCCAATAACAACGGATCATCTAGGATAGGCTCTGATACCATCTTAGATTTTGGACTTGGACCTAACTCAACCCCAAAAGCTAGCTTGTAAGGTGAGGATTGCCCAAGGCTTATATACCACAATTTGGCCTTATCTCTAGGCAATGTGGGATTCTAACACACCCCTTCACGCCCAGGGCTGGACATCTGGAGCATGGACATCTATACGGGTGGCGGCCCATTGACAACGGATCATCTAGGATAGGCTTGTAAGGTGAGGATTGCCCAAGGCTTATATACCACAATTTGGCCTTATCTCTAGGCAATGTGGGATTCTAACACACCCCTTCACGCCCATGGCTGGACATCTGGAGCATGGACATCTATACGGGTGGCGGCCCATTGACAACGGATCATCTAGGATAGGCTCTGATACCATATTAGATTTTGGACTTGGGCTTAACTCAACCCCAAAAGCTAGCTTGTAAGGTGAGGATTGTCCAGAGCTTATATATTATTAAATGGCCTTATCACTAGGCAATGTGAGACTCTAACAATAAATACTAAAAAATCTGATTTTAATTAAAAAAAAATTGGGTCCTAAACCCGAATCAACCCACCCGTTGCACTCGCTCACCCGAGACACGACCTAACCGAATCTAATATGGTCGAAAATGGGCCACTAATTCTATGTACTCGTTTTACAGCGAATTGGGTTTTTTGGACCCGAACCCGTCCGTTGGACACCCTTACTAGAAGCTAATGACGAAGAGTGTGTTTGGTAAGACATCTTAATTAGATGAAAAGTGAAATTGGTAATTAAAATTATTTCATTATTGTTTGGTAAGGTAACTTTTTTTAGGTAGTTATTAGTTTTTTTAGAAGCTACTCGAAATATCTTTTTAAAAAAACTCATTTTTTTCAGTGCTAGCTTTTTTTAACAATTTTATCCCTCAGTAACTCTTTATATCACTATTATTTATCATTTTAATGATATTATATGTCATTTTGTAACTTTTAATTAATTTTACCAAACACTTGTAGAGAGTAGCGTTTGGCCGGATCTACGTTTGAAACGTGATTTCGACCTTTCAGGTAAACCAAACACACTATAAATCAGCCACTACAAGATGACATGGATTTTAGAGGCCCCACGGGAAGGAATTGCATAGCATCTCTGTTGGTCATATGCAAGTAAGACTAGTCCTCAATTCAAAGAGCATACATATTTTATGGAGTATTTCCTTACATTTTTTCTAATAATTATAATCTTATGGAATTATAGAAGAGTTGGAAGTAAAGGCTTCCTCACACTCATTCGTGAACATTTTATTTAAGTGATCTTTTGAAATATTTTTTAAAAATATAAATATAATTAAGTAAAATATTACTACCTTGAATAAGATAAATAAGAAGACAAATGAATACTAAAAAGGATAGAAAAAAAAGGTGGTGGGAGAGAGATAAAAAGAAAATAGTGATTTTATTGTAAAATAAAAAAAACAGAATAAAAAATACTAGAGTTTTTTTTTTACAAAAAGGAGTTTTTTTTACAAGAAATGACAGGAGTTGAAGGCAAACAAATGCACATATTATTAGAGGTGTTAAAGACCCATCCTAACCCTAGCTATTCGGGATGAGTCTGACCCTGTCATATAAGAAAGAAAAAGGTTAAACTGGGTATGATTTGATGATTTAGCATCGACTCGAGAACGAGTTCAGGTTAACCTTTAGGTTACCCGACCCGTCCTATATATATATATATATATATATATACTCCCTCCAGACTCAATTATAAGCAAAAAAACACCCACCTATGGTGGACTAAAATATAAGCAAAAGTTAACTAATTTCACCTTATTAAATGATATCATCCCAAATTACCCTTTATTTAATTTATGTTTTATTTTCCAACCACTCTATTTAATGAATCATGTGCCAATAAAAAGTGAGTATGTCCACTTGAAACAAGTTTCAATAAAATTGAATGTAGGGTAATTTAGGCAATGTAATTACTTTTTAGATGAAATCAAGAAAATAAAATGAATTTAACTAACTTTCTTAATAAATGTAAATATGATTATTTTTGCTTATAAATGAGTCCGGAGGAGTATAATAATAATTATTTATAATTTTATATTATTTAAAAATCTAACCTCACTCTATCCTTAGGGGTTTTGAGTTCAAATTTTCTCCATCCCCTTTAGAAACACATTCTAAATATAGTGGCAAGTTGTTATCTTCACTTAGTAATGTCCTAAAATTTTAAAAAGATTAAAAAAATACCACATGTATTGAGATAAATTCTAATATATGAGCGATATTTTTATTAATTATATGCAGTATTTCCTTTTAACCATTGTTATATGATAATTTTGTTATTTTATTTAGATTCATATCGATTCAGCCTGATCATGTCATACTTGAATCTAGCTAGTCTTAATTAGGCTTGTTTATCAACCGGTCTCTTCAGATATATGAATGAGTCTGGATGTATAGAATTGCCCTTATAAAAAATTTAGCGTCGATTGCAGAGTAAGGGACAAGCAAAACCAATCTCAACTCGTCCCGCGAACAATGCTACTTAATATGCTCAATTAAGTAAAGATGAAAAGAAGCCCTCTCGTGAAAGCAATTATTGTCAAAAAAAAAAAAAAAAAGACTATGCATTTTTTTTGTGGAAAATATTAAGCAGAATTGAGAATTACCACCCATTTGTTTCTAATGTGACCACCTTTTTAACTCTTATTTCAAAGATTCAATAATTGAATTTCCGAAACATTAAGTTTTCTAGAAATTCATTTTCTAGAATACACATGTTTCTTTCTGTTCCATAAATTGAATTTCCGGAATACATTTTAGAATTATATTTTGGAAATTCAATTTTCAGAATACAAATTATAAAAAAAATAGATGTTAGAGACAATTTCGTCTATCTCTTAATTACACTATCACCTCTTCTGTTTCGGTTTCGAGACAGAATATAAAGAAAAAATGTCTCTAATCACTAAATTTCGGAATACAATTTTGAAATGACTTCTAAGAATTCAATCTCCAAATATAAAAAAATAGAGGTATTTATGTAATAGTTTTTTTTAAGAGTAAACTAGCAAACTTATCCTGACTTTTTTAGGGTCATGCAGTTTAGTCCTTAAAAAATAAAAAACCTCAATATAGTCCCCGACTTCTTGTTTTTTCTTTAACTATAGTCCAACTATGTGTTTCCCGTTAATTTTTTTATGACATATCGCGTTTCGTGACACTTTGTCACACTATTTGCCATCAGGACACAAAAATAACGTCATTGGAGTTGAGACCTTCTAATGAAAAAGGGGGAGAAGAGAGAAAAATGGAGAATAGGGAAGCACACAACGGTTGAAGTTGAAGCCTTTCAAGCTATAAATTTGACAAAACCACATCATTTTTGTGCCATAGTGAACACTATAGTGACAAACAGCGAGACAGAGTGTCATTAAACGTGACACGTCGTAAAAAAATTAACGTGAAACACACAGTTGGACTATAGTGAAAGAAAAAATAAGAAGTCAAGGATTATATTGGGGTTTTTTATTTCTTAGGGACTAAACCGCATGACCCTAAAAAAATCAGGGATCAATTTGCTAGTTTACTCGTATTTTTAAAGATAGGATGGTGTGATTAGTATAAAGTTGTGGTGTGGATAGAAATCCCAGCAAATATTTCTCAAGGACACTTAATCAATTTCAAGCCCAAAAACCTGCAATGACATGGCCCATTCTTTTCTCACCCCTCCTTTTTTTTTTTTAGTTTTTCTTTCCAAAAATACCAACCACCCACTGTCGAATATTATTTTCCGGTTAATTATTTCCAGAAGTGTAATGATTGAAAATATTTCCAGCATTTGTGTCATAGAAAACATTGTTATTAGATATGAAAATTTTCTGTGTCTAACTTAAAATTTCATTTCCGCTTCACTTTACAGTATCTGTCTGCTTCATAATTGTAGGTTAGAGACGAAATTCAATGACTGAAAAATTTATAGCAAAATGGAAGTTTTTGGAAATAAGTTTCCAAAACTTGTGGCAATTTAGTGATAAAAATTTTCCATCTCAATGAATGAAAAATTCATAACATAGGTGTACAATTCTGAAAATTAATTTCTATAATTATTGGAAAATTTATTTTTGAAAATTTTTAAAAACTAATTTTTGAAATAATTTTTTTTGTTTGAAAATTTTGGACAAATTGATTTTCGAAAATTAATTTCCAAAAATATTTGAAAGAAATTTTTAAAAGTGAATGGAAGGCACTTTTGAAAAGAAAATGGGAGGGTGAGAAAAGAAAGAATGGGTGGTGGGAAAAGAAATAGCCCAATGATATGAGTATGTTGCAGACGTTGTGATCTAAATTGATAAAATATAAAATATGAAAACTGTGGACCTTTCTACCAAAAAAAGAAAAAAGAAAACTGTGGACCTGGACCAAAAAGAAAAGCATGTTGAAGACTTCTTTCACAAAACAAACAAAAGTCCTGCTATGTGCTAGTCTCCTCCTTTAGAGTTTTCCATGGTAAAAACTGGATCGGACCGGAAAATCGATGAATCGGTCATGTTTCCGGTCCAAATAAATCACAGAATCGGACATGCAAAGAACCAGTAAAGAATCGGTGTTTAAAAATTAGTCGAATCAGTCTTTTTTTAAAATTGTTTTTATTTTTTAGTTAATTTAAAATAGTTTTAAAATAAATAAAGACATATGTTTGAGAATTACACATAGATATTTATTATAATAAGGTTATTTAAACTATTTTACAACTTGATATATCTTAATTTCTAATGATTTTGTGTTTTTTATTAATAATGTTATATAATATTTAAAATATATATTTAATTAATACCGGTTCGACCACGGTTGAATCATTGAATCGTGAACCAGTGTCTTAACCAATTCAAATATCGATCCGATTTTTAAAACATTAGAGTTTTCTATCTTTTGTAAGTCTCAAAACATATAATAGTATAGTTGGAATAATTCATTTTAATTAATGAATCATTCATATTCAAAATAGTTATCCTTTAAAATATAAATATATATATATATATTCAAATTAAATCCCTAATGTAAACTAAGTATATCTTTATGTTTGTACTAGTGGGGAAGCGATGCACGGGGCGAGAATATGACGGAATCGATTGAGAGTGGAGTGTTAGATTTATCTAAGAATACATGATCAATTAATAATAACAATTAATATTAATAGTAAACTTGATTGAAAAGACTTATTAACTAAAATTTCAGTAAACAGTTTTTCATAACATTTGTCATATAAAACAATATTGGTCCAAAAATATGTAGTTTCCCACTACATAAAAAATAGTAAGTAGACATTGAAAGAAGTTTCGTGGATGCCCTGCCAAAAATAGGTTGAAAAGTTATAAAGGTAATTAGTATATGATAGTCATAAATCGAAGACAATTTGAAATAAAAATATTTGAACAATAATGTGAATACCCAATTTTATACGGGCTAATATTATTTTAATTTATGTTTTGTTAAATTTAATAAATCTCAAAATAAAAATAATAAAGTTTCAATTTCAAAAAAATAAAAAACCTAAATTTATTTTAATTAAAATAAAAATAAAAATAAAAATCAGAAAATAAAAAAATAATGATTCTAAATATTCAGAAAATTAAAAAATAATAATAATAAATTAGAAAATAATTTAAAAATCCGAAAATTATAAGAAAAAAGAAAAAGCTAAAAAAAATAATAAAATAAAATATCTTGGAGAGTATGTTTGAGTTGAGAAAATAAAGGCATGTTAGTTGATTAGTGGAAGAATTTGTTGCTAGAAGTGAGAAAATGGGAGAAGTGGTTTTAGGAGGTGGTTGGAGTCAAGACGGTATAAAAAAGCCAACTACACACTGTGAGGGGAGGAGGATCCAGAATGGACAGTTACACACAGTGAAACGGATAAAAAAAAAGCTTCCAAACCCAGAAAATGGAGAGGGGCACAAGGTTACTCACAGAAAACAAAACATTGCCCAGAAAATTGACAACAAAAAGCAAAGGAGATTGATGAAGATCAAGAACCGGAACTCTCAAAGAAACTGAGCATTGCATAGCGAGACAAAAGAAAAGAATAGAATTGCAGTTGCGTTCTTAGGAAGCTAAATTCAGGTTCTTTATTCTTTCTCCTTCATGTGTTTAATTGCTAAAAAAAAAAACTAAGTGATTCTGTTGTGTAAAGATAACCCTTATCATTGGCATAATAGAACTATTTATTTGTGAGGGTGTTTAATATAGTACAGAGTTAAACTTATAGTTTAAAACAGAGTATAGGAGAGATAATCAGAGTCCATTTTACAGTCCAATTCACAGAAATAAAATGAAATTCTACCCCTAATGCAATGCAATTGAATTAGGCAACACCGATCAATAAAATCAAATGGAGAAAATCCATAGGCAAAGACAAAGCAAAACAGAGTAAACAGGGATGAGTAGGATTAATAGAAAACCAATTAGGGAGAGAAACCAGCAGCTCATTGTTCATCGTCCTTCACTGCCACCACCTTTCTTCGCTGCGGCACAGTTTCGAACCCAGCTTCCTCACCACCGCAGTCATCGTTTTCTTTCCCCACCGCCGCACGCGGTTGCCTAAGCCACCGGCGCAGTTCTCCACCCTGTTTCTGCAACCGCAGGGCCACCATCAGCCTCTGTTCAGCAACCCAGCCGCGTGCCAAACCGGAGCTGCTGTGCGTCCAGCCACCTTCCTCTCCCGTAGCCATACTGTTTCGAGCAGCAGCCGCGCATCACCGAGGAGATCCTGTGGTCAGCCACCTCCCCGCCGTGAGAATCACCGCACGCAGCCCCTGTGTCCCGCCGCGCCGGTCTAAATCCACGGCCAGTGAAGCAGCTGCGTCTTTCTTTCTTCCCCTTTCCTTCTCTGCAGCTCTCCCCTGTATCAACCATGGCTGCCGCCGCTTCTATCTTCTTCCCCTCCGGATTCCTTCTTTCTTAAATCCTTCTCTCTTTCCCTCTTTCTAACCCTAAGCCTATTTGTGAAACAATATGTGTGTTAAAAAAAATGGGGCATGAAGGTTTCAAAGAAACCTGATCCCTTTCCCTTTTCTTTGAAAAATAAAAATAAATAAATAAAAAATGATAAAAAAATAAAAATACAATTGGTTTTGTTCAGATTTAAATTTGTATATTTGTTTTGAGTGTGTATTTTAAATTTTTGAATATTATGTGATTAGTTGTTTGTTGCAAATATTAACATTATCTTGTACATATTTGTCAATTTTATATCCCCTTGTGAATAAATAATAACTCAGATGCTTTAATAAATTTAGGAGTATTTTATTTTAATCTATGCAACGACTAGATGGGTTAATTGAGCAGTGGATATTGACTTTAACTTTATCTAGATCGTAAGGGTTTATTGAGCAAACCAAGTGTTTGACTTGAGCCCCGTGCAAAAATAGGTTAAAATAAAATATTCCTTTTCAAATTTTAGAAATTCTTTTCAAAATTATAAAAAAATAAAAAAAATAAATTTTTGCAATGACTAATAATATTAATTGAGCAGTGGATGTTGACTTTAATATTATTAAGATCGTAAGGGTTTATTGAGCAAACCAAGTGTTTGACTTGAACTCTGTGCAAACAAAATTCTTTTCCAAAATTACTTATAACAAAAACAAGTCAAAAAATATTTTTCAATCTTCTCTCTCAAATAAAAAATAATCCTTCCAAAAATAAAAAAAATCAAATCCAAATCAATCAAACTTTCTCAGAACTACGTGGCTTTGATTTCCCCATTGCAGCTGGGGATACGTAGGAGCGGGAACCTGCCCCGTCAAGCCCAAATAAATATTTTTCTAAATTTTCCCATAATAATAAAATAATAATATAAGTAAATTTGTAAATAAAAATAAAAAGATTTTTTTAAGGGGTAAAGTAAATATTTTTCAAAAGTTAACAAATTTTCACAATTAATTAGAGGTAACCGTCTTAGGACGGATGTCGTAGGGTGCTAGTACCTTCCCTACACATAATCGACTCCCGAATTCAAATCTGGTTTCAAAGACCATTTTTTTTTAAAAGTGTTTTTCCGATATTTTCCCTCAAAAATAAATATTGGTGGCGACTCCATTGAAAACAATTTTTCGTCGTCTCGTCGTGATCCCGGTTCCGACAAATAAAAAAAGTAATCATAATCATAATCATATCATATCATAATAAGAATAATATTAATAATTTAAAAATAATAATTAATGATTATAATAATAATAATTATAACAACAACAATGATAATAATAATGATTTTTATTGAAAAGATTTAAGCTCAAACCTATTGTAAATTTTGGAAGACTTCTTTGTATACAACATTTGAAGTTGCATCTGAAACATGTCCTTCATCATCAGTTATGAGTAATTTTAATCCTCCTCTGTTGGTGACTCTGGAAACTGCAACATATAATTGGCCATGGGAGAAAACAGACCTTGGCAAGTAAATTCCAACATGCTTCAAAGATTGACCTTGAATTTTATTGATAGTCATTGCAAACGACACAACGATAGGGAACTGTCTTCTCTGGAACTTAAAAGGAATTCTATTATCTGAAGGAGTCAATGACGGTCTAGGAATGAATACCTTGTGCCCCACATTTACTCCAGAGATGACTTTTGCTTCTAATACATAAGCTCCTAACTGAGTAATAATGAGCCTTATACCGTTGCAGAGACCTGAACACTGATCAATGTTTCTCAACATTACTGGCGCACCAATTTTCAACTTTAAGACATGATTTGGAAGACCAGATGAATTAATTGTATTCAAAAATTCTGGAGTGTGAATATCATCTGCAGAATTGAAATCAACACTTTCTGTACAACATATATTCATTCAAGTTGAAAACTATGTCATTTGTTGGAGCTAAAATAGCTCGATGTTGAAAGAATAATGGATCATGCATGTTTTGTAATAATGATGGATAAGTATTTTCCACAATTGAAGCAATAGGATCAACAGTATCTGATATAAGCAAATCATTGGGAATTTCAATACTGACCTCTCCATCATTTGGTTTCCCAATGGTTCCATATCCAATGCTAAGTACCCATTCTGAGAATAACTTTATTTCTTCAACATCCAGATCAGAGCAGTCAGTTTGAAGCCTCATATTTTTTGTTAATGTCAAGACTTGACAATGCTTCCAAAGGTATGATCCATTAATGCTGACATGAACAACATCCTGTCTTGATCCTTTCGGTATTACAGGAAGTATTTGTCCAAAATCTCCACCAAATACAATCACTTTACCACCAAAAGGTCTATTTAAGCTATTTTCATTGGAAAAATGCATTATGTCACGAAATGTTCTGTCTACCGCTTCAAAACAATGCTTGTGTGTCATTGGTGTTTCATCCCAAATAATTAATTTTGCTTTGACAATCAGCTCTGTCAAATCACTTCCTTGCTTAATATTGCAAGTAGAGTGCTCATCCACATTAATCGGAATAGAAAACCTTGAATGAGTTGTCCTACCACCTGGGATTAGTAAAGCAGCTATTCCGCTTGATGCCACATTAAGCACAATTTCTCCCTTGCATCTAATAGCTGCAGAAATGGTTCTCCAAATGTAAGTTTTCCCAGTCCCTCCATATCCATATAGAAAATAACATCCTCCTTTGTTGTCATACACAGATGTCATGATTTTATTAAAAATTTCTCGTTGCTCAGAAGTCATTTTAGACAATAACTGGTCATGCTCATTAGCCAATGCTTGTCTATCGTAGTTTAGCTCATAAAAAATCAACCTATTCATTGATTGATTAAGAGATATGAAATCTGGTTGTGGCATTGTTGCAAAATTAGATAGTCTCTTACCATTACTCTGCAACAATTTGTCTAATTCTGCAAGGGTCAAATTTTTGAGCTCTTCCTCAGTAAGGATTAAATCTATGATACATAAAACAATATCGGATATAACCATAGATTAAAAACATATGAAAAATGTTTCCGACATAAGATAATAAGTTAGATGAAGTTAACATACCATTTCGCTGCAAAAGTGATCTTTGTCTATGAAGAATGTCATCACTCAGATATTCCCAAGTCCTGTTCCAAACAAATTCAGGAGTTGAAAGCTGATTTGATAACAACAATGTTGTGAATAGCCTTCTCAAGTATGTTGCTGAGCCCCAATGACTTGCTTCTTTAATTGCATCAACGTACTCCTTGTCATCATCTAAAAGACCCATAGCATAGCAAGCATCTTTGAAGGTAGGATATGTCACATTATTTACAGTCCTTATCTACAAATATGATGATGGTCCTCTAGCTGTAGTCAACAATATCCCGAGGTAGTAAAGTTCTCCACTTCCTGGTGGAACAAAATACAACCTTCCAATAGAGAAACCTGATTTTCTTGGAGTCCAATATCGGTCTTACGCATTCCAAACAAATTTTGTGGGAAATTCAGCATAAGTAAGATTTTTTACTTCATGATATATGCTATTGGCTTCCATCCATGACAAAAATTGTGATTCATGAACACGGGGTTTTTCAAAAAGTGAATCAATGCAGGTACTATCATGGAATACAACAACATGCTCATTTGGCAAGTGAAATGATAGTCTTTCCACTGAAGGCTGCCTGTAGTGAATGTCAAATGCAAATATTCTCCAAGTTGCTTCACAGGAAGACAAATATCTGCAATCATAGTATAACTTGATTTTATCCACTTATTGGTTATCTTTTCCAGCATCATAAAATGTTGCTGTCCCATGGTCATGACCTTTGTTCACATACTTGAACAAATACTTTATTGACCTGCTTTGATTGCACCATTCAACATTTATATGGGCATTAAATCTAAGGAGAAGATGCTTGTTATATGGCACTACAAATCTATTATCAATGAAGAATTCTCCTTTTCTAACTACCTTTCCATTATCTCTTGTTCTATAGACGGGATAACCATCCTGATCGATAGATGTCTTTTCGACAAATTTCTTAGGAAAGTATTTCATGCACTTCCCATTTTGCATACATGGAGATCTTCTATTTTGAGGACCACATGGACCATGAATCATTAAAGATTTTACAATTTTGAACAATTTCGGTTCAGCATTTTCATCAGGAATTTCAGCTGAAATTATTCTATCAATATCATTTGGAGTTGAATATCTATGCTCAGGATGCAAAAATATCAGAATATGTGCATGAGGTAATCCACGCTTCTGAAATTCAATGATATATATGACTACAACATAAATAAGTACCTTGTTAAGTCATGATTAGGATAATTATCAATCATATATGGCATTTCAATTTATATAAATAAACATGGAAGAAAAGCTAATAATAGAGTCATTTACCTGCTTTGACTTTTCCAAAAATTGATCCCTCCTTAATATCCTTCATAAATTGGGTTAGCTTCATCTTGAATATTCGGCAAATAATATCTGGTCTATCCTCTGATCTTAGTCCTTGGTTTATCATCAATCTCGTTATTTCAGGCCATTTATGATTACATATGAAAGTTATGAATAAATCCGGATACCCAGCCCATCTACATATACCCATAGCATCTTGATAATTTTGAATCATATATCTTGCACCCCCAGTAAAAGATGAAGGCAATACAATGCACTTTCCTGATGTGGATGGATTTGTTTCTCCTCTCAAAATTGCTTCAGAAAGACCTTTGTACATTTCCGCCCTCAATTCTTTTTGATATGTTCTTATGTAAGTAAGACGGGATGATTCTATCATGCTATAAGCATCCACCAAAAATTGTTGGAAAAGTCGTTTAGACTTCAACAACGGAGATTGCTCTATGCGTCTTTGTTGAAGTCTGAATGCAAAAAACTCTCTCATTGTGACTTTTTTCCTCTTTCTCGATGATTCCTCTGAATACTCATTGTATGGCACATCATTTCTATATCCGTCTTCTCCTCGAGGAAAGAAAAGAGGATATTGCAACGGCAAGTATGCACAACTTATGATAGAGATACGTTGCAAAAAGCCTCCTTGTGTTTGAACAATAACATCACTCTCTGCATTACCAACACCTAAATCTCCTACAATTAATGCAGCTACTTCAGATGTTGTTGGTAAGTTATATCTTCTTCCATCCCCTCCCCTTTTTCCTATAAACCTCAACCTCACATCTGCTATATTGTCTTGCTGAAATCTGTCTCTAATCATTCTATATGTTTTTGCATACGGATTATAATTGTCCAGCATGTCCTTAATGTCTTTAACAATTGAAGAGTGTATTTCTGCATCATCATCCTCCATTCTGCATATTTGAATAACGAAAACGGATTACATTTTTGTTTATATATGAAATAAATACATGAAAATTATATAAATTACTTAATGGGAAAATTTAGTCTCACCCGACAACATTCATTCTATTTGTCAACTCATGCTCAGTATCATAAATGTATAGCTGGGCAAACTTGGGTTGTGAACCAATTGATGGAAGTAAACTCCCAATTCTGTGATAATTTTCTCCTCCCATAACAAAAATTGGGGGAGCATTGGCATCATTCACTGACTTTTCTATTTTTCCGCCCATAGAGGTAAATGAAAACATCATGTTGAATGAGCGAATATTTTGCAAAAAAAAATTGCTTCTTTTATCCTTCTTATTAAACAAATCATTCAAGATTTGAGGAGGCTCCATCAAGTATGGCAACTTTATCTTCCCTTGCAAGCAGCATGGTGAAAATTTAGGATTCAATGCTTTGTATGACTTTTGCACACGCTCAGAATACCATAGTAAAGCTCCACAAAATGAGCACTCACATGTTGGATCCCCTACGTCAAAATAATCTACAGAAAATTGTAATATTTATATTATATTTATATTATTATATCGAAATACTAAATCATGAAAATAAAAATTTGCATAATAAATAAACCTGTAGGAGATTCAACATCTGGTTCAAATTCTACTTCTCTATCAACCTCTTCATCATTATGCACATCAGTGTCTTCATCAATATGCATAAAACTATAATAATTCACTAAATAATAAGATATGATTATTACGTTTAGCCACCTTAATTATTATCTTATAATAATAATCTAATAAAACATTAAAATTTAAATAACTCTTCATCAAAATATCTCACCAAGATCAACTGTAAAAGGATTTTCATTTGGCTCATAATTTTCATCTGATGCGATAGCATTTTGAGTATTTGATGGTTCATCATCATCTATTGAAAAAAAAAAGATTAAAATAAAAAAATCAATTCATATTTAAAACATAATAAAAGAAATAAAACATATTTTATAATAAGAAAGGAATGGAACTTCATAGTTTGGAAAATATTTAAACATTAAAATAAATTTAAAATACTTGATAATATAATGACATCAACATGTTTTGAGACTGTGGATTGTTGCGTAATGTTTTCAAGCATAGTCAGCTGTGGTGTAAGCCTTGATTTTAGCACAAATTTTCCTGCACGAAAACCATTGTCATGACCAATACTTCTTGACTTATGGGATGATGAGCCAGTTGATAGTTGGCCAAACGTTTCTAAGCGGCTTCTCTGCACAGACATTCCATTAACTATAATTTAAAACAGAAAAAATAAGTTAGAATAAGTATGAGTGATATTAAATATTAAATATATGGTAATAAAAAAATTTCATTAGTTAATTGGAATATCATAAATTTTTACCATTTGTAACATCAGACAATGGAGTGATCTGAGTTCTTCTCATATTGCGTGAAGGTGGGGTACAAAAGTCATTGATTCTCGTACTATTAGAAGTCAAAACAGGAGGAACACAATTTTCTGCATAAAAAATGTATGGGTTTTCATGTTTGCAATTAAATTCATAAATTAATTAAGATCACATAATTTACGGTGCACGGTTCAATATGACATACCATTTGTAATGATGGACATTGGAACTCTCGGGTCGACAACATATCTACTATTAACTTCATTTGAGCTTCCATCCTCAAAATTTTTGTTGTCATTATCATTCAGAACCCTTTTGGTCTGAGTAGTCAATTCAACCTCATTTCGTTTTCTTTTATTTTCATCAATTCGAGACATTTTGAATTTTATACTTCTCTAGTAGACAACAAAAATCAAATTTAGCATTCAGAACAAAAAAATAAACAAAAATTTAAAAATTATAGTTAATACAAAATCAAAAAATGAATCTTACAATATGATAAAATTCTACAATAAAAAAACAATGTTTATAAAAGAAATGTATAAGAACATTTATCCATGATGATATTATATAAATATCGTCAAACATATTCCTTTTACATAATAATATAATAATATAATTTGTAAACAGTGAATAATATTTTCATTATTGTTCACTTTTTTTATTTTATTCACTGAATAAGTAAAAATGGACATTTAAATATGATGCATATTAGAGAAAATAAAGGGCAGATTTTTAATATGTTACATAAGCTATAAAACAGAATTTAAATTTTACATACACTATAAAACATATTTTTTATCAGCGATATTTAAATATGATGCATAAACAAAATTTAGCCCTTTGCTATTCTAAATTAATAATGTTATAATTATTTTTACATGCATATTTATTAGTTTCCAAACTCTGATGTTTTTACTTCTAATATATTATGTCAAAGACAAACGAATTCAATCCCAGGTGGTATTTTCCAAATATCTCAATTCAACATGGGTAGAGGCTAATTTAACATAACGACTCCCCTGTTTGTTTATTCAAACACAATAATCAAATAAATAAATAAATAAATATGATGTGAATTTTTCATAATTGATAACTCAACATAAAATGACGTGAATTTTTCATTTCAACAAGAAGTTAAGAAAACATTTAAAAAGATAACTATGAAAACAGAAAATAGGACTAATAATAGAGAAGAAGGACACATAGTTTTTTCACATATTTTTTTGAAATAGGATTATGTTATCATGTGAATTTATCAAAACGAAACAGATTTTTTGGAAAGAAAAAACAGAATTTATCATACAAAAAGAATCAAATCCATCAATTCATCCTTAAACAGATAAAAAGTTAGAGAATTTAATACAAAAATCAGGTCATAAAACCTAACAAAAAAAAGTAAAGAAAGCATGACATTAGATGAATTTAATAGAAGAAAAGAGTACTGGTAACAAAGAAGAAGAAGAGAATTTTTTTCAAAGGAATGTTGCATAATCAAAAAACATACTTGTATGTTTAGATATATTCCAAATAGCCTATGGAAAATCTGACAAAGTGAACTCAACATTGCATATATATATATATATATATATATATATATATATATATACATGGTAAGGAGATTTTAGTAATCAACCTGTCATTATTAAGTTCACACTGGAATTAGAATTCCAAATGAATAGATTAATAGAACATGGGAAATTGGAATAGATAAGGGTATCAAAGCATTAAGCAGGTACATAAATTAAAATCTGAAATAATGATCCACTATCAGAAAATTCAGATCAAATCATTGATTATAATTTATTATAATACAAATTTAGAAACAAATCATATTTAGAATCAAACTTAGAATACTCATCTATATTCAAATCAAACCAAATTTAGAAAACCTATGTATTTATATTCACATCAAATCAGATTTAGAATCAGAACAAGTCTATACACATAAAGTGAAATCAATTTATCTATACTCAAATCAAATTATTGCTTTTATCCATGATTTTAATTTATTTTAATACAAAATTAGAATCAAATTTAGAAAATACAACTATATTCAAATCAAATAAGCTTTAGAATCAAATCAGATTTATAAAACATATCGATCTATCTATATTCAAATAAAATCAAAATACTGTCTCTCTAAATCTAAATCACGTCTCTCTAACCTATTGACAAAAACACAACTTTGCACATATTAATTTATTATAATCAAAATTTAAATCAAATCGAATTTACAATCTTTATTTGAACACCTATCTAAATTCAAATCAAATCAGCTTTAAAATCAAATCAGATATAGAAAAACTATCTATCATTATTCAAATAAAATCAAATTTAGAATGAGAACGGATTTATACAAACAAATTAAAAGCAAACCTATAAATTTTCAGATCAAATCATTGATTATAATTTGTAAACAATGTTTGCATCAGAGACTTCCACTTTGAACAAAAACTCTTTATCCACCAATGCATCAATCTCAGGGGGACAATATCCTTTGTCTTTTGCCTATAATTTGAAAAACAAAAGATTAATTTTGAACTGAAAACTAATTTTCAAAACCATACATGATTGTTTTAATGAATTATGGTAAGTAAATTCCACCTTATCATTTGCCCCAAGTAACTCAGAAGCAGTTTTGCCCAAAAACTTAGAAAGGACACCATCAAACATGATCAAACATGTTGACCCAGTTTCATCAATCACAGTTGCATTCACTTTAAACCTGATCAAATTAGCAATTTAAAAACGCATATTATATGGGACAACAACTAAAATCAGTTTCATCTTTGAATAAGAACATAAACTAAAATCCTAGTTTTACCTTGGGACAACAACAGTTATCTTGCATTTTTCACAATAATGCTTTGTCCCCATCTCGACAACATGTTTGTAACATTTAGAACATGATTGAAACCACCAATCTTTGTCAAGATCTATTTCTATAATGGTTGCCAACAATGATCCATTGGCTGTCTATTAAAAATGAAGAGAGAACAAAATTAGTTCCTAATGATGGACTAAAATAGTAATCTAAATAATTGTACAAAACTACTTATAAAATAAACATTCCCTAACCTGGATGCTTTCTATTAAGTTTGAAATAGTCATTCTTCTTAACGCAAGCAAATCATCAGAAAATGAAAAAGACTGCTGTGAAGACATTTGGCTTACTACTTGAGTCAAAGATAAGTCCTCAATTTGAAGTCTATATTGGAGCATAATAATGAAAAGCAAGATAAAAAATGAATATCAATTAATAACAAAAGGAAACTGAGTTTAGTTAAACAGGCATGCGCTTACTTTTCCTTGTAATTAGTTACTTCAGCTACATCCGGGTTGATTAGCAATTTAGTACCATTGTAAGCATTTGAAATCCCAACTTGTCCTAAGATAAACAAATGTACGCATCAGATACAAATAACTCATTAAGTAAATAAAACATTGAATACAATAATAAACTATTTTAGAAAAATTTACCATTAAATATCTTCCTTTTTCCAAGCTGCAAAATAACAACAATACTATCATTGTTATCTGTTGTTGTATTCAGATAGTTGAACATTTGATCCGCAAAATTACCCCACAGAGTGCAGATGAGACGATTCTTGCTGAAATTACAAATGTGCTAAAGTTAGTGGGTGATTTAATTAAGAACAATGAGGGAAAGAAAAGTGGTACATTTAATTTTAAACACCCCATGCAAGAATAAGATTATAAACCTCTATTATAATGTACTTACTCCAAATCCTCAAGGACAACATCAATCAGTTTACTTTTTTTCTCTTCTTTGTCCTTTTCCTTAATGTCATCTTTCTCAACAACATGACCAATAACATCTATTAAAACAGTAAAAAATCAGTAATTGGTACATAAAAAAATTTCCATTTTATGCCAAAAATATGAAGATACTTACCAAATAAGCAGTCATCATCTTGACCTTGAATAATTTGATCAAATGAAAGGAATTGGAAATTGTTAACAGGAATATGGTGATCATTTGTAGGGATAACTCTTGTTGATTGAATAAAATTGAGCTTGAATTTGTGTTTAATTGTCTTCAAATTGAGCTCAGGCTGACCAACTGCCAAATTGCGCATCTCATAGGTAAATCCTTCTTGAATCATGTTTAGGTGTGGGTCTAAATCATGTATCTCTAACCTATTGATTATAATCAAAACATTAAGTAGGTACATAAATTAAAATCTGAAATAATGATCCACTATCAGAAAATTCAGATCAAATCATTGATTATAATTTATTATAATACAAATTTAGAATCAAATCATATTTAGAATCAAACTTAGAATGCTCATCTATATTCAAATCAAACCAAATTTAGAAAACCTATGTATTTATATTCACATTAAATCAGATTTAGAATCATAACAGGTTTATACACATAAAGTGTAATCAATTTATTTATACTCAAATCAAATTATTGCTTTTATCCATGATTTTAATTTATTTTAATACAAAATTAGAATCAAATTTAGAAAATACAACTATATTCAAATCAAATAAGTTTTAAAATTAAATCAGATTTATAAAACATATCGGTATATATTCAAATAAAATCAAAATACTGTCTCTCTAAATCTGATGCATATTTAAATATAATTAAAACTTCAAGATTTCTGATTTGAAATTTGAAAACGAATTTTCCTTTTTTTTTTGCCAAAATTGCCCTTTTTTTTGCGGCAAAATAAATTTCAGACTCATCTCTATTTATATATATAAAGATAAAGATATTTAATTTAAATTATTTCATTTTAAATTTTACATATACTTTAATATATTTATTTATTATTAAAAAAATATATATTAAAAACATAAATCATATAAAAATTATACTTTTCGTGTAATTTATGGGATAAAATACTAGTTATTATTGTATGTTTGTATTTGTTTTAGTTATCTCTTTACGAGCATTAACAATCTTTTTAATGTCCTTTTATAAATTAATATTATTTAAATAAATCATATAATAAAAGATAAAATTTCCATATATCCTATATATGAATGCTTTTTCATATATATTAAATGAAAGATTCTTTTAAATAGTCAGAAAATAAATCTCTTAAATTATTATTATTATTATTATTATTATTATTATTATTATTATTATTCAATAAATTATGTATGCAAAATTATCATTACTGCAGTCAATTTCTTATACATATCATCTTTCTAATATTTATTTTGATGTTATATTGTTATCAATATTTCTATGCTCTTACTCCTAGACAAATATGAAGTATATTTCATCATAATTTGTCAATTTTAATATAGTTAATTCAGAAAAAAAAACTTATGTAATCAAGACAACTATACATTTTGTATAATTAAAAACATATTATAATATTTATAGTATTTCCTAAATAACTATAGGAAGGAACATGCTTAAAATTTTCATCTTGAAAAAAAAATCAAGACAATTAGGGCCACAACCGAAAATTGTTATGGTCCATGACTCCATGCGGTCTCATCAATTGAACATTATATATGCTTAACCCTTTTATAAAAAAACAACATTAAATTTTATTACATTTCATCCCTTTACTTAGAGCACATACTTATTGAGGGACAAATACTTTAATAAACTAATATTAAGAAGTATATTTAATTATCTAGTCAACTAATATTATGAGGAAATGATTTTATAAATCAAGAATTTTATATAAAATTAGTTCATCCCTAAAATTTAATTTTACCCATGAACCTAACTATATGGTTTCAAATATTTAAAATTAAATATTCATCTTTTAAGTCATTGATTCATTAATCACGTCTAATGATCTTTGATTTAACCTACAACAGATTAATCACATCTGATAATACGTGGATTTAATTAAAAAAAGAATTATTTTTGAAATATAAAAGATTCCTACTACTCAATATTAAACGTGTAAAAAACTAAAAATACACCAAAAAATAAACATAATTCATGCATTACATGTGATTAATGTGGACTTAGGGGAAGAGAAATGTTTCTCTTCCTGAGTATAATAATTATCAGTACATTCCTGAGTAACATATAAATGAAAACAACAGGACAGTGGCGAAGTCAAAATAATAAGCAAAATGTAATTCCCTCTGTGGGAAACATACGGCACCGGCAAGTATGAACAAAATGAAAGAACATAAGAAACCAACGCAGCCATTTGGCTCATTCATTTCGTCGCTAATTATCCAATCGGTTTTCCATAGAAATTAATTGCACGCTTTTTGTTACTCTAAAATTAAAATGAATGAAGCAGTATCAGAATAAACCAAACACCCGAACTCACTATTGAAAAAGTAGCAAACTAAACCAAATGAAGTGCATTGAGAAAGAAAAACTAATGTTAAGGGTTCATCATAAATAAATAATGAATTATGTAAACCGATTATATCTTAATTAAACTTTCAATTACTCAAGTAGTCTAGATTAAATACATTTTTAAGTAAACTTTTAATGAAATTATCACATTTAATTTTTTAACACAAAGTAAAATAATATAATTTTTATAATTATTAATAAAAGGAAGTATTATTTCAAAATCAAACAAACTAATCCTAAAAATAGAAAAGTAAATTGGAATTGGAAACTAAAAAGGCTCTTATATGTCACTCCCCGTTCCTCTAAATATATATGACACATTTTAGAAGTTTTTTGTGTTATTTTTTTATAAGTCACGATTTTATAATTTCAAAGAAATATTTATAATCATTTGAAATAATGGATTAAGATATAAAATTGTAGGAGGCTAGTACTATATATCCCTCGTATTACTATTATGCATAGATATTGTCCAAAAAAATTGATCATATATTTAATTTGTTTTATTTTTTGTACAAAGTTTTAACATATTTTTGTCATTTAATACATGTATGTCTTTATTGCATATAAAATATTAACATTATATTTTTTTAAAATATGAAATTTTAAATAAATAATTTTAATATTTCTTATTTTAATTTTTTTAGAGGCTAGTATGAGAAAATTAATTTTCCCATTTATTATGTTTAATTTTTATCATCCTTATAAAGATAATGTTTTTTTTTTCAAATTTTACTTGATTTTTTTTTATTTGAGGAAATAAAAAATCACATAAGATATAAAAAAATTTTATTTACATTAATATTTTTTCTTAAAACTATGGCAGTTTTCATTTGCATATTAAACTTTGGAGAAACTTCAACCTATAGAAAACTGTATAGATTTCCAGTAACACCAATAGATGGGATTTCCATCTTATAAGGAAAATTTCTAAAATTTTAGATGGGAGGAATTAAATTGATTTCTATTGAAAACTCACCTTTTCGGTGTTTTAACCATTTACGAGGGAAAACACAATTCTAATTCAGAGTAAGTGGGAATTTGGATCATTAACTTGTCAATAATTATTTACTAGAAAATAAAGTAATTAAATTGAATAAAAAGATAAAATAAATTTAATTTCATTTATATAGATATCAATCAATTTTTAAAGTATGGTTGCCGTCAAAAATAAAAACAAAATTAAAGTATATGGTAGACATTGGAGAAGCAAGTTTATTAACCTTCAGAAAAGGATTGGACGTCCCGCAATACTTTCATGGTTGATATATGGTGCTTTGCCATATCCATAGCCAGTCCACTTTCAACACATGAAATGCACTCGCTGTTACGTACGTACCGAAGTGAAGTGACCCAGGAGCAATCATGCTGAACAAAGAAAGGAATCGGAAAGAGCTAGCTCTGATTCACGCTTGGAAGTTTTAAAGTTTCTGTGTGCATTTTACATTTTTGCTTGGTGGAAAGACTTCATAGAATTTCTCTGGTTAATTTAATGAGAAAGGGGGAAAAAATCCTAGGAAGTCTCAATTCACATAACAGATTCTATTAACATAGACCCCGTCTCTATATTAATTTTAGACTTCACGTTAAAAAAGTGAGACATTCGCTCTTTCTACTCTCGTAATTAAAATATTAAATGTCACTTTTTGTGTTTTTTTATTCTTTAGAGTGTGTCTTTCGTACACATCCCTAATTACAAAATTGATATTATAAAATATAAACATTTATGATTTTAATCTTTAACCATTTTTATATAGAATTTTTAAATTCAAATTCAAATTTTCATCATTATTTTTAATGTTATAAAACTCGGACTAGTGATATATCGACTCGGTCAAGACATTGAGTTAATGGGTCATTGATCCAACCAGTGAATCATTGGTTGAACCGGTATATATATATATATATTAAAATTTATAAATCTTATATTAAAAATCTAAAATTTGTGAAAATATAATAATCACACAATAATATAAACCAAAATTTTTAATAGCAGAATAATAATTCAGAATTTCAATAGATAAAAGCATTGATTCATTTTTTTAGTAAATATTTATATTTTAAAATTTTATATATGTTAAATAATAAATTAGTATATTAATAACATAATATAATTAATTAATATGAAAACATATTTATATTTATATTTAATAATATATATCATAAACACAAAATATATTTTATATTATATAAGTTTCTTATAAATATATGTCTATTATATCAAATCAATAAAATAAATACAGTAATAAAGGAAAAGATAAAACTGATAAACCAAATTGAATTGGACAAAAATCCAAAAAGTATATATATTAAAACTCTCATATATAATACTTGTAAGAAATCATGCGTGCCTTTCATTGATATGGTGGTATCAATATATACATCAATACAAGGGGAATCTTAGCCTATGATTGTGGATCCTTACGATTGTAATTGATCTCTAATAATTATTTACAAGATACAAGAGGAGTCTTAGCCTATGATTGTATGATTGTAATTGATCTCTAATAATTATTTACAAGAGGAATATTATGTAACTATTATTTACGTTGTCTAACACACCCCCACAGTCGAAGCGGGAGGTTGCCATACATTGAGACTGTCTCTAAAATCTTCAAAGAGTATACGCGGAAGTCCTTTAGTGAAGATATCGGCAATTTGATAACGGGACAGAACATGAAGAACACGAACCTGTCCACGAGCCACTTTCTCGCGAACGAAGTGTATATCCATCTCAATGTGTTTGGTGCGCTGATGTTGAACAAGATTGCCCGAGAGATATATCGCGCTGATATTGTCACAATAAACTAGTGTGGCCTTGTGAACCGGATGATGTAGTTCGAAGAGAAGATTCCGGATCTAACAAGACTCAGAGACCACGTTGGCTACTCCTCTATATTCTGCTTCAGCACTGGATCGAGACAAGGTAGGTTGACGCTTAGAGGACCATGAGATCAGGTTGTCCCCAAAAAATACACAATATCCAGAGGTGGAGCATCTAGTATCTGGGCATCTACCCCAGTCAGTGTCAGTGTAGGAGAGAAGACCGGAGATTGAAGATTTGTGAAGATGTAAACCATGATCAAGGGTGCCTTGAATGTAGCGCACAATTCTTTTAAGAGCATGCATATGTTCATCTTTTGGCGCATGCATATGTAGACAAACCTGTTGCACAACATAACATATATCCGGTCTTGTGAAGGTGAGATATTGCAAAGCTCCTGCTAAACGTCGATAATGTGTGGGATCTGAGTAGGGAGTTCCCGAAGATGCACTTAGTTTAGCCTTAGTGTCGACCGGCTTTGGGGATGGCTTACAAGAGCTCATGCCTGCTCGCTCAATAATTTCTTCTGCATATTTACGTTGAGAAAGAAACAACCCACCTGCATAAAGTAGAGGACCCAGGTCTTTCATAGCAAATTCAGAAGCAAGAAGTGATATAATGGAATTATGAAGAGCAGTAGAGGATGTTGTGAGAATGATGTCATCAACATAAAGTAGAATGTATGCCGTGTAAGCCCCTTTATGATAAATGAATAATGAATGATTAGATTTGCTATGTGAAAAACCAATAGTGGAGACAAGATCAGCAAACCGTTGGTACCAAGCACGAGGGGCTTGTTTGAGTCCATAGAGAGATTTCTCCAATAAGCACACGTGATCGGGATGAATGGGATCTCTGAAACCCATCGGTTGATGCATGTATACAACTTCATGGAGCTTGCCATGCAGGAAGGCGTTTTTAACATCCAACTGATGAATGGACCAAGATCTTGATAGAGCAATGCTAAGAACGGTCCGTATAGTTGTCGGCTTCACTACTGGGCTAAAAGTTTCATCACAATCCACACCAACCTGTTGAGACCCGCCATCACAAACAAGACGGGCTTTGTGCCTCTCAAAAGAACCGTCAGATTTCCTTTTAAGACGGAAAACCCACATGCAACGAATAATATTAGCATCTGAAGGTCGGGGAACCAACTCCCACGTGTTTTTTTAATAAGAGCATCAAATTCGTCTAGCATGACCATTTTCCAATTCGGGTCAGACAAAGCAACTTTTGGGTTACGGGGAAGGGGTGATGGTGCAATGGAGGTCGTCAAGTTGAATTGATGTTTTGGCTTATGAATCCCATGCATGCTGCGAGTTTCGATGGTCCGGGGTGGGGCTTGATTTAGTTGGTTCGGACGTGGGCTAGGTGGCATTTGGGTCGTTGGAGGTGAGAGGGCTGGTGGTGGTGTATTAGGCTGTGGGGATGTGTGCGAGTTTGGTTCGTGGTTGAGTGGGATTTGTGGTGTGTTATTTGGCTCAATTTGTGGTTGATGGGTTGAGGTAGGTGGAGTATGTAAGTGGTGGTGCCAAAAAGGATGTAATCTGTCATTGAAAAAATCATAGGTGTGAGATGTGGGTGAATGCAGCTTGGCAAATGGGAATTAGGACTCATAAAAAATGACATGTCTACAGATGATTATTTTTCCATTTGACAAATCATAACATTTATATCCCCGATGATTGTTTGGGTATCCCAAAAAGACACAGGGGGTGGAACGAGATTGTAATTTGTTTATTATGGTGGAGGGAAAAAGAGGATAACACAAACAACCGAAAATCCGTTGATGTGTGTAAGATGGATCTCTATGATAAAGTATTTGAGTCGGGGAATAATTTGAGAGTAGCTTGCTTGGGAGGATGTTTAAGAGGTAGGTTGCCATGTGAAGAGCATGATGCCAAAATGACGGTGGCATAAAGGAATGAGCAAGGAGAGTGCGGATGAGGTTGTTGATGGCTTTTATTTTACGTTCGGCTTTGCCATTTTGTGGAGAGGTATTTGGGCAAGAAAAACGGAATGTCATTCCATGACTGTGACAAAATTGTTTAAAGACCTCGTTATCAAACTCCTTCCCATTGTCACATTGAAAATATTTAATATTCATTTCAAATTGAGTGTGAAGGAAAGCACTAAAGGACAAGAAAGTGGAATAAGCTTGTGATTTTCTTCCAAGGGGAAATGTCCATAAGAAATTAATGTAATCATCCAAGAAAAGAATGTAATACTTATGACCTGCAGAACTTAATATTGGTGATGTCCACAAATCACTATGTATTATATCAAAAGGTTTTGTAGTGGAAGAATTTGAAACAGAAAATGGCAACTTAACATGTTTCCCAAAAACACAAGATTGACAAACAGAATAGCAAGTAGAGTGTTTGCAGTCAATGAATTTATTTTTCCTAAGGGAGCGTAAAACAGGTGCTCCCGGGTGTCCCAAACGGTTATGCCATAAAACAGAAGAAAGGGCGGCAAAAGTTGATGGAGTGGTGGGTGATGGAGTGTTGGTGATAGGATATAGATCCCCAGTGCTATTACACCGCATTAGTGGCATCCCCGTCAGAAAATCCTTCACAGAAAACCCAAAAGGATCAAATTCACTTGACAGTTGTCAAACGACGTACAGAGATCAAGTTTTTAATGAGTTTAGGGGCATGCAAAACATTGTTTAAAGTTAAGGGTGGGTGAGGAGGTGATAAAGTTGTTTGTCCATACCCACGAATTGGAATTTCATGTCCATTGCCAATAATAATATTTTTGTTATTGCTCAAATTAAAATAAGACGAGAGGGTACCTCGAGAAGCTGACATGTGTGATGTTGTGTCGGTGTCCATGTACCAGTTCTCATCAGGAACATTGAGAGATAAAGTTTGCATAGTCGCATCAATGTCGGTGGGTGCATGTTGTGAAAGAGACTCATGAGCATTGAATGCTTGTTGTGGACGATTGCCAAGGATTCCGGGCTGACGTGTGGAAGGAGGCGGAGTCCATGATGATTTGGGTTAAGGGCAGGGAGGAGCGGCCCATGGTTGTTGTCCCCAAGGTCCCCACGGTGGGTATGGCATCCACTGGGACGGTTGATGCTTCCACGGTCGCGGCTGTGATGGTCCACCATGTTGCTGTCCATTGTTGTGGTTGTTGTTGTTGCGACCTTTGGCTCGTCCGCCGCCATTGCGTCCTCGTCCACGGTTTTGGCCGCGTTTCGGGCCATGGTTGCCGCGAGTAGACGAAGGATGAGGGCCGGAGTTGTGACCGCGACCAACACTAGATGCATCATCAGTGGAATGGTTGGTTGTGAGGAGAGCGGTGTCAGCGTTGTTGGCGACGGAGGCAGCCTGCTTTGCTTTGCGAGTTTCTTAAGGATTAACCTCGATCATGCCTCGTAAAAAGGCGGCAGAGGATCAGTCTGCTGAATGAAAGTAGCAACACCATCGTAGTTCTCATTTAATCCCGCAATTAATTGAAGAACTAACCTTTGATTGGAGACCGGTGCACCAACGTTAGATAATTGATCAGCAAGCATTTTGAGTTCTTGGCAGTATGCGGAGATGTTGGGATAGTCGTCCATATGAACGTGAGTGAATTGATTTTCCAGGTAGACAGCGCATGAGTTTTTGTTGTCCTGGAAGATATTTTGCAGTCACTCCCATGCTTGTTGCGTAGTCGAATCTGGTTGCAAGATGGTGTGCAAAAGATCGTTGGAGATGGTGCTGTAAATCCATTGAAGGACAATAGCGTCCAAGCGAGACCAAAGTGCGGGATCTACTTTGGCAACTTGTTCCGTTGCCGTGTTAGTTGATTTTGATGCAGGTGGGATAATGTGGTTGATGACTTGGTATGCTCGGCAATGGATTTTGAACAACTCTGCCCATGAAGAAAAATGACTCCTTTCCATCTCTAAAGTGATAGGGATGAAATTCTTGACGTTGTTGACAACAAGTGCGGGGTGGAATTTAGTTTGGTCAACCATTGATGTGAGGGAGAGAAGAAGATGGAATGAAAATAGGAGAAATGGATGAGGAGGGAGGCGCTGTCTTAGGATCAGATACTGACTACTGATACCATGTAAGAAATCATGCGTGCCTTTCATTGATATGGTGGTATCAATATATACATCAGTACAGGGGGAGTCTTAGCCTATGATTGTGGATCCCTATGATTGTAATTGATCTCTAATAATTATTTACAAGATACAAGAGGAGTCTTAGCCTATGATTGTATGATTGTAATTGATCTCTAATAATTATTTACAAGAGGAATATTATGTAACTATTATTTACGTTGTCTAACAATACTAAAGAGACTTGCAGCGCAGTGGTTAAGTGAGCCTCTCAAATCGCAATTGTTACAGGTTTGATTCTCAGCTGAAGCATTTTTGGACGGAATATTCAAGAGTGCTTCCAATTGACCCAACGTGCGAACCGCGATTTAACCGAGTCAATGCGCCGATTGACCGAGTTAATGACGTCACAAGCGGTTCAATTACTTATCTGATCCTTTGACCAAACCGGTCAATGGTTCGGTTTTCGGTTCAACCGGTTGGATTGACCGATCCAATTTGGTTTTCATAACATTGATTATTTTTTACTACTAGAGTGAAACTCATACTCCTAATTCTCATCATTATTTTTAACTGTTGCAGTGAAACTCATTCATCATAGTACTCCTAATTCTCATCCTTACCATTTCGTTATTCGGAAGATCATAGCTCTAATGGATCGAGATTGGAAAGTGCATATTTCCCATGTTTGGTGGGAGGCAAACAATGTTGCCGATCGCTCGCCTTGCCAACCTTGGTTGCTCCTGCCAGATTGGATTACATTTGTATAATGATACACTTGCTAGAGTGCGGGTTAATCTTAACTATGATTTTGTTGGGAGCTCTGTTCCTAGACTAGTTCTTATGTAGTTTCTGGCCTTCATATCTCCATTTAATCAGAAAGAAAAATCTCATCATTATCATTTAATAATATATTTTCCTCAATTAATAATTTTAACAATAAATGATCATATCTAAAATTTTAAATAATATAATAATTGTTAGCTTTTTAAAATTTCAACAATATAAAAGAATATGAAAATTTTTAAATTATATAAAATATTACTCGTTAAATAATATAATTCTTTTTTGTGAATTAATAATTCAAATTTAAAAATATCTTTTAATATAGCAATATATTAAACCGCAAATATAAATTAATTATATTATAATATTTACATATTAATTTTTTTCTACAAAACCACATGTATTTTACATAGGAGTATTTAACACATTATAACCCTATTTGACACAATTGCATACCCAAGGCTCGAACCCAAGACCACTAGTTAAATTAAAGAGTAAATTACTCCAACCTCCCCTCTATTTTAAAAACCTACACAGAACCCCAATTAGCCTAAATCTATTAGGAATATTCCCTTAGATACTTTTTTCTCTCTTTTGTTATTTTTTTTTCTTTCAAAAACCCAAATTTACCCTTTCTAATTAAATATGCATAGTTGCAATTTACAAATCCTTTTCCTTCCCATAATTAACAAAGCTTAAACACTTCTCCTTTGTAAGACTTTTTTTTTTTTGTGCGTGCAATTCTTTGTAAGGCATTTGAATAGTCATTTGAAAGGCATAAATTCATATATTTAACAAGAAATGTCAAAACTTGAGACTATGTAAGCTCCTTAAAACTGTACAACTATTCTTTTTCTTAATTTATGCAACCAAAATTTTAATACGAAAATTTAAAATAATTTTCTTTATTTTACAAATATGGAACTAAGATTTTTTATTTTAAAATAATTCATTTTAAAAATTGTATCAATATTTAATAATTTTTAAATTTTATAGTGATATAGATTTAATTGTATAAGGAGGTTTGTGTAAACTTTAAAAAATAGAGGGATTTTTATGTAATGAGAAAAATCCATAATTAGTTGGGCATTTTTGTGAATGTAATATATAAAATAATGGTTGATCATTGACTAATGATTCCAAAAAGTGTACTATAAATAAATGGATTTAAGTTTAATGTACTTATAAAATAAGAGGAGTTTTGTGTAGGTTTTGAAAATAGAGATTTTGTGTTGGAAGTATAAAATAGAGGGGAGATTTGATTCAATAACAAAATTATTTAAAATACTAATGCGATATCCCAAGTATAGACCCATTTGAGAATTTATTTAGAATTTGATTTTTAGAATTCTCTCGGTCAAATGATGATTAACTAGAACCGGTGATTATTAATGAGGTTGGTTCAAGTGGTACATGCTTGATTTCTTTAAGTAAAGTCTCGGATTTGAGTCTTGTGGATGGAAAAAATTCCCCGGGAGAGTTAGCTTCATCATGATGTGGATATTCCCGGCTCGAACAAGATTGCCTCCCGTAAAAGATACATATAATTAAACTAAAAAAAGGGGTAAAAAGAACCGGGTGATTCCACATGTAGGAGGCTAGGACGGTGGTACAAGTACAACTCAGGTCTTAGGGTAATGTACGTAGTAAGAGGACGGGTGCAAATATGTCAGAATGGGGGTGTTTATTCACGATCTAGTTTAACTTAATTAAGGTATAGACTTTTTAAAAAGGTTTTTTAATTAAATATGTTAGATTTAGGTTTTTTAAAAAGTTTATTAGTTTTAATGGACTAACTTATTTATTAATAATATTATTTTTTAATAAAAAACATAAATATATCATACATAATAAGCAGTATAATAATATATAACTTTTTAATTTCTCTAGTTGACCTATTTAGAAATAGGCTTGTTGACTTATTTAAAGGCATATGTCATTGACATATTTATATTTTAAAAAGTAAGTCTATTATTTCGTAAACATATTAGCCTATTTGGAGATAGACATATTGATATATTTAAATGTCATAATATGAAATAAGTTTTGTCAAACTAGACTTTGAAACAGACCAGGTCAAACCTGAAAAAATGGCCTACGACAAGTAACAAATCAGACTTTGGCCACGGAAATATAATGCAAGCCATACTTGGGCCTTGCAAATTTTAACTTGGCTCGGTCTACTTCCACCCATAAACAAGGGGGATAATTAAGCAGTTTTTTTTTTTTTTTAAGTATGGTGAGACCCAAATAATATTGTTACATTAGTAATTTATAATCTATTTTTACATGATTTAAATATGCATGTTTAATATTTACTCTTTCTTTCTTTATTTTAAAAAAAGTAGTGCAAAGAAAATAAATAGGGGTGTAAGCGGGTCCGACCCAATCCTCGAACCCGATGGATTCGACCAAACCCGAATGATATTTAACGATTCAGTTTGGGTATTCGGTTCGGACATTTTCTTTTGAACCCGATTTGGTTTGGGTCTCGGGTTTGTCTATGTTGAACCCGATAGACCCAACCCGAACCAAAAACCTTAATCTTATTTCATTTTCATGCCCGGAGAGAACAAAAATAAGCACAATGACAACACAAGCTGTGGTGGTTCCCCAAACCTTATTTCATTTGTTGCTCTCATTTTATTTTTTCATATTTCTTTTCTTTTCTTTTTCATTTTATATTTTAATTTCATCGTCCACATTTTTTTAAAATAAAAAAATGCTCATTACCGATGACCCAACTAAAGCCAACCCGAACATATGCGGGTTGGTTCGGGTCGGGTTACTAAAAAAAAACAACGAACCAACCGGCCCGTAAATATTCTATCGGTTCAGACTTAATATCACTCTAAACCCGAACCAACGTAACCCGATTACACCCCTAAGTAAATATAAAAAATAATGTACAAAAATTATTTCCTTGCATTTTCATTGGAAGTGTGATTACACCCCTTCGTCATTGGAAGTGTGATGTCGTTTTAGTGATTGGTCTTTCATCTAGATTTGGGTATCTAGCTAGGTCGTCACCGATTGTGGCCGGCGGCTGATCGTTGGTGATCTTATTTTGACTTTTGTAATATATATGGGACAGAATTAACTAAGTACCAACGAATGTTGGTTCAAGTGGTACATGTTTGATTCCCTTTAAGTAAGGTCTCGGGTTCGAGTCTTGTGAATGAAAAAAATCCCCGCTGAGAGAGCTAACCCCACCATGATATGGATGTTCCCAGCTCAAACATGATTGCCTCCAATGAAAAATACATGTGGTTAAAAAAAAATAAAAATTAACTAAGTATGTATAATTATTATCCAGATATAATTATATTCATAATATATATATGGCGCCTGTAAAGTACTATTTGAATATTATCCAAATATAATTATATTCATACAATTTTGTATTAATTTAGTTAACTAAATATGTCACTGACTAATTATTTTTTAATTACAAATATCCTAGAAGTATTTTATGTAATTTTTTTTGTTTATAAATTGATATTATCCGGGCTATAAAATAAAATAGATATTCTCGATGGGAGATAATTCTCCTCGATCTCGAAATATCCACGTCATGGTGGAACTAGCTCTCCCAGCGGAAATTTTTTCTATCCACAAAACTATAATCCAAAATTTTGCTTAAGAGAAACCGTACCACTTTAACCAACCTCATTGGTAATTTTTTAGGGCTGTGTCTAGGGGGTTGACATACCGGTATGACACCTATTAAACGACCCTGATTGATTGATTATTTTATTTTAAATAATTGAGTGACCTATTATTATTACTAAAATGAGGTGTCACAAGAGCACCCATTTTTTAGACAGCTGTTATGATTTATTTATTTATATACAATTTTGGTTCATAAAATATTCGAGTTGGAACTAGGGAGTACTCAACGAATCTAACTAACTGAAGTTATAATTAGATATCCCGTCTATATACTCTTGTGCTGCATCAGGTATTTAAACACCCGTCACTTCTCAAATCCACGATTTACTTTATTTTATAATTTAAGAAAGTTGGTAATTTAATTTATTCAATAATAAAATTTTTCATCTCTCCTTAACAGTGTCTTTAGCAAAAAGCAAACCCGAGAGCTCGACTCCAACCCTTTAAACACACATATACTCACATTATTTTATAGCATTTTAATTAGCTAATTAATTATGAACCTATTGGATACAAATTCTAAATTTAAAGTTCGAAGTAAGAAAGGAGAATGGAAAATGATTTCATTAATGTTCGAATGAGTTACAAAAGAAATAAAATTGTAATAAGTAACAACTTCCTTCTTCAAGCCTGACATCCTTTTTTGAATCTGATGTTCTCTAGGTGTCTCCATCCTTCGAGCATGGTTCAGTTTTTGAAGATTGACCTTTGGCGTATTTTGGTCCTTGAATGCTGATAGGTCGAAGTTGCTTTGGACTCCCAAAACAGTATTGTTGCCTTGCCTTCCTCTTCTTCATCCTCGAAAGCTTAACAAGATCAAGTAGGAACAATGAGTTCAACTGTTGCCTTAGACTTGAGACTAGCATCATTGGGGTGGAAATAATACAAGGCCACATATAGGATAGTGACCCTTCAATTTGGCTGAACTATTCGACCCGAGTCCAATACTAATCAAGGTTGAAGTGGCTGCTAGCGTTGGACACCATGTCGACCTGACTACTAAAAGGAGGTGAAGAATCAGGTCGAACAGGGCAGTCAATACCAGAGGCCCCTCCATAAGGGAAAGAGGATGAAAAGAAGATCCCAAGTACAGACGGAGGTTCATCCTTTTATAGGGCCAAGGATCATCAATGTTTTAAGAGCGCCACCAAGGTGAACCAATGCAGAGAAGGTCACCGTTACTACATTTAAGAGGGCCGATGGTCAATAGCATTTATTATGGACGACAATTTTGACCTGGGGTTTCGAATATGAAGGAAAGGATCGAAATCCATTCCGAAAGGGAGAATCGAAAGGACCAGAGGCAAGCTCAAGGAGGAGTAACGTTCAGAGGGGGAACTATATTCATGGCTCGAAGCAAGCTAGTAACCGTCACCAGCTTGAGGGAGTTAATTCGTATTCCAAGTCATCAGTGGCAGTTATCAAAGGCTTGTTGGTGCAGTCTGCAGAGAACGTGGGGAACGTGAAAGTTACAACAACGTGTGCACGGCAGTTATGCTTTACAGAAAAACAGTTTCAAGGGGGAGCTATAAATAGCTCTGTGAGGGAACAGACAAGGGTTCGCAACCTGAACACTCAACAGCACCCTGAAAGCCATGACATTCGTCTCTGAGATCACAGACACTCAGTTCGCAAAGAGAAAGTAGGGAACATGCAGACCACCTTTTTACTTTGCGCATTTCTTTTGAATGTTCTTATGTATCTATAGTTCTATAGTTCTAGATTTCTTCTCACATTCTGTATTTATACTTACTTTTAATGCAAGATTTGGCCCATCTTTGTGGCCTCTTTACATGATTTGTCATTCCTTTTAGCCTTTTTTTCTGCTTTGTTCTTGGAATTAACACTTAGAGAACCCATAATTTTGAGGATACGTATCTCATCCTAGATAGCTCTGAGATACATTTGTTTGGACAAAATATTAGGATAAATAGAAACATGTTTAACCAATAATTTATCAATATGTTAAAAAAATTGTAGCAAGAATTAATTTATCTATATTTCAAACAAAGAGGCCCTCACTTCTATCTTTCTCTATTCTTTCAACTAGAAAGTCATATATCATTTTTTATATTTTCCCCTCTTTCCTTTTGAGGGGTAAAATTGAAAAAATAGTATTTATTATTGCTTTAGTATATGAAAAATGACACTTATTTATAAACAAATTTAAGACTCCAAAACAATTGTTTCAGTCTTGGTTATTAGTAGTGGAAATGGGTATTTGGACTAAACTATTAACTTGGTCCCTGAAAGATTGAAGGATCTTCATTTTAGTCCCTGAAAGAATGAGATTGTCAATTTAGCCTCTTATTGTAGTTTCCGACTTTCAATTCAGTCCCTTTGTTACAATTCGTCAGTTAACCTTAACGGAGAGACTGATGTGGCACGTTAAGTGTCACGTGTAGATAATGACATGTCAATAAAATTAATCATTTTAGTCTCTCATTAATAAAATAGTCCATTTTAGTCCCTTATGATTAAATTAGTTCATTTTAGTCCCTCATTAATGTTCATGAACTCATTTTCATCCCTCATGCTACATTTGTATTTAACAACATATTCCTCCGAAATTCAAATAGATGAAATCCTAACCCCCTCAAATTGACAATAGATTTTTTAGACCAAAACGAAGAATTTAAAATGCAATTTTTGGACAAACCCTTCATTTTGGTGCCGTGAAAGATTTGGAGTCACTCATATTAGTCCCTGAAAAAAGGAAATTGCATTTTTCGTCCCTAAAAAATAAAAAAAATTATTTAATTTAGTCATTGACAAAATGAAAATTCGTTCACTCTAGTCCTTGAAAGATTTTTAAATGTCAATTTAGTACCTAAAAATACTAAATTGAATGAATTTTTCATTTTTCAAGAACGGAAATGCAATTTCCATCTTTTAGGACTAAAAGATTTAGGGCCGGTTACATTAGTCCTAAAAGATGGAAATTGCACTTGTGTTCTTTAAAGATGAAAAATTCATTCAATTTAGTCATTTTTAGGGACTAAATTAACATTTAAAAATCTTTCAAGAACTAGAGTGAACGAATTTTCATTTTGTCAATGACTAAATTAAATAATTTTTTTTTATTTTTTAGGGACGAAAAATGCAATTTCCTTTTTTCAGGGACTAATATGAGTGACTCCAAATCTTTCACGGCACCAAAATGAAGGGTTTGTCCAAAAATTGCATTTTAAATTCTTCGTTTTGGTCTAAAAAATCTATTGTCAATTTGAGGGGGTTAGGATTTCTTCTGTTTGAATTTGGGAGGAATATGTTGTTAAAGACAAATGTAGCAAGAGGGATGAAAATGAAATCATTAATATTAATGGGAACTAAAATGAACTAATTTAATCATGAGAGACTAAAATGAATAATTTTATTGACACGTCATTATGTACACATGGCACTTAACGTGCCACGTCAGCGTATCCGTTAAGGTTAACTAACGAATTGTAACAGAGGGACAAAAATGAAAGACAGAAAGTATATTCAGGGACTAAATTGACAGTTTCCTTCTTTTAGGGACTAAAATGAAGGTCCACCAATCTTTCAGGGACCAAATTGACAGTTTAGTCGGGTATTTGCTTGAGTCTGAAAGTTGTTAGGAGATGCCAAAAAAGGTCTATTGTTCTCACCTTAATTAACCCTTGGTTATTTACAAATCCCTATTCAACAAGTTTATTACATTATCTAAAGCGCAATTGTAGTTTTTCTATCTTTTGCTCTATTTCGATCGGACTAAATCTTTCTTTCTAGTCTCTCTCAATAAAGTGCTTCTTTGGTCTCACTTAATTATGTTATGATTATCAGTACAAGAAATTTGGGAATTAGCGATCACCACAAGGGGAAAATCGTTGCTACACTGCAATTAGCGACGACCATAGGAACGTCGTTAAAATGCCTGACCTTAATATCGTAGCGATGAGCAAAAACAATCGTCGCTACGTAGCGTCTACTTGCCCGTCACTAAAGTCGTCGTTATGCTGAAGGCTGTCGCAAAGTGATAAGATCAAAGGTCGTCTCTAAGCCGTCACATATTAGCGACGGCCTAGGCCGTTACTATCATTTATATTATTTTTTAAAAAAAAATTATAACTAGTGACGGCCATGGTCGTCGACGCTAATGATTATATTAATTTTTTTATATTTAATTTTATTTTAATTTACGGATTTACGGTTGAATTATTATAGAAATTCAATTTTTTATTTATTTTATAAATTTATATCATATTTGTTAACGATCTAAAATATAGAGAAAAACAATAAATACTATATGAAAACACTCATATCGAATATATATATATATATATATAAAGTGTATAAAAACATGATACAATAAAAAAAATGGCTGACGACGACGATGCTGCTATAGTCGTGGGCCACGATCCTCATCCTCATCCATGGGCTAGTCATCCAGGTCGTCATCATAATGCGGGTGTGACTGAGCTTGACTGTAGCTGGGAGAACCATCTACACTGCGGGCATCCAACACTAACTGCAACTGTTGTCGGAGTCGTGCGAAGTCCTCCTCCAACCGTGCGTACTGGGCCTGAAAGTGATCAACCCCTCTTCAGCTCGGCTAACCTGCAGCTTTGCTTCAATGACTTCCTGGCGTAGCGCCTCGTAAGATGAATGTCGTGACTCGTTGCTCCCGCTGGTGTAGGCCCGAGACTCCTGAGTGAGGCTGGTCATCACACCTGGATGAATGTTGGTTGACAAGTCTCCGGTGTCATAACAGCGGCCTCGAGTCTTGCCACCAGCGACATCCTTCCAGATCTGTATCATGGTGGACCCATCAATGATGGAGTTGTCCCTCATCTGTGACTCAACCTCCCTCAAACGGTCCTGGTAATTTGTCTGTTGAGTATAGATAAACATATAATTAGTTAGTTATTCCATTGCAAATATATCTATTTATATAAAAAACTGGGACATTGACTTACATATGTGGACCGCGCTAGATCGTCTACCCAGCCACCACCCTTTTTAGGTGGTGGCCACAAAAAACTCATTAGGATCTACATCCCGCCCAAGCTGTCGTCGCTACGTAGAAAAATTACGCTAATTAATTATTTTAATTACAAGTACAAAAATAATATAAAAGATTAGGTTTTTACATACCATATCCAGCTCGACCTCAATGTGGGCCTTGCGGCCTGTGGTGTGGACCGCTCGCCTCAACGAGAAGCTCGATAGCTCTTGTTACGAGCGGACTTCCCCTTGAACTCATCAGCGGCCCAGTAGGCCAAAAGACCCTCCCAAGCCTCCTCTCCATACCAAGTGGGCGTAGTCTCACTCGTTCGAGCCTTGTTCAGCATATCTCGAAGGCATCGAACAATCCTCTACTCGTACACCTTCTTAATCCGGGCCTCGTCGTCAGGGGCCCAAGTAACTCTGCTCTGTAAAAGAAAAAAAACTTGTAGGGTAAGTAATTTGAAAATTTCATAACAATTTAAAAAATAATGTAAAATGAAAACATTTTACCGTAAATGACTCCCACCACTTGTCCCTCACATCCTTCGGGGTGACCTCCCACAAATAGTGAGGACCCCGAAATTGTGAGTGGATTGCATGACCAATGACCGCGATAGGGGGTTGTTAGGCACCCAACTGCAAAATAAATAAATTAAATGTTAACACTGCAACTTAAAAAAATTGTAGAAACCGACCCTTTACCATAAGGCCGGATGATATCTCTACCGTGAGGGTCCCGCTCATGATCAACACTAGAGCTGGCACCCCGATGCGGAGGCTGGTTTACATCAGGCTCGTTGTCAGCCTCCGTACCATCACCCTCCTCATCAGAAATATGTGGCAGGTCATCCTCTGGTAGCTGATGACCTACCTCGGAGGGAACCTCCTGATATCCCTGAGTAGGGATGGACCTCATCTGCTCCATGAAGGCTCTAGCTGATGTAGCGGGTTGGGCAACCTTTGCAAGGGTGAGCACCACGTCCGTTGCAGGGGCGGACGACGAAGGCTGCTCTGGCAGCTGCTCAGGGAGGGAGAGAGAGGTTGGTTCTACGATCTCGACGTAAGCAAGTTGGCTGTGCAGCAAGCTCGCCCGGAGGGATAGACCTCCCTCTAATAGGTAGGACCTTCTGTCCACCTCTACCACACATACGTGACATATTTATCTCATTTTAAGAATGTTATATAGCTAATTAAATTATATAACTAATTATATAGATTATAAATGATTATTATAAACACCAATAATAATTAAATTAAATATTATACAAGTCTATATATAACTAATTAAATTATATAACTAATTAACATATGTAACTAATTAAATTATATAATTAATTATATAAATTATAAATGAGTATTATAAACACCAATAATAATTAAATATTATACAAGTCTATATATAACTAATTAAATTATATAACTAATTAACATATATTACACTAATTAAATTATATAAATAATTATATAAATTAACCCTAAATGATTATTATAAAAAGCAATTAAAAAATAAGATAAACTAACCTAGATGGTGCTTGGCTGGTAGGGGCGGCGGTGACCGGAGCTGGACGACGGCGACCAGAGGGAGGACGACGACGACCGGAGGTAGGAGGCGGTTTGGGGTTGTTTAAAGGTTTGAATCGGTGGAAAAGACAGAAAAAGTTTGGGACAATAAGGAAGGGAATGGGAGAGATGTAGAAACAGAGGGGGTTAGAGGGAGAGAGGGAGGAGGAAAGAGGAAGAAGGAAGGGTTTTGTAGCGCGTAAATTTTAAACGTAGCGACAGCCTGACTGTTGCTAATGTCGTCGCTACATAAAAAACTTTCTCTGACGCGCCAAATTTAAATTTTAATTAAAACGTAGTGACGGTCAGGCTGTCGCTACGTTTATTTTTTAAATTTTCAGAAAAAAATAGTTGTTTTAGCGTAGCGATGATCAGGTCGTCGCTACAGTGCGAAACATAGCGACTGCTGGGCCGTCACAACATATTAATTGCACAGCTGCGCGTTGAGCTACACACTTAATGTTGTAGCGACGACGTATAAAATACCCTTTTGTTCATTTCTCTTATCCTACTGGGAACTCCAAACCTTTGCTGACATGACGTGTATAGGCCTTGTACCATTGCACTTTATGTCAGCTCCCTGCAGATACCTGTGATATACTAGCTATACCTTTTTTCAGCTTGTCCCCTTTTCATGCCTTTTTTTGTCAAAAATTATAATTCATTAAGCCCGAGACAACTATGCGACATCTACAACCGCAAATAAACAGAGCGACATTACAATTCTAAACGAATAAACTTTACAAAACAAAGCATGCTCACTCCTAAATCAGTTCAACCAAAACACTAATACAACTAAAAAACACATAACTCTTAAGTTGGGCATCCATGGCATTGGAGTTGCTTGTTGGACGAATCTTTTCCTTCGCTCATTTCTTTTGTTATTTTGTTTCTGTGTTCAATTCAGATGGATCTACCATAGCTAACAGAAAAAACCGGTTGTTGTCTCTAACACAACTACAGAGAGGAAGTGGGAAAGGAAAAAACAAAATAAAGAGACATGGTAGAAGAGAAAGTGTAAAAGAAGGAGAGGGAGGAAAAGATGAGAAAAGTTGCAGCTTGAAAGTGGAAGGGGGAGGGAAGATAAGTGGTGATGGAGATGGAAGAAGGAGGGAAAAAAATACTCTTAATATAGAAGAGAGAAAACTCATTTAAAATGAGAGACAACCCATCTAAAATGGAATAAAAAGCCCCATGAGGAGGCTGAACCCCCCATCCCTATGAGGGAGAAGGGGGAGAAGGCGCAACTTAGGGGTGTAAACGAGTTGGTTCGGGTCGGGTTGGGGGAAGAATAGTTTCCGAACCAATGAAAACAGGTTGGTTTGGGTTGGTTCGGTTTTACGTTTTTTCACTGTACAACCTAAACCGAACCAACCCGACCTTAGGCGGGTCGGGTCGGGTCTCGGGTTGGTATTGAAATATATTATTTTTGGCTGTCTGATCCATTCTGTGTTGTTACTGCATAGGCAGCAAATGCAAATCAACATCCTTAAACCTTAATGTATTCCTAAAATTGATAGAAGTTACACTAGTTACTGAATTTGCAATGCTTAATATCATATGTCCAAAACAACATATTAAGTAAAAATACAACTAAACATAAACAATAAGCTATAACATAACAGTAAGCTTATAACAAGCAAAATATCCCAAACATTAAGCATAAACACACAACTACACAAGCCTAACAACAAGCATCCTCCTTCATTCCTTCCTGACAACAAGCATGAATAGTCCAAGATGAAACATCATCCTTCATCTCTTCCCCTACCATTCTGAAAGAATTAAAAAAACATGAGTCAGGCATAAAATCGTTATATATACAACCAGATTAATTCAAACAAATTAGTTATACTTCAAACATTAGTAATTCAAACACCAAGATATACCACCATTGAGTTAGGTAAAAAGAACTCCAAATCAAATTAGTTATCTTGTAAGCTACAACAGTAAACCTGTCACTTTGATATCACAAATAACACATTTAATGGTTCAATCATATCCCTAGTGCCATGCCATCCACACAACAGATTCATTTCCTTGAGTAAAGCAAACCAGAGAACAATCACAGAACCAGAAAAGAGAACTCAAAGAAGGGAATAGCCGAATAGATCGAATTTGGGGGGAAAAACCCTTACCTGTGATATGATCCTCGACCTAGGGGAAAAGAAAGACGTAGTTGATGGTGGCGACAATAGGCAAAGGGAAACCAGTGAACGAAGGCGCGCAAGGGTGAGGAAGAGGTGAGGAGAGGAGAACGAAATTTGTCTCGCGAGCAGAAGGAGCAGAACGACGAACAGCGGATATGAACTCAGTCGCGTCGCGGGTGCGCAAAGAAGAAGAGGAACAAACGTTTCCTTGTTTCCTTGAGAATCTAAGAAGAGGATGTGGAAGATTAGAACCCTAAACCCAGAAAAAAAAGAGTAATGAAGGGGGGGAGAACAAATCTGAAAAAAAATACCTTACCTGAGACAAAGACCACGCCGAAGATGATGGCGTCCACGAGCGGCGACGACGCCAGATACGATGGCGTTCACAGAGAGAGGCCGAGGAGGGCGCGACGTGAGGCAAGGGTGAGAGACAGAGAGAGGTTGCTGTCCTAGGGCACAAATATTTGTCAAATGAAATGTGGTCTGGGTGGGTGCACGAAAGAAAACCCCCTTAGTAGCTACCCCATGTTCGGGTCCACAGGTAGTTCGGTTTCAATAAATGAAACCCGAGACCCGAACCATTCAGTTTGGTTTTTCTATAAAAAAAAATGACTCGTACCGACCCAACCCTTTTTTTTTTTTTGGGTTTGGTTTGGTTCGGGGTTTACCGGGTTGGCGGGTCAACCCAAACCCACTTACACCCTAGCGCAGCTACTGTGGGAACTCTGAGCGTTAGGTTTTCTTTGAGCGTTAGGTTTTCTTTGGTCGAACTACAAGCTTTTTCCTTATCATGCATGTCTTATTAACGGTCTCCAAACCTAATTGAGCCCAGCCCATTATTTTGAGCCCATAACAACGACATACATAAAAAACGGAGGGAGTAATTAATATTTGACCGTTTTTAATTGGAAAACAAACATGCTTTATATCAATATAATTTCACATTATTTAATTAGTAGCTAGGTTGATATATATAATTTTGTATTTTACAATAAAAGTTACTCCATTAAGATGAGTGTTGTTATGTGAAGACTACTTTTATTTCGTGTTTTACTCACCGATTTAATTTACTTCAGTTTTAGTTTCTCTGACTTTGATTTATTCGCTTGATTGCTTCACTGGAGTTGGAACTTGGAACGTTGAAGTCTTTACCTACCAAACTCCTTCATGTCACAGCAATTAATAGCTTGCGCTCGATGTGAAACAAACCATGTTCCGTTTTGCAATACCCTAACTCATAAGACTCTCGTTGAAATTTCAAACTGAGTGAGCGATCGATGGCCATCTCAATTCTAAATGACTACATAGAATTTCATATTCAAAAGTTTATATATAAAAGTATATATGTACAACATGTTTTCGGCATGTTAATTTGTTATATATCATTCCACGGTCATGACAAACAAATTGCGACTGACAATTTGACATTCCTCTTTCTGTTGTCAATCTTCTTCATTCCTTTTTATATTTTCTTTTTCTTCCAAATGTTGCGTTCTTATTTGCAGACTAATTGTTGATCTTCTCCTCTTATTTCTTTGGATGAATAAATAAAGTATTGCCAAAAACATATATATTCAGTTTGACAATTCAAAATATTATACGTAGCTAGAATTTGGTCCTGCTTAGCTAGTCCTGAATCGTTTGTGGCTAGAATGAATCAGGACTTTGACCTTAATTAATTAACTTCGGAGAAGTATAAACTTAATTTGTATATATGCGTATATATTGAGTAAACCCACAAATTGGTCTCTGACTTTTAAAAATAACCACATTAGTCATTGACATTCTTTACCGTCCATCAGTTTAGTCTAACGTCACATTTTCCGTTAACGGAAGGCTGAGTTGTTACGTTAAGTGACACATAAGATCCAAAAAAACCTACAAATTAGTCCCTAACTTTTTCTAAAATTAGTCAGTTTAGTCCTTGACATTTAAAAATGACTTTATTAGGGATTAAATTATGTAGAAACGTGTGACTCTCTCTGAACTCTAAAAAAACCTCTCAAAATACATCCATTTTCATTCAAAAAGTGACCAGTTATTCTCTCAAGGATCAAATATGTTCATATTAAATCTCTTTCTTTAACTTTCTGGTTGCGTTATTCTCTTTCTTATTTGATTTATGTTTTTATTTCAATTAACATATTTATTAAAGGAAATGAACCCTCTTAAGAATTAGATTTTATCATCATGTTGTTCATTAGAATCTTATTTGCATTATAAATTCATTGAACAAAATTCCAATTGGTGAACTTTCTACTATTCCGACAATAGCTATAGACAGTGTTGGACCACCGCAGCGCATGGGCTTCTACTAGCTAGTGTCAATTAGGCGCACCCGCACTATGACGAAGACCTGGATGACCAGCCCCTCGATGACGGTCATGGCCCACGTCAGCAACAACGTCGTCATCAGCCCTAAATTTTTTTATTATGACTTTACGTTTTGTACAGATATTATTTACTGTTTTATATATTATTATTTTCTATATATGGGTGTCTTTATAATTAATTTTATTTATATCTTTCTTGGTTTACAAATGTGCTATAAAATTTTATAAAAATTTAAATTTTTATAAAAAATAAAGTATAAATAAAAAATATAAAACCGTAAATTTAACTTAAAAAAAAACCCAAAAAAAAAATAGTAGCGTTGACTGGCCGTCACAGACAGGCAACACTACATACATACGTTATTAGTAATGACCTTTTGTTCAATTACATTGTGACGACCTTCAACATAGCGTCGCTTTAGCGTTAGGCATGTCGACGCTACATTGTGATGACTGTTTTTGTTCGTTACTACTGTATTAACGTCAAACAGATTAGCGTCGTCCTTGTAGCCAACTTAGGCCGACGCTCATCAACTTGTAGCAACAATTTTTTCCTCCATTGCGACGAATTTCTTGTTGTGGTAAAGGAGATTGGAAAACTTACAGGACCCACCAGTAATGATGGCAATGGTAGCTTTCTCTTTAGTCATACCAAAGACGATAAAAAGGTTATATTTAACTCTCTAACTTTCTCTTCTGTATCTCTCTCATAATTTAGCCATACCAAACAAAGCGTAAAATATTCCATGGAGTGCAAACGTTGAAATTGTACATTCCAAATCCATTGCAGTACATGAGTATAAACAAGGAACTCTATGAGTTTATTTTTCCTTCTATCAAGTGAAAGTGTTTTTTCTCCACCAAAGTTTAGCTACGAAATAGTTGTCATTAGCTATAAATTTTAATTATTTAGTAATTTAGTAGCTAAAGTTTGATGGAGAAGCCGGAGAGATAAGAGAGCATCCGAATACCCAAACTACTGCACATGTCCCTTTCGTATGCACATGTTATTTCTTCATTTCTCTTTCTTTTGTCTTTTTTTTTTGGCATTAAAAACACTCTATCTTTGTAAAATGTAAAGATGTAAAAGATAAATCTATAAATATTGAAAGTTAACATATTTAATAAATAATTGTATTCAAGATATTAAGAATAATTAATATTTTCAAAAATACTTTGCTCGTATTTTCTAACATAAAAAAATAAAATAGTTTGTAAAATATAAAACTTTACTTAAATAAAAAATAATCTAGTTGATAAAAATCTATTTTAAATACAGCAGATATAAATTAAAAAATACAAAAAAAAAATTGACTAAAATACTATCTTCATGATACTAAGTGTGATTATACCGCAATTATGCATGTAAAATATATTAAGTGTCTATTATAGGAATTAGTGATTGACACATGAGAATGATGAGCAGGATGTATAAGTCATCACTCTAGAGACACATAGTAACGATAAAATCATTATGGAACAATAAATTTTTGAAGGACGCTTTAAAAAATTATACGAATTATAAGCAAATTTTACTAGTTTTATAGGAATTAAAAATACATTTTATCATAAATATAATAAAATATGAACATAATAGAATATAAAACGAAAAATTGACATAACATTTACGTTGTGTATTAAAATTTAAAAATATGAATTGCATAAATATTATTTTGAAATATAAAAAATAAATTTAAATATTGAAAATGCCAATATTTGAAATTTTATGTTTTTGAAAATTCTAGAAATTTATGTCAAGTTTTTTATTTTATTTCTTTATTTTCTTAGAAATTTGAAATTAATAAAGCACGTATTTCTTTCATTGTAAAAATATTTTTATAAAATATAAAAATAGAAGCTAAAATTTTTTTAAAAACTTAATTTAATTCATAAAAATTGTTTTAATGACAATTAAAATAAATAAGTATTTAAGTAATACAAATAGTAATAATTTTATTTTGAATTTTAAATCATTTTAATTAATAGAAAAATATTTCAATATGGATTTGTGTCATTTAACTTTCTACAAAAATTTCTATTTTTTGAAATTAAACTAACAGGCTAGTATCTCATGTATTCCATGGGGATTTTTTAGGTAATGTAAAAAATAATCATACAAAATTTGAAAATTAATTTATACTGCAAAAATATTTTAGTGTTAACATTGATTAACTTATTAAAAATAAGGACATTATAATTTATTGGAAAAAATTAAAAAAATTAAATTTTTAGAAAATTATTTAAATGGTGAGTTGTGTCATATATTAGTTTACTTTTTTACATTTATTTCTATTTTTTGTTTTTAAAATTTGAAATTGAACTAAAAAGTATGATGTATATTGCATGGTTGTTTTTGTTAATAAAAATAATATAAAAAATTTAAAAAAATAATTTAATTGATAAAAACATTAGTTGTAATAAAAATAAATCAAGATATTAAAAATATAGAAATTTCATTTTTTTAATTGTAAAGTTGAGAATGATTGGTATCAATATTAAGGGATATCCTTCACTTGAAATGAGTGATGTGATGATCAAATTCTAGAAGTCAGATGGTGATGGGGGCATAACAATGACAACATCATTGAATTGGACCTCAATTTTAAAACTAGTGATGGAAGTAACTAGTTCTTTCGATATTGTGTAAATTTCTAAGTGTCAAAGTATAAATTGAGAAAAAACTTTGATATTTCATATTCATTTAATTAAACTCTCTTTTACATTAATTTTTTTATTTTTCTTTCATATCATATTATATTATTATATTTTTTATTCTCTCTGTCTGTATTTCATTTTTTTTTATCTCTTTTTATCTATATTTTTTACACTCAAATTTTGAACTTTTTCTTCAACATTATGTTTTATAAAACTTATATAGTACGTTGTTTTATGAAAATATATTGGTACGTACTCCGTAAGGAAGTTATATACATTGCAAGGAATTTTAGCCTAATTTAAAACGAAGTGGCTATGACCGAACCGTGCTCAACTCATCAGGAATGCAAAGTAATTAATTAATATCATGAATATAAATATAAATAGTGGTGAGCGAAGGGATTGGAATGTCGTAGCTCCATGGCTGCCAGAGCACGATGGAGAAGAGAGTCAAGGAGATAGACGTGGAAGTTTGTTAAACTTGAACTCGTGATGCCGTATTAGAATGGTGTTTGGGAAGGAATTAATACAAGGAATCAGCAGTTCCAATCGTTAATTAAAGTACACTAGGCGTGACGGTGAATGAATACAACTTCGGCAGAAGAACTTCTAGAGAAAAAAAAAGAATAAATTAATGAGATAAGATGTGTTTATCTTCTCCGTAAATTGAATTTAGTTACTTATGGAAAAGTTAAATGAGAGAGCTTATGAAGAAGGTGGACTACAAAGACTAGTTTTTACTTATGAAGAAGTTAAATTCATTTAAACTCTTTAATTTATTCTTTTTTTTCATCTAGAAGTTCTTCTCTACAAGTTATATCCAAACTAGGCCTCAATCTATGAATTGAATTACGAGTGTCTCATGCTTTTGTTAGTGATTATTTTTTTAAAAAATTAATTTTTTTAAAAAAATAATCATTTTTAAGAAAATTTAATGTGTTTGTTACAGGTGTTGCCTACGCCCCTCCTTTTATAGGTGTTGAGGGATATCTTCCATTTATGGAATGATCTGCTGAATGGGAGGGTACTTTGCGCTGATTCCGCTATTTGGCTGCTTAATATCAGCTCTTTCCTCATTTGTCATGATTCTCTCATTTAGTCATGCCAAGAATCCTGATATGATGTGTCAGGTTGGTTCCTCCCCAAGCTCATCCTGATCGATTTGTTTGGAGAGAGTACGAGCTTAGCTGGTACGTAACATAAGTCTCCCAAGCTACGAAGTGTAATGTAGTGAAGTAACTTAATTTTCTACTGGCGTTTTTTTTCTTTGGTTTAATCCTTATTTGTTTTTATCATAATAGTTTGATTGGTTTACCTGAGGTCTTATTCGGTCTTTATGAGATCCTACCTGATCAATTCGTAACGTTGTCAATCGTTGCCATTGAATTTGAATCGTTGGATGAGTTTGATCTTAACCGTTCGTTTCCTTTAATTGACACGCCTTTTGAGATTCGCACCTCTTCCTACGCTCAAGTCAGTATGGGTCCAGGAGAATATCAGTAGTAGTAGAGGACATTCCTGAGGTACCTTTGATATGTATTTATATAATAAGTGAGTGAGAGGTTATAGAGCGGGATAAACGTAATCATGGGGTAGATGTCAATTTGTCATAAAATGCCCCAATATTATGATTTCCCAATCATAATCGTAATTGACTATCTTGACGATGGAGTGCTAATTAGGTATCTACCAAGGTTGGTCGAGTAACTGGGCGGCCAGGTACGATACATAAGCCTCCCAAGCTATGAGCTTGAAAAGCGATGAAGCTTGTTGAAATCATCCAAGGCAATAACTCGATCGGGAGTATATGGAACCTGCTTGGGCCTGTCTTTGATAAGCTAATGATCGATCTCCCTTCTAATTAGCCGAGTACCTGATTGGCCAGGTATGGTACACAAGCCTCCCAAGCCACGGATTTGGAAAGCGATGAAACTTGCTAAAGTCATATGAGGTAATAACTCGATCGAGAAGTATACAATACTCAATATGTAGTGTATGTTATCGGCCATTCCGAGATCTGTATTTTTGTTATCTTGAGACTTGTACTTGGTCGGCTTAATAGTTTTAACATGTCGTCCTCAAAGTTTGTACTAAGTTGATTCGGTAGATTTTACTTATCCCAAGACTTGTGCTCGGTCGGCTATATAAAGTCGACCTATTATTCGAGGCTTTGCTCGGTTAGCTATATGTACTTGGTCGTCTTTAGGGGTTGTAGATTGATTTGTTAACTTGAGGTCAATCAATTCAAGGTCGTCTAACTTCGTCTTTATATATGTGATGCCCTTTAAATAGAGGTCGATTTTATGTATAGCTTGGTCATGGGAACTTATAAGAGTAACTCGACCTTGAAGAAATTTAGATTTTGGTAAACTAAATCGAGGTATAACTCGGTCATGAAGAAACTTAGATTCTAGTGAAATTATCCGAGGTAGAACTCGGTCATGAGGAAACTTAGATTCAACTTTTTAAATCCGGGGTATAACTCGGTCACGAAGAAGATTAGATTCTGGTGAAATAATCCGAGACATAACTCGGTCATGAAGAAACTTAAAGATTTTAGGGGAAATCATCCGAGGTAGAACTCGGTCATGAGGAAACTTAGATTCAACTTTTTATCCAAGGTATAACTCGGTCACGAAGAAGATTAGATTCTGGTGAAATCATCTGAGGTAGAACTTGGTCATAAGAAAACTTAGATTCAACTTTTAATCCGAGGTATAACTCGTTCACGAAGAATATTAGATTCTGGTGAAATAATCTGAGGCTTAACTAGGTCACGAAGAAACATAAGATTTTGCGGGAAATCATCCGAGGTATAACTCAGTCATGAGGAAACTTAGATTCAATTTTTTAATCCGAGGTATAACTCAGTCATGAAGAGATAGATTCTGGTGAAATAATCTGAGGCTTAACTCGATCATGAAGAAACTTAAAGATTCTAGGGGAAATCATCTGAGGTATAACTCGGTCACGTATCCTTGTGTGTGCTTGGTAGTCTTTTGGTGTAAGAAGTATTGAATAAATTGCTCGTTTTCTTTGTGAACTCCAAACCGTTGCCTCAAATCGTTACCCCGAGGTCATCCTCGGTTTTTAGAATATCATAACTTAGGCAAATTCAACTTGTTACTTCCAAGTTTTTTTAAGTTCAACTTGTTTCTCGCGAGGTCATCCTTGATTTTTATAGTATAATCAACTTGTTATCACAAGTTCTGGACTTGGTTTTTAGAGTCTCAACTCACTACCCCTGAGGTCATCCTCAGTTTTTAAAGCATAATAACTTAGGAGAAAATCAACTCGTTACCCCAAGTGTTGTACTTGGTTTTTAGAGTATGAGCTCGTTACCTTGAGGCCATCCTCAGTTTTTAGAGCATAATAACTTAGGATAAAATCAACTCGTACCCTAAGTATTGGACTTGGTTTTTAGAGTATGAGCTCATTACCCCAGAGGTCATCCTCAGTTTTCAGAGCATAATAACTTAGGCGAAAATCAACTCGTTACCCCAAGTGTTGGACTTGGTTTTTAAGGTATGAGCTCGTTACCCTGAGGTCATCCTCAGTTTTTAGAGCATAATAACTTAGGTGAAAATCAACTCATTACCTCAAGGTATAACTCGATTTTTAGGGTATTGGAGAACCTTTGGAGAAGTAGGCGAAATCAACCTGTGACCCCGAGGTATAACTCGATTTTTAGGGTATTGGAGAACCTTTGGAGAACTTTATGAGTTCAAACCCGTTACCCCGAGGTATTTCTCGATTTTTAGGGTATTAGAGAACCTTTGGAGAAGTAGGCGAAATCAACCCGTTACCCTGAGGTATAACTCAATTTTTAGGGTATTGGAGAACTTTGTGAGTTCAACCCGTTACCCCGAGGTATTACTCAGTTTTTAGGGTATTGGAGAACCTTTGGAGAAGTAGGCGAAATCAACCCGTTATCCCGAGGTATAACTCGGTTTTTAGGATATTGGAGAACCTTTGGAGAAGTAGGCGAATCAACTCGTTACACCCGAGGTATAACTCACTTTTTAGGGTATTGGAGAATCTTGGCGAACTTCGTGAATTCAAACCCGTTACCCCCGAGATATTACTCGGTTTTTAGGGTATTGGAGAACCTTTGGATTGAAATAGATTTAACTTGAAGTAGGTCGGCCTGGTCCTTGGACCGAAATGTATTTAAGTTGATGAAGTCGGTCGGCTTGATACTTTGTACTGAAAATGTATGTTTAACTTGAAGTAGGTCGGCTGATCCTTTGGACTGAAAAAGCATGTTTAATCTGAAGTAGGTCGGTCTGGTCCTTTGTACTAAAAGTATGTTTTAATCCGAAGTAGGTCGGTATGGTCCTTTGTACTGAAAAGTATGTTTAAATCTGAAGTAGGTCGGTCTGGTCCTTTGTACTGAAAAGTATGTTTAAATCTGAAGTAGGTCGATCTGGTCCTTTTGATTGAAACACATTTAAGTTGATAAAGTTCGGTCGGTCTGATACTTTGTACTGAATGTATGTTTTAATCTGAAGTAGGTTCGGTCTGATCCTTTAGATTGAAAAGTATGTTAATCTGAAGTAGGTCGGTCTAGTCCTTTGTACTGAAAAGTATGTTTAATCTGAAGTGGGTCAGTATGGTCCTTTGTACTGAAAAGTATGTTTAATCTAAAGTAGGTCGGCCTGATCCTTTGGATTGAAATATATTAACGTGAAGTAGGGTCGACCTGGTCTGCAAGGAATTAAATCTATGTATTTCTTTTCTAAGATATAATTTGATGTTCAGAAACATTGGTATTGAGTAAATAGATCAATAATAGTATGAGTATAATATTTTTTTTCATGCTACTTTGCATCTTGTTTCAAATAAAAACACTTGAAAGCACGCATTCCAATATATTGGTTGTAAGAGAATAAATGGCAAAGAAAATGAAAAGAAGAATCCAGACTAATTATTGAGATAACATTTAGTCATTCATATTGATTCATGCTCCATAATATGATATTAAGGAAAACATAGGTGTATGACCATTAAAGAAATCGTAGGAGATAACATTAATTAACTATAATGATGATTGCATCACGTAGGAAAACATATATAGAAATATGAATCTGACTTTATTTGATTGAATTAATTCTATTACATATTTGACTGAAATAATTAATTTGATAGAGTATTTATTGCAAAAAATGTTGAGTAAAATAAAACAATTTCTTGAATAAAGTAGTGTTATATTATCACCAGTGGTATGAATGATTGTAGCAATTAAATACAGATTGTTGTACGTCACTAAATATAAATCAACAATGTATATTTAGATAAAGAATGAATAACAACAACATGTATATATCAATGATTATGTAGAGTAACTAAGTTAAGGAAAGACTTATCTAAGCCACCACTCGCTCGATGGAGAGGTTCACCCTTTTTCTCCCAAGCAGAAATTCCGTATTTCACTTGTGGCCAGCGGGAAAAAGTTTTACTGGCGGCCCCTCTCCTCCAACACTCTTTGGTTTTTCCTGCCTGAGTTGTTCGAGTTGGTGAACAAGCTCATGCAATGTTGGCTCTTCTCCATGTTGTTGCTCATTCTTGTTCTAACCATTTTCTATGATACTTGTGGTTCTCTAGGAATGTTTTACCAGAGCCCAACGGTGGACGCCAAATGTTCTTACAAAGCCTAATTTTACTCGTACAGTATAAGAAGACTAATGTAGAATAAACTAGTGTATGTCCTAACATGCTGCCTACGCCCTTCCTTTATAGGTGCTGAGGGATATCTTCCATTTATGGCATGATCTGCTGATTGGGAGGTACTTTGCGCTGATTCTGCTATCTGGATGCTTAATATCAGCTATTTCCTCATTTGTCCTGATTCCCTCATTTAGTCATGCCAAGAATCCTGATATGATGTGTCAGGTCGGTTCCTCCCCAAGCTTATCATGGCCAATTTGTTTGGAGAGAGTACGAACTTAGCTGGTACGTAACAAGAAATAATCAGAATTTTTTTTAAAAAAAAATAGGATAATCAGAAATTATTTTTACCCGTTTCTTGAAATATAATCAATTGAAATAGAAAAGAGACAATATTTAAAAAACACTTTTTATGATTGTATAACCAAACACATATGCTTCTCATTTTCATAAAAAAAAAAAAAACTTTAAAATAAAATCATTTTTATACAGTCTAACAATCGATTATATTGAATTTAAACAACGAATCATTAACCATATCAACTAAGCAACTTGTACCGTACTGGGCCGAGATTTATCTCGATCAGACACCTCAACACGTTTTTCAGTTCGGTCATGGAACACAAGTCATATTAGAACGAGGTGATTCAGTACTTATTAAGTTATTTCGCTCATAGCTTAGGATACTTGTGTACCATACTGGGCCGAGGTTTATCTCGACCCACTTCAAAACCTTAGCATGTTTCTAGTTTGGTCATGGAACACTCAATCTTAATCAAGTCATATCATAACGATATGACTCACTTATTAAGTTATTTCGCTCATAAGAGTTGCGAGGCTTATGTACCATACTGGCCAAGAGTATGTCTCGTCATGTACTAGACGCATTGGTCTAGTTCGCATGTGTTGAACTTACAAATAGGACCTGGACCTCAATCATAACAAATCATGTCAACCAACATAATAACATGAAGAGGTCAAATTAGGCCCAACAAGGAAAGTATTTGAATTAGACGGTGGGAATTGATGAAACTCAACGAAGATAACCCTATTAATGTAATTAAAGGCATATATAAAAGGGTCTCAAGAGGCAGATGCTAACGTACACTTCTTCACTTGGCCTTGTCGTTACCCTGCTACACTAACTAGCTACAAGGTAGAATTTAGGTTTTTGTAAAAACACAATTAATTAGAATTCCACTAAGTGTGCCTAACTAAGTAGGAATATATAGAGTTAGTGCTTATCTTTTGAACAATTCACGTTACACTTTCTCCCATTCAAATATGCGGAGATGATCCCATGTGGCTTTCCTTAAAAACTACAAGTTGGAAATTTTTAGTCTCCAAGCGTGATATACATTTTGGCTGCTGTTGACTGCTCAAAAGAGAAATTGTTATCCTTATCCTCACAAATTCTTATACCATGGAGAAGAGTGATCTACGAGATAAGAAGGCCAAGAAGGAGCAAAGCGAGAAATTTCATATAGACAAGTTTCATTCAACTGATCATAAACACCAGCTAGATGCATTGATCAAATGCAGTCCAATATTTAATTAGCATTAGCAAAAAGATATTTTCACACTTATTTTTTTAGTGTGTAAAAGTGTAACGAAGACAAATATAAAAGAAATGAAAAGAAAGAAAATGATGTATATAATAATTAATGTGATAAGAAGAGATAAAAAAATGAGGTGTGGAAGTAGGTGTAATAAAATGGATAGGCAAAATTCAAAGTTGTTAACATTATCTTTGCAAATTGTAATCACATTTTTTGTATTCACAAGAAAAATTTCTATCACATACACCTTAAAATCTTCGCGCTTTCGGTATTATAAAGTGAAACCTAACTCGCTAAATCCTTCATTCACTTCAATTTGCAATTCACACGTACGGTTCAATCTCCCCCCATTCCTGCGCATGCTTTGTTTGGTGGGGCTAACTAATCAAACAGAATCTAAGGCAAAGCTCGGTTTATGTGTTCCCTAAAAAAGAATGCAGCACATTTTCCTTATTCATTAAAAGAGCTTTTGACAATTTTTTTCCTTTTATTTAAAATTTTTATAAATTTTTTGAAGATAGTATTTATTATTTTTTTCTATCATTGTCATTTATAATTATTAAATATTTAGGGGACGTTCGGGGTGGTTGCAAGTTTTCAGTTTTTGATTTTTAAAAATATTCAATCAAATTTTACAACTCAAAACCAAAAATTGAAAACCACTTTTTGTGGTTTTCAAAATGATTGTTTTGAAAACCACAAAAACAAGTTTTAAGAGCCCATTTGGGGTGGTTTTCAGTTTCCAGTTTTGAAAATTTTAAAAACCAAAATCAGTTTTCAGTTTCGAAAATTTTAAAACTAAAAACCAGTTTTCAGTTTCAGCTTTATGGTTTCCAGTTTCAATTTTTTAGTATCGATTTTCAGTTCTATGCATTACATGAATAATTCTCTCTCCTCTCTCTCTCCTCCGTTCCTCTCTCCTCTCTCCTTTGTTTCTCTCTTGTTTCTCTCTCCACTATTTCTCTCACCTCTCTCCTCTGATTCTCTCTCATCTCTCTCTTTTCCTTTGTTTCTCTATTGTTTCTCTCCTCTCCTCTGTTTCTATCCTATTTCTCTCTACTCTATTTCTCTATTGTTTCCTCTCTTCTCTCTTGTTTCTCTTCTCTCCCTCTGTTCTCTACTGTTTATCTACAGAGGAGAGATAAAGAGAGGAGAGAGAAACAGAGGAGGAAGAGAGGAAGAGAAACGGTAGAGAAACAAAGGAAGAGGAGGGAGAGAAACAGAGGAAAGAGAAAAGAATATAACAGAAACACAAAACATAAAACCTTTTTTGTTTTGATAAATAAAGGGAATTGGTTTTGAAACTTGTGTAAAAACATTTTAACCCCATATTATCCAAACACGTTTTGTTTTCAAATTTGGATTTCGAAACCGAAAAACTGACAACCACCCCAAACGACACCTTGTTTTTGGTTTTGAATTGAAAAACTTGAAAATTTTTAAATTTTAAAGCCAAAAACTGAAAACTCGCAACCACCCTGAACAACCCCTTAATTTATTTTTTAGATTTCAATTAATATGAAAAATTAAATAGAATTTTACTTTAAATAGAAGTAAATTAAACATTTATATTTTTTAAAAAATTTAATGCATTAAAGTACTTTTTTTAATAGCAGTATGTTTTGATTAAAGAAAGAAAAATGTTAAGGAATGTTTAAGTGCACTTATTAAGAAATTAAAAGTAAAAAAAAATTATTGGAATGTGTAATATGCAATGTCACAAATGTAATAAATACTTTGATTTTTAATAAAATCTTTCTCCTTATAAATCTTTAACCAATATTCTAAGAGGGGCTCGTTAGTACTTAGGAGGATGGTTAAGGGAATCTTAATAGTAGTGAATGACGTAAATATTGTTAATTAGTAGATTGAAGATGTGATTGGAGTGGGAGGGAGGGACCATCCCTGAAACAAAGCATAAAGGTGGTAGTGCGTTAAGGGCTAGGTCTGCCTGCCACAATAATAAGCAAGGTAGCACTGCAATGTGCAGTGGTTATGATGATGCGAGGGTTTTGTGACATGGACGTGGTAAGCGATCCCCACTTTGAACGAACACCAGTAACTTATGGCAATGGGAATGGCACAGCAGGTGCGGTTTTGCAAGCTTGTCTTTGGGAATATCGATCCTCTCAACAAAAATTAATAATATATCTCAGTAACGTAGAACCACACAAACAAACGGGTTTATAAATTGGCTAATGTGGGGTGATCGATCGACGTACTAGTGGAATTGAAGCCACCTCTTAAAAAATAGGAATATAGATTCTTGAGTAAATGAGTAATCATGAACTGGATTTGTATAAAAGGAGTTTTCAATTCAATCTTATTATTTTATTTTATCATTTAATTAACTTGATTAAAATTTAAATTTGATTCAGTTCAGTTAAAATTAATGTGAATTAGATTAAATTTCAATTTTTTTTGTTTTAAGAGTTAATAAATAGATATTGATAGAAAAATAACTTACACAATGTTACTATCAACATTTCTAAGTCACAAATTTAATTTGTTATTTTATTCTGTGACTTTGTTATCTTCTACACATTCTTTTTAAAATTATTTTAATATAAAAGAAAATAGTTATATAATAAAATAAAATATAAGAAAAAAAAAAATTTCAAACTAATCTAAATTTAATAAATTAATGAATATACAAAATATGATCACCGAAAAGCAAACGGGGGTAGTCTCCTGAATTGTATTTACTCTTTTTAGCAAACTTTGTTGCACTTATATTAGTTGGGGTATCTCTTGTACTCCCTATTAATTCATTTCTTTGCTTAGTAAAAAAATGAAAAAACCTCAAATGATACATGTGGTTAAACCAAAAATTGGTAAAAGATATATAAAGTAATATAATAATTAATTCTCCATGGCTAAAATTAATTCTATGCATATAAATTTGATTTTTTTTAATAGAATTAGATCGTTTTTAAAATTGGAACAAAATCGATTCAATACATATGATTTTCACATCTTTAATTTGATTTTTCCTTCCAAGTGTGATATATAACGATTGAATCGATATATAAAGACCTCTAGTTTTTTTAAGTGGAGTTGGGGAAAATTGAATAGAGTGGGAAATTGATTATATCTTTTAAAATAATGATTTTATCACTCTATAATTGATTTTTTACCTAAAACAACCCTGGTTTTCTCATGAGCAACTTGAAGTTGCTTTTGATTATGGAGTTAATAAATTATGAAATTCCATTCTATTTTTATCACCCGGCCTACTATAGCAAGACTTGTTTTTATGTCTCAAAATTTAAATTCTACATGCTAGTTACCTTAATGTAACTTAAAAGTTGAAATATTATATAAATATATTTTACTTTAATGTATTAACACCTAAATTAAAAATCTATCCAAACATTTATATATTTAAAATATTAGTGCATATATTAAAAATTTAATTAAGATATAGAAAATAATAAAATAAAGAACAATACATGAACATTAAAAGGATTTTGGTAATTAGACACCACAAAAACAATTCTGATAATAAACGTCCAAACAAAATTTCTGCAAAAATCACTTATTTCATACAAGTTATACAAACAAAAATCATGTTACATTAAGATTAATTTTATTCAAAATCAATTCAACCACATAAACCAAACACATATTTATTTATAACATTGATATTCATAACCTTTTTTAATGCAAAATAACACCAAAGAATTGACTATTGTTGGTACTTGGTACGCATGTTTAAGAACAATGCTCTAATTATTGCATACACTTTTTTTTATCTTTTTTATTTGTAAATTAAAAATATCTATTAATATTTAAAAAGGTATAATTTGAAAATTATTTTATTTTAATGATAGGTATGTTTAGAAAATTTTGTAGATCTACATCTATAATTAATTCTAGTCAAGAAAAAAAATTAATAACGGCATGTTTTTATTTAACTTTAAAAATGGTCAAGAATATTTTCAAAAGAAAAATGTCAAGAATGATATCAACATAAAAAAAATGAAGGGTAAGTTTGAATTAGATTAAATTACTTCAATCTCCCTTCTATTTTTTCATTTCTAATACAAAACTCCCATTATTTATAAAACCTACAAAAAAATCCCTCATACTTTATAAATACACTACACTTAAATTCTTGACCTTTTTATTTTTGTGTGAAATTGATAAAATACCTATATTATAGCTTGATTTTGACTTATTACATAAAACCCATTATATTTCATAAACATTACAAAATCTTATTTTATTTTATCAATATATCAGTAAAATTTAAATTATTAAATATTTAAATAATAAAAAATTAAAATAATATTAGAGCAACATAATAGAATAAATAATGAAAATCACAGTTTCATATTATAAAAAGAACTAATGTCATTTTATTTTTTTGCAATAAAAAATTAATAAAAAACTTAATCACATAAAGTTTCAATGACAATAAAAGGGGTTGAAGTAATTTACTAATTGGATTAATTGTGAGTTTTTAATTTTTTATTTTTAAAAGAAACTTTTTAAATAAAATGTGTTTGACAAAAATGAAGCTTAAATGATGTTTAAATCAATTTCACCACATTTTCACCCCGATTTTTAAAATCAAGAAAAATGAATTCATGGTTATAGTTTTGAAACGTAATGCATCCCCTACCTTCCATTATTATCACTACCTTCCATTATTATCACTGTGGCTTAAAATCTTCTGTCACCTAACACCTTCTGTCACCATTGTCATTGCGACGTGGCACCATCCACCTTTGTTGTCACTCGACACTTTCTACCATTGTTTCTGTCGCCGAATACCTTTAATCGCCACCATCGCCTAAAACCCTCCACCGTCACCATACTGCCAAACACCCCCATTACTAGTTTGCTACCTAACATTCTCCACCACTATCGTCACTGTCCAACATGAAGTTAAATTCATTTATATTATTTATACAATTTATTCTCTTAAATGCTTATTAAGAAATGATAAATGCTAACGAGTATTTTTATAGAGTTAAGAAACCAAATATAAAAAGATTTTATCGAGATATGTAGCATTTAATGTTACAAATATAATTAATATCGTGATATTCAATAAAAAAAATTATATATTGATTTCTTAAGTAGTGTTATAAAGGTAATCCTTAGAAAATCCTATAGAAATTTATCAAAATTAGCTCTAAATACACCTTTAAATTGAGAGTTATCTAAAGAAGTACTATTGATATGCATGTTCATTCGTATGGCTAACGGGATTTCCTCACTATACAAACAGGTTGAATTCAATTTGACTTTTAGTGTTTGGATTTCAGTTGGAATAATTATAATTAATTCTGTAAAATTGATTTTAAATCACTTTCGTTTAATGTAATTTGTAAAATACATCGTTCTTTTTCGGCCATTAATTCTATAAATCTATCAAAATTAATTTTATTCAACTGTAAAACAAACGAACCTTAGTTGTGACATTATTCACCAATAATCTGACACAGTTAACAGATAACTGAGTTCCTTAAGTAACTTGATAGGGGTTTCGATCCTTAACGTTGTGCATAGAAAAGAATTCATTTGAGAGGGGCAAAACTCACTTCAGTAATCTCTACGCCTCAAAAGGATTAGTCTCTAACTATCGCTGGATACCTTCGATTAAAAAAAATTGTGACCTTATTCGGAATCCACTAAATAGAAGCGTACAAATATATATAAAAGCTCTATAATTCGCCCATTGAAGGGAGCAAAGCAAACAATATGCTACTCCAATTTATAATCCGTCCATAACTTTACCGTCCATGAATCTCTCCTCCGTCTTGTTCTTCTCCATTGGTCACTCGCCGCATCTACAAATTTCAAGTTCCAGGGTCACCACTGCAATTTTCACAAATAAGCCAAGCATGATGAATATGTACACAAACGTGACAAGTGACATTAACCCACCCACTTTCTATGTTGCTTCTCGAACACCGCGTTTTTTACTTGGAAACTCATACCTCGTTTTGACTCACCGGCCCATTGATTTTGAAGTGATGAATCCAAACAGAGACCAAGTGTTTCCCCATCCAAAGCAAATGCCAAAATTCAATATTAAAATTTTAAAAATAAAAGTAAAAAATTTACTAATTAAAATTATCATTCATGAGTCACATGTCCTATATCAAAAGTAAGTGGTAGAATTAATTAAGATATATAAGTACGGTTTTTCTAACATGTGCAATATTGCATATTTGCATATGATACTTTTATAAGAAATTACAACAAAAAATATTATCAATGTATTGAGTATTGTGATAGTTGTCATTTCCAATAAAAACTTTTTACTTTTATCTTATTATCAGTATCTTATTATCAGTGCAATGCACGCGTTAGAAAAACCGATATAAGTAACTATGCATAAACTGAGATTAGTCAACCATATAAAATGATATTTCTTAGATGTATAGTTTTTTTTTTTCTTCCCCTAAAAGCAAAAAAAATAAAAATCATGTGGACGGTGAAGCGTTATTCATGTCCGCCACCTTTATTTAATCAATTTTCTTCTGTTCTGTGTATAAAAGAATTCAGAGAGCCAGCAAATTCCATTTCAACCGACACGCCACTATCTATCTCTCACTGTGCCACTTTTTCAGAAAGAGAAGCAGGGACACAGAAAGAGAGAGAGAACCCAAAGAGTGATGGCCCTTGCAAAAGAGATTATGGGTTCTTCATTGGTAGAAAGGTCCTTGTTTTTTTCTTCTTCATCAAGGGTGCTTCTACGCCACAGTTTTCAACAGAAAGAGAGCGGGTTCTTGATCAGCCCTGTGTTTGTTCCTTTGGAAAACAGAAAAGTTGTGAGATTGAGAAAGGCTGGTAAGTTTCCTGTTGCAGCTATCAGTGAGGATTTGCTGAAGGGCTCTTCCTCTTCCTCCTCTGCTTCTGTTCCTGCAGAGAAACCGGTGAAATTCAAGGTTAGAGCTGTGGTGACAGTGAGGAACAAGATCAAGGAGGATTTCAAAGAGACAATTGTGAAGCATATTGATGCTTTTACTGACAGGATTGGAAGGAATGTTGTCTTGGAGCTTGTTAGCACTGAGATTGATCCAAGTAAGACAATTTCATTTCTCTCTGTATCAAAATTATTCACTTTCCAAAACCATCACTTTAAGCCACCCTATATTTTTTTTTCTCTTTAGGGGTTGCTAGAAATGTTTATAATTTCTTAAAAAAGGGATTTTTTTTTTCAAGTTCTGAAAAGGTTCCTTATTTTGGTTAATTTCAATCTTCTGGTATGTAGGATCACTTTCACTTCCAATCATTCTTATTCTCCAATATCCACTTTTTTCTTTTCTTAATTTTCATCTTTTTAATTGGATTAAATTTAAATTTATGTGTTGATCGATGGACATAAACTGAATCAATTGGGGGGTTGGTGTTCTGCAGAAACCAAAGCTGCAAAGAAGAGTAATGAAGCTGTGTTGAAGGACTGGTCAAAGAAGTCAAATGTTAAGGCAGAGAGAGTTAATTACACAGCTGAATTCACTGTGGACTCCAGTTTTGGGGAGCCAGGAGCTATTACTGTGACAAACAATCATCAGAAAGAGTTCTTCTTGGAGAGTATAACTATTGAAGGATTTGCTACTGGTGCTGTTCATTTCCCTTGCAACTCATGGGTTCAAGCCAGAAAAGATCATCCTGGAAAGAGGATTTTCTTTTCTAATAAGGTAATAAATGAAGTCTTTTTTAATTTAAGTTATTTATTTTGGTTTCATTCATTTCCTGTCATAATATCAGGGCCCAGAAAAAAATAAAGATAAATACAGCCAATAAGGCAAGAATACTTGTTTTCTGTTTTACTAGGATGACGGTACAACTTCTTTTCATTATTTTTTTATTAATTCACATAAAATAAATACTTCAAAACTAATTTAATTAATTTCATATATACACAAACTGATTAATTAAAAATAAAGGAAATAAATTACTACTATTTCATTGCATCTTAAAATAGTGAGTTTAACATATTAAAATATTTATAGTAAATATAAAAAGGATAGATTTGTTCATAAGATCCGCGTTAGTCTTAGTGGGCAATATTTATTTTTCAACGTGGAAAATAAGGTCAAAGCAATATTGATTTTTCTTTTGAAGAACCTGGAAAAGGACCAATAAAATCAAGAGTTCATTTTAACAAAATAAAAACAATAAGTTCATTTATTTTTCCAATGCCATATTAGTCCGTGAGTTTACATTAATTATTAAATCATTTTCCTCAATAAACAAACAAAAGCTGTCCCATTAACCATAAAGTGAGGCAACTATATAGTTATGTCTATGCATGGGCCAAGCACCTTTGAAATGACCTATCAACTACCTGCGCCAAGTTTAGATATCGTCCAATTTAATACACCCACTGAGGGTGAATGTGAATGTGGTGCTGTTAACTAATTATTACAATTTACTGTTATAATGTCCTTTTAACTTTTATTTTCAACACAAAAAAAAATAAATAAAAATCTAAATTTGTTAATTTTGTTGTGTAAATTGTTTGAACAGCCTTATTTACCCGCCGATACACCTGCTGGGCTTAGATTACTGAGGGAGAAAGAGCTGAGAAATCTGAGAGGTGATGGCAAAGGAGTTAGAAACTTATCTGACAGAATTATGACTATGACACATACAATGATCTGGGAAATCCAGATAAAGGAATTGAACTTGCTAGACCAACCCTTGGAGGTTCTGAAACTTACCCATACCCAAGACGGTGTCGTACTGGCCGTGAACCAACTGACACAGGTAATTAATTAATTAATTAAAAATAAGCTATCATTTTCACTACAAAAGTGTATAGTGGATAGATATTGCACAAAATAGTTATTATTAATTATGCTATTTACAAATTTTAATTCTAATTATGCAAACCGTTATAAATTTTACTAAGGTATATTTGATTGGTGTGCAGATATGTATGCAGAGAGTCGTGTGGAGAAGCCACTGCCTATGTATGTACCAAGAGATGAACGATTTGAGGAGTCTAAGCAGAACACTTTCTCTGTCAAGAGGCTAAAAGCAGTGCTCCATAACTTGATTCCAAGCCTTAAGGCTAGCATTTCTGCAAATAATCAAGACTTCAATGATTTCACAGATGTTGATGGCCTTTACAGTGAAGGATTGCTCATTAAGCTGGGGTTGCAAGATGATGTTTTGAAGAAACTACCATTGCCAAAAGTTGTTAGCAAGATCCAAGAATCCAGCCAGGGACTTCTTAAGTATGACACTCCCAAGATTATATCCAGTGAGTACCCTTTTTATGAAAAATTTGGCTACACAATTGAATTGAGTACACTGATTTGTTAAATAAATTTTTTAGTTTCAGCAAGATTCTCAATTTTAGATTTCCAAGTTGAAATACTCTGCTATTCAAACTATTAAGCATGTCTTTTTGAACATTTTTTTCCACTTAGATTTGATATATGTCCAATTCAGTGCATGTCTAGTTTTGCTTATATCTGGATAAAAAAATCACTTTTTTTGCCCTAAAAAAGATTTCACAATCAGAACACATATATATAGTAAGATATTTCAAGCGCAAATCTAGTGGGGTCAATAAGAATGGGATTTCAATACCATTGTTTTGGCCTTGAATATATGTAGCATGGTATTGGCATGCCATATGAAAAGATTACTAGAAAGTGGGCCACTGCAACATGTTAATTGGCGTTTAGTGTTTGTCATTTGTATTTCACACACACAATAAAATAAAGTCCAGATTGAATGTTATTATTATTCCTTTTATAAATATGCTTTACAAGTGCGCCAACTTTGTTTATTGTTATATAAAAATAAACTGTTGCCAAGCCTACACTATTGTTAAGTTAAATGTTTCACATGTGGGTTTAGTATTGAATATAAATTGTTATTTAAACTCAACTGATAAACTTTTGATTTTGCTATTAAACTAATGACCTCACATGTCTAATGTGCAGAGGACAAATTTGCGTGGCTAAGAGATGACGAATTTGCCCGCCAAGCAATAGCAGGAGTTAACCCTGTTAACATTGAGAAGCTTCAAGTTTTCCCACCTGTTAGCAAATTAGATCCTGAACTATATGGTCCACAAGAGTCTGCTCTTAAAGAAGAACACATTCTAAATCAACTTAATGGCATGACAATCCAACAGGTACTAATCAAAAGCCTTAATAAATAACTGACCATGTTCTGTTATCAAGTACCATGTGTTCTTTTAACACTTAATTCACCTACTTGTACTAAACTCTAATTTTTTTTTTTATTTTAATTTTGCAGGCAATAGATGAAAATAAACTGTTTATTATAGATTATCATGATGTCTACCTCCCATTTCTTGAAAGGATCAATGCCCTTGATGGAAGAAAATCATATGCCACACGAACCGTATTTTTCTTGACACCCGTTGGTACTCTAAAGCCTGTGGCTATAGAACTTAGCCTACCTCCATCTGGACCGAGTTCTAGATCAAAACGCGTAGTTACACCTCCTGCAGATGCAACTACTAATTGGATGTGGATGCTTGCCAAGGCCCATGTTTGTGCCAATGATGCTGGGGTACACCAACTTGTCAACCATTGGTAAGCATGATTTGAGCTTTAAGTATTATAGCATGATTGGATCACATTAAAACTGTGTTACAAACGTGGATCCAATCCAACGCTAGTAATGGTGTGTTTGGTTTATATCAAAACACGTTTCTAACTTGACTGTACCTGGATCTACGTTTAAAACGTGGTTTTGAAGTAAACCAAACATACTATAAGAGTAGCGTTAAACTAGTTCCATGTTTAACGTGATTTTAAGCAAAACCTGAATTTGGTTAACTTAACCTGAATTTGTTTGTATATATATAGGTTACGCACACATGCCTGCATGGAACCATTTATATTGGGAGCTCATAGGCAATTGAGTGCTATGCATCCTATTTTCAAGTTATTGGATCCACACATGAGGTACACCTTGGAGATCAATGCCTTAGCTCGCCAGAGCTTAATCAGTGCAGATGGTATCATTGAGTCTTGCTTCACTCCTGGTCGCTATAACATGGAGATTAGTTCTGCAGCTTACAAAAGCTTTTGGCGCTTTGACATGGATAGCCTCCCTGCTGATCTCATCCGCAGGTAAAATTTTCCTAAAGATTGGTGCTTGGTAACTTTTTACCAATTTGACTTTTACTGAAAAGAGACCTAACATTTTTCTTAACTTGCAATTGGTGCTTGCTTTATTTGGTGTTTGCACATTGCAAAAGAATCTAACAAAGATTTTCTCTTTTGTCATTTCAGGGGAATGGCAGTACCTGAGCCAACACAACCACATGGTCTAAAGCTTGTAATGGAAGACTATCCCTATGCAGAAGATGGGCTTCTAATCTGGTCTGCAATAGAAAACTGGGTCCGAACCTATGTAAACTATTACTACCCTCATTCAAGCCTTATATGCAATGACAAAGAGCTACAAGCTTGGTACTCTGAGTCAATCAATGTGGGGCATGCTGATAAGAGGCATGAAAGTTGGTGGCCCACATTGAACAACAGTGAGAATCTTGTTTCCATTCTGTCCATCATGATTTGGAATGCATCTGCACAACATGCTGCTCTTAACTTTGGTCAGTATCCTTATGGTGGGTATATTCCTAATCGTCCTCCATTGATGAGAAGACTAATACCAGAAGAGGGTGACCCTGAATATGCAAGCTTCATAGCAGACCCTCAAAAGTATTTCTGAATGCATTGCCTAGTGTGTTGCAAGCTTCAAAGTATATGGCTGTGGTTGACACACTCTCCACTCACTCACCTGATGAGGAGTACTTGGGAGAGAGGCAACAACCATCAATTTGGTCTGGTGATCCTGAGATTGTTGAAGCATTCTATGAGTTTTCTGCACAGATCAGGCAGATAGAGAAGGTGATTGATAGTAGGAACAGTGATAGAACTCTAAGGAACCGTTGTGGTGCTGGAGTGTTGCCTTATGAATTACTTGCACCTAGCTCTGAACCTGGTGTTACATGCAGAGGGGTTCCTAACAGTGTGTCCACATAAAATTACTAAGTAAATAAATAAGGGAGTCACATCTCACATTTTGATAAGTTAAGCATTAAGGTTGGCTTACTAGTAGTAACTACTTTGGTCAGTGACCCGGTGGAACACATAACATTGCCCATTTTGTACCTAGATTTGCTAAGTAATAGTAGAAATTGGTAACGTAGTGGTGTATAGACTGTATATCATAATGAATTCGCTGGTGTTCGAGGATGTGTGCTGTTTATAAAATCAATAGTACAATTAGTTATTTTCTTCTGCACTATTTTGCAGTTATTGATTGCAACTATTGAGAACTAAAGTTTCATAAGCTTTACCATTAGAGAAACACTATCCTGAGTGAGGCATTAATTTAGAGAGAAAATGTTTTAGGAATTGTGTGATTTTGTAATATCTCCATTTTTAGCCCGTTTGGTTGGGCGTTGAGAAAATCAAAACCATTGTTTTGTGGAATTGTCTTTAAATTACTACTTTCGTCCAACATGCTTTGTGAAACGTGCATCATTAATCTCAACTATTGATTTTCAGAATCAATTTTATTCAACTGCAAATCAAACGAACACTTTCTAATGTGGACTCCAATTGCCTCGCGAGAGATTTAGTTCAGAGAAAAAATTGTGTAAATTACTGGATCCGGCATTAGTTAAGCATGAGAGTCAACATTGATCCTTTTAGGTTGACCAACTTTAATGTGGATGGGAGGGAGGGGGAATGGACCATTCAATCTTTAATATTATGAGGTTAACCAAGATCTTAAAGATAATCTCTTGTACGCCAATGAGAAATACTTGGGTTGGAACTTCCTACCTTAAGCAGGCAAAATCAACCTTTTAAATTGAGTGAGCATGTTGAAAATACACAGATCTCTATTAATACAACTTTGGTGGGAGAGTTTGGATGAACATCTCTAAATTAGACAAGACGACTCCTTCAATTTAGGTTCACGTGTAATTTTTCTCCTTATACTTTGAATCAGTTAATTAAAATAATTAACCACAAAATTTGTAAGGTAAGTTTGCTCCTTTCATTGAAGCTATACTGAGTAGTAGTGAGAAGGCTTAGTGCATTCCCCTCCGGCCTCAGTTGAACTAATTAACGGCCTTACCAATGTTAGACAACCAGAAAAATTGACAGATCCTAATTATAATTTGTCAAATTTTAAGGCTGATATAATTAAACAAGTTAAAGAGGTAGATAAATATCACACATTTATTCAAGAGTAATTTATAATCTATACCTCCCTCAAATTTGTTTTTTAATCTATATACTTATTTTGGTAAAAATTATAGGGAAAAATGTTTTTCGTCCCTATAGTTTCAGTTAACTTTACTCTTCGTCTTTGTACTTTAAATCTCGTGTTTTTTGTCCCTAAACTTTCTAAACCCCTAAAATTGTGGTCCCTGTCCGTCAGTATGAACTGGCTAACAATAGTTGCATGTCAACTTCAATAGTGAGTCCCAAATAATTGATTGATCATCTAATTAACTTTTCTTTTATTAATTTTTAATTATTAAAATAATTCTAATTTCTAAATTAGGGTTTTCACCTGAACAATTTTACTCGATAAAAAACCTAATTTAATAATTATGGTTATTTTAATAATTAAAAAATTAATAAAATAAGATTAATTAGATGAGTCAGCTATTTGGGGTTCAATATTGAGGTTACCCAGCTCAGTTGATCTGTTATGATATGTTAACCCGATAAAAAACCTAATTTCATAACATGTAATTTTTGTTACCCAGTTCATCGAGTTAGCAGATCTCACTAACGGTCAGGACCATAGTTTGAGGGTTTAGAAAGTTCAGGGACAAAAAACAAAGGATTTAAAATACAAGGACGATGACCAAAGTTAACCGAAACTATAGAGACGAAAAACATATTTTTCCCAAAATTATAATAGAATTGTTGCTTTGTATCGTTGTTTTTTTAGCTACGTACACATGTTTCATGTGACGATGGACGAGCAATAGTTGTAATATTGAGTGGCACTATTAGTGGTCCAAAATAATGAGAACAATATGTATCTCGTAGATGGAAGGTATATGCTGTTTAGTTAAAACACGTGGAGTTATAAGGCAGTTTCATTATTTTTCCTTTTTTTTTTTTTTGGAATGAACATCTTAAGATCATTGTGAAACTAATCTGCTTCAGTTATTCCTGTACATTGCATAAAGCTCTATTTGGTATTTGCTAACTTAGTAAAATTATGTTTGTTTTATAATTTTTTTCTAATATATATATATATATATATATATATATATATGCATATGAGTATGATTTTAAATAATGTCATTTAATTTATAAACTGCTCAATGAAATTGAATCATGAGAGAAAAAGAAATAATTCAAAGATCCTACTTGTATAAACGTTGAGAAGGCTCGCAGCAATAGTGAACTTGGACCAGATCAAGATTTGACTCCTTTGGCAAAAATTGAGTCTTGCTTTTTTTTTTTTTTGGTCAAAAGAGCACTGAATTAAAGAAGGAAAGCTGGAGACCAGCAAACATGGGCCAGGCCCAACAACGATATCAGAGACTAAAGCAAATCACCTAGATACACTGAGAGACCACTAGATTTGCTCTTTGAAACAAGTACATTACAGTAAATGGTAAAGGAAAAGAACCCTAGATCTACTCCGTGAAACTGCAACTGAGGAGGCAAAGTGATAGGTCTTCAAAGAGCCTCCACTCCCGATGGCCTTCCAAGACGACGAGCCTCCTTTGAGTTGATGGAGAGAACAGAACGAAGTTGATGGGGCGGGCGAAGGGACCGATTAGAAGGGAGACCCCTCTCACGCGCAAGCTCTGCTACCGTGTGGGCAGCTGAGTTCCCATTTCTCCCCACCCAGGTAAATCCACACCAAGCAAACTGCATTTTAAGTTGAAGAATATCTGAAATGATGTGTTTAATTTCCCCAAACTCCATCTCCCTTCTGCAGGCCCGAATAAGCTGAAGGGAATCGCTTTCAAGGACAATCTCAGATAAGCCAAGATTAGCTGCAGCAGAGATGGCGTCTCGCAATGCAAGCGACTCAGCAACCAAAGGGGATGAAGACAAAGTTCTTCGGGTAAGACCAAACTCTATTTCCCCTAAAGAATTTCTAGCAATAGCAGCTGTATGAACCTCCCCAGTAGAGGTAGAGAAAGAAGCATCTGTGTTAATTTTTGTGACCCCCTGCCTGGGCGGTTTCCATACTTGGATGAGCCTCCAAGCCTGCTGAGAATTCACCCCTTTGTTATCAGAGGGAACACCCTTGATACAGTCACTAAACAGAACATTGGTTTTAATAAATGTAGAGGTAGGGCTTGGCCTAATTCCTTCAAATAAAACCTGATTTCTCATTTTCCAAATATTCCAAGAGTACAACTTAGCAAGGCCTGACCTGAGACCCCTTTATCTGGCTGAGCCTGGAGCTCTTTGAATTTAGAGTAGACCCAATGACAAAAGGAAAGATCCTGAGCTCCAATAGGCAAACATTGAAGTTGTACCCCAAACCAAACAGGCCTAATCCATTCACACTCAAGTAAAGCATGCTCTATGGATTCAGGAGCTTGTTGACAGATTGGGCATGTGGGGTCTAGAGCTAGGGTTCGCCTGTGTAGTTCCTCCTTTACTGGAAGGATTCTCACTGACTAGCTTTCCACATGAAATGTTTGATTTTCTGGGGAGTCTTAACATTCCAAATTAGAGACCATAAATCCTTAGGGAAAGGGTTTGAAGAGGAAGCTGTAGGCTGAGGGGGTAAGTTCCCTTCTCTCAACCTGTAATAGCCAGACTTAACAGTGTAGACACCATTTTGGCAATGAGGCCAATAAAAATAATCTTCCTGAGTGTTCCAGCCTATGGGGGTTTGTAAGACAACCTGAATCTGGGGTTGAATTATATTTGACCTGACTGCTTCAACATTCCAAGAGGCATTATCACTATTGATCAACTCTCGAACTTGTGAAATAGTTGAATCCTCCTTCAAAACTACCCTTTCTCCTGAACACAACCAAATATCTTCTTTAAGTGACATCTTCTGACCAGAAGCAACCAGCCATTTCCCTTGACTCCTCATTACCTCCTTCCCAAATAAGAGGCTAGCCCAGGCCCATGAACTGCCCCTTTGTTTTTTAGCATTCAGAAAATCTGTTTGGGGGAAATAAATACCTTTAAGGATCTGAACCCAAAGTGAGTTGGGATTCTGATAAGCTCTCCAAGCTTGTTTAGCTAGGAGGGCTGCATTCATGAGGGAAAATTCCTTGAATCCCATACCCCCTTCCCTCTTTGAACGAGTAAGTAGCTGCCATTTCCTCCAATGCATACCCCTTCCAGTCCCATTAGATTTCCACCAAAACTTAGCAACCATGGAACAAATCTGATCACACACTTTCTTGGGAAACTTTAGAATTGACATGGCATATATGATGGTATTGCTTGTAAAACAGATTTAATGAGCACCTCTTTACCTGCCTGGTTCAAGAGATTCTCTTTCCAGCCTTCAATCTTGAAAAATATCTCTCCTTAATCCAACCCAGATTATCTACCTTTGATCTGTCCCACTCAGCTGGTAGACCTAGATATTTTCCTGGATTAGGCCATTCTTGAATTTGCACTATTTGTTGTAATTGCTCCTTTAGAGGCTGAGAGACCAACTGGCTAAAGAAAAGGCCAGATTTGCCTAAGTTAATTCTATGACCTGAGGAGGAGGAGAACACATTTAGTATGTGGTTGAATTGGTAAAACTCTCCTGGGGAAGCTCTTAGAAACAAAACTGCATCATCTGCAAAAAAGAGATGGGTTAGTGGTGGGGCAGAGGCAGTTAAGGAAACCCCAGCTATGCTCCTTTGCCCCTTAGTAGTAATAAACATATGAGATAGGACATCCATGGCTAGGATAAACAAGTAGGGGGACAGTGGGTCCCCCTGTCTTAAGCCTCTCTCTGGATTTAGCTTTCTAGATTCACTCCCATTCACCTTAAACCTGTAGGACACCGAGGAAACAAGATTCATGACTAGCTTAACCCAATTTTGGTGGAACCCATAGGCTAGGAGAGATTTCTGGAGAAAAGACCACTTCAATCTATCATATGCTTTGGAGAGGTCCAATTTGATGGCTGCAACCTTTCCAATAGATCTGTTACGTTTCCTGATCCAGTGAAAAAATTCCTGGGCAATAATTAGGTTATCTTGGATTTGACGGCCCCCAACAAAAGCAGATTGGTATTGACTAACCAAACTAGACATGTAAGGTTTAAGCCTCCCCCGAAGATCCTGGAAATGACCTTATAGACAAAGTTACAACAGCTAATGGGGCGGAGCTGATGTATACTTTCAGGGAGAGGGATTTTTGGGACGAGGGCCACCAATGTTTCATTAATAGATGGATGGATTTGCCCCTTGAGGAAGAAATCCTGAACAATGTTAAAAACATCTTCCTTAACAACCTCCCAATGTTTTTGGTAAAATAGTCCATTATACCCATCCGGGCCCGGAGCTTTGAGGGCCCCTAGCTCAAAAAACAGTCTTCTTTAATTCCTCCATGGATACTCTTTTTAACAAAACATCATCCATCTCTTCACTGACTATCTTGGGTATTGCCTGCAAGCACTCTTGGTGCATGGCTGGATTATCAGATTTATAGACTCTTGTGAAATGGCGCTGCACCATCTTCAAAATATCATCCTGACCCTCTATCCAAGAGTCAGAATCATTCTTGAGCCTAAATAACTTATTTCTATCTCTGCGTTGTACAGTAGATGCATGGAAGAATTTGGTATTCCGGTCCCCATACTTGAGCCACTTGAGTCTAGACCTCTGACCCCAGAACATCTCCTCTTGTTGCCACACTTTATTAATCTTCTTTTAATATCTTGAATTTTCTCCAAGTCATATTCCTCTTCAGGTCTGTTTTGAAGCTCATGCAACTGTTTCTTCAAAGCATTTAGTTCCACATCAGCCCTCTTAAAGTTCCGGGAGTGCCAATTCTTTAAATTAGATGTGCATTTCCTGATGCGCCTTTGAAATTTATCCCACGGGTCATCATCTGGTGTTTCACCTTGCCAACCATCTCTTATCACTTGCTCACATTCCTCATGTTCTTCCAATAGATTTCATATTTAAAACTTCTCCCACTTCTTAGATCCGGTTTGGGCCAAAGAACAATCGGAGAGTGATCTGAAGAAATTAAGGGGAGTGCCATATCCAAAGCATGGGGGAATTTAACCCTCCAAGCCCAGTTAACCTACACCCTGTCTAGCTTTTCCCTAGTAGAGACCCCATTACGAGGGTTACTAGTCCAAGTGAATTTATTTCCCTTCAATTCCAAGTCCATAAGACCAGTATCATCCAGGAATGATCTGAAAAGATTGACCCCTGACATATTAACTGGTTGAGTTCCTTGCTTTTCCGCTTAGGATAAGACTTCATTAAAGTCGCCCAAGCAACACCATGGCTGATTCTGGTTAAACTGGAGAGCCTGAAGCCTATCCCAAAGGTTTCTTTGCTGGTTGAAACGCGGGTTTCCATAGACAAAAGTTGTAAACCACATATAAGATTCCTTAACATCAGTAACCCAAGCATGGATGAAGTTCTGAGTATGGTATTGAATATCAACATCTAAACAGTATTTCCACAATAAGCATAACCCACCCGAACGACCATTAGCATCCTCGGAGAAAAAATGATTAAAATGCAATTTTCTTTTAAGTCCTCAATTTTCCTGGAAACAGATTTGTTTTCCGACAGAAAAATGAGGGAGGGCTTATAGACTTTACATAAGTCTTTCAATTCCCTGATTGTCGAGGCAGCCCACACCCCTCGACAATTCCATGCAATCCAACTCATGGACTGGGGGGTAGGGCAATTTTAGGCCTGCCACCCCAGCCTCAGAAAACAACACACTTCTAATAACAAAGTTTTGCTCACCATCAATTTCTGTAGTATGGTTATGTTTAGTTGTCCCCTCCAGCATCTTCAAATTTTTACCCCTACTAGGAGTGTCACCTTCTCCCAGACTCCACCCCATGTCTTCTTCTGTGTGTCCCTTCTATTCCTTTTTTAAAGACAAACTCTGCGTAATGCCATTGAATCAGCAAATTCTCTACTACCTTGGGAATGCTGTGAATAGCTCCCTTCTTCCGTTGGCTCGGTCATCATCTTCTGGTGGGAGTTCTACAAAATAATCTACACCCTCTTGTGATTTAGGAGCAAAACTAGCTGATTTATTGTTTGTTGATCAACACACCTGAGGGCACTACATCATTCTGGGTGCTTTCTATGCCACATTCTTTTCTCACATGCCACAGGAATTCCTACATCGCAAAATCTCCTCATTTGTAAGTTTGACACCTTCATACCTTCCTTTCTCAGGGCTTGGGAAGTCAACAATACCAACTGGATCCTTGAGACCAATAAATTCCTTCTGGAGAGATAAAAGCTCAATTTTTCCTGGGCCTAGCCCAGGTTGTTCCTGCCCGGATATCAGGTCCACCCTGGTTAAGTTGGGCTTATCTCAACATTTGGGTTGCACTTTGTCAATATTGGGCCTGATACTAGCCCAATTTACCCTTTGCTCACTGGGGTTAGAATTCACTACAACTTTGTCTTTTTCTAAAACCAGAGATGGTGACCCCACTTGCTGACCCTCTGTACCCCACTCTGCAAAAGTGCTTTTTTGTCCCCCCTGCTGCACTAGTATCAGTATTGGGAGGTACAGGTAGGGTGTCTCCACTATCTGCCCCACTGCTGCCCATAGCTGACTCTTTGGCACAGTTTGATCTGTTGTCTGCGTTGTCTTCTTCCATCTTCTCTGATTGGGGCCCTTGGTCTCCCGTTTATGGCTGCTGGCTGCCCCCTTGTCTCTTCAGATTCCTGAGGAACCTGAGTAGTCATTCTCCTCCTCCAGCTCTCAAGCTCATCAACCTTGCACGTAGTTTGTTTAGCAGACCAGGCTTGGTGCTCATGGACAATAAACCTTAAGCTTTTAGCTGGGGGAACTCCTAACTTAGGCCCATATTTTGGATGAGACGGATCAAATATAGCCATAGCTCTTTCTCCTTTGCAGCTTCTCTGTTCATGCCCAATGATTCCACAATTAAAGCATAGACCTTGTAGTTTTTCATATTTAAAATGAATCCAGATTTTTGGCAAATCCCTTCTAGGGATCCAGCATCCAGTAGCAAGGGGTTTTCTAATATCAAAGACACCCCTTACTCTTACAAAAGTCCGCAAAGCTTCCCTTCCACCATAGGATTTTCAACTTCTAACACTTCACCAAATTTACTAATTATCTTAGTCGCATTTGTAGTGGAAATAACATCTAAAGGGAGCCCATGTAACTGAACCCAAAATGAAGTTCTCCAGAAATCTATTTCATACAACGAGGCCTCCGGGACCCAACACATGCAGGCTTACAATATTCCCCATAACATACCACGGACCCCCTCCGTAATATTTCTTTAACTTGCGCTGTTGTCTCTAAAGGTAATAAAAGGAATGTATTTGGTTCCCATGTCATTAATCTGCACCTCCTGGGGATCTCCCCAGGATTTGATAAGGATGTTTTTTGTGGCTGCTCTATTGAGGGGCTTTTCAGACATAACCTTACATATCAGTGACTTTTTTAGCAAGATGAAGACTTTCTAAACCATTACTTTCTAGATCAATGGTGCACTCTTCTTCTGGATGTTTTTCCAGGACCAGGGCCCGTTGTTGGGCAATCCATCCTACTGGACCACCAACCAACAAGAGGGAGGAAGGCAACAAGAAGGAAAGGGGAAAGGAAAGGGATTGTAAAGGAACAAGACAGGAAAGGGAGGTAAGGAGCAAGACAGGAGAGGGAAAAAAATGAGAACAAGAGTGGGGTGGTAAAGAAACAGGAAAAAGGGAGGAGAAGGAAAGACCGTAGAGAGGAAAGGAAAGGAAGGGGATGGTAGGGTGATACAGGGAAAGCTTAAGGGGGGAGGAAGGGAAAGAACAAGCACCTAGATTAAGGTGAGAAATGAGGAGTGACTCCAGCAAAACCAGAGGAAAGACTCTAGCTAAACAGAGAGAAAGCTCTAGCTAAACCACATCAGTTGAGTCTTGCTTTGTGATTTCTCTGTTTGTTTGCGTTGTTCGAAAGTTAAAACAACCATCCAGAAATCATAGACTCATCCATCTTACTCAATTACTCAAACCTATCAATGCATAACTTACTGTAATTTGTAAAGCCCCAGTCACACTACAGAAAGTAGAAACCAAGGATAGAGTGGTAGGACCCGAAATGCACTAAGTAAAGGCACATTGGTTTTTTTTTGGTCAAATGGCACATTGGTTTTTTATGGCTGCAACAAACACTGCCTTGTCCACTTTCACAACAACAGAACGGAACAGGCCCAAAACCATGTAGAGTGGACCCAATTTTGATCAGGCCCATAATTTGACAAAAAAGAAGTGCCATAAACAATGCAGCCTTGGGAGGTTCCATATCATAAAGTTATAGATTGCATAAAAAAGTTATGGATAATATACTTATTGTTAAATTTTATAACATGCATATATTTACCATGTATGAAGTTAATATATCGGAGACAATATCATGATTTTCATCTAAACATAACAAGACCAGATTTATTCTACATTCTAATTTTTCATTTTTTTAATAAACATTTTTTAAACGTCATTAATAAAAATATTTTATGATATGAATATAATTAAAAAAATTAAATACATACACGCACAATCTAGAAAATTGGAAGTATGAGTATATTAACTTTTCTTATGTCAATTGCATTTGCAAAATGCTAACTAATCTCTGCAATTGCATTGTTGAATTGCCAGTACTTACTACGATGACAAGTATAGATTGTCCGGTGGATATTAGATTTTTAATTTTATATCTCTTTGAAAAGTTTTCACGAATTTTAATAAAATCATACTTATTTTAAGTATTTATGAAAAAAAAATCAATACAAAATTTCTAATAGTAAATTAGTTCAACTCCGTCTTCCTTACATAAAACCTCCTCTATTTCTAAAACTTATATAAAATCCTCATATCTATAAATATACTACACTTAAATCCCCTACCATTATTTTGTGTGAAATTGATAAAATACATTTATTATATATTTTGACTTTACATAAACCCCACCTATTTCATAAACATACAAAAGCTTTATTTTATTTATTAATACATTATAAATAAATCTCTATACTACAGTAAAAATTTAAATTATTGAATATTTAAAAAAATAAAAAATTAATATAACACTAGAGTAACATAAGAGAATAAATAACAAAATAAAGCATAGTTTCATATGATTAAAAATAACAAGAATAATTTTAAAATTGTTTCCATAAAAATTTAATATAAACTTATTTCATATAAATTTTTATATTAATTAAATTAATATATAAATTTATTTTAAAACTAATAATTTCAGAAGCATTTATTATTATGTTCTAATTTATTTTTATTATTATAATATTTTTTATCCTTTAAATTATTTGTAAATATTTTAATTATATTTCTATAATACATATAGCACAAGGAAAAGGAAAATAGTGCATATTTGAGCGAGGACATATAAACTTGAGTTTAAATAAATTTAATTATGTAAAATTAATTTTATTTTAAAAATAAGTTTAAGTTTGTTTAAAAACATTTCTCTTAATTAACAATAAATTTATACTGAAATTTAATATAAATTAATAAAATAAATGTGATTATACATATTTGAATGTAAATCCAAATATATGCAAGAATGATCTCCTTACACCAAATACGTTGATATATCTTTTACTTTAATTTGAAAGGAATATATGGCCCCGCGGTGTATTATATGCAAATTAAAATTGGTTTTAATAAATTAATATTCTTCTTTGTTATTAAAAATTCATTGATTAAGTTTTAATTAATTTTAAAATAATTATTGTTACTTTTGTGATATGAAATGATTTTTTCCCGTGGGTATAGAAATCAATATAAGCAAAACTAAAAATACCCAAGCAAACAAGGAACCGGTACAACACCCGAAGGCATAATTAGCTCTCTACACCTATACTACAATAAAATCCAAGCAGAACAATAGATGACAGTAGCCTAAAAAGAAACGAAATGCCCAATGCCAAGAAACATACGAAAAACACGGTCAGAAGAAACCGGAGCTAAGATTAAATTTTAACTAATCTAAAAGGTAAATAAGTAGCTCCTGAATACCACTATATTCCATAAAATTGTATCCAGCAAATCAAGATTGAATGCAAAGCTTGTCTAAGGTAACCTCAACATCAGGGTGAACAAAACCAGAACAATGATTAGTAGACCAATATCAGGGTGAACAAAACCAGAACAATAAAAAATATACGCTCACCAACCATCCTTGTAACAAACTGTAATAACCACTCATAACCTCAACATCTGCAAAAGAAACCTCAGTAAAAACCAAGACAATGACCCGGAGAAGAAACACATACTGAAATGGATAGAGAAATGATGAATCGATCCTTGGCTCTAAGCCAATTCCATGACCTAAGCTTAATTAACTCAAATAAATCAGCAACCTCAACATATTGATAAGAAATACTATCATTCCTTGCAAGCCACTGTGACCAAATGACATTCATCCAAAGAATAGACAACCTGAACTGATTGACAGCAGAGCAATTTGGAATTGCAACAAAATGAGCAAAATGACCTTGGCCATAATTATTTAAGACAGAATAAAAACTAAACCAGTCTAAGGTAAGCATCCAAATATAGTGTGCAAAATGACACTGAAAAAGTAAATGTGAGGTAGATTCCACAGCAGTACCACACTAGACACAAATCCTAGCATTATGTAATAAAATCCTTCTTATAATTAAATTTGGTTTTGATGGTATCCGATCCAATAAAGCCTTCCAAGCAAAGCCAGACATTTTGGAAGGCACCAATTTTGAAATGAAAGTGATGAAGAGGAAAACTTGCATACACACTATCATTAGCAATTACTGTATAAGTTGATTGCACTCTATAAATCTCCTCTGTTGTTGCTTTTCAACACCACCTATCTTTATGATTCACCTGTATAATTGTTGAATTTAAATCCACTACCAGATTTGATAATTGTTCTTGCTCTCATTGAAATAGGCCCATTCTCCACCTCCAATTCTAATCATTTTAAATTTTTATTATCTAAATGTTTCATAATTTAAACTTTTACCATGACATAGGGATTTAATTATAATATTAATAAATAAAATTAGATTTTGTAATATTTACAAAATTGAGGGGATTTTATTTAATAAGTCAAAAGTTATAATATGAGTATTTTGTCAATTTCAATTTCATACGAGTATTTTCAAAATGTTGTATAAAGAAGGTGGGGAATGGGAGAGATACATCATTTTGGAAAGATGGATGGTGTGGTAGTGAGCCTTGTGTGACCGGTATCATAGGCCATTCTTATTGGCTAATAATAAGGATGTGTCTATAGGTAATATGGTCTGTATGATTGAGCGTGGTTTGGATTGGAATTGGAGTTGGCGGTGATCCTTATTTCAATGGGAGGAGGAAACTACTACAACAACTTTCTCGAGTTACAAGTGGTGCAACTGTCAAAGGAGCATTCAGACTCTTGGAGTTGGAATGCGGATTCTGAAGGAATGTATTTTGTTAAGTCTGCTTATAAGGTTATCATGAATGAAAGTATTTTTGCATAATTTCCAATACACAATTTCATTTGGTCAAAACTTGTCCCCGCCAAGCTTTCCTTTTTTGTATGGAGAACTATTTTGAATAGGATTTCTACTAAGCAGAATTTAATTCGAAGAAAAATAGTCAATGTAGCGGATGGTGATTGTGTGTGGTGTGACCAGATGTTGGAGTCCACTTGTCATTTATTTTTCAATTGCTCATTTGCTTACTCTCTATGGATGGAGTGCATGAAGTGGGGAGGATTCAGTTCTGTTTTAACTAGTGGCTGCATGGTGAATTTTAGTCAATTTGTTGGTTTACCTATATATAGTGCTAGTAATAGACTATGATGGTCTTTGGTTTGGATTGTGGGGATTTGGTCATTGTGGTTAGCTCGGAATGTTGCAATCTTTTCTAATAATTTTTTGGAGCCCGTAGATGTGGTGGAGTTAATAAAAATTAGATCTTAGAATTGCCTGAGAGCTAAGGATCCTTCTTTCTCATATCCTTTTCTGATGTGGCATGCTGACATTAGCTCATGTCTAAATTTTCACTCTGTCTGACTTTGTTATTTGGATTGTGTACTTTCTGACGTGTATTGCTGTTACTGGTTTGCATCTTTTATGCTCCATTGTTGTGTGGTATGCGAGTATGTCTTGTACTGTGTTGGTAACTGGTATGTCTTCTGTTGTACTGGTATTTTTTTCAAATACACTGGAATGCTTTGCGGGTCTGCTATTACTGTCATGCTGCTGGGCTTTCTACTGTTGGAATGCATTTTTCTTGATTGGCTACAATTTGAGTTGGAATGTTGTTGGACTATCATGTTAGCTTGGGAGCAAAGTCTATTCACGGCTCCACCTTAGCACTTCTTTGGACTAATTATTGGTTTACCGGCTTTGGCTTATCCTGGCCTGTTATTTGGTTTACTATACTAGTGTTTGAGTAAACTAGCACTTTGGTCCCTGACTTTGTCAGCGTCTTTCACTTTGGTCCCTAAGATTATAAAAACTCTTCGTTAGTCCCTCACTTTGACCACCATCTTTCACTTAGGTCAAAACCACTAACGTCTGTTAAATCCTTGCTGATGTGTCACTCAATAGGGACTAAAGTGCAAGATTTTTTACAACTCCCAGAATTGGCCTTTGCTGTAAGTTTTGAATATCAAGCTTTAGAATGGCAGGCAACACAACCCCCCATGGTATGTGTAACATCATCCTTTTTGAAAAAGGAAACATTCATCTCGGTTGTTACCTGTTAGGGAGGCTAACATAATCAGTGGTTGAATAATTTGTTGTTGCTATTATCAAACCTATTGGGTTCTTCCTAAATATTTTATGCAATGGGATCATAATTAATATAAGAATCTTGCTTTTTTTTGTCAAGAATCTCTCGCATTTATGAATGCACTAATTGCAAAGGCAAATATCAGTGGCTGTTGGCTATGGTAACTCTTGCATTACTAATCAATGCATCTAATTTCAATATCACACCGCAAGTCCCACGAGAACTTAAGTAGATGCAAACCAAACAGTTCAAATTGCACCCGAGAGTAACACGGAAGGGCAGGCGACACAGGGATAAGAAATAAGAAAGTTGAAATTTGTATTGACTAATAATTTTCCACTAATTGGCATAAAGAAGCAAGAGCGAAGAAGAGAAGAGCGAAAAAAAAGAAAGGAATGGGAATTCTGCAGAAAAGAGGAAAGAAGAAGAAGAAGATAAGGGACCACCAGTGATATGATCGTCATGTGGTAGTCAAAGGCCAATTTTGGGAGTTGTCAAAAATCTTGCACTTTAGTCCCTATTGAGTGACACCTCAATTATGGGAGTTGTCAAAAATCTTACACTTTAGTCCCTATTGAGTGACACCTCAACAAAGATTTAACAGACATTAGTGGTTTGGACCTAAATGAAAGACGAAGATCAAAGTGAGAGACTAACGAAGGGTTTTTATAATCACAGGGACTAAAGTGAAAGACGCTGACAAAGTCAGGGTCCAAAGTGCTAGTTTACTCATTAGTATTTGGTTGGATTTGGTAATTTGTTTTGGTTTGGATTATTCTACTGCCCGAGTGCTTTTAATGTGTTCTTGGTGTAGGTGGTTTCTTTGGGTGGGTATTTGTAATGGTGTTGTAATCACCTATATTGTTTCTACTTTGTAAATGGGTTAGAGTACCTCTTGTACTTTTTTTTTAATTTATTATTTGCTTATAAAAAAGTGTAATATATTTATAAAATAGGAGGCGTTTTATGTAAATTTTAGAAATAAACGAGGTTTTATGTAAAAAATTAGAAATATAAAATAAAAGGGAAGTTGAAGTAATTTACTCTATTTTTTAAATAAAAAAATCAATTTTTAATACAACAACCATTCACCAACATCATGGAAGCAGCAGGCAGGACTCGAGGAGGATTACGAGTCACACAAAGGCTGGTATTGACCGGAGTCAATGTAGTAAAAATGCTCTTCTTTTTGGAGTGAAGTCAATGAAGATTGAAGAATGTAAATTTCGCGGAATTGAAGTAGCAACCACACAAGAATTGAGTTTAGAACTGGAGTTAGTCTTTATATAATAAAAAAGTCCGACTCGATCCTTTTTAAAAGCGAGAATATATACAAGTCAATGGTCATCCACTCAATCAGATCAGGGTTCAACAACTCCATTTTTATCCGTTTCCCAAGAAGCTGCTTGCAAACTTACAAAACCACCTTCATATGATAGTTTGAATTTAACAAAATGAAATAAAATTTAAGATGACGTAAGTTCAAATATTTTATTTTTCTGCAAACCTTTTTTAATTAAATTATAATTTGAATTAACTTATATATAATTTATATGAGTTTTTCAACAAAGATAAATAAAAGATAAGTATTTGAACTTATAAATTTAGAAGCGTTCATAAAAAATTAAATAAGAAAAATTCTTAAAAAATGGTATACAGATAGACTAATTAATTTCAACTATGAATAAATTAAATTCATTATACTTATTGATCATTTTTTATATTTTTTTATTGAAAAAATTATTTAAACTGATTTTAAATATAAAATAAGAATAACACCAAAAATATTTAAAATAAGAATAGTATAAAATGATATCGGGGCAGCTCTTTCTAAACAAATGCTCATGAGACAACATGCAACCCAACCCAACCCAATAACACCAAAAAAATAGAATAAAATAATATTTTAGTCCCTATAAAATACTTGAGTTTTTATTTTCGTCCCTCAATTTTTTTATTTTATCCTTATAAAATATTTAAGCTATTTTTTAATTTGTGCGGTTGATTCCACTATTTATTACGAATGTGTCAAACGCTCCATCACAATTACTAATAATATGTATTGTACTCTAACACATTATACGACAGTGTTAACCTCTTTAAACACATTTAAAAACTATTTGTGATATATATGAAGGAGGAAATATACAAAGAATCTTCAGTTCAAATTGACCATGAAATTTGACTCTCTAAATGAGTTTAAGGAAACTAACACTCTTACATAATGTGATAGGGTACTTGTAGAGCCGCAGATCTTTTATATCTTTTTAATGCTTAGTTGAGACTTGGAAGGCTATTGTAATTTATGAATGATATATATGACTTTATATTTTGGTGTACGAATGATACTACTATAATTTAACGAGTTCTTAATAAGTTTATAAAATTTTTCAGGGAATCAAAATTGGATGATATTATTAAATTTTATTCATTTAATTTTATTTTATTAAAGAATTCATTAATTTCCAGTATTAAATTTTATAAATGCGTACCCTTTTATCAGGGTCGGCCTGAGGGGCAGGCCAGTAAACAATTGCTTTAGGGCCGGCCTAAGGGTAAAATATGTTCCTAGTTTTTGTAAAATTAAATAAATTTAATTTTAATTCTCATAATTTAAAATTGGCGTGTTGAGTTTCTCTCTTTTAAATCACCCCAAATTAGTTTTTATCAAGTGTGTTTTTAGTCTCTAGTATTTTTTATCAGGTGTATTTTTAGTTCTTAGCGAGAGATGTGCTAAAGATTAATTTGGGATTATTTTAAGAAAAGAGAAGCTCAACACATTGATTTTAAATTATGAGAACCGAACCCAAATATGCTTAAATTTATAAGGAATAAAACATATTTTACCCAAAATTTAGTAAAATATTTATATTAAATATAAAATATTACTAATTATTAGTTAATAGATAATAATTAAAATAATTTTTTATTATAAAAAATAAAAATTTTAATTCAATATAAGTTTATTTTCTTAAAAATAGAGTCATATATTTTTTTAAAAATATGTCATTTCTGGTCGTTTATCTCTTAGAATTAGGTCTTCATCTTATAATCTGTTTTACGACCTACATATGTGTTGGGTCGATTTTGTGCCTTTTATCATAATTTTATATAAGATAGTTTTTAAAAATTAAATTTTTTATAAATATTTTATTATTTTCTTTATAATATTGTTGTTTGTGAATTATTATTTATATAATTAAAAATATAAAAAAATTCTAATTGATATATTTTTATATAATTATTTAATTAAAAAATTTAGAATTTTATATCTAGATACTCTTTAATTTTTAATAAAATGCATTTTTATAAAAAATATTTTATCAAACAACTTAAATTTAAAAGAAATTTTTAAGTTAAAAATACCAAACAACTTTTACTTTATTTTTTAAAGCTCTTATTTATAGTTTTACCTATAAAGTAACTTATAAGTAGGAGAAAAGTTGGGCCAGTTATTAGTTTTACAACTAACTAACTTATAACTTTAGCTTTATAGCATAGGTGGTTATTAGTTTTACAACTAACTAACTGAAAACACACCAAACTAGCTAAATCTGAATTATATTACAACACGTTCGACACATTCACAATTAACAATAGAATCAACATCAAGGACTAAAAAGTACCATAAATATTTTATAAGAATGAAATAATTTTTTTTTCAGGAACAAAAATAAAAAAATTGAGTATTTTATAGGGACTAGAATATTATTTATCCAAAAAATATATAAAATAAAAATCATATAAAATGATATCGGGGCAGCTCTTTCTAAACAAATGCTCGTGAACCAACACTCAACCCAACCCAAACAAGATATTTAATTATATTTTTTGACGTTAAAGATTCAATTAATTTATTAATGAATTATTAAAATATTTTAGTTTGTAGGTGAATGTTTCCAAAATGTTGACTCCGAAGTTGGTTTGCGAAAGCGAAACTCAACTGCAAACCTTGTTAAAAACGGTTATAAATAATGAAAATTAATAAAAAAATGTGTATCTGATTCTCCATTAGTCGGTAAGTTTGCTGGTGATTTAAAAAAGTACTTTTTTAAATTGTTTAAAAAAGTTAATTTTATTTTAGAGATTTTTATATAATCAGAAAGAAATTTTTATTTGGTTACAATTATAAAAAAATATTTTGTTTGTCACAATAAATGCTTTCATATTGTTAAAATGTTTTCTTTCTCTTCTATTTTAACTGTGTTTTTCAAAAAGTAACTCTGAGCTGCTTATTAAAAAAAACAAAAAACTGATTATTTTCTGATTCTGCTTCTTGAAAAAAAGTTTAGACAAACATTTTAAAAATTCATATAAGTGATTTTTTTAAAAAAAAAGTAATTCTTTTAGAAAATAATTTTAAAGAAACGGACTCTTAATTAGCAACAAATATATAACTTAATGATCTATATATCTCCTTGACAACCAAATTGATCTTAATATTTACTTAATTACTCCCTTCCAAGCTCTGGTATAACTCGTGAGTTATTCCCTAAATAATTATTTTGCATAAATTTTACACGTTGCGTACATGCGTATGTTCTTAAAGATAGGGATTAAAATTTACGTCAAAAAAAAAAAATAGGGATTAAAATATTTATTCTCCATTCATCCAATATACACTTAAACCTTATAAGTTTGTGAATAAGTTTGAGAGTCATCTTATTCTTTGTTTCATAGTACTTTAATTTCCATATCTCAATAGATATATTGTCTAATCCAACTTTCTTAACATTAGCCATCATTTTCAAATTTCTTTTATCTAATTTTTTTGGATTTTTTCAATAATAAAAGTAATGTTGATATTCTTTACTAGTGTTAAGTCTGTAAATGTTAAAAAAAAACCATGTCTTTCATAAAAAAAGTTTATGATAAAACAACTCTTTTATTTTTTTTTCTTAATATCTCATTTTGTGATATATATCACCAATGCATCTAACACAGTTCAAAACTCTTATTTTTCTTTCTCTACTTTTAACAAGTTCGTGGATATACTTTATTTCCCTTTTTTAATTAATAACTGTGATGATTAATTTTGTTGGAACTGATTTTAAATTACTTTTATCCAACCGTATTTTATAAATTGTGCATCATTTATTTACCCATCATTAATTTCATAATTCTATCAAAATCAATTCTATTTAACTAAAATCAAATTAGTACTTACATCGGTAGATAGTTAAGAATATTTTTTTTTATGCTAAGCAAAGAAAATTAATTAAACGAGTACAAGGGGTACTCCAACCCATTACAACAGTAACATTACAAAAACCAAAAAAAATGGAATGGACTACCAAAACTAAAAATATCAAACACCTAAGCTTAAAATTCAATAACTATAAATAGACACAAATCCGAAAAAGCCGAATAAACAACAAAGCTAGCCACCTCCCAACAAAAACTAATAATAAGAATATTATCCATCAGCAAATACCCCCTGGGCATCAGTAACAGCTTCACACTAGAACCTGTAATACTACAAAATCATCTACATAGTAGCCGTACCAGAAGTAAAACCATCAAATAAGCAAGAAGCGGGAGAAGACACCCAGGATGAGAAAGGATAATCAAAAGTCAAATCCTTACAACGTAACCAATTTCAAGATCTAATTTTAATGAGATCAAGCAATTCAGTTGGACTTGTCGACTGTGCAGAAAAAACCATTGCATTCCTAGCTAGCCACAGAGACCAAATTGTTACAATCCATAAAATAGACCACTTAAAACGATTATTAGCAGAACAACATGGAAGGCCTATAAACTGAGCAAAATTTCCATGACCAGAATTATGCAAAGCAACATAGAAGCCAAACCAATCCAAACACCTCATCCAAATAGAGTATACAAAAGGGCATTCAAATAGCAAATGAGAAGTAGTTTCCATAGACTCGTCACACCAAACACAACTTCCTGCTGACGGTACAATAGCCTTCCTTTTAATTAAATTCCGCTTTGATGGAATTCTGTCTAACAGGACCCTCCATGCAAAACCCGAAACTTTTGAGGGAACAAGTTTTGACTAGAGAAAATTATGAACTGGGAACTCTGCAAAAATACTATCATTGATAATAATTTTGTAAGCTGACCGAACAGAATACACCTCTTCGGAATTCGCCTTCCAACTCCACCTGTCAAAATGATTAACTTGAAAACAATACTGAATTTAATTAAGCCAGCAAGAGAGTTAGTTGCTCAATCTCCCATTGGAAAAGACTCCTCTGCCATCGCCAATTCCAGACAACTTCCTCATTCCTCCACACAAACATATCAGCAACCAATAGATCCTTATCAACCGCAATGGAAAATAATCTACTATATCGATCACACAAAGCACGCGAACCGCACCAGATATCTCTCCAAAAGGATGTTGACTGACCATCTCCCACAATTGATGAAATTCTGGCAAGCGTACCAAAAGTTCAGCAGTATAATAGTAAGTATAAAGTATTGTATCCACAGGGAACGGTTCACTTTGCAAGATTTTAGTGATCGAATTACCAAGTGAGCAACTTTTTAAGAGAATGATTAATGTGCGAAATTTAAATGGCAAAAGAAAAGTAAGCAATAAAATAAGGGAAGATAGATTTACTTGGATTAGGATTGGACTTCGCTTCTTTGCACACCTTATGTATGTGAATCCCTTCTTTTAATTATAAATTTGTTATTAATTATACCTTAGCCAAACTGAATTGATAAAACCCCGAGTTACCAGTAGCCTACCACTCACAGATAATCCATGCGGGCTCTTCCAAGCGACAAATTGCCCTCGGCTCATTAAGCTCTTAATTAATTAATTATTGTCTGTTTGTTTGAATCGTCCATTAATTGTACTTCCCTATAAACGTTCTTCATTCAAGGGTTGTCACTACCCCATCAATCACAAGATCCCGTTTATCCTTCACATACAATTAACTTTCAATTATGTTCCTATCAATTAACTATATGTTCCTATAGATGCTCCTATGAACGGGCTGTCACTCACCAAAACAATTCAATCATTAGATCCACCTATATTTCCATATAATTAACGAGTACTTTTAGCAATCGGAGGTTAGGTTTCCTATGTCTAGGCTCCCCTAAACTCTAATACTAGCCGGAAATCTCATTTTGTGTTATCCTGATCACTAGCCTACGACTCCGGCGCACGCGCGGAAGTAATGCATTAAGAACAACATAAAAGTATCGATATAATTAAAAACAAAGATTTATAATTAAAAACAAGAGAATTCACATACACTTGGGGATTGAATCCACTACATCCAATCCTATTGGAGAGCTTAGCTACTCATGATAGCCATCACAAACCACTGAAGAATCTGTCACCTTCTTCAATCCTTGTGCGTCTATCTTTCTATTCTATGCTTCTCTCCTCTGTACTCTCTAAAAGCCTTTCTGTCTCTCTAAAAGCCTCCTTTAGATCTGTGCAAAAGGTACTATTTATAGACTAAGGAAAACCCTAATTTTTTTCTGGAAGAGATCAATCTGTATTTGAATTTAAAAACTGGTGCGTGACTTGCGCTTCACCTGCGCTAAACGCAGATGAAGCGTGTGCCTCTGTAAGCTGCGCTCCACCTGCGCTAAGCGCAGGTGAAGCGTGAAACACGTTGTAGACTTTCTTCAATTCCTCATTTATCCACTTGATCTCTTTCTGATCTTGCCTTTGCTTGATTGATTTTCCTTGTTTCCCTTTTCTGGCTTGATTTTGTATTATTTGAACTTGAATTCAAATTGGGGAAAGTTATCCACAGGATCCTTTGTTTAAATGGCTGCTGATCTCATCTTTATTTTGTCCTCATTTAAACTTCAAATCTGCAAACAATCTCCCCATTTAATGTTATTTTCCCTTCTATTTCAAATCTTCCATAAATCTGCACAAAATAACATATTTCTAATCAAAATAGCATCAAATTCAAATTCAAACCAAATAATTACAATTATTACAATTATTCATAAAAAAGGATTATTTTGGGCATAAATAATTATTTTAGCCTTGATAAGTGTAATAAAAACATAGGAAAATATCACATAATTTACACTTATCAACAACCCGAGCACAAGTATTAGAAAACCACTCATGAGTAAACATAGTATCACTCTCAAGACTCCACAAATCAATCCACCAATTAGACCCCTTACCACCATTAATAGTATACCTACCCCTCACATCCCCATATATAGAAGACACCACCTATTCCACAACCTATCTTTTTCCCACTAACAACCTCCATCTCCACTTACCTAAAAAAGCAAATTAAATGCTCTCAAGTCCCTAAAACCCAACCCCCATGCTTTTTTTCCCTACAAACAACCTCCCAAGATACCCAGGCAATCTTATTATGACACTCATCCCCCCAAAAAAAGTTCTGAAATAAAGCTTCAAGTTTAGAGATTATACCTTTTGGAGCCTTGAAGAAAGAAAGAAAGTAGATCGGGATTGAGTGGAGAACGGACTTCAAGAGGACACAACGACCACCAAAAGACAATGTTTTAGATTTCCATTTAGATAACCTCTTATGCACCTTATTAATCACCGGTTCCCAAGTCTTCCTACGCCGTGGATTTGCCCCAATCGGAATTCCCAGATAACAGAAAGGCAAGATTCCCACTTTACAGTTAAGAAAATGCGCCATCAGTTGCAATAATTCAGGATGAACATTAACACCAAACAACTTGCTTTTAAAAAAGTTTAACTTTGAGACCCGCTACCAACTCAAATAATTGTAGTATTGATTTGATGACCCAAACATTATGCATTGAGGCTTCCCCCCAAAAAATGGTATATAATCTGCAGATTGTAAGTGAGACACCAACATTGACCTAGAACCAACAGAAAAGGCAGTGAATATTTGATTATCAACCGCTTTACACATCATAGCATTTAGGCCTTCAACAACAATTAAAAACAATAAGGGGGCTAACAGGTCCCCTTGCCGTAACCCCCTACCCACACCAAACTCGCCAGAAGGACTTCCAATCATAATTTATTTTTTTTATCACATTTATACTTTTCTCTTTTATGTTTCTATCTTTCTCAATCATAATTTATTTTTGGATATAAATGTTGTATAAATATAATTAATCATTTTATTTTATAACGATTGATAATAGTCATAAATATTGAATAATTCTTGGTACACATCAGTACCAATTATATCACGTCATGTTTATGTGAGGTGTGGCACAATTAGTGGAGAATGCAAAAAAAAAATGTGGGATCAACTATAATTGAATTAAACAATAAAAATTATGTAAGTTTGAAATGATTGTATATGATAACATTTTTTTAAAATAACACATCTATAACATGTCCTTAGAAAAAACATCTATAACTTATTGAGTAAACTAGCAAGTCTCGGTCGCTGACTTTTTTATAGTCATGCAATTTAGTCCTTAAGAAATAGAAATTTTAATATAGTCCCTGACTTCTTGCTTTTTCTGTCATTATAGTCCAAACTGTGTGTTTCCCGTTAATTGTTTTACGTGTCACATTTAGTGACCACTCTGTCACATTATTTGTCTCTAAATGATGTGATTTTGTCAAATTTATAACTTGAAAGACTTTAACGCCAACAATCGTGTGTTTCCCTTTTCTCTCTTCCTCTCCTTCTTCATTGGAAGGTCTTGATCCCAATGACGTTATTTTTGTGCCCCGATGACAAATAGTGTGACATAGTGTCACAAACATAACACGTCATAAAAAAAATTAACGGAAAACACATAGTTGGAACAGAAAAAAAAATAAGAAGTCGGGGACCTATATTATGATTTTCTATTTTTAGGGACTAAACTACATTACCCTAAAAAGCCAGGTACGATTACTAGTTTATTCATAACGTATCTGGAGGCACATATTATCATTATGTAGGCTAGAACCTCATTGGTGACATAACTAATTATCGGTCCCCCCTAACAAAACTTATTGTCTTAGCATTAGCCTCAGGGGCGAAGGCAGGGAGCGAGGTCATGGGGTCGGCTAATATCTCCACCCCAAATGAAATTTTGTTATTATATATATAATTATAGGGTGAGGGATTGAGTTATTTAAGGAGTAACTCTTTATAAAATTACTCTGTTTAATTACTTTTTGTAAATACTTATTTTAATCAATTCAATCGTTGAATTGAAAGTTGTTATTAAGTAGATCAAGTCTACAAAGTTTTACAAAGTTTATAAACAATTTTGATACTTAATCAAATAAGTACATCAATTTAACGTATAATATATGTTTTCAAAATATAAGTAAATATTGACGGTAAAATTCCATATTTATAAATGTTCAATTTATCTAAATTTCATATGCATAATCATCATGCTAATTTTACATTATTCAATGGTTAGATTTGTGAAATTCCTATTCTCTGAGATTTTATTAAGTGGAGTAACTTGATCCCCACTCATAATTTATAATATTAATTAAGTGAATTATTTTAATTATTATTTTATTTTATAATTAATTAATTAATTATTTTCTCTACATATTTTAATTTTTAATCAAATATTCTATCACTAAAAATTTAAATTCATAAAAAAACTAAATTATAATTACCTAATAATGTATTTTTGTCTAGAAATAAAATATAATAAAATTTATGTAAATATCTTTTTATATCATTTGTATTAATTATTCACTTAAATCCAAATACTTATAATTCAATAACTTAACTTATCAACTTTCGATCAATTTATCGTGTTAATTTTAATATATAGTCTTTATCTCATTCTAATCAAGCTTCTATATTTAATTTTATCTAATTAATAATATATAATATGTAAAATTACATAAACATAAATTCATACATATTAAATATATATAGTTTAAAAAAAGCAACCTAATGGGGCTCCGCCCCTGATTAGCATTGATATATAAATCATTACTATAGTTCGATTATATATAGTTATAACCACATTTCGACTTCATTTAATTTGGTACATAATACTACTATGATCCATTTTATAATAAAACCAATTAGTGATTACAAATCAAAGAAAATATTTATTATCATATAAATTATTAAATTAATTTTTTACTCCAATAATACTCAAAATTATTAATGAATACATTCTATTTGGTGAATGTCATGTTAATTATAAACTTACAATAAATTTAGATTATAAAAAAAGAATGTTAACAATTAAATATGAAAATGAGTTGACTATATTTATTCTTATAAAATGGATGGGAGGCGGTAATATAGATTGAATGTTTTAACTTATCCTATATGACACACTTTTATCTACAGTAGTTAGTATGGACAGTTAAAAAGTTCTATTAATTTATAAAAAAATTAAGATCATGGCCTCATTAGGAGTCGTCGTATCACGTGGGATAGAAACCATATCCTAGTGAACGTTTTCTATACGAAGCACATTTTAAAATTGGTTTACAAGTGTACTAACCTTTGGCTACAAAATAACTGCAGCTTTGCTAGATAATAACTACATGCTAGATATGGAGCCATAGATAACTATGCTAATTGTACCATATTAGCTATTAATTAGAAGTCCGAGCTTTTTAAAGCCTAAATTTATTAGTAGTCCCTAATAGAAAGAAATAAAAAGTTAATAAGGAAAGTTAAATCATAAGAGTTTAGATACATTATTTGACTTGTAAAAACAACATAATAAGCTCCATTAACTCAACTATTACCTCATTAGAAGAGGAATTTAAGATAATATAAAAGGGGACAAGTCTAATATTTAAAAAACTTTTCAAGGAGAGGTCGGGCCCCATTTGTCCCTACTTCCCTTTCAATGTAACTAGAGCGAGTAAAATGGCCAACTCGACCGGGTCAGTCCACAAAATCTGTAAAAATGTAGAGCTCGACTCAATTATTTTAAAAGCCAAAATAATTTTGAACTTTTTAGTTGGTATAATAAATCCCACACTTGCAAAAGATCGAGTAGCCCCAAAACCTTGTAACAAAAAACCAGGCTACATAAAAAAAGCCACAAAATGTGGGCCTTGGTAGGGGTGTTCATATCCAATTCAATCCAATGCAAACCGCAAAAATCGAACCAAAAAATCGAAAATCAAATCAAACCGAAATCCCAAAACCGCAAACCGCAAAAACCAATTTTTTTTTACTGGATTGGATTGATTTTCGGATTTTATGTTGAAAACCAATCCAATCCAATCCAAACTTAATATACATATATTATTACTTATAAAATAATCATATATTATACTTGTATACATATATTATAAAAATACTTATACTAATATCTTTTTTATAATTTTATTATCTAATATCATGTTAATATTTCTATAAATATATTAATATAAAACTAGTTTTAAATTAGTTTTCATGTCTCATGTCATTCTTTTTATATAATTTTATATTAATTTTAATAAATATAAGTTCCAATAAGAAAATGTTTACTATTACTTCATTATTTGATCAATTTTATCAAATATTTATTATCACTTTAAAAAACCGAAAACCGATCCAATCCAATCCAATTTAAATTGGATCGGATTTGAAAAAAATATCAAAACCAATCGGATGATGAAATGATAAAACCGTAATGATCGGATCAGATGGTTTTTTGCCTTAAAACTAATCCAAACCAAACCACGAACACCCCTAAGCCTTGGGACTATATTTTAAAGGTCCAAAAAAATCCTTGGATTTATAACTTGGCCCGATAAAATCTGTTACCTATATTGAGCCGCGTAGCCTGAATTGTCAACTCTAATGTAAAATAACATTTCTTATGGAAAACACGTGATTTATTTTGTCATTACTTTTGTGTAAATATTTCTACTTTTAAGCACATAAATAGTGTAAAAATAGGAGTGTAAAGAAATAAAGTACCATAAAAGAAAATCAAAGTTCTTTTCAAAATTCATATTAGGACATATCTAAGTTGGCCACACGGGAATGCTAAGTTAAACAAAATGTTTTAAGCTCCTTAAGTCATACTCAATAATTAGGATAATATTCTCTAGTTCTATGTTGGTAGGATATAAATAAGAGAGAAAGATTAAGGAGGGAAAGAAATATGAAAAACATATATTGAATCAACATATATAGGCTAATTTAATTTACAAGAAAATGGGGAAGATATAAGGATTTACATGGACCCTATTACTTTTTACAATCTCTCCAATCTCGGAGAAAAATAGGATGATGCATGGAAGAGGCGCACGGATCCTCTGCAGTTTGAAAATGAACTGCAGAGTGTGCAGTCTCAAAATTTATGGCTCTAAAGTGATAATTGATTTTTTCATGTTTTAATTTATATGTAAAATAAATATTTGAATAGTAAAGATTGTGTCAAGTTCAAATAAATTGGAGAGGATGTTAGTCCATAAAAGAGGATTCTTATTTGTTTTACATATACATATACATGTCCTTTGTTAGCTTCATTCTACTTATGACACTTCAAATCAAAAGAAGAGTATTGTTATACATTTAAATCAAAATTAATTTTTTTTTCTTTTTCACTTTCTACTTAATCAAATAAGGGAAGAGGAGGTTTTTTTTCTTCTTTTTTTCTCTTATATTTCTCTTATACCAAATAATAATATGTAAATTTACTCTTTATCTCTCTCTTATTTATCTTTTCAAGTCCAATATGGATTTTGATCCTCTCAAGCAAAACTTAGCTATGAAATAGCTATGGATTCAGTAGATATTTATAATTTATAGTTAATGCCTAACTATTTTGTAGATAAATTTTGTTGGTGAGGCATGATAGTCAGAGGGATGCCCTACACAGTCAAATACTACATGGGAAGTGTTTCTATGGGGATTGCACTGGCATTTCACTATTATTAAGATTCTCATGATTAATTAATGTAATAAATACATATTTAAAATTTGTTTAAAATTTTAATATATATTAATTGAATAAATTACTTAAAATTTATTATCTTTAAAATTATAAACATTAATTAACTCACTAACAGGAACTTATATAAAACTGAGTTCAAAATTTATCAATTCATCGTGCCGAAAAAATTATCAATTCAAATTATATTTAACTTGTATTGTAGCTAACAGTGGTCAGCTAAAGTGAATTATAATTCAGGTGAATTTTACGTAATTACTATTTTTTAAAAAAGTGGATTACTGTCTTAATTCAATAATTACTATATTTAACATATTACATTACAAACTGATCCGTATTTAGGCTGACTCGTATATATAGATTGAAAGTACTAGTATCTTCTTTTCTTCCCTTTTTCTGTTTCTTTACTAAAAATAGAATACTTCAGGAGTTCAGGTAAAAGATTTAATGAATATTAACTAAGAGATGAAATTTTAATTTCAAAGAAAGAAAATTGTTCAGTGATGTATTAAATTTTCGTTAGTGGAACATGCGCATCATGCAAGCAGAGAAAAAACTGAGAAAGAAAAAGACATGCTTTAAGGAAAGTTAATTGGACCCCACCCCCAAGGTAGGGCCTCGGGCTTTCTTTCCAGGCAGCCTGCTTTGTTTTCTATATAAATACAATAGCTCACTCAGCCTCCAAGACCAACCAAAATCACAATCCACCAAACATGTCAATTGAATTATTGGCATCAGCTGCTCCCAGTTGGGTCACAACTGCAGCCACATGGTTTGCAACCATTGCCATCCTCCTCCTCTTCAGCCGCCGTCTCCGCCACCGCAGATATAACCTTCCACCAGGCCCAAAACCATGGCCCATCATAGGAAACCTCAACCTAATTGGATCTCTCCCACACCGATCCACTCTCTCAGCCAAAAGTATGGACCCATCATGCATGTCTGGTTCGGCTCCAACCCTGTCGTTGTGGGCTCATCCGTGTACATGGCAAAAGCCTTCCTCAAAACCCACGACGCCACCATCGCCGGCAGGCCCAAATTCGCTGCCGGCAAGTACACAACCTACAACTATTCAGACATAACTTGGTCCCAATACGGCCCATACTGGCGTCAGGCCCGTAAAATGTGCCTAATGGAATTGTTCAGCGCCAAACGCCTTGAGTCCTATGAGTACATTAGAAAGCAAGAGTTACATGCTTTTCTGAATGAACTCTTTAAATCTGCAAACAAAACTATTTTGTTGAAAGATCACCTTTCTGATTTGAGCCTTAATGTTATAAGCCGCATGGTGTTGGGGAAGAAGTATACAGAAAAGTCAGAGAACACAATAATTTCCCCTGAGGAGTTCAAGAAGATGCTGGATGAGTTGTTCTTGCTTAATGGGGTGCTTAACATTGGGGATTTCATTCCTTGGATTAATTTCTTGGATTTACAGGGTTACATAAAGAGGATGAAGGCTTTGAGCAAGAAATTTGATAGGTTTATGGAGCATGTGTTGGAGGAACATATTGAGAGAAGGAAAGGGGTGAAGGATTATGTTGCTAAAGATATGGTGGATGTGCTTTTGCAGCTTGCAGAGGACCCTGCTCTTGAGGTTAAGCTTGAGAGGCATGGAGTCAAAGCTTTTAGTCAGGTAAACGTGTATTTTCTATTTTCAAATTCTTTGATTTGTTTGGCTAATCTTGTCAATTTGCGACTTGTTGTTTGTGAACTCAAATTAATACTACTATTAAATGGCTACTATTCCTTTGTTTGCTTATGGAACCTTTTTTTTTGTTCTCGATGTGATAGGCAACCTAAAGTAAAGATAACATAACAGTTCAATACTACTAGTAATAAATTATACATATGAATATGTCTAACACTCGCATTTTCGTGGAAACGATGGCAAGTGGAGATAGTTACATGTGTCTGTCATGTGTGTCCTCTCTCCTCTGTCCATGAAATTTCACATGTTTTGATATTCGTTTTCAATGACTCTTTTCTTGCTTAAAAAATTATTACTAATTAATTATCAAACATAGATATGAGTTTAGAAAAAAAAATTATAATTGAAATATAAATATAACACATCGTATAATTTTTCTCGTATTTTATGGGCTTAATTTTTTATGTTCTTATTTTGGTGTAGAGATTTTGCCATTATAATTGAATGATATGCATATTATGTTATTCTAATTTAGGTAGTTATTTTGATCATTTCAATCTATTCCACAAATTAACCTCTATTTGTACGATAGTTACTTTACTAACTACTTATATTGTTTTGGGCTTTGAAAATGATGTTTGACGTACGTGGCTCTCCTTGATTACTTAATAATGACTTGAGTCTACCCAGCCAATTTTTCAAGAGAGGAATAGGCAAATATATCATTCATTATATTTATCTACTCTTTCGTGGGGCCAACTTAGCTCGCTTACGCAATGTTTGATATAATTTTTTCTTTATGTATTTGAGCTCATTAATTTTAGCGGTTACTATTTATATGTTGTTGGGCTAGCTCAGCTCAATCCATTTGATAGCTACACGAATGGTAATTTTTTATTTATGTGATGAGATGAGATATTTGGCTCTTTTTTTTTTTTTTTTTTAATGATTCACTTGTCTCTTTGGTACCTATTGTTCAGGACCTAATAGCAGGTGGGACAGAGAGCTCAGCTGTAACAGTAGAATGGGGAATTTCTGAGCTCTTGAGAAAGCCAGAGATCTTCAAGAAGGCGACAGAGGAGCTAGACAGGGTGATAGGGAGAGAGATGGGTTGAAGAGAATGACATTGTCAATTTACCATACATTAATGCCATTGCTAAGGAAACAATGAGGCTTCACCCTGTGGCACCAATGCTTGTGCCAAGGTTAGCCAGGGAGGACTTCAATGTTGATGGATATGATATCCCCAAAGGGACTCAAGTGCTTGTTAATACTTGGACTATTAGCAGAGATCCTGAAATTTGGGACAATCCAGATGAATTTCAACCAGAGAGGTTTCTAGATAAGGAGATAGATGTCAAAGGGCATGACTATGAGTTGTTGCCATTTGGTGCAGGTAGAAGGATGTGCCCTGGGTACCCTCTTGGCCTTAAGGTCATTCAATCAAGTTTGGCTAACCTATTGCATGGCTTTAATTGGAGACTGCCTGATAATACAAAGAAGGAGGACTTGAATATGGAGGAGATTTTTGGGCTGTCCACACCTAAGAAAATACCTCTAGAAACTGTTGTTGAGCCTAGACTTCCAGATCATCTTTATTCCCTCTGAGTATTTTCTCTACTCAAATGTTAATTTTCTCTCTCATAAGATTGGGAATAATGGGATTTGTGTAAGCTTATTGTCATCATATCTACTTGTTGGCAAGGGGGAAAAAAAAGCAAAATCTAGAAATAAGTTTTGGTATAATAATAATGGGGAAAAGCTGATGTTGGAGATTAGTAATCAGTGTAATAGTTTGTGTAAACTCGGTCTGAATTGTTGTAACGTTTTGTAATGCCAAATTAAAGTATGTTCTGTTTCTCTCTTACAATTTTTTGTTACACAGAGTTTTATTGTTGATACACATATATGGATGCAATAAAATTTTCAACATGATCATGAATTAAAGAAGGTTGAATCAGAACAAGTTCAGGTAAAATATATTGATGATTACTAATGTAAAGCAAATGCTAATAAAAGCGTTTTAGGAGCTTTGATTCCTTACTATGCTAATAACAGGGCAATTTAAAGGATAATATGATGAGTGAAGATCCCTCCACAAACTTCAGCTCAAAACATTAGAAATAAGACCTAGGGCAAGGGAAAAAAAGGGACAACATTGAAGTACACTTGACTGGTCTCTTCCTACCACCATCACTAATTTCGGACTGAACAAAATTGTACACATGAGATTAATGATTCGCAATACGTGTGATATTAAAACATTTTGATTTTGTTTGTCGGTGCCATGTTTCCAAAATGTTAACAACAGAGCTTGTTTTGAACTTTCAACCAAACACTGCATATAATTTAGGCAAATCTCTCACAGATTTAGAGAAATTGCAGGGAAAATTAAAATTCATGTTTAATGTATATGTGCAAATTTTCATGGATGTGATTGAAAATTGTATAATGAAGCAATAACAATTAGAAATGTGCTACATCAATATTGCTTTTAAATATGTTTGATTTTGGAAAAAAAAAATCAGTGAGAGGGCTAATTTGGGGTCATGAAAACCTAATTTTAGAATAGAAAGCAGGTACAAGATTTACGTAAGGTTAAATTTGATGCAAATTGGTGTAAAAAAAAGCTTATTATTACTTGATCTATAAAATTTGTATGGTAATTGATTTCAATCTTTAATAATGTTTTAAAAATCGGACTAATCATTGAAGAAATAAAGACATCGATTCACGGTTGATTATTTTAATTATAATTAAATTGGTAATTGTCAAATATATATTTTAATATTATATAATATTTTAAGTAATAAAATAAAATAAAATAATAAGAAATATATAAAATTATAAATTAATATAAATAGTTGGTTAATTATTGGATATTATGTGTAATTTTTAAATATATATCTATATTTATTTTTAAAAAATTAGATTAAAAATAATGAATGAAAAACTTGAATTTTTTGAACAACAACCGGTTTCAAATCAGTTTGACCGATTTTCTATCTGTTTTCACTGATTCTGACACCTAACGATTTTTAAGGGTTGAACGACCGGACATGCGGTTACCGAATTGGTTCCTAGTCATTAATTATAAATTTAAGTAAAATTAGGTTTAATATGATGGCTGTAATAGCAAATGTATGGACTAATGGTAATAGTGTTGTGACTAAGTTATGGTGACCTCTTTATAAAATTAGTCGTGCTTTTCTCTAGAATATCTCACCCTATTTTATATATTGAAGAGTAATATTATATGTAAATGCAGGGTAGAAAAAGGATTAATTATCATATATAAAGAATTTGACTTTTTAAAGATATGGTTATGCACTTTAGATGATAAAGTATAAAAAAACTAATGATTCAAAAATTTATTATGTCAATTTATAAATTTAAGAGCGATTTTACACATAAACACCCTTATGTGATAATTAAAAATATATATAAACCTGTGAAGGTGCTTCATTCATTAAAATACCCCGATAGGATATCAATTAAAAAAATGGGTGGCCTATTAAGACACTTTAGGAAAGAAAGCACTTTACAGATTTTGATCCTCAGAAGCGTCCTCAGTTCTCATAAGTTTTCAATTATGACTTTTCAAAAATGCCATATTATTTTGGAATCTATGGGATCGAATGATATAATAAAATACCCTCAAAATTGACGAGGAAATGCTCTCATAAAATATTTGTTGGTATAATAATTAATATTTGAAATTATGATAAAATACATGTATGTGTATAATAAATTAAAATATTAAAATCATATTCATTAATTTTTCAATTAATGCTTATAATTCTAAACTCTCACCTAAGAGAAATTAAATCCATATATAAACAAATAACATAATAGACTTTTTCAGAAAAAAAAATATGAAGTTAAACTCTAGGTCAATTTTATATCACACAAATAAGTATCAAATGTACTTAGCTCATTTCAAAGTTCAAACGTTTTATTGATACAATAGGCTTTAAACATTTCGAATAGATATATAATAGTAACTCATTTTTTATAAAATAAAAAATCGCATTGGTTGTAGGCCTGGAAAATTATTAAATACTCCTTCCAAACTTCTTTTTTGTGTTAACCACATCTATCTCCTATTACCAGGAGCAATCCTATTTGGGACTTAATCACAGTTAAGGCTCCTTACACCTCCCGAAGAGTGTGTTTAGTGGGGATCGAACCTGGGAGCTCTTCCCACAATCTCAACTAGGGATGGCAATTGAGCCCAAGTCTTATGGGTACCCGCAAAAATTACCCGCAATGGGCAGGGTAAAAACCCGCAAAAACGGGTATGGGTGCGGGTACGGGCAAAAGCCCACATTTTTTCATGGGGACGGGCACGGGTACGGGCACTTTGATGCCCAGCCCGCCCCATATCCGCCCTCATATATATAATTATTTAATAAAAAAATCATATATGATTATATATAGGGATATATAATTTATTAAAATATCTAATATATTATACATATTTTTAAAATTGATATATAATATTATATATTAAAAATATATTTTTATAACTATCTATTTGTGTTTTTTTATAATATATGACTAATTAGTGTTAATAATCATTTTTTACAAATCTTGAAGAATTCTAAACATGAATCCAAGTTTATAAATAGTGTGATGTGAAAGTATATTGTAATATTTAATAAAAATTTTGAACTTTAGATCATTGTTGTGTTTTAGAGCATTAACATTGTTTCAATGTAATTAAATGGTTGTATCACTGATATTTAAAACTTATGATTGGACGATCTTCGAGTAACTTTTCGATTGAGATATAGTTTTTTTAAATTAATATTTTTTTAGTAAATTGTTAATTTTTACTTAATAAAAGTGCGGGTAACGGGCTATAGGTGCCCAACGGGTATGAGAATGGGGCACTAAAGTTACTGCCCACGCGGGTACGAGCGTGGGTACAGGTTTTTTTTTTTAAAACGCAGGTACGGGTACGGGCACTGTGGTACCCTGCCCAGAGGGTACCCATTGTCATCCATAATCTCAGTCTGCGTTGCCAACTGAACCACAACCATTTGACACTTGTTCCAGACTTGAAATAAGAAAAAAAAAATTAAATTCACATTAATTAAAAATGTTAGTTAACCTCATTTAATTTTCTTATTGTCATAATGAATTGTATTCCCTATATTACCCTCCATGGAATTTTTCATTTTTATTGAAATTTGTTTAAGTGGAAGTGCTCTCTTTCTATAAATATGGCTTGAATAAAGGGTATTTCAAAATGATTTCATTAAATAGGGTGAAATTATTTAAAATTTACTTATATTTTAGTCTACTATATGTGAGTTTTTTTTTTAACTTATGTTTAAGTCGGGAGGAAATATAATTTCTTTTATTATCACTACCCTAAAACATCTCATTAATGTCACTGTTATCATGTCTTTCTGTTGTTGTATGTATGACCATTAATATCATTTGTAGCATTGCATAACTTTTGTAAATCATATTATTACTAATTATCTCTCGTGGAGGAGTTACACCAACACAAAAATCATTATTATTACTATTCAATGGTGCTATTATTATAAGAGTTTAATATAATATAGTGCATGTTCAATTTTATTTCATATTACCATATTATAATATAATATTAAAAAAAATTATGGACCCCTCATGCATGTCTGGTTTGGGTCTAAACATGTAGTGGTGGGCTCCTCGGTCCAAATGGCAAAAGCCTTTCTCAAAAAGCCATGTCGGTTCGGTGACCGATCGGCCCAGATTCGCTTAGGGGAAGTACACAGCCTACATCTTTTCAGACATCCTATGGGCCCCTTACGGCCCATTCTGGCGACAGGCACGTAGAATGCTCAAAACGGAACTCAAGGGGTGATGATGGATGAGTTGTTGACTTGTTGTTGCTGAATGCAGTCCTCAACATTGGGGATGTAACTACATCCCTTGGATTAACTTGCAGGGTTACATAATTAAAGAGGATGAAAGCTGCTGTGAGCAAGAGGTTAATTAATAGGAGATTCTAACAACTCTGCCCACCCAATGTGTTGCATGGCTTTAATTGGACACTGCCTGAGTGAGTTATAGGCTCTCCAGCTGTGCATAAGAAATTGCCTCTGGAGTCTGGAAGCTTTGTTTTGTTGAGCCTAGACTTCCAAATCATCTTTATGCCATCTGACTCTGAGTATGTTTCCTCTACCCAAAGGTTTTCTCTCTTAATAACATTATGAAATGAGGGATTTGAAAATATTAAACAAAAAAGCATATATCGCTTCAAAAGTTACTAAACTTACATGCAAACATGGTCTCACAATCCTCTAGCTTTCATTTTTTTTTATTAGCTTTTTTTTCTTCCAGTTTCGAATCCATTCATGCAACCATCGTGCATAGATGCAGAAGTCATGTTAATATAATTTCGCTCCACGAATATGTATAGATGCAAGCTGGTGAATGATCTCCTGATGAATTTTACTACGTTCACGTGCTCGTCAGAATTTGGATTTCTACAATGATGGAAAGAATACAAGATTTACAAATTAAAATTTTTAACAAATTTGATTTTTCCACAGTAATTCTTACACACTTTCTTTTACAATCTTTTTTTCTTTCCTTTCATATCACATCAATCATCTCATCCCTCACTTTCTCTCGCTTATTTCTTTTTGTTGTTTTTTCTTTCTATCTCTTTCCAACACTCTACACACTCAATTTTTCGTGAAATATTTTTCCGATTTTTAATCATGATATTCAATTCTGATTTGTATGCATTGTTCCCTTCCCAATAAAAACCATATGTATGGGCCTATCATAAAGTATGGCCCGATTCCTTCTGGTTTGATATTACTTAGTAACTACTAGACCCATACAAAACAAAACAAAAAAAAAAAATAGACCCATACAAACTTGGCCGGTAGTGTATCAAAAATGGTTTTTTGCTGGGGAAATGCATTTTTTATTAAGGAAGAGAAGTCCCTGTTGGGGTTTGCGCCGGGCTCGCAGACGGCAGAGAAGGCAAAGTTTTCGTCCCTTGGGGGCTCTTTCCTGGATGGGAGGAGCTCCTCCCTCTATAGGGGGTTTTCTACTCAATAGGTGAGTTTCTTTCTCTCTCTCTGTTTTATGAGAGTTTTTATGTGTATTTTTTGTGTGTTGTTTTTTTGCTGTATTTTCTTTCTTCTTCATCCACCACCACCACCACCTCCTCTCCCTTCTCCCTTCCGGCCACTACCTCCTCCTTGCGAGATTTTGTTAGAGCCATATCTTGCAGCACTGTTTTTACGCAGTCTTGTTGCCCATGCATTTCCACCACTAGAGCTCGATTTTGCAGCACTGCTTTAGGTTGGCTGCGGTTGATGTTGTGGATTTGCTTGGAGTTGATGTTGAAACATGTGCTGATCCGGAAGGAATAAAAAAAAGAGAAGAAAGTTCAGGGCCGTTTCAGATTTTGGTAATTAGGAGGCTTTTTATTTTTTTTTTTTGTTATTATCAGGATTGCTAAATTGTTTAGATTGACCGAGTATGCGTGCTCGTTTTATGTTTAAATCTGTAGTGCACTGTTGTAATACTCTCTATTTAGCATCCTTAAGCTTTGTAAGTGTCGTTGGGCATTTTTCAATGAATGTTCTCTGACAAAAAAAAATGTATCAAAAATGGAGAAAGAAAGACAATTTTAATATGGACCAAAAATAAATCTGATATCGACCCAAAAAAAAAAGATATTTTATTTAACATGTGAGTAGCAGTTGTCAACAAAAATATGAGTAGCAAATAAAAGTATTTTTATGAAATATAAAAAAAATAAATTAAAAACTCATTTTTCATCGATAAAATAATTTACTAATAACAAAAATTAATTAAATATAAATATTTAAAATTATCATTCTCGAAATCTCAACTAATGGTCTAGTTAGTAGAAAATCATTTTTATTACTTGTAAATATTGTCTGATATTTTCTAAAACCTTGAGAGTAACCACCCCGATAGATATTATTAAATGAAATTAATAAATTAAATAGGTGTTTAATTTCAATTTTTGAAACTGTTATGAACTTACAGATGATGGTTACCACAAATGAGAAGTCATAGATTTGAATTTTCACTTAATTATCATCTAAATATTATTTGAGTCCAGAGATTTTTTTTTTTTATCTTTTAATTAGGACAATCTCCTTATCCCAAAATTTTATTACCCAAAAACGTTTCATGAGACCCTAACCAATATTACCTCCCTTTTTATCCATTTTCTAATGGGCTGATTCTATTTTAGGATGAAAGGTTTCAAGTGTATTCCTTATGTTGAATATTGTAAAATATCATAGGTCTATTACAAATAACACAAACTTATAGTTCATTTATTACCTTAATTATCTTTTATAAATTTAGTATACTTAATTTACTTTTAAAGAAGGTTTGAATATAGAAAAATAATTTCCGTCAAAAAGAATATAGAAAAATAATAATTTTGCTATAAAATTATATTTTTTTTTACTTATGTGAAGTATAAGGCCATCAGCATACAACACCCCATTTTTTTTTACTATTTTCATATCTTATAATGAGTCTATCATACACATCATAAAGTTATTATTTTTTTTTTGTTTAACCACAGGTATCCTCAACGGAAGCAGTCTTGTTCAAGCCGGGAACATCCACATCATGGTGGAGTCAGCTCTCCTAGCGGAGATTTTTTCCATCCACAGACTCGAACCCATACCTTACTTAAGGGGAATAAAGCATGTACCACTTGATCCAACCCACGTTGGTATCATCAAGTATAAGCACCTCTCATCTCTATTCCAAGTTCCAACATCTCATTTTATTACTATTCACATATCTTAAATGAGTCCCACCATTACACATCACCCATTTTTATATTTTATAAATTTTTATTTAAAAATATTTTATTAACAATAAAATAATATTAAATTAACAAAGTATGTATATATTTACTGAATAAAAAATATTAATTAAAAATAATTAAATAATAAAAACTACCTAATAAATGAACATATTTTTTAAATAGTTTAAAACCTATAGCAACGGTTTTGGATCGTCGCCATAGGTGGTGAAAAGAAAAAAAAAATAGAACCAACTTTACGTGCAAAGGCTGCAAACCTGTTAGCCTACCTCCTGCATTGTAAGTAACATAAGTTGCTTATTTAAGCCTTCATACTTAAATAAGCACTTAAAGAAAAATTGCTTCACCGCTTTTATTTTTAAGCACTCGAGTTAAGTAATTTAAGAACCTGCGATGCGGATGACTTAAGAATATTGATATCGTCAATAATAATATCAGATAAAATTGACTACGGGTGAATTTGGCAAAATATAATTAAAAGTTAGCTGAAAGATGAAAGCTGATAAATTATCCAATTTGATTGAAAGTGTTTGTCAAAACTAACCGCTGAACTAGCTGAAATTATAAAATGATAAATAAGAATATCATTAATTAAATCTTAAAATTTAATAATTATAAATTTTAAATAATTATAATTTATTTAAAATTGATTATATTCTTAAAAATTTGTACAAATAAAATTTTAAATAACAGTCTATAAAAAATTATTTTTCATTATAATTTTAAATTATTGTCAATAAAGATTAACAATTTTATTAAAAATTATAATAAACAATTCAATAATGAAAATAATTACTGTAATAATAAAAAAATAATCCAAAAAGTAGAATTTCAGAATAAATAAATAAATATATCATTTAGCATTTCACAATGATGAATAAGGGTTATTGAAAAATAAAATTATAAAAAAACATCTAGTAGTTAAAAAAATGGTTTCTTTTTTAAAAAGCTATCCCAATAACTTCTAAGAAACTAGTAGTTATTTAAAAAAAAACTACATTACCAAATAATGATGATCATGCTCCAACAAATATTTTAGCTACCAATTTTAACTTTCATCTAGTTAGTAGTTACAATGACATACTAAACACACTTGTATAATGATATTTTGTGTTATTATTATTATTATTATATTATTATTATTATTATTATTATTATTATTATTGTTATTGTTGTTGTTGTTAATAAATAAAAGGATCTTTAATTTAATAGAAAAAATCATTCCTAATAGAAATATTATTACCAATTTAGAAATAACATTGAAAAAAGTTGTTGATATATTTATAAATAAGTAACAGCTCATAAAATACCACACGCAAGCACTAAATATACAGCACAAATGTTAAATGCAATGAAAAGGCCAAACACAGTATATGAAATTAATGATATGGCTTTCAACTATTAATTTTAACCCATTTATTATATATTTTTATCCCTATCATAATAAGTCATGCTTACCTATATATGATTGGTCATATCTCTTTCATTATTTTTTCATTTAATTAATGTATTCAGGATTATATATTTGAGATTTAAATAATAGAAAAGAAACACGTGCTCTTAAGAAGGAGGAAACAACCATATGAAAATGGTTAATGAGGCAGCTTGGATGAAACTTCTACCAGTGAGAAAAAATTATAATGAATCAAAGAGGTCAAATGTATTTAACTTTTCCATAGTTGAAATTAGTCTTTATAGCTCACATACTCTAAAAACTCTCCCATTTAACTTCTCCATAAGTAACTAATTTCAACTCATGGAGGAGTTAAATTCATTTGACCTCTTTAATTTATTTTATTTTATCTTCTAGAAGTTCTTCTGCAGAAGTGCATCCTATCCCAAACTAAGAGTCTGTTTAGGTGGAACTTCTGTAGAAGTACTTTTAGGTGAAAAAAAAATAGCATGAATCAAATAGGTCAAATGCATTAACTTCTCCATAAATTAAAATTAGTCCTTTGTAGACCACCTACTCCAAAAGCTCTCTCATTTAACTTCTTCAAAAGTAACTAATTTTAACTTATGGAGAAGTTAAATGCATTTGACCTCTTTGAAGTATACTATTTTTTCCACCTAAAAGTACTTCTGCGGAAGTTCCACCCAAACAGACTCTAAGCCAATTTCTGATTAAATTGGTGTAAAAAAATTGTCTGGTTAAATTAATACTTCCCTCATATATATATATAGATGTGAAAGATTAGAAACGTTTCTAAACGTGGGATGTGTGATCAGATAATATATATATATATATATATATATATATATATATATATATATATATAAAAGAAATGGTTGTTTTTTGTAACATATTAAAGTATTTTTTAAATCTTGTAATACCCCTCATTTAAATTGTTGTATAATCTCAATAGCTAAAACTGTAAGAGCAGCTAAATAATGTTAGTGCAAATATAGAAAATTATTTTGAAGAAAAACTAAATAAAGTAATCACACGTGAGAAAACTGATGAGAAGAACTTTGGTTAATTACTAATGTTTTTAAAAATTGAACTGAAGAATGCCTTGAATCACGGTTTAATGGTGTTTAAATGTGGTCAAATCAATAATAATTAAATATATATTTTTAATATTATATAATATTTTTAAATAATAAAATCACAAGATGCACAAGATAACAAATTAATATAAAGAGCCTTGTTATATATGTTGTAGTATAAAAAATTAATAATGATGGATTATATAATAGATATTTATGTATAATTCTTAAAAATTTATCTTTATTTATCTCAAAAATATTTTAAATTATATAAAAATAAAAAAAATAAATTTTTTTAATTGATTGGTTCAAACTGGTTCTCTACACTAATTTTTAGCCGATTTTCACTTGTTTTTGATAGATTCAACTAATTTTCCACGGGTTTTGAAAATTAGCCATTTTTTTTTATTACTTAAATGGACTGACCTATACTAGTTTCCCATCGGATCGATAGAACTGATTGATCCGATCCACTTTCTAAACATTGTTAATTACTTTACAATATAAATATTAGATTTCATTCGGAGTAGTTGTGTGCTTTTTCACCTTGTAATTAGTACTCTTGCTTAGGCTGCTCTAATGGGGGAAAATCTTGTAGGATGGACGGGTTTTTTCTCCAATATATTGGTGCTATTATTTGATTTGGAATTTTGATGATGTCGTGTTACAGCATTGAATGATGTTAGAACCGAAAATTGTTTAGTACTTTATTAGTGTATTGTTTACCTAATACGAAATGTATTACAATCAGCATTGGTTTCTTATGTTGAAAACTAAAACGAAGAATACTATTCGTTATGCATCACTTGTAGATGACATTGAAGTTCTAACAACTCAATTGTGTAAGATAATTCGAAGATGTTGGAAGAAATATGTAGTATTATCTTTATTATAATCCAAAATTTTCCTATTATAATACGGAGCACAGTATATATTCTTGGTTTGAAAAATATAAAATCCCTATTCAACGCTAGAAAATGATTTTGCGGTAAAATAACCGTCAACAAGTTCATTAATTATATTATACAGTCAGGCCACGCTAACGTAAAATACGATTTTATCCATTGACAAAATGCCCAATCTTTACCTACAAGTTTGAACTATTACCTTATTATATGATTTGTACCAAATGCTATTAATGTGATGCAAACGTTGTCAACTTAATAATGTCAGTAATGGATCAATGTGGGCTATTTATAGAGTCACAGGTATTAATTACATCAATGTCGACATGGTCTTGGTCTTGCATCAAATTGATAGTAGTGGGATGAAGATTTGCAAGAAAATGTGGGAAAAGAAGAAAAGGAAAAATGGCGTAATATTTTCAAATCTGGAGAGCAAAGTATTGAAACTGATACTTCAATTAATTAAAATAAATTGAGAAACCAGTACAGAACTGTGATCCCAAGCGGACTTTACTTATAAGTTAGGGTTCAAATCCTGTAATTACTAAGGGAGAGCTATACCTAACCATCACTCCGGCCCGAGATATCCATAGCAGACTTGCTATCATATATATGAATGGATATAATTGTGGGCTCTACCTAACTTGTTTACACTATATATCCTTGCTCTGATTAAATATCTGGTTAGTTAATGTGAAAATTGTAGCTCAAATGGAAAATCTTTGAAAGGGTTAACATGAGATATTGCAATGATAGCATGCCATATGCTGCAGGGTATGTTTCCCTTCCTTCCATGTGAATGAGTTCAGTTTGCCATCATGGGGGAGAAAGACGAAAATACGGAATACGGAAAGGTAAATTTTGATTAATACACCATTTAGTGGTGTTTGGGTGGATGCTGGAATTGAATTGAACCCATTCATTCTAGTCCAATTTGTTGACATCAAATATTATTCAAGTCACAGTTTCATCATTTTCTGTCTATCTGCTATTGCTATTGCTACCAGTTAGACGAAATCACTTGTGATTGATTTCTTTCCCATGTTGAATCCTTTATATATGTGGTTTTCCTTTGTATTTCTACAATTTGAATACACGCAGTCTAGACTCGTTCATTATATCTGTAGAATTTTGAATCTTCTTCTCAGTGGCATGATGCCTAACTTGTTTCTGCTGCGTTGAACAATGCAGCTTCAAGATATATTGATCAAAGCACAACCCTTTCTCAGTATCACTAATTTCCACATAAATTTGGCTTACAAACAAACTATGATGTAAACAGTTAATTATCCTGCCATTCCACGGGACTCAAGATATTTGTATGTTCTGTGACCAATATTTAATTAAGCAAAGTTAAGAATTTGAAAGGACTTATCTCATTAATGTATGTTAGTGGAGATTGATTTTTATAAATAATCCAAAATGTTTGTTTAATTTTCAAACCTGGTTTTCTTTTAGCAGGACCACCATGTTACTGTCTGCTTGTATGAATCTTACAATTTCACTCTACCCTGTCTTTTTATTTATGATTTTATCATGTAGTACTTGTTTAAAGCAAGCAAAGAATTTCTTTTTCCTATAATGATATTAGAAGACAACATTTCAAAAACAAAATTATATAAATTTTATTGAATATATGAGGCAATATTTCTCTAGTGGCATTTGATTTGATTAGTATTAGTATTAGTCTTTGCTTTGATTGTTGACATGTCACCCAAAGACAGCTGTAGATTCTGAAGTTGTGATTTTAGCCTTACCACGAGTGATTTTCATTAACCCCACTAAGCTTGGTCGGGGTTTGGTAAAGGAAGTTGATATGAATTGAAAATGAATATTTAGCACAAATGAAAAAGAGTAATAAGTCTAGTACATGTGAATGAAATGAAACCATTGCCTTGTTTTCTTGCAATTAATTTTTAGCACTTCCAATCAACTAAGCTAAGCCAATTGTAAATTGTAATTAGTATTATTCAAGATAAACATTATAATTAACATGATTGGCTTTCTTCTACTATATGTTAGGGGTGTTCAAATCCAATCCAATCCAATTGGAACCGCAATAACCGATCCAAAAAAACCGCAAACCAAACAAACCGCAAACCGAAAAAACCGCAAACCGTAAAAACCGAAATTTTTTATTGGATTGGATTGGATTTCGGATCTACATGTGAGAACCAATCCAATCCAAACCGATCCAAACTTTCTAAACATTTAAATATATTATCATTATTGATATTATTTTTCTGTGATGATGTAAAAAAATTATTATTGTGCAACTATATTTAACAAATAATGTTTCAATCATGGGATTGAAAGCCATCAAGTAATTTGTATGTTATATGATAGGATAGATAATTGCATGTTTTTATCATATTGAGTTTACCATGAGCGGATACTGTTATATGGACAATGGAATTGGGATTCACCCTTATATCTAATTAAGTATTTAAAGTTACAACTTATTTATTCAAGAAACATTAACAATTTGATAAAGCATAACTATTCGGCTTTAAATTGGTAAGTGATTAACGATTTCGGAAACCAGTAATGATGTCATAATTTTGCTTTCATAACTTCATTTTTTAGTTTATTTAAGAAACCGAAGTCCAATCCAATCCAAACCGATTAATATTGGATTGGATTGGATTGGATTTGGAAAAAAATCAAAACCGATTGGATGATTAAATGAGAAAATCGAAATTATTGGATTGGATGATTTTTCCCTCAAAACCGATCCAATCCAATCGCGAACACCCCTACTATATGTCATCCTTCTTTTTCCACAATTAAATTCGGACCGAACCACTCATGTGGTCAAATAATTAAATCCTAAATCCTAATAAATTACATCAAGTAAGCTCAAGTAGTTTCAGGCACTAATAATCTTGAAATATACATGCTCAAAGTAAAAAAGGTTTTAAAGTTTAAAAGCAAAAACACTTAATCACGCCCTGATTCACCCTCTGTTTTCATGTTATTAAATTCGGAATTAAAATGGGCTATATCAGTTATCAGACATCAACCATGCCCCTAACTATATAGTTCATTCATAGTTATCACTTATCACCAACTTACGTTTATTTAATAATTGTATACAACAAAGGCTTTTTGGTAAATGAAGTGATTAAAAAATTAAAGGAAATACAAAACCATCTGCGCAGCAGAATGAATCTAAATCTGGCAGAACATGTGTGCCACTGCAACAGTTTTGGAAAATAAAATCTAATTATCTAATCCTATCCTTAACACAAATCTTGTTCACGAACAAGCAAAGCAACCATTTGTCAACACGCGGCAGAAGTCAACGTCACAAGTCAACCAATAATTTGGCCTATTTCACTTTCAAAATCATTCGTTTTTTTTCAAACAAAACGTTTTATGACTATGTAAATTAAGCAGGGGGGAAAAATTGCCAGAAACAGAGAATAAAGAGTTTGATTACGTTCTTCAATCCTCATTTTCTTCCTTTCTAAGGCACCGTGACAAAGGTAACATTTGTCAATAACAACGTGGAAAAGTCCAGGAAACAAGAACAGGAGAAGATCAATTAAAAAAAAAGTTAACTTGCTTCAAACATAAGATTGAGAGAGGCCAAATTTGTCACAATAAGGTGGAAAAAAGTTTAATTACCATACAGTACACACATTATTTGAATGTGAAATATGTGTAAAATGTGAGCTACCTAATATAGCTTTTGAAGAAGTGTGTGAGTGTAATTTGGTGTGTATGTAACATCAGTCCCCTTATAACATGTTGAAATTTCTCAAAGAAAACATCAAAATCAAACTTAACAAAAAAAATAAAAAAACCACTAAAAACCAAGAACTGTATATATGATGTACAATTAATATGATTGATATTGCCTTTCTTCTTCTATCTTACTATGTCGTTTTTCTGTTCTTTTTTTCCCTAACTTTAGCTAATATTGGTCCATGTCCATCTTATTGTGGTGGTTCTTGGTTGGGAGAGTACAAACTGGTTCCAAGAGTCTTATACAGAGCAGTGTCAGAGTAAACAGCTCGAGACCTTAATGGCTTAACCCGACGTCTATTGCTACGACTCTTTCGATGCCGGTGGTGACCCTTCTCCTTTTTCTCTCCCTTTTCTTCTTCCTTAGTTTTCACCCCATCTTTGTTGATCTCATCATGGTCATTTTCTGCTCCTTTTTCATTCACTTTTGGTGTGCTTTCATTGGCTACCTCACTGGGTACCACATAAACAAAATGACCAATTGGGATGTCTTTCAATTCCATAAGAGGTTCTAAGGTCTTAACCACAGTTCTCATTGTGGGCCTAGACTTGTCATGATTGCTTAGACATTGATAAGCCAAGGCTGCTAACTTTCTAGCCCCTTCTATTGAGTACTGATCCTCAAGTCTTGGATCCATTATTCTCTCAAGTTTATGAGAATCCTTCAATTGTGGCCTTGCCCATTCTACCAAATCTTGCTCCCTTGTGGGTCTTTTCTTGTCCACTGACTTCTTTCCTGTGAGTAGTTCTAAGAGAACAACTCCAAAGCTATATACATCACTCATGGTTGTCAAACGACCTAAGGAGGAAAAAAAAGGTATATTGAATTAATTGAAGAAACTTTATGAGTTTTTTTTATGATTGAAATTAAAGGGGTTGGTTTGAAATTGGTTTTGAGTAAATACCTGTCATGATATACTCTGGAGCAGCATAACCATGAGTACCCATCACACGAGTTGTAACATGTGTTTGATCTTTTTCTGGTCCATCTATTGCTAAACCAAAATCTGAGAGCTTGGCATTGTAATCCTGAAAAGAAAAAAGAAAAAAATTTGTACATGTCAGTTTGTGTTGCTTCTAATTAATCATGGTTCAATTGAGTAGTATTGCTTAGATTGAGTGAACAAAGGCTAATGAGGACTTACAGCATCCAATAGAATGTTTGAGGCTTTAATATCTCTATATATGACTGGTTTCTCTTCTTCATGAAGGAAAGCAAGTCCCTTTGCAGCCCCAATTGCTATTTTGATTCTTGTTAGCCAAGGCAAGGTTGCTAAGTAACCTGCATTTTAGAAGGATAACCATTTTGTAAGAAAATATGGAAACAGCAATTGTATTGGAGAAAAAAGGAAATTTTTAACTGTTCAAAACCAGCTTTTTTTTCTTTTTCTTTTCTTTGATAATGAGAGGCAATTTAGAGAAAGACATGCATGCACACACCATTGAAAAGCTTATCCTCAAGATTTCCCCTCTCCATGTATTCATACACAAGAAGCCTGTTCTCATCTTCACAGCAATAGCCAATTAAATTAACAAGATGACGATGCTTCAACTGCCCCAGAATGATTACTTCAGCCTATACAACACCAAAAAAAAAAAAAAAAAAATTAGAAAACTAATTTCATCACTTGAAAAGACAGAAGAATATAGATAATAGTATTGAAAGGTTTAGCAAATTCTTACCAACCACTCTCTGTGGCCTTGTTTTCCATCCAAATTTAAGGCCTTAACTGCTACAACCCGAGGAGTCAGAGTAGGCCTAAGCTTGTCATCAATGAACCCTTTATATACCTTCCCAAATCCACCTTCCCCAAGAAAGTTGGATTTGCTGAAATTGTGTGTAACCTCTTTGAGTTCCTTGTAAGTGAAAATTTGAAGATTTGATCCACAAGAGAATTGGACAAATCACTCATGATAGAGAGTGATGAATAATCACTTAAATCAGAGATGGAGATTCTACTTGAAGATGACTTCTTGGGAACTATGTTCGGGGTTTCCAAAGATAGGTCCTTGGCCTTGAAACAGCCTAGTACCAATGATCTCCATTGAAGCTTCTTTGTAGGCATTTTTTCATAAGTTGTATCTGCCGGCTAAAGTGAGTTTGATGGCTTTATCAGTATTTGCAAAATTAGTTTAGAGGGGTCACCTTTTATAGGTTACAAACAAGACCAAGACCAATTGGCTTTAAAAATTTCAGGGTAATTTTTTAAAGACTTAGATAAAGCATATTAATTCAATTACCCTTGTTTTTTTTCTGCCGTGTAGGCCACGGTGATATCAATAAAATTCTATACCTTATGTCATTTAAATGTTGCACGACTTATCAGCAGCCAAGTCCTGCAGCCCCACTCCACAAAAAAATATTCTACATTGTCCACTTTTCTAAAGTAATGTAAACGGTATTCTTAACCAGTTTGTGGTTTCAATCTCTTTCTTCTTGTGCTAAAATGCATTAATTAAGTGACTCCATGTGATTAAAAATTAGGAATAGTTTAACTCCAATAATGAAAATAACAACCCCAATGAAGCTTCTTCAATAAGAGTCCTATTGGCCTCCTGTTTCTTCATCAAAACATTTATATATATAAATTAAAACAACTCAATTCTGGATACCATAAAATCAAACAAGTGGTTCAAAAAATGACAAAAGCTTGTCAAACGTCAACCTTAATTCGTCACTGTTGCAATACCATACCACTTTCTATGGCAGGGTTTTAAGGTTTCCCTACCACGATATCTTACTCCTCCCGCAGTATCTTGAAGCTTACTCAAATTTCAGACTTAACATAGTGAAGACAATTCATGAAACGATACTAGCTAGCTAGATTTATTATTTAATTAGTCTATAATCTAGTCTATTGGAACAAACAACAATGCAAAGTCTAACGATCTTATGCTGAAAACTAAGATTATGAAACCAATTACCACGGTTGCTACCATGGTCGTACCTAGTATTTCAAATTAGGTACATCCAAATATAATAACAATTTTGGCATTTCAATCATAATTCATTACAATTACACCCCATTTGGCGATAGATAAGGTTTGTGTGTGCACAACAAATAGAAAGGACAATTTTAATTCGGAACTGAGCACCAGCACGCAAGCTCTGGCTGCTGCCAGATATTATCCAAATGAATTTAGTTTAAAAAAACATGTTAAAAAGCATATATTATATTTTGGTAAGTCATTTAACTAGCTTAAAGTTAAAATTGGTAGCTAAAATTATTTCGGTCGTGTTTGGTAAGGTAGTTTTTTTGAGTGGCTACTAGTTTTTCTTGAAAAGCTACTTGAGGTAGCTTTTTTTTAAAAAAGATCATATTTTCAACTACTAGCTGAAAATTAATTACAAGTTTATCCCTCAACCACCCTCACTTATTATTGTTTAATAATTAATGATGTTTTTTTTATGACATTTTACCATTTTCAGCTAATTTTACTAAACACTTTCAATCAATTCAGCTAGTTTTTAAGTTTTCAACTAATTTTCAGCTAGTTTTTACCAAACACACTCTATATATCAAAATAAAGATTTTTCATGAAGTGATACTTACTTTTTGAATAGAATGAATTTTTATAAATTAATACTAATACAAAATTTAGATGATTAAGCGAAGGAACTCTAATACTCCCTCCATTTATTTTTATTTGTCGTTCTAGGGTCTCAAATTTATTTTTAAATAAATATCATTTTTAAATATTAGGGTAATAATAAATGTTATTTTTTCAATTTTACCCTTTTCTTAATCTGATTCTTTTTTATTTTAAATATTTATTATAAAGCTATATTATAAATGGTCTACGAATTTAAAGTCTTGATAAATGTATTCTTTATATTTTCAACAAAAAAAATTGTGGTAAAAGGTAAAACAAATTTACAAAAGGAATCCATTTCTTTTAAAAAAAAAGAGATATTAAATGCATTAATGAGAAAAAGAGAAAAGACATATTTAAAAAATGAGGGGTTAAAAATACACAATTATTACATTCCTTAATCCTTAAATGACATCCTAAAGGAAACGAAGGGAGTAAGAATTAATTACTTGTTAGTAATTTAATTGATAAAAGTTAAAATTCATAAATGATTGTTAAGTGAAGGAAATTTAATAAGTATTAATTACTTGATCTAGTCTAATCCCTATGGAAATCACGTAGCACTTGTTCGAGGCATGATGAGATAGGTTATTTTGGGTTGTAGGTGAAAGTGGCTTTGGTGTGGTCCAATCTCAGCCCAATTGACTTTGAATATTGAATTTGACAGCACAAGTTCTTCTGGACGTTCATACTTCATACCATGAAATGGAGTTGTTAGAAGCTATGCCGCTTCATTGTCTTATAGCGCTTGATCACATCCTAAGTTGCTATTTGCCTATATTTCTTTGTAATTTCGCCGTGTGCAGTACTGCTGGTCTTTTTGGGGGAAATATTGGTGTTAGTTTCAATCATACTGCAGTTCTTCGCAATTTCGTTGGTTAGATCATAGATGTGCTGATTTTGGGGGGGCACACAAAAGGAAATATGAACATATGTGCTGGGATCAAAGAAACTTTTCTTTTTTAGTCACATGAGTCAGATTTGAAGGATGTGGTGAATTTTTTATAATGAAGTGTCCAGTAGTAAAATCTATTTAACTTTAACAATTTGGGGCTTTTCACTTTTCAGGGAACACGTTTGAGACATAGCCTATCATAAATCACTTAAAATGTTAATCAAGAAAGCTATATTAACATTTTATTGTTTAGGTATAATCTAATCAAGTTTAATAAGAATGCATGTCATCGGAAAAAAAAATCCCAATATCATTCGATAATGAATGATAATGTGTTATTATATTATTTAGAGATTAATTAATATATAATGTCATTGTAAAAAAGTTTGTATTGTCATCTAATAATGTATTGTCACATTATTTAATAAATATGACGTCTCATATGTTAATAAATTCAATAAATAATGTGGTAACACATCATTGGATAACAATATAAATTTTTTTACAATATCAGTATATATATTCATTTTATCCTATCATTTATTGAAATTAATAAGGATTTAATTCATATACAATGTCAATATAAAAAAATTATATTGTCATTTAATGGTGTGACATATAGACATTATTTGTTGAGTTTAATAATTTAATCTAACCATTTGGTTAAACAAGTTTGACTTATTTTCCAAATCTAAATTTAACTCTAAGTTATTTATTTTGATGTGAGTTTTTTTATATTCTTTTATTAAAAACTTAACTTGATATGAAATCTTAGCTGTAGTAAGACCTTTATTAAGTTTATAAGCTTAATTAAGTCTGTACTTACTGGATCTAAATCTTTAAATACGTTAATAAATAAATAATTTCAAGATAATAAGGTATTATAATATATATTTATATATATAATCATAAAAAACAATCATAATATTATTATATTATTTATATATACTTAAATAATTAAACCATTCATTTATTAAGTGTCAAACTTATAGGTGTATTTTTTTGGGCTTTAAGCCCCTTCAATAACAAAAAAAGACCATCCATTAAATCTTAATATTTTTAACACCCTTAAGCTTGATTTTTTTTAATTAAATAGACTTTTAAATAAAATATTGATCTGACTTTTTTAATCTAATACAAATTAACCAGGATATAATTATCCAATCGGCTAACTTATTTTTATCTCTAGTTTTAAAATATTAAAAGAACAATAATAAGGAAAATGTAAATTTCACTAACATTATCGTTGTGAAAGACAGTTATATATACTAGTAAAAACTTTAAAATAAAATTTAAATACCCTTTCTTTTAGTAAAATTCAATTTTTATATGATTTCACACAAAATCTAAATTTAATAAGAGTTTAATTAATATGTATTATTAGTATATAAAAGGTTTATTATCATTCAATAATATAGTGTCAGTTTGTCACATTATTAAATGAATATAACATCTCCTCATGTATTATTAAACTTAATAAAAAAATATTACAACATATCATAATATTGTTAAACGATGGTATAAAATCTTTTTATATTATGAATATATATCCACTAAATTCGTCAAAAAAATATATATTATTTATCCTAGAAATTAGTCTAAACAAATGTATCTCAATAACAATCTGGAACGATATACGGATCCTCTAACTGAGCTCTTTTTAGTGTTGTTATTAAAGAAAGTTTAAAAAAATGAGATGAAATTGGCGCAACAGAGAATGAACAAGTATTTGTTGAACTTAAACTGAACGAACCAGAGTACATAAATACTGAAAAGAAATTGCATAAAGCATAAAGATACAAGAAATGAAAATGGTGGTCTGCAGTCCCTACTTGCTCGTTGCAACCGGGTGCCTTGATCTCGAGATGGATGTTCTGGCTTCAGAATGCTTGAGTCTTCAGTTTGCGGACCCTGTAGACTTTGTCTTCATCCTATTTAATGGTTTCATCCATAACTGCTAGGAACTGCAAATAATTGACTCAAGCCCCATGTCAACCAACTTCCATAAATTCCCACGTTTCCACGTTTTATGAGGCTAGAATAGGATTACTTTGTAACTGCCTTCCTGACGTGGACCATGATCTGACGCGACCTTGCTTTGATTCAAAGGTTGGATCTCACCTAGTAACGCAACACTATCCCCACTTCGAATTGGGGTGACTCCTCGAAGGTTACCTTGTCATTTGGCTTCGAGCTCCAAGTCATGGCCTCGACTATGACCCCTTGCAACGTGTTACAGTTCTCCCTACCGTCCAAGGAATTCCCTTGACCATCGTCCACCTTATTGCATTAAATGTGGTCTCGTCAGGTATTGGACCGGCCTAGTGGCCGTTTCATTCCAAGGGCTCCTTTCCTCCTTATAAATAGTAGCTAGTCTCATTCTCTTTTTACCATTCATCTTTCTCATGGAGGCTTGGCTGCTCTGTTTAACCTAATCTTAGATGGCTTTGTTGTTGATCAGGTTGACATGGTATCGATCCAATGCCAAGAGCCACTCCATCTTTCATTGAGCCTTTATTAGGTCGAACAGATCAACCAAAATGAAGGGCCACGAGCCTTCGAGTGACTTTTCTTCATTTCCGCCCCAAGCACCTAGCCTTCCCTTGCCTCCAGCTTATGAAGATATTCATGATTATTAGCCAGACTAAGCAGGTGATGTAGGTCTTCGAGGAAAAAAAAAGATTAGGAGACTATTTTATGCATTTATTCGCTTTAATTTTCGTAACCATGTTATCATTAATAAAAATGAGTTAGTTTTTTTAGCTATTCAATTATTCTCTCATACTCGAAGCGGATTTATTTTTATATCATTAAATATCTATATAAAAAAATTTATACATACCTACATTCATTAAACTCTTTTGTTTAATAAATGTCATAAAAGGCGAAACAATTATTACATAGAAAAAACTACAAAAAAAGAAAAAAGAACTATGTTACTTTTTAGTAATTTATTGTATAGGCTGTATATGTTACTTTGATAACGACGTGAAATTCCATATATATTTATATAGGCTCTACTCTATACTTTTCCACGCACAGTTTTTTTTTTTTGGTCAACTTCCACGCACAGTTCGTGAAACACGAAGTGAAGGCACACAGCAAAAGAACGGGCCCGGATTCTCTCCCTTTTAGGCCCAAAAGGGAAGTCCAGTTAGTAGGTTATTAGCCCTCCGATGAATCCAACGATTATTATACTTTTATCATAATTAATTTACAGCAGGCCTATTTTGATTAAGGGAAAAGCAATCTGATTAACATTACAGTTAATCAGATTTATTCATAATTAATCTTTCTTTCAATAGTACTTTTAAATAAATGTATAAAATTAAAAAAAGTGTAATTATAGAATAAACTCTTTGAGTTTGGGCCCATTATAGATCATTAATTGTTTTCCTATAAAAAGTAAATTTAATGTTATAATATGTATTAATAATTTTTAAATATTAAATTCATACTATTTATGGTAAAGGTTTATCGTGGACCCAAACTCAAAGGGTCCATCCTATAATTATCCATAGGATGGACTTTTTTAATTTGAATATGCTATAAATCATTAATTTTATTATTAAATAAAATAAATTTATTTATAAAATATATATCTCTTGTTCTTTATATAATAATTCTTTTGAATATTTTATTTAATCCTTTTTATAAGACTCTTTACAAAGTTTTAGAAATATTTATTAATTTTTTTTATCTTTATCTTTTATAATTAATGAACCTTTGTATTTTCTAATATTTGATTAATATGAGGAATTAAATAGAGTTTTATTTTAAATATGAATGAATTTGGAAGTAAAGTTTTTAAAATCGGACTGATAACTGAACCGGTGAAGGTACTGGTTTATAGTTAAGTGGTTGAACTGTGGTCGAGCCAGTAATAATAAAATATAATTTATAATATTTTAAAATAATAAAATAAGATAAAATTATAAGAAATCAATATATACGAAATTATAAATTAATATAGAATACCTTATTATAAGTATTATATCATAAAAATTGATTAATAATAAATATTTATATGTAATCTTTAAAAAGTTATTTTTATTTATCTTAAAAATATTTTAGATTAAATAAAAAATAAAAAAATTAACAAAAAAATGAAACGAGTCAATTCAACAATTTTCTGGCATCGGTTTTTAACCATTTTTTCATCGGTATTCACCGGTTCTCAACAATCTTAAAACCAATCGATTTTTTGGGTTGTATGGACCGAACACCAGATCGGTTCCCGGTCGGACCGATTCAACCGGTCCGATTTTGATGACCATGTTTGGAGGCTAAAAGAAATTTTTAAAAATCAATGTGTTAAATATGGTGTTTAATATGTGTATTTAAGTCAAAAATGATTTTATAGATAAAATTGAAGGTAATAATAATAAAAAATAATATTAAATTTATGCTATTAAATTTATGCTATTTATGATATAAAGATATACATGTTCTATCTCCCAAGTTTTTAAATCGGAGAGAACTTTTCTTTTTAACTATCAGAATTTATTTAATAAATATTTGATTTATTCTAAAATCAGGTTTATTACCTGTGTACTAAACAATTATTAGTGACCAAGTGGGAGACTCCAAAGTACTTTGATTTTACATTTGACATTTGACTCGAAAAATCACAATCATACCCTCGTGGATAATATTTTATTCTCGCTGGTCCTTAGTGTTATTTATTGAAACTACCAAAAAAAAAAAAAACAAGTGTCCCACACACAAGTTAAAAAATGATTGTATGCAATCATAGCTAGCCTCTGGGGATTATAAAAATCTTCTTTATAAAACAATTTTGGGTCGTAATTTGCTACCCTGCGGTCAGAGAGAGGGTTTTGTTACTTTCTTGTTATTTTTTTATTGAATGGAAGTATAAATGTTAAAATTACATAGGAACAAGTCATGTATTTCGTCCTAAATTATTCCGAAGACATAAAGTAGATCTTAAATGAGACACGTGTATATTACAAATGAAAATGTGAAAAAAGGGGAATATAGTAAAAAATACAGGATAATGGTCATAGAGGGTCAAAAAAATCTTTTCAAAAATTAAAAACATAAATTCTAATAATTAAATATTGTCCCGAAGTGTAAAAATACTAAGACAATTTAAAAAAATTGAGAGAAATTGTTTAAAAGATCAAAGAAGGTATCAAAACTCTCTCTCACTATTATATCAAATGTTATTCCAATAATATAAATCATAGTAGAGGGATGGAAAGAATAAATCAGGGATGATCTAATAAATATTTAGTCTTAAAAGTAAATTTTAAAATGATGCATTCCTAAATTAATTAAAATTATTATAATCTTATTTGAAGTTTTCCTAGGTTTTCTGGAATATAGGATTATTTACTAAATTCTTATAATCAGTTTAACATTGTTTTTTAATTGATATATTTGTTGTATAACTCAAAATTTGATAATAAAGTTAGTATATTGAGTATTAAAGTAAAAAAGAAAAGAAAAACTCGATATTTTGATGATGGTTTAAAAAAATGGATGACAAGTAGAATATTGTAATTTAATATATAGAATTGTTGAATTAAGGACATTGATTTATATTAAAATATGGAAAAAAATAATATTTAAAAAGTGTAATGAACTTTAATTAATATTTAATATGTAATTAGAGTTTTGATATTTTTTTAATGTTTATAATATTAAATAATGAAATATATGAATTTTAACCTTATCTTTAAGATAGTAAAAATTAACAATATAATAAAAATAAGGTAAGAGAGTTATAATGAGATGAAAAGTCTTTTTTTTCAAGAGAAAATTCATACTCCTAATATTATATATAAACTAATTAACTTTCATTTTATTTTACGAACAATATAAATAAATAAAAATATTTTTTTGGAGATCTAAAGTATGCTAGAGTACTGAAGCAATAGCTTGCCGGGGGAAATGTGAGAGAAAATGAATACGAGAAAATCATAATTGAAACAAAGAATGAGTGAATGATACTTGACAGATTCATGTTTTTTGACTGGAAGGGTTATTTCAAAACCTAGATATTGTTCAATGGATACCATGATTGCTCTTGTGAATGGATGAAAAAGTTTGCAACTTTCTTCAATTTAGTTGTATGTAACCTCCTAAATTTTATTAAATAAAATAAATAAAATAAGAGAAATAAATAAATAATAATATTAATAAGATTAGTATATTTTATGAATAAGGTTATTTAATAATAAGAATAATAAATAAAATAAGTGGATTGAGAGTGAGCCTAGCCCAATTAAGTATTTATTTAAGGAGGGGTTTTCAGTTCATCCTAATCATTATTTTCTCAAAAATGTCAGAGAGTGAAACGCCAAGGAGGGGAGAAACAACGTCTCAAGGAGAGATTGTTGGAGCTTGATCATCAAGAACCAAGAAAGAGCCTTCCCTACTGATTGATCGATCTTCAATAAGGTACGGTGGGGGAGATGGTGTTGCTTATATATGCATGTGAGAGATGCTTGGGTAGTAACCTAAGACTTTAATTCATATTAATAATTGATATATTGAGTATGGATGATGAAAATTGTAAATTGATGATTGTTGTATGATTCTTGATGAATCTTGAGGAGATTGAATGAGAATAATATGAATAGTGAAAGGGGAATTAATAAGGGTTTGATGATTTGGGGTTTTGATGGGAAAACCTTGAAAAACTGTTAAAGATTGACACTCTTGTTGAGTTTGATGAATATAAATGCATATAGATGATATTCTGATGAAAAGGAATGGTTAGAGATTGAATAGAGAGGTTTGGAATTGGTGGAGATCGCAAGAACTGTGATATGCGTCGCGGGTAATCGATTACCAGGGTTGGTAATCGATTACCAGAGTGTTCTGGACAACCAGAAGGGTTGTTGTTGGCTGCGGGTAATCGATTACAGAGATGCTGTAATCGATTACCAGAAAGTTGGTGTGTAGGTAATTGATTATAGAAGTTTGGTAATCGATTACCAGGGTGATTGCTTGCAGATAATCGATTACCAAGGGTTGGTAATCGATTACCAGATACTTTGTTTGCAGGTAATCGATTACATGAGGTGTGTAATCGATTACCAGTGTGGATTGGTGAATCCTTGTGATGGATGATTGCTTATATTGAGTTTGATGTATAATTATGATGATTTTTTATAATGATAATTGGTGAATATGTATGATGATACATGATGATGATGATGATGATTGGTGTTATTTATGATGATAATGATATTTGGTGATAATTATGATGATTTTTTATAATGATGGTTGGAGAATATGTATGATGATACATGATGATGATGATGACTATGTTTTATATTTGTTAATAGAATGAGTTATATGATGATGTTGTTTACATTAGGGTGAGGATAAGGTAGTCTCCTATGTTTATGTATGAGTAGTATTCTTTTCCTCACCATTATACTGTGGCTATTTTACAGGTAATGATGATGACACAGTTGGTGTCGAGTGTTGAGTAAAGGGAGTATTGCTCTAGTACATGTGACATCAGGGCACATCATTGGGGGATTCTTATTTATGTTTTAGTGGAAAAGATTTTATAAACTTTTCTTTAATTGCCTTGCACGGCAAGTAGAATGTTTTGTTGTTTCTATTTTGGGAGATTCCGCTACTTAAATGTTTTGAAAACAATCGATTGCTATTTCTACTTTAAATTATTTTACTTTGAGCTAAATGACGTTTTATACAATGACAACTGTGAACCTTTTACCCAGTGTGGAGTGTCATCTTTATATATTTCAAATTATTTAATGTATAAGAGTATGGGGTAGAAGGGTGTCACATTGTAACCCAAAAGAATGGGAATGAAACTAATTGCGGCTAACGTTTTTCACTTTAATCCAGATATTAAGAGGATTATGTATCTCGACTAAAAATGAAGTTAGCCCACATTTTGCAAGGTTTGGACACCATTTTTTGCGCTAATTAAATTTGGGCTTTTGACCTGACCCATTTTAGTCGCAGCCCGCATCAGACGGGCCCGAATCGGGCCGAGTAGCCCATTTTGTCACATATGGTTAATTTACCCAAAAAAATCAAACTCAGCATGTGCAAAGCTTTGGTAAGCATGTGCAAAATTTGGCACCAAAATATCACAACAAGGCTTCCGAGACGAGAACCAATTATGTCAGACATTTCTAACCATGTGAAATATTGAGGGTTACATGTAATAATTCATAAATCGTAGATAAATTTCATGTTTTTCAACTTTGCTAGTAAAAGGTGAATGAGAACGAGAATGAAAGATTCAACAAATTGTAAATGTCGCAAGAACGGGTGAACTTAATTATTTTCATAAACGTGTACAAATAGCTTGATAATTACTGAATTACAACTTCAACGCGTATAAAAGGATAAGACATAAATAAATCAAATACCAAATTCAGGTATCATTGAGCAGCTTCAAACCGATGGATGAAACTCAGTTCTTTTGAAGAGAATTTTTCCCAAAGTTTACAAGTGGAGCAAAAGCATAAAAAGATAAACCACAACATAAAAAGATAGACCAGAGCTACTTTACTTGTTGGTCAGGTTGAATAGTGCAGAGGAACTTATCAAAATTTGGTTAGGAGAATATTCATGCCTCAACCACAGAAAGGGCTCACAAAATCTATGTACACAACCCTGCAATATTCACCACCATGACCATACTATTGAATTAGGAAAGCATAACAAACATAGTTCAGACTTCATAACAAACAACCCTCACTACCTTTTGTAGACAAGAATGATAGCCCCAAAAAAAATTTATGGGAAGAACTCTCATTTTTCCAACATATATTGTGCTATCTGAAAATAAGGCTTCCATTCTGCTTTAGCCTCAAACTTTTTATATGTGACCGATAGAATAATTTCAGTGCATTGAAGTCACTACCCTGCATAAATAAAGCAGTACAAGAATCAGGCCCCGTTACATCAAAATACATAACGAGTGATTCACCTACAAAACATTATGCATTGAAGTTCACTTAGCATGATACTTCCACGCGAGAGAAAAAAATTAATGGTGTAGTTGAGGAGAATATGCCTAGCACTAGCAAAGTATTTATGACAATTACATGTTCATAACATAAAAGTATAGAACTTCGAGATAAAAAAACATCAGTAATTGTGTTTCAGCGGGACCATTAAAATCTATTATAATACTTCAGCTACAGAAGTTAGACTGCCTGCAACTTTTGACGATATTCCTCCGCCAGATTTGAAGGGCAATTTATAGCAAAAATGCTTTTGATACAAAATGAACTAGAAAATCATCCCCAAATTTGTCATTCATTACCTTTTGAGCCAGCACAATTTCTCCAAACAAAATGAGTTGAATAAAAAATGAGAATATAAAAAAAGAAAATGAGTACCAAAAATAGGCATAACTCATCAATGCACGACACAGGACGACAAATTCAAATGAATCTCTTAAAAACTAAACTGTATAAATTACACAACCATTTAAACACATTTTAAAAAAAGAAAAAAAAAAGAAAAAATATTCATCAACTTTTGATTGTATTTACTAGTGGTATGCTCAAAACACCCAACGAAAGTAATTTTTTTTTTGTTATGGCTAAATGAAAATTTTAGTATTACCATGAAATAAAAGAAATACATCTAGATGGAGAATGAGAAGTCATCCTAAAAAAGTGAAAAGAGAACAAGCCAAGGTGGCTCAAAGATGCAAAGAAGCTCCCCAATCTCTTTGCACATAAGTAATAAAACTCCCTTGAAACAACCATGAGGAGAGGACCACCCAATGCAACCAAAAAACATAATCCAAGCTTTTTTGTACTCTTCTAAATAATTTGTTGTCCTTCAGGAAGCAAAGGGTGAATAATGTCCTACTCATCCATTTTTTACGTTGAAAACAACAACAAATCCCAATAATAAAGTTAAAAATTAATATAAACCAATAGTTTTCTTCACAAGCCACGGAATGAGAAGGCAAAACTCAACCTTTTAGTAAGACTTATGACCTCCAGCTGAGGATTATAACAAGAAACATAAAGAGGAAGAGATCCCATTATGATCTTGAACAACAAGACCATAAAACTTTGATGAGTGGCAAAAAGAATGTATAAAACCAACAATAAACGAGTCTTACAGTATTTGCATCACATAACTCAAAAGATCTGTCCAACACACTGTACAATAAGCAATTTGTTGCAAATGTCTCAATCACAAAACTTCGAAAACCAAGAACCTGTAAATAACTGACAATTTAGTAAGACAACTGAAAAACATTCTGAAAAAGTCAAAACCCAGGATGAGTAGAAAGTGATTGGAATCTACCTTTTCTTCGTATAGTTAGGCACCCCAATCCTTAATTAATCTAGTAAAAATTTGTACACATGCCTGAATTGTGAAAATAAAAAGCAAAATCCAGATTTTAGATTATATCAAGAGTACTATTACTAACTTGGGAAAAGTAAGGACCCATTTTTAAATAAAGAGAAATCATTACACATACTTTCTTATAAGAATATCCTTATGATTACTAAAAGAGTACAAAAGCAACTGCATTATTTGATCCAGGTATTCTCTACTTTTGGGGGAAAGGAATGCATAAGATAGATCATGTGTAGCAATCACGTGAAGAAATGAATATAATGTTTGCTGAAGTTCTTGCAATTCACGAATTTCCTACACAAATAGAAGATATAAAAACTTATATACATCTATAAATTGTAAGAATTTAGGAGAAAAAGTTAAATGGAAATGCAGAAGGTGCATTTCTAACTTCTAAGACGAATTTCAGTATTTCACAATAAACTCTGCATAATACAGCTACCAAGAATAGTCTGAGACTACATATAAAATAAGGAAATAAAAATTGGATTAAGAGGTGGTGCTTGAAATTTTAAAGAAACTACCATACAATATCATAATGAGGCTATAATGCGTACACATTCTAGAGATCCCAAACCAATTCCATCAATTGCTAAATGTTAAACTAATATCATTTCTTTCTCTCTTTTACCATACATGAATACCAGAAAAAAAGTAGTGTCAAGAAATATTGTGTCACTGCTTCCCATGAAGCACCAACGTTGTTATTTCTTGTGGTGTCCAAGTGTCATGCACACTTCTGATGCTAACACTTGTTCAACACTTGGAAGGCATGTGTCAAATACTGCACTACTTGGGTCCAATTAAAAATTATTTTTCAACTTAGACACAACTTGAACACTCAGTAGACACCTACATATAGCTTGACACTTCAGTGGACATGACTATCATACCAAAAATTCAAAACTTTCCTTTTATAAAAGATCATAAAACAAAAAACAATATTTAAAAAATTAAAAGATACAAAATGGTGAAGAAACGTCTTCAGGAAAAATGTAAAATGATGCCTCTTACTCTTTTTTGCAGGCTTGTTATCATGGGAAAATGTAAAGCTTGGCAAGTTATTTTGCAAAAGTGAATATATAAATCCCGATTCTCAAATTAGATCTTTTGTTATGTTCCTTATATTTAATTTCATTTAATTTGCATACACAACACATGCATGGTTCTAATGGCCTATATTTTGGATATGAGTTGTATCTATGTATGTGCTAGACTGCTTTACAAATATAGACATCCATCATATTTGCAATTTTATGGCTCCGTATTTATAGGAAATAAAGCATATGGATTACAGAATAGTATACGTTTAACAAGGAATCAAGAAGCATAAAGTCATAGACATTAGCACATAGCACAAGCACAAACCGGCTCTCCAACTTTTGAGGTATTTTAAGAGCAGTAATTAAATAAAAAGAAATCATATGTTAAGGATAATGCATTAACATTTAAAGGAGGCATCATCAACATTTTCATACCTCGGTTATTGCACTAGGACATGAGAGTAATGCATCACTCGTGATAACACTGAATATCCTACCAGCGATAAGCGGAAATAATTCCTCCAAAATATCACGTACTAAAGTGTTAAACTTGCAGATAAGTTGATTGAGTAACAGTAGAAAACCAACCATCTCCTTGGGCTGCAATAAACAATTATCAAGACCTGACAAAGTTTTTTCATCCTTATTGTGTAAAAAGTAGGAAATTAAATTGTAGTATGCGAAGTGCCCAAAAGGTAGAAGCAAGTGAACCAACTTAATCACGTAAACAACCAAATCCACATGCAAATCATATGTAACTTCTAATTGAGTTGTTTCAACACTGTCAATCTATTATAATATTAAACACACTCCACATCATTAAATTAATACAACAAATAAATATATTAAAAATTGAACACTCACTAACATTCATATGGTTCAAAAAGTATACATCAAAAAAAATATTTTACTTTTCTTTCCCCATCCTTCATCACTTTATACTCTTTCTAGGTAACACGCTCATCTAGTGCCCAAAAGAGATTCACTCAATTCTTACAAAATTCACACAATAAAGGAATAGGTTTCGTGAAATTTCGATAGAGATAGAACTAAAACAGTCATGGATAAAAGCATGCATGGAGCATGAAATCTACTAAAGGCCAATGAAGCACTTTGACAGACACCCTACTTTTAGAGAAAAGAAAAACTCTTAGGGTACGTTTGGGAATATGGAGGGGGATGGTTAGGGGAAATGGAGGGGTGGAGGAAGGGGGAAACTCTGTAAATATTCGACATTCCCAAACACATAGGGGGAAGGGGTTCCTACAACCCTCCCCTCCCAAACAAAGCCTGAAGTGCTAGAGTTTTCAAGATATGATGAAGCGGCAAAAAAGTGGTTGTAGTCCCAAACTATAATCAATGCAAGACATTGAAATCACGGACTTTAATTATTACAATTGCAGACTAACAAGATCATATATTGATACCACACCAATGGTATATTAAGATAGCAGGTGCTAGAGGAATATTATTGTCTCTGCCAACATATTCCAATTCTACTAATCACCTCCATAGCATGAGCACCTCAGTAATCAGCCTCCAATTAATGAACATGAATAGCAATGCAGAGATCTGGAGATTACAAAAAAATCAGAAATAATATGCACCTCACTTTCTACAAGCAACTGCCCTAATGCCTTTGGCAGATAAGGAAAGATGGATGTTCCTAGTGTATCCACCATGCAGTGTATAAAAGATGCCACCTACACATCATACATGAATGGAATTAGGTGATAAGTATAAGCCAGTTAACCAAAAGAAAATTTCCAATCTTTATACCTAATTCATACCTTACTTCGCAAAGGTTCTACTTTTGGAAATACGATAAGAATTTGGAGAAGTACATCCAGTGTCTGGCTATACAAGAGGCAAGATTTAAGAAGAATAGAAGTTAGAGATGCACACAAAAATTCCAAAAAAAAATAAAGATAGGCTCAATACAGAAAGTCATCTTTTAACAAAATCATCTAAAAATAGGAAGCTCGACATTCCAAATCATTTATATACAACAATTTAAGCATGTTTTGCGAATTGTCCAAAAGACCTAGAATGAGTAAGAAACGAAATTAATTGTAGCTTTCCTCTTCATATTATTTAAACAACAACATTATCTCAAACTATTTAATTTATAGAGAGTGAAGCAATCATGTCCATTAAGAACAATTAAATTTTTTATTTAATCGTTGAAAGCAACCTTTAATGTTTGATGTCATTGTGTTTGTGTATGCGTAATTTGTAGTGAGTGGTGAGTTATTAGTCTAATAATTTGTACTTGTGTTAGTTGCATTATGCAATTTGATGAGACACGAGTTATACTTTGTTAGGGAACATTCCGAGCCGACATAGTACTTTTAAATTCTTCTAAGGCACAAAGAATACTAGTCTTCTCTATTTAAAAAAAAGTAAGGCTTAAATATCATTTTTGTCCCTACATTTTTTTTGTATTTTTTGTTTTAGTCCTTTCCAACTTTTTTTTAAATTCCAACTTTTTTTAAAAATTTAGTCTCTACTTTTTCAAATGTATGTTAGTTTAGTCCCTGACACTTTTGGTTTTAGTCCCTGACAACTTTTCGTATTTTTTGTTTTAGTCCCTGCCAATTTTTTTTTTAAATTTAGTCTCCACTTTTTCAAATGTATGTTATTTTAGTCCCTGAAACTTCTAGTTTTTAGTCCTGCCAACTTTTCGTGTTTTTTGTTTAGTCCCTGCTAGAAGTTGTTGTTGCAGTGGGGAAAGAGTCGGAGAATAAAGAGCGAGAGGCGTGGGAATGTGGAAATGACGTGGCGGATGCGTGGCGTGTTGGTGGTGGTCACGTCATCATTTAATAGAACTCTGTTAGTGCCAATGACTAAAATAACATACATTTGAAAAAGTGAAAACTAAATTTAAAAAAAAAAATTGATAGGGACTAAAACAAAAAACACAAAAAAAAAATGTAGGAATCAAAATGATATTTAAACTAAAAAGTAATATTCCTTAGGAATGTTGAATTAACTTCCAGAGTCACGACTAACTTCCTCAGTATTGATAACAACTTAGACACTATTATGAAAGATGTTGGCTTTAAACAAAACTTATTCTTTGGATTGAGCTCGTTTCTTCAAATAAAATCTCTTTTCAAACTCAAGAATGACAATTTTGTTTAAAGGTCCTTCTTTCATATGACTGGAGAATTAAAATGAAAAAAAAAATTCACAATCTAATTAAGAATATGGAATTAATTGAAGAGTAATTAAAGAAAAAGAAAAGGAAGAAGTGAAAATGAAGATTTGGATTAAGAATATTAACAATTGTAACAAATTAGATTTTATAATTTTATGATATATAATTTATTATATAATATAATAAACCTAATAAATTTAATATGAAATATATACATGAACTTTGTGCTAGACAATTGTGTATATATATATATATATATATATATATATATATATATATATATATATATATATATATATATATATATACACGGTAACGATAAAACGATATATAATTGTATCGGAAATTTTTTTTTTAAAAATTTTATTTTTGATATATAATTCAAATAGTTAACCATAAATTGAGTTTTTATATACAATTATGAAAAGTTGTACACTGAAATTAAGTTTTCGGTGTACAACCTTTTAGAATTTTAATTTCCGGCACTCAATTCAAATTGTGTTTTGAAAACTTAAATTTCCACAACCAATGAGTTGCATTATTTCAATAGCATAAAAATTAATTCAATTAATTCTTTTAAGATAATTGGGGAACGATAATGTTTCGACAACTCATTCATTTTTTTGGCCAACAATATTATTTTGAGACTTACATATTAAAAAAACAACACTTTTTTGGTGAAAAAAAAATTAGGGTGAACGGATGGTGTACAATATAAACAATGTTTTTGCTTATTAAAAAAAGTATAAACAATGTTTTTCGAATTTTGTTAAAGTGTCTTATAATATTTTTTAAGTTTGTTTCAAGTTTTAAATTTTCAATAAAATATTACAATTAATAGCTAGGGATTTTTAAAATTATTTATTTTTCAAAATATATTTTAGTTATAATTAAGAAACGTTTTTTTATAATAAGAAAAAGACATTTTACTTATATATTTTTAAAAAATAAAATAAATCCAGCAAAGCGATGTTAGTGCATGGGCTGTCTGGGTTGGACTTGACTTGATGAACAAATTTTCAGTACTTCAAGAACACCCGCTCAATACTCCTCCTTTAATATTTAACAATTTTCTTTTTTTTTTCCTTAAAATAAAAGGAGTACCTACTTCTCCCATCCCATCTCCAGTATAAGTATTGTAGCTTTTTCCAGAGTCGAGGTCCAGATTCAGGCTCGTAGGCAAAACATGCTTAATTAGACTTCTTTCAAATTGTGAAAAAAAAAAAAAAACGGATTTCGTGTTTTGGTGAAAATCAAACAGAATCATTTAAAAAAAAAAACAGAATCATATTTGTAATTGGCAAATACCCACTCTATAGTCTCCAATACCTCTCAACAAACACGTATTGGATCCATATACTTTTAAACTTTCAATCCCAATAAAATAAGGGCCCAATCCAATCTATCTGGTAGGGCAAGAACATTATGGGCTACTTCCCTTTGTCTTGGTATAGTAAGGCCAATAGGCCATTACTATTTCCACCCTTTTTTATTTCCACCCCGTTTTGTTTGCAACTTACAAAAACCCCAAAATCTCTTCTTGTCACAACATTTTTTTGGCTATCGCTTTTTACTTTAAGGAACGATATTCCAGAAGTAAAAAATATGAATTTGCTTCTGAAAACAACATTTTGAAAGTAAAATCATATGTATGCTTCTGGAAGGTTGTTTTCAGAAATTTTTAAAAAATATGAATTGTAAAAAAAAAAAAAGAATTTACTTCGAGAAACAAAAGGGAAATGGCTAATCAACTTGTTTGTGCACTAATACTACTTGAAATTTTTATCAGACAACCTTACGGAGGATTAGAGTAACGTTTCATTTTAATGCTTTGAAGATTGACCCGACATATTACATATAACTTAATTTTTTATTTATTAATAATCAAAGGGCCAGTTTGAATGTAAAAGAACTTTAAAAAAAAAAAATAAAGGTAAAATATGTTTTTAGTTCCCGTAAAATTAGCGAGTTTTGTTTCCAGTCTCTATAAAAAAATTTAATTACAATAAAAAAAATTATTAAAGCGTTCTCCCAAAATTTTTTTTTACAATTAGTCTCTGCCTTTAATTGGCGTGTGTTAGGTGTTGATGTGGCACGTCGTCTTTCTCTTAGGTGTCCATTATTGAATTTATAGGGGTTTTAAACCGTCACAAAACTAGGGACTTGACCGTCCCTATTCAATTAACCCCACTTCTGCCCTCTCCCGAAAATCACCCAGAATTTTCTCATTCCCGTAACCCACCATTTCCCCATCCCGTCAAACTTGGTTATTGTTGGATCTCAAAAGACCATTTTTTTCTTACTACCAGACCAAATCAATGGAATTAAAAAAATTGGGTTGCTTCATGAACTCTGTCATTGTTGGTGCAGTGATTAATGGAAAATAACCAAAAGAATAAATGAAAAAGACCTTCTACACATGATATGAAAGTTATAAAAGATGACAACTTGATGCAAGAAACCAATACCAAACATATATAACATTAACAGATGAAAAAGGCTAGATTTTAAGGTTTTGAAAAAATAAAGCAAATAAAGAACCTTGAACAACAACAAAAGCAAAAGCCGAGAGATCGGAATAAGAGTTATGGGTTGTTATGTTTATATATATATATATATATATATATAGGTTAAGGAGGAGAACATAGTCAGTCAACTTGTCACCACTCCTTGTGTCTGTACCGGAGGAAAAAAAATTTGGTCTTTCAGGTGCCCTGAAGACTCTATGCTACTCCCATTTAACTTGTGACATATGGACTTTTTTCCACGTCATTTAGAAACCAGAAACCGTTTTATTGTGCTTAGAGCAAATCTGGGAGGAAACCATGCGAAATCAACTCGATTTCTTCGTGTCCTAAAAAGGTTGTTTCCTATTCTCTCGTAAGGAATAATGAATTCATTTCCAATTCCTCTCAATCGCTTGAATTTGATTCACCTTTTTTTCTCGCTGGTAGCATTCTTCTTTTAAATACTAGAAATCTGAAGCACATACCTTCGTTTTGAAACACCTATAGGACTGTTTTAAAAAAAAACACTTATATAACTAAAATAGTGAAATTTACTGCTCCATCTGCATAGGTGCACATAATAACCTTTGTTTTTATGTCTAGATTGCTTAGATTTCTCAGTTTGTGTTGTTGTATGTTGTATCGGGTAAATTATGCACATTTGAAACTATTTAAAAATATAATTTTATTCTTCTTTTTTTGTATGATCAGGATAAGGATAATCTCTAATTTGGAATGTCTCACAAGAATAACCAGGTGCACATTGGTGAATCAAATAAAATCTGATTGTGCACTTGTGCTTCATACGGAATTAAGAATAACCATTTGGTTGTGCACATGTGCTTCATAGCGTGGACTGAAGAAGTTGCAATTGCTGGACTTGACTGGGAAGTGGCGCTATTTGATTGCAATAGAAGTTCGCTTCAATGGATGGCAAGAGATTGAAATGGAAAAGAAAGTGTGAGCTATTGTTGGGCAAAGAATGGAACAGACTCACACAGAAGAAATGGTTGGGACGGTTTCCAATTTTCGAATAAAAAACCGGCAATCTTACGTGGGAACATGACGTGGAAAAAGCTCCATGTGTCAAATTTTAAATGGGAGTAGTATAGAGTCTTCAGTGCGTTTGGAGGACCAAATTTTTTTTCGTACTGGAGACAACTTAGCTTACCAGCATCATCCTTGCTACATATCAAACAATCCCCCTTAAATGTGACCAGACATAACCTGTTTGCAGGCAGGAGAAGGAACAGAGGAAGTACTATATTCACTGTTAATGTTGTCCTACAAGACATGACATCAGAATTCTGCTTCGCAACAGGTTTGGCCTTTGAGACCACAACATCCAAGAGGTGGTTTGTTCCCATGCCAGAAAAGATGCCACTGTTTGATATTGTTTCATGAACTGAGTAACAATCAGAATTTATATCTACAGGGAATGATTCTCAGGCGAGGTGGCTGTGGGTTCATGGTTACAGGGGTGGGGGAGGGGAGTGGTGGAAATGGTTAGAGAGGTGGGGGAAATGGTTGGTGGGTGGGTGGTTTTGGGGTAGGTGAGAAGAGAGACAAGGAGAGGGAGAAGAGGAAGGGGATATATTTTCTGGCAGTTTAAGACCGCCAGAAACACACTAATGGACACATAAGAGAGAGAGAGAAAATGTGTCACATCAGCACCTGACACACGCCAATTGAGGGGAGGGACCAATTGTGAAAAAAAATTTGGGAGGACGCTTTAATAAAAAAAAAGTTATAGGGACTAAAAGCAAAACTCGCTAATTTTACAGGGACCAAAAACATATTTTACTCAAAAAAACAAAGAGCTCAATGAATTTATCTTATCCTTAAGTTGAAATTGGTTACTTATGGAGAAAAGTGATTACAAAGACTAATTTCAACTTATGGAGAAATTAAAGTCATTTGACCTCTTTGATTCATTCTATTTTTTTTTCACCTATAAGTTCTTTTGTAGAAGTCCATCCAAGCTGACTCGTTAGCCACGTGTTTATAAACTAACCTGTTAGCCATGTATTCATTCTATTTTTTTCACATAGAAGTTTCACATGTATCTTAAAGAATTCGATTTGAGGGTGTTCATGGGACGGATTGGGACGGGTTTTACCTGTCCCTAACCCGGTCCTAATTTTTTACCGGGTCAATTCTATGGACCCGAACCCGTCCATAGACCCGAAGAGACCTGATGATGTGCGGGTCTAAGTAAGACCGGGTCTGAGTAGGACAGGACCGGGTTTGGCCCGATATATAAGCTAAATATAATCATGAAATGATCATATAACAATGTTAAAAAGAAAATAGTTCATACAATTAATGAATATATTGCATACAATAGAATATCTCTTAATGTATGCAATATTTTTACTTTTTAAAAGTTTGGGACATCACTAAACCAAGAATAACATTATATCACTATATAATTTTATGTATATAATGTATTTTTAAAGGTAAATAAAGGAAACTTAGACTCAAAAACCCAATCTAAAATGAAAAAAATAAGGTTAGGACTTTACATAATAGAAAATCATAAGTAATAAATATTATATTTGTATATGAAGGACGGGCAGGGTAACCCTAAGGTGAACACGAACCCGTCCTCAACCCGATGTTGGGTCAAAAAATGAGACCCGACGATACCCGATTTGGTTCTATTCTTTCTTGTAGGACAGGAATAGACTCGACCCGAGTAGGGCGGGTTAGGACGGGTCAAAGGGACGGACCGGGTCTTGAACACCCCTAATTCGATTTAATATATTTATATATAGATCACAAATATATATGATAGCCATGTGTTTTTTTTATGATCCAAATGAATATTTACTCAAGAATCAATGGCATTAATTAGATAAAAATATTATAGTTTTAAATTCCCAGCGACATCATTGTAAAAATCAACACAAAAATTAGCAAGAGATTATTTATATATGTTCAATTGTTATATGGATTTTAAACTTGAACTTATTATTTACATACTTAATTGGCTACAGATAATAGACATATATATAAGACACCGAAAGTGAAATTATTTATAAAATATGGTAAAATATATTTTTGGTCTCTGTAAAATTAGTGAGTTTTGCTTTTAGTTCATATAAAAAAAGGCTAAAATAGGTTTCTGGTCCCCCAAAATATCGCGATTTTCCCATTTGGTTCCCCAATTTTTTTTTCCCAAGTGGTCCCCAAAAATTATAATACATTCCCATTCGGTCCCTCTGTTAGTGCACCATTTATTATCTTTGTTAAATGCTTGCATGGCAGCTTAGGTGGACCAAATAAACGTACATGACATGCATATGTGTCATCTTATGTGTCCTACATGACAAAATAAGCCTACAGGTGGTTAATCAACACCTTTTTGTGAGTCATATTGATGAACTCTAAAATTTTGTTTCCATGAAATGTGGTGATATAAGTCATGTAGGACACATAAGATTACACATATGCATGTCATGTACGCTTATTTTGTCCACCTAAGCTGCCACACAAGAATTTAACAAAGATAATAAACGATGCACTAACAGAGGGACCAAATGGGAATGCATTATAATTTTTAGGGGACCACTTGGGAAAAAAATTGGGGGACCAAATGGGAAAATCGTGATATTTTGGGAGACCAAAAACATAATTTAGCCAAAAAAAATTATTAAAACATCCTCCCAAATATTTTTTTTGCAATTAGTCTCTCCCTTCAACTGGCATGTGTCAAGTGCTGATATGGTACGTTTTCTCTTTCCCAAATGTCAACTAGTGTATTTCTGGCCGTCTAAGACCGCCAGAAATTTACCCACTGTTTCGCCTTTCTCCCCCACTCCCTTTTCTCCCGTCCCCATACTCTTACCACCACCAACCCTCCCCTCCTCCCAACCTCTGCTCCTTTCCAACACCAACACGCTCTCGCTCTCCTTCTCTCTACACACACAGAGACACATTGCTCCCTGGCTAAACCCCAACTTCCCCCATCCCACACACCAGAAATTCAAAGTGACACTAAAATAATAATGAAGTAATCAACCGACAAAAAAATCTTACTTTAAGCCACCCTAGAATAACGTAGGAATATGAAAAGCAATACAATGAAGAAAAACCAGAAATGAAGTAACTTGTGAGTTGTGAGTGTTATCTAATGGGAATTCAGAGAAGTGATCAGGGTAAGATTTAGATTATTGGAAATGGGGGAACTGAAGGTCAATCAGTGACTGTGAAATTGGTGTTGAAAGTAGTGGTTGCTTTTATTGGCTTGTGAGCCATAACCCTTACGAGAAAGATGGGAAAAACATACTTGAAACCGATCTGTATGCTCAAGTACCCAAATGCCAACGCTCCCAGCACCACTATCCCTGACTTAATCGCGTTCATCTTCATGTCGGACCTTGGAACTGGAGTCATGCCTCTTCTCTACTCTTCAATTGAATTTGAACTCACCACAATGTGAAGAAACAAACACAACTTTACTCTGTTGAAACTGAAACCGAAAGGAAACAACGATGAGAATGAAAATTAGGAGTCCTAGACTATAATAGATAATTAGATATATCGTCAAAAGGTGACAACGACAGATCATTTTTGCTAACATGTGGATCATTCTACCAAAAATAGCCCACTACATAAAAAAGCAGAGGATATATTTCTCAGTATTCCTAATTTCTCACAGGTGAGCCTTTCTGGGTTTCTTTTTCTTAGGTACTATAATCGTGTTCCTCGCGAGAGAGCCAAGAAACAAGGTCATTGGCGAACAGAGAGATTCGCCTCTCAAGCATATGGCCAAGGTCAAATCGAAGCATCTCATTGACATCAACGACGAAGGTGACCGCACAAAAGCCCTTGGAATTGTACCACTCCGCATACCTCTTGAGGTGCTTGGTAACATGGAATTGAAGAAGTCGTTGGCATTGTGAGTAGGAGTGGGAATAGGCTAACCGACCTGTCAGCGGCCTATGGCCTAGCCTGTTTATGGCCTGGCCTGGCCTGACTCGTTTATTAAAAAGGTCAGGCCAAGGCTTGTTAAAAGGCTTGTTTAGTTAAATAAGTCAGGCTTCAGGCTTATGAAAAAGTCTATTAGGCTTAATAGGTCGACCTATTTAATATAATAATATATAATATATTAAATTAATTATATAAACAACTATAAATATAATTAAAAAATTTATAATATAGTAAAAAATTATGATATATTAAATTAATTATATAAAAAAACTGCTTAAAAAGGCCTGCTGACCTGCATAGGCTTATAGGCCTGTTGGTCTGTTTGTAGGTCTTGTTATAAAACAGGCTTCTAAACAGGCTTACAGGCCAAGGCCTTACAAAAAGGCCTATAACAGGTAACAGGCCAGACTCAGGCTTAAGAATTAGGAGTCAGGCCAGGCTCGGGCCTGTTTCCACCCCTAATTGTGAGGGGGAGAGTCCCATGTTTTGAAGGAGACGAGGTCGTCTTCGTCCCCAACAACTTTGCTGATCGTTGGTAGAGATTGAGGTTGGGATTGGGCATTCCCATTTCAATGAAAATGCCCCCTCCCGTAACAGCAACGGACACGACCCAATCAAATCGATCTGATCACTCCAACACTGAAGGGAGGAAGGGACTGAGGCTCGGATCCAATTAGGGAATGACACAGAAATGGAAAAGAGAAGAGTCTCTATGTGTATGCGAAAAGAGGTTGATTGAGGAACGAAGCCCTACGATGTTGTTGTTGGGTGCATGGAATGGGGGAAGTTAGGGTTTGGCTAGGGAGCAATTAATGTGTCTATGTGTGTGTAGAGAGAAAGAAACAAACAAAAAGAAAGCGTGTTGGTGTTGGAAAGGAGTCGTGGCTGGGAGGAGGGGAGGGTTGGTGGTGGTGGTGAGAGTGTGGGGACGGGAGAAGGGGGAGTGGGGGAGAAAGGGGAAATAGTGGGTAAATTTCTTGCGGTGTAATTGACATCTAGGAGTGAGAAAATGTGTCAAATCAGCACCTGACACACGAAAATTGAAGGAAGAGACTAATTGTAAAAAAAATGGGAGGATACTTTAATATAAAAAATTTATAGGGACTAAAAGCAAAATTCACTAATTTTATAGGGACCAAAAACATATTTTACCATATAAAATATATAAATAATGATATATTTATGATCATTAATCCAATTCAAAGTACATTATAAGTTTAACTAATTAATTGGAATTTAATAATAAATATATTGTTTTTTTACGTTAATAATAAATAGGGTAAAATATGTTTTTAGTCCTATAAAATTAGCGAGTTTTGGTTTTCATCCCTATAATTTTTTTTATTAAAATGTCTTCCCAATTTTTTTTTTTGTTTTCAATTAGTCCCACTTCCCAATTAATGTGTGTCACATGTTACCCCTTCTCCTGACTCCTCATCTCCCCTCCCCGGGAACCACCCACCATTTCTCCCACCCCACCCATCCTTCCCCCACTCGCTGTAAGTGCAGAAACAACAAGACCCCACAATCTCATGGTGTTGCGGCCTCCAATCCCGAAAATATCCTCATCGCTCCCATTGATGATAACAGCCATAACCAATATCCTCTTCACTCTCGTGCAGCATCCAATCAAGATCTTCAAGCTCTGAACTTCTCCCTGTTCTTACTATTTACTGCAATATTTTTCCCAATAGGGCAGAGTTCAACAACTTTCCTATGTCCTAATTCCTCCACCTCTCTAATAAACGACAATCGTAATGCATTTGAATCAATGAAATCAGAATCCATTTCCAACATTTGCTTGCAGCTAGTATACATGTAAGGATATGCATCCTTCATATCTTCTAAATTTATATAGTTTCCAGCCATTTGCAAGAAAAACACATGATAAAAAACAAACGTTTTTAATTTAAAACTACTCCTAATGCATAGCAAGCAGCAGCGAAGGGGAAGTCTATGAAAAAATAAACGTTTTCAATTTGAAACTACTCCAAGGCTTTTCTTCAGCACCATCATAGAAGCTTAGAAATTTGATACAATTCCTTCAAAATGGAAATCTGTCAACAAGCTATTAGCAAATCCCGCAACGTTTTCAACAAAGACCCAGCAACGGAAGGGAACTCCATACTCAAATTAATCCAAATCTGACAACAAGCTATTAGCAAGGACACGTCCAAAAGGGAAAATATTTTGAATCAAAATCAATAGTTTAATATTTTCACTCAAATTGATGGAGTGGGGAAAACGGACGGTGGGTTGGGGTGTTCGGGGAGGGGAGAAAGAGAGTGGGGAGAAGGGGGAGTGAGAGAAATGGTGGGCGAGTGGTTTCAAGTAAGGGGAGATGAGGGAGTGGGGAGAAGGGGTAACATTTCTGGCGGTCTACAACTAATAAAGAGAAAATATGTCACGTCAACGGCTTACACATGTTAATTAGAGAGAGACTAATTATAAAAAAGAAAATTTTGGAAGAACGTTTTAATAAAAAAAAAATTATATGGACGAAAAACAAAACTCACTAATTTTACAGGGACTAAAAATATATTTTAGTCTAATAAATATATTGTTACTTGTATACTTTATATATAAACTTACTTATCATGGACTTTTTTTTTGTCCGTTTGATAAAACATCAAGACTAATTTTGCACATCACGTACAGTGTAAGTTCTTAGAAAGTAAGGGTAAATGACAAAAATGAACCTGCGTAACCCGTTGGAGTTGGATTAGTAGCCTTCAAAAAATCAAATAGGAACACGAATTTGTCAAAGTTTAAAGCTGGTTGTCCATCAATTTGTCTCTTATTGGAGTTAGTTTTTTTCTTAGCACAGGCTCTCACCTAAGGAGTAGCCAACAGTCACTATCTTAAGTTGATATTGATTAATGAAATTTAATTATATGCGTGCGTAGCGTGAGTGCAAAGAGTAAATTATAATGCATCATGCCACGTATTCTTCTTATACACGCCTTGTGTCTCTAACTTGCACGTTTTTGTGACAGCTCTTGTGAAGAAACGCATATGCACGATAATAGTTTTAAGTACTCGATCGATAATGAGTTTTTTCCGTTGCGATGGAAGCACTGGTGAAGTAATTTTGTAACTAAGAGATTACTTTAAAAATAATGCTTTGAAAATGGAAAGCAAACAATATTGGTATTGGAAAAAGAAAAATAAAGCCGTAATGAAATTTAAAATGTCACGCTGGATTTAATTTTCAAAACAAACATGATTTTTTTTACACCCATATTTTATATACTCATTTTAATTTTATCATTACACTCATTTTTTTTAAATCACATCAAATATTATATTTTTTTTCTCTTCATTTCATTTTTTTTCGGCCTTATTTACCCTTCACATTCAATTTTGAGTGTACAAGTCCCATTTTCTCCTTTTAAAATACACTAGCGTATCACATATATAAAAACACGTATATCTTTTTAAGTTTCATTCTATAAAATATAAATAACAAATTTTAAGATATATACATTATTTCCGTTCCATTTCACTTATCTTTTATGATTTTTTTAAAAATTAAAAAATATAATTAATTTTTAAAATTCTATAAAAGATGTTAATCAATTTTTTATTATATTATTTATCATTTATTATATAAAAGGGATATATTATTTGGTAAAAAAATATTAAATACTCATTAAAATTATATAATGACACCCAAATTTTTTTTTCTAAGATATATAACAAGTAAAGTGTAATAGAAATATAACATATATTTGAATTTGATCTCCATTAAACATTTTCTTAATAAAACATTAGAGTGTTAACTGGAACAAAACCTTAAAACCGCCCTTGATGATATGTGTGATTAGAAAAAAAAGACTATAACATATACTAGGAGAAAAAGAAAGAAAGAAAGAACCATATCGATGATAAAAACTTTATAACATTGCAAAAAATAAAGGAGAGAGATTTCTATGTTTTTTTTATATGTGGAACTTACTACAAATTGTCTCATAAAACAGCTAATTTTGTCTATTACTTAGGTGCTTGCGGTTTGACTAAGGAGGGGAGGGGTTGTCAGTTTTGAATTAGCTTCAAATGGGAAATTAGGAATTCACAAAGTCAGAATGGGGAACTACCCGGAGGTGTGTGTAAGTGAGTCGGCATGGCATTGCATGCACGTGGAAAGAGCGCGACAGGGTGGAGTGTGACCGTGTCCACAAATTAAGAAGAAGAGAAGAACAATGGAGAAGATTCGTTTCATTTAGCTAAGCCAAGGCAGTGATGTGAGATGCAGTATCATCAATAGCCGTCAGTAGAGACCACGTGTCCACCGAACTCGCTGACCACGAAACTGAATCTATCAGAAAAAAACACAAATGAGGAACCAAGTGAAATAGGAAGGGTTGGTTGGTTTGGGTTTGCAAGTGGTCCTCAGTCCCAAACAAATTGAGAAACGTCCACCTTTTCCCCATTGTTCTGGACGCAACGCCTTCTAGATGTGGATCAGGATGCATGAGTGTACAAACTGCAAAATGCAATCCCCCTCCCCCTCCCCCTCCCCCCAAAAAAAAAATTCTATTTTTCCATAAATATCCCTCCTCTACACGTTCAATGGGAAATCCGTGTTCATATGCATGCATGCTACTTACTAATAATTAATGTTAAAAGTGATATATTGATTCTATTTATATCATCTTGTAATTTTAATAATAACATTAATTATTATAGAGGGTGACCCAAACAATAAAATTAAAATGGAGTGCGTTAAATGTAACAATAAACACATTGTAAACAGAAAAAAGTCCAATGTAAACAAAAGATTCACTTCAAACTAAACATTAACACTTGGCCCCAAAAGAAAAAAAAAACTAAACACTAACACCATAAAATAAAGAAAACAATTTATGACTTAATCAATAAAGAAAACAATAAAAAATTAGCCAGGCCAATTGGTTGACCCAATTTATTGTACGTACTTCATCCAATCCTATTTATAAGACAATTCAGACAAGAAAAACACATATTATGAAAAATAATTAATGCGTTGATTTTTGAGAAATTACTCTATGAGATTACAAATTTACCCCTATTTAAAATTGAATTCCACTATCATGATATTATGTCATCATAAAACCTTTAATGATTAAGAAGGGCAAAAATGAGAAAAAATAATAAATGCTTCTAGATTAGTGCACTTTGTCTTATAAACAGGACCATGGAAATGTTTCAAACGTTATCTTATAAACAGGACATGAGGAAATAAAATAAATTTAAATTTAAATTTTTACAACTCAACTCGAACTTAATATTTGGTTTATTAATCAAACCGACCATTAAATTTGGCTCATTTTGACATATGTGTATGTAATTAAGTTTACTATAATATAGTGTTAGATGAAATTTTTGAATTTATATGTAACAACGGCAATTTAAACATCCTTTTTCCCCTTTCATAGTCATTATTATACACATGGAAAAAATGTGTATAATATTCAAAATAAAATTTAAACTTTTAATTTTACATATATAAACTAACTAAATCCTTTATTATTAGGCTACTAATTCAATTCTAATGGCTTTATATGGACAAAAATGTTTGCTTTAAATTCCGTGAATGAAAAAAAAAAAGAGATCAGTTTGATCCTTTAAATGAGCTAACCTCTTTAATTGGATTATAATGACCCCGAATAAAAAAAAGTACTTTAATAGTTATCTTTCTATGTGTGTGTACATATATAGTTGAATTCACAACACAGGATAATACAATAGCTCATTTCATTGTTACTATTTCCGTCCAAACACATCATACAAGTTATATATATATATATATATATATATATATATATATATATATATCCTCACGTGGTAAACAAGACATTGCTAGATTCTCCTTTGCTTATTTAAAAAAATAATGTGGAGAGAAAAAAATAAAAGAAACGAAAAATGAGCTCCGCAATCTATCTAATCGCCTACACGTGCTTGATGAAAGAATTGAAAGTTATTTCAACCTTTGATTGATTTTATGGCTTTTTGGTTCTTAGTATTAGATTTTGTAGCTGGCCAATTCAATTCCCAAAGCTAGCTTTGCAATCTCAAAAACTAATTTGGAGAGTGAAAAGTATCTAAGGTTTATACTAGTATATTTTTATTTTGTCTCATCTTTAATTAATGTGAGACACTTCAACACATTCCCTCATTAATTGTAAATTGAGTCGAGCCAAGTATATGAAGCTTAGGCTTAACTTGTGAAAAAAAATGAGTGACTCAAACTCGACTTATTATTTATTTATACGAGCCAAATTTAAAATTTGAGTTGGGCTTGGTAAAGAAAAATAAAGTTTGAGTTTGATTTGTTTAACTCATTTATAACTTCATTGTTTTTGCTTTTATAAAAATTTTCTTTAAATCATTTTTAAATTTTATGAATTTAGTATTTAATAAATATTTTACCATTAAATGATAATATAAAAATCAAAATATATTCTTAATATATTAAAAAATTCTAAAATATTATTTTTTGAAATTCAAAACACAACTTCTTAACTGATATAAGAAATATTTTAATACTTACTTTTATATATATAGAGTAATTATTTTACTTTATTATTTATTTTAAAAATAAACTTATAATTATATACTTTCTTTTTCTATTTTTAAAAATCTTACTTTACTTTAATTATTTATATTAATTAATTATTATATATATAATAAGTGGACTACTCACGAGTTCTTAATTAATGTCAAACTTATAAGACTTGAGCGCTCATTTAAATACTTGAATCCAATTTTAAGCTTTGACTTGTTTGTTTAATTAAACAAATAAGACGAGATTGATCGAGCATTTAACGAGTCGGGGATGGCATCCTAATAACGGATCTAAGATAGATTCTGATAGCATATTAGATTTTGGACCTCGACCTAACTCAACCCCAAAAGTTAGGTTGTGTGGTGAGGACTGCCCAAAGCTTATATACTTTTATTTGGCCTTCATCTGTAGTCAATATAGGACTCTCCAACACTTAGCAGTAGTAATTCATAAAGTTAAACCTCATTTTGAAAATCACAAAAAGAGATTTTTAATTTAATTTTGAGTTGTAAGAACTTGATTGAAATTTTTGAAAGCTAAAAATTAAAAAACTCGCAACCACTCCAAACGAGACCTTATGGTGTGATTGATTTGATTTTTTTTAGTTTTTTTAAATCTATGTTATAAAATTACTTTTTATAAATAAAATGAATTATTTATAATATTTATATCATAAAAACAGAAATATTAAAAATAAATTTTCAAAACATCGATCTCATAATAGTTTCATAATTTTAACTTTAAAAAAAATAGACTTTTTAAAAAATGTTATTTTTTTCAATTTTTATTTTTAAAAATATGAAATAATTTTTAAACACTGTAAAAAAAAAAAGCCCGTTAATTTACCTTATTTATACGTCCCCGAACATGCATATTTTCAAATAGTACATAATATTTGACCAGACTGAAATTTTTACCATATATTTGCAAATTATTTTTCCAAATAAAATATTTATATCTCATACTGTGTTTGAAACATGCTGCAAAAAAGTCAGACTTGTGACTTCAACACTGTATAGTTTTGTCCGCACTTAAAACACATCTTAATTACATAATTACTACATACTTCTTCTATAAATTAATTGGATTTTTTAAATGGATTTAATTTGAACTAAATAATAAAATAAAAGTAAAAGGTTTTTATAAAAAAAATAAAATATTTAATATTCTCATGCATTGAATATTGTGATAATTATAAATTATAATAAAAAATTATTTTTAATTTATTATCACGTAATATATGTTAGAAAAATTGAAATTAATTATCTAACTTTACATCACCGATTAATTATTGGCTTGTACTGTATTCAAGAACATGATGCAAGAAACGGAATAAATATCATGTTGGCAAATAAAAAATGGCAAGAAGGTTGAAGTGTCATCAATGACCAGGTGCAAGTGGGGGACAATAACTGGTCAATAGAAATGCATACGCAACTGATACGTACATTCAACCAATTGCCACTTCTTATCTTCTAGCACCGAATTTCCTTATATATTATTATATTTTCGTACTTATCCTCTTTATAATTCCTGATCTTTAAGTAAATATCAGTGATAATTTATAAAATAGTTACAAGCATGTCTTTTTTTTTATCTATACATAAATTTTTACATGTAGTATATATAAATATATTGAAAATATTTATACTTTTTTTATTAATTTTTTCATTTTAATGTTGTTGAAGGTCTTAGTACGCATCAATATACATGTAGCATGTTGTTATGGATTTAATACACAAGTGGATTTAATACACAAGTAGTCATTGATGTGAGTGGTGAAAGATGCAAGGAGGTCTTACCAGAGGATGATTTCTTGAGAATGTTTTTAGGAAAACTATCACAGAATTGCATGACTGAAAAGACATTCAACATTCTGATATCTTAATTGGGCGATAAAATTGGTGATGGGATATTTAGTATTATGTGTTAATTAGTTGCATCCTGCATTGTTGAGCTTATGGATACTTATATTTTTTGTGTTCAAGTATTATGTTATACGTTGCAATTTTAAGAGTCAAAAAAGGATTTGGAAATTTTTATGTGTGACAATAACTTTAATTGAATTAATAAAACTAAGAACATTGTCTACGAAGAGGTGTTTTAAAAAAATATAATAAAAAATTATAATTATTCATTCATTTAATGAATACGTGGAATTTTAAATATAAACATACCCAAATTGTTCAATGTTAAGGATACATATGCATTAATTTATAATATTTATTGTAAATAAATCAATGTTTACCTTAAATTACCCGTGGATCGTATAGATTCGAAACTTGTTCCCAACAATTACAATAGAGACTATTTCGGGGTTACTAGAATTTTATTTTAAATGTTAATAAAAATGTGTTTGGTTAAAATAAAGTTAAATTGATTTTCAACTCAATTTAAAGTACTTTTATCTCATATTTTTAAATATATTACATTTTGTTTTAAAAACACTTAGCTCTCATCCTTCATAAGTTTCATTACCATTCATTGTTTGATATTCCCACAATCACAACCACCTAACACTTTTTTTGTTTTATATCATTGTTGTTGTACTGTCTGAAACTTTTTACCATTACTATTATTTGACAATATCCATTATCGCCACTCCTACCCATACCTTTTATTATTATTATTATTATTATTATTATTATTATTATTATTATTATTATTAATAAAGGACACATTTCATTTCACCGCCATCGCCATCTAGTATCCACCATTAATGATGTTTGACGTCCTTCATCACCACCACCGCCCAATACCCTCCATCATCGCTATATGTCGGACACCCTTTATCGTCACCCACTACCCGACACCATCCAACATCAACTATCACTCCACTATCGTCCAACACCCTTCACTATTACTACTTTCACTCAACACCTTTTATCAATGTTGCGCCATTTGACACACTTTCAACATTGTAACATGTGGGGTTATGGTAGCTTATCATATATATCTTATCTCTTTTATCTTAGCACCAAATGACAATTTTTATAATGTAACTTTATAAAACTACAACTTAATGATAAACCAATAACTGAAGCTATAATTAAAAACTTTTAATCACCCCAAGCTGGATAACCAATCTACCATCATCGGTCGACACTTTCTATTGTCGCCATTGTTGCTTGATATATACATCCCATCACCATCATCATTGCCCAACACTCTCCACAATCGTTGCCATTGTCTAACACCTTTTATCATTGTCACTTAACACCTCACATCGCTACTACGTACCTCCACCTAACAGTCTCTGCTACCGCCATTGTTGCCCTGACACACTTTATCATCATTATTGCTTGACAAGCTCCACCACCACTCCATCTTATATCTCTTATTTTGGTTGTCAAGCGTTGGGTCTCACAACAAGTTTATAAAACTAAAAAAAAAAATGAAACTAAACTATAAAACTACAATATAGTTTTGGTTTTAAAAATATTAAAATTAAAATTGAAAGATCACCCCAAACAAACTCTTTTTAAATGTGAAACACTCTCTAATATTAAATCACAAACTAATGGATATCTCGCATACCATTTTCATTTTATGTTAATATTAGAATAAAACAATTAATTATAATCTGAATAGTTTCTTACTCTTAAAAATTTTGAATTTCTCCTTCATATTTGAATGATTTTTGTTTAAGTTTTGAAATATATTAATTAAGAAGTATATTAATAATTGAATTTAATTACCATGCACTGTTAGTGTAAAAAAAATTTAATGAATATGATACCTTGTGTTATTAAACCCATTAAATGATGTGCAACATATAATTAAATTTCAATATAAAAATATTTTACGTTGACCGTGTATAATTATTAAATTTTTAAATATTTTCCTTATTTTTTATCTATTCTTGCTTAAATTTTAAAATACATATTCTTTTATACCTAGTTATGTTTTTTTTTAAGTCGTTACCTCTTTCATTTTTAATAAAATAATTGATTCATAAATTGAAAATTTCTCATCATTTTAGAAATTTAAATTTCTTTTTATTTTTTAAAATTTTTATTTAAATTTTAAAACTTATTAATAACAAGGATATTGATCATTTTCACATGATAAATGTTCCTATTCCTTATAGGTTTTTATTTATATTTCAAAACATATTATCTTGTATATTTAGCTTTTTTATCAACATATATAATTTTTATTTATTTTAAAATGTTAATAAAATAAGAATATTATCCCATGAATTACGTATATTAAATTACCATATTGAAAAACTCATACAATTAATATTTTCCATTGGGGAATATATATCAATATTTTTTTCACCATTTTTATATATTTTATTTTCTGATTATTTCATTTCTTTCTGTCGATATTTTAGATATGTGACATTCGTTATTTTGTGGATAGGGATCACTTAAAGATAAAAAAAAGGGACTGCATGCTGGCAAGTCATTAAAATGTAATCAGTCATATTCATTAAGTTATGTTTATACTATTTTTTAGTAAAACTAAATACTACTAATCAATGTAATTAGCCACACTAAAATTAAATTTCATTTCAGACGTACCTTATTTAAAAAACTCATCTTATTTCTGGCTTTGATTTCAGTTAAAAAAAACCTCTTTTATTGAAAAAAAAAAACTTTTCATTTTATACCCTGTTTATGGCTTTAATTTCACTCATAGTCATAGAATATATATAGCGTCTAGATTCATTGGGGTCCGCACGCAACTATGGCAAATCGGGCACAAAAATAAATATCTGTGCAACTGCAAGTGCAACAGCTCCTCGTTAATGAACCCGAACCAAATCCCTGACAACATTATTATTAAACATAAACAAACTTATCTTAAATTAAATTCCGGTTCTAGATCATTATCATTATCAACTTGGGCAGGGTATTCCCATAATGTTCCGAGGACAACGCTGTAATTTCATATTCCCTCATTCCTGGCCGCTGAGCCATTCCCTCACATAAACAACACTTTCTCCGGATTTCTAAGACGAACAAAACGGAACGAAGCTCTCTCTCTCTTTCCTTCTCTCTCTCTCGCCTCCATTTTCAAGCGTATTTGACTCTCTTACCTTCAATTCCAGGCCCCCATTTGTAAATTCTTCTCTATTTAGGGTTCTTTTCTTCACCTACCCTTTCATCTCTTTTCAAAAATCAAAATCTGTATATATACACACTCCATCCATTTCAATAGAAAGAAAAAAAAAAAATTGAATCTTTGAATTCTTCAAACAATTTCCATTTCCTATTTATTTTTTCTCTGTACAGGCATAGGAAAATACTTTTCCTCTGTTTGAGTCCCTTTCATTTCTGAAGAAATTGGGAGCTACCATAACAGTAACTGGGTCACTGAAAATCATTGGGGCTTGCATCAATTTCTTCTGGGTTTCTGAGGAATCTAAAAAAAAAATCTAATTGTTAGGTTATTCTTCTTTTCCTTTTTAGGTTTCTGAAAATTGAAAAAAAAATTTTTAACTTTACCATTTATTTTGGTCCTTGAGTTGGGAAATTGGAAACCCTAATTCCCAAAAGAAGAAGAAGAAGAAGGAGCGTTTGTGTCATGGCGGTTTCCACCATAGCTTTATACGCGAGTCCACCGAGCAGTGTGTGTTCCACACCACACCCTTGCCAGATTAATGCGCACGCTTCCTATGATTTCGAATTGGGGTCTCGATCTTCGTCGCCGACGTCGACAGCGACGACGTCGACGTCGCAGAAGCCAGTAATGGGTGGCCTCTCGTGCCTCTTCTCCTCTCCGGCGACGGCGGTGAAGCACGCGCCGTTGTCGTCGAGCTTTTCCGGCGCCGTAGAGGAAGATGAATTGAAGGAACTGAGTAGCTCCTTCTCCTACTCGCCGAGCAAGTTTGGTGGGTCTTCTTGGAAGAGGGATCAGAGCCCTGTGTCTGTTTTCCATGGCCCCGTTTCGTGTAGCAGCAGCAGCTCCGTTCGTTCTTCCAGGAGTTCAACTACCCCTGTGAGGATCGGGTGTGAAAGGGGTACTGGGACCAGTGGCTTTTTTGATGGATTTGTGAGGAGTGCCTTGGGGTCTTCTTGCTTGGATTATGATTCTAGAAGTCTCAATGTTCGTGGTGGTGACTTAGATGTGGGTGCTTCTTCTGGACTTGTTGATGAGTTGACCTTCAATTTGGAGGATACTTTTGTGGAGGGTGGCTGTGAGCCCTATGCTAAGAAGTTGCTGCTGGGTGCTCAGTTGAGGCACAAGATCTTCTGTGAAGAGTTCGTTATCAAGGCTTTTTGTGAAGCCGAGAAAGCCCACAGAGGCCAGGTGAATGAACAGGACTTTTTTTTGTGTGTGTGTGTTTGAAATTGGAATATGTGATCTGTGGGTTTGATCAGTGATGTTTTATTGAGTTCATAGGTTTTGATGAATCGTTTATTTTCTGTAGATGCGAGCTAGTGGGGATCCGTATTTGCAGCATTGTCTGGAAACTGCTGTGCTACTGGCTTTGATCGGTGCCAATTCCACTGTAGTTGCTGCGGGGCTTTTGCATGACACGCTTGATGATGCTTTTCTGACTTATGATTATATACTTGGGATGTTTGGTGCTGGAGTTGCTGATTTAGTTGAAGGGGTGAGGAACATGTCTGTTGTTAATCAATAAATGCATGTAGTTTAAGACATTGGAATTTGATGTTTGTAATCTGCATGTTCATAATTGCCATTTGAATCTATCTCTAGTCCTACGGTTGAATTTCTAACTCAATTTTACACTCCAGATCTGGTGTTAGTGGCAAGTGGCAACTGCTTAGTGTAATTGGGCTGCTGGAACTTTGTCAAAATATAATTTACATTGGCATTGGAGAAAATATAGTTGTGTGTTTGTGTTTGGTTGAATGTTTTAGAATTAGATGAGAGATTCGATGTTCAAAGTAGTTTGGACGGAGTCTGAGTTGGATTCAACTCACCACAATGGCCTCACTCTCATGCCATGAATGATCTCTTGCCATTATTCATTTCCCATTGCCTTTACTGTGTGGTTTCTGGAAAAAGTTGTCTTGTCTTTAAATTCAGAGCAGTTATTCTGTATTGAGGTTCTACAAACTTGATGTTTGTAGTTATTGATATATGTTGTCAATGGCAATACAAGCCCAATAGGTTTGTGCAGTAAGTTATTCACTTAGATTTCTATGATAGCTTTGATGCTTTATTATCTGCTGTGCTTTTGTTAAGTGCTAACTTTTTATTTTTATTTAATTTTTTATACTGTTTGTGATAGGTATGTTTATGGAATCTATATCTATTATACTTGTTGATGTCTTTGCTTAGGCATATTTGAATTTTTTTAGTCTGTTCCTTCACGATTCTAACTATTCATTATTGTATTTTAGGTTTCTAAACTGAGTCACTTAAGCAAGCTGGCTCGAGACAACAATACAGCTAGCAAGTCAGTTGAAGCAGACCGCCTGCATACCATGTTCCTCGCCATGGCAGATGCAAGAGCTGTCCTCATTAAATTGGCAGATCGATTACATAATATGATGACGCTAGATGCATTGCCAGTGGCCAAGCAACAGAGGTTTGCAAAGGAGACTTTGGAGATTTTTGCACCTCTGGCTAATCGCTTAGGAATATCTAGTTGGAAGGAACAATTAGAAAATCTGTGTTTTAAACATCTCAACCCAGTCCAGCATGAGGAGCTTTCGTCAAAGCTTGTGGAGTCCTATGATGATGCAATGATTACTTCTGCAACAGAGAGATTAGAGCAAGCACTTAAAGATGAAGGCATATCTTATCATGTTATTTCTGGGCGGCATAAGAGCTTGTATAGCATTTATTGCAAAATGTTGAAGTATGTTATACCTTTCCCTCTTGATTTATCTAGCTGCTCAACTTTTTAACTTCTATTTGTCATCTGCCATTTGAAAAATGAAAAAAAAAAATGCAAATATAGTACTAGGAAAGTAGCAATTTCCTTCAAAGGAAGGAGAGGAAAGATTGTTTGAAGGGGTATCAAGTACACAAAATTGGGTGTCCGATTAAAGACAGTAGCTGTTAATGTATAAAGTATGAAACTACAATGACAAGCTGGTTTAAAACATAAAAAAAGTATGACATCATTTTTACCTGACATGCTGAATGTTGTTGTTTCTACACTTTTGAATTCTCAATTGTTAAATTTGTCTATATATTTGTAGGAAGAAATTAACCATAGATGATATCCATGACATTTATGGGCTGCGCTTGATTGTTGACAAGGAGGAAGACTGCTACAAAGCCTTAACAGTTGTTCACCAGTTATGGTCTGAGGTACCTGGAAAGCTGAAGGATTACATATGTTGCCCCAAGTTCAATGGGTATGTTGTATAGCTTAGTAATGGTAGTGTCCACTTGCAAATGGCCATTTCTATATCATCTGATTTTGATTTTGTAATTCATAGGTATCAATCTCTGCACACTGTGGTGACGGGTGAAGGCAAGGTTCCCCTAGAAGTGCAAATTCGGACAAAAGATATGCATTTACAAGCTGAGTTCGGCTTTGCTGCACATTGGCGATACAAGGAAGATCACTGTCAGCATTCTTCATTTGTGCTGCAGATGGTGGAGTGGGCTCGATGGGTTGTCACCTGGCAGTGTGAGGCAATGAGTAAGGATTGTTCATCTGTCGGAAATGCTGATTCTATCAAGCCACCATGCAAGTTCCCTTCCCATGCTGATGATTGCCCATATTCTTACAAGCCTGATTGTGGTCAGAATGGCCCTGTGTTTGTTATCATGATTGAGAATGATAAGGTTTGTACTAGAAATTTAAGTACTGTTGAGTTTCACACATTCAGTTTCTTCACCCCGTGGTTTCAGTCTTAAAACTAGAGGAACAATTAAATCTCGATACTAAGTATTGTCATTAATTGACTCGACAATGCTATTTTGTAAGTCTTAATTCAATGTCTTGTACTAACTGGATAATGTATGTATTAATTGTCATTTCATGGAACCAAAGTTTAGAAACTTGGTGATCTTATCATTATTTGAATGTCTGTATTAATAGTGTTTGTGTGTGAATGGATGTGCAGATGTCTGTGCAAGAATTTCGTGCAAACTCAACAGTAATGGATTTGTTGGAGAGAGCTGGGCGAGCAAGCTCTAGATTGACCACATACAGGTTCCCACTGAAGGAAGAATTGAGGCCAAGGCTGAATCATAAGCCTGTGACTGATCCCAATTGCAAGTTGAAGATGGGAGATGTTGTTGAGCTTACACCAGCCATTCCTGACAAGTCTCTGACAGAATATAGGGAAGAAATCCAGCGTATGTATGATCGTGGCCTAACTGCTGCAGCAACCAACATGGTTGGGTCAAGAAGCTGACACGTGCTTGGCTTTCACAACATCTATTCCAATTCCAACATATTATTTATTTAGTGTCAGTTATTATGTGTATATAAGATATATCTGTACAGAAACAACTATATGTTACTTCTATGAACTTTGCTAACTTGATTCAATTATCTGCTGAATGATTGATTTATGTAGTTGGGCCAATGGTCCTGCCTGATAAATTAATTACACCCAACTTCGCTTCAACAGTTCAACTTCTATTTTAGGCATCTGCTCTTCAATTAAGTTATAGCATAGAGCAATAAAATCTGTTAGGTTTTCTGAAATGAGTTTGTTAACAGCCTTATCATATAGACCTAAACCCACCTCGCTACTAGTGTGTTATTAAGCTTGAGAACTCTCTTGATAACTAACAATACAAGTATAAAACAGAAGGCATCAACCCCCAACCCCAAATTACATTATTGGTATATCCTATTTCTTTTATAATAACGAAAAGGTCAACTTATGAAAAAAAAAAGCTTAAAGAGGGGGGCAGCTACCCTTGTTTTTTTGCCTAGTTTAATGTTAAGACAAGTTCCAAACGCACATGTAAAACAGTCCTATTATTATTATCTTTAAAAACTTATTTCGTAATCAATTCAAATTTGACCAGATACAATTGCAATTCTATACACAACTCAAGTTTACTTTAAACAAATTGAACCGAATCCTTTTTCCGTTATGCTGTTTTCAACTTTAAAAATTCCATCTCGATAGAACTGACCAAATATTGAATTAAATTTCAGAATTTGCAAGGCTCGAAGGTGAAGAACTGAAGATCGTGTTCAAAAGGATTTTAAAACGTAGTACACATTATGATTATTTCTATTCTAATGTTGCATAGAATCATTTCATTTCAATCAAACCAAAACAATCTAAAGTTTATAGATTTTTGCCAATAGTACAACAATCACATACGGTAAACGAGGGCTATGGTTGGGCCAGTAGATTCAACATCTCACTATTGGGCTTTAACCTGATTATATTTATCTGTACAAAGTCCTGATAAAAAATGTAATTAACTAAACAAAAAAGCATTATTTTGACAAAAAAAAAACAAAAAACAAAAAAGCATTATGTGCGAAGCGAAGTAACTTCTTCATTCTTCTGGATTCTGTTTTGTTGTTAGAACTTAGAAATAGAGTAGAACTACAATTGGACTCTTGTCAAACGTCTTGTCAGCTTTAGATTTTCTTTTATGGTTAGAAGTTAAAACTTAGAAATAATAACCAACCTTCTTAAGATAAGCATGTTAATTATCAGTTTAAGCCTGTGATATATCAAATTGTGCCGAAATGAAAATTAAAAACTTCAAAATTGTTACTCGTAATTTCCCATTTTATTGCATATATGAAAATAAAAAATATAATACATATAATGTAACATATATATAAAAACCAAAATTAAAAAAGAGAGATGATGGAGTAAGTCATCTCTGGCTCTATCTATCTCCATAAGAACTCTTGAACTGACGCTTGCCAATAAAGAACAAGCATAAGCATCACCAAAACCCCAGCTAATCCCCAAGATGAGCTTCCAATTCTAAGCACCCAAGAAGGCTCAGATGGTAGCAGTGAAGCTCTTGGAGATGAGACAGATGAGCTTGATGAAGAGGTTGTTCTGATGGCAATTATAAGTCCAGCAAGAACCATAGGGAGAACAAAACCAGAGCTCCATTTTGATTCATAATGCCTCCTATCACTCTTTGAATTGGCATATAAAGGAGATAACACCACCGCTGAGACTAAAGCCAACAACATGGCCAGTGATCTTGGGGAAGAGCCATGGCTTGAGGAAACATAGGTAGTAGCCATTGATGTGCTTAAGCCTTGGTGATGAAAAATAATCCAACTTGATGATCAAAATTTTATAACTTGAGGCAAGAATTTATAGTGGGGGGAAAAGATGGGGTTATGGGCTAAGGAATCTAAGATGAGATTGGATGACAGAAGTGATAGACAAACAGCCGGCCATAAAGTAAATAGGATTAAAGAATGGCCAGAATTGATCAAAAGGTGAAAAGGATGGCAGAGAAAGCAGATTCAGTGGAATGGAAGCGAGGTATATTTCCTTGCTTTTTTGGGTGTGTTCATATTGTGATTGTATTCTTTTGGGTTAATATATTGTGAATTTGTGATTGTGTATAGGACCTCTAGCTGTAATCAATGTCTTTTTTGCTTGGAAAGTAGCTGTAATCAAAATGAACTGCATTATAAACGGCAATAATTTGCCTTACTTTTTGACAGTGTTGTCAGAAAGAGAAACATCAGTTACTTATCGTTGGATCAAGCTAGCTTAATCAGATAATCAAACACCTCCTATATTGTTAAAGACAAAATGCTTGCCATGCCCGGGAAAAGAAAAGGAGAAAAAAAAAAAAAATAATTGGTCCAACTATATTGGAAGCATAAACTTCAAATTTAATTTTTAAAATGATGCAAATTGCATAAAGTCATAATTTTCAATCAAACCGAAATTTAGTAAAAATTATGAACATTGACACTGTAATTGATGCGTAGAGCAGAGAAAATTAGAGTACAAAAAAAATTACAAAGAAGAAAACAAACGAGTAGATATTTAAGTTATTTAAATTGAGAGAAAAAAAAAAGAAATAGAAGAAAATCTTTTCACTCATTTAGATTGATGGTAAAATAAAAAATAATGTCAAATTTAATTACCATTTTATCCTTTATATACAATCAATGCAATTTTACCCCTTAAATGAGCCGCATAACCTTTTTTTACCTTCATCACGGAAGAAATTATATCAATAATAAAAAATAGTTTTGATAAAATAAGCTGTTAGAACTGAGAGCTGAGAATAAGACTTGTAAGAATAGAAAATTTTTATTGAAATAGAAAACATTAATTAGTTATACCAGAAGTTATTATTTAATAAAAAAAAATTCAAAAGTTTTATTTTAGGGCTAATTTTATCAAAATCATAAAAAAAAAAATTAGAAACAAACATCTTACCATATTAATGACACCAGATAGCGCTGTATCTAAAATTTTAGTAATTAAATAATCAAATTCGATTGTCAACTAATGACCTATTTGGTCAATTTCCCTTTTGCATTACTTTTTTATTCACAAACTAGATGAAATTAAGTAAATGAGAATGATAAATAATTGAAAACAAATAGTTGAATGTAAAGAAAGATCATAAATGAAAGTGTTAAATAGCTGAAAAATAAATGTTCGTAAAATGTAAAGCCAAGAAAACATAGATGGTAAATGAAATAAGACTTATATTTGAGTCCTGTTTTGATTGTGTGTGCGTGTGTTTTTTTATGAAGTACACATAGTATTTATACGCCATAAGATTGTTAGGTTGGTGGTGAGTCAACCATAATTAACTTTTATTTTATTTCATTTTTGACAATGCAACCCTAAAATGGGGTGAGCTATGTTTGTCGGCCAATTTTAGGATAGACCTTCCATGTTTTGATCTATCATAGATCCATATATTTTTACCATAGTAAAAAGATTAAAAATTTTGTATTTCAATTTTTGTCACGGAGATTTTTTTTTCATTTATTTCCTTGTAAGTCCCAAATTTGTTTAGCTAAATCCCTATTTTCAGTTTTCCTGCCACCATCCCTTATTGGTATCACCATTGTGACACCTCCATCCTCATTCATCTTTAGCGAGCTCACATTTGTGACCGGGGATGGTTAAATTGTTTTATTTCTTGCTGTTTGAACACTGTTTGCTTCAAGTTTCATGAGCCACAACCTAACTCTTGGAACCAGGAAACAAAGAAAGCGAAAATGAGAAGAAAAGATGGAACTGGGAAACAAAAAAAATAGGAAGGGGAGAGTGAGAAAGAGCCCTTCCGCGCCATGGCGGTGCGCCACCTCCGCCGCACCTGTCCTTTGGCCACTCATCGCCACGAACCAAGCGCAGCTGCTACGCCTCTGTCACGGGCGGCTCTTCGCGCGCCGTCATCCTCCAATGTCGCCATTGTCACACACCTTCCCGCCCCAAAAAAACACTGTCGGACCCGCTACTACACTCAATCGTGGCCATCGTGCTTCCATGGCCGCCGCCACCTTTCGCCATTGTCACGCACCTTCCCCAAACAGCCATCGCGGAACTTGCCACCAAAATTGCCTGAGACGCCACAACCACCGTTGCATGTCGATCTGAAGCCTGTGATTGAAGCTTTGAACATGAAGCACCTTGAACGAAATAAACACAGTGGATCAACGAGGTTAAAGTGGGAAAATAATAAAGGTTAACTATACCCTTTTTAATTGCTGAAATCCAAACCGTTTAATATAAAATTAATAAATCAATGGATAAAAATAAGTGGTCTACGATTGACCAATAAAAAAGTGGTCCATCTTAAAATATTTGTCAACCCTCTTTTACACATATAATAAGAACCATTATTTAACTTTAACCCTTGCTTGATTGGATGGATCTCTTATCTTCTCAACTACTTCCATTAATACATACACATATAATTTTGATACAATTCTTTTAAAATAAATTACAAAATTATACAAACACATAAATAAACACAATTATACTTATATTATCTACTTTTATATTGAGATTATATATGTAGTTACCTTAAAAAAAATAAGAAAAGTAAATGAATAATGTTCATTAATTTGAAAAATAATTCATTATAACTTGTATAAAAATTGTAAATAAATCCCCCTTTCTTTTTCTCGCTCCATAATTTCATATCGTACTAAAAACAATAGAATTCAAAGTAAATATAATTTTGTAAAATAAAATTAATATAATCAATATTTTTTGAAGGAAATTAATATAATGGATATTAAACTTAAGAGAAATGAAGATAATTATGTCTATGTATTAAGTAATTGATTGATGAGCGCATGTATATAAAAAGTGGTTAAAAAGAGTAAAATTTATTGATTAGCGCAAGATGTGTCAAAATAAAAAACAATCATTTTCATGGCTAGCATCTTTAATATGACTAAACTAGAAAATCAGTCCTTGACTTTTTTTGGGTCATGTAATTTAATCCATGAGAAATAGAAAACCCTAATATAGTCTCGACTTCTTGCTTTTTCTGTCACTATAGTCCAACTGTGTGTTTCCTGTTAATTTTTTTTACGACGTGTCACCTTTAGTGACACCCTGTCACATTGTTTGTCACTAAAGTGTCTACTGTGGCACAAAAATGATGTGGTTTTGTCAAATTTATAGCTTGAAATGTTTCAACTCCAACAGTTGTGTGTTTCCCTATTCTCCCATTTTCTCTCTTCTCCCCCTTCTTCATTGGAAGGTATCAACCCCAATGACGTTATTTTTGTGCACCGATGGCAAATAGTGTGACACAGTATCATAAAACGTGACACGTCATAAAAAATTAACGAGAAACACACAGTTAAACTATAGTGACAGAAAAAACAATAAGTCAAGGGCTATATTGTGGTTTTAAATTTCTTAGGGACTAAACTTCATGACCCTAAAAAAGTCAAGGATGGATTTGCTAGTTTACTTTCTTTAACATTATGCGAACTATAGCTAACCAAAGCACCTTGATTTCTTTATCTAATTGCCACCTTGACTTGGGGGATAAACCCACAACTATGTCTGTGGAGATTCTCGGTCAAACACCAAAAAAGCACCTTGATTTCATTTCCACCTCTCAATACCATCACCATGTAAATCAATTTTGGACCCAAACTCCTTTTGTGTTATGCCTACACTTTTGTTGTTATTTATTCTAGCCACTAGACTTAGGATGCGTTTGAGAAAACAACTTAATTAAGGGTCAGTTTAGGTATAAAACTTCTATAGAAGTACTTATAACAGAAAAAAGTAGAATAGATTAAGAAGGTAAAATAAATTTAACTTCTTCCACAAGTTAAAATAGTTATTTATGAAGAAGTTAAATGGGAGAACTTCTAAAGAAGTTGAGTTGTAGAGACTAATTTCAACTTATGGAAGAAGTTGAATCCATTTTACCATCTTAATTTATTCATTTTCTTCTTCTAAAAGTTCTTCTAGAGAAGCATATCCAAACTTGCCCTAAGTACTTATTCAATAAGTGCTTATTACATGAGAACTTATGTCATAGGCATTTAAAGTAGCGAGCGAGAGTCGAAGGGGATATGGGATATTTAACATTTGCTTATGTTGTTTTCATAAACTACTATGAGAAACTTATTGAAATAAGTGTAAAATAGCCTATCACCAGGTCATAAGCTCTTTATATATGTTTATCTAAACACTTACATAAGTGTTTGCTTCATATGATAAACTCAAATAAGCCTTTTCAAACGCACCATTTATAACTTCTCACGTATAAATTAGGACCGTAACTTAATTTTAGTAAATTACTAAAATGAAAGACATTAAAAAAATAGATTAATGAATTTTGCATAAATAATGTTAAATTTTACTATACTACTAATTTTTATTTTTTTCCCTTTATAACATAGTAATTAGCTGAAATTAAAAACAAAAACATATAACCACTAACTAAAGAAATAGATAACATTGCAATAAGTAAAGATTATCGGGAAGAAGGGTTCTTGAAGTTTTTGAAAGAGTGATGAGCATGGAATGATCAATGTCCTCGCAGGAGCAAGCACTAGTGTCCCTTCTGTCCCAGCTAGCCCTATCCTTCGACGGTGCCGTTTTAGGGTTGGCCTTGGCCTACGCCGCCGTCCGCTCCATCCTCAAATTCACCGCCACCTCCGCCGCCCTCCGCAAGCTCCGCCACGCTCCCTCGCTCTCTGTCTCCGACCTCCGATCGCTCCTCACCGAGACCGCCTCCGACGCCGATGGAAACTCCGACGATGGCAAAATTGTAATTGTCCGCGGCATCGTTGACGCCAAGTCCGCCGTCGACGGCAGCTGGAAAACCTTGAGGCCCGGCGTCTTGGTTTCTCGCGAGTCCGGCGACAAAGCCGTCGTCCTTCAAAGAACTCAAACGGTAACCCTCTTTAGTTTTCTTTTTTTTTTTCTCACAATTGTTGGATTTATTGAGGTTAAAGTGCGATCAAATATGGGTTTTTTTTTTGGTAGTGCACCATTTTTAGGGTTTGATTTGAAATTTGGGGATGGATATTGAATGGTTATTTAAGTTTAGTTTGTGCTTTAGTCTGTATGGTTTAATGTGGGAAGTGAAAAAAGTGGACCTTTTTGGAATTAAAATCAATTCACACTTGATTCAGAATAAAAATATGAGAAGGTGGAGAGTAAAACGGAGACCAGTTGAAAATCATTTTCACTTACAGCCAGCATGAATAAACTTCTCTACTAGCACTTAGGATAATGAAATCAAATAATCAAGAAGTTAAAATGAATTTAACTTCCTTCGTAAGTTAAAAATTACTTTTTGCAACTCAACTTTTCAGAAGTTCTATCATTCAAACTTCTCCATAAACTCCTATAAACTCATGAGGACTTTTTTTTATAAGTTCGAATTCAATCATTTATCTCAATAAATTAGAAGTTAATCCAAACTGAGCCTTAGTCCTTTTATTTTTAAACTTCTTACTTTCCATCTACTAAACCAAGATCCTTAATCTGCATTCCACTCACCCCATGCCTCATTGGTTGACTTGGCTTTTCACTGGGCATAATTTAATGAACCTTCGCTGTTGAGTCAGTTTATTTTATAGCTGAATAACCTCCAGATTGTTACCGGTAGATTTTCCATTTTGTCTTATGGATAGGTTTATTTTTTCTGTTTTGGCCATAAGGTGCTATAGGTGTGTGCAAGGTTTTAAATTATAGTTGTAGTCGTGGTTGTGGTTGCGGTTACATCACAATCCTTGATATTGCTGAAAATTGCAAACAAACACGATTGATGCCGCCACTATTGTGGTAGTGTAGACCTCAAAAACCATGACGTTGTAGCTACAACCGCGGACCTTGATTTAAAACCTTGGGTGTGTGTGCTCTTATTGATTGATTAACTATGATGGACTAGAAGAAAATGGGTAGGTACTCAACATTGAAGAAATTTTGGATAATTAACTTTTTTTACAGTGATGTCTGGCCACCCATTTGGCACTAGAATAATTAGTTTTCATTTCTTAGAGAGGTAGTGTCTTTTCTTCACTGTCTAGAGAGAGTATAAATTTAATTTCCAACTTAAATTTCATGCAATTTAATTGTATATTAGAAGGTTATTTTTATTTCTTTTGTTGATTGTCATGAAGTGTATACAATGAATGGAAGGGCTTATTTGGATGGACTTCTGATCTTCGAGCCATATTTGCAAGATCTTGGAGACAACAAGAGTCTACATCCTTAAGAAAGGTAATGCATAACTTTGTTACATATTGAGGTTCACAATATGTCCAAAGTTTCTGGTATAATTTCATGGGATTAAATTTGATGCTGGTTTATGTAATTGAGTAGGATAAAAAGTCACCATATTTGACAAAAACGAAGTTTCTGTTCTATCCTATGCTGTGCACATGGGGGCATGCTCAGATATCCTAGTAGATTTTTTATATCTATAATTAGTGTTTTTAATAATATATCACTTGCAATCTCTTGTTTCATAAAATTGTGCACCATGGATATACTTCAGCTGAGCATAACCAAGGTCAGTAAAAATAGCCAAGAATTTTGAAGAGGATCTACTTTCAGTTGTAATGGCTAGAAGATAAGCTAATAAATAGTCTTAGTTAGGGGAACTTGATGTTGTATTTCTTATAGAGAGTTTCCTTTTAAGCATATGCACTGTCTCTGGTGATTTTATTTGATCACTTAGATATGTCTTGCTTTGTTATGGTTGTTTGAGAGGAATATGGAGTGTCTTTGTTTTCTATTTTCTTTCTTCTCTTAGTCTTTATGAAATATTTTCTAGATATTCTAACAATATTTTTATGTTAGGTGCCTTTTGTTCTCATTGATGTTGGACAGCGGCCAAATACTGAATATGTGATTGTTAACTTAGATGGATCAAGACATCCTTTACCTCTGACAACAGTTTATCATAAATTGCAACCAATAAATGCTTCTCCTTATACTTTCTTGCAAGCACTTTTTGGGCACGAATATCCGGTAAGTTAATATTCCCTATCCTTTTCTGCAATGGATGGCATAAATTTGAGTTATGTTCAAGCTCAATACTTGTGCTATTTCACTCTTCATCTATTTTAGATCTTTGCCTCTCTGGCACTGTCTCTTGTGAGGTTGTTAATCTTTGGTATATCAGATTTCCTGAAATGTTAATGTACAATGCTTCCTTTCTGCAGGTTGGACTACTAGATGAAGAGAAAATTCTTCCCTTGGGGAAGGATATTAGTGCTGTAGGCCTTTGCAGTTTAAGAAATGGAATTGCTGAAATTAAGTCATGCGAAGATCTACCGTATTTTCTGTAAGTTTCTTTTCCTCGTGACAAACTATTATATTGTTGATCATCGAAAACTCCATATATTTGGCATTTCATATGTTGGGTAGTAGTGCGGATTGTTTCATGTTAAGGCACCTCAATGCTGTTCCCTTTTCATACTGATGATGGACCAGTAGGATAAATTTATTCTATGAAAATGTCAGTTTACTGGTAGAATGATCATGGCCAATTTGTTCTGTTCTGTTTTTTTTTTTTTTTTCAATTAATGAATTAATTAGTTTTCATTGGTGATCATGAAAGGTGAGCTGGGATCCATCATTGTGTAATTTTGATTGAAGTTCCACGTTTTTTCTTGTCAACAAGTAGAGGTGCCATCTATGAAGTATAAATTGCTTTTGTCAAGTCTACTCCTTTTTTTTGTGATACATTAATAAGACTAATACTTTTTTATTGGTGCCTTTTTTCTTTCTCCTAGTTTCATATTTGACTGCGCAGAGCTCAATAAATATTAACAAATGATTCATGTTTTTTGTAGGTCTGACTTGAGTAAAGATCAGATGATTGTAGATCTTTCCTTCAAAACGAAAATACTGTTTTGGAGTGGTATTCTTCTTGGTTCAATGTCTGTTGGGATCCTTGGCTATGCGGTTGTGAGGTATGTTGGTTTTCTTGACCAGTCCATTTATTCTTACTGCTTACATGATTTTCTTTTATTATTTCTTAATCATGGCTGGCTTCAGATTTTGTTGAGACTTGAGAATATTTAGTTGAAGTATGTTGGTTTTCTTATATTGATAAACTTTGTCATGGTGATTATATGTAATAGAGCGGTTGTGTAATTTAGTTGGCATACATTGATGGCCTTTATTTTGATAATAATCAGAATCATAGGAATGATTTGAAACAATATCATTGATAATTTTTGGGGGTTAGAATTAAAATTTTCCCATTCTCAGGAACTGTAATAAGTGGAAACAGTGGAAGCAACAGAGGCAGCTCCAGCAACAAAGGCAAACAGTCAGTGGTGATTTTGATCCTCAGCTGGATGACGAGATTGAAAATGTTCCAGACGGACAATTATGTGTTATATGCCTGATGAGGAGAAGGCGTTCTGTTTTCATCCCATGTGGGCATCTAGTATGTTGCCAAGGGTGTGCCATATCAGTTGAACGTGAAGTAGCACCGAAGTGTCCTGTCTGTCGTCAGGAGATTCGAGATTCTGTGCGGATTTTTGAATCTTGAGTAGACAGAGGCTGATTGTTCTGTTCACTGCTGCAGGAGGCTGCTGCCATGCCTTTAGGCTGCAGATGAACAGGATGGTTACTTTTTTTTTTGTTTTTTTAATATTTTGATAGATATGGAGTTTTAGGGAAAACCTGCCTTGCTCTTATTTCCTGTCGACACATGCATTTTTCTGGTGTAGTCTTGTAGATATTTGAAAATGGCTTAAATAGGTTGGTCGAGGCCAATTCGTATCTTCCCTTCTTCTCACACTTCCAGGTATTTTCAGGGGGATTTACCTCATCTAAAGTGCCTAATTCAATATAGAGAGAAAAGGGAGACATCTCAATTGTTAATGAGAAAATCAATGATATAGATTTTAACAAATTTATGAAGTTATATATGTACATGTAATATAATTCTTGATTTTCTCATGAATATTTGAGGTTGTTTTCTTTTCCTTCTTAAGTGAGGGCTTACTTTAGAACATAATTTTTTTTTTTGGAGAGCCTTGGAGGATTTCCAATTTTCCGACTTGCAGTGTACATATATATTTATTTATTTTCATCGAACACATATAGAATGAACCCTGAAATGTTCTTGTATATGTAATGTTTACTTCTAGACTGTAAATCATCTTTGTTACTTGTACTACTCCCTGCTTAAAGATGTGTAATTTTACGAGTACACTTGTAAATGCCACTTGAAAAATAAGCAGATGTTTGTGGTGATAACCAGGTATGCAGTCAGCCTGTGGTATGTTTTGTGAGACTCATGCTCTTTTATTGACAAATATTAGATTTTTGTGAAACGGTGCTAAATACTAACTAAGAAAACACTATTTGATTTAGTACTCCGGCCTTGAGGGAACATTCAGGTTGAAGGCCTCAATGTTTACTTCAAAGCAGGTCCTGTGTTAGCAGTTGACAGATGCAAATCTTCTGTGTAGATTACCAGATGGAGTAGTGGATCAGGCCTTTTGTTCTTTAGTGCGATATCTGTTGGCTAATATTTAACTTCAGATTTGTAACTGAAAGGCAACAGGTGCCCAACTCTGAATCAATATGCTATCTTCTGAATTGCTATCAATCATTACAGAACACACAAGAAACGAAATAACTTGCAGCCCTCTTTATCTTACAAGCATTTTATAATAAAAATTTGACATAGAGAAGCAGTACATTGTGGTGAAATTTTGCAGCGGAAGAATTTAGAAACTCTGAATAACCCGTGCTACCTTTTTTTCTCTCAATCTTTTTGGCTGTTAAACCAGCAATCCACAATACTAGAGCTTTATAAACTTGCACTGGCTGCTAAGTTATGCATGGTTCATCACGGTGGTGCCTGTGGTTTCTGTACAGAACTCCTGCGCCAAGATACCTTGCCTTAGCCAATCTGCAGTCACTCAAGGGCCATTTCCATCCAGCTTCCACAAAGAACAGAAAGAAACAGGTTGCCCCTTCCACCATAGTCCCACACTGGTGCTGTTCTCTTCTACTTTCATCTCCCAATTACTATCATACTTCCTTAACAAAGCTCGTGCTCCATCAATGGCATCCTCTCCAAATATTTCCCCTACAAACCCTGCTTCTTTCATTCTTCCACACCATTTTTCTCTCCCTTCATTCATCTCACGCTGGTTTGTCAATGCTTTTGCAGCCTCACCTTCCATCACCCTTCTTTCATCACTCTCACGACCCTTGAATGCTGAGCTGGTTGAATCCAAAAACCTCCACAAGTACTCCACTCTTCGAGAGAACCCAGTAGCGAAATTCCCACAACTACTGCAGCAACATTCCATGTTGTTCTCATTTACTATCACCCCTTTTGGCTCCATGTTTCTCAACACCTTCAGAAACTCACTTCTTTCATCAGGAGTGTTATGATTCAAGTGGTGCAGCCTAAACTGTGCACAGACAATAAAAGTTTCATCTGGGGAGGTGTCAATAATTTCAGCATTTAATGTCTGCAGTGACTGATTATCGAGCCTGTTTATCTGCAAATTGACATTCATGGACTGAGCAAAACCAAGGAGTCTAGAAGAGAAGTTATCACCAGGTGGACCTATTGAAAATGGGGTCTCCATGTTTTGGCCATTTTCAGTGGAGGAGGAAGCAGGAACCACAGTGAGGCGAACTAGAGGAGGAGGTCCACCAGGTCTACGACTCAAGGCTTCTAGAAAAGTTGGCCATTGAACACCATGAGAGACCCCAATGTCAAGGATGTGAAGGGTACGTGAACTATTTGGTTCTTCAGCAAGAACTTGAAGGATGGAAGCATTTGCTATGTTATTAGGAAAGGAAAACCAGGGGCTAACCTCATAGAACTTCAATAGTGACCTTTGAAAGAACCTTGGTTCTGTAGATGCAAAAGTTATAGACCCTGAAGAGGTAGCTGATGAAGAAGATGATAGATGGTTTGTCAGTGCTCGGAGACCATAGGCTGCAAGCCTGTGGTTAGCATCACCAGTAGGCGAGGCTAGCTCATGGAGAACATATAAGAGATGTTGTACACGATTCAAGTTTCCACCAGCTATGGCTGCAGCACAAGGGTTAAGCAACTGCTCAGCCCACCTACCTTCCTTGTTGTTTCCACTGTTACAGTTATTTCCATTGGCCTTAGCTGCACCTTTCTTGTTCCCACCAGATTTTCTAACCACTGTCCCTTCAACAGCTGCATCTCCATTGTCAGCTTCATTCATTGGACGGCTCTTGATTCTTTTGTGCTTGTGGCTTTGTGATGGTTTGAGACTTGATTCATCAGTGGCATTTCGTTTCTTGGGCAAATCAGAAAGTGGTAGGTTGATGGAACCATAAGGCTCAAGGGATGTTGTGCTGGTGGTACTAGCAGCAGCAACAATGGTGGTAGTGCTGTTGGTGGCATTAGGAGAAGGAGAACCTGTATTGGCATCAGTTTGGTACTGGCTACTTATGTCTTGGCCCTGATCCCACAACTGATACTCTTGGATGTAAGCAGAGTTATTATATGGATCATCCAAGAATGATGGGAAGAAAGAGACAGAACCTTCAAGCCAGTCTAGAATGTGATCTGATGTTGGGTTTGGTTCCATGGTCATTGTTGTAATGGAAGAAACTGTGAGATACTGATCAGATCAGATTGAAGGGTTTTGAAGGGCTTAGTAGTGTTGCATCATTGACCAAACAAGAGGAGGATAGAAGCAGAGACTTTCAGTTTTCATTAAATTTTTCTCAATTACTTTTTAAATAAAGCATGGTGTGGTGATATTCCCTAGTGGTGACAAATGAGGGAATTTTCTAATTGTTTGTGTGCTGTTCGTTTGGAAGATGTGATGTTTTATTGAAGTTTTTAAATTGTTTGCATAGGCAACTAGGAGACGATTATGTCTCTTCTTTATGTTGGGTGGTTAACTTGTTCCTTTGTATTATATTGGCATTGAAATACTGTTTAAGATTGAATTTGTAACTTGAGGATCGTGATAGGTTCTTTCAAAACCCTTGCCGGCACACACTATTTGACTAATTGAAAATTCTTGAAAAGTTTGTATCTGGCAAGGCTTATGCAACTTTTTGTGCTGTATTTTGTTGTTAACTGGTTTGTGTCTTTTTTTTTATTCCCCTTAATGTTTTAATTATGGAAATAGGTATATAAAACTAATTGAAGTTTCAACTTTTTACCTCATGATTTAAACTTCTTTTTCCCCTGGTAACTTGATTGATCAGTGACTGTCGTGGATTCATAAGATACAAAGGAAAATGTTTAGTTTATTTTTATTGAGACTCTGCATAACTATGTAAAGCTGTTTGGAGCATGCCAAACCGACTCCAAATTAAGCTTATTTTTCTCAAAATGGTTCCGATTGATCAAATCGAGCTTGATTATTCTGAGATTATGACTAATGGTATTATCATGGTATTTGTAATAAAATATCATTGTTGAAAGACTAATATATCTACGGATATTTTATATACTTATAAGCGGTTTACAAATTTAATGGTAGATTTTTTTACATTACTAAAAAACATAGGTCACAGTACGATAAATAGATAGATTATTAAATGATTTATATAAAAGTCAATGAAACATTTATGAGTATAAAGTCTATAAGACAATGAAGATTCTTGTAGTATCTTTCATTTTTATAAAGGTATCATAAATATTATTATTCTAAAATTTTATAAGATTTACAATACCGTAATGTTAATATATTTTCAGTGTAAAATTTTTGTACATTATAATCTAATTTATAAATGATATTGTAGCATCTCATTATCGTTAGCTATATCCATCTCTCAATATAGATTGATAGCTAAAAGAATATTAGTTAATTCCCTAGAAAGACGATTTGGCGTAAATAACAAGAACCTGATGCCGTGATATAAATAACACTGTAAAAATTAAAGTAAAATATTCAGATTAAAAATAAATTACAAGACAAACTGACAAAACTTAGCACAATGCATATGCACTTGAAGAAACAAAACAAACAATAAAATAGTTAATATGTAAATACATGAACCCTTCACGGAACTCACTGGCGTAATTTCTTTTTGCTTATCTTTGTCGAGAAAATCGAAGAACATCAAAAGTAATCTTAAAAGTTAAAAGTAAGTTCCGTGTATTTTTCTTCTATATAACTAATATTAATATACGTAATATAATATTAGAACAATGAAACACCTTCGCGATTAAAAAAAAGTTTTTTTTTTTTATGATAAAGAGAAATAATTTTCTACTTTTATATATGTTATTTAATATTAACTCTTAGTTCGAATGATAAGAAAACATTTGTTTTAAAGAATTAAAGGGTATAAATATAAGTCTATATATAATATATAGGTTGCATTCTATAGATTAGTGTTTAAAGTCACAAGCAAGCGATTAAGATTGAAGTGTATATCTTTCTTTTCCCTCAGCAAAAGATAATTAAATATAAACGAGGTACAAGGTATTCCAATCCTTATATCAACGTTCTAAGCTAGATTATAAGTACCGTAAACGCCCTAATGGGTTAACATTCCTATCATAAAAAGAACAACGACCTTAAATCAATTCATTTTTTTTTTTTCACAATCTAAAATTTCATTAAAAAACTTAATACCGTTTCTGTGCAATCAAATGGATGGGATCCCAGCAAATCAGACTGTGAACCATCAAAATTCAAAACCATGTCCATATTAAAGTGTATATCTGTTTTAAAGTTGAGAAGTGTCCTAATTTATATTTTGATAAAAGCAGCAATTTTTTCTTTTAAAAGAGCTGCTTTGTATTTCATAAACGTCTGATTACATGTTTACTGTACTCATACAAGCCACAAACACCGCACCAAAAAATATATATATATATATAAATACTTAGAGTTTGTTTCGTTTACAGTTGAGTAAAATTGATTTTAAAAATAAATGGTTAAGATAGATAATATACACTTTATAAAGTAAAGCAGACAAAAATGATTTAAAATCAATTCTATAAAATCATGGTTAGGTTGGAGTCTTAAACAATTTACCACTCTTAAACAATTTGACATACTAGACAGGTCCTTCATGTTTGCCCTTGACTGAACCTTACAGCCTGCTCTGTTTTGTTTTAAACCTCATCTTATGTTATTATAACTTTTAACTAATTTTCTTCTCCAAAATACCATATAGCAATTACGACATTTTGATACCAATTAGCTAAAATTCCTTTAGTATTTAATCCTAAATTTGATTTTTGATATTTTTTTTATAAAATTACAGATATTCAAAAACCTTAGACAATATTTTTTATTCTTAAATCTATTTATATTAAGAGTTCTTGTTTCCCAAGCATAAAAAAAATCTATTTATATAAAAAATTATTAGGAGAGTATATTTTCAACCACCTAAAAAATATGATATTTTGATGTGTTAATGCAAATATGTTAATTAATAATAATACATAATACTTTTATAGTTATGTTTTATTATTTGATAGAAACTTATTTATATTTTTATTGTTTTCTTAGATTATTTCCAATTCAACACACACACACATAAACTAATCAATTAATATTTTATTTACCTGTGAACGGATTAAATTCTTAAAATTACAAATAAATCATTATTGAGCGCGCATTAAAAAAAATCACGTATAAAATAAAAGTAAAAATTTGACATTAGTGTTCTACCTACGCTTTGTTAGTAAAAAAATCTAAAAGGGGTTTTAGGTTAGGAAATGCTTTATGCTTGTGATTTGTGAGAAGAGGAGAATTAAGAAGCGTTGGGTTATGCAGTTTGAATCTTGATTGCACAACCACATACCGAAGGATCAGGAATCGAATATGGGTCAAACTGAAAGCGCGGAAGCTGCAATGGTAGAGACCCAAACAACAACCATGACGACAACCAACAATTCCTCTGATCCCACTTCCCTGGAGTCGGCGCTCGCAGGTTTCATTTCTCACGCACTTTACCTGTTTGTGTAAATGTCTAGCTGGAATCTCAGTTTGTGTTGTTATTGTTGTCTTCATTTGTTACAGAAGCTGCAGCATATGGAAACCAACACACTGAGGTTTGTCTTCATTTCAATCAATCAACTTGGCTAGTTGAGTGAGTGAACAAATGAATGAGAAATTGAAATTTATGGAATTTTCAGTCTGTTGAGGAAATGGCTCAGAAAGCTCTGGAATGCCCTTGCATTGCAGACCTGCGAAGTGGCTCCTGTGGGTCTCAATTCTCAGATGCATTCCTTTGTTTTCTCAAGAGCACCGCTGAAGAAAAGGTAATGCCCAATATCTTACTTTATTCTTACAGTGAAATTAGTTCTCACATTACATTAGAATTTGAGTCTTTGTTTCCTGAAGGAAGAGGTAGGTACAGTATAATTGTGATGTGAACTGATTTGGCTGTTAGTTGGTGACAACTCCACATAACCAATTTGTTGTGAGGTTAATAAACTATTGGTAACACTTGCTTGCACCCTCAAAGCCTGGCAACCGAGACTAGATTGAGTATTCAATGCTTTTTTTTTAATGGGTTCTTTTTACTGATTCTTTCAGCTTCCTGGGAGAGAACAGGAAATTTAAACTGACAACTCTTTTAGTGATTTTCTTGTTTCTTTCTTTCCTTTTAATTTTCTCCCTAACTTTTGTGAATCAAATGGCTCACTATCAAATCTATCAGCTTAGCAATTATGGTTATGTCCCACCCCCCAATCATGCCATCATTTGGCTCTTCTACCGATTGACATGGGAACGTTACTGTTGCAACATTGGTATGATTAATAGTTATATGGTAACATGCAAGTCTATAGTACTGAATCACCATGTATACTCTGTAGTATGGACTAACAATCAATATGAGCAAGATTCAAATATTTTGTTTTCAAGTTTTGAATTTCTATATTCTCGTCAAGGGTTAAAATATGCAATTTGCTCCAATTTTGTAGGGCTCGGACTGTGTACATCCATTTGTTGCTCTGCAGAGCTGCATCAAGGCCAATCCAAATGCATTCTCTAAGGACGTTCTAGGCGAAGATGAAAGCAAGGAGTTGGAGACAGTCCAAGAATACAAAATAATCCCTCCCAATTGGTCAAAGGAATCTCAAAGTTCAAAGTCCAGGCTTTAAAGGAAGAATTGGAGATTCTCTTTTGGGCTACTTCTCAGACATCAGTATGGAAATTTCATTTTAAATTTGTATTTGTTTTGCCTGATTGAAAAAGCTATAGGATAGTTAAGGGCCTGAACTATTTTCTATTTTCACTAATAATCACAAAAGTTCCACCTTCTTTTCACTTTTTTTTTTCCCTGTTTTCAAAGATTTATACAAGAAATAGTGAAAACAGGAAAAAAGTAGTAAAAACAAGGTAACACTTTTGTAATTATTAGTAAAAAAGAAAATGAAAACAGATAATATTTTCTCACACCAAATAGGTCATAACCTCATGAAAGTGCACTTGCTTTTTGTCATAGTTCATAAAGAGTCAAATTCCAATTCTATACATTTTTGGGATTACACTTAAATGTTGAAACCTTTCTTACTAATAAATTGACATCCTTTGTCCCTATTTTGTTCTCTGTTAGATGAATACTGAAATTGATTGAATATCTACATGGACGTGAAAAATGAGAACTTCCCTTTAAGGCTGTATGATATTATTACACCATAAACCCTTGTTATTAATATGGACCGCATGAGTACAGGAAGGAAGTCAATGTTCATGAGTCTATCAATGGATTGGTTAAAATTCATGAGTCTATTATTACACCATAAAACACTCCATGTGATTGGTTAAAATTTACATGATCCCACCAAATTATGTGGGTCCCACTCCCAATGTGGTGGGACCCATGTGACTCTCAATCAATCACATGAAGTGTGTTAGAAAGAGTGTGTCAAAGAGTGTGTTGCTAGCACTTTTCTATTATTCTTCAGTCTATCAAATCAGAACGAGTTGAAAGCGGCATAAATTTTAACTCAGGAGTAAGCAACATGAAAATTCATTAGAAGAAATAAAGATGCATATTAATAACAAGGGTTTATGGTGTATTGATATTTCATCCTTGTATTTGAAATGTTATGGGCAGTGGACTTATAGATGCTTATGCTTATGAACTGCGATCCCGAAATAGGGAAACTCTCCAACTTAAAAGTAAATTACAGTCATATTCTATAGTTTTGATAATATAATAGGAATATCTTCATTTATTTTTCTGTAGAGCTATTTAAAATTTCAGCATGAAAGAAGCCCCCTTTCTATTTCTAGAGTATAATTATACACAAATTACCCAAGATTTCAATTCCAGTATGACATAAATCTCCCTTTAGTTTATGTTAAAATTTTAAAATAAGAGAAGGTTAAGTATTTTCAAATAATAAAAAAGATGCATAAGTAATTTACATGCATAATAAAACTCTTATGACTGTAACCACTGTATCATTGCCCCTTTGTTTATTACTCTCTAGATTCTACTCAATTCTTCCTTTCACTCTCCCGGTTTTCTCCTTCACACTAACCATTCTTCAATTTCTAGTTAAATTCTCACTCTCACTCCGACATTCTAGATCTGATCCAAAATGCCACAAACGCATGCCTCAGCTGACTTCGACAATGAAGTTATCATAGAAGTCATAAGTATTCCTAGCATGGTGGAGTTGATAGGCATGGCAGAATAGTGTTGCTTTCCCAGTAGAAAATAGTAGGATGAATAGTGCTTGGTCTATATAGATAACAAGGTGATGGAGGTAACTTTCCCTCCATCCCTTCCCCTTGACCTCTTGAAAACTTTCAAACAAACATATCATTAAGATTTGAATTGCTGCTAATAATTGTAAGTGTTTTCCATTATATCCATAGAAAACAACACAATCCAAGATTATTCTCTGTTCCTCTAGTAATTTTAACAATACAGATATTTTTTTGGGGGTGAACTTAACAATACAGAATTTAACAGTAGAAAATGATACGATCCTCTCAATTATGCTTGAAAAAACCTTTTGACTCAAATGTGAGCAAGTAAGGGTATATTCACCCTTGAATTCTAGTGGTATTTTTTTTTTTGAATTCTAGTGGGTTAAGATCATGATCAATTTTAAATTGAATGAAAGGTAGATATACCTTTACTTGCTGACTTTAAAATGACTATTTTTTCTCTTTTCTATGAATTGTTTACAATGGAGTAGTCTTGTAAATTAACACTGTTACAAAATAACAATGCAATTATTCAATAACGCACAGCAACTGTTCCATGAATTTGTTTACAATGAAGTGGCCATTAAAATTAACTTGTTCCAAAATAACAATGCAAAATGAAAGTGAAAATAACAATGCAGCAGTTTGCGAAGTACATGGAGACCCTTCACTTATTCTGAAAGTTTGGAAAAAGCTTGAGAAGGACATAGAGCGACTTGGAAAACTGAAAATATTCATTCACCAACACCATCAGCAACATTCCGTCTTACAACTGATGCACATTCAAATAACAAAAGAAATGAAAGTAAGCCTGTGAGTGTGACAAGTGGCAACAAAATGAAGTGAACTATCATTACGGAAGATGATCTTTAGAATACCTGTTTGACTGACATTAAAAGCTTTCCTCTGGAGTGGGTGTCCCTTGATGATCTTTAGAATCAATCTCAACGTCATTCAATAACGTCTCGATTTCTCTGCTGAATGGACTTGGCATTTCATGTAACTTTATCATGCGAAGAGCTTTTAAATGTTTCAACCCAGTGGGACATGCCAAATTTCTGCAGGACCGGACTTCAAACTCCACAAGGCTAGGCATCGCTCCTTCCATAACATCCCATTCTTCCAGGTTCCCTAACTTCCAAAATCTTAGCACTTGAAGTTGTAGAAAGCTGCCTGAGGCACAAACCATCTTTTTCCCTGTATATGAGTCAGCATAAAAACTCAACGACTTGAGCTTGGGCAGGTTCTGCAACTCTGTCATAGGATCATTTGGCAGTTGTGAAGCTGACAAGGTGAGATCAGTGAGATTTTGTGGGAGGCGGCTCATGCCTAGTTTATCTTCTAACATCCCAAACAACTGAAGGGATGAGAGCTTCTCCAGGTTTGACATATTATTCAATTTTAGGATTTTAGGATCACCATCTTCATTTATTGATCTAAGTCTCAGTGATTGAAGCTGTTTCAGCTGCACAATCTTGGAGGCAACTGTGTCTTGCTCTAATTCTGTCAACTGGAAAGCTAATTTTAATTTTTGAAGGTTCTTCAGCTTGTGGAGGTAACGAAGAAGAGGGTAACTCCCATACAAGAACACACCCCATAGCGTGTGTAGATTTTCTTCAAACTTTCCACTTGGCTTGCCCTCAAGTCTACTTCGATATTTTTGGATCAGATATAAGTTCTTCAGCTTCTTCAATTTCCAGATGGAGCTAGGGATGACACGGATACATGTATGCTTTAAATCCAGTGTTTCCAGCTCCATAAGTTTGCATATGCAGAGGGGGAATTCCTCCAAGTAAGTCCACCTTAAGCTAAGATACTTGATATTAGTTAACTTACCTAAAGACTCAGGCAGCTGAGGTCTGAATACGCGTTCAAGATCAAGAACTTTGATCTCCAGGAACTGCTCACTTACAATGCCTGTTGAAAGGATCTTCCCTACTTGTTCTCCTGGTTTACTTCCCTCTCGCTTGTCAAAGAAAAAAACTGATACGGGAATTCCTTTTTTGCTTAATACTTGTGTTGAATTTGCATCAAGACCATGATCATCAAAATGATAGGCAAATCGCCTCTCTAAATGTGTCCCCAAGTGCTGGCTGTGGCTTGTTCCCTCGTTGTGCAAGATGATTTGTCTAAGCATGCTTGGTAAACGACATGTCTTAATCTTCGCATTGGACTTTAGTGCCACTACTTGAATCATGTTGCGGTCTCTCAAATCTTCCAAACACCTTTCTGCAGCGTCTTCAGGTGTTTCTTGCTTGTTTTGTTGCACCAACCCTTCTGCAACCCATAGATTGATTAATCTCCTCGCTGGGATTTCAAAGTCTACGGGAAAGTGTGTGAAGTAATGGAGACAGCTACTCATAGTTTCACTCAGTTCTTGTTTGGTGCTTTCCCAAGCTCGCTGCCAATGTGCTCTGTATTGGCCTTGATTGATTCGATTAAACACCCATGATAAGTTCTTTAGAGTTATACCCTTAGCTAACATGACACACCCAAGAGATAAGATTGCAAGTGGTAAGCCCCCACATCTTCCCACTACCTTTTTAGCAAAATTTTCCATATTTGAATCTAATTTTTCAATGTTGGTCACCTTCTGAAACAGCGCCCAACTCTCTTCCTTTGTTAGTAGTCGAATTTGGTGAGGGGTGCTACTACCGTCAGCATGCAAAGCCACATTCTTAAAGCGTGTTGTCAGCACTATTCTGCTCCCATTTGTCATTCCAGATCCAGATAATATTCCATTTAGTTTATCAAAATCTTCTGTTTTTGAAACATTATCTAGAACAACAAGGCATAGCTTGTCTTTCAAGTGATCACGAACCTGAGTGACATACAACGTCTGGTCTTTAAACCCATCCTTTTTCATCAGCAGAACTTGTGCTTTGTAGGCAGCTCCCTCAGTTACTTTCACCCAGACACGGATAGGGAAGTGCTCGACCACAGCTTTGTTGTAATAAACTGCCTTTGCCAGAGTTGTCTTCCCCACACCTTTCATCCCCACAATGGAAAGTTTCGAAGGATTATCACTGCTTGTGGTCAGCTTCAAGACCAAATCTCGCACTTCATTTTTCAAACCAACTATTTTTGCTGACTTCTGTCTTTCGATGCTGCAAATTTTTATTATCTTCTGTAGAAGTTTACTAGCTTTTGTGATCTCATGACGTTTATGCTCAGGTCCGTTAATATAGCTTTCTAGAAATTTGTCCACCTCTTGAGCAATGGACTTTAGTTGCTCTGAACAAGCGTTTTTTACTGCTGTTTCTTCTGCTTCCTGAAGCTTACTATGCGTTTCTTCCAATGTATCATACAGTGAGTTCATCTCAGCTACCTGCTTTGAGCTTTTGTCCAGCTTGTTCAGCTTGTTGTTGATGCTTTTAATCGCTGAGGTGATTTCTTTTTCATCTGCAGTATATAGGAAGCTTGACTTTTCTGCAGCTCTATCAAAGAAATCAAAATTATACTTTTCCTTCCTCGTAAGCAGGCCATCAAATTCAGTGACAATGCGCTTCATGCCCTCTCTATTTCTTTTTTGAAACCACCGTGAGTAACTGCTAATGTAGTCCTCTGCGTCTTCAATTATTTTTTCCGCTTCTGTTTTCCAGAACTTTTCTGTTTCAGTTTCTAACTGAAGCTGACTCAAATCCTTCATGAAAGCATACAGTGGAAGCAGAAGATTTATAGACCATCTCTCTTCCATGCTAGAAAATAGGTCTTTGCTCTTCTCCATCAATTCATCTAAACTTTTTGAACGCTTCTTCTGCTTCTGGTTTTGAGCTGCTACGGATTTATCGGCCTCTTCTTCAATTGTATATTGATCCAGCAAACTTCTATTCCGAGATCTTGACCTCTCCATGGATCTACATATGTCCTTGGCTTTCTCATCTTTCTCTTTAAAATGCTCTTTCATCTTATTTTTTAAAGTTTCTATTTGATAGAGAACAACTATAATGGGTATCAATCTAAAGATAGCCGTCGTACAGCCACGAATTAATCCTCGGCTTTGTCTGTTGTACTCGGAGACACAGGATTTTGCTTCATTAACCACTTCTCTTGTTGTTTTTACCCATTCATTCTCCGTTTCACTTAGCTGCAGATGAATTCCAGATAAGTCTTCTAAGTCCCACAAATAACGGACTACTGATTCTAAATTTCCCCGCTCCTTCTCAAGTTGATCATAATCCGTTATCAGAGCTTCTAGTAACTTAGATTTTTTCTCTATCGACTTAACTTTATCTTCATAGTAGATGAGCAAACAATCAAGGATCAGAGAAACAGCCAACACCACAATTATTACAAACCAGAATAATAACTCAATGGTAGACATGTTCTCTGAAGTGTGCTGCCACTTGCCAGTTGCTTCTGTTGATATTTTGTACCTGAGAAACTGCTTTCAGTGAGTTTGGAAATGAATTTCTGGTAGAACTATTCAAGTGGTAACTTAGCAGATAACTGTTTGGAAAAGGGTTGGATCTCTGCTTGGCTTGTCTGACAACATTTACCTGGTTTAGATCGGTCGGTAATTAGGGAGGATATATGTGATCTTACACAAAAAAAAAAAAAGAATCATTTTATGTTTGGTAAGCCATTTCAGTTAGATGAAAGCTGAAATTAACCATTAAAATAATATTTTATCATTGTTTGGGTGTTTGGTAAAATAACTTTTGTTAGGTAGCTACTAATTAAAGTTTTTTTTTTATAATTTTATCCTTCAACAACTCTCACTCATTATTATTTAATAATTAATGACGTACTTATATGTTTTTTTTACCATTTTTAACCAATTTTACAACTAGTTTTATTTTTTAATTAGATTAGCTAATTTTTAAGTTTTTATTTAACTTTTAGTTGATTTTACCAAGCACACTCATAAGTTACGGAGTATATGTTGTTAATTAGTATATGTTGTTAATTAGTTAGTTTAGTCTACAAGGCGACTTGCTTAGACAGTTTTTACATAAGATTTTTTCGTGCACAACTAACGATTAGTCTATGCAATCTTGGATTTGTATCTTTCTATGATGTTTCATAATTTTTAGAAAATTGCGAGGATTCAAATTCATTCCTTTTCTATACATTGGTCCATTGACTTGAGTACCTTACCTTGCGGGTCATGCTATTTCACCGGTGACCAAGGATCTTTCTGATTGCATGTGAACAGATTTCTAGCTATTAATTAATTAATTTGTTTCCATGCGCTAGGAACTCGCTAACGAGCAACTTTTTGTGCTACAACCAATTAAAAAATCAAGATATATTAAAATAATGAAAATATTAAACCTAAGGTTACAACTATTTTATAGTATTATTTTGAGTTTTTCTTTCTGGTGCTTGATAGTCGCAGCGGTGGACCTATATATATACACATGAGTATGTATAAATGCATCCCGTTCCTTTCATAAAATTATAAGTAAATATTTTGAATTTTGATATTTTACTCCCTTATTTCTAAATCTTTGAATCCATTGTCTCTCATTCCCTAAAATTGTCTTTTCTCTAGTAGTACTAGTAGCTACTAGTTTTCTTTTTTCCCTTTAACACTTCATTTCTTTCATATGTTTGGTAATAATAATTATTTTTTAAAATAAATTTTCCCATTAATCCAAGGTTCTATATCCGCCATTGCTTGATACAAACTGTGTTCATACAAGAATGTATCAATCAATTTATGATACATTAAACTTGAAGCAAGAGTATTGACATCTCAACTATTTAATATATATCATCTTGCCACATCTATAAATTTGCTTATTTACTAGGGGAAATCATAAATGAAAACACTCCTATGAAAGATGAGAGATTTGAGGTTGGAAATTAAATTTCACAGGCTTTTTTTGAAAGTTATAAAAAATTCAAGACATTTAATTATCATTTATGCTAAGAACTATCGAGTATTTGTAGTAAATTGAGGTGGTTGAGGAGAATGGTAGTATAAAGGAATAGATATCCATGGAAATTCCCATGAAAGCTTTTGAGTAAACTCAATAATATCGAGAAAATTCATTGAATTGATAAAAGATATTGAATACAGTACATACAATTAGTATTTATAAGACTAAGTTAGACTCAATCACTCAGTTAATTGCAATGAACATATAATAGAAATAGAAAGTAAGCTAACTACTATGTCTAATAAATATAAATAGTTATATACAAACTAGGTTTATATCTAGCTACTAACTAATTAACTTCTAGCTAATATTTATTCTCTCATGGGAGAAATGAGTGGGCTAACCTGTACCACAAATGAAAAATGTTGATAGGTTGCTGATGGAAAATTGACAAGTATATCAAACCGTACCAAATAATAAAGTGGTGAATAAAAAGTATCATTTTCAAGGGATTGTTTCGATTAGAACTAACAATTTAAGTGAGAGAATTGAAATGCATCTAAAATATGATGGGCTTGTTCAGCCCTCTTATTAGCTTGACTAACATGCTGCCTAGCTAGGATAACCTCCTGCCTTAATGCCTCTGACTCAACAAAATGATGAGACTCGTCACTAGTGGTGGTATGGGTTCGGGACTCCTGAGTGAGGCCGGTTACACAAGGTCGAATGTTGGGTGCCAAGTCCTCGGCCGATGTCATAAAAGCGGCCCCGTGTCTTGCCACCAGTAACATCCTTCCATATCTGTAACTTGGTGGACCCATCTACATAACACTGCCCCGTGATGGAGTTGTCCCCCATTTATGACTCCATCTCCCTCAAACAATCCTGGTAATGCGTCTTGTGAATAAAGAAAAACTTATAATTAGTTACTTATTCTATTGCAAAACCAACTTATATAAATATAAGTTACTATAAACACCAAATGCTTACATATGTGGAGCGAGAGTGCTCATCTACCCAACCACCATCTTTCTTTGTATGGGTGGATACAAAAAACTCATCAGGATCAATAGCTCTCCCAAGCTGTACACAAAAATACTACACAAATTACATATTTTTATAACAAATAAATATTTTTATGGAAAAGTAGGTTTATACACACAGTATTAAGAGTCACCTCTATGTGAGCCTCGCGACCTGTCGTGTGGACTGCTCCGCCTCTACGTGAAGCCCAATTGGTTTTATTATGAGCAGACTTCCCCTTGAACTCATCAAAGGCCCAATAGGCTGAAGACCTGCTCATGCCTCCTCACCAATCCAGGTAGGCCTAGTCCCACTCGACCAAGCCTTGGTGAGCATATCTCGAAGGCATATGAAAATCCTCTGCTCATACACCTTTTTTATTTGGGCGTCATCAGAAGGCGCCCAAGTAATCTTGCTCTACAAAAGAAATAATAATAATCATGGTAAGTATTTACAAATGTCATAACCTTAATACAGTTAATTTAACATAGCTTACTGTAATCTCCTCCCACCACTTGTTCTTCAACTCCTTCGGAGTGACCTCCCATAAATAGTGAGGAACCCGAAATTGTGATCGTATAGCAAGGCCAATGGCCGCGATGGGGGATTGTTAGGCACCCAACTGCAAAATAAAGAAATTCAATCTTAACAATCACTTATAAAAGTAAAATCATTTGTTTATTTATACGAAAGAAGTGAATGTAATTATACAAACTCACCTTTTTACATAAGGTCAGATAACAACCCTACCTTGAGTGTTTCGCTCATGACCAACACTAGTGTTGGGACCCTGACCTAGGACATGCCCATCCTCATCCTCAGCCTTAGGAGGAAACTCGGGTAGAGGGGGTGGGAATCCCGGAGTAGGGATGAACCTCATGCCATCAGATGGTGGATGGTCTGATGCAGTAGGCTAGACCAATGGTGGTGGATGGGTAGGTTAGTCTTGTGGTGGATGGGTAGGCTGGTCCTGTGGTAGAGGGGTAGGCTGGACCACTAGTTAAGGGGTAGGCTGGACCAACGGTGGATGGGTAGGTTGGTCCTGTGGTGTAGTGGTAGGGGTAAGTTGGTCATGTGGTGTAGGGATATAGGGATAGTAATCCTATCGCGACATAGGCGAGCGGCCTGTGCTGCAAGCTCACTTGGAAGAATGGACCTTATCCTGACAAGTGGAAGTTGGAACCTTGGCACCACCTGGACCACGTGTACACATCTAAAAGATATAAATAATATTAAAACTAAACATAATTTATTACATAACTAAATCCTAAACCTACTCAATCTAATTAACTAATTATTGTAAACCATAAAATTGATTATGTAATTATTTTTTTTCTCTCTTTCCTATGAATTGTTTACAATGAAGTAATCTAGTAAATTAACATCATCACAAAATAACGATGCGATTATTCAATAACGCTTAGCAATTGTTCCATGCATTTGTTTACAGTGAAGTAGCTATTGAAATTAAATTGTTCGGAAACAACAATGCAATTGTTCGACAACACACAGAAATCGAAGTAAAAAGTACAATGCAGTAGTTTGAGAAGTACATGGAGAGCCTTCTTAAAGGCGTAACTTAAAAGGCCTTCACTTATTATTCTGAAAGTTTGGAAAACTTGAGAAGGACATAGAGCAACGTGGAAAACTGAAAATAATTTTGCCGTCTGCTTTGTTCTGATGCACATCAATGAGAGAGCCTGTGACAAGTTGCACCATTATGAAGTAAACTATCATTATGGAAGATGGGGGGACTGAAAGTAGTTTTTTTTTTTGGGAGGTGGGGAGAACATACCTGTTTTGACCTTAACGCCTTTCATTCAGAGTGCGTGTCCCTCAATCAAAATCAATCTCAACGTCAATGGATAAAGTCCTCTTAATTTCCCTGATGAATTGACCTGACATTTCATGTAACTTTACCATGCGAAGAGCTTTCAAATGCTTCAACCCAGTGGGATATTCCAAATTTCCGCAGAACCGGGCTTCAAACTCGACGAGGCTAGGCATCGCTCCATCCTTTACATCCCATTCTTGCAGGTTCCATAACTTCCAGAATCTCAGCACTTGAAGTTTTCGAAAGCTGCCTGAGGCACAAACCATCTTTATCCCTGTATAAGAGTCAGCATATAGACACAAGGACTTTAGCTCGGGCAGGTTCTGCAACTCTGTCATGGGATCATCTGACAGTTTTGAAGCTGACAAAGTGAGATCAATGAGATTTTGTGGGAGGCGGCTCATGCGTAGTTTATCTTCTAACATCCCAAACAACTGAAGGGATGAGAGCTTCTCCAGCTTTGACATATTATTCAATTTTAGGATCACCATCTTCATCTATTGATCTAAGTCTCAGTGAATTAAGCTGTTTCAGCTGCACAATCTTGGAGGCAACTGTGTCTTGCTCTAATTCTGTCAACTGGAAAGCTAATTTTAATTTTTGAAGGTTCTTCAGCTTGTGGAGGTAACGAAGAAGAGGGTAACTCCCATACAAGAACACACCCCATAGCGTGTGTAGATTTTCTTCAAACTTTCCACTTGGCTTGCCCTCAAGTCTACTTCGATATTTTTGGATCAGATATAAGTTCTTCAGCTTCTTCAATTTCCAGATGGAGCTAGGGATGACACGGATACATGTATGCTTTAAATCCAGTGTTTCCAGCTCCATAAGTTTGCATATGCAGAGGGGGAATTCCTCCAAGTAAGTCCACCTTAAGCTAAGATACTTGATATTAGTTAACTTACCTAAAGACTCAGGCAGCTGAGGTCTGAATACGCGTTCAAGATCAAGAACTTTGATCTCCAGGAACTGCTCACTTACAATGCCTGTTGAAAGGATCTTCCCTACTTGTTCTCCTGGTTTACTCCCCTCTCGCTTGTCAAAGAAAAAAACTGATACGGGAATTCCTTTTTTGCTTAATACTTGTGTTGAATTTGCATCAAGACCATGAACATCAAAATGATAGGCAAATCGCCGCTCTAAATGTGTCCCCAAGTGCTGGTTGTGGCTTGTTCTGTCATGTTGCAAGATGATTTGTCTAAGTATGCTTGGTAAACGACATGTCTTAATCTTCGCATTGGACTTTAGTGCCACTACTTGAATCATGTTGCGGTCTCTCAACTCTTTTAGATACCCTTCTGCAGTGTCTTCGGGTGTTTGTTGGTCGTTTTGTTGCACCAGTCCTTCTGCAACCCATAGATTGACTAATCTCCTCGCTGGGATTTCAAAGTCTACAGGGAAGTGTGTGAAGTAATTGAGATATTCAATCAGAGTTCCTCTCATTAGTTCTTCTCTGTTCTTTTCCCAAGCCTGCTGCCAATGTTCTCTGTGACGGCCATGATTGATTCGAGAAAGCACCCACGATCGGTTGTTCTCTTGAGTTATATCCTTCGCTGGCATGACACACCCAAGAGATAAGATTTCATGTGGTAACCCCCCACATCTTCCTACTACCTTTCTTGCAAATTTTTCCACTTTTGGTTCTAATACTTTCTTTTCAAAGCCAGCCACTTTCACAAACAACGCCCAACTCTCTTCCATAGTTAGTAGTCGAATGTGAATGTGGTGAAGGGTGCTACTACTGTCAGCATGCGAAGCCACATTCTTAGAGCGTGTTGTCAGCACTATCCTGCTCCCATTTGTCCATCCAGATCCAGATAATGTTTCATCTAGTTTGTCAAAATCTTCTGTTTTGGAGACATTATCTAAAACAACGAGGCATAGCTTCTCTTTCAAGTGATCTCTTACCTGAGTGACATCCAATGTCTGGTCTTTAGTCCCATGCTTGTCCATCAGCAGAACTTGTGCTCTGGTTGCTGCTCCTTCAGTTACTGTCACCCAGACACGGATAGGGAAGTGCTCGACAACAGCTTTTTTGTAATAAACTGCCTTTGCCAGAGTTGTCTTCCCCACACCTTTCATCCCTACAATGGAAAGTGTCGAAGGATTGTCACTGCTTGTTGTCAGCTTGGAGACCAAATCTCGTACTTCATTTTTCAAACCAACTACTTTGGTTGATTTCTGTCTTTTGATGCTGCAAATTCTTATTATTTTCTGAAGAAGATCAGTAGCATTTTTGATCTCTTGACGTTTGAGCTCAGGTTCATTCATGTACCTTTCTAGTAAATTGTCCACCTCCTGAGCAATGGACTTTAGTTGCTCTACACAAGCATTTCTCCCAGCTGTTTCTTCTGCTTTCTGAAGCTGCTTATACATTTCTTCCAATGCATGACAGACTGAGTTCATTTCAGGTTCACGCTTTGAGCTTTTCTGCAGATTGTTCAGCTTGCTGTGGATGCTTTTCATGGCTGGTGTGATTTCTTTGTCATCTATAATAGATGGGAAGATTGACTTTTCTGCAGCTCTATCAATAAAAGCTAAATTATACTTCTCCTTCCTCTTAAGCAGGCCATCAAACTCAGTGACAATGCGCCTCATTCCCTTTCTGAATTGATGCGTAACAATGAGAATAGGCATCTTGAATTTCTTCAATATGCTAAAAATTGGAAACCAGTCAAACCACCATAAGTAGTTGTTAATAAGGGTCTCTGCATCTTCAATTACTTCTTCCGCTTCTTTTTTCCAGAGCTTTTCTGTTTCAGTTTCTAACTGAAGCTGACTCAAATCCTTCACGAAAGCATGCAGTGGAAGCAGTAGATATATAGACCTTCTCTCTTCCATTGTGGAAAATATGTGTTCGCCCTTCTTCATCAATTCTTCAAAACTTGTAGAAGGCTGCTTCTGCTTTTGGTTTTGAGCTGCTACAGATTTATCGGCCTCTTCAATTATATATTTATATTGATCCAGCAGAGATCTTGAATTCTCCATAGATTTAGAGATTTCCTTGGCCTTCTCATCTTTCTTTTGTAAATGATCTCTCATCTCCCTTTTGACAGATTCTATTTCACAGATAACAGATATAATGGGCATCGATCTAAAGATAGCTGTAATAATACCAAGAAGCGGTCCGAGGGAATGTCTTTCGTACCTGGCGACACAACGTTTTGCTTTACTAACCACTTCTCCTGTTGATTTTACCCATTCATTCTCAGTTCCACTTAGCTGCAGATGAATTCCACCAGATAGGTCTTCTAATTCCCAGAGATGACGGACTCCTGATTCTACTTCGTCCCGTTTCTTCACAAGTTGATCATAATCCTTTGTCAGAGCTTCTAGTAACTCCAATTTTCTCTTTATCCATTTAACTTTATCTTCATAGAAAATGACAAGACAATCAAGGGCCACAGAAACAAACAATATTGCAGTCAATGCAATCCAGAAAAGTAACTCAACCCAATTCATGTTGCTCTCTAACTCTTTTCGTTGCTGAAGGAAAACGGAAGTGTTTCTCACAGAACAGAAGACGATCACCGGTGGCTGCCACTTGTTTCTGTACCTCCCCTGTGAGAAAACTGACTCACTGCTTTCAGTAAGTTTGGAAATGAATTTCTGGTGGAGCTAAGCTATTCAAGGGGTTGGAGTTAGCACTTAGCAGCATGTGTGCAATTTCATCTCTATTTTGAGAAGGATTGGCTAGCTGGCAACATTTTCTAGTTTCAGACCGACCAGTAATTAGCCTCTGTTGAGATGATTTTTAAATTTATATCTTTCTCTCTCGTAAAATGTCATTTTCATGATTTTAAGAAATGTCAGAGGATTCAAATCCATTCTTTTTCTATACCATGATCCATTGACTTGAGTTCTTTGCGGGTCACCAAGGATCTTCCTGTTGCATGTGGAGAGATTAATTTCTAGCTAGTATTTAATGTTTCCATACATGGTATTGAGTTAAGCTAATACTTATTTATTCTTTAACAGGAGACTTGTTTGTAGACTTTAATTAGTTAATGAACAGGGTGACTTGGGTGCTAGTTGGCTTCACCTTCAGTCTTGTTTGTAGACTTCCCGTTAATCTTCCTGTTATGATTGTGTTTCGTAGTTTGAAGGAAGGGAAAAAGAAAGAGTTAGGAGGAAAACAAAGTGGAAGGAAAGTGGGATGCGATTTTTCATCCGGAGGTTAGAATTTTTCAAGTAACTTATGTCAACTCCAGTATTACTTTAAGCAGAAACATGGCACGTTTCAATTTTAAGATAAACACAATAATATGCAGTTATCTGATATTAGTCAGATTGGATCAGGGTTGACTAATTGACTATTGTAACTCCACATATTATTCAGTTTATAACTCATAAATGATAAATGATTGGCTAAGGATTTGCATATTTTCATTGTCCCATAACTCAAACTGTTGCCTAGTATTGCAAACATAATTAGGTACAAACTATTTGTATCATATTTATTATCGATTAAAAAATGTAATTATTTTTTCATTATTTTACTCTCTCTTCCTCTTGTATTTTTTTATCCTCTCTCTCTCTTAATTGTTATTTGGTTTTTTGAGTATATTACATTCTTTTTCTTTGAGAGAAATTTAAAATTAATTACCTGATTCTTCCTTTGTATTTAAAAAATTACTTTTTTTTCCTGAGAGATGAATACATGCCTCACCTTAGATGATTTTAGTATAAATAAGATTCTTATGAACATTTTTTTTTCTCCATATACTTAGCACCATTAACATAGAATTTTGAACTTCTATCATCAATTTGAGACAATAGAAAATTAAATAAAAGTTTTAGGAAAATTTCCAAAACCATTAAAATAGATGTTTAAAACATATTTTATTTTGTGAAAAAATAAACATATTTTATCTTTAAAAGTCTTAAAATTAATAATAAAGTATTCAAAATTATTTACTGGTGACATTGAAAGTTGTACAAAAAGAAAAAGGTCTCATTGGAAGTTTCATTTATAATCATTCACCACTACTAAAAGATTTGTTTAAATTATAATAATAAACTAAGATATAATATATATTTATTTTCGAGAGAAGAAAATATAGGTTTTGAAATAATAGAGGAAATTAGCGTAATATAAGCTTTTCTAAAGAAATGAGAGTATAATTTACCCCTTTTTTTTTTTTTTAAGTTCTAGATGTACACCTACTTTTCAAACACTGCAAGCAACGATTTCTTTTTATGGTGCAAGTTTTATAAAATGTATGATTGCATCCCTCGATTTAACATTTTCTATGCAAGTCAATGAGATATATTTTATTTGGGTAAAGACAAGACAACAATAATAACAATTAGAATTTTTTTTCTTATTACATGGATCACACTACATCATAAGGTTTTGTCATGTAGTAAGTTAAAAAACAAATCTATTTACCTCTAAATTTCTCTCAATGCTTTGAACTAGTTTTCTAAGTCTCTTCTCATCTCTAATTATTAAACTATTCTTTATCAAATCAACCCTTCTCATTACTAGTATTTTTATGAGCCTCCACATATGTCCAATCCATCTAAAGACAATAATGACATTTTTTTATAGGGATTATCTTATAGTGTCTTAGTTTGTTTCCAAACACTAGGGTGTGTCTAATAGTGTCTTAGTTTCACACCAAAATCACATGGATTCGGATTTCCGATGCTATTCTCATTGACGTTGATTTGGATCTACGTTTATAATGTACATGATTTTAAATTAAACCAAATCAGGGCGAAGTTATGACTGGGCAAAAGGGGACCATGGCCCCCTCAATTTTTTTTTCTATTTTTATATTATTATATTATATATACATGTGTGTGTTATTGGATAAATTTATATAGTGGATGTCTGGTTAAAAGGAAATATTATACTATTTTTCATAAAATTAGTTAGTTGATAAGGGATAAGCTAACTTATTCAGTTAAAAGTGTTTGGTTTAAATAATTAAATAATATAAAATAACTCAAATTACTTACACTATATATATGTGTGTATAAACTAGAGTTTTATTTTAATTCTTTATTTTATATTTGTTTTATATATATAAAATAATAAAATTATACTTGGGATGACTAACTAGTTAAGAAAAATTATAATATTGATCTCTCTTACCTTCAGCTTCCCCCTTGAAATCAAACACACTACAAATATGAGTAAGTTTTATATATATATATATATATATATATATATATATGGATATGGATATTATAATACTACGTCTCTACCAAATTATACCCATTTTTTTGGCGCAAAACTACATGTATCCTCCATGAAAAACAATCTTAGAGTTATACATATTTTTATTTCAAAATATCAATTTTTCAGAGGAAATTGAGAAATATTTAAGGAAAGATTTAAAAATCTTATAAACAAACCGGGTGTGAAAGAGATGCTTTTAAAAAGGGTCATGATCAATTAACACCAGGTGTCAAACTTCAAGACTTACACCAATTAATTACTTTTTGTAGGATGTGAAATTGACTAATCCAACCGGTGAATCATATTATAGTATCATTATCATTATATGCATATTAAATTTCACATAATTTGGATATTCATAGGTGTATATATTATCTAACAATGGACTTTTACTTATATTTTAAAAACATATTATATGTTGAAATAAGATGGTGTGTTGGAATACGGAATGATTTTTTATTTGCATAAAATTTTGCAGACTTGATATACTCCATGATAACTTTTGATTTAACGGTTGAATTAGTTAATTTTACATTCTACAAAAAGTAATTAATTAATATAAGTCTCGAAATTTAAAGTTTGAAGTTTGACATATGGTGTCAATTTGATCTGTCCTTTTAAAAATATAGTGAGAGAATACAAAATGTAACATATAGCTTTATAATTGAGAGAATAGAAAATGGGTATCCAACCCTCCATGGTGAGTAGTCAAGAACAGAGAACCTCCACATACAAAATTACAAGTTACAACCAAAGAAAGTCAATTACCCTTCAACATAGAGAAACATGGTTACAAGTTGAAACACCAAATAGTAGTTATTCAAATACAAGAATTGGGGGACACATTTAAAACCCATACCAATTTAAGACTCCCGGGAGAAATACATTTACTAATTACGTATCAACTTTGCTCTTCCAAATCCCTTTGAGATTTGAAGTCGATCTGTTATACCAAGATGTGTCATAAGAAGCCATACATGTGTGAGTAGTTCTCCACCATGTCTGAGCTCCTGAGCATGATGAATTCCCTGACAGTGGCTAGCAGCATAACCAAGCATTTCAACCCACACTTGAGATATTAACTCCCACATCTTTTTTGTCTCCCAGTCTTCATCATCACTTAGCTCTCTTATTTGTTTAGCCAACCTGCATGCATCAAATAGTACAGACTTGCTTCTATCTCCTTTCACCTTTAAAGGTTTAACCTTCTCAATCTCACTGCTGACTTTGAGTAGCTTCTGACATACTTCCTTCTCCCATTTTATGGAATATCTGTCCTCAACAAATTCAGTTGCCTCAGCACATGTGTCTTGGAACCTTATCTCACCAATCCCATTAGGCATCATGGATGGTCTCATAACAAGAAGATACACCATATATTCTGATAACAATTTGCTTGCTTCTCTAGGAGTTAAACTCCTGCCATTATTCGTGTCTTCTTCAACTGAGACAGAATTATAACATATATCTGTTGCAACATGCCACAGAAGAATGCTTTGATCAAATTCTACTCCCACGCTCCACCCTAATTTATTTGAATATTTAAAGCTTTCCAGCACTTTGGCCCCCTTGTCATTACAAAATCCAGTGATATCTTTAGCCAACTCCTCATCCTTGACCCTTTCTTCCTTGTTGACCTCTTTTATTTTATTTATAAAATGCTGAAAGATAATTTCCTTCAGATCAGGAGTGACAATTTCGAAATCACTGTGCTTGTACTTCTGATAGGACTGCCAAACACCAATAATCATTCTAGCAAGACAACACTTGAGGCCAACTTTGAAGCAGGGGATTCTGCATTTTTGTTTTCTAGCTTGTAATAAGCAAAAGCTTATGAGGTTGAACTGACCAATGCTGTTTGACCACCTCTTTCTCTTGACAAATTGGATTAATGAAATGGCCTTACTAGTAACCCTGTTCTTGTGCTTACTCAGCCACAGCATTGTCCAGTCTGAGGACAATAATAAAATTACTGAATATATCTCTAGGATGATAGCTCCAAGCAGCAACACACCTGTGATGAACACATCCACTTTTGGATATTGATTCTTCTCCATGGAAAAGAAGGCACACAGCACACTTATATTGCAAGATAAAGTGACAAAACGGAGAACACAACCCATGAAAGAATAAATTGCAGCTGCCTTTGTGTAGAACAGATCATACATAAATCCAAGCTCAACTTCCATCACTTCAAACACATCCTTGCCATTTCCATTCATTAAAGATGATCTGCTTTCTGAAACATCTTGGAAGCTCAGGATGAGATCTGCAAACAGCAGCTTGGAAATCTTCAAGAATTTATGTGCAATCTTTACAGTTGTTGCAGGTCCATATGTATCAGTTTGTGGTAATGGGATAATGTTGCCTTCTGCAGCTGCATAGTTATGATCACCACCAGCTGAGGGAGTTTCAATGAGGCCTTCTACTTCAACTCTGAACCCTTCATAAGAAGCTGAATTGTATGTTTCCATGTATCTGGCATAATTAGGCCCTGGATCAGGGTCAGGAAACAAGGACTCTTTGAATTGTTGGCTGCTTGCAGACCACAAAACCCAAATCCTCTCACCAATTTTGATAATACCAGCAATGAAAATTGGTATTGCCAAAATGTTGAGATCAGTATTTGTCCAGGATCTAAGGAAGATATAAAGTGCCACCACCACCTGGATAGAATAACTTAACAAACGCCTACTCCAAAGTGCATTGTCTTCCATTGAGTAAGCAGTGATGGTATCTGGGCCACCAAGGTGAAGGAGAAGGAGTGGAGCCCACAAAGCCACAATGACATACATTGGCTCCACAAAACCACCTTTATTTTCTCCCTCTTTATTTGAAAGAGCACCAAGTGAGGTTGTTGCAAGCCAGTCTGCCAACAAGTAGGCAGACCACAGTGTGAATCTGAGCCAGCTTCTGGTGCAGTACTTTCTCTTGTTGCCAAGAAGGATGAGGATGATTTGGATGCTGAGGCTAAACAGAACCACAAAACGGAGCTCCCATTTGTCCCAAAAGCTCCGCCATCTAGGTGGAAAAATCTGCATCATCATCCTCTTCTGTGTAAAGGCCAAACTGCTAAAAACTGGAAAAACAAGACAGATAAGTATAGTGAATGAACTAAGCTTCCAATTATAAATTTTTCTGAAAATTTGCTGAAAACTTTCTACAACTGCATGGAGGGCAAAAAGTAGAAAAGGTAACAGATAATTGAATTGTAGCCTTACTTGTGATCAACATCCTAGAATTATCTGTTTGCTGTCTTCCAACTGCGATTCGAAGTACCTTTGATTCAACATGTACAAAGAGAAATTGACATAAGCTGCTTAAGAATAATATATACAAATAAAGAAGGAAATTTGGTCCCGGCCGTGGCTGGATCTACGCGTAATTACATTATATGTATAGTTTATAAAAGGGGCCATGGGGGGTGACTAACTGACTATGATAATAATTTCTTTGTTTGAGTTGAAGTGATACAAGGCTATTGTATGAAACTAAAATTTTTGCTCAACGCTTCTTGTTTTTTATATATTTTATTATCAATGAAATAATCTTTTGTCAATCAAATTAACATTCTTCGTTTAACCCAAAAAGAAATAACATAAAATAATCCATTGAGACTCCAATTTTAGAGTGTAATAGGTGTTAGAAGGAAAGAGACAGAGAGAAAAGGGAAATGTGTGACTAAAAATAGTACAAAAATAAAAAAAAAAAGGGTGTGGAATAAGATGTAAGAGGGGCAGGGTCAACTCAACCCTAAGACGAGTAAAGCTCCTGTTTTAGCCCCTAAAATAATATTCTTATTAAGAGTAATACTAAATTATTAAAAGTAACTAAATTTTTTCTTTAAAAAAACTCTATTTTATCACAACTTTATCTTTTCTTATAAATAATTATTATTATTATTATTTGAATCTATCTATTTTTAGTATTATTTGTCTTATCACTCACTTAAATTTTTTGTGACTTTTTTTTCTTAAGATCGTGTAATATTGATATTACCTATTATCTCTTACTCCCAATCTGTCAATTTTGTACTTGGTTGGGTGTAGAGATTTGTCCTTTAATGAATATATATAAATAAACATATCACTTTACTTGATTATATTGTATTATGTCAGTATAAGTAGATTTATTTAAATAAATATTATATTCAAAATTATCCTAACAAACATGCACTAATATATTAAAGAGTAAAAAAAGCCTCCTCATAAAAATCGCTTTAGGCCATAGAAACGTTGAGACTAGGGGGTGGAAATAGGCAGACCAATCGTCGGGGGCCTACGACCCAGCTTACTCAAAACCTAGTTTGGCTTGACTTGTTTAATAAAAAAGCCAGACTTAGAGTTTTGAAAAAACCTTTTTAGTTAAATAGGTCAGACTTAGGTTTTTTAAAAAGCCTATTTATAAATAATATTATTTTTAATAAACATATAAATATACTATATATAATAAATAGTATAATAATATATATAAGTTTTTTAATTTCTCCTGTTGGCCTATTTAGAGAGGGGTTTAGAGTGTGTTTGATAAAACTAGCTGAAAAACTAGCTGAAAGTTTAAAGCTAGCTGAAAGTTGAAAAGCTAGCTGATTTGATTGAAGTGTTTAGCAAAACTAACTGAAAATGGTAAAATGACATATAATTATTAAATAATGTTAAGTGAGGGTGGTTGAGTGATAAACTTGTAATTAATTTTTAGCTAGTGGCTGAAAATTAGAGCTTTTTAATTTAAAAAAGCTATCTCAAGTACTTTTTTCAAGAAAAGCTAGTAGCTACCCAAAAAAAGCTACCTTACCAAACACCGCTGAAATGGTTTCAGATACTAATTTCAGCTTTTAGCTAGCTGAAATGGCTTATCAAACACCCTCTTATCGGCCTATTTAAAGGTATATATATCAGTGACATATTTACATTATAAAAAAACAAGTCTATTAGCTTGTAAACGCACTAACCTATTTATAGATAGATTTATTGGCCTATTTAAATGTCATAATATGAAATAAGCTTTTAAATAGGTTAATAGTCCAAACAAGGCTTTGAAACAGGCCAAGTCAAACAAAAAAAAAGGCCTATAACAAGTAACAGGTCAGACTTAGGCCACAAAAATATAATGCAAGCCAGACTTAGGCCCTACAAAACCTAATTTGACTCGACCTACTTCTATTTCTTGTTGGGACGACCTTGAAGAGGGAGGAGTATAAAAAAAATTAAAATTGTTAACTGTTAATTAAAAGTTGGTCGTTTAAAATAAATCATAAATGTTATTATTTTTTTTTTGTGTAAATCACATGTATCCTCTGTTACCAGGGAGAAATTATTAGATGGTCTGGGACCACCACGTCATTTATAGTCCCGACCAATTAACATTTGACACATAAGAAAAATTGATCAAAATTAAAAATAAATTCATGTCGGATCATAAATTTTGCTTATGTGTCAAATGTTAATTGGTCGGGACCATAAATAACGTGGTGGTCCCAGACCATCTAATAATTTTTCGTTACCACGAGCAATCCTTTTCGGAGCTTACTCACGGTTTAAATGTTACTATTTTGCATTAGCAGAGTAGCAGCTTACAGCTTATACAAATAATAAGAGGGCCCCGCTTTATCTGGTTGGCGGTGATTTGCAAAAACCACAATCATTTTTCTTATTTTAAAAGAAAAGGTCAACATAGGATGTAGCAACTAGCAAGGTAAGGAAACTGAAACTCATATTAACAGATGTAGCCAGTGACTTCACCTGATGCATGTGTCAATGTATTAAAAATTCAAGGGACGAAGACTTCGATCCGCGAATATCTGCAAAGTAAACAATTAAACGTTAAACAATGACTCCTATGGATAAGGTCATCTAAACAATGAATTTAGGGTTTCCATCTCATTAACTTCTAATTGATACAAATAACACTTACAGAAAGTCAACATTAAAAAATAAAATATTGCAATCTGAATCATGAAGAAATGTCCCTAGCCTGGCAGTGCTATTTTAGTATGCTGATTTTTTAACATTGCAATCTGAATAAAATATATATTCCCAGCCTGGCAGTGCTATTTTTGTATGCTGATTTTTTAACATTGCAATCTGAATAAAATATATATTCCCAGCCTGGCAGTGCTATTTTTGTATGCTGATATTAATTTGAGCTCCTATCATACTCGTGGTTTGGTTTGGGATTTTGAAGTAAAAAATTATCAAATCCAATCAAAATCCTGTTTTATTATTTCTTATCAAATCAGTTTTGATATATTTTTTTTATATCTGGCCTAATTTAAATTAAATTATATTAGATCGATTTTTAATTTTTTAAAAAAATAATAAATATTATATAAAAATAATAAAATTATGAAATAATAATAACTTTTTTTTATTGAAACTTATATTTGTTAAAATAAATATAAAATTATATAAGAAGAAGGATGATACATGAAAATTAATTTAAAATTAATTTTAAATTGATATATTTATAAAAAATATTAATATGATATTATATCTTAAATCATAAAAAGTATGTTTGTATACGTAATCTTATTTTGGATTTTATAAATATATATGTATACAAGTATAAATATATGATTATTTTATAAGTAATAATACATGTAAATCTGCCTAGTGTGATTCGGTCGGTACAACTATGTGGGGATGTTGCTGACTGCTGGAGGTGGAATGTTGACTCAACTGGCGCTTATACTGGTAAATCTGCCTACAAAGAGATTGTCCACGAGGTGGCCTTTGCTGAAATCCCAATGCATAATTACCTTTGGTCGAAATTTGCATCGGTAAAAATCTCTGTTTTTGCTTGGTGGGTTATCTTAAATAGAATTCCTACCAAACAAAACTTAATCAAAAGGAAGGTACTCAATGCTATGGATGGTGATTGTGTGTGGTGTAATCAGGTTGTGGAATCTGTATCACATCTTTTCTTTGAATGTCCATTTGCATATAAAATTTGGATGTTGTGTGTGGAGTGGAGTGGTTACCATTATGTTTTGAACAAAGGAAGTCTGGACATTTTCTCTCACTTTGTTGGTCTACCAGATTGTAATGCTCAAAATAGGTTACGATGATATTTTATTTGGTTGATGGTTGTATGATCTATTTGGCTAGCACGTAATGATCTTATTTTCTCTAACAAAAGAATGGAACCAGCTGATGTATTAGAACTGATAAAACTCAGATCTTGGAAGATTTTGAGAGCTAAGGATTCCTCCTTCATGTACCCCTATTGTTTGTGGTCTTCTGATGTTGGAGCATGCATGCTTGAATTTGCATTGTACTTAATTTTTCTGGGGTGCTGTCTTTGTGTGTTTTGATGATCATGTTAATTTTGATTCTATTTTGGCTGGAATGAGTGAGACTTGGGTCATATTCTACTAGCAATATTATTGTTTTTTCCTGATGTATATACAAAGATTTAAAATGGACTATGTTGTATGAAGTTGGTAGATCCTTTTGCTGCTATCAAATGTTCTGTCTGCTGAATTGTTGGTACTGCGTTGTGTGGCTAGGATGGTATCTATCATTTTGTCATTCATGCTAATTTGGAGTTGATCTTTCACGAGGCTATGGATTCAATTATCTGCCTCTTTTCACTTTTCACTATTTAACTAGTTGGCATTCTTTTTGGAGATTCCTATGCTAGTGGTGTTGTGATAAGTGTTTATTCTACTTTTAGGATTGCTTTTATTTGGCCGATTGTAATTGGGAGCATTGTTATTCACTCTGGCTTATTGTAATTGGGTTATCCCTAAACATTTTCTTCTTTTTGTAGTATGGGCTGGAGTATCCCCGTATTCCATTTTTTAATATACTTTGCCTTATTAAAAAACTGTATATATAAATTTGTTTTTTATTGGATTGGTTTTCAGCCTATATAGGATCCAAAAATTAATCCAATAAAAAATTTTCATTTTTTGTAATTTTCGGTTTGATTCGATTTTCATTTTTTCAATTCGATTTATGCAGTTTGTATTGAATTGGATTTTATCACCCTAACCTCCAATATATCAACATAGTGCTGGATTTTTTAACTTATTTAATTACTGACTCTGGGAATCGCGTTTTATAACTTACTGGCTTTTGTTAACAAGTTGTCAAAAAAGGAAAAAAAAAATCGGTTAAAGATTGTTTAATAATAAAAATATTAATGAGTACTTCTAGAGTGTTAGTATTTTTGTTTTATTTCAAGTCTCTTTTTGAAAAATGTTCTAATTTATTTGTCATTTTAAAAATTTAAAAACAATAATAATATTATTATTTTATCAATCCTTAATTATAAAATAAAGAATTAACTAAAAGAGATAAAATAATAAAAAATAGAAGAATATTATGAAATTAAACAAAAATTTTAATATAGATAAAAATATTGATTATATTTCTTAATTTTATATTGTTATCTTAAATAATATTTAAAAAGGAATGAAGAGAATAATTAAGGATACAAAAAATGCAAAGGGTTTACTTTTTTTTTCTTTGTGGCGGCTGTGATGTTTGTAAACCAGAGAATAGTGGATGGCTTGGGGAAAAAATTTTTTGAGTTGTTTAGTCTTAGCTTATTGGGTAAATGAAGATGGGAAAGACTAATTGGAAAAAAAAAAAAAAAAAAGCTTTGTGGAACTTTGTGGATAGTTTGATAGTATGATGGTATACAACATGTCTCAGGTGTGATTGTGGACAAGTTGTGTGATTTCATTCCACCCAATCATAGAAAAGCCATTTTGATCACATCACCTGTACGAAGACCACTGTAGAAATTTTGTCAATATCATTCCAACCAAAGAACACACATACAGTTGCACAAAGGTTTGCTAGAATATAATTATGTTGGAACTGAAAGGTCTAGAAATATGGAATCAAATATACAAATCCTTACTCTAACTCACTATTTAAAACATAACTTTTTAAAATATGAAGGTCGAAAGAGAATGTTCATTAATCATATATGATCTCAACATTGTTCCAAAATGTTGTCTTATTTTCTTCAATTGTCGTTATGAACTTCTCTGGCATACTTGACAATCTTATCTTATGCAGAGTCTTCAAATGCTTCAACCCACAGGGAACTTCCAATTTACTGCAGCACCTGATTTCTAACTCTATAAGCTTTGGCATTGCTCCGTTCTCCACAATCCATTCTTCCAGGTCCTTTAGCATCCACAATCTCAAAACTTGAAGTTGTGGAAAGCTATCTGCGGTGCAATCCATGCGGATACCTGTGTAAGATTCAGAGTACAAACACAATGATCTAAGCTTAAGGAGATTCTGCATCTGAGGCATAGGATCTTGTGACAATTTTGAAGCAGACAAGGTAAGATCAGTAATATTTGGTGGCAGTTTTTGTTCTCGTAGTCTGCCATCTAGATTTCCAAACAAGTACAAGGATGAGAGGTTATAAAGCTTTGACATGTCACTCAAACATAGACCTTGAGGTTTGCCCATTTCATCTATTGATCTAAGTGTCAGAGAATGAAGCTGTTCTTGCTGAACAATCAACTTGGCCAGTACTTCTTGTTCTGTTTGAGTTAACTGGAAGGTCAATTTCAGCTTTTTAAGGTTCTTGAGCCTGTGCAGATCATGAAGAAGAGGACTACTCTCATATATGAACAAACCACAAAGTGTATGGAGATTTTCAGGGAACTTACCAATAAGTTTTCCCTCAATTTTACTCCAAGTACTTTGGCTCAAATACAAGTTCCTCAGTTTTTTCAATTTCCAAATGGAGTGAGGGAGGGAGCGGATACATGTATGCTTCACATCAAGTGTTTCAAGATTTGATAAGTCTCCTACAAATGATGGGACTGTCTCCAGGAAAGTCCACCTTAATCCCAGATACCTTAACTCAGTTAATTTGCTTATGATCTTTGGTAGTTGAGGCTTGTATACACGTTCAAGATCAAGAACTCTAAGCTCCATGAACTGACCACCAGTAATGCCTTTAGTAAGAATGTGTTCTATGAGTTTTCCTGGTTCGTTTTTCTCCCGGGTGTCAAAGAAGTGAAAGGACACAGGATTTCTTGCATTGTTTAAGACATTTGCCAAAGTTGCATCAAGACTGAGAATTTGACTTGGATTGGCATCTTGGTTTTGAAATGGATAAGTAAAATGCTGCTGCAAGTGTGTACTTAATGACTGATTGGAAGTTGAGATGAGTTCTCTCAGCACATTAGGCAAATGACATGTCTTGATTTTTCCATTGGACTTCAGTTCCACTGCTTGAATCATATTGAGGTCTCTCAACTCCTCCAGATACTTCTCTGCTACTTCAAGTGTTTCCACCAACCCCTCTGCAACCCACAGAATGACTAATCTCCTTGCTGGGATTTCAAAGTCTTGAGGGAAGAGTGTGAAGTAAAGAAGACATTTATACAGTGTTTCACTTAGGTCTTCATAATTCTGACTCCAACTTTTCAACCATGGCATTTGGTTCTGCCCCTGATTGATTCGCTTAAGTGCCCTCAGCAATTGCTCATAACTCAAAGCATTTGTGGACATTAGACACTGGAGAGATAAGATTGAAAGTGGCAATCCCCAACATCTTCCTACAACTTTTCTTGCAAGTTTTTCCACAGTTCTATCTAATTTAGGCTTTGAGGTCACCATCTGTAACAACTTCCAACTCTCTCTTTTGGTTCTCAATAGAAGATGGTAAGGTCTACTTCTAGCATAGGAAGCCACATTCTCAAAACGTGTTGTGAGAACTATTCTGCTTCCATTTGCTAATCCAGATAAAGTCACAATGAGTTCATCCCATTCTTCTGTGCTTGAGACATTATCCAAAACAACAAGGCTAGGTTTCTCTTTCAAGGGATCAAGATCACTATGTCCATCATTCATGAAAGGCATTGTTATCCAAGCACGCCCAGAAAAATGGTTGACAATTGTCCTGTTGTTATAAACCTCCATTGCCAAGGTTGTCTTCCCTACTCCCATCATCCCCACAATGGCAATTACTGGGTGATTGTCACCTTCTTCAGTGGTCAACTGTGAAACTAACTCTTGTATATCGATTCCCAAATCAACCACTGAGCTTGAGCACTGTCTTTTAATGTAGCAAACATCTATGATTTTCTGAAGAAGTGTGGTAGCTTGCTTTATTTGATTAAATTTCTTGACATGCTTGAGTTGGGGTTCTCTCTTGTACATTTGTAAGGAACTGTCTAATTCCTTAGCAATGCACTTTATTTGTTCCAAGCAAACGCTTCTGAAGGTTGATTCTTCTCTTACATAAATCATATTATACATGTTCTCCACGGAATTGAACATTGAGTTGATTTCATATATCTGCTCCCAGCTCAGCTCAATCTCAGCAAGCTCACTCAGAGTACTTTTCATGGCAGAAATGATTGCCCTGCCATCTGTATCCTGATATATGGAAAAGCTGATTGACTTATCTGCAGTTCTATCTATAAATTCAAAATGATACTCACCCTTTTTGTTGAGTAAGTTTTCAACTGCAGTGGAAATGCACTTCATCTCCCTTCTGAATTTATTCCTCAGGATGAGGTTGTTGCCAAAGGTCAAAACCAACCTTCTAAAGGTGTCAATGCTTTTCTCTGCTTCTGCAATTAACTCATTTGCTTGTTTCACCCAATTCATCTGTGACTCAGTTTCCAACAGAATCTGAGACACATCCATCAAGAAAACATGCAATAAAAGCAGAGAATAGATTGACCAAATTACCTCTTCCATTCCACAAAATAAGTCTTTGTTCCTTCTGATCAGGCCTATTATGTTTGTAGAAGACTGCATCTGCACTGGCTCAAGAGCTGGGATAGAGTTGTCCTCTTGAAGGCTGTATAGTACACGCAGCATGCTTCTGTTCTTAGATCTAGACTTTTCCATTAACTCATAGATGTCCCTGATACTCATTTTATTCTGATTAAGTTTACCAGCTATAGCTCTTTTGGTCCTCTTTATTTGGATAACAAAGTCAACTATGGGCACCACTCTGAAGCAAGCTGTAAGATGCGGTTCTTGGCTTAACTGCTTGAAGATGGTGACGCAGTTGTTTGAATCAGCAATCACTTCTGTTTTGGATTCCATCCATTCCGTCACATGGTTACTTAGCTGTGCGTGCATTCCAGAAAGGTTGACATCTGAATCCCAGAAGCTTCGGGCTTGAGTTTCTAGTTCAGCCACGTCCTTTATAAGTTGATCAAAATCCTTTACCAGAGATTGTAGTGACTCAGATTCCTTTTCGATCCACTTGACCTCCTTTGCATAGTAACGGAGAAGAGCAGTTAGCAGAACAGAAACTATTATGGCCATTACTGATGCGTCAAAGAGAAGGGAGGCAATGGTTGCAACAAGAGCCATGTGGATGTGGTGAAGTGGTAACCTTCTGTTTGGAAGAAGGGAGATAAGACAATGAACCACTTCAAAATGCAATGTTTCTGACAGAAGAAAATGAGCAAGGAGCCAAGGACCGAATGGCTTTTAGTTTTGCTATAACTATAAAAAAAGAGTAGTAAATTGGTCTCCAACTTTTAGTCCCGAAAAAAAAAAATCAATATAGTTCCTAATTTCTTATTTTTTCTTTCATTATAGTCCAACCATGTGTTTTCTATTAATTTTTTTATGATATGTCTCGTTTCGTGACACTGTGTCACACTATTTGCCATAGGGGAACAAAAATAACGCCATTGAAGTTGAGACATTTCAATGAAAAGGGGGAGAACAGAGAAAAAGGGAAAATAGAGAGGCACGCAACGGTTGGAGTTCAAGCCTTTCAATCTATAAAGTTGATAAAAACACATTATTTTTGTGTCGTAGTGGACACTGCAGTGACAAACAGTGAGACAGAGTCGTAAAAAAATTAATGAGAAACACACAGTTGGACTATAGTGAAATAAAAAACAAAAAATCAGAGACTATATTGAGGTTTTCTATTTTTTATGGACTAAATTACATGACCCTAAAAAAAGTCAGGACCAATTTACTAGTTTACTAGTAAAAAAATTCGTGCTTTTTGTAATTCAATTTTTTTGCTTTAGATAATTATTTTTCTCTTACGGTTTTGTTTATCATTGATAATGATTTGAGAACCTGTTATTGCACTGTCCACGAAGTCAGTTCCAAGTTCGAGTTTCACATGAAAACATGTGTACCTATTTCTTTCTTCTGTTTTTTTTTTTTTTCGTGAAACTGTAGTGTTGACTTATGGGGAAAAATTTACCGTACATAAATTTGTAAAACTTGTACCCGTACACAAGTTCGCTAAACCATTAATTTTCGGTTAAATTACGTTTTTGTCCCAAAATATTGCGATTTTTTTATTTGGTTCCCCAAATTTTTTTTTCCAAGTGGTCCCCAAAAATTAGAGTACATTTTTATTTGGTCCCTCTGTTAGTGCACCGTTTATTATCTCCGTTAAATGTTTGCGTGACAGCTTAAGTGGACAAAATAAGCATACATGGCATGCATATGTGTCATCTCATGTGTCCTACAAGACTTATATCACCACCTATAGGCTTATTTTGTCATGTAGGACACATAAGAAGACACATATGCATGCCATGTAGGCTTATTTTGTCCATCTAAGCTGTCACGCAAGCATTTAGCGGAGATAATAAATGGTGCACTAACATAGGAACCAAATGGGAATGTATTATAATTTTTGGGGGGCCACTTGGGAAAAAAAATTTATGGGGACCAAATGGGAAAATCGGGATATTTTGAGGGACAAAAACACCTTAATTTATTATACTTTTAATTGGATGTTCCAGATTGATAACAGGGTGTTGCCTGACATTTAAGTTGTAAGTTTTGAAAAATGGGTAAAATAACATGGTAATTGTTCCTTTTCTTCTTCCGGAAACAGTTTCAAACTGTAACTTTATTTTTTTTATAAAGTTACAGACATGCATGCCAAGCCCATAACACTTGAAAAATAAATCAGTAACAAATGAGAGATCTTCTATTAGTGGGCCAGCCCCTACTTATTCACTGAAAGATCTTCTAGTGGCGATGCTCAACAATCATAACATACAGTAGTGTTCTCTGAATGAATCATCAACTGTAACATTAAGAACCGAATGAACTAATTTGCCTTCATAATTAGCTTTATGCTGCATATACATTTACTACACAAAATGAAAGTAAAATCTTTGAAGATGAAAATGAATATGCCGAAGATAAAAATAGAATGAATAAAAAATGTTAAATGAATTTAACTTCTTCATAAGTTGAAATTAGTTATTTATAGAGAAGTTAAGTGGGAGAGCTTTTAGAAAAGGTGGGCTACAACAAAGACTAGTTTCAACTTATGGAGAAATTAAATGTATTTAACTTCTATTTTTTCCACCTATAAATAATTCTGCAGAAGTTTCATCCAAACTGACCCTATATAATTTTGTATGTCATGCATATGTTTCTCTTTCATTTTTTATTTCTCACCATGTATGAAAGTCAAAACTGGTTTCTTTAATTTCTCCAATTAGCCAACTTCAACAGGCGCGTTTTAGTTTCCATATTTTCTTATCATCATTATGTAATGGCGCTCTATTATACGAACAAATTTTCAGTACTCCTCCTTCCATTACAAGAAATTCAATTTTTAGCGACTGCTTTTGTGCAATAACCACGTGTCGTCGCTATGGCGTCACTACAGTATTAATGCACTGTTCAGTGCAATTAATTCTTAGAGACGGCCTAGCCGTCGCTAGGAAGTAATGGTAGGACATCGCTATCATTATAATTTATTTATTTATTTCTGAATAAAAAAAATAAAATGTAGCGACGACCACATTAAAAATAAAATTTTAATTTGCGCGCACGTTTTTTTTAAACGTAGCGACGGTCAGGTCGCCGCTACGTTAAAAACCTGGACGTGTTAAAACCTCTCCCCCTCCCCTCTTCCTTCATTTCCAAGTTAATTTTCCTCCAAACTCCCTTTTCCTCTCATACAGCCACCCCTATTTCTGTCTCCTCTCTCCGTTTATTTTGAAAAACTGACCGATTAAAATGTTCCCCTCCTTCATAGGATCGTTTTGAACCGATCAATTTTCAAAATAGTTGCTTGTAGGTGACGTTAAAGCTCATTCCAGATTTCTTCCTTATTCGGAGTCGCAACAAGTAAGTTTTTTTTATAGCTTTAATCAATTTATTTGTAATTAATAGTTTATTTGTTTTATTAATTTATTAATGTGATATAGGAATTAGGTTTATTTATAATTAATAGTTTATTTGTAGTTAGTTTTTTATTAATTTATTTATTTGTAATTAGGTTCATTTGTAATAAATAGTTTATTTGTAATTAATTGCTTTAATTAATTTATTGTAATTAGATTTATTTGTTTTATTAATTTATTAATGTGATATAGGAGAACGTTGTGCCCCCTAGACGCCGACGACGCTCAGGATGACCTGGATAGGGATTTTGACCAGGGAGTCTGATGGGGAGCCAACTCGGTTCCAGGGTGTCGGCTCAAGCAGACCTTATGAGGCAGACGCTCGAGGTCGGGTTATTATCCAACCATTTGACAAGGGGTGAGTTTGTTTATTTTTTTTCTTCTTTAGAATTGATATTAATATTGAATCTTTAATTGTTTTAACTGTTAATATTGAATATTTTATTTTGTAGGTGAGTGCCTAACGCCCCACCTATCACAACTATTGGTCATGCGATCCGTTCGCAATTTCGGGGTCCTCACTACCTTTGGGAGGTCACCCCGAAGGATGTTAGGGACAGGTGGTGGGAAAAGTTCACGGTAATTAAAAACCCTATCCACTTTAAATTTTTTCTTAAGATATGACAATTTGGCAGGACTTACCATATTTTTATTTTGCAGAGCCGAGTTACTTGGGACCCTTCTGATGAGGCCCAAATCAAGAAGGTGTACGAGCAGAGGGTTACTCGTTACCTTCGAGATATGATGAACAAGGCTCGGAAGGCTGGGAAGAGGCCCACGTGGTGTGGGAAGGAGGCTTGGGAAGGTATTTTGGCCTACTGGGACTCTGCGGAATTCAAGGGGAAGTCCGCTCGTAACAAGAGCAATCGGGCTTCTCAGCGCGGGGGGTAGTCCACACCACGGGCCGCAGGGCCCACCATGAGATGGCGTTGGATAAGGTATGTATAAACAAACACTCTTCTGTATTATATTTCTATTTGTTGTTAAATTAATTAATTTGTGTAATTTTCCTGTGTAGCGACGACAGCTTAGGCGGGAGGTCGAGCTGGACGAGTTCTTTGTTGCCACCCACGCCAAAAAGGGTGGTGTATGGGTAGATGACCAGGCGCGGTCCACCTATGTAAGTGTTTTTTTATAAGTGTTTTTTTATATAATTTCATATTTATGCAATTGAATATATAACTAATAACTAATCTTACATTTACCTCAACAGACAAATTACAAGGAGCGCCTGAGGGAGATGGAGTCACAGATGGGGGACACCTCCATGACTGATGCCTCCACCAAGCTGGAGATCTGGAGGGATGTTGCGGGTGGCACGACCCGAGGTCGTTGTTATGGCACCGGGGACTTGGCCTCCAACATTCGTCTAGGTGTGACCAGCTTGACTCAGGAGTCTCGGGCTCACCCTGGTGGGAATTGATGGGTCCGGTCATGACATTCTATTGAGGAGGTGCTGCGCCAGGAAGTCAATGAAGCAAGGGAGCAGTCTCGGCAGGCCATGGCAAAGACTGTAGAGTTGGAGGACGAGTTAGGACGACTCTGACGACAGATGCAACGGTTGTTGGATGCTCAGGCACAGGCACATGCACACCCCCATTATGATGTCGTCCTGGATGACCTACCGGTGGATGATGAGGATGAGCCGACCCCACCACAGCCCCAGCGTCGCCGCCACCATTGATTTCTTTTTCATTATGTTTTTGTTATGGTTTTATTGTATGATTTTTAACTGATTATGTGTATATATTTTTTATATATATGCTTTTTATTTAGTATTGTTTTTATAATTTTAAAATTAATAAATAATAAAATAAATAATAAATTTAAGAAATTAATAAATTATTATAAAATAAAATTAATAATAATAAATATAATTTTAAAAAAAATTACCTGTAGCGAAGGCTATGGCCGGCACTACAGTCGTCTCTAGTTAAAAAAATTTAAAAAAAAAATTAATCTTAGCGACGACCATGTTTTACAGACGGCTTCAGCTGCGGTCAGGCCGTCTCTACATAGTGACGGCTCACTTACCTCGTTGCTACTGTATTTGCAACGAGCTCTGTAGCGACGTCCACGTGGTCGTCTATACGTCGTCGCTACATAGCCTGTAGAGACGACTTTTCCTTGTGTAGCGACGACCACAAACGAAATTTCTTGTAGTGTTCATTATTTGACAGATTTTTCTTTTTTAACTTCTTTTTTTTTAAATTAAAATTGGGGATGCATAGCTAATCATGTCAGGTGTTTGATTTTAAATGGAAAGAGTACCTACTCCTGGAGTATTGTAGATTTTTCGCTATTATACATCCCCAAGAATTGCATTTACTGGTGGTTCTGTAATTAAAGCTCTTATAGCTTTGAAAATATACTTTCACTAGTTTGCAATAAATTGATATATAGCTAGCTTGGTGACAACTTAACAATATACATAATATACACGCATGTACTGCTGAATGCTTATAATAATAAGGTAAATTTTTTTCTAAAATTTAAGCTCATAGATCAACCCAGTTCATAGGGCTTTGTGGGCATTTTGGCTTTGTGGACTTTTTAGTAAGTGGGGCCCTCACCTATATCTAAATAGACTAATTTGACAGTTCTATTTAACTCATTTCCTTTATTAATTTAAGTCATTTATAACTTTTAGCACTTTATTTTCTATTGATTCAATGCATCCAATCGACTTCTAATTGGATGATTTTAGGAGCTCTAACTACATTGAGAAATAGAGTTCTTTTCTCAAGCAATGTCTTGACAATTGTATCTTTGTGTTTACACTCGACTATTAATAATCTTATTTATCAATTGATTAATCAACTGACAATAAATTATATAGAAAACTCAATTAATTAAAATTTTGGTTTTTTTTTTCTCAACAAGTAAGATAGGGTTTTAAAGATATGGTTTTAACTAAGAACAATTCCAATGAGAGTTGCTTCCTGTTTAGTTTGAATTTTCATTTCTTGTTTCCACTTTCTATTTCTTGTTTTTTGAAATTTTACAAAGGAAAAACTGGAAATGCTGGAAACAAAAATTTTCTGTTTCCAGCATTTCCAGTTTTTCCTTTTGTAAAATTTCAGAAAACAAGAAACAGAATGAAAATAGGAAATGGAAACAGGAAATGAAAATGGAAATCAAACAGGCCCTTAACTTCCTTTTCTTGTTAGGCAATTGAAAAAGAGTGGAGGTATATTGGAGGGAGTTGCTTAATACTTGTTTAAGAACCCCAAAATTTTGGTATTTGTGTATCATTGTGGGCCACCTTGCCATTATTTTGGATTAAAAAATGGATGTTAGTGATGTATAAAGACGTGAGGTCACTTATGAGGTCCATTTAATGAAATTTTGAGAGGTGCACTAATGGAGAGAAGAGTTGCTTAAGTTGTAAAAAGTAAAAAAGGATGACGTTTAATGGTGGGACCCACTTAAGAATGATAAAAGTTTAAAATGAGAGTAACACTATTGGAGATGCTCTAAGTATAATCTAATTAAAGAAACGTGTTAACATATCAAGATCAGTTGTTTTGTGTTTTATAATGAACTCATTGAATGTTCTCTCCATTTATTTTTCACTTGTAGAAACTCTATACAGATTGTAATAAGTGAATTTTGAAAGAAAAGAATAATATTATTTATACATTGTACAAATATTTTACAATAATAAGAGAGTAAGAGGAAAAAAAAAGAGAAGGATATGATAAAATATATTGTAAAAAATTTATATATAATTAGAGTCGGTAAAATCGGTTAGCCCGACTGTGTTGACTAGCAAAAGCCCACAAAATTTAGGGTTTAGGCCTTTATTTTAGAAGTCTAAATAACTCTCGGTCCTTTTAGCTCGATCTGAAAAAACCCTCTAGCTGCAAAAAAGACCAAATAGGTCATAAAACTTGAAAAAAAACTAGGCTACCAGCAGAAAAAACTCGTAAAAATGTAGAGTCCAGACCTTTATTTTAAAAGCCCAAATAACTTTAAGATATTTTTAGCTCAGCACACAAAATTCACCACCAACATTGTGTCAAACCAAGTCAGGTCGAATAACCCGAATTGTCACCTTTATATACAACAAGTTGCATGAATAATACAACTAGAAAGAATAAGGTAAACAAGGGTTGGCGAGAAGAATGAATGAATTAGTGCATGCAAAAAAAATATTGAACATACAACCACCTATATTGTAAATAATAAACCTATTTTATATTGTACGTAATATAAAATATAAAAGCCTTAATTGTACTTATGAACCCTTATTATAACATATTTGTGATTTTTATTCCCTTAAATTTTTTTTGTGCAATTTTAGTCCCCTACAATTTCTTTTGCTCAATTGACAAAAGAAATTTTAAGAGGACCAAAATTTTTTAAAAAAATTATAAATATGTTATAATAGAGAGATAAAAAAAATACAATTTCACCAAAATCACTCTCTCTCTCTCTCTCACACACACACACATATATATATATACACACACTATAATAGACGAATCAAGATGGCGGATACACTAAGCCTTTTTTTATGAATAGTAGGGCCAAAAAGGCCAGAAACACACAAACTACCTAGCTAACTAGACCACTGGATAACACCTCCAGAATGGTAAAAAATAAAAGCAAGCTGAGCAAAAACAGGGACATGCTTAAAAATACAAAAACTAACAGAGCTATCCAACCCATGCTTTGCAAAGCAATCAACAAGGCCATTAGCCTCTCTAAAGATGTGAGACCAGGATATACTGACAAAAGACTTGGCACACCTTCTGATTTCATCTACTATATCAAAGGCGATGTGAGTGGGGGAACAACCTTTATCAATCAGAGCAATTGCAGTAAGGGAATCAGCTTCAAGTAATACTCTTTGAAGCCCTTTTCTCTTCGCTAATTGAAGCCCTTTAAGGATGTCGTGGAGCTCAGCCTGAAGCACGGAGCAGCAACCAAGGTTTTGGGAAAATCCTTCAACAAAACCACCCCAATGGTCACGGATCGAACCACCACACACCGCCGCAGACCGCCGATCATCAAAAGCCCCATCTGTATTGATTTTGAACCAACCAGCCAGAGGAGGGGTCCACCCAAGATTACGCAGACTGAGCTGATTAAACCCTAAGGTATTTTTTCCATTGCCTCTGATAGCTTCCGTGGCCGCTCTAACTTGACCGCAGATTCTGCTTCTAATAATATCTATGGAAGTACGATTTTGATTGAAAATAACATCGTTTCTGAGCTTCCAAATTTCCTCTATTGTGTATCCAAAAAATAGGTCTCTTATGAGAGTATCACCATCCGGCGGACGGTAGCTCAGAGCAAACATAAGCCAAGCATTAATGGAAGATGAAGAATAGAAACGATGTAAGTAATCTAATTAAAGAAGGAATTCCAAAGCTGAGTGATTTCAATGCAATCCCTAAATAAGTGGAGATTTGTTTCCTTTTCTCCATGACACAGGGGGCATCTATCATCAGTAGAGAGTTTCCTGAGAGATCGCTGAGCATTATTAAGAAGACCTTGGGATACAATCTTCCATATGAGGAGACGGATTCTTTGGGGGCCTTGCCAACCCCACACCTTCTTCATCAGTCTATTAGGGGAGTGAGAATTTGCGCAGGTAATAAATTCATATGCTGAGCTAATAGAAATCCAACCATCACTTGACCCTTTCCAAGTAACTAAATCCATCCCAGAATTTATACTAGGGGGAGTAGTTCTTTTAATCTTATTGCAAATGTTGGCAGGGAGGAGATTTTCAAGTCTTCCATGTCCCACCATCCTTCAGGATTAATAAAATGAGCAACAGGAGCCTGAGTATCTGGAACAGAGATATGCTGGGTAGCTAGATGCAGCAGTGGACCCACCTCAAGAATCCACTCATCAGACCAGAACCTGCAACTCTCACCATTCTGCACTCTCCAGGTAATGTTAGAAATGAATTTATTCCAAACACAACAAATACCTTGCCATAAATTAGAAGCTGAATTCTTAGGTATAACCTTAAGAATTAATTCACTACCACAATTATATTTCGATCTAATAACCTGCACCCACAAATCTTGAGGATTATGAATTAAGCTCCAACAAAGCTTCATCATATAAGTTTTGTTTAAGTCTCTAGATTTTCTTAATCCTAGGCCACCTAATAATTTGGGACTACAAATTTTATCCCAACCAATTAGGTGGATTTTCTTTTTCTCTTGGGTATCTCCCCATAAAAAATTCCTACTCAATTTGTCAAGATCCTCACAAGTAGATTTAGGAAGCCAAGTGGATTGCATAAGGTATGAAGGGATGGCATTTAACACAGATTTAGTTAGTGTTAATCTACCAGCAAAAGATAAAGTCTTAGCTTTCCACCCAGATAACCTTTTTTTAGCCCTACCTATAACAGAATTAAAAGTATTCCTATTAACTCTATCATGAATAATGGAAACACCAAGATACTTACCTAAGTCTTCAGTTCTTTTGAAGCCCAGGGCGGCAGGGCCTCAGATATCTCCTCCCTCACCTGGCAACAAACATTATTGGAGAAAAAAACACGAGTTTTTTCATAACTGACCTTTTGCCCTGAACTAGAGCAGAAAAGATCAAGGATAGTTGTAATAATTTCAACTTGATCAAGGTTAGCCTCAGCAAAAAGAATAAGATCATCAGCAAAAGCCAAATGGGAAATTTTAGGACCCCTCCTACCAATTTTAAAAGGTTTCCAAAAATTATGGTTCACAGCTAAATTAATAAGATGAAACAGCCTTTCTATGCAAAGAACAAAGATGTAAGGAGAAATAGGGTCTCCTTGCCTTATACCTTTAGATGGGTAAAAAGGGTCTAAAGCTTCCCCATTAAAAAGGACTCTCATATTAGGAGTAGTAATGCAAGCATTTATAATATCACAGAGCTTATTTGGTGGATACACTAGGCCTTTAAAAGGTCATTTTTAGCAAAACTACCCATATTATAAGTGATAAATAAATGGACCCCAATAAAATATAGGAAATGTTTGTCAACACCTGTTTAGGAGCTGGACAGATTTATTATTACTTATTGATATTGATTGATTAATTTTCAAAACCCCAGCTCCTACTAATTTCCAAAGTCGGTAAAAACGATAGAAATTAGATACAATCATAAGATTTTCTTGCATTATTTATTCAGATCAAATTCACCCTCAACTCACAAATCTGAAGCTTTGGGCCGTATTGGACCATACATTAAAAAAAAAAAAGGAAAATCAAAAGACACGTAAGTTAATTGCTGACGATCGTTGAATATTGATTGATAAGAAAATCCTATCCCGAGCCACCAAAAAGAGCCTTAAGCTTCTTGATTTCGGAAACATCCATTAAGGTAGACTGTGCAATTAGCTGAGAAGGCATGCTGTTGTTAAATAATACGAAATCAAGTGTTTGCACGCCAGGGTTTGCGCTGCTGAAAGCAGCAAAGAGAGTTGCTTTTCCCTCTCCAGTGTTCACTTGAAAATGCACTTGTCCTTGTGGGAAAACCATAAGATCACCCGGTTTCAGCGTCTTCACATAAGCTGCATTCGATGTCATGAATCCAGCAGTGACTTGACCTTGTACCACTATTATCAGTTCACTCACCCCTGGATGTGTGTGCATTGGGACTGATCCACCTTTATCCATGTCTGCTCTTGAAACAGAGATGCCAAGTCCATTGACACCAGGAAAATTATTCACAAATGCAGTGGTGAATCCAACATTGAAAGGCTTTCTGGCCTTTGCAGCTACATAGCCAGAGAACACAAAGTCATCCACTGTTACATTAGCAGGTGACTTGCAAGGATAGCCTGAAGGGGTAGATGGAAGCTTCAGGTCTGCTACACAGAAATCATTCACAATACCTTGGGAAAAAGCATATGAGAAAAGACCTAAGAGGAAAAGAAGAATGTGAATCATCATCTTCATGTTGGAATTATTTGGGATTGGCTTGCTATTGATAGGACTATATATTGGAGGATATGATGATTATATGGCCCCTGTTGTAGCTGTTCAATGCATTTCCTTTAAGGTAAAGTTACCTTGAGATGAGAGTACTGTGTGTTGAATTGAATATAAGCATTAAGTAATCAATCTTCCTATTTAAGCCTATACTTCAAATGTCACAATGCTCAAGACACATCAGCATGACACACTACATATGTTAAGCTTCAGGAATTAATCTGTTCTGTTGGTTCAGTTCAACTAATTAGCCATTGGCTTATGGACCATACATGGCCTTGGACTTGGAAGCAGAGGAAAAAAGAAAAAGGCAGGGGAAGAGGGGAAAAATAGAAATTAGCAGAGAGAATTCTGTTATAGGACCACAGGGGGAATTAAAGTAGTGGAGGTGGAGGTGTGTCGGTTGTTGGGGATATCATTTGGTATATGATGTTAGCTTGTTATAATGCATGCTCACCTAATTACTTTGTCACTTACTAAAGCTGGATCTCTTTTAAGTTTGCTTGTTTCTATATTTATTAAGAAATGTGACTATAATATATTTTAAATATTTTCCATTAATTTACCTAATTTTTTTGGCTAAAATTTTATCTAATTTTAACTAGCAGAAGAAGATCCAAGAAATTTCTCTCGCCAGAGCTGGAGAAATCAATATTTTTTTTTTGTCAGAGGAAAGCATGCAAGAAGAACCACATTTGGCTTTGTTAGATTTAATTAGTAAAGTGAAAGAAGTTTATTTTGCGATTTGATGTTGAGTGGTGCAAAGTTTATTTAGCAATAGAAGGACCACATTCGGTAGATGATGATACTTTTTTCAAAAGATCGAATATTGGACTTTGCTTGAATTCTCATTAGAACAACTTACCCGGCCCTAAGATTCCAGATAAAAAGATCTGAAAGTTTAGTAGGTTGATGGTGATCAATATCAATATACACAATTATATTGGTAAAGGAAAGTACTTCTAGTTTTAACAACGATCGGAGGACAAATGGCAAGATTAAGCTACAGGTTAGATACACTTCCAAAAGAACTTTTAGAAAAAAAAAATAGAATGACTTAAAGATGTTAAATGAATTTAACTTCTCAATGAAATGAAATTAGTTATTTATGGAAAAGTTAAATAGGAGAACTTTTAGAAAAGGCGAACAATAAAGACTAAATTCAATTTATAAAAAAATTAGTCATTTAACCTCTTTAATTCATTTTTTTTTACCTAAAAATTTTTTTGCGAAAATATATCCAAGCCGGTTGTATTTCATTCAACTAAAAGATCATCTCACAAATTTCCTCGAGTCCGCCAGAAGATTTACAATCAGAGAGGGTAGGTGATGATTTATTGTCAGGGAAGAAGACAAAGTTGATATATGGAAGATATGAAGCTGATATATATGGATCCAAATGTCACTTGGTCAAACGTTCCCAGGTACAACGTGGATGAAGAAAATCTTGCAGATTCTAGAGATGGTAATTTAAACCGAAAATATTGGCACTGGGTTTCTGTCAAATTTAGAGGCTGCTCGATCTCATTTTTCTCAGTGGTGCATCAATCCCCTAGCTTCTATTAGTCAATTGACATAGGTTCTGTTTCTGTTGTAGTGTGTTCTGTAGCTTTTGATTTTACTTAATGTAAAAGTTCTACTCGATAGACATCTTGATGTTTATGGGATGAGTAGCCCTTGTACTACTTCAATTCAATTTATTACCAAAAAAAAAAAAAAAAATACTTGGATGAAGAAAATTCTAATCAACTCTGATTTTTTCCCATGCAGCTGTCCTCAAAGAAATTGCAAGACTCAGAATAGGTGTTGAGCGAGCGAGTTATCATTTCCCATGGATTTCGTGAAGGCAATGGCGATTGGTCGGCTAATGCTCATGGGTTTTCTCTTTGTTCACATACTCAGACTTTGTGGGTTTTCTCTTAGTTTCCCTCCCCCGGGTGTATCCTTTTCTTTTCTCAAGACTTTGTGGATTGTTTTCGCTAAGGCCGCCCTAACCGTTGCTACTTTATAAAATCATAGTTTCGTAAAATTGACTTTAAATTATTTTCATCTAACATACTTCATAAAATGTGCATCACTCATCTCAACCATTGATTTTTAGAATCAATTCTACTCAATTGTAAACCAAACGAACACTTGATAGTATAGGGAAAAAAACTCTAATTTTTTCACATTCTTTCACACATCTTTTATTTTCTGTGTTTTTATTTCTTTTTTTTATCTCTCCATTCTCTAACCTCTTTCCATAGCAATATTGCATATCATATAAATTTTAGATATTATAAATTTGAATCCTCACCTTAGACAATGACGTATTCATTCACTCCATTTTTCCTCTCAGAGTCCTTTTGATTTATAGTTGTGTGGAATTGATTATAAAAATCAATGGTTGAGATGAATGATGCATGTTTTACGAAACATATTGGACGGAAGTGATTTAAAATCAATTCCGCGAAACCATGATTTTACACGGTTGAAACACCAAACCAAACGAAGGTTGAATAATTTTTAACCTTCTCTTTATTCCTTCATTTCATGGTGATTGGACTAACATCGACACTCAACTTATGGGGGTGAGATTCTCCCCCTCAAATTTTTAATGTTTGTTTACTTTCATATAAAATATTTTATTTTTATTTCCAAATTTTTAGCTTAAATTATAGAAAAATATCAACTTGTTTTATTTTTTCATTTTTTTCACGTTTAAAGGTTTTGTACATGAAACATAGAAATCAATACAAAATTATTTTTACTTTTTTTTATAAAATTTTGAAAATAGGCAACAAAATAAAAAACAATGTGATATTTTGATAACTAAAACTAAAATTCTTTTTGTAATTAAAACTAAAAAGTAAGAAATGGAAAAAAATTGTTTTCTAAAACCAAATGGCCTAATTACTTTCTCTCTCTTCTCTCTACTACCTATTTAAATTTTTAAAATACTAATAAATATCAATACTTAATTAATTTTAAAGGTCATTAGTAACTTAGACAACAAAGGTCAAATTTCTATGACTAAGCGGACTATAAAGATCATTGTGAAATTATCTATATGGCCAATCATTAATAATTTAAGTGGTAAAATTTTAAAAATTGAATCACCTTATATAAAAATATAAAAATAAATAAATATTAATATATAACCTGTGTAATAAGTAAATAAATGTATATTTTTATTTAATTAGAAATAAATTTATAATAAATTAATATTTTTAATATTAAAAAAATAAAAATAAAATAATTTTGAACCATTTTTCACTTTTAAATTTGAATAATATATTATATTTTACCATTAAAATTAAATTTACATCATTATTATTTTTTGGTGCAAATAATATTATTTGATAATAAGATATAATAAAAAATTAAAATTAAAAATATAAGAACAAACATTTATTTATTAAAAAAGATTGAAACAGAAAATAATCGGATAAGATTTTGAATTTTAATAAATTTTAAAATTTAAGATATACATTTATTAGCACTTAAAAATTCAAATAGGAAAAAAGAGAAAATTAGTATTAATGATTGGAAGGAGAATCTCACTCTCACAAGTGTAAGTGGAATTCACCATGCAATGAGAGAAATAGTGAGAATGTAAAAAATCATTGAAATGGAAAGTACAATGAGTGAATGATTCACTATCCAATGTGAGTTCTCAAAATTATAATATAGAAAATTGATATATATCCAAATGCTTTAAATATCAATTTAGTTTTTTAACGTTTAGAGAGGACATCAATTTAGTCCTTAAATAAATATAAATTAATATTTATTTTACACTATAAATTACTCCCTCCGGTCCTTTTTATAAGGCACTTCTTACAAGTTTTGTGGTTCTTTTTATTAGGCACTTTACAATTTCAAGAAAGCATTTATTATCATTTTCATTATTTGCCCTAAGTAACTTTAATGTCTTTGCAACTATCAAATAGTAGTATAGTTGGTTAATGATATTAAATAAGGGTAAAACTAGAAAGTTAAAGTATTTTTTAAAACTCCAATAAAATTAACCAACTTTAACCATTTTTATTGGTATGTGTAATTCGGTTAATAGTGCCTTATAAAAAGGACTGGAGGGAGTATTAAATAGATATCTAAATTTTTTAGAAAAACAATTCGATCACTTAAGGTAAGGATGTGTTTGTTTATATTTTTTTTTTAAAAAAATTTATTTTTAAATAATGAGAAAATTGAAAAACCTACTTGACAGATAATTTTCCAAAATAATTTTAAAAAATGTGACTATTTTTTTTTAAAAACTAAAATTTTGAAATTATTTTTGGATGTATTTTTTTTATTTTTCTATTTTATAGTAAAAATAGTGTAAATAAATCATTTTATTTATAAAATACAATTCTTAAAAATTAATTTGCAAAACAATTTTCAAAAACTAAAAAACATTATTTAAAAACTGTTTTGGAGGACTAGTTTAAATTATTATTATTATTATTAAAAGGAGATGAAAATGGTCAGGGTTTGGTAAATGAATAATAGAAGGAAGTTTCCTATCATCAATTAATATCATGCCAAGAAACTTGTTACCAATGAGGAAAGCTTCATAGTGTGTGTTTGTCTTAGATTTTGGACCCGGGCTTAACTCAACTCAAAAGCTAGCTTGTAGGGTGAGGATTGCCCAAGACGTATAAACTATTAAATGGCCTTATCACTAGTCAATGTGGGACTTTCCAACACACCCCCTCACGCCCAGGGCTGGACATCTGGAGCGTGGACACATCAAGGAGTGGAGGCCCAATAATGACGGATCTAGGATAGGCTCTGATACCATCTTAGATTTTGGACCTGAGCCTAACTCAACCCAAAAGCTAGCTTGTAGGGTGAGGACTGCCCAAGACTTATAAACTATTAAATGGCCTTATCACTAGTCAATGTGGGACTTTCCAACTTAAGATATGTAGAGATATTACTGTTTATTCTCTTTGATTTATTGTATGCTTTCCTGATTTAGGTTGATCCTAAACTGATTTAGATTGATCCTAATCCCAAATCTCTAGGGATTGGTTCTCTCATAACATGTATATAGATACACTGTTGTATTTGCTAATTCAATTAATCAATATACACTTTTCCATATTTCTATTTCAAGTTGATACCAGAGCTCTTCTGGTCCAGGGAACCGTTTTTACTCCGGTCGCCCACCAAGGTCATCCTTTTTTTTTTCCAGCGGCTGCCTGTATGGACGCCGCCAAAGTGTTCAGAAGTATCCGATCTGCCACCCCCCTGCGCGTCGCCTCCGACGCCTCCTCCACGCGCCGTTTTTCTCAAAGCTGCTCGCCGGCGCGTGGACCCCACGCGCCGCCCTCCCGGCCTCCGTTCGCGACGCTGCTTGTTCCGTTGGGTTCGTCGGCTCTTCCTCTGTCTGTTTAGACCACTTTCAGGTCGTGGGTCACACTCTTTGGTGGCTGTTCGGTCGTTTTTTGTTGCTGCCAAACCGTTTTTTGGCGGCTGTTTGACACTCCTGCTGCTGTTTGGCGTTCTTGCTACTGTTTGGTGGCTGTTTGACGTTCTTGCTGCTGTTTGGTGTTTTCTTGTTGCTGCAAGACTGTCTTTTAGTAGCTGTTTGGTGTTCTGGTTGCTGTTCTCCTTCTTTTTCCACATGGCGGAGATTTCCAAAGTTGATAAGGAGGATCCAAAAATTGAGTCTTCTAAAAGGGGACTGGTTTCCTTTGCTTTTTCTGGTTCACCGGTTATTACCTCTGAGAAGTTGAATGGTAAAAATTATTTAGACTGGTCTACTGCAGTTGAGATATGGTTTTTAGGCCAGGGTCTTTATGATCACCTTGTTAAGAAGGCTTCCGAGGTTGATAAAGATGTGAGTGATGAATGGCAGCGAGCAGATTATCAACTTGTATCTGTATTATGGCAGTCCATTGAGCCCAAATTAATGGTGCATTTTCTCCCGTACAAGACATGTTATGATGTTTGGAAGAAAGCTCAGAATATTTATGCCAATGACATCCAGAGATTGTATGAATCTGTTCGTGGTTTAGCAACACTTCAAATGGTTGATCATGATTTGCCATCTTATTTGAATCATGCTCAATCCACCATTGATGAGCTGAAGCTGATGTTGGTTAGTGATGATCTTCAGAAAGTGTTAAGCAAGCTCGATAATATGTTCATGGTCTTTATCCTTCATGGACTTCATAAGGACTACAGATCTGTTCGTGATCAGATTTTGACAAATCCCACCATCCCTACGGTGGAAGAACTCATAGATCGTTTGATTCGGGTTCCTTCACCTGAGGCAGAATCTCAAACAACATCTGAGTCCTCTGCTTTTGTCTCCAGTACCACTGAACGTGGGGGACGAGGTCGTGGTCGTGGCCATGGTCGTGGAAAGGGGGTAGAGGAAACCTTCATTGCACCTACTGTCAGAGAGATGGACATACACGTGATAGGTGTTACTCTTTGCATGGCTTTCCGAGCAAGACAACTAATGTTGCTCAATCTCTGACTTCAGAGCCCAAGATTGAATCCGAGAGCAATCATCCAATCTCCTAGTCTACTGCTGATTACAAGGAGTACCTTCAACTGAAGGCAGCCCAACATACCTCTTCCTCAGTCACTGTTGCTCACACTGGTAATTCTACAGTCTGTCTCTCTCATTCTACGCCTCTTGGACCTTGGGTTTTGGATTCTGGTGCTTCTGATCACCTAACTGGTAATGCCTCTCTTTTCCCTAACTTATCCTCACCTAAAACCCCACATCATATCACCCTTGCTGATGGGTCCAAAGTCTAAGCCACTGGTATTGGCCAAATTTCACCTGTTCCCTCACTACCATTGAAATCAGTTTTATTAGTTCCTGAATCTCCCTTCAATTTAATTTTTATAAGCAAGTTGACTCAATCATTAAATTGTGTCATCATCTTCACTTCTGATTCTTTCTTGATACAGGACCGGAGTACGGGACGGGCGATTGGAGCAAGATCTGAATCACATGGTCTCTACTACCTTCAGTCCTCTGCTTCTACCATATGTGCATCTACTGAGTCTCCTGGTTTGCTCCATCGTCGTCTTGGTCATCCTAGCTTACATAAACTGAAGAAAATGGTACCTCTTCTCTCCCAGTTGGAGTCCTTAGAGTGTGAGTCGTGTCAACTAGGAAAGCATGTTAGAACTTCTTTTCCTAGTAGTGTTCATGGTCGAGTTGTGTCTCCTTTTGATATTGTTCATTCTGATGTTTGGGGTCCTAGTCGTATTGCGTCTATTTTAGGACATAGGTATTATGTTACTTTCATTGATGATTTTTCAAGATGTACTTGGATCTTTCTAATGAAAAATCGTTCTGAGTTATTCACAATTTTCAAAACTTTCTGTTTAGAAATCAAATCTCAGTTTGGCAAAGTAATCCGTGTTCTACGAAGTGATAATGCTAAAGAATACTTCTCTGATTGTTTCCCATGGCATTCAACATCAATCTAGTTGTCCTCATACACCTCAACAAAATGGTGTTGCCGAGCGAAAACATAGACATATTGTGGACACTGCCCGTACTCTGCTATTGAATGCTAATGCACCTCCAAAATTGTGGGGTCATGTTGTCCTTATTGCAGGATATTTAATAAATCAGATGTCATCCTCTGTTTTGAATGATCAAGTTCCTCATTCCTTGTTATATCCATTGGATTCTCTTTACTCTGTCCCCCCTCGTGTTTTTTGTTGTACTTGTTTTGTTCATGATCTTTCCCCAGGTCGTGATAAGTTGTCTGCCCGTTCTATCAAATGTGTGTTCTTAGGATATTCTCGTGTCCAAAAGGGGTACCATTGCCACTCTCCCACTACACATCGGTTCTACACCAGTGTAGATGTCACCTTCTTTGAAGACACACCATTTTTCAGTACCTCAGAAGTCTCTTCACTGGACTTCGATCTCTATTCTCAGGTATTGCCTATTCCTCTTGTTGATTCTGTTGAGTCTCCACCTTCTACTTTAGAGACACCTGAGCCTCCACCAGAGTGTCCTCCTCCTTCCCTACCAGGGTCTGGTCGTCTCTCACACCGATATGGGATAACTCATGAGCGTCGGTTACGTACTTTGGTCCCACCTCCTAGTACACCGTGTGATTCCGCTTCTGCTCCAGTCTCCTCACCTACTCCGGCTCCACCTCTCCTAGTTGAATTGCCCATTGCTCTTCGTAAAGGTAAACATTCTACTTCTAATCTTCATCCCATTTATAATTTTCTCTCATATCATCGTTTGTCTCCTACCTATTCTGCTTTTGTCTCTGCTATATCCTCTATTACCATTCCCAAGACAGTACAGGAGGCCTTAACCCATCCAGGATGGCGACAAGCTATGATTGATGAGATGACAACTTTAGAATTTAACCATACTTGGGAACTTGTTCCACCTCCGTCCGGCAAATCTGTTGTTGGATGTCGGTGGGTCTTTAATGTTAAAGTGGGCCCTGATGGACAAGTGGATAGATTGAAAGCCCGTCTTGTGGCTAAGGGATACACACAGGTATATGGTTTGGATTACAGTGACACTTTCTCTCCAGTTGCGAAGATGGCCTCAGTTCGCCTCTTCTTGGCCATGGCTACTGTGCGACATTGGCCCTTGTTTCAATTGGATATCAAAAATGCTTTCTTACATAGTGACTTGGAGAAGGAGATATATATGGAGCAACCCCTTGGGTTTGTTGCTCAGTGGGAGTCTGACCTTGTGTGTAAATTACGGAAGTCCTTATATGGCCTTAAACAATCACCTCGAGCTTGGTTTGGTCGGTTTAGCAAAGTCATACAGGAGTTTGGAATGATCCGCTGCGAGGCAGACCACTTTGTTTTCTTTAGATGCTCATTGACCCATAAATTCATTTATCTTGTGATTTATGTGGATGATATTGTAATTACAGGTGATGATCAGGAGGACATCAAGGCTCTAAAGCAGCACTTATTTGAGCAATTTTAAACTAAGGATTTGGGTCCTCTACGCTATTTCCTTGGGATTGATGTTGCTCAGTCAAAGTCCGGTGTTGCTATTTCTCAGAGGAAATATGCTTTTGACATTCTGGAGAAGACAAGACTCACAGATTGTAAGCCAGTTGACACCCCAATGGATCATAATATGAAGCTTCTACCTAACCAGGGGGAGCCCTATTCTGACCCAGGGAGGTATCGAAGACTAGTGGGCAAGTTAAATTATCTCACCATGACCAGACCTGATATATCCTTTCCTGTCAGTGTTGTAAGTCAGTTCCTTAACTCTCCTTGTGAGAGTCATTGGCATGCAATTGTGCGGATCCTCAGATATCTCAAAGGATCACCTGGGAAGGGACTTGTTTACAGTGATAGAGGACATACAAATATTGTTGGTTATTTCGATGCAGATTGGGCAGGTGATGCAAGTGACAGACGGTCAACAACGGGTTATTGTGTGTTCTTGGGAGGTAATCTTGTTTCATGGAAGAGTAAAAAGCAAAGTGTTGTTGCCAGATCGAGCATAGAAGCAGAGTATCGTGCAATGGCTCACACCACATGTGAGCTTCTGTGGCTAAAGTCTTTAATTCAAGAGTTGCAGTTTTGCAAGGTTGGCCCTATGGAACTAATGTGTGATAACCAGTCAGCCTTATACCTCTCCTCTAATCCAGTTTTTCATGAGAGGACAAAGCATATAGAAGTTGATTGTCATTTTATCAGAGAAAAGATCCTCTCCGGTGTCATCAAGACTTCCTCAGTTTGCTCCAAGGATCAACTTGCAGATATTTTTACTAAATCTTTACGGGGTCCTAGGATAACCTATATATGTGACAAGCTGGATGCCTATAATATGTATGCTCCAGCTTGAGGGGGAGTGTTAAGATATGTAAAGATATTACTGTTTATTCTCTTTGATTTATTGTATAGTTTCCTGATTTAGGTTGATCCTAAACTGATTTAGATTGATCCTAATCCCAAATCTCTAGGGATTGGTTCTCTCATAACATGTATATATATATATATATACATTATTGTATTTGCAGATTCAATCAATCAATATACACTTTTCCATATTTCTATTTCAAGTGTTTTCATCATAATCATGTTTCAAACGTGAATTGAAATCAACGCTACTGAGAGTAGCGTTGGTCCGGATCCATGTTTGAAACGTAAATCCAGTAATCCAAACATGCTAGCATTAGCTTGGATCCTTGTTAATTTGAAATGTGATTTTGATGGAATTGATTTATAGTTGAGTAGAATTGATTCTATAAATCAATGGTTGAGATAAGTGATGCATGTTTTATAAAGCGCATTAGACGGAAGTGATTTCAAATCAATTTCGTGAAAACATGTGGTCGCGCACTGTTGAAATGTCAAACCAAACTATGGCTAAGTCTTCATAGCCACTTGAATGCAAGTGTGGCTCTTGATCGAAGTGTTTTCTTTTTCTTTTATCAAATACATGATGGGTCAATTTGAATACACTTCTTTAAAAAATCTTTTAGGTGAAGAAAATAAAGAAGGTAAAATGAATGCAATTTATTCCATAAGTTGAAAATAGTCTCTACAACTCAATTTCTTCCAAAGCTCTCCCATTTAACTTCTCCATAAATAACTAAACTTAACTTAGGGAAGAAGTTGAATTCATTTTACCTTCTTGATTCATTATATATATTGGCCCAGTTTTGATACACTTATGTAATAGAACTTCTAGAAGATAAGAATATATAGAAAGAATCAAAGAGGTCAAATGAATTTAACTTCTCCATAAGTTGAAATTAGTTACTTATGGGGTCAGTTTGGATGCGACTTCCATAAGAACTTCTAGGTGAAAAATAATAGAATGAATAAAAGAGGTCAAATGAATTTAACTTCTCCATAAGTTGAAATTAGTTTTTGCAATCCACATTCTCCAAAAGTTCTCCCCCAATTGACTTATCAATAAGTAATTTACTTCAACTTATTGAGAAGTTAAATTCATTTGACCTCATTCATTCATTTTATTTTGTTCTTCTAGAAGTTCTTCTGCAGAAGTGTATCCAAACAAAGTCATTGTTAAATGGGAGAGTTTTTGGAGTAGGTGGACTATAAAGACTAATTTCAACTTATGAAAAAGTTAAATGCATTTGATCCCTTTGGTTCATTCTATATATTTTTTTCACCTAGAAGTACTTCTGCAGAAGTTTCATCCAAACTGGCCCAATATTTTCTCCTAAAATTACTTCTACAAAAGTTTCATCCAAAACATCAATGTTATATTTATTCTCAAAACCAGGGCCGGCCCGAGGGGGAGGCCGGTAAAGCAACCGCTTTAGTCCGTAGCGAGAGGGGTGATAAGAATTAATTTGAAGTTATTTTAACAAAAGAGAAACTCAACACATTGATTTTAAATTATGAGAACCAAACCCAAATATGTTTAAATTTATAAAGATAAAAACATATTTTTCCCAAAATTTAATAAAATCTTTATATAAAATAAAAAAATATTACTGATTATTAGTTAATATATAATAATTGAAAACAAGTTTTTCTTATAAAAAATAAAATTTTCAATTTAATATAATTTTTTTTTAAAAAAATAGAAACATATTTTTTTTTAAAAAAAATATGACATTTTTGATTTTTTATCTTTAAATTTAGGCCTTTATCTTATAATTTGTTTTAGGCCTACAAATATGTTAGGTCAGACTTGGTGAAAACCCTAGCATTGATCATGATAAGGTCAAAATCCTTCATTCTTTAGTTAATTAGGTAGCACCATTATTTGACAAACCTTCTTTCCAATATCTATAACCCAACTGCAAATTTAGAATTTAAACTTGAGACCGGCCGGTGATTAATTAAGTTGATATTATATATCCCCCTATCTAGTACAGATAACTCCAATAATTTCATAAGCTGTCAAATTAATACTATCTTGATATGCAAAGTAGGTAATATATAACCATATTTAAGAATTATACAATCATCTTGCATCGTTTATTCATTTTCAAATTAATCCCCAAATCATAAACTTGAAGATTTGGGATTGTACAGATATATATAAAATAGAAAAACGAAACACAAACAACTTTTATTGCTGATGATGATTATTAATCGGAGCAAACAACACTTTATATAGGAGTGGAATATTGCTCAGAAACCCAAGCTCTTGCCATGGAAAAGAGCCTGAAGCTTCTTGATTTCGGAAAGATCAATGAAGGTAATTTGTGCCAATATTTCAGAAGGTAAGTCGTTGCTAAATAATAGAAAATCAAGCACTTGGAAGCCAGGGTTTGAGCTGCTGAAAGCGGTAAAAATAGTGGCTTTTCCCTTACCAGAATTCACTTGAAAATGCAATTGTCCTTGTGGGAAAACCATAATATCTCCTTTTTCAGTGTCTTCAAATAAAGTGTTGAAGGTGTCATAAAGCCAGCAATGAGTTGACCTTCGACCAATATTATGAGTTCACTGGCATGTGGATGTGTATGCATTGGGACAGATCCACCTTCACCTACGTCTATCCGTGCCGCAGAGATGCCAAGTCCATTGACACCTGGAAAAGTAGTATCAAATGCAGGGATGATTCCAACCTTGAAAGCGTTTGTGGTGTTTCCAGCTACATGAAAGCCAGAGAACACAAAGTCATCCACTGTTACATTGGCTGGTGACTTGCAGGGATAGCCTGAAGGGGTATCTGGTTGCTTTAGGTCAGCTACACAGAAATCATTAACAGAAGCATGGGAAGAAGAAGTGAATGAGAGAAGAGCAAAATGGAAAAGAAGAATAATGTGAATCATCTTCATGCTGGTATTGGTTTGGATATATATAACTGGACGTTGATATTCGATGAGGGAATTATTATGTGGGACTGGGTTGCTATTTATAGGGCTATTCTTAAAGCTGGAGTGATCACATGCAACTCATAAATGATACATGAAGCTAGAAATCAAAGAAATTAAGGTTTCTATATATTTGGACAACACTTATTGAACTGCATGTGTGTAAAGGTACTTAATTAACAAAAAGGCCGAAAAAGGAAAGATAGCAATTAATCGTCCATGCATGGGTTTGTCAATAGGAAGATCATCGACTCTTCATCTTTCCCACAACTTTTTCTGTACGAACTTGTCATCAATTAAACTTATTAATTTGAATCCACCCTGATCGAATTGTCCTTAATAAAAAATAAAATTATCTATTCATCTTTTATAAGTAAAAAAATGTAAGTTAGATTGGATGGACCAAACTTTGTTTGACCCAACCTTAAATCGTATATAGTTTTTTCAGTGAAACAATTATCATTACATCTACATCTACTCAATCATCAAAACAAATTTTATTTTCTTTACTTGAAAATAATCTTCATGCTTTACTTATGATAAAGAATAAAGTAAAATTAATTCAGTTGAATAAATAATTTTTTATTTCAATTATCTTAAATAAAGCAAACGATTAAATCAATAAAATGCATTGTAAATTCAAATAATAAAAACATAAATAAAATAAGGTCGTTATATTTGAGCGATTCTCTACAACTAATGCACAATTAACATTTTAACTAAATATATTTTTATTTTATAATTTCTATGTTAACATTTTTATATATATAAGTAAATTTCTTAATTTAGTAATCCTAAACAGGTACAAATGGTGGCTTTTACCATTGTCCCTTTTACCATTGTCCCCACTTAAAAGGGACCATGCATGGACCTCTATTAATTTTGGAAAATTACATATTTATACTAAAAAATTTGAGTGTAGAAAGTGTACAGAAGAGAGATAGAAAGAAAAATGAAATGAAGAAAATGAGAAATAAGAAATGAGAAATGAAAAATGTGATGATTGATGTGATAATAAAGAATAAATAAAGAGATGGAATGAAAAAGTGAGTATAATAAAAAAGTATATGGAAAAATTAAAGTTTTTAATTTTTAAACCTTTGAATCAAGTTTGAAAAGTTATTAACGGTTAAGATTAATAATTATATTAAAAAATGAAAATTTATACGTGTCCCTACAATTATAATGTTTCACATGTTTTCTCTATTTTGCATTTCTATACTCCTTTTCCTTTGTCTTCTAAGCCACCCCATCTACTGCCCCTCCCTACACCACTGTTGTGTTGGAGATTTAGCTACCTGCATCCTAGGGGTGGCAAAACGGCCTGACCCGGCCCAGCCCTCGATCAGCGCTTCAAAAATCGGGACGGGCTGGGCTGGTCATAAACGAAAAATGGACAAAAAATGCCAGCCAAACTCATATTTGAGATGGCTGAACGGGCCGGCCCTTCTAACGAACTAACGAAGTGATTTTTTTTTATCGAACATAATCAATTTATAAACACAATTCCAGCAACATGAAAAATTCGTTCTGTTTGGTTTTAACAAATATACGTTTTTCCCTAATCATCAAACTTATATACACTGGACTGAACAAACACTTAACTACTGTAAACAACCTAAACCCAAAAAAAAATCTGCAGAAAAAAAAAATCGAGTGTGAATACCACCAGACAAATAACTAGCCAGCCAATCCAAAGGGTTTGTTGATGATACAGATCATTTCGGTTCATTCGTGAATACCATCATTGGCAGGTTAGAATGTAACATAGCCCAACCATAGAGTTGATGATACAGAATTACAGACCATTACAGACCATTTCAATTCATTCGAAATTTCGAATCATCCACTTCAAATTTAAATGCACAAAGGGTGTGTTTTACAACTTCAACTATCAAATTTAAAGATGCACCTTGACCTTCCAGTTCCACCGGAGACGGATGTTGTCGCTGCTAGATGGAGGCTGCTAGACGGACGTTGTCGCTGCTCGAATGGAGGAGACGCAACTTCTCGGACGGTGGGAGATGCAGCTGCTCGGATGGACGGACGCAACTTGACCTTGAGAGGAAAGAGCAGCGACGCTCTCTGTTCTCTTGACAGAAGCTCTGATTCTGAATAATGAAAGAAAGGGAATGAAATGAAACCCTAAAAAAAAAAAACAAACAGTGGCAGCCAGCGCCTAGCCCAACCCACTCCATTGTCTCCAAATTAAAAAAAAAAAACTCTGCCCAACGGGCTGACCCGACCCTTATACTCCTCTAGCTCGTTTTTTAACAGGCCAAAATGGGACGGGTTAGACGGGTCAATGAGATGGAAGTCCTCAGCCCAGCCCTATAAAATTGACGGGCTGGCCCATCGGGCCAAGCCAGTTTTTCCATCCCTACTGCACCCCTTCTCATGACATAATTAATATATGGCTTCCCGTATTAATTTTTTTATCCTTTAACTATCTTCCTCTAGTCTCTCATGAAAAATGAGAACTTTGTTTTCTTCTTTGGGTAGGAAAAAAAACCCTAATAGATATTACAGCTCACGTTGTGCATGGAATGAAAAACATGCCTTCCGACAAATTTGTTTTTATTTATGAGAAAATAAATTTATATAATAAAAACATAGAAGAGCTCATATACAATATGTTTTTTTTTTCACTATTTTGTTCTCATCATATCTGTTAAAGTCCCACATTGCCTAGAGATATAATGCCAAATTGTGGTATATAAGACTTGGGCAATCCTCACCCTACAAGCTAGTTTTTGGGGTTGAGTTAGACCAATGTCCAAAATCTAAGATGGTATCAAAGCCTATCCTAAATGATCCATTGTTATTGGGCCGCCGCTCGTATAGTTATCCACGCTGCGATGTCCAGCCCGGGGCGTGAGAGGGGTGTGTTAGAGTTCCACATTACCCAGAGATAAGGCCAAATTGTGGTATATAAGTCTTGGACAATGCTCACCGTACAAGCTAGCTTTTGGGGTTGAGTTAGAGTGTGTTTGGCTTGCCATTTCAACTAGTTGAAAGTTGAAAATAGTAGCTGAAACCATTTCAGCCGTATTTGGGAAGGTAACTTTTTTGGGTAGCTACAACCTTTTCTTAAAAAGCTACTTGGGGTAATTTTTTAAAAAAAGCTCTAATTTTCAGCTACTAGCTGAAAATTAATTACAAGTTTAGCCCTAAACCACCCTCACTTATCATTATTTAATAATTAATGTTGTCCTTGAATGTCATTTTACCATTTTCAACTAGTTTTACCAAACACACTCAATAGCTTTTCAGCTTTCAGCGAATTTTTCAGCTTTCAGCTAGCTTTAAGCGTTCAGCTAGTTTTACCAAACACACTCTTAGGCTCAGGTCCAAAATCTAAAAATATCTCATACTTTTCCACTCTTTTATTTCTTTATCTTTCATGGTTGTATAATAATTTGGTGCCCAGATCGATGTTATATGAATATAATTTCTCATTATTTATTGAGAAATATTGTTTGTACAATAACAACATTTACAACACAAAGAAAGGTAGATGTGAAGAAGAGAAAAGAGAAAGAAATATGAGGTGTGATGAGTGATATGATGGAGAGAAAAAAATATGTTATATAATTTTGTATGTTTTATGTTGCATGAATATATTATCTCTTATTTATTTTCCGCATTCTCGCTCTTCCCTACTTTTTCATTTTTCGTGTTTCAACGTCAAACAAGTTAACTCAACAACAGCAAGATACATTTCTCCATCCTCCTCCTCTCCGCTACCACTGATGCCTTGTCGCTCCAATAGAACCATCAACCACTACCTCTTCAACTTCGTACGTTGTCCGTAACTATGGATCGATCTGCCTCTTCGACATCTTTGCGAACCAATTAATGATTTAAACAGCACATTTGTTCATATACACACAAAATTCTAGTTTAAAGAAAAGTTTTGTGATTCGGAGCGAGCTCTCTCTTACAGTGCGATAAAAGTTCTTAACTACTGATCTTATTAAACATTTCAATATATACCTTTGTGTTTTATTTCATTATCAAACAGCTAGTGTACACAACACATATTTGAACACAAGTTGTGTTCAGTTGTGCCTTATGTGTCTCGAATTCTTTCTACGAATTAAAATACGAATATATATCATGGCACGTACTATTCATATTAATTAATCCCTTATTTACAAACAAGGAGTGCTACTAATACACTATTTAATAAAATTTGGGGCAGACGTAAAGAAATTAATGAAGAAAAGCAAGTGCACAGTACACAAATTTAATTTATATTAGTGAAGATGAAGATCATTTAATAATAATAGAGTGCAGTAGATATCATGAAGCTATCAGGGAATTGACGTTGCACCGTGTTATTAGTTGTTCTGTGGCTCTCGATAGGATGTGAGACATTAATTGTGTCATCAATTGTGACTATGTCCCCATAACATCGGAAACAAATGCTAATTAAGGTAAATGCAGCATTGGAAAAGTTTGTGGTTTCCAATTACCAAGCCAGGGACACAGAAATTGAAGTCAATATTCGTTGTTACTGTAGGAGGTGACTTGCAGGGACAGCCTGAAATGGATATCTGAACCCCCCCTTTTAGTTTTAGGTCCTACTACATGACAAAAGGGCCAACAGATACGTGTGTGTTTGACACTAATTAATACATATAATAATAAAGAGTTTGACACTAATCTTGATCTAAAATTTTAATTGTGACGAATGAGTCTTTTCACTTTTATTTCTTTCTTGACTCATTCTCATTAATAAGACTTTATAACTCCGACTTTAGTTTTTTAATAAACGATAGCCTTAATCAGAGTTTAATAGAATTAATAGCTAGGTAATATATTTGCACAGGCTATTTAAGCATGATTAGGAGTTTAATATATGTATACTGTCAATATAAAGAAGTCTTACATAGAAATCCAATGATGTGTTGTCACATTATTTATTAAATTTAATAATTAACACATAATGTGTCATATTCATTAAATAATCATATGACATCACACGATTGGTTGTCATGTGTAAAATTTCTTTATACAGTATACTAATTAAATCTTTTTTATAATTATATATATATGTGTGTGTGTGTGTGACAAACACGTGGAACGTGCATGGTCAACTTGACACGCCAAACTGTTTAGGTGTTATATATCTGATGTGATATCTAATAATCAAAAAATTAATTAAAGAAGAAATTGGGTGGAAATAAAAAAGGAGGGAGAAAAAATAAGATGGAAAGAAGATTTTTTTTTTTTGTGTTTGGTAGGACACAAATTAGAGATCAGAGAAATTTAAGGATATGACCCCTTTATTAAAAAAAAAAACTCCTAAAATGAGAGAAATAGAGTGAAAATTCATTTTTATACTCCATTTCACTCTGATTTCTCTCCAAACAAACAAATCGATAGATAAATACTATCTTATTTTCACTCTATTTTACTTTTATTTAATTTCTCTCATACAAAACAGTCTAGATTTTTTTTTTATTTCTTTCCACTTCATTTCTCGCTTCCCTACTCTCCACCTTATTTCTTTCCACTCTACCAAACTACTCGGAGGGATGGAAATAAATCAGGTCACCCGATGAGGGCCAACAACTTGACTTATTTAAGACCTAATTTGACTTAACCCATTTAATAAAAGGTTGGGCTTATGTTTTTAAAAATTTCATTTCAATTAAATAAGACATGTATAGGCCTTTTGAAAAGCCTATTAGGCCTAGTAGGCCAACCTGTTTATAAATAATATTCTTTTAAACAAAAATAAAATATATAACATATGATAAATAGTATAACACTTCCTCCGGTCTTTTTTATAAGATCTTTTACAAAATTTTAGATGCATTTATTAGTTCTTTCCATCTTACCCTTCATAATTAATGAACCTTTGTAGTTTTCAAAGTTAGTTAATATGAGGAATTGAATGGAGTTTAATTTTAAATACGAGTAAATTTGGTAGTTATAGGAGATTTTTAAAAACCAATGTATTAAACATGTTTTCATAATATGTGTGTTTGAATAAAAAGAGGGTCTTATAAATAGGATTCGAGGGAATAATATATAACTTTTAAATTTCTCTCATTAGTCTATTTAGAAATGGACTCGGTGACCTATTTAAAGGTCTATATGTTTAGCCTTTTTACATAATTAAATAGCAAACTTATTAGCCCGTAAGTGTGTGTGTATATATATATATATATAGACCTATTTAAAGGTTCTAATATGAAATAATCTTTTAAATGAATTAATAAGATAAATCAGACTTTTAAACAGGATATGTCAGACCTAAAAAAAGGGCCCTATACACAAATAACGAATCAGGCTTGGACCACAACATTAAAAAATAAGCTAAATTTAGACCTTTCAAAGTCTAGTTTAACTTGACTCATTTCCATCCCTACGGACATGAGATGAGATGAATAGTATAACATCCATACTCTCTAAGCACATGAGAATATATTGCATTATGCCTTTCTCTCTTAATTAAACAGATGCGATCATGCATATTTGGCTTTTTTATGGCTTTTATAAGAAAGAAAATAGAAGGAAAAATTAGATAAAATAAAATAAATTAAAAAATAAAAATGTAGATTATGTATATTATATTGGACGTCGATTCTTTATTTGGTCCACCTCTAGTTCAACTTTCATTTTTTCCTTACAAAAGGTGAATGAATAATTTTATTTTTTATTAAATAATTTTATATATATGACTATTTGAGTTTAATTTAAGGGAAAATATGAATTTACAATACAATCTATGCTAATTTCGTTGAGGATATATCAATTTAAAGTTGAAGAGCAAAATTTTACATTACACGATAATATCGATTTGAGTTTTTATTATTTTCAAATGATATTTCATAAAAGTATCTTGAAATTAACTATTTTAATATCAATCATTAATAAAAATTGGCATTGAATTTGGTGATTAGAGATTTAAATTACTATATTTTTATATTTTGGACCATGTGAATCATGGTCCACCGTAGACAAATCATATTATATTGTTTAAATGGAGAGAAAATTTAAAAAGAAAAATATAAGATTTTATTTGTTTAATTAAATTGATAAATAAAAATAGAAAAATTGATATAATTTCTTTTCTACGCTTAAACTTAAGTTTGAAAATAATAAGTTTGAAATGTTACCAAAAAACTTAAGTTTGAAAATCAACTTTTTTAAAATTTCACAACTTAATCTCCATTGTAATTAGCTCAACAACAATTAATATAAATAAAAATAAGGGACAAGAAAATCGGGCACAAAAGTTTTTACCAATTCACTCCATAATAAGAATTACATTCAGTCATGTATAAATATAGGATCCTGTTAAGGAGTGTCATAAGGCTACTGGTTAAGGAGCCAAAAAGAGAATATTTTTATTGGAAATCACAATCTTGATTATATCTGTGACACTAAATATCACATACTGCAATAAAAACTTCCTATTTTTAGTTCCTTACCAAGTGCTATGGGCATTTTCCATAAATATATTGATCATGACCAAGAATTTCGCTATATTCCATAGTTACAAAGGTATCTGAATTTGCCTCCTACAAGTACAACAAGTAATAGTTGTCTCCGCCTCGGTTAAGCTAATTACTAACCCTCAAATATTTGACTCCACCTATTAAGCTAATTAACACTCGATAAATTAGATTTCGATACTTGTCATTAGAAATTTTCAATGAAAGACTTTTGATCCTTAAAAGCTTTTGTAATTTTTCTCAATTCTTTTTTCTTGCTTTTCTTAATTTTTCTAATCTCTCCTCCAAATATCTCTAAACCTCTCCAATATTGGGATTGCTTTAAATTGTTCTCCTTTTTCTCTTGTTCTCCTTACTTTCATCCTTTCACTACGATTTGCCTACTTTATATAGATTTAGAGTGTGTTTGGTAAAACTAGCTGAAAAGCTAGCTGAAAGTTGAAAAACTAGCTGATTTGATTGAATGTGTTTGACAAAACTAGCTGAAAATGGTAAAATGACATATAACAATATCATTAATTATTAAATAATGATAAGTGAGGGTAATTGAAGGAATAACTTGTAGTTAATTTTCAGGTAATTAGTAGCTGAAAATTGAGTTTTCTTTAAAAAAGCTACCTCAATTACCTTTTCAAGAAAAGCTAATAGCTACCCAAAAATTCTACCTTACCAAATACGGGTGAAATGGTTTCAGCTACTAATTTCAGCTGAAGTGGCTTACCAAACACACTCTTATACTTCTTACCAAATTTTATATATAATTTGAGTACCACTTTATTTTAAATAAGAAAAAATAATTAATAACATAAAAATAACCAAGAGAAAAGAGAAAATAAAACTTAATTTAAAAAACATAAAAATATATTGTAAATAAAAACGATTTTTCTAACTCGTGTAATGTTGGACAATTTAATAAATCAAAAGAGATAAAATTTTATTGAAAATTATAACTATCACAACATGTAATATATTGGTAATTAATATGAAATATTACATTTTCAATAAAATTTTTTCACTTTTAATTTATTAACAAATGCAACATTGCACAAGTTAGAAAACCCGAATTGAATAAAGATTATAAATGGCTCATATTAAATTCACAAAATATATAACGGTGGTCAAATTAAATATTTTATACAGAATTCATATAATTAAAAAAAATTGGAGAGTATGCCCTATGATATAAAGGTAACAAATAGCACCCTATTATGGTTGTCTGAGTATTCTTTTTATCAATATCAATGAGATTAATGATATATATTAATTCTGAAAACCACGGCTCCATAAGTTCAACATTTAATTATTTGCGCTTTTGTCCATTTACCCTATAATTCAACTTTTAAGTTTTAATCTGTGTATAGATGATTTATGCAATAATTTTTTTATATTAAACTGCAGCCTAAAAAACCATAGCGATAATTAGATAAAAAATCATACGATCTAGTAGCATATATTATTTAATTATATATTCATGATCAAATTAAATTAGCCCCCAAATCATATATAAATCTGAAGATTTGAGATTAGACATACATAAAAATGGAAAACAAAACACACACAAGTTTATTGCTGATGATGATCATATGATTATTAAATAGACACTAGGATCGGATGGATTGATAAGCAACCGAGCTAGCTAGCCCGAGCCACCAAAAAGAGCCTTAAGCTTCTTGATTTCGGAAACACCAATTAAGGTAGTTTTGGCCACTATTTCAGAAGGTAAGCTATTGTCAAATAGTAGAAGATCAAGTAGTTGCACACCAGGGTTTGGGCTACTGTAAGCGGAAAAAGCAGTTGCTTTTCCCACACCAGAATTTACTAGAAAATGCAATTGTCCTTGTGGGAAAATTATAATATCTCCCGGTTTCAACGTCTTCTTCACATAAAGTGCAGTAGGTGTTATAAAGCCAGCAGTGAGTTGACCTTTCACAATTATCACAATTTCATTGGCACCAGGATGTGTGTGCATTGGGACTGATCCATTTTCACCAACGTCTATCCGTGCTGCTGAGATGCCAAGCCCATTGACACCAGGAAAATCAGTAACAAATGCAGTGGTGAATCCAACCTTGAAAATGTTTGTGGTGTTTCCTTCTATATGAAAGCCCGAGAACACAAAGTCATCCACTGTTACATTAGTGGGTGACTTGCAAGGATAGCCTGAAGGGGTATCTGGATACTTAAGGTCTGCTACACAGAAATCATTGACAGAAGCATTGGATGAGATCAAAAGAGCAAAAAGGAAAAGAATATGAATCATCCTTATCTTAATTGGAGAAATTGGATTTGGCACGAGGGAATGTGGGATTTGCTTGCTAGCTATTTATAGGACTATTAATCTTACAAGCTGGAGCCGGAAGATATGGCCTTATATATACAGTAACTGTATACGAGAGGCTGCATACTTGAACCATGCTAATAGAAAGTTTTTACATTGACAAACTTAATTAGAACCGGAAACATTATTTAAGTGGAGTATTACTTGAACCAACCCAAAATGCATGCAATTCCTTTAATGCAACATTATTTTCATGAGTCAGACTTGCGATCAAATATAAGCTGTAACTAATGATCAATGCAATGTCTATATCTATATAACTAATTTATATCTACCTTATAATCTATTTAGTTATCTACTAGTATGGGACCACGGCTAAAATGATGGTATGGAGCTATAGCCGAAAAGTTCCCAATGCTCATCTACCTTGACGTACGCTTACAAAAGTCTGGTCTCTTTAAAGTTTGCTTGGCGATAAGTGGAAGTGGGACGGTATATGGATTTATTTGGGATCGATATATGGCCTTGCAGTGGTTGTAATTAATTTACTTCCTATACCTTGAGTCAAACCTTGTGGATTTTTTACCTCTTTTTCTCTTGCATAATTTAAAAGTAAAAATTTCAACTGAGTAAAACCCTAGGTGTGAGATTTGTTCTAGAACGTTCTCTCGATCTTTTTAGTGTGAATTTTTTATCTTTTATTTTTATTATTTTTGTAATTTTGTTTTGCTAGATTTTTTTTTCTTTTTTTTTTCGAATTTTAATTTACTAGCTCTTAATTAAATATGAGTTTGGCAATGGCCACTTGGTTTCCTGTCAACCCATTTCGGCTTCAGAACTGAAACCTATAGGCTCATCTAATTCAAGGTAAGATTTGGGCTGTGATGATAACTAAGGCCCATTTAGTTTTTTCGTGTGTCTATTTTTGTTTTATGTACATGTTTAGGGTTTTTGGTGTGATTTCAGGTTGTGATGATAGCTGATCCTCACTTTTTTTGTCTAACTTTTTATAATTATTTATTTTAGTTAATTTGTTTTTTGTGGTTGTAAATATTTATTTCATGAAAATTATGCCCAATATATGTATGTACTAACATGCCATTGTAAATAGCTAATTATTTTATGCTTTTAAGTTACATGTTATTGTTAATATATATAGTTGATCTTTTAATTTATTTTATTATTTTAAATGATGCAATAATCAATGACATTAATTAAACAACATTTCTATCTTTGTGTCATCTAAATCATAAAAAATTATTGAATATAGTCATTTGCTAATTTGATATGCAATCATAAATTAATAAAAATATTTTTAAAATTAAAAAAAATTTTGTTCAATAATCAATGGTTTTAATTGAATAACATTTCTCTCTTTAACGTTATTTGAATCATAAAGATTTATTAGCCATATGCTAACTGGAAAGTCTTGTGCAATTGTAGAGTTTTTGTTTTCAAAATTAAAAACAACATTCACTCAATGGTCAATGATGCTAATTGAATAGCAGATTTTACCCTTAACGTCATTTGTATCATAAGGGGGTTATAGTCATTTATTAACTTAAACCCTATATATACAAGAATAAGTTTATTTTCAAAATAAAAAAACATCGATCTTCAAGGTTAAATTAATCCTAACAAAAATAAAAACAATCACAGTGTTTTTAATTTTTCTTTCAAAAGAAAAATCAATCTTAAAAAAAATAAATTTTCATTTTTTATAATTTCTAAAATTACGTAACTTTAATTTTTCCACTGCAACTTGAGATATTATGAGCGAGATTTCACCGCCAAGTCAAAATAAAAGCCTTTCTTTTTTTGTCTCATTATTCTTCAATTTAAAGAATGTAAATAAATTTCTAATTTCTTTTTATGAAGGGGTAAAATGAATATTTTAAAAGTTAATAGTTTTTTACAAAATTAATTAAAGGTAATCATTTTAATGGATGTTGTAGGGTGCTAACACCTCCCGTACACATAATTGATCCAAGAATTCGGATCTCTTGTTAAAACCAATTTTTAGTTTAAATCAGATTTTGGGTTTTCCAATATTTCCTAAGCTAAATAAATCGGTGATGATTCCATCATTTTTCTAAAATTCTATTTATCATCCTTCGTAATCCTGGTTGCAAACAATATATAAAGAAATGAAATTTGATTATTTAAAATCTTTTCAAGAGACTGACGATTTATAGCTTTTATAAATAATGAAATGTTTTTGACATTTTTTTTGTTACGAGTTTCTTTCCTTTTTCAACAAAAATATAAATGATGTATCAAACACATTCCTAGTCTTTGCTTTTTGGTAAAGAGAATTGAAAGTTGTACAACATTAATACAACATAAATAAAGAGAAATAAAAAGATAAAATAAAGAGATCGAAGAGAGAGAAATGTGAGATTGTGATAGATAATATGATTGGGAGATATAGAGAGTCGTATGAGTTGTATATTTTGGTTGTATGAATTTATTATCTTGTTGGTAAAAGTTAAAGTTTGATCCTATCTATAAATGAAATTATAGTTATACAACATTTTGTATATAATTTTATACAATATTAAGATGGAAATTGAAGAAAAGTGAGAGATGTAATAATGGTTTATACGATGGTGAAGAAAATCTCTGTCTTCTGAAGTCTACTGTTATCTGAAGCTGTCATCTGAAGTATCTGATGTTCTTAGTCGTTTGAAGCTAGCTTCTGATAGTAGTTATCTGAAGTCTTCTAATAGTAGTTGTCTGAATTTAGTTTTCTGTTAATAGTCAGTTCTTTTCAGTTAGTAGGTTAGCTAGTTCGTTAGTTATCCAACTGTTTATATATATATATATATATATATATATATATATATATATATCTTGTTTTCTCTAGCTGTATTCATCGATTCATTTAGGAAATTAATTCCACTGTTTCTTTTTCTCTCTTCCTTCCATGATGAAGGATTCTACTCTCCTCTCTTGTTCTTGAAGCGTTTTTTATTTCTCTCAAAAACTGTTAGATGAAATAAAAATGTGTTATATGAAACATTTTATAAATGCATTCGGAAAAAAAAAAAAAAAACATTTTATAAATGTGTTGTATGGTTAATAGATATCTTGTTGAATGACAGCATGATTACTAACTTTACAAAAATGACAACTATATAGCTTCAGATACATAAACCCAATGTTTGCATACTGTTTCAAACAATTCATGTGTCGAAATGAATTGTATGAAAACAGAATCAATTTCGAATAATAAGCCAATCAGAAAAAAAAAAATATTAATAACACCAAACTATATAGAGAACTAAATCAATTCGGAGGTTAATCAATTAAAAAGTGCCACACACACATATATATAAATTCATGCATGTATGTTCGATGAGAAAGTAGTTCGTGACATTAAACATTACTGTTAAATTAAAATGCAACCAATTGCTATAATTCATAGAGATTAGAAATTAGAAATCATACGATCCCTCTTGGCTCTTGCATTATATATAAATATGAGAAGGAAACATACAAGTTTATTACTGACGATGATTATTTAATTGGAACGAGCACTAGCTAGGGGTGGGTTCATGCATATAGAATATATATCCTAGCCGGTGCCACCAAAAAGAGCCTTAAGCCTCTTGACTTCGAGAACATTGATCAAGGTAGTTCGTGACACTGTTTGAGAAGTCAAGTTGTTGCCAAATAACAGAATATCAAGTAGATCCAAGCCAGGGTCTGGGCTACTGTAAGCAGCAAAAGCAGTTGCATTCCCCGCACCAGAATTATATTGAAAATGCAATAATCCTTGTGGGAAAACAAAAAGATCTCCTGGTTTCAGATTCTTCATATAAACTGCATTAGGTGTTATAAAGCCTGCAGTCATTTGACCTTGTACCATTATCAGTAGTTCAGTGGCACGCGCATGTGTGTGCATTGGGACTGTTCCACCTATACCCATGTCTACACGTGCCGCAGAGATGCCAAGTCCGTTGAGACCAGGAAAATTAGTTACAGATGCAGAAGTGGTTGCAACATTGAAAGGTTCTATGGGCTTTCCTGGTACAAAGCCAGAGAACGCAAAGTCATTCGTTGTTACATTTGCAAGTGGCTTGCAGGGATAGCCTGATGGGGTAACTGGAAGCTGCAAGTTTGCAACACAGAATTCAGTGATAGTGATAGTAGTAGAAGCATGGCAAATGATCAATGAGAGAAGAGCGAAAAGGAAAACAAGAAGGTGAAGAATCACATGCCATCCTCATCTTAATCAATTAATTGGAGAAATGGATATTTGGCACGACGGAATATGTGGGATTGGCTAGCTATTTATAGGGCTATTTTTTAAGCACGCTGAAAGCTTATACATAACTGTAAATGTTATTCCTTCATGGCCACATTACCTTGATCAAATTAATATACTCTCGAACTCGAATGTAAGCAACAAAAAATTCACCTATGATGGTGGTCTAAATTATAAGTAAATCTCAACTAATTTTATCTTATTTAATGACATTGTATCAAAATACCATTTATTTAAATTTATTTTTTATTTTCAATGACCAAATCATGTAGAAAGAGTGTCTTCACTTTAAATAGTTTCAATAAAATTCAAGTGAAGGATAATTTAGAGAATATAATTTATTCTTAAATGACATAAAAAAATTAAATGAACTGTGAGTTAGATGAGAGTAGTAAGCTTTTATAAGTAATCAATGTTTAATTTATATCTATATATAGTTATCTAATTTAATTTATTTATCTATGTACCTATCTATATATCCATAGCCGAAAAGTTATAATGCTCATCCAATTACCTTGAAGCTCACAAAATTAAAGTCTGGTCTCTTTCAAGTTTGCGTGTTTCTATTAGTTTGAACTTTTTTTTCCAAATAATGAATATCGGGAAACATAGATCAATTTAGATGAAAAATAAAATTACTTTATTTATCTATCACATATTTTTTTTTTTTTGTTACAACCTGCAAGCGATGGTGAATAGTTGTTACTCATGAATCATGAAGTTAGAAACCAAAAAGAAAGGCTTCTTGGACAACACTTATCAAGAATATATTTAGTTAGTGTCTGAAGGTTAAGTAATTGACCAAAAGGGAAAAACATCAATTATTGTTCAACATGCATGTTTAATTTAATTATATATCACAAGGAAGATAATCAAATCATCATTTCATTCCTAACTTTAGTTTCCTCTACAAACTTGCCCTCAACTAATTAATTAACCTTCATCTGTTCATGTCTTATTCTTTTTTTTAAAAAAATATCTTAAGATATTTCAGTATAGTTTTTAAAATTATACAGAACCAGGGAAACAACACTTTTAGTAGCAGCTTCTTCTTCCTATTCTATTGGTAATTAATAGCCTTATATAGGAGAAGGTTTTACATCATTAATTAATAACAAGCAGAGAATCTGCAAGTTATAGATGAGTTAGCCGCGCCAAACACTACAGAACCACATTGAATGCAACTAGCTAGCTAGGTTCATATAACATTAATTAATCAAATGAGTTTCCTCCTTTTTTACTGCAACTAGCTAGCTAGGAGGACCATATACAAATAAATACAATTAACTAGCACACTCCTCAATAAGACGTGGCTTAAGCTTTTGTCCATGTTCTTCTAATTATCATTATATTTATACAACACACTTATATAACATATATAACACACTTTTTTTATCCTCATCTCTCTCCATCATATCACTTACCACATCTCACAATTTTCTCTCTTATATTTTTATCTCTTTTTTTTTTATGCTATATTGTACAAACATAGCATTTCTCATTATGAATTAATGCCCACGGACTCTAGCTTAGATCCGTCAAGTTTCTTGATATCAAGCCTTATTAGCAGCATTTTGTAAACCATTCAAAGAGAATATTTGTTCACATACATCCTAATTTCTACAAAAGTTTTTTTATACAAAACCAGCTCTCCTATATATGCGATAAAACTTTTGTTACTGAACTTTTAAGTAGCTTTGTGCTTTCTTTCTCTATCAAACAATATAGATACACCATCAAGCGCGTGGATCAGTTGATATGGGCTATTCCATCTTAATTAATTGTTGTTTTTGAGCTTGAGTCTTGCAGTTGCGTTAAATACTGAGTTCATGGATTCTATCGGATTCGAGCAAGATGATATCGTGTGAATGATACCTATGGTCTTAATAAAAAAACACTATATATATACACATTTATGGGCATTGAGCACCAATATCATGACACAAGTAACTAGCCACTGCTTATATTAATTCATTGACATTTGTGAAACCTTCACACTATATATGTATCTTAAAATTTGTGACTCTGGTGCATAGAACGGAAGCCCAATACACAAATTTATTATTGATGATGTTGATTACTGGAAAAAAAATTAAATTAGAAATGAATCCTAATGACCGTACTTAATTTTCTATTCTGATCAGATGTTATGTGTTATGTGTTTTACTCATGTGGGTTTGCAAGTTATAATTTATTGGCTTTAATATGTTTTTGATCCCTTTAAAATATATATGTTTTCATTTTCGTCCCCCTAAATTTTTTTATCTTTTCGTCCCCCTAAATTTTTTTCTTTTTAAAATTCTCGTTCGTTATAATGTTAACAGAGTGCTAATGTGGCCGTTAATATCTATGTCGACCAGTACTTTCTCAACAAATGTGGCATCCCACCTCAGCAATCTATGTGGCATCATTGATCTTATGTGGAAATTTACAAATCAGTAACCTATTTATTTTATCCACTAAGCAAAATGGTCACGTGCTATGCACGCCACCTTCTGCCATCCCGCTGGTGCTTCCAACCCCCTCTTCCAGTCTCTTCTCTACATCACGTACCAAAGAACCAACTTTCTTCTCATCTAATCAATATGTGAATGTGACGAGGAGCTCAATTCCTATGAGGTCCTTTGGGGCCAGGGGCGTAACTAGGGGCTGGCAGGGGCCACGCCCCCCCCCCCCCAAATTTTCAATCTTTTTATTAATTATACATATCTTACATAAAATATTTTATTAACTACTAATCTGGTTCCCCTAAATATTTTGCAAATTTTTAATATTACCTTTTTATTGTAAGTATTTTTTTTGTTGACACCCTTATCGTAAATCAAACTCTATTTATTTTCCTCATGCTAACTGTTTTGGACCAACTTTGGAGATCATTACTACTCCGACTACTGACTAAAGTCCGACGTGGTTAGAACGCGGTTGGATTATGACTAGAGTAGTCGAGGTCTAACGTGAAGTCGTCCGAATTCTCGTTCCTATTGTAGAGGCTCAATCACAAACTCAAGATGATATGTCTACCTAACTTACATCTCGCTCATCGAGAATAGACTCTAACGTTCGGGATACAGATGTTGACTACATTATAGTGCGTGATGGGCAGATCACCCCGAGCCATGAGCTACTCGACCAATTTCGTTACAACTGACTACATCAAATCAACCTAATAGTACACTTTCATTCGTTTGTACTGAAACTTTGCCAGAATCAACGACTGACTTAAGCATGGAGTCTCTGGCAGGTACACACCCACCACGCTAGGTCATGAATTGCAACCAGTCTTGCCGGAAGACCACCACATCGGAGATTTCTGCACGGACATTAACTACACCTGAAATTAGTTTAAAAGTTTACGAAGAATAAAGATGGAAAAAAATAAATACTTCTAACATTATATAAAGAGACTTAGAAAAAGTACCAAATAAAGTTATCAAAAGAATCTGTAAAAATAACTGAATTAAGTATTTTATGCTACCCCCCCCCCAAGAAAAATCCTGGCTACGCCCCTGTTTAGGGCTCACGGATCGAAAGTAGCAATGACACCTTCGGAGAAACCCTTCATCTCACGACCATCCTCCTCATAACCTCCATGGAAGTAAACATATAAAAACCACACCCTACCCAACCTTTATAACACATCCAATTTTCAAATACCTCATATATTTTCTTAATAAGGAATATTAAAAATTCAATTTCACAATCATGAAAAAGAAGCACATCAACTACAAGTGCTACACTACAGACAACGTGATAGAGCTTGACAAAGACACAACACATTGTCGCGATCGTGAAGAAGGGAAGCTACGGTCTCGGGATTGTTGTGACCTGGCTTCGAGTGCTAGTAGTGCGGGAACTTCAGCGCGATGGAAAGTGGTGGCATGAATACACTGCTATAACGGATTTCTTCTGCACATGTCAGAATAGGGGCCTTCACCGGAGATGTCGAGGAAAGTTAGTGCCTGTCTCACCCAGTGACGGTGGCTTCCGGTGACTAAGTGATGAAGCAATCACCTAATATTAATCTTTATATAGTGGTTGAAGTTGTGGAGGAAACGCAACGGTTGCAAGGGGTTGCCTATGAGAGATGATTTGGTGTGAATGGTAAGGGAGAAAGAAATATTTGTAGAACGGTGCTAGAATCAAAATTAGAAAGAGACCATCTGAGTGTGTTCTTGATGGGAAAAGTAATAATGAAAAAAAGATTATTGGTGATAGAAATGGAAAAAATTGGTTCTTTGGTGTGATGCAGAGAAGAGATGGAAGGAGGATTGGAATGCACCAGTGGGATGGGGAAGAATGTGCGTGCGCGCAAAGCACAATGACCATTTTTCGTAGGTTGAATAAAATAAATAGGTTGTTGATTTTGTAAATTCCACATCAGATGAATGATGACACATAATTGCTGAGGTGGATGCCACATATGTGGGAGAAAGACAGGTCATCATAGATGTTAACGGCCACATCACACTCTGTTAACATTTCTAACAGCGAGGACTATTTTAGAAAAGAAACATTTTAGGGGGACGAAAAGATAAAAAAAAAATTAGGGGGTGAAAACTGAAAATACATGTATTTTATAGGGATCAAAACATATTTAAGGCTAATTTATTTTATTTATGTTTTTTTTTTCTCGGAGTTGTCACTACAAACAAATCAGCGATTTTGATGCGAACGGGTAGTGTCGGCCATGACACCCTTGCTGTTAGCATCGACCATGCCGATGCAAGGCCGACGCTGAAAGGCATCGTACCGCTGAATTTTTTTTTACATTTTTTATAGCATCGGCCTGAATGACACTAACTTTGAAATATCGTATGTCTAGTCGTCGCTAATGGTTAGTGTCGGCCTCGTAAAGTTAGTTTCGGTCTGGCTGACGCTAACTATGTATATAATATTTTGCACTATATATTTCAAGAAATAAACTTAGTGTAACGATAATGCTTCTTCTTAATCTCATGCAGGTTGTGGGTTCGATTCTCACAATTAACAAGCCTAGGAAGGAAAGTTTTTTAATTTTGAACAAAATTATTAGTGTTGACCTGGCCGATGCTATAGGCCGACGCTAATTATGAATAGTGACGATATTTCCCCTATAGCGATGGCTTTTGGCCGTCGCTAAAAACCGATTTTCTTGTCGTGGTGGTATATTTTGTTTTGGGGACATGGAATTCCTTTGAGAAATCATATTTATACAACAATACAATATACACCAAAGAGAAATAAGATACAAAAGAGAGAGAAGAGAGAGAAATGTGAGATGTCATTGATGATGTGATGAAGAGAGATGGAGAGAAAAAATATGTTGTATGAGTTGTTATATGATTCTATTGATAAATTTATTAACTCAATCCTTTTATGATGTCAGGTGACCTTTTATTTTTTGTATCTTCAATTGAAGGTCCGACTATAAAGGGAAAGAAAGGATTTTGATGATTATTTGATTTTCAATTCTTGATCGATTTGGTACATGAGAAATAGGATCTTCCTTTGGAATTTTTAACCTCATTAAGACAAATTCTTAATGTGAATCTTTTTTTGTTTATCATCAAATAAAGGATTTTATGACTAAGAGCATAAGGTTTCCCACGCCCATCTATATAAACGGCCCTACCAGCATGTTTGGGTAAATGAAAAATAAGGTAAACGTACAATTTTTTTATGCTACCCTTTGTTGGATTGGCTTCGGGATGATGCAAAAGCACATCCTCAACGACCATCCAATTACTCACACTACAATAGTTAGGTTAAAATATAAAAAATATATATTGGTATCCGAATCTAATGGATTACGACATTCATAAGTTAGGCTAAAAGCATGGTTATAACCTCTGTCTCATATCAGTTTTGGATTTGACTTTTGAGGATCCATTTTGGTTGTATCTTATATCTCAACAGAGAGTATTTCATTTCAATCTGGTGCTAGTTTGTGTACAATTTGGTTGTAGTGGTTTTTTATTGAGATTATTTTTCATACAACAAATTTATCATACAACACACTTTACTTTCTATCTCTCTCCCCTACAAGAATTTCGTTCTTTTAGCGACGACCGACGACCACAAGGGATAACCTTCGCTACAATGCGAATAGCGACACCCACAAGGACGTCGTTAATACCGTAGCGACGAGCAAAATAGTCGTCACTACGTAGTGTTTACTTGCCCGTCGCTAAAGTCATCGCAACGCTGAAGGTCGTCGCTAGCAGAAAAGATAAAGGGTCGTCGCTAAGTCGTCACAGCATATCGACGACCTTGGTTTCGCTAGCATTTATATTATTTTTTTAAAAAAATAACAGTGACTGCCACACCCACCCAGCCGTCGCTAGTCGTCGCAATGATTTATATTTAATTTTTCTTAATTTACAGATTACGGTTGAATTATTATAAGTTTTTTTTTTTATAAATTTTATATAGTATTTTTAATGATGTAAAATATAAAGAAAAACAATAAAGACAATATAATAATACCCATATAGAAAATAAACATATATATAAAACAGTATTTATACAAAAAAGTAGAAAATATAATACAAAAAAATCTTGGCTGACGGCGACGACGCTGTTGTGTGTGGGCCACGATCCTCATCCTCATCCACATGGGCTGGTCATCCAGGTCGTCATCGTAGTGTAGGTGTTGTTGATCTGATTGAAGTTGGTAGAGTCACCTGCACTGGAAGCATCTTGCATTAACTACAATTGTTGTCAGAGTCGTTGAAGTCCTCCTCCAACCGTTGGTACAGGGCCTGACAATGATCAGCACTCTCTTCAGCTCGGCTAGCCTGCAGCTTTGCCGCAATTCTTCACTGACTTCCTGACGCAGAGCCTCATCAGATGAATGCAGTGACCCGTCGCTCCCGCTGGTGTGGCCCGAGACTCCTGATGAGGTTGGTCACACCTGTACGAATGTTGGTTGACAAGTCCCCAGTGCCATAACAGCTAGGCTTATCCAAATACGTAACGACCGCAAACCCGCTAAAAACCGGCCTTCAACGGTCGGAGGGTTCGGCCTACGGGTCAAAATGCAAAAAAAAGGCCTAAAAATGGGTAAATGTGGGCGGGTTCGGTGAGTATTTTTTATTTGTCGGTACCCGAACCCGACCGACACGTGGCAAAAATGAGTGGAGCGTAAGAGAGCACACAAATTGTGCTTGATGTGGACAGCTGATATTGTTTTACAAATGATCTAATAGCCTAGATTAAATTACTTGTTCAATCTCATTTCAAACTTAATCTGACTCTCTCACTCACTCTCCCTTCAAAGACTTAGCCCCCGCCCCTTTCCTCTTCCAGTCTTCCTCTTCTCTTTCTCTTTTTTCTTCTTCCCTACCACCTCCCTCTTCTTCTTCTTCTATTGCTCCGTCCTCAGCCGTTCCCGTCTTTGGTTCCTCCTTCCACGACCTCTCCGTCTTCGGTTCCTCCTCCATGGCCGCTCTGTCCTCGGCTCCCCCGCAGCTCTCCTTTAACAACAACGCATTTGCTGTGAGAATACGAGTGGCTTAAGAGGTCATCTAATTGTTCGCCACAGGGACCTTTGCTTCCTCATAGAATACATTGGCGGCCTCTTTATCCTCTCAAAATCTCTCTCATTATTTCATCTCTTCTTCTCCTTCTCCCATGATGCGATTCAAGGACCACCACAGTGAGGATGGCCATCGCGGCTTCTGTTAGTGCAGTGGTGACATTGGGGTGACCGTGGATCTGCAGATCTGAGCTACGGCGCAAGCAGGGACAACCAGAGCCGCAAGACTAGGCCCAACGTGGCTGAAATACCATTTCCTGGCGAATGCATGTGGCGGATCACGGGTGGCCGAGATTGTTGTTTTTAAATCCCTCCTCCTACCTCCTCCTTCACCCCTTCAACTCTCTCTCGTGTGTGGTGGTTTCTTCTTCATTTTGGGTGTTTTCTTCTGTGTTTTTTTTATTTCCTGTTTTTTATTTACTTGTCAATATTTTTTGATGTTGTGTCGGTTCTATCTTCTTCTTTCACCTCTTTCCTTTCACCTCTGCGCCACCGTTGTGTCTGCTAGTGCTTACGCTCACCGCCTTTGCCTTGTGCCCTTGTGTCTTTTTTTTTCACCCTATGTTCGATCCTTCTGTTTAGAGTTTTTTTTTTTTTTGTATTTTGTTAAATTAAAACCTTATGTTCATTCTTTTGTTTTTATTAGTGTTATATAGGGTTGTTGTTTTTTTTTATCAAACAAGATTGCATTTTCTTTTTGGTCAAAGACAGAATTGTATTTTTGCATTTTATTTTGTGTGTTATTTTGGCCTGTTAAGGGTTTGATAGGCCCAATGTGGATTGTATTTAAATTTCATGATTTGGCTTCTGACCAAAAGAGAATTAATTAGCCTTAAAAAAATACTAAAATGAAAAGAATGGCTCAAAATTGCAATGAGAAAAAAAAAGACACGGCCAATTCAATCCATAACCGAATTAACCCGCCCGTTAGACCCGTCACTCATCACTCCAAAACCCGGTGGTCGCATTGGTCTTTTTTGGTCCCCGAATCCGACAAACCCACCACTTGACAACCTAATAACTCGGCCTCGAGTCTGCCACCAGCAACATCCATCCAATCCAGATTTGTAGCTTGGTGGCCCATCAGTATGCAGTTGTTCTCCATCTGTGACTACAACCTCCCTCAGGAGGTCATGGTAGTTTATCTGTTAGTAGAGACAAGCATATAATTAGTTAGTTATTCTATTGCAAATATATCAAATTATATAAAAAACACGGTATTTGAATTACATATGTGTACCACTCCTCCCGCGCTCGATCGTCCACCCCAACCACCACCACCCCTTTTTTAATGTTTGTGGCCACAAAAAATTGATCGGGATCTACATCCTGCCCCAAGCCGTCGTCGCTAAAAAAATTAAACTAATTAATTATTTAATTACAAATACAAAAATAACATAGAAGAGTAGTTTTCACACATACCATATCCAATCCACGCGACCTCAATAGGGGTGATCATGGGTTTAAGCAACCCGGCCAACCTAATCGGGTTTGACCCGACCCATACCCCATCAGGTCAGGTTGTTTGGGTATCGGGTTTGACCCAACCCGAAGAAAGACAAATTGGTGTTAACAGGTCGGGTTGTGGGTTGGGTGTTTGTTCACCCGAATAACCCGACCCGACCCTTTAATTTGATTACTTAAACGACTATTTTTTTAGGCTGAGATAGTGAATTCATTTTGTGCAGCTGAGAAGTGTTTATTATTCATTTCTTTCTCCCCCCTTTTGTGCCTCTAGTCAGAAAGAAACGAGCCCTAATCCCTTCCCCTTTCTCTCAAATCTCAATCTTTCTCTTTCTCACTTCTCTTTCTCAACTCCTTAATCGAGACGCCGCCACCGACCGCCGTTCACTGTGTCCGTCTCCTCCTCGTCGTGCATCGCGCGTGATCCGTGTCCTGCTCCTCCGTTCATCCTCGAGTCGAAGGTTCATCGTCCGCTCCTCATCTGTGCCGGTAAGTTGTCGTCCCCTATGTTGGTGACTTGGTGTGCTTAATGTTTGCTTTATTTCAGTGTGCTTCATTTCTAATAAAATTTCCTTTCTCAAACTCATTTTTTCTGTTCATGAAAAAATGATTGCTTTCCCTTGATTCTTTTGGTATGTTGCTCATAACCTTGACTCCTTGAGTAGACACCATACTGAGTTATATGGCTATATGGCTCACCTGAATTATTTTGAGTAGTATTATTTATGTCACATGGTCCTTCGATCTCTGGTCTGGTGTAGAAACTAGAAATCTGCTACTGTTGTGGAATTGTTGGTTGTTGCTTTCATTTAAAAATAAAAATATAATTTTGTTTGGTCTTTGATGTTGCTTTCATTTAGAATTGTTTAGATATTATTAAAGAATATGCAACAAACGGAAACTGATATGGTTGATATAAACAGAATATGCAACAAATGGGAACTGATGTTGGGACAAATGAGACTCAAGTGGCGAGTACTCCCACTCCAATTACTTTGAGTACTTCTACTCCACAAAATCCAATCACCATAAAGGATGTGCAAGAACAAACAGAAGCACCCCCATAATCTGTTGAACCTCCAACACAAGATGCTCTCCTCCATCATCTGCACATGAAACAGAGACAGGTAACAAAGAAAATCTGGTAGAATTACATCTACTACTTGGGATCATTTTAAAGAGAGGGTGATAAGGTTGTGTGTAATTATTGTGGTAAGGCGTATCCATGCAATAGTGTTAATCATGGAACTACAAATTGCTAAAACATCTTAAGGTTTGTCCTAAGAACCCCCATAGGGAGCAAGATAAGAAGCAGAAAACCATTGTACTTGGTAAGCAAGCTGAGGATGATAATTCTGTTTCTTTAAAGCTTGCTGAATTCAAACAAGATTTTTGTAGAGATGAGCTTGCTAGGATGATTGTTACAGATGAGCTTCCTGTTAAGTTTGTTGAGAATGTGGGTTTTAGACGCTTTATGAGTGTTTCTCAACCTCGTTTTAAAATTCCTGGTCGTTTGACCAGAGCTAGAGATTGCATGCAGTTATTTAGGGAGGAAAGGGTGAAATTAAAATCTTTCTTGAGTCTCAACAATCAAATGGTTTCATTGACTACTGATACTTGGACTTCAATTCAAACATGAATTATATGTGTGTAACTGCTCACTACATTGATGAGGGGTGAGAATTAAATAGAAAAATTCTGAGTTTTGGATTGATTGCTGACCACAAGGGGGACATCCATAGGCAAATCCTTAGAATATTGTTTGAAAGATTATGGGATCACTAAAGTATGCATTGTTACAGTTGATAATGTTAGTGCTAACAATTTGGCTCTAGCTTATTTGACTAGGAACATGAGTGCTTGGAATGGTACAACTTTAATGAAAAGTGAGTATATGCATATAAGGTGTTGTGCACATATCCTGAACTTAATTGTAAGTGATGGGTTGAAAGACATTGATGAATCCATTGTTAGAATAAGGGCTGCATGTAAGTATGTTAGGGCATCTCCTGCTAGATTGGCTTGTTTTCAAGAAGTATGTCCAAGAGGCAAACATTAGTTGTGAACAAATGCTTGTACTTGATGTTCCAACAAGGTGGAATTCCACTTATTTAATGTTGGAGGTGACTGAAAAATATGAAAAAGCATTACTACTCGTCTTGAATATGATGAGCCTTCTTATATGAATTCTCTTGATAGTGATGGGGGACCTCCTAATAGTGATGATTGGTGTCGTGCACGTTTATATATGAAGTTTTTAAAGATCTTTTATGAGGCTACCCCTTTCTTCCTCTAGTACTTTGCATGTCAGTGCTAACACTTTTATTCGCAAATTAGTTCAGATTCAAATTGCATTGAGGTCATATATTAAGTGTTGATTTTGGGTTGCAACGAATGACATCAAATATGAAATTGAAACTTAACAAGTATTGGGATGTTGATGGGCACATGAATTATCTTTTATTTGTGGTTGTTTTTCTTGATCCAAGATTGAAATTAGAGTATTTTGAATTTAGTTTTCACAAGATTTATGGCCATGAGAACTGTAAGGAGATAATGAAAAACTGAAAGATCTTGTGAAGAAGTTGTTTGCACACTACAAGGCATTGCATCCCTATCTCCCTGATAGTCATGACTTTAGTGGTGTTTCTTCTGATGTGACCTCCAATATTAGTATTGATGTTGAAAGTGTTGATGTGGATGATGAATTTATATAAGGGTAAGAAAAAAAAGAACTTAAGAAAAATGAGTTGGGAGATACACTGAGGATGGTGTTGAGCTTGATGTTAATGGTTTTGACATTTTAAAATGGTGGAGAGTCAAGTCCAATGCTATTATTATTTCTTTCACACATGGCTAGATGTCTTAGCTATTCCAGTGTCTACAGTATCATCTGAGTTTGCATTCAGCACTGGAGGTCATGTTTTGGATCCTTATCGTAGTTCTTTACATTAATTCCACCACTGTTGAGGCTTTGATTTGTACACAAAATTGGTTGAAGCCAAACAGTAAGATTACCATTGATCCTAAAAAACTAGTGGATGTGGTTCAAACCGAATCAGGTATCCTCCCATTTAATACTAAATCTTTTATTATTAAGTTTGTATTATACGTTTCATAACTTACTTTAACGTTTTTTTTTGTGTTCCATTCTTAGAAATGCCAGGTGTTACAATTGTTGAGGAAGTGGACATTCTTGTTGACATGGGTAATTAATCATGCAATATGGTACTATTACTAATTATTTAATACCTACATTCAACTTAATTTTTTTAATTATCTCTTGACACTAACTACGTGAAGCACTTAGTAATTCAATTTAGATTTTATTTTTGCAGGAAGAAGAATGATGAAGTGATCCACTACTATTGCTAAGGACTTCTTTTGTTTGAACTACAATTCTATTTCTACATTTGTGGAGTTGTATTGTTTGGTGACTTGGTGTTCTTTTTAATTGTAGTTTATTTTAATGTGGAGTTTAGGTTTATCTATTATGGTACTTTTATTATGGAGTATGGACTATGTTTATGTGTAGCTTATGTTTATTATGGCTATGTTTATGTGGAGTTCAGTTTATGTTTATTTATTATGGACTATGTTAAATTTTAGTGTGGGGTTTGATTTAATTTCTATAATTTGTGTGTTGAATGGGAAGGTGCTGGAAGTGGAATTCTATAATATTTTGGCAACAGAAACTTTTAATTGTGGCATTTATAAGTTGTGCTTTTTTATACCAGGAGCACTTTTTCTGCGTTTTAAACGACCCAATTTTGGGGGGAAAGCCCAAAAAGCCAGCCCAACCCAACCCGAACCGACCCATACCTATTCGGTTCAGGTCCAACTGAGGAAATGTTCCATACCCGAACCGACCCAACCCGTTGCTCTTGCTCGGTTCGGTTCTTCAAACTGAGTAAACCCGACCCGACCTAAGATTACCCCTAGACCTCAATGTGGGTTTGGCGTCCCGTGGTGTGGATCACCCCGCCTCGACGAGAAGCCCGATTTCTCTAGTTACAAGTGGACTTCCCCTTGAACTCATCAAAGGCACAATAGGCTAAAAGACCCTTCAAGGCCTCACCACACCAAGTGGGCCGAGTCCCACTCGTCCGAGCCTTGTTCAGGATATCTCGGAGGCGTTGTGAGCAATCCTCTACTCGTACACCTTCTTAATCCGGGCCTCGTCCTCAAGGGCCCAAGTAACTCTGCTCTGTAAAAGAAAAAAACTTTTAGGGTTAGTCATTTGAAATGTCATAACAAGTTAAGAAAATATTGTAAAATCATTTGAAAAAGTCATATTGTGAACTCCTCCCACCACTTGTCCCTCACATCCTTCGGGGTAACCTCCCACAAATAGTGAAGACCACGAAATTGTGAGCGGATCGCATGACCAATGGTCGCGATAGAGGAGTTGTTAGGCACCCAACTGTAAAATAAATAAATTCAATGTTAACTGCAACTTATAAAAATGCAAAATATTAAAGAAATAAAAAATTGTAGAAACTCACCCCTTACCATAAGTCGTATGATAACCCTAATACCCTACCCTGAGGGTCCCGCTCGTGATCGGAACTGGAGCTGGCACCTTGGTGCGGAGGCTGCTGTACATCGGGCTCGTCGTCAGCCTCCCTATCAAGTCAGCCTGGGTCGCCCTCACCCTCCGAATCCGAAATATGTGGCAAGCCATCCTCTGACAGCTGATGACCTACCTTGGTTGGAACCTCCTGATATCCCGGGCTAGAGATGAACCTCTTCTCCTTCATGAAGGCTCCAACAGATGCAGCAGTTGGGCCACCGCTGCAGGGGTGGGCACCACGTCCGTGCGGGGGGGCGGACGAAGAAGACTGCTCTAGCAGCTGCTCACGGTGAGGGAGGTTGGTCCTATCCCGGCGAGCTGCCTGTGCAACAAGCTCTCTCGGAGGTATGGACCTCCCTCTAATAGGTGGACCTTCTGTCCACCTCTCCCACGCACACGGGGCATATTTACCTAATTTTAATAAGGTTAAATTAAATATTAAAAACATACCTATAAAATAAATAAATAACTACATAATAACCTAATAATTAATAATTAATTACTACATAATTACTAATTAATAACTACATAATTACTAATAATAATAATAAATTACTAATAATTAATAAATAACTTATAATTACTACTACGTAATTACTAATAATTAATAACTACATAATTACTAATAATTAATAACCTAATATTTAATAATTATTATTTAATTACTAATAATTACTAAATAACTACCTATATACTTAATTCATATAGAACAAAAATAGCTACCTACATAATTAAATACTAACTAAATAATTATATAACTATAATTAAAAACTAATTAATTAAATAATTACCTGAACGGCGGCAGGTGTTGGTGGACTGTCGGCTGGTGGTGGTGGACGCCGGAGGAGGAAGAGGGAAGGAAGGGCAGAGGGACCTAGGGGCAACTATTTGATATTCTGATCGGTTCAAAATGAACTTATATATGAAGGAGGGGAGTTGTTTAATTGGTAAGATTTTGAAAATGAAAGAGAGAGAGGGAGAGAAACAGAGATGGCCGAGAGGAGGAAAGGAAAGGAGGAGGAGGAAGAAGAGGGGAGGAGAGGGAAATGATTTTTTGCGCGTAAATTTTAAACGTAGTGACGACGTGACCGTCACTACGTTAAAAAATTGCTTTGACGCATTTAAATTTTAATTGAAACGTAGCGACGGCTAAGTCGTCGCTACGTTTTTTTTTAAATTTTCAGAAAAAAAAAAATAATTAGTTTTTTAGTGTCGTCGCTACAGTGCAAACGTAGCGACGACCAGGCCGTTACAGAGTATTAATTGCACAGTTCCGCGTTGAGCTGCACATTTAGTGTTGTAGCGACGACTCATGCTACAGTTTCGCGTCTAATTCAACGCATTCTTGTAGTGCTCCATCATATTACCCATCACATATCACATTTCTCTCTCTTTTATCTCTATTTCTGTCTTGATTGAATGGGATGTTGTACAAATTTAATTTCTCTTTGTTATTCTCTATAGAGTCTGAATTTTGTAACGAGGTTAAGTATCCTTGCGCTTTATTTTTATCAATTTGGTTTATCAAAAGAAAAAAAATATCTAAACCACTCTCGTAATTGGTAATAATGTTGATCAATATTAGGCTTGAAAACGTAATCAAATAACAATGTTTTTAAAAACAAAATTGAAATTCTAGTCATGTGCGAAAAAATTTGTATCTCCAAGCTATATAAGCATGTTGACCAATGTCCAAATGATAATTTCGCTAAATTCTTCGTAGTATATCTCATTGAATATATTAAATCAAATATAAGAAAATATTTTTTATATAGTTAATATATTTATATATTTTTTAAAAAATAATATATCTTGAATTTTTTAATTCTATCTTTAGTGTTAATTTTTCTTAAGGTTTATATCTCATAGATTCTCTTAAGAGATAATTATTTTGATTTTGAATTATTGATTCATAAAAATAAATTATTTCAACCATATTATTTAACCAATAATATTTTGAAACAAAGCTCCAACCACAGCCTAATAAAACCAGGGGTTGAACAATGCATGCTAAAAAAAGCCTGCATAGAGCGTTGGAAGTAAAAAAGAGTGAGCTAAACATAAAATAGTTTTTTGGTGCACCTTTTTATCAATTTGACTATTATGCAAACCATCATATATGCTACTTCGATCCTATAAATTGAGACCATATGTAGTGTGTTTAGGCATCAAATAAACATTGAGTTTTCTTATACAAAAGTGGGAGTTTCTCTCTTTTCCTTAGGCTTTGAGCCATTTTGGTATCAAAGCAAGGTTCCAAAATTTGGGTGTTAGTTTAAATGAGAAGTGTCTGAAATTAGTGAGTTTTGAGTTTTCAAGAAGTGTCTACCGCTACCACCCTACCACTTGAAAATCCAATTTCCGGTCATTTTCTAGAAAAACTAAAAGGTTGAAAAAGGTTGAAAAAGTGTCCATCGTCATTGCGTTCAAAAGGGTGAAAAACCTAGGATTGGAGAGTTTCACCTTCGCCGGAAAATCGGCCACTGCCGCCGAAAAACTACTTTCCATTATTAGAAAATTTGAGGTTGAAGACGACCATATCAGCACTGAGGTTTCAATTTTAACACATCGGGATTGCCTCTTGTGAGTCTTGTCCTACTTGTCACGTCATTCAAACTCTTGGTAATTTCAATTATAGGCCCATATACTTCCATTAATTACAATTTCCAGCCCTTAATTTTTGTGAAATTGTAGTTTGACCCCTTTTATTTTTATAATTGCAATTTAGCCCATAAATTTTGGAAAATTGAAAAATTGCTCCAAAACTTTTCCAAATTACCTTTTGGCCCCTAAATATTAAAAATTCCCATTTTACCCAAATTTTTTAATTTTTATTTTGTCCTTTAAACCTCAAAAAATATATACCTAGCCTATTTTTAACCTACAAAATGTTACCACGATAAAGACCTTACCATGAAATTGAGATTGAGGAATTGAGACGTCAACTTCAACAATTTCAAGCCAATGTTGAGTTTAAAGATGTCTCTGAGGATCAAAAAGTCAAGATTGTTGCAGTCAAGCTGAAGAAACATGCTTCTATATGGTGGTAAAAATTTTAGGAAGAAGCGTGAGCGTGAAGGGGAGAGTAAAATCAAGACATGGGAGAAATGTGTCGCGAGCTTACATGTAAGCTCTTACCCGAGCATTACTATCAAGATAATTTTATTAATTGTAGAACTTGCAATAAAACCTCCAATCAGTAAAATAATATACCGAGGATTTTGAAAAACTCATGATGAAGTGCAACGTTCAAGAAAAGGAAGAGCAAACAATAGCTCGTTACCTTGGAGGATATTGAACACAGACATTGCTCACCAGGTCCAAGTACTTCAGTAATATTGGACTTTAGATGATGTTATTCGTCTAGCCATTTGAATTGAAAAATAATTACTCAAGAAATCCCCATACCAGCCTTCCACCTTCTAGAACCCTACAAACACTCGTAAGCCATAAGCCCAACAACCTATAGCCCATCCAACAAATTAAACCCCTCCTATGTCCACCAAAAGACCAACCAACCTAAAATCACCCAAGTGTTTCAAATGTCAAGGATTTGGTCATATAGCTTCTGATTGTCTAAATTGTGAAATTGTCACTATTATTGAAGGAGTAGTCCAAGAGGCATCTGAAGAAGATGAAGAGCCAATGTTTAATGAAGAAGAGCCAATATATATGATGAAGAATTCACCACTACTGCTGATCATGGTGAATCATTGGTGATTAAATTTCTCTCTTTTTCTTAGGCTTATAAGCCATATTTCATATAATTTTAAAACGATCATATTCTTTTATATTTAAATTTTAAAATATTAATCAATTATCTTATTATTCAAATTTTTTAATTTGATAAATTGTAATTAGAACTATTAATTGAGAAATATATTATTAAAATATAATGATATGAATTCAAACTTAAATTGAAAAAATATTTGACGTAAAAAAAATTATTAATCATTTTATAAATGTTTAGATTTCATAATATCAGTTTTTAAGTGGTTGAGAAAGATTTAATGGAGTCTTTCAAATATCTTTAAATTGTTGAGAGGTGTGTGAAAAGATACATTCTAAAGAAAATAACGAGATAACACTAAACAAATTGAAACATGCTTTTTTAGTTTAGAAAATAGAGAGAGTGTGTGTCTACAACGATATTTCAAAAGTAATATATAAAAGTTAATAATAATAATAATAATAATAATAATAATAATATAATATAATAATAATCCAATTAGGAAGGACAACATAGTGTGTGGAAAGTTTTCACAATAGATTGGGAGGAATTTTTTAGGGTGGACCAAACAAAATTTGGTTCACACTACTCAAGTCTAGATTTTATATAAATACCCAAGGTGAATTAATAATTTTATTTTTTATAAAATTAATAGTCCTTATATATAGGACTATTAGAGTTTTATTTGAGAAAAAAATATAGATTTACAATACAACTTATGCTAGTTTTATTAAGAATTTATTAATTTAAAGTTAAAAAGAAATTTTTATATCACACAATACTATCTATTTAAATTTTAATATTTGTAAACAATATTTCATAATAGTAACTAATTTAGCCATTAATTAAAATATTAAATCTAATTATGAATTTGAATTATTATATTTTTATATCCCGCACCAAATACAACATGGTGACAACCCATGTGTGTTCTATTATTTAATTTTTAGGCTACTTCGATTTTTCACATAATTATAAATGATTTTTTTAACATGTATAATATTATACATGATAATAAAATAAAAGTAAAAAAATTTTATTAAAATTTATAATTATCACACAACTCAATATATTAATATTAATAATTATAATTTTTAATAATTTTTTTTTACTTTTATTCCATTTGCACATATTAAAAAATCATAAGACAAAACAATATATATTTCTATAATTATATATACTTTCATGAGTATATCAGACAAGCATGTGGAACGCGATAGACACAATAGGTGAAGCTGTGTTAGCTAGGTGTCATATTCATATCCGATAACGAGAGATTAAGTGTGTGTTTGGATCGACGTTTACAAACTTGAGTTTAGGTGAACGTGATTTATTAAACGTGATTTGAAGGGAACATGAGTTTGTATAAACGTGATTTTTTGTTTGGATAATTTGTTTCAAACATGAGTTTAAGAAGTGAATGTTGTTTGGTTGAGATTTTATAAATCACGTTTGCATGTACCATTACTAAAAAGGACATGTCTTTTTTTTTTGTTATATAGTTATAGATTTCATTTTATTAAAATAAAGTTTATAATTTATTTTAATACTAAAAAATAAAGATATTTACACCAATTTTTATTTATTTAGAAGTATTAGGAATATGCATGGTATTTTAACTATTGAAAACATAACTTTGTTAAAAGCTTGGAAATAAAATGAAATAACAACATAAAAGTATCATTGAGCATAAATATTCTTGAAACATAACTATGGAATATAAGAGTGAAACAACCATAAAATAAAAACTAGGAAGCTAGATTACATTCACTATCCTTCTCAAATAAAATATATTGCACAGGTGACAGCATGCGGAATTAATGAGATGCAAAAATAAATGTTTGAGTTCTGCTGTATTTTCTATCCATTCATTATCTTTCCTCCTTTTTCAAGCGCTATTAAAATATAGAATATATGAAATTATTTTTATATTTATATTTTAATTAAATGAGTGAAATTTGTCAACATGCATGGAATTGCCCGCGGCATTTTCACAATGCACTCATGCTGCACTCATTTTCACAATGCCCGCATTGCCGCATTGGCATTGGCATTTTTTAAGATGGCAAACAAAATACTTGTCCCGAGCAAATGAGACATTCAATTGAGAAGTTATCTTTCCTCCATCCCCACAATAATATTCCTATATACCTCAGCCAAACAGCTCAGGAAAGAACTCCAGGAAAATGACATGAAACCAAGAAATAAGAAACTTGATTCAGGTGATTATATATATTATAGAGAGAGAGAGAGAGAAAAAAAAGACTTGCAGGTGGTTACACATTTAGGCAAAGACAAAAAGACTTGCAAGTTGCAGGAAAATAATAGTACTATATTTTGATGTTGTTAAGGCAGAAGGCTTTATTTAATTGAATAGAGTAAGATATCAAATCAAAATGAAGGAAAATCAAAGAAAAGAAATGTCGTTCAACATGGATTAGTTTGTTTGTTTGAATAATCACTGGTACATCGTCGATCGTCGATTTATGCAAGTTGGTGAGCAAGTGAGATATAAGTTAAACATATGCACGAGAGAGATGCATGGTGAGCAAGTGGGATATAAGTTAAACATTTGATGAGTAATGATCCTCTTGTCAAGTTTCGCCTCAATATAACTGTTGTATGATGATACCAACCCATGAGGGCCATCATCATAAGGTAGTCCCTCCATTGAGTCACAGACTCACTGTCAACTGAGTGTTGTTCTCAACTCTCAAAGGCACGCATGCAGAAGCAAGGAAGGGTAAAAAAAGAAAGCTGAAAAACTTGTAATTGAGACTCACGTTTGAAGGCACGCAGAAGCAAGGATTTTTAGCATTTGGATGAACTCAAGTTTCCTCCAAACTTGAGTTCAAAATGCCAATCCAAACGACTGTCCAAAATGCTGAACTCACGTTTCCTCTTATTTACGCACGTTCAAGCAGTAGACGCCCATCCAAACATGCACTAATTAATATAACCCACGTGAGTTGTACATATATGATTACGTAATCATATATAATAAAGAAATGTAATGTTAGTTATACGATATGTATATCATACAATATAGTAAAGAAGAGAGAAAAATATGATATGTAATAAATGATTAATATAAATAAAATAAATTATTATATAAATTATTATATAATTTTATTATATATAAATTTAATATAACAATTCATATAACATAATTTTTTATATTTTTTTTATTATATATTGTATAGTTATATGAATATTTTATCTCTATTCCATTTTGTCGTTTCTCTAAAACGGATGCATGCAATCATGTTTCCCCTTTACATTATGGATCCAGTGAGTATATATTGATTGTATAGTTGCTTAATTTACATTATATTTTATATATACACCATAATAAAGGGTTTCGTAGAGTAAGAAGAATGACACGCATGCATCAACTAGAACCTTCACCTCTCTTATATATTTCGTCATAATTTAATTTGTTTGTATATTAATTATATTAAATGGCTATTTGACGTCTGTTGCTTTACAGCAACCGATAATATTTTTTAATGTAATGTGTTAGAGGATTTATATTTCATTATCCTTAAATTTTTTTAAAATTAATATTTTATAATTCTTTACATTTTTTCATATTATTTTTATTATTTTAAGTAATTTATTTCATTTTTTTTATCTCCAACTCAACAACTTTGAAAAGTTTCTTAAATGAATCTTATAGTTAGGGATGTTAATAAATCGAGCCAAGGTAGGCTTTTCAAGGCTTGAGCCCGTCAGCACCTTAAATCCATTATCTGAGTTTGTCATATTTACTTGATGTAAGCTTTATTTTATGCTCTGAATCCGGCCTATTTAAAGTCTGATATGGTCTGAAAGTCTGTTTTATAGTAAGATACTTAAATATATCATAAACATGTATTGAATAGACTTATAGACTCAAGTTTTTTATGTAAGACAACATATATACTTAAATATTTACATAAGCTAATAAGTATATAATATATATAAGATAATATAATAAAATCTTATAATAATAATAACAATATAAAAAAATTAGTATTTTATTTATATTTAGTTAAATAAACCGACCTGATACGTTTAAAAGGCATTCGATAATCTGAAATCTGACATGCATATTTTGTTATATAAGTTTTTTAAAATACATTGGTCTGATCTATTAATAAATTGGCCTTACCTGAGCATGATGTAGGCTAGGCTGTAGTCCCCCGTCCCTACTCACAATCTACCGCTCAATCACTTTTTATTTCCTATTCACTATTATTTAAAAAAAAACTAAGCAACCCACTTTTTGTGTTGCTCCATGTAAAAATTTGTAAATTAAAGTGGTTCAGCAAATATACCCATCCGTCAAAAATTTAAAAAAGCATCGCATCTCAAGGGAAAGCACCCCGGCCATTTGCGGTTGGAGATGCCTATGTAAAATCTCTATATTATTTTCCAGTTGTGTAGCTTTAATTTTGTTTCCTCTTTAAAGGTTGCTTTGATCATGAATATATATATATATATTATATGTATATGAGCAATTATACATTTTCCTACATATTCGAATATTCTAATTATTTAAAACCAGGAGATTTTTTGGTAAAAAAAACCAGGAGATTTTGTAAATCACTTAGTCCTCATACAAACGTTAATATTAAGCAATAAATTTGACAAATTTATTATCTCTACTCAAACTCAAATTTCAAGGCGAGTTTGGATTTAGCAAGTAGATTTAATTTAAATTAACCACAACTCAAGTTTAGATTTTTAAATACAATTATTTCTAATATTAAAAACGTAATTTTATCACTTTTTAACATTAAATTAAATATAGTTTAAACGTGCACGAAAATCAGATTGTAATATATATACACCAGGAAAGTGTGTCAATGTCGGAAGGAATTAATCAAACCACATGATCTGACCATCTTTGCTTCCGTGTCCCTTCATTCTCACTCTCGATCACTCACTCTAACATTAATGCTGCCAAAGCCTCACATATGGTTTAAACAGAAAACATGAAATAAGTAGTACTTCTTAATTTGACTCCCTTGTATACATTTAACATTTTCATTTGATATCCTTTTAGAAATATATAAAAATAGCTGCCGTCATTCCATTGCCATTAAATGAACCGCCATTGCCCAAACCACATCTGCCAGCGTAGGTCTTGTTGAAAAATATATATATATAGAGAGAGAGTCAACATCCATTCACACTAGGTGTTAAATTTTAAAAGTTACACCTCTTAATAACTTTTTGTAAAATATTATTTGACCAAACCAATCGTTGAATCACATTATATTATCTTCAAGATCATGTATATCAAATTTCAGATAATTTGGACATTCATTTGTATATTATCTAATAGTGGACCTTTACTTATATTTTAAAAACATATTATACATTAAATAAATTAGTTTGATAAAGTATCATTAGTTTTTATTTTTATGAAATTTTATAGGCTTGATCTACTCTATAACAACTTTCAATTCAATGGTTGGATTGGTCAAATTTCACATTTTATAAAAGTTATTAAGATGTGTAAATCTTAAAGTTTGACACCTGGTGTCAACGGATGCTCACTCATTATATATATATATATTTAAATTGGAAGTATGGCCAATATTGGTTACTCTGTAAATTAATGTGTAAGGAACGCGTTATATATATTTTGGTACATGAGAGAGGATCATCATCCTCTTGCTACATGACTAAACCTTCAAATTTAATTATTTAAGCATAAACTAGGAATGTTCTATGTCTGGAAATGGACCAACTGACAATAAGTAAGTACGGAGTAAATTATATGAGACCACATGTAAGTACATAATACATTAGCACCCTCACACACATAAAAAAAAATTGCGTCCTATTTGTTTATACCTACATCAATAGAATATTGTTGTTCACACATTCCTGCAAACTAAGCTCATCATTTTCATTATGTTGCATCTGTGAAGCTTCTGAATATTTTTGCAACAAGAGGGAAAAGTCACAGTGAATATTAAAACTCATTTTAAACATAAAAAATTACACCATAATGGTGTCCTTCAATCATCATCACCCTTTTCTTCACTTCACTATGTTTATCTTATGCCTACTAACACGTTTAACACAACTAACCCAAATAATATCACCAAACCAGTTCACATTTACTACACCTATAATGATGAACTTCTTACAAGATACAACACCAACATTCACTGACTTCTTTGACCTCAAAATTTAGAGGCCTAACGGAGTTGGTGAATTTTATACCCTCATCCTCAAGTAGATGATCAACATAACAATGATGACCAGATGAGTTCTTAGTGATGATGCAGTGCTTTGGACAACAACACTCACAAAGGCACAAGAGGGAGGAAGACAAGGAAATAGTATTTTTTTAAAACACTCTTTTATACTATGCAATGTATCCCTTAAGGAATACACCACTAACATTAAATCATAAACTTTATTCTTTTTATAGGTTCTGCCAGTCAGCATTGTAACCAATTACCTGAAAGAAGACCAACAAGATATTCATATCAAGGTGCCTAATGGAGAAGTCCAGCCTTGGGTACTTCTATGGAATACAAAAATTTCAAAGCACTGCAGGCTTGGGCAGTGCTGGTACCAGTTTTGCAGGGAGCAGGCACTACAACCAGGAGATCAGCTTTCTTTCTGGAAATTCAAAACTGACCTACACATCACCCTCATTGTTAAACGCCATAGGGGATAGGAGGACCACATGCCACAGCTGCATCCTTAGTATTACATATCATTTTGGAGGATTGACATATCATGATATAACGAATATATGTAGACTGCTGCTGGGGCTATTTCTGTTTTCATTAATCAGGTGAATGGTATTTTATAAGGCGTTGAGCATGAATGTACAGGGGTTCTTTAGCTTAACAGTTGTCAATGGCCCTCAGCGTACATGCCTTCTCGAAATCAACTAATTCACTATATGGGAACTGGTAAATTATAATACCAATAGGGACTTATAATTAATTAACATAACTATTCAGTTTAATTGTATGAAGGACCCAACTGCAAATAACATAAACTTAACCATTAAAGATTATGCAGGTAACCGGTCATCAATCTGAGCCGTCCACCAATAAATGAGAAGATCCAACGGTTCTTAACCTCTGTACCACCGGTACTACAAAAAAAAAGTAACCTACCCTAGACGGCGCCCACAAAGAAAATTATTCACAATGCTTAATGAGTTAAACTATGAATTTTAAAAGAACATCGTTTCCCGGCAACGGTGCCAAAAGAACTATAACTTTGAATTTCAAAAGAACGTCGTCTTCATTTCCTATGTATATATACTTAGTGAGCACTATAACTTTGAATTTCAAAAGAACATCGTTCCCTCGCAACGATGCCAAAAATACTTGTTGAAACTCTGGCAAACGTACCAAAGTCAACTGTAGTATCGATCCCACGAGGAACAATTTCAATTAAAAGTCAAAATTTTGATGCTCACTGATATATATACATATAGAATAGCTTTGTTCATGATGGATTGGTAACAAACTAAACTATTTTGCATATAAAGTAACAAAAAGCAGTGTAAAAGTTTAGAAAGGATTCAGTTGGAGAAACTGGGATTGAATTTCATCTATCTCATGTCGTCTGTATCTGGATAAATAAAGATACATAGCATTCGAAACTATTGATATTGATGCAACATACATAAATCATTTATATTGACTCCTCAAGTATAAAATTCATAAGAAAAATCTCCTAAATACCGATTCTTCAGATATTCAACAGATTATCCAACATTACAATCAGATGTTATAAAGCAATCGATACATTGAAATCTATTCCTAGCATTACAACATATCGAGTATCTTCGTTCAGATCAGATTTCTAGAAATACCTTCTAGTTAGATCTAAAAATCAAAATCAAGAATCTATTGATCAGATAGAATCAGGCATAAGAACGGGATGGAAATACCAATATCGAATAGAAATGAAATTACTATATATAAATATCACCAGAATATATCTGAGTTCGATTCGATTACATTCAACCCCAAGAAGGAAATTTAGCTACGTACTCATGGTAGCCATTACAACCACAAAGATTAGAGAAGAAATTAAATGAAGAAAAAACGAATTCCACAGCCTTTCGTCATTTCCGTCCTCGTCCTCAGCTTCTAAAAATGGAAAATATCTATTTTACAGAATGTCCAGAGTTTGTTTCTAAATCTCTAATATCATTGGTTAAGTGATTTCTCGCTTGAGCTAGGTGATACTCACTCAAGCGAGAAGAGTACTTCAACGTGAAGAAATGTCTTCCTCGCTCAAGCGAGATTATTCTTGCTTGAGCGAGAATGTCACTCAAAAGCATCCCTCTCTGGACAAATCCTCGCTCAAGCGAGAAGTGAAAAAATGACAGAAGCTCATCTTTGCTCTTTTTTCTTGGTTTCTTCTTCATAACTCTTCCAATCCTTTCCTTCTTCCATCCTTAATCACCTGAAATTTGTGCAAAAAAGTGGGATCAAATGACTTCATTTATATCAAGACTTCGGAAACATATAATTGGATTCAATAATTCTTAAATTATGGGAAATTAATATCTAATAAATGCGATTAAAATCATAAGTGCCAAAATTTGATATGCAAATTCACTAAAAATTGGAACCTATCAATTAATAACTAATATAAATTAATTACTAATAAAATTAATTAATAATACAAATATACTAATAATTATTAATTACTAATATACTAATGAACTAATAAACAAGATACGTACTAAATCAATGTTTAAAACTAATAACCTAATACCTATATCACATTAATAAACTAATAAAACAAATAAACTATTATTAACAAATAAATTAATGAAAACTGTAAACTTACAAGTTGTGATACCCGAGAAGGTATGAAGAGAGAAGAAGCTGTAAAATCATCTACAGGCAACTAGTTTGATTTCTGATCGGTTCAAAACGAACCTATGAAGGAGGGAAAGTTTTTAATTGGTGAGTTTTTGAGAATGAAAAGAGAGAGGGGACAAAAACGGGGATCAAAGCAGAGGAAAAAAGAGGAAGGAATGAAGATGAGGGTTGAAAATGGAGGAAGAGGGGGAAGGGTTTTACGCGCACCCAGTATTAAACGTAGCGACGAACTGGCCGTCGCTACGTTTGAAATTCCACAACAACGCGCCAAATTAAATTTGGGAAAAATATGTTATTAGTCCCTGAACTTTTGTCAACTTGGGTTTAGTCCTGAACTTTAATTCATTGGTTTTATATCCCTGAACTTTCAAAAACCCGTAACAATAGTCCCTGCCGTTACTTTTGGTCCGTTAAACCTGTGACGTGACATGCTAGGCAATTAACACGTGGCATGCTAGGTAATTGACACGTCACAGGTTTAACGGACCAAGTAACAGCATGAACTACTACTGTTACGAGTTTTTGAAAGTTTAGGGATATAAAACCAAGGAATTAAAATTCAGGGGACTAAAACCCAAGTTGACCAAAATTTCAGGGACTATAACATATTTTTCCCTTTAATTTTTTTTTAATGTAACGATGGCTATACCGTCGCTAAGGCCATCACTACGTTTAAATTTTAATATTTTCAGAAAAAAAAAATTTAAGTATAGCGAACGGCCTAGCCGTCGCAACTAGTTGCTACGTAGCGACGACCTGGCCGTCACCAGGTATTAATTGGCAACTGAACAGTGCATTTAATGTTGTAAGCAAACGCCTTAGCGACGACCAAGTCGTCGTTAAAAAAATGAAATTCTTGTAGTGCGTGTAGGACTTGGCGTTTCTCTTCTGACGGGGAGAATGAGAGACATGGTTCTGAATTTTTATACGGGGAAACGATGACCATTACTTTAGATTTTAAACCTGTTAAGGTTCTCATTATCCCCTAATGGGCTAAAATTAGGTTCCCCACTCATTATGCTCATATTAATTTCCTATTGGCAGTTTAAAGGGCTCATTGAAATAGATCACTTACACATTGAGTCCATCTAAATATAAATAGTCAATATAAATGTTATAAATAATATTCAAAATATACATTTAAAAGCTTTCTATATTAATTATATGACAATAGATATATTTGTCGTGCAAAATATTAATATTTTTCAATTAATAGAAAATGATAACCTTACGTGTTAAGATTTAAAAGCATTAAGATTAAATTTAGGCAAACTTAATTTTATCTCAAATAACATTAATTAAATACACTATCAAGCGTGTTTATCAATAGGTAAGGGTTATTTCAACTTAATCAATGTCGACTTACAAATCCTCAAAGGATAGATGTCCTACTCGTGTTGAATGTGATCACCTTCTTTGAGTATAGCTATGCTGTTGCGAAAAAAATAGATGATGCAATATGTTCGAGGTGACTTCTAAGTTGAATTAAATTTTGGCAGGTTTCAATATAAAGCCAAAGATAAACTTAATTTTAAATTATTTTTAGTTAAAAAGTTTTTTGAAAAATCAGTACTTGTTTTTAATAAAAAAGTTCATGCCAACTTAAAATGTTTTATATGGATCGATGTTATTCATTTTTCGAAAGAAAAGTTGACCATATAGTCATATATTAAATTATTTATATAGATACAAGTTTCAATGAAATAGAGATCAGAAAAAAATACTTTAGAAAATATCTAAAAAAAAAAAATACTCGTCTTGAAGAAGATTCGAAGAATTCAGTCTAATTAATGTGTAGATCGAAATCGATTTATTTTTTATTTTGAAATATAGATTGATCAAGTTGGGACTTGTAGAAATTTAAATAATATATAAAATAGTCATTAATTAAGTTGTTAACGTAACTTTCAAATCATTTACGTAATTTTCATTATTTCTTTTCTGTTATAAGGACAATTATTATGCAATTTTTTAATTAACAAGCACTGGTCATTTGTTTCATTGTTAATTGGATCCACATAAGCGATCATGGACTCGAAAGTCGATCGTATAAATTATACACGATGGTTTCTTAACTTGGAACTCAATCTTATATATCCAGGGGAATAAGATCTCCTGCAGTTTAAATTCAATATAAAAGTCACATTGCATAAAATAAAAATAGTAGTAAACTCCTTTAGCAAGGTTACTTATATTAGTAAGCCAACAAATCATTCTCTTTTTATATATTAAAAAGAGATAAATTTATTTATCGACAGTTTCTGCAAGTTGTGTGTACACATGTGTGTGTGCCAGTTAACAGCTTCTGCAAGTTTCTTGACAGAAAATATGTGCTAGAAAAAATAACAAGTAGTACATATTGTATTTATTTATTTTTTAATTAAAACATTTTTAATAAATTTATTTATAATACTTTTTTAAGCAAGACCAATTATATCATCCACAAAAGACAATTCTGATCGAGTCGTGTTGGATCTTTAAGTATTGCAAATCTCCCTCTTCAAATAATTTTGGTTTTTGACTAGGAATCCCCTATAGATATGGTTGGTTTAACCTACGATATGCAACTGCGTTGAATATTTGGAATGAAAGTTTTATCATCCATAAAGATCTTACCAAACTCGAATATGATTTCTCTCCCGCGCGTGGAGGATACATGTGATGATCTTACACAAAAAAAAAAGTTTGGCTCCTTAATGATTGAATTTAATTATTATTTATAAAAATTTATTATCTACTTTTTATAATATATATAAAAATTTCCTCTGCATAGTTGTGTCTCTGTACGAAACTGAAGTTGATTTCTATTATATATCATTAAATCACAATATATATAAAGTATAATGAATTATTCTGTGGTAAGAAAACATTACAATAATAATTTAATTTATAATTAGATTATAGATGTTTTAAAATTATACAAAAAAAGAGAACACGAGACATGAAAATCAATTTAAAACATTTAAGTGATATGTTTATAGAGATACTGAAATGATATTAGATAGTAAAATCTTTAAAAATTATATTAGTATATGTAATTTCATAAATATAAACTTATACAAGTACAAATATATGATTATTATATAAATAAAATAGTATGTGTATAAGTTCAATTAGGATCGGATCGGATCAATTTCAATATATGATCCAAATTAAAACATCTAATCCAATAAAAAATCAATTTTTGTAGTTTTTGGTTTTCAATTTTCAATTTTTCGGTTTGGTTTTTATCGTTTGCATGGATTGAATTGAATGTGAACACCTCTACTTACAAGTTCCTTCAAACGTGGGGTGGGTTGAGTGAATTGGAAACAACCTGGGTAGAGTCTCCTAGGAGGTATGTGGCTGAAATAAAGGCAACAAAAAGTGACCACAATAAAGGCGGCTTGAGATGACTAAAAAGTGCAGAGGCTTGACATTGTGGTATAAAAAGAAGATGCCTCAAAAAGATAAATGGTTGCAATGAAGGCAACAAATAACTACCATGAAGGTAGCTAAAGACGTACTGCTCAACGGTTGTAATGAAAGTGGCCTAGGGTTTTTAATGTGGAAGCAAAGTCTTTCAGATCAGGAGCTGTAATACTATCTTGAAAAAATAATAATTGAATATTACTTCCCGTTAGAAACATAATAATATATACACCAATTCTAATTAGGTAATGTATGCCCTATTAACTAATAAAATCAATTATAATAGTTAACATAATCTGTCCTGAAATAAAATATTTATCAATATAAATAAATATATTTTCAATATATTACAACACTAATAACATTGGAATTAAGGGATACTAGTTACTTTGGACACTGTAACAAAAGAAAATATAAAAGGGGTAAATGAGGGAATGCACAAAGGAGAATCGCAAGGTGCATTGGCAGAGAGACAAGTGGCAGCTGATGTGCAATTGCAAGGAAAGAGAAAAAGTGATAGAATCAAGATAACAAATTCTCGGTTGAGAGACTATGGGTGGGCAGAGCCTAATATATAGCTTTCTGTTATAGAAGAAAAGGTGTTAATGATCTGTTTTCTGAATTTCTCACTTCTTCTTGGACCTTAGAGAATTCCTTCTCTGGGTATTTCTCTTGTAAGCTGCTTCTCTTGCAGCCTTCACTTTCCATTGTAAGAAACTCATATAGTAATAATACTTACAGAGGTCCATTTCCTTTCATTGTTTGTTATTGATATATAACAATTTGGTGCTTTCATCTCACTCAATGGCGGAGAATACACGTTTGAAGGAGCTTACTGCAGATGTGAAGCGTATTCTGGAGCTCATGGAGTCACGAGATAGGGAGAGTAACACTCGATTCGAAACGTTAGAAGCTTCAGTTGATTCGTTGCTTAAGAATTTGGAGGCTGAAGTGAGTTCATCCCGCCACTCCCAACCGTTTCAGGTACGCAGCGTGAAATTAGATTTTCCACGTTTTGATGGTGCCGATGTGCTTCAGTGGATCTTTAAGGCTGAGCAAATTTTTAATTACTACAATACTCCTGATGATCAACGACTCACGATTGCGGCAATTCATCTTGATAAAGAGGTGGTTCCTTGGTTCCAAATTATGGCTCGTAATAATGCTTTTCAATCTTAGGTAGGATTCACCAGGGCCTTAGAATTGGAATTTGGACCTTCTCCTTATGAATGTCTTAGATCCAATTTGTTTAAGCTTACTCAGGTTGCTAGAATTCATGAGTATTATGTTCAGTTTACTGCATTAGCGAATCGTGTCACTGGTCTCACTTCCGATGCTCTTCTGGATTGTTTCATTGGTGGCCTAAAACCAGATATTAGAAGAGAAGTGATAGCTCAAGCTCCCATCACATTAATTCGCTCAGTTTCATTAGCTAAACTGTACGAAGAGAAATATATGACAAAACCCAACCATACCACTCCACCACCTTCACCAAAAATCAACCATCCACGTATACCCAACCCCTGTCCCAGACTCTAAAAACTACCAGCCTTCCACCCCTGTTACCCAAGCCAAATCCAAACACAAACCTCACCACAAACACACAAAAACCTAACTCGGTCAAAAAAAATGTCACCAACAGAAATGTTATTAAGGCGTGAAAAAGGCCTATGTTATACTTGTGATGAGAAGTTTTCACCTAATTATAGATGCCCCCAATAAACAATACCTTTGGTTGCATATGGAAGAGGAAGACAATCCAAATCTTGATCCTGACCCACCAGAACAAGTTTCTGAACCTTTTAATAATAGTCCTCAGGAGCATCATTTATCTTACAATTCTTTACATGGCTCGTTTGGTCTTGGCACTATGAAGTTCCAAGGGCTGATAAATGGCATGACAGTGCAGGTGTTATTGGATGGAGGAAGTTCAGATAATTTCTTACAACCAAGATTGGCTCATTGCCTCAAATTACCAGTGGAACCCATTGAAAATGTTCAAGTTGTGGTAGGAAATGGGGCTGCCTTAATAGTTGAAGGATGGATCAGAGAATTGGAGGTGCAAATACGAGGTCATGTCCTGAAACTTCCAGTTTACTTGCTACCAATCTCAGGGGCAGATTTAGTTCTTGGAGCTGAATGGTTAGCAACATTGGGACCTTACATTTCAGATTATAGTACCTTGACAGTGAAATTCTACTTGGACAATCAGTTTATTACATTACGTGGAGAGAGACCTCAACTGCCAACTCAAGCACAACTTAATCATTTGAGGAGGATGTCTAATAATAATGCTATATTTGAATTTTTTACAATGAAACTTGAGCATCCGGATGTCCCTGAAGACCAATGGCTAGATATACCTTGCGACATGGAACTTGAAATGGTTGTATTGGTATATACTTATAAAGATATTTTTGATGTGCCTACAGGTTTACCACCTCCTAGATCTCAAGATCATTCTATTCCATTACAACCTGGTACGGAACCAGTCAAGGTAAGACCTTATAGGTACCCACATAGCCAAAACAGCGGATAGAAATCATGGGGCAGAATATGCTGAATAAGGGAATTATCATGCAGAGCACAAGCCATTTTTCTTCTCCTATCATCCTAGTCAAGAAAAATGATGGAAGATGGAGATTTTGTACAGCTAGACTATAGAGCATTAAATGCTATAACAATAAAAGACAGCTTTCCAATTCTAACAGTTGATGAACTCCTTGATGAATTGTTTGGCGCTCAGTTTTCCTCTAAATTGGATCTGAGATCGGGCTACCATCAAATCTTGGTTAATCTGGATGATAGACACAAGACTGCTTTTAAAACACATCAGGGTCATTATGAGTGGCTTGTAATGCCATTTGGCCTCACCAATGCCCCTGCAACCTTCCAAAGCTTGATGAATGAGGAGGTAGACTATCTCGGGCACACTGTATCGGGCAAAGGAGTTTCTATGGATAAAGGGAAAGTAGAGGCAGTGTTACAATGACCTGTCCCTACCAACCTCAAGCAATTGAGAGGGTTTTTAGGTCTCACTGGATATTACAGGCGTTTTATTAAGGGATATGCTTCAACAACAACACCCCTTACCAATCTTCTAAAAACAAAAAATTTTCATTGGGATTCTACTGCTCTATGTCTGCCTTTCAAACTCTAAAGAAAGCAGTGACTCAGGCACCTGTGCTTGCTTTACCAGATTTTTCTAAACCATTTATCTTAGAAACAGATGCATCAGGAGTGGGAATAGGAGCTGTCCTTAGTCAACACAATCATCCTATAGCCTTCTTCTAAAAAAAGTTGACTTCTAGACTCCAAAAATAGTCAGCTTACACGCGTGAATTCTATGCCATAACTGAAGCTATTGCTAAGTTTAGACACTATTTACTGGGCCACAAGTTTGTCATCAGAACAGACCAAAAGAGCTTGCGTAGTTTGACAGATCAAGCTCTCCAAACACCGGAACAACAAACATGGTTGTATAAGTTGCTTGGCTATGACTTTACCATTGAATACAAACCAGGAAAGGAAAATGTAGTTGCAGATTCTCTGTCTCGCTCTTTTTTTATGGCATGGTCTCAACCAAAATTTGAGATTATTCCTTTATTGAGAGCTGCTATCAAGGAGGATACACGGTTAAAACAGATTTTGGAGTTATGCAATCAAAATCAGCACCCTCACCCAAATTACACAACTAAGGATCAGTTATTGTATTAGAAGGGCAGATTGGTGGTTCCTTCCAAAAACACATTGGTTCAACAAATATTGACTGAGTTTCACAGTTCCTTAATTGGTGGACATGCAGGATATGCTAGGACAATGGCTAGAATAACAACCCAGTTTTATTGGCAAGTTATGCACAAGGACATTCGTGAGTTGTTCAGAATTGTTTAATCTATCAACAATCTAAAACTACTACAGCTCTACCTAGTGGATTGCTGCAATCCCTTCCCATTCCAAACCAAATTTGGGAAGATTTGGCAGTGGATTTCATCACAGGCCTTCCTTCTTCACAAGGCAGTACGGTCATCTTAGTTGTCATTGATAGATTATCCAAATATGGCCATTTTTCTCCATTGAAGGCGAATTATTCAAGCAAACTAGTAGCTGAAATGTTCATGAAAATAGTGGTTAAATTACATGGTATTTCAAAAACCATAGTATCAGACAGAGACAAGGTTTTCACTAGTCAATTTTGGAAACATTTATTCAAGTTGAGTGGTACAACTTTAAACATGAGCACTGCATATCATCCTCAATCAGATGGGCAGTCCAAGGCACTGAACAAATGCTTGGAAATGTACTTAAGATGCTTTACTTATGACTCTCCTCATAATTGGGCCAGATTACTCCCTTGGGCAGAATATTGGTACAACACTTCGTACCATACCAGCATTGGCATGACTCCTTTTAAGGTAGTTTATGGGCGTGATCCACCACATATTTCAAGATATGAAGCAGATGTCAAAGACCCTTCATCGGTTCAAGAACTATTAGTTGAAAGAGACCAGATTCTAAACAAATTGAAACACAACCTGCACAAAGCCCAACAAAACATGAAAAAGTATGCTGACAAGAAAAGATCCCAGGTAGAGTTGAAGGTTGGAGATCAGGTGTTGGTTAAGCTGCAACCTTATAGACAACATTTTGTGACATTGAGAAAGAATCAGAAGTTGAGCATGAGGTACTTTGGACCTTTTCCTGTGATTGAACGCATAGGACAGGTTGCATATAAACTCCTTTTACCACTAGAAACCAAAATTCACCCAGTTTTCCACTGCTCTTAATTAAAACCTTGCAAGGGAGATCATTCACAGCCCTATGTTCCTTTACCAATTTCAAATACTGAAGCAAGTCCAGTCCTGCTCCCTGTGGATATTCTAAGGAGTCGTGTTATTATTAGAGGTAACCAGCATATTCAGCAACACCTGGTGCAGTGGGAAGGTGTGAAGATCACACAGTTCTGAGGACATCATTTCCAAACCTCAACCTTGAGGACAAGGTTATTCTTAATGGGGGAGGAATTGTAACAAAAGAAAATATAGAAGAGGTAAATGAGGGAATGCACAAAGGAGAATCACAAGGTGCATTGGCAGAGAGACAAGTGACAGCTGATGTGCAATTGCAAGGAAAGAGAAAGAGTGATAGAATCAAGATAACGAACTCTCGGTTGAGAGACTATGTGTGGGCAGAGCCTAATATATAGCTTTCTATTATAGAGGAAAAGGTGTCAATGATATGTTTTCTGAATTTCTCACTTCTTCTTGGACCTTAGAGAATTCCTTCTCTAGGTATTTCTCTTGTAAGTTGCTTCTCTTGCAGCCTTCACTTTCCATTGTAAGAAACTCATATAAGTAATAATTACAGAGGTCCCTTTCCTTTCATTATTTGTTATTGATATATAACAGACACCCTTTCTTTCTTTTTTTGTTTATGTAATTGTTTTTATTCCTTTGGCTACTCACTTATCCATGTTTGATTCTAATTGGTAGCTTGACCTATAGATAGATCAGGCCACTCACAAACTATGAAGAAAAAATAACAGGGATATATGGCCAATAACAATAACAAAGACCAGGGAACTATGATGAAGTTGGCTTTTCCTACCATTATAGGCACTTTCGATGCATAGTAAGGTCACAGGTTTAAGAAAACAATGTTTAAATGAAGCTAGCCCCCGAATCAATGGTCCAAGTAATTTTCCAACTTAACACATCTCCATGTAATTATCCAAAACTTTTTTTGAATGGATATTAGAAAATTGTGATACTATAAAGTACATCTTTATAAACAAGAGTGTTGCAGTCTTATTATATGTGGTTAGGATATCACTCTATTTTGCATGTGGAGGGGAAAACAAATTTCATGATACATTCAGGATTGATGTCAAAAGATTACATGAACTTTGGAACATAATTTGGGTAACTATAATATAGTATCTTTGGAATGGTAGAAACAAAGATGTACTCAAATCTAAAATTTGCATATATATAGAAGAGGATATCTTGGATCAAATTCAAATTCGGTATTGGTTATGAGTTAAAGAGAAGTGCAATCATGATTTATATGTCATTCTTTGAATGGATTAGCAACCCTTTTTTAGTTTATAGAACTACAATTGAATGAAAACTTGTATTGATTAATTCTATATTTATCCTGTATCAGGTAGGTTACTGCTCTTCAATCTAGATTTGTATATGGATAGAAGCACCCTTTTACTTCACATCAATAATTTTCTTTTTGCTTAATTATAAAGAACCCTAACGGTTTCAGATGATACTATAAATCTACACTCTTTCTTTTCTTACTAACGAGGCAAAGCAATATGGTACGTTAAAATCACTATAACTATCTTCTAAATTTGTATATAAATAGTGTACTCGTGCTAAGTCTATTAAACATCACAATGGCATTTCTTCTCTCATTTATTTTGATCAAGAATCATATATCGTAAGAGGCATGGAGTGCTTTCAAGATTTACTTAATAAATGTCTATGGCAAAATGTTTGGACTAGTTGCGCAACTAGTTTGGAAATGTATAATAAAAAAGTTTTATTAAAAATTTTTTATTCTAAATAACTTTAAATAAAAGTTAACACATATAATTAATATATTAAAAAAAGTTAAAACTAACAAATATTTAGATTTGGAAATGTATTTTCTCCTTCCTTTGTTAATCATTGTAACCCATATTTGAGTGTGTTTGACAAGGCCAATAAGCTAGCTACTAGCTTATTTGACTAGCTTATAAGCTAGTTTGACCAATATAAAAGTGTTTGGTTACGTAACTTAAAGTAGCTTATTTTAGGAGCTTCTAGCTTATAAGCTACAAGCTACTTCACCTAGCTTGTAGCTTGTAGCTTATTTAATTTTTTTTTCAATACTATCCCTTATATTTTAATACATCTCTCTTATTATCCTTAATTTATTTTTACCTATTATTACCTATTTTCAATTTTAGTGATAAAAATCTTTCAATTTCGTTTTAACTATTATATATTACCTATATAATAAGTAATTTAAAAAATTACGAATTAATTGAATTGTTATTTTCTTTTCACCATTTTATGAAATTGATTTTATATTAGACTATTTATTTTTATCAATTTCACTATTTATTTTAATTTTTAATTAAATATTTTAACATTAAGGGTTTAACAAGAATTTAATTATTTTTAAAAAAATCTAAAATTATAATTAAATAATAATATATTTTTGTCCAGAAAACACAAATAGAATTTACATAATAAAATTGATGTAGTTATGTCCTTTTATGTCATTTTACGTTTACCAACTAACTTATCAGTTAGTTTTACCAAACACTTTTAATTCAATAAGCTAGCTTATCAGCTCAGAGCTTATAAACTAGGAGTTTATCAGCTACCAGCTAGCTTATCGGCTAGAAGCTAGCTTATCGGTTACCGGCTAACTTATCAGCTAGTTTTGCCAAACACACCATTTGTATTGGGGGACATATTAAGTGAAAAGAGTTAATTAAAGTTAAGTATATATTAACCCGAATTGATAGCTCAATTTTTCATCATATCCCTCACTTTTTCTTTTTTCATTTCATTTTCTCTCTCTCTCCATACACTTTCCATACTTAAATTTTAAGTGTCATGATATCTAATTTTTCAATAAGCATGTGCAAGGTATTGGTATCTTATATTTAGACATTGCACATGTTAGGCTCGTTTTCTTTGTTCCGAGTTTTCGATTTTTTATTTTATAAAATTTTTAACCAAATTTGTATAACATAAAATTGAAAATTAAAATAATATTTTATGATTTTCAAAATGGAAATTCTGTAAACCACAAAAGGTGATTTTTAGTTTTCAATTTTTTGTTGTAAAAATTTAATTTAAATTTTTTAAAAATAAAAAAATGAAAACTCACGATTACCCAAAATGACCCTTAATATGTTTATGTATGTGTCGTGTAGACCATAGGGATGGCAAAAAAGCACGTATCCGCGGATACTTGCATATATACCTGTAGTACCTAGTGGATACCCACATATTTATTAAATGGGTGGGGACAAATATTATATTACTCGACATACGGGTATTGCATACTCTTTAAAAATATATTTTTTATTAAATATATTAAAAAATTAAAAAAATTTTAATATTTTATTATGGGGTAAATTTTTTTTTATTATTTATAATGATTTATTTAATATATTAACGTATAATGATATTATAATATATTATATTATATTTTCTCCTTTTTTTATAAATTTTGAATTTTTAAATATTAATGAATATTTAAAAATACCTACTTAAGTACCCATTAATTTTAACACTACGAATAGGATAATATTATCCACCCCACCCCGACACTACGAATAGGATAGTATATTATCCGCCCCACCCCGACGCGGGTAGCTCATACATCTATGAGTTAGCGATTATCAGTCCTCCATTCCTCCACCACTAGACGACGCTGCTACCACATCACTGCCCTCTCTCCATTATTGCCCTCGTCATATATCATATGCACCCTTAATTTCGATGCTAATTAAACGCACTGACAGAGAAATTGAAGAAAGATAAAATTTGAAGATATATAACACAACAATTAATCCCTTGTCCCTGCTAATAAGGGATATCAATGATTTACACCAAAAAAATAAATCCCACGTAAATGACTCTTGAATTGTTCTGTTCCAGCTCAAGCCCATTAGTAACAATTTAATTTGCAAAGCAACAATTCAAAAAGCACATTAATTTGTTCAAACACACAAAATTTCAATCTAATACAAAAATACGTGTTTGATTTGGCGTTGAACTAACTATCCCTTCCGTTAATACATAGACTATAGTATCAAACAGCGCCCAAATTTTAAACACACACGCTTTTTTTTCAGAACTTTAACACGCTTTACGACCTTGGAATAAAATTATTATTTTTTGTTACGAGTAAAATTAATTATTTTAAGCGCTATATGTCTGGAGTTCTTTAATTGAATACAAATATGACGACGTCATGGACAAGTGTAATTTAAAAACTCAAATCGAAGCACATTGCTTTAATCATTCATCCTCTAAAGAATAAAATTAAGAAGGCGAGAGAGATAAGAATTAATCCTGAAATCGTGTAGCACAATTCAATAATTCATTACTTGCTAAATTTGTGCGGACCATATTTATATTTTAACATTTGGGACTGCAACATACAACAACAGTGGAAAAACCAACAATTTTAAATTTATTACTGATGACGTACATGATCATGTGATTATTGGAACAAACAAACACATGCAATTACTGGATTTATAAGCAGTAGTGTTAATTAGTTTCTGCCACCAAAACGAGCCTTAAGCTTCTTGACTTGGGCAACATCAAGGAAGGTAGTTTGTGCTACTATGTCAGTAGATAAGGCGTTACCAAATAATAGAAGATCAAGTAGTTGGGCGCCAGGGTTTGCGCTACTGAAAGCAAGAAAAGCAGTGGCTTTTCCGTTACCAGAATTCACTTGAAAATGCAACTGTCCTTGTGGGAAAACCATGAGATCTCCCGGTTTAAGTGTCTTTGAATAGAGTGCAGTTGGTGTCATGAATCCAGCGGTGATTTCACCTTCCACCATTATCAGTAGTTCAGTGGCACCAGGATGTGTGTGCATTGGGATGGATCCACCTTTGGCTATGTCTAAGCGAGCTGCAGAGATGCCAAGCCCATTAACACCTGGAAAGTCAGTAACAAATGCAGAGGTCAATGCAGCGTTGAAAGAGTTAGTGGTGTTTCCAGCTACAAAGCCATGAAACACAAAGTCATCTGCTGTTACGGAAGAGATTGGCTTGCACTGATAGCCAGAAGGGCTATCTGGACCCTTCAGGTCTGCTACACAGAAATCATTGACAGAAGCATTAGTGTATGAGAGAAGGGCGAAAAGGAAAAGAACGTAAATCATCTTCATTTTGGATGTTAATTGGTGCGATATATAAAAACGTGGGATTTGGGTAGCTATTTATAGAGCTATTCTTACAACATGGAGACAAATTAAGATGTAAGCTTGCTTTAAATTAAACGGAAGTCTTTTAAACAACGTGAGTCCGTTAAGGCAACATTGCCTTTATTCAGACTTCACTGTAAATTCTACCTAATTATGTTTGATATGGATATTGAACAGTAATGTATTGAGTGTCTTTGATAAGTTCAATAAATCAGCTTCTATAACTTATAGTTTGAACAAAAAATAATGTTTCATAAAATACAAAACTTCTAGATTATTTAGGAGTTTTTAACTTATAAGCAATCAGCAAGCTAGCTTAGCTAACTTCTAATTTGTAGTTTATTTATTTTTCTTTCATTTTTACCTCTCATATTAATTTTAATACATTCTATTCATCTTTAATTTTTTTATGTCATTTTACATCTATTAACTAGTTTTACCAAATACTTTTAATTCAATAAAGTAGTTTATAAGCTCAAAACTTATCACCTAGGAGCTTATCAGCTACCAACTAACTTATTATCAATCAGTTTTTACCAAACACGACCCAACTTTATTTCCTTTATTCTTTTTTTATCTCTTTCTTCTTACACCCAGGGATGGCAAAAAAAAACCCATACCCTTAGACACATGCAAATATACCAATAACGGGTCCCCACATATTTATTAAATGGGTGGGAATGGATATTATATTATCCGTCCCACGGGTACTTTTTAAATATATTAAAATATTATGATTTTTTTATTATTTTATGATGAGATAAAATTTATTTGTTATTATTTTATAATGATATCTTTAATATATTAACACGTGATGATATTATATAATATTAATATAATATGATATTGTAATATATTATATGACATTTTAACTTTTTCTTTCTATGAATTTTGAATTTTTAAATATTAGTGGATGTCCACAAATACTCGTTACCCATATGGATACCCATTAATATACTCCCCTCCACGGTGACATCCCTACAATTATACACCTTCTGCACCAAAAAGGGGATGTAAAAATATTATTTTCCTTATTTAATACTACCCTCCGGTCCTATATATAAAAAACAAAAATGAAAAAAAAAATTGGTCCTATATATAAGAAACATAGTATTAATTTTAGTTGCATTAATTGTTAAATACCTTATATGCCCTTAATTTATTATGAGTAGTTAAACAGATACCCACTCATTTACTCATTTAATACTAATGGTATTTTTGAGAAAAAAAAATAAATTTATGGCACTTCTCGCAACAACTTAAGCTTTTGTATTTGGTTCATGACATGATAATTTGAGCCTTTATAACTAAGTAGTCAAGAGTTTGATCTTTGTTATCCCTTTATTTTAATAAAAAATATTTAATTTCAGCATAAGGTATATGATAACTTGCATATTGTCCACGTTTCAAACCCAATAGACTCTTGTGTGATGGAGACCTGTTAAAAATATATTCAATCGTGTATTATACAGCAACAACGAGCTTTTTGGATAGTTGATTAATTACAAATACCATAATTGATATTTCAACCAATTAATAATCAACTCACCGAATTTTTTTCTTTTTTTTAATATGAGGATTGCGGAATCGAACTCATAAAAAAATTGTATTAATATTATGGGGAAAAAACCGATAATAGGGCATGCAAGATTAACAAAACAATAGGCTTAAATATGTTCTCTGGAAATATACCCCCTATGGTTTTAGCCTCTGGAAATTTTTTTTAGCAAATTAGTCCCTAGAAAAATTGTCTGTTATCATTTCAATCCTTGATGTTAAATGTCTCTGTTAAGTTATGATTTGACACCTAGAAACAGTGATAGAAACTCACACGTGGCATGTCAGAAACGCGAGAATGTTAAACTTTAAGCCATTGGAAGAAATTACAGCTACCTTTGTTCTACGAAAACGTTAAACTTTAACGTAATTCAAAATGGAAACAAAACCCAAAAGCATGTACAAGAAGTTTTATCAGGGATGCCTTCCAGTTAGGGCACCTGAAGAATTTCCTTCCAGGATTCTTTACACTTCCAGAAGTCAAAGTGACAATTTCATCTGCACATACACACAACCTCGTTCCTGAAACAGAATGGGAAGAATATGATTTTTGCCTAAACCCCATTCCTATCCGTGGCTTCAAACACTTCAATGGATCTTCCTCTGTTTTCGAAAGCAATCCCACAACAATCCCTTTCTCTGTTTGTTGTCCGCTACAAATCACATAATGGGTGGAGGCGTGCTCTAAGTCTAAACCATTACTGATGATGTGGGTGTCTTACATTAGGGAGAAGACGATGATAATAAGGGCTTTCTGAGTCACGTGAGGAGCACATGCATTTCCGACATGCCACGTGTGAGTCTCTGTCACTGTTTCTGGGTGTCAAATCATCACTTAACAGAGACATTTAACAACAAGGAATAAAATGATAACGGACAATTTTTCCAAGGACTAATTTGCTAAAAAAAATTCTATAGGGACTAAAACCATAAAAGGTATATTTCCAGGGACTAAAAACATATTTAAGCCCAAAATAATATGAGAATAGTTGACGTTCTACAACCGTTTGGGAATATCCGAATAAATGATGTCCGTTTGATGGACAAAATATGATAGGATAGACGAGTTGGATAGAGACATGATAAAATAAGAGCATGATAACAAAACTCTTATCATACCATATGTTTGATGCACACGAGTATAAGAGGTGGATAACATTATTTTATCTTATCATACTTCATACGTTTGAAATGGATAGATTATGATATGATCAGATATAAAAAATATTGATATGGCAAAATTACCCTTATTATAAAATTTAATTTAATTTTAATTTTAAACTTTTAATAAACATACATGAATAAAAAAAATACTTATTTATGAAAAAAATATAAATTTAATAAAAAATAATAAAATTATTAAAAATAATATCAACATTATCATAAAAAGAGATGAGAGAGAGGAGAGGCGACAGAGCGAGAGGAGAGGGGAGTGGAGTAGAGAGAGGAGAGAGGGGGAGAGAAGGGAAAGAGAGAAAGGGAGGAGAGAGAGGGGGAGAAAGAGAGGAAGTGGAAAGAGAGGAAAGAGGGGGGAGAAAGAGAGGGGAGGGAGGGGAACATGAGAGAGAGGGGAGAGAGGAAAGAGGGGGAAAATGAGGAAGAAATTTTTTATCCTATCCTATCACTCCCTAACCCAGCTCCACCTTTAGGATAATTAAGAATCTAGGAAAGGATAGGATAAGGCACATGATAAAGTTATCATATCTTATTGGTGCAACAAATGTTGAGTCTCAATATAAATTAAGTATTCAATTTAATTCAAGACCCTTTACCCTTGGTTTTAATGTTTAACAAATTTGATTATATATAAACAGATTGTACTGAGAAAGGTAGTTTGTCTTTGTTATTGCACCAAATCTGAAATGAGCAAATCTTCAAGTCAAAGCAACTATCTGAAGAATTGATCAACCTGCTGAAAGTATGTGCGTACTGAATTTGTACCTGCTGAACACATACTCTCTGAACTATCACTTGATGACGTGGCAATTCGAGCCTACTGAAATGAAGAACTCTCTGAAGAACTTGGATCTGCTGAAGACTCTCTCAACCCTCTGATGACATGTACCATTCTTTATACTGAGAAGTCTTACTGAATTCGTGCAACATAGTATTTGTCAAAGTCAGAAGGCACTCTGCGCAAAGACTTAAAGGTCTCTAAACGTCTTCTACCATCATCTACAAAAAGAAGCTTTTACAGAGTTCTTTCCGCATCTTATGGAACATCGTACACGGAAAAGGAACCCTTGTACCTGCTGTGTGTCAGAGCAGTCCTGTCTCTGCACACCTACTCTATTCAAGTCAAAAGCTTTTTCACAAGCCCGTCTCTCAACGTCTTTATGCTCAACGGCTACTTTTCTGGATGCTATATAAAGCTCCATGATAATCCTTGTGAAAGCGGCGAGAACATCATATAGAAAAAAGAAAAAACGCCCAAGAGAGAAAATAAAGAAAGCATGAAAAACTAGAGAAGCTCTCCAGAAAAGAAAAAGAGAAGAGTCTCAGCCAACAGAGTGAAAAGGCCAAGTCAAGAGAAAAATCTATCAAGCCAACCCTCTGAAGAAACAATTCCTGCTGAGCAAAATACAGAGAAGAACTTCAATCTCATAGTTATACTCTTGTATCTTTGTTTTTCCTTGTACTTAGAATTTATCCCTTGTATCCTAAGTTATACTCAGTTAACTCTTTGTACAAGAGAACCCGTGTTTAAGTTTCTCAGAAACTTAAACTTATCTTTCATTATAAACATTGTTAAGTGTCTGAGAGCCTGGAGAGGCTTGGTGGAACAAATGATACTTGTTGAGAGCCTGGAGAGGCTTGGAGGAAGAAAGAATACTTGTTTAGCCTGGAGAGGCTGTGTCCAAATAATACTTGTTGAGCCTGGAGAGGCTAGGTGTGCAAATAATACTTGTAATCTTGCGAGATTAGTGGAAATTCGGTGGTGGTTTGCCCTGGGACAGGACATAGCTCACTGGGTTAATGGGTGAACAAGGATAAATTTTCTGTGGCTGAATTCTCTCTACCCTTAACTCTTTTACTTTCTGTTGTTATCTGTTTTATCTAACCAAGGAGGGTTTAATAAAAGTTATTTTATAATTCAACGCAGAAAACCATCTTTTCTTCACGCTAAAATACTTCAAAAATTTTTTATCCAACCTTCTGACTTGCTTAAGCAAGTTGCTAAACTTCCAGTTTCGGAAGGTTGCCCAAATATTTCCAAACTCAATTTGCTTGTTAAAAAGGTTTTTCAGAAAAATCTGTAAAGATTATAAAACACTATTCAACCCCCCCCTCTAGTGTTTCTTGTGGTTTCTAATAGTTGGTATCAGAGCTCAACCACGGGTTGAGCATCTAACAAGTGCTGAGGGAAGAAGATCCAGATGGAAACCTCAACAAGCTATGGTGTATATATCTCAGAAGGAGCATCTGTATCAAGACCACCAATCTTCAACAGAAAAGATTATTCTTTCTGGAAAGAACATATGAAGCTATTCCTGGAAAGTTATGATCTAGATCTTTGGGAGGTAGTTACTGTTGGTAACTATATTCCCATGAGAAATGGAATACCCATTTCCAAAGCTGAGTGGTCCAATGAGCAAAAATTTAAAGTTCAACTTATTAATGCTCAAGTCAAGCTCTACTTAATTTGTTCTCTGAGCAGAGTTGAGTATGACATGATAAAAGGACTCCACTCTGCCAAGGATATATGGGAGTGGCTAGCCTCATATGCTCGTAAAGGATATGAAGATTATAAATACTCAAAAGAGCAATTCACTGAAAGTTCAGAAGATTCATCAGAAGAGGAGAATCAATGCTTAATGGCAAATCAATCAGAAGATGCTGATTCTAAGGTATCATTTTTAACTCTTCTTGATGAATATGATGATTTAATTGATGGAACTAAGGAACTCTTCAGAAAGTATAAGAAGCTTTCTAGTGCCTATGCAGCTGCATGCACTAAAAATAAGGATTTTGAAAATGAAAATCTTATACTTAAAGAAGAGCTTCTGAAGCAAGAGAACAATAGGCTCAAAAGTCTACTTGAAGAAGACAGGGTCTTCAAGGACAGATTTTAGAACTTACTAAAGACCTGGCCAACTTTATTGAAGGAACCAATAATCTTGACAGATTATTGAAAACTCAAAAAAGGTCAAATGATAAAAGAGGCTTAGGGTTCTATGGAAAACCATCATCTAAAACATCAAATTCTAATAAGCCTAAAAAGGAAAAGAAATAGGTAGATGGGTGTCCTCACTGTGATAAACATAGATTATTCAAATCTGAAAGTAAGCAGAATGAGGAACCTGTTCCTGTAACTAACCCCGGTGGACCCAAAAAGATATGGGTACCAAAATTGTCAATTGTTTTTCTTGCAGATATCCTTAATAAGGCAAAGAAGACTCCTAGGATAACTGAAGAAGAATTGATGAAAGGAGAACTGGATGGAAAGAGGGTGTACATGCTGAAAGCTCTAAGCACAACTTGCTGAAGTTTATCACCTCTCTTTCAGAAAGCAATGTTGAGTCTCAGTCTTAGAAAGATTCCATATTTTATGGTAACATCATTCCTATCTCAGACTCTCTAAAAATATATACATTATTTGAAGTATGCGTACTCTCTGAAATTCTCTTATGAGTGTCTCTGTGATAAACTTTCTGAAAACTTACCATTGCTGAAAATTACTTTAAAATAATTATTTATCTAAGAAATATGAAAGGTCTTTAAATCCAAACGTTTTTTAAATATTTGTGACCTGACTCTCTGTAATTGATGGCTCTTCAACTGTCCACTCAAAGCGGCACGATGCACGACTCTTCATGTCTGCACAGTTTTAGTAACTGCTGTCATCAATGCTTCTGATGTGTCTATTTATAGAGTTAGATGGATAATCATGAGGACTACGCTTTCTCTTTTCAAACCAAGAAATCTTCAGAGCATCTAAGAGAACTTTTCCTCTCTCTATAAGAACTTCAAGCTTTTCAATTCAGAACTCTATTCTTCTTCAAATGGCTGCTGAGTCTGTTGCCTCATGCACTCCTGCTCCAACCAAATTCAATGAGAGAATCATTCCTTCAAAGGCGGTTCGTTTGACGGATTTTGAAGAAGCAGGATACAAGATCACTGAATACTTTGATGCAGTGGGCTGGACACCATTTTTCAACAACATCTCTTCTCCATGGCATGAGAAGAGTGTTCTGGAATTCTGGAACAACTCAGAAGTTGTTTCTAAACCTGGACACACCGGGTTAAAAACCATTGTGATGGGGAGATCACTCTTCGTGGACTGCAACCTGCTGGCGAAAGTGATTGGTGTTCCGGTCAGGGGAGATAATTTCTGTCAAAATTGGGAAGTCTCTCATGAAGGCTTTTTGGTGTATGATCAATTGTTGTTCGGTGGCAGACGTTTTAACCCCACCAAGCATTCCCAACTTCTGGAAACCCCCAGAATCATTCTTGCTATTCTCAACTGCTGCATTCTTCCAAAAGGAAGTAATAATATTTATATCAAAGAGCTTGAAAGGTTTGTGGTCGCTCACTTGCTGATGAAGAAGAGGATTAGTCTTCCATGGGTTCTTCTCTACCAAATGATCTTGAGAAGAGAGATGGATGCTGAAGACAGATTCCCCCACAACTCTCTGATAATGAAGATCTTGATACATAAAGGCTTTCCTATGGATGGTCTCTTTGATCAAACACCTCCTTCCTTCTTCACTTTGGTTATGTATGAGCTGTTAGACCGGACTTTGATTGAGAAAGAAGAAGCCTTAGAGAAGAGGGTGGCTGAAGTCTCTCCTGAGGCATCCCCTGTCAGAGGAAGAAGAACAAGGGCCTCCAATCCTCTAGGTGCTCATGGAAGGATCAGAAAGGTGTTTGCGGCGTATAACTTGAAGAGGTTGCATGCTCGCATTGGTCGGCTAGCAAACAAGCTGAAGGAAACTCAAAAGGAGTTACTAAAGCTGAAGGCAGAGAAAGAAGGTGTCAGTGCTGCCGAGATCGTGCCTGCTGATAGCCATTAATTTTTCGAAGAGCCTTGTCATAGTCTTTTGATATTTCTTTTTGAAAAATACTTGTTAAATTTTTAAAATCTTGATTAATATAAGTGAACTTTTCATTTTCCTCAAGATTCTACTAATCTTATATGCATGATTTAATTCTTTATTCTCTAAATACGTTGAAATTAATTATTGGTTGCGCACATTTATTGATCTTATGCTTCCAAGTCTAAATACCTGAATTTATTACTCTGCTTCACGTGCTTGAGTTATCTAAACCCTTTTGAATAATGACAAAAGGAGGAGAGTAAATATAACTAAAAAATTATCTGAAGCAAAGTTGTTTTTCAGAAGAAAAGTATGATATTCAGGGGGAGTTCTACACTCCATTCATTTATATGAAAGAGGGGGAGAGAACCTCAACTTTTATTTGAAAATCTCACTCTAATTATTTCAGATATTTGTTAGTCATATCAAATTTGTCATCATTAAAAAGGGGGAGAATGTTGAGTCTCAATATAAATTAAGTATTCAATTTAATTTAAGACTCTTTACCCTTGGTTTTAATGTTTAACAAATTTGATTATATATAAATAGATTCTACTGAGAAAAGTAGTTTGTCTTTGTTATTGCAGCAAATCTGAAATGAGCAAATCTTCAAGTCAAAGCAACTATCTGAAGAATTGATCAACCTGTTGAAAGTATGTGCGTACTGAATTTGTACCTGCTGAACACATACTCTCTGAACTATCACTTGATGACGTGGCAATTCGAGCCTACTGAAATGAAGAACACTCTGAAGAACTTGGATCTGTTGAAGACTCTCTCAACCCTCTGATGACGTGTACCATTCTTTATGCTGAAAAGTCTTACTGAATTCGTGCAACATAGTATCTGTCAAAGTCAGAAGGCACTCTGCGCAAAGACTTAAAGGTCTCTAAACGTCTTCTGCCATCATCTACAAAAAGAAGCTTTTACAGAGTTCTTTCCGCATCTTATGGAACATCGTACACGGAAAAGGAACCTATGTACCTGCTGTGTGTCAGAGCAATGCTATCTCTGCACACCTACTCTATTCAAGTCAAAAGCTTTTTCACAAGCCCGTCTCTCAACGTCTTTATGCTCAACGGCTACTTTTCTGGATGCTATATAAAGCTCCATGATAATCCTTGTGAAAGCGGCGAGAACATCATATAGAAAAAAGAAAAACGCCCAAGAGAGAAAATCAAGAAAGCATGAAAAACTAGAGAAGCTCTCCAGAAAAGAAAAAGAGAAGAGTCTCAGCCAACAGAGTGAAAAGGCCAAGTCAAGGGAAAAATCTATCAAGCCAACCCTTTGAAGAAACAATTCCTGTTGAGCAAAATACAGAGAAGAACTTCAGTCTCATAGCTATACTCTTGTATCTCTGTTTTTCCTTGTACTTAGAATTTATCATTTGTATCCTGAGTTATACTCAGTTAACTCTTTGTACAAGAGAACCTGTGTTTAATTAAGTTTCTCAGAATTTTAAACTTATCTTTCATTGTAAACACTGTTAAGTGTCTGAGAGCTTGGAGAGGCTTGGTGGAACAAAGAATACTTGCCGAGAGCCTGGAAAGGCTTGGAGGAAGAAAAAATACTTGTTTAGCCTGGAAAGGCTATGTCCAAATAATACTTGTTGAGCTTGGAGAGGCTAGGTGTGCAAATAATACTTGTTGAGCCTAGAGAGGCTAGGTGTGCAAATAATACTTGTAATCTTGCGAGATTAGTGGAAATCCAGTGGTGGTTTGCCCTGGGACTGGACGTAGCTCACTGGGTTAGTGGGCGAACCAGGATAATTTTTCTGTGGCTGAATTCTCTCTACCCTTAACTCTTTTACTTTCCGTTGTTATCTGTTTTATCTAACCAAGGAGGGTTCAAGAAAAGTTGTTTTATAAATCAACGCAGGAAACAATATTTTCTTCACGCTAAAATACTTCAAATTGTTTTTATCCAACCTTCTGACTTGCTTCAGCAAGTTGCTGAACTTCCAGTTTCGGAAGGTTGCCCAAATATTTCTAAACTCAGTTTGCTCATTAAAAAGGTTTTCAAAAAAATCTGTAAAAACACTATTCAAACTCCCTTCTAGTGTTTCCTGTGGTTCTAACAACAAACACGTGATAAGTGATATAATAGGATAAAGTTATCATATCTTGTCTATTATCCTATCCACTAAACGGACCTGAAATCACATTATTTCTCTAAGATATAAATATCATTTAATATATACTTATAGATAAGTAATTAGAAATCTTATGTTATTTATTTCTTAATTTTTTTTTTGGTAACATAGGAAATAAACTAAAAATGAGAAAGAAAAATCTCTACAAGAAATTATCAAAGGACCGGGATCCTCTCTAGTTTAAAATTGACTAGACAGGATTTGGACATTAAATTATAAATGGATAATTTAAAAACAAGAGTTAAAAATTGATATCTCTGTTAGATTGTAACTATATCAGGTCCAATTAAAAAAAAAAAATTGGAGAGGATCCGGCTAGATTATGAAAAGTCAACAAATCTAATTACACCTCCCCAGGAGGAGTAGAATTCCAGAAAAAAAAAAAAAAACGAATCATTTATTTCTTAATCTATATCCTTACTAGGCTAATATTATCATATAATAAATATTAACATTAAATCGAGAGATGATTTTCTACCATCATTTAATATAATATTTTTGTACAATTAAAAGAGATAGGAATAGAGTAATAAAAAGTATGAAATGTAATAATCAACAATGTGATAAAAAAAAAAGAGAAAAAAATATATTATATGAATATTATATAATTAATATAACTCTAAATTCTTTCATAAAAAGATATAACTCTAAATTCTACGTATCAATATATAACACAATTTGGTCCAAAATGAGGATTTATACTATCTTTTGATGAATGATCCAAGAGGAACTTAATTATCCTAATTAGTTATGAAATAAATTTTAGCTATATATAGCTCAGGAGAACTCCATATTAAGTAGGGACGTACGATTTTAGTGTGAACAAGACACCTAATACAACCTACATTTTATTGGTTATTATAAAAATAAAGTGGCATTGGGAATTCTCAATTCTGTATCGGAAAGAAATTATTTTTCTCATTTTTTTCCTTTTTTTTATGGTGTGTTTGTAAGTTTAGAGAGGATGGGAATGGAATGATTGGAGGGAGAAAGGAGGGGGAAAAGAGGAGGGAAATATTTTGTAAAATACTCAAACTCACAAATACAACGGGGAAAGAGCTTCCAATAAACTCTTTTCTTCCCTCCCTTTCCCTCTAAAATTCAACTCACAAACATAAATAACACCTAAAAAAAACTAACAATATAGATAAAAAAAATCAACAACTAATAAAACTATTTTTCTTAAAATATTATTATTTTTAATTAAAAAGACACAAAAACGAACCTGTTTATCAACTAATACTACCTTTTAGGTTTTTACTTGGCCACATTTTAACTGTCTGATAAAAAAAAATAAAAAGAAGCTGGAATCCGGCGTATTGCATTGAAATTTGAAATGTTTCCTTTTTAAAATGTAATATATATATATATATATATTTTTACGTCTAATATATATATTATTTAATATTTTAATGAGTAAATGGTTAATTTCGTTCATGAATGTGTTGCTCGTTGTCAAGTTAGTTCCTGAATTAGCAGAAACTAAAAATTAGTCCCTGAAATTATATTTCGTTCGTCAAAACAGTCCCTCTGTCAACAGAAGTATAATTTAGTCCCTATAAATTAATATTTACTGTCATTTTAATCCTTCAAATTTTAGTACGTAAATTCAAATAAGTCCCTAAAACTAACAGACCACTATCAAAGTAGTCCCTGAAAGATTTGTTTTTGTTAACAGGAGGACTGTTTTGACGGACGATATACTGTTTCAGAGACTAATTTTTAGTTTTCTACCAATTCAGGAACTAATTTGACAACAATAACACTTTCAGGAACTAAATTGACTATTTACTAATTATTGAAATTAGGAAAAGTATTGTTTCTTAAAAAAAAAAAAAAAAAAAGCGCAAAACACATCTTTCCAAAGGCTTATTACATCATGGCATGCCTCAACTGGATTTATTCCTAAACGATTGATTGATATCTTGACCTAGCAATTATTAGTCCCCAAAATATATTATTTACAACCATATCTACATTATTGCATGATCACCCCGTATCGTACAACCTGGCGACCCCTACTACATGACGCTAAAGACACTCATCCTTCATCTTTTTCGTTCTATCTCACTTCTGGGTTCTCATGAAAACAAGGATGATGACAAAGACCCTCTTGCAAAGAGATCAATAATTGACGGTCACAGATATCGATTAATTGGTTTTTGATTAATTTCCCTAACTCGTGCTTCACATGCTGTTCTGCCAAACTCATCACGATTTGCCTCGTAATGATTAAATATATATAAACGGCAATAATTCACACTTTATAAAATTAATTATAGAAAATAAAATGATTCACACTTTATAAATCACATTAAACGAAAATAATTTAAAATTGATTTTATAAAATTGATTCTTACTATTCGTTGAGAACAGCGAACAGACACATAATTAATATCATTCAACAGATACAAACAATTCACATTCTTATGAATTATTTTTATAGTTATTTAGGTAACTTAAAGATGGAATTCTGTAAATAAAAATCAATATAATTTTTTATTCATGCTACTGTTTTTACTAATTGAGCTATTTTTTATTAAATTATTTATTAATTAATTGATACAAGGCTTCGATAAAATAATAAAGATGCAATATTTTTTTTGTGTGTAAGAAGATTTGAAGAATTCGTTCTAGAGTGATTTTAGTAAGATACTTCACTTAAATAAAAGATAAAATTAGGAGTCATAATAATAATTTCATCAGTGTCTATTAAAGTAGCTTTTCTAGGTAGCTATTAACTTTTCTTAAAAAGCTATTTAGGTAACTTTAAAAAAAAAACTTTTTTTCTCAGCTACTAACTGAAAAATCATTTTACTATTTCAGCTAGTTTTGTCAAACACTTTTAATTAAATTAACTAGTTTTTTAGCTTCCAACTAATTTTCAGCTAATTTTATCAAATACATTTTAAAATGTACAAATCCTTTTGAAGTAACGTTTTATTTATTTATTTATTCTCTCATATATAGATTGATCAAGCTAAGTTGTGACTTGTGGTTTGTAAAAATTTAAATAATCTTTAAACCGTTTGCGTAATTTCCATCTCTTCCATATATGAATGAAATAATAATTTTTAACATTATTTAAATCTATTATAAGGACAATAATTTTTTCTACATCAATGCTTTTATATTTTTATTACTAACAAGCATTGTCATTGTTTCATTATTAATGTTGGGTCAAATATTCCTGGATATACTATAAATTATACATAATGTTATTTAAATTAAGAAGAAATAACTTGCACTCAATCTTGGGAATCATGTCATTATTATTATTATTATTATTATAAATGCAATCTAAAAGACATCGTTTAAAATAAAAAATATTACTAGTAAACTCCTTATAGCTAGCAAGGTTACTAAAATTAGTAAATCAGCAAATCATTATCTTTGATATCTTTTTATATATGTGTGTGTAGGGGTTACTTGTACGCTAGTGATCATAATATAACAAGTGTACATTTGAGTTTGTCTATCTTTTAGAGAGAAAAAAAAGGGTTTTTAAACCTTTTTAATAAAGGGATTAATTATTAATATACTCCCACTATTTTTCGAAGAATTAATACATTAATAAGTTATAATTAAAATGATTTTTCTAATCGATGCAATGTTATACATGATAATAAAGTTAAACAGGGGGATTTTACCTACAAGGTCAGATGTTCGAATCCTGGATTCATCACTATTGGAAGGGCTTTACCTAACCACCACCCCAGCCTGTTCGAATCCCGGAGTCATCATTTTTGAGAGGGTTTTACCTAACCACCACCCTTCCGAGGGTTAAATTAAACCCACAGTCATGCCTCTGGGGGATTCCCATTAAAAGACAAAAAAAAAATAAAACTGAAAATGTTTTATTGGAAAATGTAACATTTAATATTATCAATGTATTGAATGCTGTGATAGTTGTAATTTCAAATAAAACCTTTCCACTTTTGATTTATTATCCTATGCAATATTACACATGTTAGAAAAATCATAATTATACATATGTAAATATACTTGAAATTGAAGGGATAACAACCAATGAGGGTTGGTTCAAGTGGTACATGTTTGATTCCCCTTAATGTTGGGGTTGATTGAAAATGTGGTATATTGAAAATGTCCCACTTTGCTTGGGATTGGAACGGATGGGGAGGCCAATGCTATATATTGGGCTCTAAGTCTCTTGGTTTTATACACCTTAGCTAAAAGCACTTAAGCTTGTAACTAGCTTTCTTCGTATATATATACTCTAGGAGTATTGTGAAGAGTAGTTTAAATATTTGCTATGAGACTGTGGGTCCGTGTATTTGGGGTGTTGGGTGTTTGGGAGAAGTGTCTATGTGTTGTAAAATTTGTACATGGTGAAATTTTCTCTAGTTGTCTTTAAACAACACCCATGGTTTTTTCTCCGGTTTTATAGTTTTCCACGTTAGTTTTAGTGTTGTGATTGTGTAATCTTATTTCTCCATTTCAATAGAGCATTCAAAGGGGAAATGGCATTTTTCCCAAAACAAGTAGTACTAGAGCCATTGGTGGTGGGATTCTAAATTCTTATTGTGCTCCTGCAACATTGCCTGATCGATCTTCCACATCAGAAAAGAGTTGAGAATTATCTTTGGATCCTAGAAGGAAGTGTGATACTTTAAGGGTGCTATTTGGGAAGGTTCTAGCTAGGAAATACTTGGTTCTTAAGCTTTTCCATTGTAACTCGCCTCTCTTTACTCGTAACCTACCTGGTGCACGGATTATAGTTTACATACACTATTTTTGGAGACGGCTGCGATGTCAAAATTTTCAAGTTCTGTGAGGTTTGACATAGAGAAATTTGATGGAAGAATCCATTTTGGCTTGTGGAAAGTACAAGTCAGAGATGTGTTGATACGATCAGGATTACACAAGGCATTGAAAGCGAAGACTTCTAACGTGGACAACGAGAAATGGGAGAAACTAGATTTGGGAGCAGCAAGTGCAATTCGCGTGTGTTTGGCTAAGAATGTTCTTGCAAATGTGCAGAATATACAGATATCCAAAGAGCTTTGGGAGAAACTCGAGGGGTTATACCAGGCAAGAAGAATCTCAAATTGATTGTTGTTGAAGGAGCAGTTTCACAATCTACACGTGGATGAAAATACAAAAGTCTCTGATCATCTAAGCACTCTCAATGGTATCGTATCTGAGTTGGAAGCCATTGGAATTAAGATTGATGAAGAAGATAAAGTGTTGAGACTTATTTGGTCCATTCCATCTTTCTATGGGCATATCAAACCTGTTTTAATGTACGGGAAGGAAACTCTAAATTTTGAAGAAGTTGCCAGTAAAATTCTTTTTGAAGAAAGAATATTAAGAAGTGAGGAAAACACTTCATCAAATTCATTATTGGTTGTTAGAGGAGTGCCCTGTGGAAAGAAGAACCATGAAAAGAGTACGACATGCTAGAAATGTGGAAGGTATGGGCACGTAAAGAAAAACTGTCCAGGTGGAGCAATATAAAAAAGAATCTGAGTCAGACGGTGTCTCTCTCGCTTTGGGAGAGGGTGAGTTTCTCTAAAAGTGAGAAGTGCATCCTCATGGCGTCACCGCGTCATCATCGAAGAGGATAAGCTAATGCTAGCGGATCCATAATAGCACACGGGCATTGGTTGACATTAATGTAAGGTGTGTGGTGGGTTATGTCGATAGCTGAAGAACTTTTAGAGATAACTAACATGGAAGTAGCAACAGCAAGGTTTCAACGTGTATCAAGAAGAAATTCTTGGAATTGCCTAATTCCAAATGGGTATACTCTTTTATGGTGGAGTATGATAGTTCATTTTGAACTATGATTGTCGGTATTGACAATAAAGGTACGTGTAAAATGTGCCTATTTCAATCAAGGTGGAGATTGTTGGGATTGATTGAAATGTGAAATTGAAAAAATCTCACATTGCTAAGGATTAGAAGGAAGGGGGGAGGGCAAGGCTATATATTGATAATAAAGGTGTGTGTAAAATGTGCCTATTTCAATCAAGGTGGAGATTGTTAGGGTTGATTGAAATGTGGTATTGAAAAAGTCCCACATTGCTAAGGATTGGAAGGGAGGGGGAGGTCAAGGCATTATATTGGGCTCTAAGTCCCTTGGTTTTACACACATCAAGCTAGAAGCACTTACGCTTGTAACTAGTTTTCTTCTTATATACTCTTGGAGTATTGTGAAGAGTAGTTTAAATATTTACTTTGAGAGTGTGGGAGTAATTGGGGTGTGGGGTGTTTGAGAGAAGTGTTTATGTTGTAAATTTGCACATGGTGAAATTTTCCCTGGTTGTCTTTAGACAATGTCCGTGGTTTTTTTCTCCGATTTTTGAGTTTTTCACGTTAATTCTTGTGTTGTGATTGTGTAATCTTATTTCTCTATTAATTTAGGAGAGCATTCAAAGGGGAAATGTCGTTTTTGCAAACACTTCAGCAGTACCTCGTGCTCGAGTTTTGTGGATGAAAAGATTCTCCGTTGGGAGAGCTAGCCCCACCATGATGTGGATGTTCCCAACTCGATCAAGATTGTCTTTCATGGAGGATATTTGTGGTTGAAACAAAAAAAAAATTGAAGGTGTGACTTGCTAAAATATTTATTTTAAAAAAGATATTAAAGTGTATTTTCACCTATTTTTTATAGAAGGAATATGTTAATAAATTATAATTAGTATTAAATTTATTATGTAAATTTAAAGATATAACTTCCTAATGTACCTAAACCCTAAACCCTAAAAGAATAAGTCTGAATAATTAGCAGTTTTCTATAATAAAAGTTTATATAAAAATTATTTTAAATATTAAATAATCAATATTCCCTATATTATATTTTTAACACTTCACTTTGGAAAGTGAGCAACGCGCCCCCACTAATAGTGGAAGTAGGTCAGACCGCTCGTCAGGAGCCTACGACCTAGCCTATTTAAGGCCTAACTTGGCTTGGTTCATTTAATAAAAAAAGTCAAACCTTAACTTTTAAAAAGGCTATTTAATTAAATAAGAGACTTGACGGGCCGACCTATTTATAAATAATATTATTTTTAATAAAACAACAAATATATTATATTATATATAATAAATAGTATAATAATGTATAACTTTTTAATTTTTCCCTTTGGCTTATTTAAAGATAGACATCTTAACATATTTAAAGGCTTATGTCAGTGACATATTTACATCATCAAAAAGTAAGCTTATTAATCCATAAACCTATTAGCCTATTTAGAGATAGGCCTATTGGTTTGTTTAAAGGTCATAATATGAAATAGACTTTTAAACAAGCTAATAGGCCAGACCAGACTTTCAAATAGGCCAAGTATGACTTGAAAAAATGGTCTATGATAGGTAACATGTCAGCTTTGAGCCATGAAATTATATAAAGCAGTCAGACTTGGGCCTTGCAAAGCCTAGCTTGAATAAGCCTATTTCCACCTTTACTCTCCATAGTCCACACTCTACCCTACCATTAATTCATGTCATCATTTGTTTCCTAAAATAGAGAATTTTTTCATGGTGTGTGTGTAATACACGTTTTTTCCCGTGAATATCGCTCCTCTCATATAAGTGAGATACACAATATTTTTTTTTTAAAAAAAAAATCTCTGACAAATTCTCATTCTCATATTTCTCTACTGATTTTCTACTTCCCTGAATCAAATAGAAGCTTTAATAAATCTGTAATTTGTCTCTTACAATCTTTATGATATTGTCTTTATTTTCTTTCTTACTTTCTCATAATCTCCAAATCCACATTCCTTTAATTTCTCACTTCATATTCTCGAGTGATTTGTATTTCAAATAATGAAATTGAATCCCTAAAAATTTGTAAATATCTATAATTTATCACTCAAAATCTCTTTTTGATCTAATCTTGAATTTTAAATGTCGTCTTATCATCTCTAAATAATGGAAAATAATTAATAGAAAGATAATATAAAAAAGAAATAAGGAAAAGTTAAAACTTAATTTTGTTTAAAAAATGTAAAGGTAAATAGTGATATAATCATAATGAGGTAAATACTACATAATATATAAAATATTTGGCTGCCAAATTAATTGTTAATAATAAAATATTTTTTATATGATCTATATAATTAATAAGAAAATTGATTTGATTTATCACTTTCTTATAATCCACAAATTCATGTTGGTTTAATTTTTCACTTCATATTATGGCAATAATGTGCATATATACATAAATAAAATCCCCCTCCTCCTCTAAAGTGGTCGTTTTTTTCAAGTGTTTGGTAATATTTTTTGTTATGATTTTTATGACAGCAAGCCTTTTTTTTTAAGTTTTATATTTATTTTTTATTTTTTGAGTTATCTAGGTTATTATTTTAATATTACAAGTCATAATTGTTGTTCTTGACTTGAAACCTGTATAGTTTCTTAAAGGATAATGACAAACTTATTATAGGACAATCTTATCTTATTCTATTTTTTACAAATTTATTTAACATAGCTAATAAAAAAATAAAAAATGATAGATGAGTGTAGCAATTACTGTGAATTGTATAAATTAACCATTCTATATAATTATACAAATATGATAACAAATTTTAAATTAATTTTTTATATGTTTTATTCATTCTTTTTTTTAAATGAACGACCTCGTGCAATGCACGAGTTAATTCACATGTTATTTGATCTTTACATCCTTCAACTTTAAGATATAAAGAATTATCGATTTGATTTTCTTGCGTTACATTTTTTGGTTAGGTAGATATAACATTTTTTCTATTTAATTTATTAATTTATTTATTTTACATATATTTATGCCATAAATATTTATACAATCGACATTTACAAACAAGACAATCTTATTTTTTTTTCTAATAAATTATTTTGGTAAAGGCTAAGATGAATCTACGGAATGGGTGATTGACGTAATAGTCTCCCCTTTGTGACCTAAAATTACTGGTTATGTGACCAGTTTTCCCAAAAAAAAGGTGTTTTATATTTTAGTTTTGAAATTATGTGAAATGGCAAGTAACAATTTCAAGTTATATTGTAAATGGAAGATGGTGCAGAGTTTTGCGACTTCCCACTTTGATGAAGATGTTGAGTTCTGAGTATTGTTCCAAGTGTTACTATGATTGGGGGCAATTTTTTATGACAAAGCTTGAGAGTTGATATAACATTCTATATCAGAAGACAAAGTTAACTAATATATTTTCCCTAATCGAACATTTGAATTTGATCCTTCACTTCAACAACTAATGATTTGATCCCACAAACCTTGTGTGGAACATCTCTCCACCGCGACAGCCACTCCGTGTGCCACCTTTTTTTTCCTTCTTCCCGCCTTTCACCGGTTAGACGTCTCCGGCAAGCTGCAGGTCACATCGGGCACCACGTTGCCCTCTCCTTATGCCACAACCGCCACTGTGACGACCACCGCCATAGCCCTTTTGCTGCAAAAAAATGCAGGAAAAACACCTTTCCCCATAAACCGCACCGTTGTGTGTGTTACAGAATTAAAGCAGAGACAGTAAGGAGAAGAACCCGTGGGAATAATTGGAGGAAGTCTGCTATTTTCATTAACTGGAAAGCCTAATAAATAGGCAATGTACACATGATTGGATAAGCATCATTTTCAAACGTGCACCTACAGTAGGATAAAAACTGACTTTGCAAACTACCCACTATTACCAACTCCCTTACTTACTCGGTCAATTTTAGAAACTGACTAACTAAGACTCAAAGGTAACCAACTAGAACAATAATAGATAAACACATAAATGTTTTATTTTAACACTTTCCCTTAAACTGAAAGTTTACAAACTATCAGTTTATTCAACAAGAGTGCAAACTCCAAGCAAATTTCTTATCTTTTGAAATGCAGGCAGCTTTAATGGTTTAGTCATGATATCAACAATTTGGTCTTCACTCCTGCAGTAGAGAAGATCAATAATTCCTTCATTTGATAGGTCCCTTAGAAAATGAAATCTCACATCTATGTGTTTGCTTCTTCCATGCATGACAGGATTTTTGGACAGCTTTATAGTTGAGCTATTATCACAATAGATGAAAGTTGGATCTTGTTGCTTGAAATGAACTTCTTCAAGAATATTCCTTAGCCAAATTGCTTGGCAAGCACATGCTGAAGCTGCTACAAACTCCGCTTCTGTTGTGGACAAAGTAACGATGGGCTGCTTTCGTGATGACCAAGAGATAGCTGCTGACCCCATCATAAAAACATAACCAGATGTGCTTTTTCTGTCATCTGGATCCCCTGCATAGTCACTATCAGTGAATCCCAATAAGTTCATCTTTTTCCCATTCTCATAAAACAATCCGAAATCTTTCGTTCCTTGCAAGTAACAAAGGATTCTCTTAGCAGCTAGCAAATGCATCTCTTTTGGCTTTTCCATGTATCTGCTAATGAGACTCACGAAATACATTATGTTTGGTCTTGTAGTAGTTAGATACATCAAACTGCCCACAATTTGCTTGAAGAATGTGCTATCCATCTGCTTCCCTTCATGGTCTTTATTGAGTTTCTTGCCAATCTCAGTTGGAGTGCTAACAGGATTGCAATCCTTCATATGAAACCTTTCCAGAATTACTCGCACATACTTCTTTTGTGAAACAAAAATTCCATTAGCTGATTGCACTATTTCTAAGCCAAGAAAATAACGCAATTTACCAAGATCAAATATATCAAATTCTTTCACCATAGACTTCTTGAATTTTTCAAACATGGCATTATCATTTCCAGTAAATATAAGATCATCCACATATTAGCATACAATGAGCATTTTTCCATCATCACCAAATTTAATAAATAAAGTATGCTCATATGGACATTTCTTAAAACCTTCCTTTAAAAAATATGCATCTATACGACTATACCAAGCTCGTGGTGTTTGTTTTAGTCCATATAGTGCCTTTTTAATTTATACACCTTATGTTCATTCCCTTGTTTCACATAACCAGGGGGTTGATCAATAAATACCCGTTCTTCCAGATCACCATGCAAAAATGCTAATTTCACATCTAGTTGAGATAGGCCATGAGTTTTGAGCTGCCAATGCAATCACCATCCTTATTGTGTCATGCCGTGCAACATGAGCAAAGACTTCTTTGTAGTCCACGCCAAACTCTTGATTATAACCTTTAGCAACTAGGCGTGCTTTGTACTTGTCAACCTTCCCATTTGCATTCAGCTTGGTCTTATATACCCACTTGACACCAATTGTCTTATGCCCTTTTGGAAGATCACTAAGCTCCCAAGTATTGTTCTTTTCAATTGATTCAATGTCTACATCTATAGCTTCTATCCACTTTGAGTCTTGGACATCATCCTCAAAAAACACGGGATCACAATCTGCAAAAAGAGCAAAATGCACCAATTGATCCTCATTTTGATCAATTCCTGGAACATGATAATCACCCATCCAAGCAGGTCTCCTTCTACTTCCTGGTGATCTCAACTCTCTAGTAGGAACATCCAAGTCTTGAGCTGCAATCTGCTAATCTTGAGTAATAGCTGGTGGTTATTGTTCTGCTTCATCCTTATCATCAAAATCTGGAAAAATAAGTTGCTGGCCTACATCTTCATTACAATTCCAAAAACTTTCTTCATCAAATACAACATCTCAGCTTATGACAATTTTCTTAGTGTTAGGATTATACAATTTATAAGCTTTTGAAATATCACTAACACCAAGAAAAATACACCTATCTCCTTTGTTGTCCAACTTGCTCCTCTGCTGATCTGGAATGTGAGCATATGCATTGCACCCAAAAATTTTAAAGTGGCTAACATATGGTCTCCTACCACTCCATGCTTCTTCTGGTGTCTTATTTTTTACTTCCAATGTTAGATTTCTATTCAGAATGTGAGTACTCCAATTGACTACTTCAGGCCAAAAACTTTTAGAGATGCTGCTCATTGTCAAAATACTCCTCACCATGTTGAGAATGGTCCTGTTTCTCATTTCTGATACACCATTCTGCTGTGGTGTATATGTTGCTGTCAACTCCCTTCGAATTCCATGCTCTTCACAAAAAACTGCAAACTCATTAGAGCAATATTCTCCACCACGATCTGTGAGAAGGGTCTTAATAAGCTTTCTCGATTCATTTTCCACTCGAGCCTTGAAGCTTTTAAATGTAGAAAAAGCTTATGATTTTTCCGGTAAAAAATAGACCCAAACTTTTCTAGAAAAATCGTCAGTGAAAGTAGTTATATATCTTTTACCTCAATTGGATGTAGGTTTGATTGGCCCACATAAATCTGAATGTACTAGCTCCAAAACATCCTTTGCTCTCTATGATTTGCCACTGGGAAATGGAGAACGATGTTGTTTGCTAACAACACATTCTTCACAAACTTGAGAAGGAGCAGTAATTTTTGGAAGGCCTGTCACCATGTTTTTTTGTTGGAGGGTCTTCAATCCTCCAAAGTTCAAGTGACCATAACGATAATGCCATAACCATGAATGATCCTTTACTTTAGCCATCAAACTGGATTGGATGCTTTCAATCTTGAGTGGAAATAACCTGTTTGAACTCATTTGTACAACAACAATAACACCTCTAACAGGATCATAAATTTTACAAGCACCTTTACTAATGGTGATAACACAGCCTTTTTCTTGTAACTGTCCAGCACTTAACAAGTTACTTTTCAAATTTGGGACATACAGCACATTAGAGATTTTTTCAACAAAACCATTTTTGGCTCTTATATTAATATCTCCCTTTCCTATCACTTGCACACTAGAGCAGTCACCAAAGCTTACAATAAAGTGAAAATTTTCATTTAAATAAGAAAAAGAAGACTTGTTACACGTCATGTGGTTACTGCAACCTGTATCCACATACCAAGTATTTGGCTCAATATTCTTTGCTTCTTGAACAGCCATCAACAAAGTCTCCTCTTCCTTTATCTCCACAAGATTTGAACTTTCCCCTTTTTCCTTGTTGTCACGAGGCAACTTGGTATAACATTCAGAAGCATAATGCCCAAAGTTATGACATCTAAAACATTCTACCTTGGACTTGTTTTGTTCCTTTCCTCTGCCTTTGTCTTGAAATTGATCATTATTGCCTCTGTAATTCCTGCTGGAATCTCTGTTTCCTTGACCTCCTCGTCCTCTGCCTCTACCTCTACCTCTACCTCTTCCTCTAAAGTTATTGGAATGAGTATTGGTAGAAGCCTTCAAAGCTTTCTCCTCAGCATCTGGTTGTTTGAACTTCTGTTCATGCACCACCAATGAGCTTTGCAATTCATCAAGTGAAAGCTCATCAATATCTTTAGACTCCTCTATGGCACATACAACATAGTTGAATTTTGGTGACAAAGACCGAAGTATTTTTTCAATGACAGTGATTTCTTCGGTTTTGTCTCCATGTCTGCGCATCTAGTTGACAATTGCCATTACACGAGAGAAGTAATCTGAAATTGATTCTCCGGACTTCATTCGGGTTGTTTCAAACTCTGCACGTAGAGCTTGTAGTTGCTGCCTCTTTGCTCTTGCAGACCCTTCATACTTCTTCATTGAGTCCCAAATATCCTTGGAGGTTTCTTTGTTCAAAATGGTTTCCAGGATATTTCGGTCAATGGCTTGAAATAAGTAGTTCTTAGCTTTCAGGTCCTTCAACTTCATTGCCTCCAATTCGATCCTTTGTGCATCGGTCACTGCTGTGTCGGGTGCTGTTTTTGTTATTCCTGCTGAAACAACTTGCCAATACTCCTTAGACCTCAGGAAATTCTCCATTAGCATGCTCCAATGATCATAATGACCATCAAAGCGAGGAATTACAGGCTGAACAAAATTATCAGAAGCCATTGCAAGTAATGTGGTGTTGAAGAAATTAAAAAGCTTCAATTTTTATTTTTAGGAAAACCAGGCTCAAGATACCACTGTTACAGAATTAAAGCAGAGATAGAAAACATAACAGTAAGGAGAAGAACCCGTGGGAATAATTGGAGAAAGTCTGCTATTTTCATTAACTGGAAAGCCTAATAAATAGGCAATGTACACATGATTGGATAAGCATCATTTTCAAACGTGCACCTACAGTAGGATAAAAACTGACTTTGCAAACTACCCACTACTACCAACTCCCCTACTTACTCGGTCAATTTTAGAAACTGACTAACAAAGACTCAAAAATAACCAACTAGAACAATATAGATAAACACATAAATGTTTTATTTTTAACAGTGTGCAACCCTTCGCCAACAGTCGCATGCAATCAATGATACTTTGCATGATGATTTTCATTTCACCAGCAAAAACCTCTTCGAAAATTGTTACTTTCCCTAACTCTACTACCCATCAATGACAACAACTTCATCCATGCCCTATTTTTATAATTCGGACCATAACAAGCAACAACCACTCTATTTCACAGGATAAACTGGGAGCAGGGCCCGTAATGATCACAGGTTCTCGGATGCGAACGACAACCCTTGCCATCTAGGTTGTCATAACAGCTATATATCCTCCTTCCAACCACCCAGCTCAAACAAAACCCCACGATGACAGGGCCACCATCATACACCGCATGAATCACACCCCTTATCTCTGTTCATCGACGCATCCACCAACCATGGCTCTTCCCAATTTTCCAATGAATTAGGGACTGATGGACAAATATATACTAAATATAAGGTCAAAATAAATTAACTCCTTTAACTGGTTGGCAGTACACAATCTCAACCTTTCATGTTTATCCAACGGTAAATAAGGGTGATTCACCCCAGAATCACCCCTTGGGAGATTCACCCTAGTCTCACCCAATTATTTTTTATTTTTTTCTAATTGTTTTGTGAATTTAATTGATGTAATTATTATAAATTAAACTTTCTATCATAATTATATTAATATATTACATAATTTTAAATATTGAAATTTCTAGCACACTAGTTATATTAAATCACTTGGCTCGAACTAACGAGGTTTGGTTCAAGTGGTACATATTTGATTCCCCTTAAGCAAGGTCTCGGGTTCGAGTCTTGTGGATGGAAAAAATCCGTGGATGTTCCCGGTTTGAACAGGATTATCTGCCGTGGAGAATACATGTGCATGGTTAAACAAAAAAAAAATTCACTTGGCTCGAAAATAACAGGAGGAGAGTATGGGATTCACATATTTTCAGTCATTCAATGAATTTTATTTTGGAAAATACTAATTTAATTTCACACTCAATTTTTTGAGTTTTTTTTTTTTTTGTACAGCTAACTAAAAGAATCATTTAATTTGATCCTGACACGTTTTTTTGGGAAACTTTAAAGCCCCGTAATCACATTGGAAATTAAACTTTGCATTTGGGACTGGAACTAGGAAGTGAAAAAAAAAAAAATGAAGCGCGCCCACACTTTATTACTGGCAATGATTTGTGCATGGAACTCAATCACTAAGCAACCATGCAATACTAATTAAACCTTGCCTTGCTACTATCTCTATATGTAAATACTAAGAATAAGAATGATAAAAGCTAGCCACGACCCCCAAACACAGCCTTAAGCTTTTTGACTTGGGCAATATCAAGGAAGGTAGTCTTTCCCACAATAGCAGAATCTAAGTTGTTACCAAACAATGCAAGATCAAGGAGTTGTGCACCAGGATTTGGGCTACTGAAAGTGAGGAAAGCGGTGGCTCTTCCCTTACCAGCATTCAGCTGAAAATGCATCAATCCTTGTGGGAAAACCATGACATCTCCCTTTGCAAGTGTCTTTACAAAAACAGAATTATCTGATGATATAAACCCAGCAGTGATGCGACCTTGCACCATAATTAGTAACTCAGAGGCACCAGGATGAGAGTGCATTGGGACTATACCACCAGCTTCTATGTCCATCCTCGCTGCAGAGAAGCCAAGGCCATTAACACCTGGAAATTGATCAACAAATGCAGGGGTTAATGAAGCTTTGAAGAAGTTTGAGGTGTTTCCAGCTCGGAAGTTAGAGAACACGAAGTCATCCACTGTTACAGGGGACTTGCAGGGATAGCCTGTGGGGTTTTCTGTACTCTTTAGGTCTGCTACACAGAAGTCTACCACAGAAGCATGGGAAGAAGTGGATAGGAGAAAAGAAAAGAGGAAAAGAATGTGAATCATCTTGATATATGGGTGAATTAATTAATGTGGTATTTGGTGTGATTGGCAAGCTGTTATATAGTGCTGCCTTTGCTAAACATAATAAGAACTATTCTTGCAAATGAATTGTTTGAGCCTAAAGATATGGTATTACAACATCGTAGTGTGCATGCAACTCCTTCGAAGCAACGTTAACTTCACTTGAGTCAAATATGTCGACAAAAAAAATTGAGTCAAATAAGGAGTAACCCCAGTACAACTAGATCATAAGTACATAGAACATAACTCTAATATGGTATGTTGACCCCAAAAAAAAAAAAAAAACTCAAAAATGGTATTATAAGTTAGAGAAATTGAATCTTTACAACAATTTGGTACATTAGAGCATCTCTAATGTGGGGAGTGCTTAGCCGGTTCTTAGTTTTAAGAACTGGGAAATAATTCTACACTTATTGGAGGAGAATGACATGGCAGGAGAAGTGCTTAGTTTTAAGAAGTAAATGCTTGTAGAAACAACTATGTTTACAGAGTTCTTAGCAATATAGAAAATAAAAGTAACAGATTTTGCGCAGTTAAAACCCAAATCAGTTGAAAAAAATAAGTCTTTAGCCATAAATTATATAAAACCAGATTAATAAAAAAATATTAACTAATAAAAAATCCTTAATCACAACTAGATTCATAAAGAAAAATTACAACAAGATGAATAAAAAAATTACAACCAGATGACCAAAAAAAATAAAACCAGATTAATTAAAAAAATTATAACCATATTAATTATTGTATGTATTTTTTGTTTTAAAATTAGGTAATATAATAGTATTTTAAGTTGAAATAAAATATTAAAATAATGAAGGTAGGGTAGTTTGTGGGGTCCATTTTGTAGCTCTTGTAGAGTTGCTCTGTCAGAGCGTAGAGTTACTTAAATTATAAAAGTTGTTTAAAAAAAAAGATGATGTGTACAAGTACAAGTAGGATCCACATAAAAATTAATACAATAAATTTTAAGTAACTTGGGAAGAACTCCCCATTGAGATGTGTGGGTGATATGATAGTGAAAGATGGAGAAAAGAAGTGTGTTGTATGAGTTATATTATATAAATTTGTTGTATAAATAAATAATCTCTATCATTTATAACACTCTTGTTTTCCATCTCATCTCACTTTCCGCATTATTTTGGGTCTATTATAAATAATACAAATTTAATATTAAAAATTTTAAAAATATATTTTATTAATTTAAATTATTTTTTATAATAATAGAGTGCGGAGATTTACGGTATACCAAAATTTAGAGGGTCTGTCATAAAATTATGTCAGTTTCTATCACTTTCTTTCTTATTTTTAAAAATAGAAAATTAAAAAATTTATTTGATAGATAATTCTTAAAAACAATTTTAAAAAATGTGAGTTTTTTTAAAATTTAGAATTCTGAAATTACACTAAAATATTTTGAAAAAAATATTTTTTTTAATTTTTGTTTTTATAGTGAATTATAAATAAATCATTTTTCATTTGTAAGAAAAATAATTCTTAATAGTTATCCCTCTAGTTCTATTTATAAGATCCCTTTTAATCTAAACACGCATATTAAGAAAACATGTTTTAATGGATTAATTTTTTAAAAAATCTCTCACTATCAAATTTATCCCTATTTAAAATTAAACTTCATTCAATTCCTTACATTAACCAACTGTTGAAAACTACAAATCTTCGTTAATTATGAGGAGTAATTAAAGATGCAAAAAAAAAAACTGATAAATGCTTTTAAAATTTTATAATTAATCTTATAAAAAGGACCAAAATAAAATTCTCAAAGGGATCTTATAAAAAGGAGCATAATGAGTAATTTATAAAACAATTTAAAAAAATACCATTGTAATTACAATGGTAGCATTAAAATTTACAAAATGCCTTCATGACTTCCGGTGACATACAAGGATTACAATGAGCAGGGACGTAGGGTCTGGGTAGAGTACTATAATATCAATCCTTTTCCTCGCGTTTTAAAAAAATACTTGTATCCGGACTCATACCCGTGAGGGTAGTGATTATTCTAATACTCATACCCTTATCCGTTGGGTACTTAAGTACCAATACCCGTACTCATTACCAGCACTTTTATTAATTATTAAAATAATAAATTAATTAGAAAATAAAAATTAATTAAAAAAACAACTCTAGCACAAATAAAAATAATTCATAAATCATCCAAGTTTAAATAAAACAATTGTGGTATGTGGAAGTGGATCAGGGACAAGAGCATTTGGAGGGAAAAAATTAGTTCAAGTTTTGTTATTTTAGTGTTTAGATACAAAATTACAACATTTAAATTAATTAAATTAACAATATATATTAAATTTTTTTGTGACTATAATATATATTAATATTAATTAATTTTTATGAAAAATATTAATTAATAATGTAAACACATATATAGATTAAATTAATCATATGTATATAAATTCAATTAATTATATATTATATGAGTGTGAGTATGGGTAGGGTAGGATATCATAGTACTCATACCCCACCCATTAAAAATGAGGGTAATTACCTAGATTCGGACTCATACCCATTTGATGGGTAATTACTATACCCATTATAGGTAATTTTTGCATGTACCTATTGGGTATGGGTCTAATTGTTATCATATGACAGAGTAACAATTGAGACTGTTTTGGGCCTATTTGTTTATAATTTTTAAAAAGTCAATTCTAGGATTTTTTGGTGCAAGACCACAGGTATCCTCCATGAGAGGCAATCCTGTCGAGCCGGGTAGGACCTCTATGGGCGGCAAAGCTCTCCCTCCAAGTATTTGGTTCACCTAATCCAACTTATATTTTTTTGTTATTAAAGGTAAATGATTAATTTTATTTTTTATTATGTGGTTCTTAACATTTTACATGACTATTTGAGTTTAGTTTAAGGAAAAATATAGATTTACAATACAATCGATACTAGTTTTGTTGAGAATCTATTGATTTAAAGTTGAAAAAGAAAATTTTTACATTACACATTATTATCTATTTGAGTTATTATTTTTTTTCAACCAATACTTCATAAAAATATCTAGAAACTACTTTAATACCCATCATTAATCAAATGAACATTGAATTTGATGATAAAAAATTTAAATTCCTCTACATTTTATATTCTGAACCAAATGGACCATGATTCACCCTAGAAAGACCCTTTTAATTTTTTTTCTTTTGAAAATATAAAACTAAATAACCTATTTGAGAGACAATCTTAAAAACCAGTTTAAAAAATGTGATTACTTTTATGTTTTTAAAAATAAGAGCACTTTATTTTCAAAAGATATTTTCTATTTTCCTTTACTATTTTTATTTTAATTATAAAAAATGTCAATTTTTTAAATTTTATTTCATTTTTCAAAGTTTTAAGAAAATGGATAAACTAATACAAGGTTGTAGAGAAATTTTTTAAAAATCAATGTATTAATTGTTTTTCTTAATATGTGTGTTTTGATCTGAATTATCTTAAAAATAGGATCGAGCGAGTAGCATATTATAAAAAAAATCTTTTTAGTATTTGACTTTTTTTATCAAACCATAATTAATTATTTAAGAAATATAGAAAAATATAAACACTTCTTTATGTGCTAGATCCGAAGCCCCCTAAAAAGTGGCTTAAAGGGAGGAGGGGAAAGAATACAGACATCGGGATCGCGGTGGAAAGTGCAAACCAATTTCATTAAAGAAATATTAAGCACGACAGGCTTGACCAAGATTCAAAATTCATTTTCGTACTCCGATCCTCCTTTAAAAAAAAGTACTGTATTACTTTAATAAATTTATAATTTAACGAACTTAAATTTTTTATAAATTATAAATTTTTAAACAAAAATTATAATATTAATGAAAAGTTATAAATTTATTGGTTAAGCAGTATGATATTGATACTCCCCTGTATAAAAAGTGGATCAAAATGAACCCCATTTTTTTTGTCACAAGAACCCCATTGAATAACCAGTGCTTCAGCGAACATAGGCTTGAAAATGCTTTTTTTTTTTTTTGGAAATTCTATGGTACCCTCTAGTGAGAGAGGGTTTTGGTACCTTCTTTGATCATTTAATCAATTTCTCTCAACCTTCTTAAATGGTGTTAATATTTTTACAGTTACGGGACAATATTTACCTATTAGAATTTGTATTTTTAATTTTTGAAAAGACTTTTTGACCACCTATAACCATTATCCTGTATTTTTTATTGTATTCCCCTATTTTTTTACATTCTCATTTATAATACACATGTGTCACATTTAAAATCTACTTTATGTCTTCGAAATAATTTAGAACGGAGTAAACGACTTGTTCCTATATAGTTTTGGCCTTTATGCCTCCATTCAATGACAAAAAATAACAATAAGGTACCAAAGCCCTCTCTCGTGGGAGGGTACCAAATCGCGATTTTTTTTTTTTGTCTAAATAGGCTTGAAAAATGCTATGATGATTGCTTTACGAGTATTCATACCAACCAGACTCGTTTTGCACGGAAGCGGGCCCACACTGCGCTATGAGGCCGAGCAATGTTGATTCTGACAAAAAAATGTGATTCTGGATTTTAGACAAAAAAAAAAAAGTGATTCTGGATTCAACTGCATCTCTCATTCAATCCATAACTGTGATGTGAATGATTATGTATATTTATTTGCTGTCTATTCTGTGAGTACTGCTGCCTCATTTCGCTTTGGGCTTTGGGCTTTTTTCCTGGCCTTTTCTTGTTTTTCCTGTTGCCCTCTAGCAATGTACTCAGGACCAAAATAATATATATCATTTCTTACAGTATGCAATCTTTAATTACACATTTGTTTAGAGACAGACATTGAAATTTTGATAGGACAACCAATAATATGAAGGCGTAACATTTAGTTTTACATAAACTTACTCAGTGATAGTATTTTTTATTAATTTTTCACTCATGATTTTTTTTCTTTTCAATCTGGCAGTATTATTCTTTTTTTTTCTCAGCCTAACCTTTTTCATTTTTTGGACGAAGGTGATTTCCTTTTTTTTTGGTCGAAGACGAAAGTGAATTTAGCCTAATCAAAGTGTCGAAAACAGTTTGAATTGTATAGCTAACTACTTGCCCAATATAGAGCCCAAACCTTCTTCTTAATGGGAAGCCCATTAAGTGTCATTCTCATTTCAAAAGGCCTATTTTATTTTATTCAAGTAAGAAGTACTATGTTTTTCAATATTTAATAAGTTGCCCCGTTTGACCCAAAAAAAAATGTCCCCCTCCAAAAAAATGAAATTAGGTAAGTCTTGGATATAAATTTATTTTCTGAGTGCGGCTCATTCTTAAAAAAGAAAAGTAGTTATGTTTGATTTAAAAATAGTCATAAGATTGAATAAAATAAAAATTTAAATCACATTATGATTTTCATGTCATTTTTAAGTATCCAGATCCTCTCCGGCTATCCTGCCTCTCCAGCCAAGTTTAACTACGGAATAATTATGAAATAATTAGGAAATCAAAATTTCTAGTTATTCAGTATTTATTCCGTAGCTAAACTTGGCTGGAGAGACAGTATAACCAGAGAGGATCATTAACTTCTAACTTTTCTCCTTCCAGAGGATAGCTCACTGTATTGAAGAAGTTGTCTGACGAAAGTTTCAGCACACAATCCGTCTTGGTGAGATTGGTCCTCCTTTAACTCAATTCTTCTTTACCGATGATCTTCTATTATCAAATTAAGTTTATTCTGCAATAATGCTTCAATATTTTTTGTGAAAATCCAAAGCGGAAAGTTGATGTTGAGAAAACAAGGATTTGCTAGCCTCTAAAAATGTCAATCATAATGTTGGTCGTGATCTTAGTTTTGCTTTTGGGTTTACTCTCACTTTGGGTCTTGTTAAACACCATAGTGTGCTGCTGCTTCATAAATCATAAAAGCGTTATAATGGAGCAATTTAAAAATATATAGTGGGTAAAGATCCGATCCTCTCCTGTTCTTATAGTTTATCCAGCAAATTTTAGTTAAGGGAATAATGGGTAATTAAAATCGGGAGGTATTTCGTAGCTAAAATTGATAAAATTCGGCATGAAATCTTTAAATTTTAATCATAAATTAATTAATTTTTTAAGTAATAATCATAATTCTACCTTTAAAATATATCCTTCATTTTGAACAAGGGTGAAATTCCTTTGGCCATCTGTACACAAGATGAATAATTGGCTCTTCTATTAGCTGTCATTTCAATTTGGATTTTTGGTTTTTAAGTCCATCACTCATAAAACCGTATATGTACTTTTAAAAAATATAAAAACCAATAACAGCTGTTTGAACAAGTTACAAACGTGTGGCCTAGCTTTGGATAGAATTCCAATTGTATGTGACACGCCTTTATCAGTTGTATTCCAAATTACAATGGTCCAGTACTAGTGACTTATCAGTTCTTAAAAGGAGAAGATATTTGTACACCGATAATATATATTTGCAAGGGTAAGTCCGAGGTAATCAAGGGTTTGGTTAGCGCAATTACTAGGGTATGTAAATTTAGGGTGTGTTTGTGAATTTGAAAGAAGGAGAAAAGAAGGATTAGAAGGGGAAGGGAGGAGGAGAGAAAGCTTTATAATCTAACTATACTCACAAACGCACAAACACAAGGGAGGAAAGAATTTCCTACAAACTTTTTCCTTCCCTTAATTTCCCTTCATTTCCTAACTCGCAATAATTTATTTTGTTTGACTAAAAAAAATAAGTTAAATATTTCGATTGTATACATTTATTATACTTAGTGTTCTTATTTATAAGTGCTTACTTTTCTTTATTTCTTTTATGAGTACATATTTAGTAGTATATATTTAGCATTTTTTTCTGTTTCTGTCTTTCTTTTAGATTAATTAATTAGCTTCATTTCAGTTTCTTTTATTCACACAAATGAGCTCTAATTTAATTTGTCTTTCGCATATTTGCTTCATCCCCGTTTCTAATCTCTTGTGTTCCATACCCTGGCTTTTAAACTCAAGTTGGACTCTATATACAGGGCAATTTTGATGAACTTCTCTAGCTAGAAGAACTTATAAGATAAAAAATAAATAAATAAAGAAGTTAAAATAAATTAATTTTATTTTTCATGAGTTGAAATTAATTACTTATAGAGAAGTTAAATAAAAGAGATTATGAAAAAAGTTGAGTTGTAAAAACTAATTTCAACTTATGGAATAATTCATTATATTTTCTCCTCCTAAAGAAATTTATCCAAATTAGCCTACTCTTTTAAACTAAAGTTCTTTTCAAGACGCAGAGCCGGAAAAATTGGCCGACCCGAGCGGGCTGACCCGCAAAAGCCCGTATAAACGTAGGGCTTGGGACCCTAATTTAGAAGCTCGAATAACTCTCGGACTTTTTAGCCTATCCCAATAAAGTCCGCTACCCGCTAAAATGTCGGGCTACCCGCAAAATCCCGCTAAATGGTAGGGCTCGGACACCTATTTTAGAAGTTTAAATAACTTCCGGATTTTTTAGCCCATCCCGATAAAACCCGCTACCCGCATCCGACTGGGTAGCCCGAATCGACAACTCTATCAATACGTCATTCGCAAATGATTTAAGCAAATATGAACATTTTTCTTGAGTTGCGAAAATAGGTTGTTTATTTTTAATTTGAATTGAGGCTTAAACAAATACACTTAATGCTAATTGTGCACTTTTAATTAAGTATATTATCATGTTAATAAATTTCATAAATATTCTTAATTAAAATGATAATAATTCCGATGAATTTAGTAAATAGAAATAAAAACCTTGTTAAAGCATTTCAAATCTGTTTGATAAAATAATTTTTTATTACTATGTGCGTTAAAATTTAAGATACTTGCTGAATTTTAAATATTGTATCGTTAATTTCAATTTTTTCATAATTATAAATTTTAAGTTCTGATCCATTTACATTTATTAGATAATTTTATCAAATATTTTCAATTCAATTAATTAACTTATCATATTTTAATTTTCAAAAATTTCGACTAACTTATTCTCTGTTTTTGCCAACCGGGTTTATTATATTTCTAACTTAGATTCATTTATCTTGCAATGAAATCATTTCTAACATGTCATAAATCAATTATTTATTATCCCATAAATTTAAGGCATACAAGGTGAAGAGAGGTGAATCACTTTATACTATATTTCTATCAATCAAAAAGAGAGGTGAATAAGATGTTTGATTTTCTCATAAATGAAATATTATTGAACTAAATATCAACTCCCACTCACAACAAAATATAATTATGGGATGTGACATCTGTTATTAAATCATGATGATATAAAAGACAAGTACCATCTTTTTAAAAGGAAATGACAGGTATAAAATAAAACTTGAGCTCAGCGCAACGTTGACATGCACGGTATCTATCAACATCTTCAGCAACATTGGCAAACCCTTCAAAACACAGCTACACTCAAGCCTTAACATTAGTTTGGAACAGAGAAAAGGAAAAACAAAAACCAAACACTCGAATTTATTGCTCCACATTGACACAAAGGAATGCAAATGCAATGACGACTAAGAAACCTAAGACCAAGTCTAATGAATTGAAACAACACAATAATAAGGAAAGGATTGAGTAAAACAAATAATTGATCACAAGCACATAAATAAGGATGGTTAACCACTGCCACCAAGAACACCCTTAAGCTTCTTCACTAAGGCAGGATCAAGGAAAGTAGTTTGTGCCACTAAAGGAGTGGAGAAGTTGCTGGCAAACAATGCAAAATCAAGGATTTGAAGCCCTGGGTTTGCACTACTGAAAACAACAAAAGCAACTGCATCTTTCTTACCAGCAGTTATTTGAAAATGCAACAATCCTTGTGGGAAAACCATAAGCTCTCCCTTTTTCAGTGTCTTTATGTAAACAGTGTTAGCTGATGATATAAACCCAGCAGTGATGTGACCCTGTTTCACTATTAGTAGTTCATTGGCACCAGGATGAGTATGCAGTGGGATAACACCAGCAGGACCAAGGTCCAACCTTGCTGCAGAGAGACCAAGACCATTAACACCTGGAAATTGACCAACAAATGCAGGGGTTACAGCAGCATTGATTATGTTTGTGATGTTTCCAGGTTCAACTAAGCCAGAAAATGCAAAGTCATCTGCAGTAACAGTAGTAGCTGTCTTGCAGGGATAGCCTGCAGGGCCATCTTGAGCCTTGAGGTCTGCTACACAGAAGTCTTGGACAGAAGCATTGGAACAAGTGGATATGAGAAGAGAAAAGAGGAAAACAATGTGAAGCATCATCTTGGTAGTGTGGTATCAATTTAGTTGGGATGGGAATGTGGGACTGGGAAGCTTCATAATGCTATTATATATAAGAGCTTTCTTGCAAGTTGGAGGCTAAAGATATGCCCATGCAGTGAATAAGGACAAATGCAAAATGAGAGCACAATAAAGGGATTCTATTGGACATTCCTGCTGATAAGGTCCCCCTCCCCCTTTCTAGCTTTAGACACAGAGGAAGAAAAGTTATTTTCATAATTAAATCATTTGGTGGGTAAAAGGGGCACTTATTAATTATTGGCATTTTGGGTCTCATTTTGAAAGGCAAATCAGATGGAAAATAATATATTTAGGATGGAGAAAGTTCTAATTAATCAAAGTTACTGTCATGCTGAAAACCCTTGATATTGTACTTTGGAAGTAATTGCTAGTAATTATAACATATCAACCAATCTACATCATGTGGAGATAACAACCATAAATTTAAGAAAAATATAACCAATATACTTTTTTTTTACACATTACACTCCTTCAAAATGATGAGTTGATTACATTGAGAGTAAGAACACGAAATTTAATGGGACACATGTGAATTTTATTTTTAACCCATCATAAAAAATATCTTAAAAAGAGTGTGTTATATAGTGTATTGGAAGTATTCCTCTAAAATTAAAATAGTGCCATGTCAAACAGGTAATTATCAAAAAAGTTCAAAGACAAGGCAATTATTTTCCATAATTTTGGAGAACCTAGATATTTATTTTTTCAGAGTGGTAAATAAAAACAATAACAGAACGGCAAGAAAAGGAAACTAAATAGGATGTGGTCCAAAATCACGTGGGGAGAAGAGTAAGCTCATGAACAGACATTTTGACAGCTAAATGCATTGCTGTTCTTTCAAACAGGGGCCAAGTAAATCTGTGGACAAGAAGAAAGCCCATCCTGCTAAGATATCTTATCAGTATTATCCGGTATAGAAGACCCTTTTGCATAACTAAAGGGCATGGAAGAAGATTGCTTAACCAATTTGTTGTTTATAGTGTACTTTTTGGCATGGACTTTTTACAAGTAAAGAAGGCTTTACATTCCAATTAATGAGTTTTTAAAGAAGCAATAGATAATATTGAAACTATATGTGATTGAATTGAAGTTTTGGAGGTTCAAGGATTCGCTAGTATCATATAAAAGAACTAGTATATATGTTAAGTAAGTTTCGACTTTCAACTATTAATTGAAACTTGAAGGCCTAAAATTGTTTTTGATTTATAGTGCTTTATATGCAGGGTTCATTGAGGATAATGTAGAAGTTAACATAGTGCTGCAAAATTAAGAGTTTCCTCAGATGGTTTGTACATGGAAACAAGCATCTCAGATGTTTTTTGAAGGTTCTTGTTCACTATTCACACTAACTCTGCCCTGTGAACAAGATATTTTTCCTGGGATTCCTTTGTATCTTCCACTGTAGACCTTTATTGGACAATGACTGGCCAAAATATCTATAATGCAAAATTTCTCATCACATCAATTAATACATTTCTCACTTTTTCTTCCTTCACTTCCTTTATTTTTTTTTCTTTCAATTTCTATCTCTCTGTTCCATATAGTTTTCAAGTCCCCATGGGGTATGAAAGTATAATTTTCCAATGCAAAAATGCATGGTGATTCTGCATCATTCATTACATTTAATATGTCTTCCTGTATATTCTTCTGTAAAACTGTTTCTAACAGTTTGTGTCAATTGCCTTGCTGTCTCCCAGATTCTTTTCAAAGTGTAAACAAAAGAGGAAAAAATAGTATTACGACTCTGGAGTCAGGAACGCTAATAATAGGGAAAAAGCACAGATGCTGTGATGAGAATTGGAATACAGTGAAACCACAAACAATTGTAATGATGGTAACTCCTTGCTTAGGAAAAAAAATTATTCTTATAAGAAAAATACTTATTACATGAATATTGAAAATTGTCTAACTTGCTATAAATAAATATTGGGACAGGAGTTGACTTCCAACGGAAACCAAGACTATGAGTAATTATATTCATACAACAACTCATACAACATATTTTTTCTCTCTATCTCTCTCCATCATATCACTTATCATATTACCTATCATATCTCACACTTTTTTATTTTTTCTCTACCTCTCTCAATGTTGTATGGGTAATTATAGTGTTGACCATTTGAGTTTGGGTCCATCATAGACCTTTATCATAAATAGTATAAATTTAATATTAAAAAAATTATTAATCAATATTATAAAATTAAAATTACCTTTTTATAGTAAAAAAAGTTAATGTTATATGGTGGACCCAAACTCAAAGGGTCCACCCTATAATTACCCATGTTGTATATAAACCACATGCATAAAAAACCTTTCTCCCAAGACTATTCGTCAAGGTGGACAGCAAATCTATAATCTATAATATTATATTTGGGTAGATTTTTGGGTAATGTTGATTGGTTTTTTTTTTTCAACTTTTACTTTTAGATATTTTAAATAATTAATTGGGTTTTGTTTTGTGATGTATATATGGGAGAGTGTGTTGTGATTTGTGATGGGTGAGACATTGTTGATGTCTCATAACTTACGGAAACTTGATTTCACATAGAGATGTTTTTCAAGTCTCTATAAGTGGAATGTTTTAATAGTTGAAATCTATATCTATACTATTATAAATTGGCTATATTTTTTGTCACTATTCATAGGGGGTTAATTTTTTTTAATTCCTATAAGTAGTAAAGTTAAAAATTCTAAATCTAGCCTAACCTATAAGATACATAAATAATAGGTAGATAAATATGGAAAGTTTATATATGGAGTAGAAAAATAGAAAGAAAAAATAATAAAGAGAAAGAAAACGTGAAAAATGTGATATGAAATGAAGAGAAAAATGAAAAGAAAATTGAGGTGTTAAAGGAAGTGTAAAACAAAAAAATGTGAAAAAATTATTATTCTTTTTTAAATGTATTAAAACTTTGATAGGTAACTTTTTTGTGTTGAAAGTAGAAAAAAGAAACAAATCAAGAGAGAGTGTGAAATAAATGACAATTGATGTTATAGGAAAGAAAGAGAGATAAAAAGAAAAAAAATTAGGTGTGAAAAAATCTTATATATTTTAAAATTAAACTATTAAATACATAAATACATTACATGTTGCAATCGAAAATATATATAAATAATAGGAATTTAAGTAAAAACAAATGACAAGACAACACTAAATATTTTGAAATGAATACAATAGGAATTGAAATCACCTAAATACGTACTCCCCCAATTCCTTTTTACTCCCTCCGGTCCTTTTTATAAGGCACCATTTAGAATATATTGATGGTCCTTTTTATAAAGCACTTGATAATCTCTATGAAGCATTTAATTTTTTTCCTGATTTACCCTTATTAAATTCTTCCATCATGTATTTTGCTAATTGTTCATTAACGAGGTATTATAAATATTGTTACATAGGTGACCAAGAGAGAGAGTTAAACCTTTGCACTTTTCCATATATATTTGTGTGTTCCAATACAATTGATAGTGGGAATTGGTACTATAATTAGTGTAGAATTTAATCTCAATTATTTAGTGAGAGGATATACTAATAATATTAAATAGGGATAAAAATGGAATGTTGTATTATTTTTTTATGAAACCAATAAAATTAACCACTTAAACTACTTTCCTTGGTCTGTGTAATTTGGTTAAAGGTGTCTTATAAAAAGGACCGGAGGGAGTATAAGGTACCTTTTAGAATTTTTTGTGCTCCTCTTTATAAGTCACTTTACAATTTGAAGAAAACATTTATTATAATTTTCCTTATTTACCCTTTATTAACTTTAGGGCATGTTTGGTAGACAAGATATGATAGGATATTATAAGATAGATGAGTTGGATAGCAACAGGATAGAATGAGAACATGATAAGCCCTTATCATATCCTATGTTTGATGCACACCATGATAAGAGGCAGATAACATTATTTATCTTATCATACGTTTGAAATGGATAGATGATGATATGATAAGATATAAAAAATATTGATATGAAAAAATTACCCTTATTATAAAATTAAATTAATTTTATTTTTAATTTTTAATTTTTCAATAAAGCATACATGAATAAAAAATTATTTATTTATAAAAATATTTAAATTTAATCAAAAGAGGAGAGGGGGAGGAGAAAGAGAGGAGAGAGAGAGGGGAACGAGAGAGAGAGAGAGGAGGGAAGGAGGGAGGGAGGAGAGAGAGGGGGGAACAAGAGAGAGGAGAGAAAGGGAGGGGAGAGGGGGGAGAGAGGAGAGAGAAAGAGAGGACAAATGAAGAAGAAATTTTTTTATCTTATCCTATCCTATTCTATCTTATCACTCCCTAACCCAGCTCCCCCTTAGGATAAGAATTACAATAGGAGGAAAGGATATATAGGATAAGCAACATGATAAAGTTATCATATCCTATTGGTGCAACAAACACATGATCAGTGATAGGATATGATAACTTTATCATATCCTGTCTCCTATCCTGTGCACCAAACGGGCCATAAATAAGGGCAAAACTAAAAAGTTAAACTATTTTTTAAAACTAAAATAAATAATTAATATGTTTTAATTATTTTTATTATTTTTTGTGATTCAATATAGTGTGCCTTATAAAAAGAAACGGGGGGAGTATATTATATTTGTTTACCTCGAATGAATTTAATTCTATTTGATCATCTCACTCCATTAAAGTTTCAACGAAGACAATTTTTATTTTTCTTTGTTTTGTTGTGATCATTAATAAAAGTCAAAACTAGACATTGTCACACATTGGTGTTTATTTACCAAAAACCGTTTTCTCTCATGGTCAATTATATGTTGTTATATCTAGGGTGAAGTCTCGACAAAAGATTTAGGATTCTTATATATGATTATGTTTTTAACGTTATAATTTGACGAAAAATATGGTGTATAAAGGGATATTTCAAAAAATATAAATGATATGGTATGGTATATTTTACATTTATAATTATTAATATTTGAAATTTGTTGTTTCAAATGAATTTTTTATATTTTAATTTTTTTAATTTTTTCTATATAAACAAGTATAAATTTTAATATGAAAAAAATTACTAATCATTATCATTTTCTAAAGTTTACATATTAATTAAATATATTATAGTATTCAGTATAAATAATTTATTTAAATAATAATACTCATGGTCGGACACTAGTTTATTACCAAGTGACCGTAGCAATCCCTTTCACCTTTTTGTTATGGTAGGCTGCATGAAGCAGCCATCGTGTTTTCAGAACCAACCACCATGTGTCTATTTAATTTATAATTGGGTACATAGAATTGATTTTATAAATGAATGATTAAGATGAATGAGATACATTTTATGAAACACGTTAAATAAAAATTATTTAAAATCAATTTTGTGAAATCAATCATAATTTTACACTATTACAGCGATAAAACAAATATAGACTAGGATGTTTGATTTGAAGTATAACTCCCTTCCCCTTTGTATAACCGAAGTAAAAATGCAACAATAAAATAAATAAATATATAAAACAAAGCCAATGAAAATTTTGATTTTTAAAAGTGACACTTTTTCTAGTTTTGGTTGTGTTAGCTACAAATTCTAAGTTTAAAAGTTTGAATAGGGAAAGGGAAATAATTTCATTAATGTTCGAAGGAGTTACAAAAATAAAATTTGTAAGCCGTAGCAGCTTCCTTCTTCGAGCCTGACATTCCTCTTCGAAGGTGATTCCTTCCAGGTGTTTCCATCCTTCGAGCTTGATTCCCTTCTCGAAGAATGACCTTTGATGCATTTTGGTCCTTGATGATTGAGGGGTCGAAGTTATTCCAAATCCTCAAAACTGCGCTGTGGCCTCACCTTCCTCTTCTTCATCCTCAAAAAGCTCAACAAGGTGAAATAAGAACATCGAGCTTAGTTGTGCCCTTAGACTTGAGACTAGCATCGTTAAGGTGGAAATAATACAAGGTCACCTATAGGATAGTGACCCTTAAATTTGGCTGAACAATTTGACCTGAGTTCAATTCTAATCAAGCTTGAAGTGGTTACTAGTGTTGGACACCCCGTCGACCTGGCTACCAAAAAGATGGCAAAGAGTCAGGTCGAACAGGGCAGCCAATACCAGAAGCCCCTCCATAAGAGAAAAGATGAAGAGAATATGTCAGGCACGGATGAAGGTTCATCCTTTTATAAGGCTAAGGGTCATCAATGCATTAAGAACGCCATCTAAGGTGAGCCAATGCAGAGAGGGTCACCGTTACTATATTTGAGACGGCCGGTGGTCAAGGGCATTTACTGTGGACGGCAGTTTTGACTTGGGGTTTTGAATCTGTGGGAAAGGATCGAAGTCCTTTCTGATAAGAAGGATCGAAAGGACAAAGCAGAGGCAAGCTCGAGGAGGAGTAAGGTTCGAAAGAGAAACTGTCTCCATGGCTTGAAACAGGCTAATGATCGTCATCAGCTCGAGGGGAGTTAATTTACAATCCACGTCATCAGTGGTAGTTATCAAAGGACTTGTTGGTGAAGTTCGCAGAGAACGTGGGGACGTGGGAGTTCCAACAACGTGTGCATAGCGGTTATGCTTCCATCAAGGCAGTTTCAGAGATTATCTATAAATAGGGCTATGAGGGAAGAAACAGAGGTCGGCAACCTGAACACTCAACAGCACCCTGAAAAGCCATGGCATCCATCTCTGAGATCAAAGGCACCTGGCTTGCAAAGAGAAAGTAGGGAATTACATGTAGGCCACCTTTTAATTTGTTCATTTCTTTTGAATGTTTTATGTACTTATAGTTCTAGATTTCTTCTCACACTCTGTAATTTCTTTTCACTTTCAATGCAAGATTTGACCCATCTTTGGGGGCCCTTCCATATAATTTGCCACTGCATTTAGCATCTTTCCACTTTGTTCTTAGAATCAACACTTAGAGAACCCATAATTTTTTAGGACACGTATCTCGTCCCAGATAGCTCTGAGATACATTTGTTTGGACAAAATATTATTAGGACAAACAAGTTGTTTGAAAGTATGGTTGTGAATAAATTAATTTTTTTGAATGTGTCAAATCCTTCACATTTTCATCTCTCTTTTTGTAGTCATTAATCAAATGTTACAAATATATCGATTCGACATAATTGAACACAATTATGTTACTCTACGTTTGGTTAGAAAAGAGGAATAAGAAAGAGACTAAAGAGAAAGAAATGTGAGTATTAACTCATATCTAGTTGAATAGACCACCGAACATGTGCATTAGCTGGTAAAAGGTTGTTTCAAATTAACTAGTGGTCTTAAGTTCGAGTCTCGTGGGTATGCAGTTGTGTTAAATACTCGGAAGGAGAATTTTGCCACCCATAAAGATCCTACCAAGCTCAAACATGATTGTCTCCTGTGGATGATACCTATAATCTTTCAAAAAAAATAGCTAGTTTAATAGTAAGAAGAAAGAAAGTAACACCATTTATGGTTGGACACAATTGTATGTTGTTTGTCAAAGTAAAAGAACCTTAATTGGTTTCAAAAAGATAGAAATTTTTGTGATCCCATATTTTTTCTTCTAATTGTTATTTCACTTTAAAACCAAATATGGTCGTTTCTTTAACTCTCCCTCATTTCTCACTCTACAAACTCTTTCTTCTCCAATTTTACATTACCAGACATATTGTAAGTGTGTGATTAATTTTACGTTGAAACGGGCTAAACTCAAATTTAAATTCCAAAATGCAACTATTTTTAGCGTATAGCTTTAGAGTGTAGAAATATTAATGTATATAAATATGTCCCCCAAAATAGTTAATTTTTTTCACATTTCTATCCTTCTGTTAATGATTGTCAATCAAGTGTAATATAATTGCCGATGTGATAGGTTAACTAACATGTATAATGTTAAGGGTATGTTTGGTAGTGTGGAGAGAAATAGGGTAGAGAGAAATGGGGTGAAGAGAAATAGGTGAGAAATAGAGAAGAAATTGAGTTATTTGGTAGGAAAGAAATAGAGATGAAATAGGGTGGAGAGAAATGATATTTTTATTTGGTGGGAGAGAAATAGAAAAGAGAGAAATTTGATTATAATATATAAAGACCAAAATACCCATATTGTTTTTAATGTTTCTGACATTGTCTTTCACGTATTTTTAAAGTTAGAGGACACTATTGTATTTCACAATTCTGACTCATGGTTTGAGACTGACGTTTATGAAAACACACTCTCTCTTCACAATTTCTTCTCACTTTTGCGGTGTGAAACAAAAAATTGTTGGGACCCACCACTTGTAATTTTCTGTTTGCGGGAGTTTCTATTCAACCAAACATATTTGCTAATTCCGCTCCCCCAATTTCTCTTATCTCCTCATGAATTTTTGTTCAACCAAACTGGGCATAAATATCATACACATTGTCAGAAAAGGCTATCCGTTTGGTTTACAGTTGAGTAAAATTGATTCTAGAAATGAATGGTTGAGATGGATGATGCACGCTTTACGAAGTACGTTGGACGGAAGTGATTTAAAATCAATTCTACAGAATTGATTCTGAATAGCTCAAAAGTTAAACCAAACGGGCATTAAGATGTAAGGGGTTATGTTAACATGTATAATACAATGAGTTTTATGACCATTGGATTTATTAATAAATAAATGAATGTACAAGATCATTCGATTACTCCAAATAAATAGAATTAATTGCATACCACAACTTGGCGCTCTCTCTCCTCCACCATTCTGTTTCCTCTTCTCTTTGGTTTCTTTTTCCAGTTGTCCTTTATGGTGATGAACTCGACCCGACTCAACCAAGCAGTAACGCACCATCATGATGTGCCAACCAATTAGGCAACTTTTTAGTTTTAAGATTTTTTTTACTGTTGAATGTTTTTACTTATTCACTTTTCAAATAACAGAGTTTTAATTTTATAACAATTGTGCTTAGAGCATCTATATGCTGCTAAAAAAGAAATCACTTATGCTAGGTGAAATTTAGCGAATCATTTATCCTCTATATATGGTCCCGATGGTTGTTCTAATGGTATGATATATATACCACTACAAGAACTTCGACTTTTAGTGATGGCTAAAAGTCGTCGTTACAAGGGGAAAATCGTCGTTACAACACACATAGTGACAGTCACAAGGACGTCGTTAATACTGTAACGACGAGCAAAGCAGTCGTCGCTACTTAGCGTATGCTTGACCGTTGCTAAAACCGTCGCAACTAGAAAAGATCAAAGGTCGTCGTTAAGCCGTCACTAGCATTTATATTAATTTTTAAATAAATTTATAACTAGTGACGGTCATGGTCGTCGCTATTGATTTATATTTAGTTTTTTCTTAATTTACAGATTTACAGTTGAATTATTATAAATATTTTACTTATTTTATAAATTTTATATGATATTTGTTAACGATGTAAAATATAGAGAAAAATAATAAAGACAATATAAAAACACCCAAATAGAAAATAAAATATATATATATATAAACAATATTTATACAAAGAGCAGAAAAATATAATACAAAAAAAAATTCATGGCTAACAGCAACGATGTTGTTGTGGTCGTGGGCCATGATCCTCATCCTCATCCTCATCCACGGGCTGGTCATCCAGGTCGCCATCGTAGTGCGGGTGCGGCTGAGCCTGACTGTGGCTGGTAGAACCACCTACACTGCGGGCATCCAACACTAACTGCAACTGTCGTTGGAGTTGTGTGAAGTCCTCCTTCAATCGTTGGTACTGGGCCTGACAGTGATCAACCCCCTCTTCAGCTCGATTAGCCTGCAATTTTGCTTCAATGACTTCCTGGCACAGCACGTCCCTCGTCAGATGACTGTCGTGACTCGTCACTCCTGCTGGTGTGGGCCTGAGACTCCTGAGTGAGGCTGGTCACACCTTGACAAATGTTGGTTGACAAGTCCTCGATGCCATAACAACGACCTCGAGTCTTGCCACCGGCAACATCCTTCCAGATTTGTAGCTTGGTGGACCCATCAGCGATGGAGTTGTCCCCCTTCTGTGACTCCACCTCCCTCAGGCGGTCATGGTAGTTTATCTGTTGAGTATAGATAAACATATAATTAGTTAGTTATTCGATTGTAAATATATCTAATTATATAAAAAAAACACTAGTAATTTGACTTACATATGTGGACTGTGCTCGCTCGTCCACCCAGCAACCACCCCTTTTTTGTGTGAGTGGCCCACAAAAAATTCATCAGAATCTACATCTCGCCCAAGCTGTCGTCACTACACAAAAAATATAATAATTAATTATTTTAATTACAAATACAAAAATAACATAAAAGAGTAGGTTTTTACATACCATATCCAACGCGACCTCAATGTGGCCCTTGCGGCCCGTGGTGTGGACTGTCCGCCTCATCGAGAAGCCCAATTGCTCTTGTTACGAGTGGACTTCCCCTTGAACTCATCAGAGGCCCAGTAGACCAAAAGACCCTCCCAGGCCTCCTCACCACACCAAGTGGGTCGAGTCCCACTCGTCCGGCTTTGTTCAGCATATCCCGGAGGCGTCGAGCAATCCTCTACTCGTACACATTCTTAATCCGGGCATCGTCCTTATGGGCCCAAGTAACTCTGCTCTGTAAAAGAAAAAAACTTTTAGGGTTAGTCATTTGAAAATATCATAACAAGTTAAGAAAATAATGTAAAATGTCATACCGTGAACTCCTCCCACCACTTGTCCCTCACATCCTTCGGGGTGACCTCCTACAAATAGTGAGGACCCCGGAATTGTGAGCGGATCGCATAACCAATGGTCATGATAGGGGGTTGTTAGGCACCCAACTACAAAATAAATAAATTCAATGTTAATTGTAACCTATAAAAATGCAAAATATTAAAGAAATAAAAAAATATTAGAAACTCACCCTTTGCCATAAGGTCGGATGATTACCTTACCCTGAGGGTCTAGCTCATGAGCGGCAATGGAGTTAGCACCTCGATGCGGAGGCTGGTGTACATCAGGCTCCTCGTCAGCCTCCCTATAAATTTTAGCCTGGGGGTCGCCCTCACCTTCCTCATCGGAAATATGTGGCAAGTCATCCTCTAGCTGCTAATGACCTACCTCCGGGAAAAGCTCCTGATATCTCGGGGTAAGGATGAACCTCATCGCTCCAGCAGATGCAGCAGGTTGGGCCACCTCTACAGGGGCTGAAGGTGGAGGGGGAGGAAGAAGAAGACTGCACGTACGCCAGAAGGGCTGAAGCTGCATGCTACTCTGGCAGCTACTCAAGGTGAGGGAAGTTGGTCTTTTCCCGAGCCGTACGTGCGTGAGCTGCATGTGCAGCAAGCTCGCCCTGAGGTATGGCTCTCCCCCTAATAGGTGGGACCATCTGACCACCCCGACCATGCATATGAGGCATATTAACCTAATTTTAATAAAGTTTAATTAAATATTAAAAAACAAGCCTATAAATTAAATAAATAACTACATACAAACTTAACTCAATAAATTAAATAACAACCCTAAATTAAATTAATTAAATTAAATAATACCAATTAAATAAATTAAATAACAACCCTAAATTAAATTAGCATGCAAACTAATACCAATTAAATAAAATAAAAAATTGTTAATTACTAATAATTACTAATAATTACTAATTAATAACTAATAATTACTTATAATCAATAGGTACGTAATAACTAATAATTACTAACCATGTAATTTCTAATAATTACTAATGATTAATAACTACATAATTATTAATAATTAATACCTAATTACTAATAATTAATAATTAATTACCATATATACTAAATAACTACCTATATACTCAAATACATATACAACAAAAATAACTACCTACATAATTAAATAACTAACCACATAATTATGTAAATATAATTAAAAAACATAAATTAATCAAATATTACCTGAACGACGACCTGTGGTGGTTGATGGTGGCTGGTGGTGGTGGACAGCAAAGGAGGAAGAAGGAATGAATGGCAAAAGAACCTAGGGGCAACTATTTGAGATTCTGATCGGTTCAAAATGAACCTATGAAGGAGGAGGAATGTTTAATCGATGAAATTTGAAAATGATAGAGAGAGGGAGAGAAAATGGGATGGTCAGACGTATAAGGAAATAAGAGGGAGGAGGAGGAGGGAGGAAGAAGAAGAGGGGAGAGGAAAAGTGTTTTGTGTGCGTAAGTTTTAAGGTTGTCGCTACGTTAAAAAATTGTTTTGGCGCGCCATATTTAAATTTTAATTAAAAACGTAGCTAAGTCGCCGCTACGTTTTTTTTTAATATTTTCAGAAAAAAAAATTAATTAGTTTTTTAGTGTAGCGATTGTCTAGTTGTCGCTACAGTGCAAAACGTAACGACGGTCAGGCCGTCACAGATTATTAATTGCACAGCTACGCGTTGAGCTGCACATTTAATGTTGCAACGACGACGTAGCGACGACTGGACCGTCGCTAGTGCCGTTGCTACGGTTCCGCGTCTAATTCAGCGCATTTTATAGTGTACACACATGCAGAAAGCAGTTTCCATAACAATGATTTTAATTTGTCATTGTAATTCCAAAAGCAATTTTCATTTGATCTCTTCAGAGATTGTGAGACACGAAAGTAGAGCAAATAGAAAATAAAGGAATGACAGGGTGATGCCTTCTACCTATGCTAAGAATATGAGCACGTTGAACACTTATTTCACACACACTCACATTATATGCCAATTCTTAAATGACTAGATTTGGCATGCTTTTTGAATAGACATGGATAAGCTTATGAAACTTATGCATAATTGGTGGTAGAAAGCAACTAGTATTAATATAAATCATAAACTTATCCGAGCTAAGTTCATAAGCTTATCAAACCTTATGAAGCTTATGAACTTGGGTAAATTTTTATCACAAATAATAGATAAAGTTGATAGAATCTCTCACAATAGTGGATCCTAGATCCCAAACAAAACATTTTATCCATGAGCTCAAGAAGTCCCTAAGCACCCCTCCAAACCATGTAGTTTCACATGTAGAGCCATCAAAATTGCATTTCGCTTTTAATCATGAATTGGAAACTACCATCCCTATATTATTAAGTTTGAAACGTATCTAACTTGTTATACTAGTTTGAGTTCCAAAAATAACCTAATTGAGTCATAAATATTAATATAAATCATTTATGATATCCCAAGCGCTAAGTTTATGATTTATATTGGTATTAATGAAATTATCAGGAAACTACGTACCATGTCATGACAAAGGGGTACTATACTATGTCTTACTCATGCTTCTCTATTATTAAATTGATCCATGCTTTTGTTGAAGAATATTTGAAAGTTAAAACTTCTCATGGCTTAAGGAAGGAAAACAAGTTGCAAAATGTTTTGTTGACTTTCTCAACAATATATTTGTTCTAATTTTGTATTTATTTGACACCCCATTTATGAATTATGGTATTTTTCTCTTTTAAACTTAGTTTGATGTATCGTTCATCGGTTCATGCATAGTATTCCAGTTTAACACCCCATTTATGAATTATGGTATTTTTCTCTTTTAAACTTAGTTTGATGTATCATTCATCGGTTCATGCATAGTATTCTAGTTTAGTTTAGGTATTTGAGCTCTCTGTATTACAAAATAAAAAGCACACAGTACATTAATTTATATGTACACATTTATTTTATTTGCAATATAAACAACATTATCAAATGATGGTGTTAAAAATGTAAAATTACATAGAAATGATTATTATACTATTTTATTACAATTTCATTACACTTTATTGTCAATATTTTTTAATGATAAAAAATAATGTTTTAAAAATCAGACCGATAGTTGAACCGGTAAAGGCGTTCACGGTTTAATGGTTGAACCGTGGTCGAACCAATATTAATTAAATATATATTTGTAATATTATATAAATTTTTAATTAAAAAATAACACAAAATTATAAGAAATTAAGATACTTAAAATACATAAAATTATAAATTCGTATAAATAATCGTATTATAAGGTTTATAAGATAAAAAAATTAATAATAATTGATAAAGTAATAGATATCTATGTGTAATTCTCAAATATATGTCTTTATTTATCTTAAAAATATTTTAGATTAAATAAAAATTTAAAAAAATAAAAATTTTGAATTTTTTTAAAAACACTGGTTCAAAAAGTTTTTAGATAACAATTTTCACTAGTTCAATTCGACCGGTTCTTACCGGTTCTAAAATTCACCGATTTTTTTTTTTGGTTGAATGGACCAGTTATCAGACCGATTACGTTCCAGGTCGGGCCGGTTCTCAATTGGACCATTATGGTCCGATCCGATTCTTAAAACTATGATAAAAAACTATACAAGTGTCACTTTCATACATCAAATCATCTATTTACTTTAATATACTACATTTGGTCTTTTATATGAGACCCTTTTGTTTGATTTTTTTATAAGTCGCTTTACAAAGTTTTAGAAGCACTTGTTAATAATTTTTACTCTTATCATTTTTAATTAATGAACTTTAGTAGCTTTCAAGATTTGAATAATATGGATAATTAAATACAATTTGACTTTAAATAGGAGTAAATTTGAGAGTTTGAACTTTTATAAAAAAAATTAATACATTAAAATAATATTTTTTTAATATAACTATTATTTGGGATTAGAGACTTTCCCTACCTTAAACTGAGGTACCATCCCCCGACCCACTCTAGCTAACTTTTGAACTATCAACATTCTCACTTTCTTTGCATACTCAAGTATGACCGAGCACGTGAATTAATTAGTATGAAATTATTTAAATTTATCAATATTGTGTGGAGATTAAAAGTTTGTCGGGATACAATTTAAAAACATCATGCATACGTTGAAGTTAAATATAAAATGTGTTACACTAAACATAGATCCGAAAGTGACAAACATAAAACCAAACATCATATTATATTTGTGATCCCACAAATATATATAGGAGGATTCAACTTACATCGGTGTAAGTTATACTAAGTATTACGTATCGCTAATAACTACAAATTAAATGTGATTTTTAGTAATCCAATCATTGAATTATATTTATTCATTATCATGATTATTTGTGTCAAATTTCGTAAAATTTTAACACTAATAACTTGATAATCAAATGGTTGATTTTTTTATATATTTTAAATATATATAACGTTAATCTTAAGACATCTTAATGAAATATCAAAACATTTCATATTAATGTAAAATTTTATGTGGATAATCTATATGATGGTAACTTTCAATCCAACGGTGGATTACTTAATATAGTGATTTATTAAAAGGTTATTCAACGGTGTAATATTTGATATAATTTACACCAGTGTAATTTGATCCCTTATATATATATAATTGGCATTTCTTTATTATCTATCTTTATTGTTATATTTGGTTGGTCTCAAAAAAAATGTTATATTTAGTTGGAGAGATCGGCTGAAAAGAGATATGATTATGATAAACTAATTCCAACTTTTGTGACCTCAATAAATAATAAAATATGCGGAACCAGCTGGATATTTTTCATTTGCTCTTTGTGGAGACTTTTGGCTAGCTACAGTGGACAAACTGATATTTTCTACGTCCAAGTTGGTACGTAATACTTTATTTCCTCCTTTATCTTCATGAAATTCCAACTCCTCACATTTATTGATATATAATTTTTTTTGGATAAGATCAACTTTATTAATTTGCAGCTTTTATATGATTAAATTATACAAGAGTTTTTCGTTTTCTATTCCCCACTTTTTATTCTATGTTATTTTCTATTTTTCTCTTTATCCTCATACTCGTACCATTGATCTCATATAAATTGGCTTAATTAATTAGCTCAGGAGCTCCTGAAAAAGCTCTCGCAGCAAGTACAGTTAGTCAGTTACAATAGAAATAGCAGGTAATGGCATCTCATAAAATTATAAATATATAATGATATTTTAAAATAGCTTATACCAATCTCACACTTGAATTGTGGAGGGATCCGATCCTCTTCAGTTATTCTGCTACTCTACGAAGTTTAATTATGAAATAATTATGGAATAATTAAAAAATTAAAATCTATAATTATTTTATAATTATTCTGTAGCTAAGTTTGGCTAAAAAGATAAGAGAGGTTGGAGAGAATGTTTACGTATTGTGGAGTGCAGATGTAGGAAAAGAGATATATATAAAAATAATAAAAAATAAAAGATGCATGTAATAATTAATATAATAAAAAATAAAGAAAAATATGTGAATTAAAGTAAATATAAAAATAGGATTTGTGAATCATAACTCCCCCTATATGGACAGTGTCCGCCAAGACAGAAAGTACAATTGAAAATTATAAAAATAGGAAACAACAAAAAGGCGATGGTTATCCAATGTTATGATTTTTTTTTTTTTTCAGAATCGGTAATGTTTCAAGAAAAAAGTAAATGAGTAGTGAAATGAAATTTGTCTAATATTTATATGACAGCAAATATCTGTAAATATAATAAAAAATTGCTGTGTGCTTACGAATGGCTTCTGTCAACAATAAAATTATGGTGTTCCTTGGGTAGTCCACAGACTCAGACTGGTCTCAGGGAAAAGTATGAATTAATCACGTGCAGCATATAAAAGAAGAATTACAATTCCTGCCCTACTGGTCTGAACGTTGACTTAAAATTTTTATACCTTAGTTACTTTTAATATTTTATTACATGATAAAAAAAATTTATACCTTATAGTTTTTGTTTTAAACGGTTGATAATCTTGATCTGGAAAAATTAGAACACTCCATGCGTGTTTAATTTTCACATTCGTGAATTTCCCATTTTAAAAAATTCACATTCGTGAATATTTAAACGCGCGTTCTCTTTATCTACCCGCGTGTTTGAAAACGGATCGATCGTCTACTACGCATCAAATGCTGATCGGAACAAATGCAATTTCAATTCCAAAACATGGTGAAATTTTGTATTACATGTGCCAAAACCTTATTGGATGTTCGGGGTGGTTGCGAGTTTTCAGTTCTAGTTTTTAAAAAAATTTTAATCAAGTTTTTACCATTCAAACCCAAAAACTTAAAACTTATTTTTGTGGTTTTTAAAACAGACATTTTGGAAACCACAAAAAGTGGTTTTCAATTTTTGATTTTGAGTTATAAAAACTTATTTCAAAATTTTTAAAAATCAAAAGCTAAAAACTCACAACCAACCCGAACGAGTTCTTAACTTGTGGAATAATGACTATATGTGTTTGGAGTATTGTTTACAATCCCAAACTTATATTTTAAATGCAGCATGCATTTTTTAAGGAGTTATATATATATATATATATATATATATATATATATATATATATATATATATATATGAGAAGGGTTCAAGTTACACCGGTGTAAGTTACACCAATTATTACACTGCTGATAACTACAAATTGAATGTGTTTTTTTAGTAATTCAACCGTTCAAAACATGATGATGAATAAACATAATTCAACGGTTGGATTGGTCAATTCCACATTCTATAAAAAGTTATTAATTGGTGTAAGTCTTGAAGTTTGACATCGGGTGTCAACGGATCCTGACTCATATGTATATATATATATATAGGGAGCGTATCAAGTGAGAGGAGTTTTTATTGTGAGAAATGAGAGGGTTAAAATACAGCCCTTAGATTAAATTGAATTAAATTAAATGATTGAGATTAAATTAAGTAATAATGATTTGTTATCTTTAATCCATAGAATCATTTGATACATGATCCCTTGTTATTTTTGATTAATCCTCTATATCCAGTCAGTCCTTGATTTTCGAAGAAGTTGTCATCAACATTAATTTAGCGCTTTATCATAATTGTAAAGTATTTTTTATTTAGCACTTTATGATATTTTAATTTGATATTATATTTTCATTCTTATTATAATTTCATAAAATTTAATAAAATACATTTTTAAATAAATGCTATAAAATATTTTTAATATTTTTAATTTATTGAGTAAATTATTTTTTTTTTATTTTTATAAGATCAAGATTAGCAAAAGTGGTAGACTTCTTTTTTCCTAGATATATTTAATATTGAAAATATACAAAGAGCTTTAATATTGATATAATAACTATAACTAAATAATTACAATGTGTAAAGTGTTTTTTGTTGAATACTTAAGAATATTTTAAATTTCATATTATATTTTTGTTCTTCTTATATATTTCATAAAATATGTTAAAAAAACTTGTACTATACACTTTAAAATATTTATTTATTTTTTGGTATTAATATCTATAATTTCATATTATATTTTTAAACACGTAGCATCTTTTTTTAAGGATATATTTAATATTAAAATTTTTAAAATGGTCTAATATTGACATAATAACTATAACTAAATTAATATAATTACTATTAGTCTGATACAGTTAGTTACAAAGTGTTTCTTTTCATGATTTAAATTTCATATTATATTATTAATCTTCTTAATTATTCCATAAAATATAAATGATTTAAAATAAAAAATAGAAAAAATCTAAAGTATTAAAAGAATGAATCAAATAAATAAATAAATGTATTTGAATTAAGAACTGCAAAAAAAAAGGAAAATTTATTTACTTTTTAAGATAGAATATTTATTTAATTTTAGGTATTAATATTTACAATTTCTTAAAAGCAAAAATTATTAATTTTTATGAGATAAATTAAGCAAAAGTTGTAAGTTTTTCAGGTAAATTAGAGGACATTTTTTTTATATTTCAGAATGAAAATAAAAATGGAAATTAATAAGTTCAAATCAAATAAAAAAATTTGATCATTTGAGTATAATTTATAAAAAATTATAAGCTATTTTTTTTAATAAATTTAATATTTAAAATATAAAATAGGCTTTAATGTTGATATAATAACTATTACTGTAATTACAAAGTATTTTTTTAGTTAAGTTAGTACTTTAGCACATTAAAAATTTCGTATTATATTAAATAGTTGATATTAAATTAAATAATAATGATTTAATGTTGATGATAACTTTTTGAAAATATTAAAGGACTGACTATATTTGGAGGATTAGTGGATCCTAGATCAAAGGATTCTATGGATCAAAGATAACAAATCATTATTACTTAATTTAATATCAACCATTTAATTTAATTCAATTTAATCTAAGAGCTGTATTTTAACCCTCTCATCTCTCACAATAAAAACTCCTCTCACTTGATACGCTCCATATATATATATATATATATATTGTCAGTGTAAAGAAATTTTACACAAACATTCCATTATTTGTTATCACATCATTTATTGAATTTAATAATATATAGGGTGTCACATTCATTAATGATGTGACGACACATATCTATGTAAAATTTCTTTAATTACTTTGATAATGTATATTATTTAAGTTTGTTTCGATTCGCATCAGTAATTTTGTTTGACAACAATTTATATTTTTAATTAACATTTACATTAACATATATAACTCTATGTTGTTTTTGCAAACATATATTTGCAATCATGAGTTATGTTCAGATTTAAGTTTGACCACTTTAACTCAAATGTTACAAATGTAGATTTGAAGTAACAATATTCTCAATAATGTTAACTTAAATCCACATTTGTAATATGTTAGTATGTCAACAAATGTACACTTTCTAAGAAGAAATGCGTAGTTATTTTGTAAAAATATACATTAGGAAGAGTATTTTTCTGCTTGCAAATTTGAAAAAAAAAAAATGCTAAATCATGATTGGTTTAGCATTTGTGAATTTGAATTTGAGTCAACATAATTTTATTGAACGAGATTTTGAGTAAACTTGAGGTATTACACGAAGTAAAATCAACCTTAATTACAATTACAAGTAAGAGTAGAACCAATATAAACTTATAATCACGAAGGGGGAACATTAGTCCATGAGCACGCTATGAATGGTCTGAGGAGAGGAATATTGAAGAGAAATATATATACGAAAGAGATAATTAAAATTTTGAGATAAAAAGTGATGAGAAATGAAGTAGAGAAGTAGAAAAGAAATTTGATTTATTTGATACGGGAGAAATATGAGTGAATTAATATAGTGGAAATAAGGTGATATTTCTCTATAATCATTGTGTTTAGTATAAGAGAAATAAAAGTGAAATAAAATATATGAGTGAATTTCGATTGCATTTTTCTCCTTTTCATGAGAGAAATTTTCTCACATGGGCCCACAATTTTTTTCTACCAAATGAACAAAGATTACTCTCTTTATTATGTTTCCTTTCCTCACAACTTGTCTTGTATTTCTTCCCCATTGTTCTTGGAAGTTAAGGTGTTTTTTTTATGCCACATATATTCCTTATTATTAGGGGTAATCCATGACTTAGTAACATTTAAAGCTCCTTAAGGGGAGATGTTTTAAAAATCAATATATATATTAATCAATAATAAATTTAAAGTGAAGTGATTCAAGGTTTGTTTATATGCATTTTTTTAAAGTATTTTTTATTTTTAAAAATTGAAAACTAAAAAGTTTGTTTGATGGATAATTTTTAAAAATAGTTTTGAAAAATGTAACTATTAATTTATTTTTAAGAAATAAAAATTTAAAACAACTTTGGATGTTTTGGAAAAATGTTTTTAAATTTTTATATTTACAATACTATAAAATAGTTGTTTTTTTTTAAAAAATAGTTCCTAAAACTTATTTTGTAAAACAGTTTAAAAAAAATCAAACACACCCATATATATATATATATATATATTTATGATATTTTTTATTTCTAAAAGTCAATAGTTTGGTTTGGCGTCAAAACAGTAAAAACTCAAGCTTAGATTCATCAACGCAACTATTTCCAGTTTTAAAAATGTGTGTTTTATCATGATTCAGCACTAAGTGTGTGTTTGACTTGGCGTTACCAAACTCAAGTTTAGATTCTCTAACTTTACGCAGCTTGCCACATGTATTGTTTCTATCCAGCTTAAATTTATTTTTAGTCCCTGTAAATATGGTCATTTTTTTTTGTTTTAGTCACTATACACTTTTATTTATTTTTTACCTCTATAATTTTGTTCACCTTTATCACATCCCCATCCAACATCAGTGACCTTTTATTTATACTAAATTGTTACACTTGGAATTCTTGAGCTCCTCCAGGGTTTAATAAAATAAATTCTTTATATGTTCAATTATTTGAAATTTTAATGCACTTGGATTCACTCTATAAAGAGGGAAAAACCTGTAACGACCTTTTTTTTTCTCTATTAATTATTTTATTTTTCTGTTTATTGACTAATAAATTTTTCATTTGATTTATGTCTGTTAACCTGTAACTTAATGAGATTTGTGCTTACTAACAAAAAAAATTGCAATTGTAAATCAAATGAAAATTTTGTTTGTCAATAGACAGAAAAAAAAAGAATTGTAGAAAAAAAGATCGTCACAAGCTTTTTTCCCCTATATACAGTGAATCTGAATGTTTTAAAATTTCAAATAATTGAATATATAAAAAAAAATTTAAAACCACAAGAAGTTCCAGAATTTCAATTGCAACAATACAATGGAAGCAAAAGGACACTGTGATGTTAGATGGGTCCGGGATGAAATTGAGGTAAAAAACCAAAAGATCATATTTATAGGGACTAAAAATAAATTTAAGTTGGACAGAAATAACATATGTGACATGCTGGTGTGACACTATGTTTGCCACATCAACTAAAAGTTAATAGTAAGAACCAAAAGGTTAATGGAATTTTGTTTTAACGATAAAAAACTAATTTTTTTATAGAAACTAAAAATAAAATGAGCTATATTTAGTGGGATTAAAAATATATAAAGTCTTATTATATATATTAGTTTTCTTGTTCAAAATTTGTGTTTCCACATTTCGAGACATATATTAACACAGAAGCAACAATAATGGGATGGATCAGAACAAACATACGCATAAGACTCAAAACGTTTACACTTTACACAAACTTTATATTTTTATCTTTAATGTGAAAATTACATTTTATCACTTGTATTTAAACAAAAAATTAGACAAAAGAATAATTTGGACTAAAAACAATCTTTTTTTTTTTATACAATTGGGCCTCTTCTTAATGTCATTTTGGGTCAAAATAACAACTAATATCCGTTAGTCAAACGCCCCTGACTAGAAAACAAACCGCTAGAATCATCAAATTGTTTTACATTTTTTTTTCTAAACCATATGTATCCTTATTATCAGTGGGAATCCCATTCGGAGCTTAGTCACAATTAAGTAAGGGTGTTTAAGACCCGGTTCATCTCTTTGACCCGTTCCGACCCGTTCTACTCGGGTCGGGTCTGTTCATATCTTACAAGAAAGAATAGAACCAAACCGGGTCTCATTTTTTGACCCGACATCAGGTTGAGTATGGGTTCGGGTTAACCTTCGGGTACCCGGCCTGTCCTTTATATATAAATACAATATTTATTACTTATGATTTTCTATTATTTAAAGTTCTAACCTTATTTTTTCCATTTTAGATGAGGTTTTTGAGTTTAAGTTTTCTCTATTTACCTTTAAAAATACATTCTATACATAAAATTATATAGTGTAATAATGTTATTATTGATTAGTAATGTCCCAAACTTTAAAAAAGTAAAAAATATTACATACATTAAGAGATATTTATTGTATGTAATATATTTATTAATTGTATAAACTATTTTCTTTTTAACATTGTTATATGATCATTTCATCATTATATTTAGTTTATAATATATCGGGCCAACCCAATTTTATCCTACTTCCCAACCCGTCCCATTAACACCCTAACAACTAAGGCATCTTACTCCTTCCGGAAGAATTTTACAAAATAAATATGACTATGATTTTCCAAAATTGTTTACAAACACATACTACTGACTACTCTTAATAGGAAGATACAAGTTCTTTTAATTAACAGTGTTTGGATATCAAAAGAGAAAGCAGCATCATAACTCATAACAGTGAGGAGATAATGAGCAAAGAAAGATGTGTTGGGAAGAGGAGAAGGTTTTCTTGAAAACTAGTTTATAATACATCATGCTAAGCTAAACAAACAACTGATGCAATGCAAGGCAGAGCCAGAGAGTGGTCTGATTCCAGTCAAAGGGGGAAAAACCTCTCAGGTGATCTTTTTAAGCCTGCAGTGAAACAGCACCCAGTCAGGTAGCAAATACTACTTCACAAATCACAAATATGGAAAGAGATGAGCTCAAAGGAAAATGTAATTCAGGAAATTTTTGGGTTAATGAATGAAAGGCTCAGTTTAGGTGTGTCAAAATAAAGGAGGAGAGCATGTGTTTTGGGGCAGAGCAACAGAGTGTGAACAGTTTTTAACCTCAGAGTGCACTTTCCTGACACCTCCTGCCAACTCGCTAGCTAGAGAGAAAGACAAGTGCTTTCAATTGCAAACAAACAACTCCGAACCTCCCTCTACCCGATAGTCTTTTACTTGCAGCACTGTGCCAACCAGCATCAGTAAAGAAGAGTGAACTTCAAAAAGTTAAAAAAAATAAAAATTATAAGCAGAGGAACCCCAAAAGAAATTTTTTTAAAAAAAAAGAGTCCTTTCTTTACCTTGCTGCCTCCCAGATTGATATTTGTTGAGATTGAAAAACATTTGTCACGTATCTCGTACTTTCATAAGATTAGTTACCACAAAGTTGGGATTTTGAGGTTAAACTACAAAATGGTCATGAATAACATAATCATGATTTTTTTTCTCATGAGGAATTGGATTTTTAGTTACTACTAGACTAGTCAAACCTGAGGCTGGACAAAAAGATTTGATTTTGAGGTATTCAACTTGTGGTTGAAGCGACCAAACATATAAAGGATTGATTATTACGATGATGAGGGTACCCCAACGTGGCTGTAACCCAATTTCTACCTATGAAAGTGAGGTGCTTAAGTTAGGGGAAAAAATGCAAAAGAAAAAACATGAATCCGTACCAAAAATAAAAGTAGGATGGATTCAGCTTTAGCCATGGCCTCCATATCTATCAATGAGATAATGCCACGCATGCTTAAGCTAAAAAGATTAAAATTGACACGTACGAGACTTTCTTATATTCAAAAGTTACCATACCCTGAGATTGCAAAAGAGATAGCCACCACTATTGCTCGGCAGCTTACACTTCACATAATCGGATGGCACTATTTTCCATGACTGATGTGGAGACAGCAAAACCAAAGGTGCATGGACTAACATGCATTTGAATTTAATTTTTCTTCTTTCCTTTGTACATTTGTTTATGGATTTCTGTAAGATGTCAGAGACAAAGGCAGCTGCAGAGAAAAAAACAGAAGCAACAGAGGTGCAGTCATTATAAGAGCAGACTCACTCACTCACCCATCCAGCACATAGAAAAATTAGAGAGGAGGTGGCAGTAAGCCAGAAAGCATCATCAGACTATCAGGGCCATTAGTATTATCCATGCACAGGAGAAGAATCTCCAACCATTAAAAACACAAACACCCTCCTCATCTCTCCTTCAATTCCCACCCCACCCCAAAAGAAAAAAAGTATATATTAATAGAAATAGTAATAGTAATAGTAAAACCTTCTAAAACTACCAGCCCAGGTAGAGAAAATCCTCTTTATTTCAGCCTTTGGAATCTTATATTTAGAGAAAGAAATACATATCCTTTTGGTCTCAAAAAATGATGAGTGCAAATGCAAGAAATAGGTCCCCTTTCACAGCAATTCAGTGGCAAGAACTTGAACAACAAGCTCTTGTTTTCAAATACATGGTTACAGGAACACCTATTCCACCAGATCTCATCTACTCTATCAAAAGAAGTCTAGACACTTCAATGTCTTCAAGGCTCTTCCCACATCATCCAAGTAAGTGATTTGCTATTGCTAGCATATTTGGATTATTATTTTTTTTATGCACTTTTTGTTATTGTTATTATTATATATCTACTTTTTGTGAGGGACAAATAAAATTTAGAGCCTGGTTTGTCATAACTCTGGCTGCAGTTGGGTGGGGATGTTTTGAAATGGGTTTTGGCAGAAAAGTAGACCCAGAGCCAGGAAGGTGCAGAAGAACAGATGGCAAGAAATGGAGATGCTCAAAGGAAGCATATCCAGACTCCAAGTACTGTGAAAGACACATGCACAGAGGCAGAAACCGTTCAAGAAAGCCTGTGGAAGTTTCTTCATCAACAAGCACCGCCACAAACACCTCCCAAACAAACCCATCCTCTTATAACAGAAACCTTTCCTTGACCAACCCCAACATAACTCCACCCTCTTCTTTCCCTTTCTCTCCACTCCCCTGTGACTCCCAGCCCTTTCCCAATCTTACCAAAACTCTTCTCTAAATCCCTTCTTTTACTCCCAATCAACCTCTTCTAGACCCCCTGATTCTGATTTTCCCACCTCAAGATGCCACAACCCACCAGCTATTTATGGACTCTGGGTCTTATTCTCAGGAAGACAAGGATTATAGGTATGTAGAAAACCAATAAAAATACTGCCTTTTTTTTTTACAATTTGTTCTTTGTCTTAGTTATTGTGTTCAGCTTTATTCTTGCTAGCAGGCATGTACATGGAATAAGGGAGGGTGTGGATGAGAGAGCTTTCTTCCCTGAAGCTTCAGGGTCTTCTAGGAGCTATCCTGACTCATATCAGCAGCTATCAATGAGCTCTACAAGCCCTATTCAAACTCCCATTTTCAGGACATCAATGATAACCAAGACAGCAAGAGCAGCACTGCTTTGTTTTGGGGACTGATTTCAAATCACAAGACCAAGCAAAGAGAAAGAAACTGAAACAACTCAAAAATCCCTTCACCACTTCTTTGGGGAGTGGCCACCAAAGAACACAGATTCCTGGCTAGATCTTGCTTCCAATTCCAGAATCCCAACCGGTGATGATCCTGCTTCCCTTTCATATTAGCATACTTTTTTTTCTTTTCTTTTAATATTCCACTTCTTGCTTAGCTATGAATTATTTATACTGATTTTATTATATTCTCTTCTATCTTTGGCAGATGAATGACGTTTTTTTTATTATTGAGTTGGTGGATACGGCCAAGACAGACTTATTGCTAAAGATCAATGTTTTGTGGCTGGGGTGAATTTCCTTTTGTAAAAGGTGTGATTTTATTGTGTTATGTAGGGGACCACACTAGGATTTGTGTCTTTGCTTTTCTTGATATTTATATGCTTCTTTCTTCCACTTGAAGAAAAGTTAAAAACATGTCTCAGATTTGTACACTTAAGTTTGTTTGACTGGAAAGCATATTTAAGTTGCTCTGCAGTCTGCTTTTTAATGGGTGGTAGCAACGACAATTCAAATTACCTCTGATATATGCTTGTGCTTGTTCTGAACCTGTGTTACTTATGTGCATGGACCCAACAGAGAACATGTGCAATGAATATTTGCATATATTGGGAATTAGGGGAGGGACACTTCTTTCCCCACAACAAAATTCTCTCTTAAGGTTTCAAACTTTGCATCAACAGCTCAAAACTGTTCATTCATTCAACATTTGGATTTTAATTTGATTTGTTTCATTACTACCCTGAGCAGTCAAAGTGGGGGTAACTGGATATGCGTTAACTATCCACATCCTTCATAACCTAACCGCTATATAAGATTCGGTCACACACAATATAATCTAAGTAGTAAAAGTGTGTGAAATCTGGAGTTCTTTAACAAAGAAAAAAGTTACAGCAGAAGGGTACCATACCATGTGCCAATTGTACTACTTATCTGATTTGATACCCCAGGAGGTATTTATTTCAAATTACCATTCTCTCCTTCCTACCTTTTATATCTGAATCAAATCTATCATTTGAGCTGGGGTATATTTCAAAATGGTAAATATGACCTGCGGCATGCCAAAAATTAAATTGGTTGTCTAATTGTTTGGTGAAAATCAACAATTACTCGTGACTGACGTCTGACGGTTCCAAGTTGAATGGACTAAGCTTGTTTTGTATGGTAACCATGAATAAAAGAAAATAACTAAACTAGCAAATCAATCCGACTCTGCGGGGGACCATGCAGTTTCGTCCATGACTTTGCTAAAATATCACTTTAGTCCATACTTTGTTAAAAACATATGCACTGTAGTCCTTATTTTACTAAAAAATATGCACTTTAATTCTTCACTTTATTATAAAATATGTACTTTAGGGACTAAAATGCATATATTTTTGACAAGTATGGACGAAAGTGTTATTTTAGCAAAATCAGGGACGAAACTGCGACCGATTTGCTATTTGGCGATTGTTGATCCTCTTATTAGCTTCTTGTACGATGTTATCTATGGTTAATGTTACCTTAACGTAATTTGTCACCTAAGAAAGCACACAAACATTGAGATGCGTGGCTAAGAAAATCTCAAATATTATTTTATACATATTGCAAACAGAAAATATCACCCACTCACTCTTATTCTCGTAAGAAATCTGCAAGCCACTCAATGAGTCAATAAGTATCTTTACCATAATTTTTTTATATTACATTGGAAGACTGAAAGCCCAAAGTAAAACACTAATAAAAAAAAAAAACACACTGAGAGGATTGAAACCCCTGAGACCCCACGTGCTTGTTCTAGACTACATTTTACCCATTTTCTTTTACATTATAATTTTTACATAAAATGTACACATATAGACACATGTGGTTTTTAACGCATGACCTCCGCGTGTAAATGTTTTAAACTATCAACATCAATCAGCTAGCTTATACAGTATAATCATAAAGTTTTGGAAGTCAAATAGACATAATAGTAACATTTCTCTTTCAAAATAGACATAATAGTTTGATTAAAGTAGATAGAGAGAAATTTATGGAAAAAGAAAGAACTGATGAGTGAAGTAAGTTGAGGAGGGAATTTGAAGTTAGGGAGGAGGAGGACTCACCACTCCGACATAAAAAAAATGGATAAAGAATACAAGGACATGACATAAAAATAAAAACAAAGGTCAGCACTCAATGGGGGCACTTGCCCCCTTTTAAGAGGAGAGATGATCAATGTGTGCCAAAGTGAGGGTAACATCCTCTTAAAAGACAATAATGTCGTCTGTCGGATTGAATTCATTTTAAAGGGAAAAAAACTGATCCGATTTAGTTTTTATCTTATAATTATTTGGCAGTGGCCATATATTTACAGTTTAAAAGAATTAATTTTGATTAAATTATATAATTAACCACGAAAAATGAATAAAGCAGGAATATTTACTCAGTTCATTAAATGGAATTGATTTAAAATTAATTCTAATGGAGTTGATCATGTACCGTTACTGTTGGGTAAAAGGCAAACAATTGAAAGCTTAAGATAACAAATCAAGAACACGAAGAAAGAAGAAAGAAGAAGAAAGAATATACAAGAGAAAAATGCTTCTCTTATTTCAAACAATCAACTTCAGACAAGTATGTACTTCAGAAGGCTCTCCGTAATCGTTCTCACTTACACTCACATTCACCACTTTTCCTATACAGCAAGATACTATATATATAGGCAGCTTAGAGAGGAACGACTAACCACCTAACTGAAATAACAAACTCATTCTTAAGTCATAACTAACATTCTCCACCTTGACTTTGGAATGACAACATTCAGACAAAGCCCACCAAGTTTAAGCATCTCTCAAACTTGCATCTTGTAGTGTTTTGGTCAACATATCAGCAGGATTATCTTCAGAAGCAATCTTCACAATCCTTACTGCCCCTGTTTCAACCACTTCTCTGATAAAGTGAAACTTCACATCAATGTGCTTGGTCCTTTCATGGTACATCTGATGATTGGCCAAGTGAATAGCACTCTGACTATCACAATGAATCTGAACACATTCCTGTTCAATTCCTAACTCATTCAGCATGCCTTTCAACCATAGACCTTCCTTCACTCCTTCAGACAACGCAATATACTCAGCCTCTGTTGTAGACAATGCTACTACTGATTGAAGGTTTGCCTTCCAACTTACTGCAGTTCCAAATAGAGTAAACACATACCCTGATAAGGATTTTCGTGTATCCACACACCCTGCATAGTCTGCATCAACGAACCCTTCAATTGCAACTCCACCTTCTAAGAGGTACCATTTCTTCTGATATAGTAATCATGAATCCAGAGTTCCATTCAGGTACCTGAGAATCCACTTCAGAGACTCCCAATGTGCTTGTCCAGGGTCTCCCATGAACCTGCTGACAACACTCACAGCATGAGCCAAGTCTAGTCTAGTACAGACCATCCCGTACATGATGCTTCCAACCCCACTAGCATAGAGAACAACATCCATCTTCCTCCTTTCATCTTCTGAATCAGGAGCTTGACTCCTTTGAGAGTTTCATGTGGTGTCCTAAGGGTGTGCCCATAGGTTTAGATTGATGCATCCTAAACCTCTCCACAACCTTCTTCAGATAGACCTGCTGAGTTAGACGCAGTACACCCTTTGACTCAACTCTTACTATATCAACGCCAAGTATGCGTTTGGCCACCCCAAGATCCTTCATCTCAAATTCTGAATTTAACCTTGTCTTGAGTTGATTGATCATACCCTTGTTACGGCTAGCCACCAGGATATCGTCTACATACAAGAGTAGATACAAAATGTCTTGTTTTTCCCTTAAAATGTAGACACAAACTGTCATAACTACACCTGCTGAAGTCCATTCTCATCAGAAAATCATCAAACTTCTTATACCACTGCCTTGGGCTCTGTTTCAGACCATACAATGATTTTTGAAGTAGACACACTCCCTGATCTCAGCAAACCCCTCTGGTTGTTCCATGTAAATGGTTTCATCCAGATCTCCGTGCAGAAAGGCTGTCTTGACATCCAATTGCTCCAGGTGCAATTCAAACTGGTTTACAATTGACATCAAAATCCTGATAGAACAGTGCTTTACAACTGGTGAGAATATCTCATTATAATCCACACCCTCAACCTGTGTAAATCCCTTAGCCACAAGCCTTGCCTTGAACCTCGCTTTCTCAACACCAGGAATCTCGTCTTTCTTCTTAAAGACCCACTTGCATCTGATTACCTTCTGTGCCTCAGGTAAGTCTACAAGTCTCCATGTGTTGTTCTTCTTCAGCGAATCAAGTTCTTCCTCCATGGCACGTTGCCATTACTGCCTCTCTGAAGTTTCTTGGTTCGTCTGAACCCTGTATCTCTTCAGCCATACTAAGAGCATAACAGATAAGGTCAGCATGTCTAAACCTTTTGGTAGGTTTTGGAACCCTCCTTTCTCTATCACGAGCTGGTTGATAATCAATCACAGTGCTCTCTGACCTTCTGAAGTCTTCAGACCGTCTGAAGTCTTTAGACGATGTACCTGCTGAAGTTCCATCTGAAGCAGCACCTTCAGAAGTCTTCAGATGATCCTCCCTGAGTTTGCTCGTAGATGCCTCCATCTCAATGTGAGCTTTCTCCCCCTCATTTTCAGAGTCTCCACAAAGCATTCTCATTCTCGTCTCATCAAATGTTACATCCCTGCTGATAATAAGCTTTGAAGGTTTAGGTTCTAATCTCCATAGCCTATATCCCTTGACTCCTTCAGCATATCCAAGAAAGATACATTTCTTAGCTCGTGCCTCCAGCTTATCCTGCTTGACACGTGCATATGCCAAAGCCCTAAACACCCTCAGCTTAGAGTAATCAGCTGGTTTTCCACTCCAAACTTCCATAGGTGTCTTGTACCCCAAAGCAGACGAAGGGAACCTGTTAATCAGATATACAACAGTATTAACAGCTTCTCCCCAAAAATTCTTAGGCATCCCTGCTCCCAAAAGCATGCATCTGACTCTCTCCAGAATGGTCATGTTCATCCTTTCAGCAAGTTCATTTTGTTGAGGAGTCCCTGCCACAGTTTTATGCCTTTTGATTCCCTGGTCCCTGCAAAAACTGTTAAACTCTTCTGAAACAAATTCCAACCCATTGTCTGTTCTTAATACCTTCAGCTTGGTCCCCTGTTGATTAGCTGTCTGAACATACCATTCTCTGAACTTCTGAAATGTCTCAGCCTTGTTCTTCAGAATGTAGGTCCAAACTCTCCTTGAGAAGTCATCAATAATGCTCAGAAAATAAGACTCTCCACCATGCGTCCGAGTCCTAGATGGACCCCACAAATCTGCATGAGCATATTCAAAAGGTCTGCTGGAAGTGTGTTTACCTGTCCCAAACTGCACTCTCTGAGACTTACCCAAAACACACTGGTCACAGAAATCCAGCTTCTGTAGCTTATCTCCCATCAACAGTTGTTGCTTCTCCAACTCCACCAAGCCTTTCTCACTAACATGGCCCAAACGTAGGTGCCACAATTTAGTCTTGTCTACCATTGACTGACTTGCAACCGATGCATGTGCAATGATAGTAGAACCTTCCAGAATGTACAACCCATTACTTCTTCTCCCCTTAGCAACTGTAACGTCCTAATTTCTAAATCCAAGAATAATGTCCGTTGGAAACACTATTCCCGAATTTCTGAAATTATTTCGCGCCATTTTCGATATCGACACACATAATACAAAGATGTCTAAGCAATCCAACGTTTTCCTAGACTACCACATAATTCATACATCACATTTTAAACACAAAATTCTAAACTAAAGCATGGGGCAACCAACACCCTCAATTGTGAGAGTTCATAAACTCCTGCCGGAAATCCGGCAGAGTTTCCCCTTAAAACTGGACATTTCCCAATTTCCGGAATCACCTTAAAACCAGCAAAATACCAGTGCAGTTCATAATAGCATAATCACTAATCCAGTTTAATAACAATAGGCCTCCATGGCCAAACTATAGACTTCTACATCATACATCAATTAAATGGCCACTACAATCAATTCTCCAATAACATCTCTATATAATTACAAATAATTATCCACTAAAAACTTCCTTGTGATCACTGGGAGTATGTGACCCACCCCAAAAGCTTCCTTTCCATTGAGCACAACCTGGAATAACCTGCATAAACTAAATATATCCCCGAAACGTGGGGTGAGACTACGGTCTCAACAAGCAAAGCATGCAACAGGCAGTGTGGGAAGTCTCACTCAAATGCAATGCAACATAAAACTGATACTCATTAATTCTGTCATGCATCATAATTCTAAAACACATAACGATTCTAACCTATAATTCTGAAATACATAGAAGTATGAGAATCTCTGTAATATGATGCATGAACTGCTTTCCCGGCAGAACGGGTTCTTTCCACTAATTCTGGGGCTAGATCTGAGCTCAGACTACAAGGAACGTCTTCCTTGGGGACGTATCCCACCATTATTCTGGGGACCGAAGTCCAAGTTTTACTCTGGGGACCGAAGTCCAATTACTCTGGGGCTCTAGAAGGCGTTAATGGGGCTAATACTCACATCCCGACTACAACCCCCTTCTTGGGCTATGCCTGGATTAGAGTATTAACAAGTTGACTTGTCCACCTCCCTAAGGTGAATCATTCTCCGAAGAGAACCTTCCATGCCTGACCCAAAAGCCTAGGGACTCGGCCCGTGGATCCTCTAATAATTTGTAGGTCTTAAGAGGCGTCAGTGAGGTCGATACTCAATTCCCAACTGTGACCACTACCTCTTGGCCCTTGTCCAGATAGGAGTATCAACGACCTGAACTTCTCCACCCCCCTAAGGTGGATTATTCTCTAAGGAGAACCTCCGTTAACCGAGTCCAAGACCTACTGGGACTTGGCCCTGGACCCATGTGGAGTTAAATGTGTCTTTCAGATAATGCAAATGCATGGAGACTTACTTCTAATAACACATAAAAGCATAATCCTCAAAACATAACATCATACAAGTTCCCTAATTAAAAGCCCTAAATCAATTCCCACAAAATCTCCAAATTCCCCAATATCCCCTAACCTAGGGTTTCAAATTCAAGCTCATACATATTCTCTAATCCAACAATAATCCAACATTCATACACAAAAAGGGAGGGGAAAGAAGAATGGGGGTCATAATAAAGACATACACAAGATGAGGTGAAGGTGTGTGAACTCTACTCACCTATAACCTTCAAACCGCACCGGAACGACAAGTTCATGAACAAACCAAACACCTCCCTGCCTTGCTGCTCTGTCTTGCAGCCATGGCGGAGATCTCCCGCTCCTCTGCTGCTTAATCGTGCGACCAAGGTTCCTCTCCCCTTCTGCTGTTCCACCGAAAGCAATCGCACGTCGCAGCCCACCGTTACCTCTAGCCTCTGCCCACACCAGAGACAATGTCATCGCCGGAGGAAGCTGCACGCCATCTGCGCCGTCGCTGCTCAGATCAGCCTTTGTTACCAAGTCGTTCGCGCCGCTGACGCAGATTCTCCCCTCCACCATCGTCCCTGTGCAGACCCACCGTGACAGCCACCAAATGGCACCGGAGCGGCGCGCCTGTATCCTTGTCTCAAACGTTTCAGCCTGTAAATTTGTTACCCACCACCGCGAGCCACTGCTCCCGGCCTCATCTCTGCCACGCGAACAACCGTTCGCACTTCTCCTCTCCGTTCACAGCCCCCTGCACCACCGTGCGGCCACCACATCGCAGCACCTCGTCAGCCACCCTATTCTGTAGACCACCGCCGTTACAAACCCTCACCATTGTCACTGTTCTAGCTGCAGAATCGCGGCCACCGCTGCGTCGCAACATCTCTGTCACTGCAGCGCCGTGCCACCAACCACACCCAGCGCCGTCGCGCGCGAGTTCTCCCTCCTAGCTGCTCGCGGCCGCGCGCGACTGTTCTTCATGGCCGCCGTGCAGCTACCCCCTCATCTCACCCTCTTTGCCATTTTTCCCCATTTGTAAACCCTAAAGAGTGAATGGAGAGCAACCATGGTCCCTTACCCCCTTTTTTTTTCCTACTTGGATGATTAATAATAATAATATTAATATTGATAATAATTATAATAATTATTTTGAGATTATCATTATTAACCCTTGATATTATTATATTAAGACGATTATTATTATATTTATGACAATCAGGTTTAATTGAAATTTTAATAATATGATTATCTCCTATAAGTTTATTATTATCATGTTATGTTGGTAACAGTTATTATATTTACGAAAATCAAATCTTATATCCCCTTCTAATATTTATATTATCAAATCAACAGTATATTATTAATATTATTTCACAAAGCCTCTAACTTTGGTGCGCTGGAGCGCACCAGGTATGCTTGAGCGCACTCCCCTGTTCTCACCATTTACCTTATTTTCTCTCTTCCCCTTAAAGGACCCCCACTCTCCAAGACTTAGGCTACTAAAAGGGCTCTACTGACTCACACTAAAATGTGAACTCTCTATTCCCTCCTGATCCTCTTCTAGTTTCTACTTAGGCTTAGACTTTAGGATGTTACATTTCTACCCCCGTTAAATAAATTTTGTCCTCAAAATTTCAGGTTGATAAACTCCACTAATACATCCAGACCTAATCCCTCCTCAGAATGTTGGTGCCCTAAGGAATTTTCCAATCATCGCCTGATGAAAATACTCCATTCCCTAAGGATGGCTACGGGAACTAAAAGTCATTTGGTCTCCTAGCCTTATCTTATCATTCTTTATCTACTAGTCAAGCTTTAGGATCACTTCCCTTGACAACTTACCCTGAACGGGTAGGATGACATAAAGACACATTCCTACCGAAAAACAGCCAAAACAATAAATATCAGTACAATGCAAAAATAAGTAACCTATTGTTCCTGAACTGGATCCATATATAACACTTGTTAGGAGAAGGTGTAATGTGAAACCTATGAAGCTGCAACTAGTCATTTGTACCAAACTTGGAGGAAGCTTTTTGACTTCCAAATGGGATTGTCAAGAAGGAATATGAAGTTAAACAGAGTATTTACAAGAAAACATGTAGAAAAGTTTGAAAGTTCAGACATCTTCTATCTGAATTGGAAGGGAAACAAATTGATTCAAGTTAAAGAAAAATAGACTTTTATTCAACAAACTAAAATATGGAAAGTGGATAAGCTGGAAGCAAGTCATCAGATGATATTTGCACCAATTCAAAAAGAATAAAAATGTTCAGTTACTAAAGCTAAAGCACAAACAACAATACCCATACCTAGTAACAAAACAGAGTAAAATGGCATTGCACTTCAAATAAGAAATATACCTTTGGGTGAATTACACTCTCCACCCCTCGAGAGATGCTCGTATTACATTGCCCTCTCATCTAATTTGAAATATTACATTACCCTTCTCCCTTAAGAGATTAATGTGTTACATTTAGTGCTTTTAACGCGAGTAAGCTTTTCAGGACGCTTTCCTTCTCTCAATTCTCAATGTTATCATTTGCTAGTCTTGAATCCCTACCACTGACTTTAGGACTTGAAGAGATAAAATAAGGATTCTGGTTGAAGTCCCAAAGCTGGTAGTAAAAGGGTGTCCAAAACTTAATTTCATCTTCTAAAATGTAGAAATCAATAGTAGGAGACTAGGAGTGTTTAAAAATAATACCTGTAAATGACCCTGAAAGTCACAAAAAAAATGCCTCTAAAACCTAAGACACTGTTTGCAGCTATTCACTGTTTATTTATATCAAATGGACTAAAGTACTACACATTTCATCTTTCCAGGGATGGGAGCATAGTTTTTTCAAAATAGAGGGAAAGACAGTGATTCAAGTATATCTTAGGGGGAAGAGAGAGTGATTTACTCTAAACTTTTCTATAGGAGCAAGGTTGTCAAACTTGAGAGTCCACATAAACTAGTGGAGTTTCTATAAACTTGACTCATAGACTTGACTTACAACATCATAAGGTACTTCGATACTCAAATAGGCTGTCACGCAATCAATGTAAATGAATGCACATGAACGACATAACCCAACTGTCAGGTTCTTATCACTTAAATCTCGAATAACTGTGTGGCTAAATCAACACGGGCCTTATTCTGCAAGTAATATCAATCAAGTAAACCTAGAACCGAAAGAAATCGACAAAGATCGAAATATGCTATGTAAGCTTCCAAGGTTACTCGCTCTCTTACATACTTATGTTTATTCTCTAGCTCAACCGAACTAACCATGGGGTCCTAACTACGCGGTAATTCCCGACCATAACCCAGACATGGATAACAAAGTTCTATACTATAAGGGGCTTAAGGTAAAAAGGGTGCTCTAAGGTCTCCCAGAGTGATTAAGGAGTCTTGGCCTTCAAACCTAAGGTTCCTCGATGGGTTCAAGAAGTCGGAGTATACTTAAGTATGTAATTGGTTAACAAGCACCTATGTGAGCCAAAGCTACATCTAGGAACTCTATTATTAATCAGTTTGGGTACCAAAGGTTTAGATCCTTCTCCTAAGAACTAGAATTGTATTCACTAGTGCATGGACCTAAAGGATAATTAAGGATTCTAATGTGCTAGCCTAATATCTTAGGAAACACAGGGTTGGACCTGCTTCTTACATGTTAAAACCCAAATCACCGTACGCAAGACCTGAGCATTCTCATCACCATCAAATCAACTCACTGACTACCAAGTTAGACATCTACCCAGAGTTATAATGACTCAGACAACCACAAGAAAGATCAAGGCCCTAATTCAATTCCTTGAATTGTATCTAGGGTTACCTCCATCTGTTGGCAAGAAACTTAACCAAGGAACTAGGGTTACTCTCCCTTACTAGTGATATCAGTTTCCTCTAACTTCCCATGAGTTTTACCTTCAACCCCCTAACCCCTACTTACATGACCTTACAAGAAACGCAACCAAACATACGAGTCAAGCAATCATTCAAGCAATTAAAAAAAATAACATACCAATCCGTCAGACCATAACCAAGTGCACAAAACATACAATCTTGCAAACATGCAAGCATTACACTCAGTCAAACAAACAAACATACTATTGAATTCCAGCAACCCTCGTTGCCAGGACTTTAGGTCCAACGACAACCTGCTCATCAAGGTCTCTAGGGTGGAAGTCCAACTCTTGGAATTAAATCTATGTTACTCTATTCCTATCTGACAAATGGGTGTTTCTAACCTTGTTAGGGAAGTGCCCCAACTCCCTAACCAAGGCATCCTACTTACGTTACTAACCATAATACCATGTACAACACACTCAGTAGAGGGGTGATCAGTCCTTATACTGGTTACGAGGTACGGTGGAATCATAGAGAGTCACGGGCAACTAACCTAACCACAGTCCAATTGGATTTGAACTGCTCTGATACCAAAATGTAACGTCATAATTTCTAAATCCAAGAATAATGTCTGTTGGAAACACTATTCCCGAATTTCTGAAATTATTTCGCGCCATTTTCGATATCGGCACACATAATACAAAGATGTCTAAGCAATCCAATGTTTGCCTAGACTACCACATAATTCATACATCACATTTTAAACACAAAATTCTAAACTAAAGCATGGGGCAACCAACACCCTCAATTGTGAGAGTTCATAAACTCCTGCCGGAAATCCGGCAGAGTTTCCCCTTAAAACTGGACATTTCCCAATTTTCGGAATCACCTTAAAACCAGCAAAATACCAGTGCAGTTCATAATAGCATAATCACTAATCCAGTTTAATAACAATAGGCCTCCATGGCCAAACTATAGACTTCTATATCATACATCAATTAAATGGCCACTACAATCAAATCTCCAATAACATCTCTATATAATTACAAATAATTATCCACTAAAAACTTCCTTGTGGTCACTGGGAGTATGTGACCCACCCCAAAAGCTTCCTTTCCATTGAGCACAACCTGGAATAACCTGCATAAACTAAATATATCCCCGAAACGTGGGGTGAGACTACAGTCTCAGCAAGCAAAGCATGCAACAGGCAGTGTGAGAAGTCTCACTCAAATGCAATGCAACATAAAACTGATACTCATTAATTCTGTCATGCATCATAATTCTAAAACACATAACGATTCTAAGATACCTATAATTTTGAAATACATAAAAGTATGAGAATGTTTGTAATATGATGCATGAACTGCTTTCCCGGCAGAACGGGTTCTTTCCACTAATTCTGGGGCTAGATCTGAGCTCAGACTACACGGAAATGTGAACTCTCTATTCCCTCCTGATCCTCTTCTAGTTTCTACTTAGGCTTAGACTTTGGGATGTTACAGCAACTATGGATGCTCCATTGGACACCTTCATCATTCCACCCTCCACCTTGGTGGAATACCCCATAACATCAAACATGCTAATGGACATAAGGTTCCTTTTGAGCTCTGGAACATACCTCACATCCTGCAGCAACATCTCTCTGTTATCAAACATCCTTAGTCTGATTGCCCCAATGCCCTCCACCTTGCAAGCTTTGTTGTTCCCAAGAAGTACAGACCCATACTCCTTTAGTTCTAAGGTCTCAAAGTAATCTTTCACAGGGCACATGTGATAGGTACACCCTGAATCCATGACCCAACTCTTCAGAGAGTCTTCAGACGAAGCTACCAAAACACCTGCAGATTCATATCCTTCAGAAGCCTCTGCAACATCTACAGTTTCCTGTATCCTGGGCTCCTTGGCATATTTCTCAGGACAATGCTTCTTGATACGACCCATCTTTTGACACTTGTAACATTTGATCTGCTTCTTGCCTTCAGACTTTGCCTTCTTTCCTTTATTCTCTGGCTTCTTTCCCTTACCTTTCACTGTAACTAGACCAGACGAAACCTCCTCTACACCCTTCGAATCTTGAAGTTTCTGCAACTCCTTGGTTCGAACTGAGGTCACAACTTCCTCCAGAGTAATTATCTGATCTTTCCCGTACAACAATGCATCTCTGGAATGCTCAAAGGTTTTAGGTAAAGAATTGAGAAGGATAACGGCCTTGTCCTCATCTTCAAGCTTCACACCAATGTTTTCAAGGTCATCAACAATCTTGTTAAAGACTACCAATTGCTCTTCAATCGTTCTTGACTCCACCATCTTGAACGAGTAAAGTTGTTGCTTCAGACAAAGTCTGTGGGCCAAAGACTTTGTCATGTACAAAGATTCCAGCTTCGTCCACATACCTGCAGCTGTTTTCTCCTTCGCCACCTCTCTGAGTGCCTTATCACCAAGACACAGAACGATTGCACTTCTTGCCTTGTCAACTATATTCTTTTTCTCTGCCTGCGTTAAAGATGATGACATGTTCATCTCCCCCTTCAACGCTTCTTCGCACCCTTGTTGTATCAAGATAGCCTCCATCTTGATCTTCCACAGCCCAAAGTCATTTGCTCCAGAGAACTTCTCAATATCATACTTCGTTGCCATTCTTGATTATCTTTCCTTTCAATCTCCCCACAGACGGCGCCACTTGTTGGGTAAAAGGCAAACAATTGAAAACTTAAGATAACGAATCAAGAACACGAAGAAAGAATAAAGAAGAAGAAAGAATATATAAGAGAAAAATGCTTCTCTTATTTCAAACAATCAACTTCAGACAAGTATGTACTTTAGAAGGCTCTCCGTAATCGTTCTCACTTACACTCACATTCACCACTTTTCCTATACAGTAAGATACTATATATATAGGTAGCTTAGAGAGGAACGACTAACCACCTAACTGAAATAACAAACTCATTCCTAAGTCATAACTAACAGTTACAATTCTAAATAAATGGAACCTTAATTGATTAGATTTTAAATTTAATTACACTTTAATTCAATTCAAATTAAAGTGCTTTAATTTAAATTAAATAATAACTTTTCATTTTTTAATATAATAAATAAAATTTAAATAATGCACCAAAAAAACTATAAAATATATAATAAATATAATAAAAACTATTTCAAAGTAAATTTTATAACTTTTTAGATTATACTTAATTCATTTTTTTATTATAAGACACTTTTAACCAAATTATACAAATTAAATTAAAATAATTGATTTTATAAAAATATAATATAACATTTTCATTTTATCCTTATTTAACGTCATTGATGTATACCTATTAAATAATTATAATATTTCAATTTGATAATGGTCATATTGAAGTTTGAGCTTAATTTTAATATTCCCTATCAGCATTAAACTCTCTCATACTTGTTTGTCTTGTCATATATTCAAAAGTGCTTATAATCACTTAGCTTGCTAATCATTAATAAATAAGTGCTAATAAATAAAGACAATGAAAAACTTTAATAAGGACAAATAAGACAAAAATATCACTTTATAAGATTTATAAAATGCTTCGTGAAAAAGACCACTAAAACCTTTCTATATGGTACCTAGCAATAAGGAATAAAGGAAATGCAATTTTATAATCGTATTTGCTCTCTTCATTCCAAAAAATTTATTGTTTTTTATTTTTGTTCATGTTTCAAAACTTTTTCGTTATAATCTTATTTGCTCTCTTCATTCTAGAAATTTCTCACTATGTGTTTTCAAAGTGCCAGGGCAGACAGTTAAACACTATCATTTGTAACAATAAGTTGTAATTTTGAGGCGGGGTTGGGATCATTTTAATAAGATGTGTCTCTTTTTGTGAAAATATTGAACCTAGTCAATCATGATATGCACTAAAAATAATTTGAATCTATGTTATTTTATGTGTGAAGTGGAACTTGTTGTGAACAACTAAAATACCATAAATAGAGTTAGCTAACTTTAATATAAGTGTATATAAATAGTAATACATTACATTGTGTTTTTTTTTTTCAAGATTATAATTCATTAAGCCCTGAGGAAGCCCTATGGCATCTACAATAGCAATGAATGAAGCGATATTACAATGCTAGACAGATAAACCTCTTCGCCTCTTTCTTGTTTTTTCGGTTCCTTTGTTCAGAACATATGACTCTGTGATAGTTAACAGATAAACCTCTTGATCATGTCTCATATGCAAATTAAACCTCTAAATAATGGTTGAATACAACTATGGAGAAGGGGGGAAAGACAGAAACAAAGCAGAAAAATTCAAAACAAATGGTGTGGTAGAAGTGGAGGCGTAAATGAAGAGAGGTGGGAAGGGATGAAAAAGGGTGAGGCTTGAAAGTGGAAGAAGATGGAATGGAGGAAAGGAGTCAATGCCGATAGAGATGGAAGAAGGAAAAGGAAAAAAACTTTTACCATAGAAGAGAGGAAACCCATCTAAAATGGGAGACAAACCATATCCAATATAGGAGAAAAAGCCCTAGAAGGGGGAGGGGGATGAGGAGTAGTGTTTGTAGGAACCTTTCTATACCTGTTGCACTAGGATTTTCCGCGAGAAGCCTAACGATGATCTATATTGCTTAAACATGTCATCAAACGTTGATGGGCTGGTTATGCCATCAATTGGGATAAGCTTATGCACCAGAACCTAAAGAAGATTGGTTCTTTTACCGCTTTTTTATGTGCCTATATAAGCTCCATGCAGGATAGTGTGTTCATGTGGACTCAAACGTATAGTTGCCGGTTGTTGATGCTTACAAGTTTTAGTTGTTCACATAGGAATCTTGAGCTTTGTTATCTATATTTAAGCCCTACAAATTATGTATCTCTGTGAAGATTTGGGCCACATGATTATGTTTTATGGGAGTTACCTTTAGCATTATCCTTTATTGCTATTGATATCACTCCATTTTTTTATGATTTTAATCTTCTTAATTCTTCCTTTTCCTGACATTGTCTCTCTTCTCTCCCACCCCCACCCCACCCCACAGGCACATATCTTTCTTAAAATAAGGGAGCTCCTGCAGACTTTTTAATACATATATACACACATATGTAAATATATATGATTAATTATTAAAAAAATATTTATATTTTCAATTACTTGTAAATGAATTTTTCATAAAAGTTTAATTAGTATACATTGTCTGTGTAAAAAATTACATTATTATCTAATTATATGTTGTACAACATATTTGTTTAAATATCATATGGGTATCATACTTTTTAAGGTTAGGTTAAGCAAATGTATTCAATTGGAAACAGTTTTATTTGTTTAAATATTACTACCTCTGATCCTTTTTATTGGATCATTTTGAGAACTTTAATTTGTTTTGGTCATTTTTATAAGATCTCATCCAAATTGTCTACTACATTAATTATTTTTTTTTTCAAAAATATACGTATTTATTCAACAGTTTTTTGTAGTCAACAAATAATAAATATAGAAAGAGACAAACTTGAGCGGAAATACATTGATAAATTGGATGGAAATAGCAAGATAATGTGAGTCCTCATAATTGTAAGGTAATTCTGAAAAAAAAATAATACTCCCTTCATATATATTGAATTACTAATAAATAAATTAGTTCATGCTAATTAATAATGTTAGTTAACCTTATTTAAGTTTCTTGATGTTTCCTACTCATAGAAGACTTATTTTTATTAAAACTTGTTTCAAATGGGAATTCTTTATCCATTCTAAAAGGCGCAAGTTTCATTAAATAGGATTGTTGCAAAATGAATGCTAAATTAAATAAAGAGTAATTTAGGGATGATATCATTAATAAGATAATATTTGCTTATATTTTGGATCGTGAGATTTTTTTATATATAATTCATTTCGGAGGGAGAACTAATTGTTGACAAATTTAATGCTACTAGCTAGACTATATAACTAAGTTTGTTAATTCACGTGAAATTTCTAAAGAGGGTCATATAAAAAAAAGACCAAAGATAATAATAAATTTATAATTTATATTCTATATTTATGTTAATATTTGCACTCTAAATTATATATATAATATTATATATTTAATTTATGCATTGAAATATTATTTTGGCTCCCTAAACTATGAAGTACATTCAATGAAATTGTTTTAGGGTCTTTTTTATTTACAATTGGTTAAAATTGATTTTGATAGATTTAGGCCATTTCTATCCGGACATCTCATTTTTTCACTATTCACATATCTTAAATGAGTTCCACTATTACACATCATCAAGTTCTTATTAAGCACCTCTAATCTCTAACTCAGAACCTCATTTTTTTTACTATTCACATATCTTAAATGAGTCTCATCATTACACATCAACCATTTTTTATGTTTTATAATTTTTTTAATTTAAAAAATTTTAATTAATAAAAAATAAAATAATATTGAATAAGTTTTCTCGTGGTTTAAAACCGCCACCAAGTGCAGGAAAATATATTAAAAAAAACTTTCTGTTAGTTCTAAACTACCACAAAAATATAGAAAAATGAAAACAAAATTTACTCACAGTTTAAAACTGCCATAAACACAAAAAAATAAAATGAAATATAAAGCACCAATACTTAACTGAGCACCCGTGCTATTAAAGCATCTCAACTCAAAAATCCTCTATCGCTAAATGTTGATCCAACATCAGTGCTTATTTGCTTAATAAGCACCCTATTAAAGATTGTCTTATAATATCAATGACAAGAAATGAATGATATAAAATTTGTGAAACTCATTAAATGGAGGTGATATAAAATTAATTTCACAAAATTGACTCTCAAAAAACAACAATAAAAAGACACTTGAAATCAATTCTTCCAAACTCAGTTTGCAATGTGGCAAATTTAAGTGTGTATTTGATTTGATATTGAAACTGGTCAAATTTAATTAAGTGTAAATTCTCTAACACAATTATATTTTTAATATTAAAAACATGAGTTTATTATGTTTTAATATTAAACCATACATGCTAAAGCAAACTATAAAGGTCCAGTAATGCAAGCAGCCGTCGCATTTAGAATATTTCATCAATAAATAGGTCTGTAAGTCAAAAGTCAATAGTTGGAATAGACTAGAGGTGATTATCTTTTCTCAATGAAAAAATAGTAATAAAAACTCTGTTAGTACGACTTTTCCAACGATTTATGTTGAAACTTGAAATAAAGACGAATTACTTTCAAACGAATACATTTTCTATTCTTAAAAATTATTCAAAAAATGTGAATAATCTTAATGGATAGGAAGAAAATAAAATATATAATGCACAGTGCATATGATGTGGGTATACTTTGTTTCATATTTATGCAATTTCGGTTAGGGGTGGGAATAGGCCAGCCGGCCTGTCAGGGGCCTACGGCCTGGCTTGTTTATGGCCTGGCCTGACTTGACTCGTTTATTAAAAAGGTCAGGCCAAGGCTTGTTAAAAGGCCTGTTTAGTTAAATAGGCCAAGCTTCAGGCCTATGAAAAAGCCTATTAAACTTAACAGGCCGGCCTATTTAATATAATAATATATAATATATTAAATTAATTATATAAAACTATTTAATATAATAATATATAATATATTAAATTAATTATATAAAAAACTATAAATATAATTAAAAAATTATAATATAGTAAAAATTATAATATATTAAATTAATTATATAAAAAATCTGCTTAAAATGCCTGCTGGCCTGCATAGGCTTATAGGCCTGTTGGCCTGTTTGTAGGCCTTGTTATAAAACAGGCTTCTAAACAGGCTTACAGGCCAGGCCAGGCTTTTTCGCAGGCCAGGCCAAGGCCTTACAAAAAGACTTGTAACAGGTAACAGGCCAGGCTCAGGCTTAAGAATTAGGAGTCAGGTCAGGCTCAGACCTGCCAAAGCCTAGCCTGGCCTGGCCTGGCCTGTTTCCACCCCTAATTTCTGTCTAACATAAGAAAGAGAGGAAAAACATAATAGAGAAAGAAAAAAAATGTGTATTATTTAGATAAACAGAAAGAAAAAAATAAATGCAAAAATTTTTCTTCACTTGTTAATTAATGAAAGAGTGAGTAAAGAAAAATAAGAATATGAATAAAGAGAAATTTTTTTGGTTTAACCACAGGTAACCTCCACGAGAGGTAATCATGTTCGAGCCGAAAACATCCACATCATATTGGGGCTAGCTCTCCAGCAGAAAAATTTTTCATCCACAAGACTAGAACCCGAGACCTTACTTAAGGGGAATCAAGTATGTACCATTTGAATCAACCCCGTTGATTGAATAAAGATAACTTAACCTTATCGATTAGGAATGTGGCTAATTAAAAAAAAACTGTTAATAATTTTAAAATCCAGATTTTTGCTTGTATACCCAGTCAAAACACTTTATATTCTATATACAGCTTGTATTCCCTTTTTATTATATTCATTTTGTTTAGAAAAAATTAATTTTAAAATTCAATCGATTAATACATAATATTGGAAATGCAACGTACGTTTAATAACCTCATCAGGGAAAAGAAAATAATTAATGCATGAGAAGATCAAATATTACTAATTACAATTTTTTTTCTTTGTACACCGAAAAAAAATACAACAAAAACACATTTCTAATCACAATTATTGTATTAATCATTTTATTGTCATTAATAGAATAACAACTAATGATGCTTCCACTGGAATTAATTGATTAAACTGTTTTAGCAGTACCAATGGAGGTTGGTTCAAGTGGTACATGCTTAATTCTCTTTAAGTAAGGTCTCGGGTTCAAGTCTTGTGGATGGAAAAAACCCCGTTGGAAGAACTAACCCCACCATGATGTGGATGTTCCCGACTCGAACACGATTACCTCCCGTGGAGGATACATGTGGTTAAACCAAAAAATTGTTTCAGCAGCAATTGATTAGAAGCTACTTATTAATTAATTGAATTTTCCTAATAAGGTAATAATAGCAATTGATTGAGGTGTGGAAAGTATAGTATATATGTTGTGCCACATTAATGCAGCCTAAGTTAACTTTAAACTATTTAACAAGCTTATAAACTAGTTTGATTAATATAATAGTGTTTGGTAAGCCACAAACTTTTAGTTTATTTTAGGAAATTTTAGTCAATAAGCTACAAGCTATTTTAGCTAGCTTATAGTTTGTAACTTATTTATTTTTCTTCCATTTTTATCCCTCATGTTTTAATACACTTTTCTATTTGTCTTCTTTTTATATTTTTATGTCATTTTACATTTATTACCTAGTTTATTAGCTAGTTTTACTAAATATTTTTAATTCAATAAGTTAGCTTATAAGCTCGAACTTATCAGCTAAGATCTTATCAACTAATAGTTACTCTCTCTAGTCCTATTTATAAGACAATTCAGACAAAAACACACATATTAAAAAAACTAATTATTAATGCGTTGATTTTCAAGAAATTGTTCTATAAAATTACAGGTTTGCCGTTATTTAAAAGTAAACCCCACTACCATAGTAATCGTGTCACTTTAAAACCTTTAATGGTCAACAAAGAAAAAATAATAAAGGCTTCTAGATTTGTGTACTTTACCTTATGAATAGAATCATGGAAAAGTTTCGGTGTCTGTTTGGTTTACAGTTGATCAGTAGAATTAATTCTGAAAATTAATGGTTGAGATGAGTGATACACGTTTTACGAAGCACGTTGGACGAAAGTGATTTAAAACCAATTCCGCAAAATCATGGTTTTGATTTTTGTAACACCCAACCAAATGGGCTATAAAACATTGTCTTATAAATAGGACCGGAGTAAGTAACTTATAAGCTAAAAGTTAGCCTATATTTCAACTACCGACTAGCTTATATCAACTAATTTAACCAAACACACACTTTATAAACTTTGCTAACTAAACAAAAGCTTTGAAAATTATAGAAAGGTGCCATAGGGAAGGATTTATGAACTGCGGACATGCATAAAAAGTTGGAGCCATCAATTGTATGAACAACTAACCTCTAGCTTATTTGACATGCATAAAAAGTGTTTGGTACGATACATGAAAGTAACTTATTTTAAGAGTTTCTAATTTATAAGTTACAAACCACTTTAGCTAGTTTATAGTTTCTAATTTATTTATTTTTCATTTACTTTTATCTCTCATATTTTAATACACTTTCCTTTTGTCTTTATTTTTTAATCTTTTTTCAATGTTTCTAATAAAACTCTCTCTTCTGATACGAACCAGAAGCGTAAAAATAGAAACGTCTCGAAGATCAATTAACGGTAAATAACTGTAAGGAGCTTGACACAATCCAAGACCTGTTGGAAGTACCAAAGCTATCAAATATAGGAACTTGACACAATTCGTGACCTGCTGGAAAGCACCAAAGTTATCAAGATATAAGCAATTAGACCCTAACCAAGACCTGCTGGTAGAACCTAAGTTATCAAGTAGTTCTTTCATCCAAGAACAAAGGATAAGCTCTCACAATTAGAAAACTCAAATTTTATTGATAAAATAACTTGTCTGCAGACTTATTCTCAATGCCAATATATAGCAAAGGACTTTCCTAAAATAAACTATCTAAAAGATACAGTCCTAAAATAAATAGATTTAATCCTAGATAAGATAAAATATAATCCTAAAAGATTAGATATAATCCTAAAAGATTTAATCCTAAATAAGATCAAATATAATCCTAAAAGATTTAAATATAATCCTAATACATTTAATATTGATTCTTAACAGAACGGATCCTAAATAAATCAGTTATGATCTGATTAGATACATTTTCTCAAGTTAAGTTAAACCACTTCTTTGGATCTTCTTCTGCTCGGTGGTCTTCTTTCATTTGGTCTTCATTGATCAAGAGTTGCAAAGCTCTTTTTATCCGCTCAGATTTGGCCCCCGATCTTTGGACCTTCAATTCCTTGCAATGGATCTGAGGCATCCTGGTTGAGGTCGGATGGAATCGTGCCATTCCCCCTTCTTTGAAAGGATTCGTCCTCTAATCTGATTCATCACCACTTTGAGTTTTTGGCAAACTGATTACAAAGTCCATCGAAATATCTATCCAAGGCTGCTCAGGAAATTTAACATTGCAATCTTCTTTTTTTTTGTACCATCTGCACCTCTCTCCTTTTTTTTTACTACTGCAAATTTTTTTTTTTTTGTAATGCCTTCACCTTCTTTTAAATAACTGGAATTCAACAATGACTTGAAGAACTGAATTACAAGGGACTGGAAATTGCAGAATTGATTTTTTTTTTACAAGATAAAAAAAACTAAAAGATAAAGGATAGATATTACCAATTGATCTCAAGAGCCGAAGCTCTGGTACCAAATGATACGAACTAGAAACGTAAAGATAAGAACGTCTTGAAGATCAATTAACGGTAAATAACGGTAAAAACTGTAAGCAGCTTGACACAATCCAAGACCTACTGGAAGCACCAAAGCTATCAAATATAGGAACTTGACACAATTCGTGACCTTCCGGAAGCACCAAAGTTATCAATATATAAGCAACTAGACCCTAATCAAGACCTGATGGTAGAACCTAAGTTATCAAGTAGTTCTTTAATCCAAGAACAAAGGATAAGCTCTCACAATGAGAAAACTCAAATTTTATTGATAAAATAACTTGTCTACGGACTGATTCTCAATGCCAATATATAGCAAAGGAATTTCCTAAAATAAACTATGTAAAAGATACAGTCCTAAATTAAATAGATTTAATCCTAGATAAGATAAAATATAATCCTAAAAGATTTAATCCAAAATAAGATAAAATATAATCCTAAAAGATTTAAATATAATCCTAATAGATCTAATATTGATTCTTAACAGATCGGATCCTAAATAAATCAGTTATGATCTGATTAGATACGCTTTCTCAAATTAAGTTAAACCACTTTTTTGCATCTTCTTCTGCTCGGTGGTCTTCTTTCATTTGGTCTTCATTGATAAAGAGTTGCAAAGCTCTCTTTATCCACTCAGATCTGGCCCCGGTCGTTGGACCTTCAATCCCTTGCAATGGATCTGAGGCATCTTGGTTGAGATCGGACGGGATCGTGTCATCTTCTCTCTCCTTCTTCACTCTCTTTTCTCTAACCGTTTTTCTTCACACACTCTTTTTATTTAAAACTAGACATGTGCCCGTGCGATGCACGAAAAATTATTTATTCTAGTAAATAAAATATATATTAACAAATAATTATATAAACATGTGAAAATTCAGTGAACTTGGTAACTAATCACGAAAAATGTCTTAGTTTACCAATAAAATGACAATATAAGATAAATTAAAATATGCTGATATTAAGTATTAGTAATATGTAATTGCATTGTGTCTCAACTTCAAAAGAATTTACATCTCCTAAAGGGTCTAAAGGACAAAGAAAAAAATTGTGTTCTGAAAATCGGATTAAACCAGTCCAACTAGTAAATCGGTTTTGTGTCCGGTTCAAACAAACATGAGAATCAGTGTTCCAAAAAATCGCTCAAAAACTCGATAAATTGGTCAAAAACTGGTAAAACCAGTCAAAACCGGTTGAACTGGTTTTATTAAAAAAGATCAATTCTTTTATTTTTCATTTTTATTTAATTTAAAATATTTTTATAATAAATAAAAACATATGTTTGAGAATTACATACAAATATTTATTATTTTATCAATTTTTTATTTTTTGTTTTATTAACCTTATAATTAGGCTATTTAAACAAATTTTTAACTTCATATATATCTTAATTTCTTATAATTTTGTGCTATTTTATTAATTAAAATATATATTTAATTAATATCGGTTCAACCACGTTTCAACCATTGAACCGTGAACCAGTGTCTTCACAGGTTCAATTAACGGTTCGATTTTTAAAACATTGAAAAAAAAGTCATATAACTCTATATACTAAATTTAATAATAGACATTTACTAAGGGATTATAGTTACCTTTTGTAATCTATTTACTACATTAATATTTACATATTAATAAACTTTATGTAAAGATTTATTGTCCCGTGATGTATAAAAAATATTATAAGAAAAGGCAAAATGAACTCATAATTTAATATAAAAAATATAATCATTTTATTCAATTTTTTGAAAAATTTGCAACAAAAAAAAACATAACATAAATAAAAACAATAAATATTTATCCTTATAATTTGAATTTAAATATTAATAAATTGTAAGTAAATTTTTCATTGTCGAGCAAAATATTTACCTCTTACAATCTATATACTAAATTTATATTTAGATTGTCAAAAACATTAACATTTATATATTAATAAACATTATGTAACTATTTATGCCATTTTGATGCATAAAAAGATAATAAGAAAAAATTAAAAAGAAATTCTATCAATAAAACACAACTCAATTTTAAAAAATTAATCATTTTATTTATTATTTTATTACGATTTTTACATCTAAAAACACAAAACATAACTAAAATATTTATAATAAAAAAAAATATTTATATTTTATTTAATACCATTCATCAACAATTTAAATACCAATATTTTTTATGTATATTTTTAATCACATATAATTTACTTTTACCGTATGATCCAGTCATGGTTCTGAAAATTGAACCGGACCGGCCGGTCCAACCAATAAACCGGTGAAACGGCCCTCAGTTCGATCCAAACAAACCTGAGATCCGGTGCTGCAAAAAACCAGTCAAGACCGGTTGTACAGGTCTTTTTTAATAAAAATCATTTTTTATTTTTTATATTTATTTTAAAATACTTTTAAGATAAATAAAAAGCATATGTTTGAGAATTACAATTTATTTTTTATTTTTTATATTTAAATTAAAATACTTCTATGAATATAATCACAATTCAATTTAGAAAAGTCATACGTTTTTATTAATTTTTCTAACATTAATAATTAAAGTGTAATTTTCACCTAATTAATTTATATATAAATATTGAAAAACTCAATGAAACAACAATAGAAAATAATTAATTTACATTAAAATTTAAAAATTATCATTTTAACATATGGAATTAATGATGGTCTTGGGATATTTGGTATGAAATAACTCATTTGAATTATTATAAATTGAATACCATTACTTAAATGTAGAATAATAATTTCAAAGTGATATATTTTTACATTTAAGTTGTTATGTTACGTTATTTTACATTGAATTTTAAATGACATGTGTTCAAAATTAAGTCTAGAATTTGACCCATTCAAAATTTTATTCAGTATTATCACACATTATTAAAATAAAGATGAAATAAAAATGAAGAGTCACTCACCTTTTAATCATGCGCCGCAGGAAACAGACACCAAATGCGCATCGAAGAAAGCAATATCCACCTGTTTTTGTTAATTGAGTTTATCTAAGAAACCAGCCACTAAATGCGCAGTAAAGTCATCCTCCAAAAGCAGTTATTCTGTTACTTTAAAGCAACCAACAACCAAATGCTTTAATTATCTGATGGGGTAGTGATTATTTTGGCTTATTTGCTTTAACCAACCATCACCAACCAAAAATATACTAACCTTTGAATTTCTTTCTTTTTTTTTATTTGTGCAACGTTTGAATTTTGTAGTAAATGTTTGATATTCATTTATTTTTTCTTTTTACTTGTGTAACTTTTTTACTGGTAGGAACTTTAGTTTAATTTCTGAATCAGTAATCAAAGTATAAAATCTCATAGTTAATTATTTATTTAAGAACCATTGTAATAATTTTAAAAATCATTATAGAAAAAAACTGAACAAAATTTATAATATTTGTTTAAAAAGAAATTGTGTAAACACATAAATATAATTAATATTACAATATATCTTTATACAATATTTGTTAATAACTATAAATTAGTTTTATATTTAGAAATTTTACAATAAATTTTAAAAAAATAAAATTAATAAAATATGAAACAATATTATTTTTTATCTTCATGTTTCAATTAGAAACGTGAAGAAAGTAAAACATGAGGAAATTGTCACATGAAAACAATATTATTTTTTATCTTCATGTTTCAATTTGAATGATATTTGCATATAAAAACATTTACCACAGGAAAACACCAATTTAAACTTCAATTACAAATCGAAGGGTTAGAATATAACTAATAATATTTCACAACTAAATCATCAACACTATTCACATAATGGTAAGGTTCTCAAAATAACAATCATATGAAAGTTAAAATCCAAACCAAACCATTGACATTAACAACTCATAGTCTCCATAAATGACGTATCCAAAGGGATGAAAACCAACAATGCCATCAGTCTCAAAATTGATGGAAATAAGGAAATGATGGCAATTCGGTTCACGAATATGGTTGGCTACACCACATCCTCTTATATATAAAGTTAAGAGATATTTAGCTGGAAACACTATGGAAAAGACAATTATTCATGCACACAAACATGAGAAATATACATCCCATTTTCATGCTTACTTTCTATTTAAGAAGTAAAGCCAATATTATACCAACGATCCTACATATACAAGACAGGAATATGAATTCAGTTTGAGATGAAAAATTGGCCCCCTCCCCTTCCCCCTAGCAGATTAACAAACAAACACATTTGCAATCATGATCATCTCTGGTTTTAGAGTCTCGAGTCTCAACTCTCAATCAAACAAATCACCTATCCAGATAAGGTTGACAACATTCACAAAAGTCCAAATGTTGAAATAAGACATAAAAAGCGAGTTATCAAGAGGGTAGCAGTTGGAGCTGTCTTCACAGCAAGTTGCAGACCCTAACAATAGTTTTCAGTAAATTTTACATGAAAAACAAGGGAATTAGGCTATAAAAACTGAAGAAGGAAATGAATGTCTCATCAATTAAATAAAATTTAAAAATAACACAATATAACATAATATAGTATCGGTATAATAATGGAACAATAGATGCTCAAGAATAATATAGAACACTAAATGCACTTACTCTTCCATCAGCCATAGGCATGTCAACCAATTTACTTTTGCTTTCACAAATCAAAGGATCATGTTCTCTTTTAGACCAGGAAGACCTGTATGTTGCCAAAATAAGTAAAATGTTTCAAAACTAAAAGAGGCACTAACCTTTACAGCTTTCTATTGCTAATTGTGAAAATCCTCTTCTTAATATGAAGTAAACTACAACAAACAACACAAAATGACTACATATAACAAATGCATTTAACTCAGTGGTAGGAAAATCATAAATTACATGCATTAAACAAAATGGTAGGGATTTCAAAAAATTAGAAAAAAATAAGGTAAAATTTTCACTATCATTTGTGAGTCGTAGCACCACACAGTAGAACCCCCAAATCGCAGAAGTCCCAGGTCATTGAATCATCAATCAACACTAAAAAAGTAAACATTAGGGATTTAATTAGGAAATGAGGCAGAAAAGCATTAAAACTGGAGAACATATAAAGTTAGGGAGAATAAGATCTTACCAATGCCTCTTCTCTAGCAATAGAAGAACGTTGGGATTATGAATGAAAAAAAAAGTTTAAACCTCCACAGTTTGGAAGACGATCACACTATCAACATCACACAGTAAGAATAATTTCCGGCATAGCTCAACAAATAAATACACAATAACAGAATGAAGCATAACAGTTCATAAAATTTTTAGTTTCATGTAAAAGAAATCAAATGTAGAAACACACAAACCAAACCCCTAATGACTTATTAAACGTTTATCATTGAGAAAGGGAAATTTCAGGGTTTTAAGCGAGGCAGATTAATGTAGCAGAAAAATGGGTTAGAGACCCTTACCTTTCTCGATGAATGATCTGCGAAGGATGTTTTATACTGTTTCAACATCAAGCAACACTGAATCACACACATGTAGAAATCAAACGAAAATCAGAAAAAGAAAATTGGGGAAGAAAAGGAAAAAAAAATAACAGATGAGTGGTTTAGGGTTTTACCGTAAGCGAGAGTAACAATAGAGAAGAAGAACAACTCTGAGCAGTCCTATGTTACCAACACTTACACAGTATGGAAGCATCACTGGAGAAAGGAGCGGCCGAGGGAGTCGCACGCAATGCCTTGTGCACAATCATGGAAGAAGTAAAATCTCTCTATAAGGAAAGTAGAAGAAGACGAAGGGAGGAGAAAGGTTATGTGATTGTGCGAGATTTGAGAGAAAGGAAGGCAATACGGTGCATTTGATGGGAGAAAAAAAAGGTGAAGAAGAAAGGAGAAAGAGGAGGGAGTGATCCGGAACGGAGATGGAAAAAGGAAAAAAAAAAAGAAGAGAATGAAGGGGAAATTGATCGATGAAAAGTGGAGAAGCAGAGCAAATGAAAAATGGATGCGAGAATAGATAAGGGAAATATTAGATGGAGAAAGGTTTGAACTTTAATTTGAAATTAAAATTTGAAATGAGACGCAACCGGAAAGAAAAAATGATAATAAATGACCGAAGAAAACAATGAATTATGTGGAACTGTGGAAGCTTTTACTGTTGCCAACTAATAGCATCATTGGAAAGGGAAATCTCTCATTAATACTTACCACATTCTTATCAGAATTTTAAAAACATGGAAAAATAAAAGGTTTAAAGGTTAATTACAAAAATAACCCTCATTTTAGGCGGGAAAAATGAGTCACAGACTTCCTTCCTTTTATTATTATAAAGATTTAAAAATTTATTTAAATTATTATTTTGATTTTACTCTTTTTTAGAGTTCTTTTTATATTATACTATTTATTTTAATTTTTAATAAAATATTTAATTATTAAAAATGTTAATAATAATTTAAAATTTATAAAAATCTAAAATTATAATTACCTAATTATATATTTTGTTTAAAAAAATAAAATTTATAAATATTTACTTTTGTATTATTTTACGTTTACAATTAGCTTATCAATTAGTTTTATTAAACACTTCGAGTTCAACATAATCAACTAGTAGTTGATTTATCATCTCTGTCCAGTACAAATATATTCTCACACGCACCATCCCACATGACTGGCCAGAACAAACTCAACAAGAAATTTATTACCTTGGCAGTTCCAGGACATCAAACGTGAGAGAGGAAATTACATTTAAGCATTCTCTCATTGCCTATGTCTATGTACGTATGGAAATCAATTTTTGCACGGCACACTTTAAAGAAAAAAAAAGAGGAATGCCTATGTAAATATAACTCGATCCCAACTACTAACAAAATACATTTATACCAATTTTAAGACCTTTCAACTTTTTTTTTCCTAATTTTGTCCATGTATATATTTATCCATAAATTTGGTCGGCAGGTTGAGCATGAAAAGGTATGAAAATGAATACCAAGCTTGACCTGCCTGTAATTTTAACAGCAATCAATTTAAGTCCCATAAACATCAAACTCAAAATCTAAACATTACAATCCCCAGGATATCAAATGAATTGCATTTAGAGTTCGTTATTTAGGATCATAATTGTCACTTTCAGGCAACAAAATTAGAAACAACCAAACATCCCTTACGGGAATGCACATACATAATCTTCAACTTCTCTTCCGTTATATATAATCAGCAATTCTAACCAAAGTAATTAATATAGACTAGGTTGTAAAAACTAGACATGATCGATCATCTATAGAGAACACACGTACGCACCCCTAATAGACGTCAGGAAGAAGAGACACTGCTAAATGAAAAAAAAATAAAAAATTATGCACGTGCAATAAACAAGTTACGTTCTTTACAGAAGTTAAACAAATCAATATAGAGGATTTGGAGAAGGGGGTGGCTTAGGAGAAAGAGCACCATTACATAACTACTTATCCAGGATGAATATTTAAATTGACTACAACTATAAGCCATAAAATTACCCTGACACACGCAAAGAAATCCACCAACTGAATTTATAAGCGCAAAGTTTTTTTTTTTTACTATATTTACAAACTAATCAAATAAAATAAATTTTTAATTGTTTTTAAAAATAAAAACAAAAAGCATTTTCTTAATAAAATAGGCTCTTGTATCATGTTTGATTTGAAAGAAAATGGAAAAAATTGGATGAAGAGAAAATAAGGAAAATACATAATTTTCTCTTATTTAATTTTGAAAGAAAGCTCATGATTAATTAAAATTGTGTTTAAGTAGAAAAAATTGAGTTGTGTCCTAAGGTTAATATAACCCGTACATATATATTAAATCAAAAGAACATATAACAATAACCAAAAGAACATAGTTAATATAATTAGTACATATATATGAAATCATCTCATTTTCTAGGATTATAATCAAGTTGATTTGGGTACTATTAAACGAGTTTTAAAGTCCAAAACAATCAATAAAACATAGGCTAGAATTGGTTTTGGTTTTATATTTTTTTTATTGATCAATTCAAACCGGACCAACCCGATAGTTATTGGGTTAGTTCAGATGGAGTGATCAGGTTATATAAAAGATATTTAAATATGGTAAAATAATCATAAAACTAATTGTTTGTCTGTGGCCTTTTTCTTTGAAGCACTACTTAACTAGCTACAATCAAAATGTAAAAAATTAAACAAGAAGATTAAATCAAGTAAGCTTGAAAGATAAAATTACAAGTAATTCAAATAAATTTACATTTGGTTTGGTTTGGGTTTATCTAAACTCGCTTACACCCCATATCATTTTCTTTCTATTTACTTTCTCATTCTTTACAATTCCAAAGAACCATTAATATGCATTCTTCAACATTTTCTATCTAAATGACAATTGACCAAATAAAGGAAGTAAGAAAGAATTTATAATAGACTATATTATGTTTGGGTGTACATTGAGAGTTTATTGTGACCAAGATAAAAGATAGAATGAGATAAGATATTAATATCTTATCCCAAATGTTTGTTGCAACAATAAAATAAGTTTATTATGTTAAATTATTTCATCATTTTTCTCAATGTGAATTTTATTTTGGGGATTTGTGTTAGAGATTGACAGGATAGAATAAATATTTTTCTTTTTTAGCCTTATCTCAACAATCTTCTCTTTCCACTCTCTTCTATCTTGTTTTTATGGTATCCTTTATTTATCCAACTCTCTTATATTTTCTTATCCTATCTTATACTCAATAGTCAACACCAAATGACCCGAGTATTTAAAATCACATTTGATGCTATCAATAATTACAAAATCAAATTCATATAAATATTTTTAAAAAATAAATTAACTTATACGAACATGCTTCTAAATAAATTCTATTTTATAAAATCAAATTTATCCAAAATTAATTTTAGAAATTCTAATTGAAACACACACTTAAACAAGTTAACTCTGTAGGCTGCAGCAGATATACGAAATGTTGCAATCAAATGCCACATAGGAAGCATGTTTAAATACACCAATTGATCTTATGCATTTTATAAGCTTCTAATTGCACCAGATTTCCGTGCACAAGGTTGATTTCTTAAGATATGAAGGAAATAGAATGAAAATAAAATAAATAGAACATTGCCAAAGTCCTACACTCCTACCGCTTCTTAGAAAATACAAGATCAAGAATGTAATACATTTGTTCTAGGGATTGGACCAGCTCCCACAAAGGCCCAATCCAACCCAAACAGCTGAAATCAGACAAGCCAACCGACCCACTGACCCGTTAAACTATCCGTATAACTCGAATCACTCATCCTTACTGGAAATGGTTGCACGTGGTCCTAATCATACAAGTCACACGGGCGTCATATTGGATAACTATCATAGAAGACTTTCTCCAAGCCCAGACGTCAACTCAATCTATAGATTATATCGTTGGTAATAAAACAGCTACGTATTTACTCTCTATAATCAATACCCTCAACTCGAACTGAAACTGACTTGGACATTGGAGCATTTATGCAAGACCACTCTAGTTCGCTCCAATGTCCACACCAAACCAAGTTGACTCCACACGACGGAGACGAATTCATATCTGAACAACATTTATCCGGACTAGATCCTCTCCAATTTAGAAAAAAACTGGATACAATCACAGTCAGTTAAAATACTTATTTTACATATAAATTAAAGTGTGAAAAAACCAATTAACACTTTTTAGCCATAGATTTAAGAGACTAACACTCTCCAATTGAAACTCAACTTCTGCAGAGAATCCGTGCGCCATTTATCGGAGTCATTCTTCAAATGCCATCCTTTTATTCGTTTTTGATAAAATTCTTCGAAGTTTAAACCAAACATATTTATGGAAATAAACAATGTTCCTTCAAAAACACGACTAGCCTATTAGAATCATAGAAAGCAGTGTCCAAAGGCACAAATAAAAAATCAAATTGTGAACAACCTCGAGAGATACATAATACTAGGTTGATTTTGATCCCCTTTGCAGCCAGCCTGACAGTTCATTCTTTTTAGATGGCAAAGCAGAACATCATCTCTATGTAATCACGCTTTTTTTGAGTGTGCTAAGCTAATCATTAGAAAACAGATTCCATTTTTCTTTTATGACCGGGAATCCCACAAACAAACATAAGCCATCGAAGCAACGACTCCATAATTCGACTGCTTATGATGCAGCTAAAATGCGTTCAGGTCACAGTGCACTTTCAATGTGACAAACCATTTGAAGCAGCAACAGAATGATTAACCAGAAGTGGAGTTGTAATGTAAAACTAGAGAACTCTAATCTCGACACGAGCACAACAGCTGATATTGAAGCATCAGAATAAATGGATAGAGCGGGCTCTTGTAACATCAATTGGGAGAAAAACGAAAAATTATGAAGATTTTATCATTGTTAATCCTTCAAAAATTCCTAACATCATTTGTACACTGAACATGTTAGAGCAATAAAAAAAAGGCAAAGCAGTACAGAAGGGCTTCTTTTCTTTTCTTTTGATTATAAGCCAATGTAAAAGGAAAAGGAGGGTCAATATTAAATATGAAACGTGAAAGGAACAACAACTAACAACACCAATATACAGAGTAACGCCGAGGGCCAAAATGAGCGCATCAATTCATATCTTTCCATGCTTTGCTTTTTCATCTAATATTCCACCCTACCCCAACTATAACGTGTTCAGCAAAGAATTTCAACCCATTAAATTTATAAAGAAGGAAAAAAAAGAATTAATAAGAAAAAAAAAAACTGAGGAAAATTGTTCAGGAACAAGTCTCATATCTGTCATTGGTCTTCAAAAGCTGCCTTCTCTTGATTACCAAGAACCCAACCATTCCAACCTGCATTATTGCTGCAATGCCCACAAACAACAGCCCAACCTTCTTCCCAGCGTTCATCCGGCGGGGTGGTGGCGGCGGCGGTATGAGGACGCGTCGGCGGTGATGGTGCGCCGGCGATCTCTGCTTACTGCTCTGGGGAGGATGGCGCGGCGGCGATCGGGGCGGGGGAGGGGAACCGACTCCCGGAGGAGGTGGTGGTGATGGCGGCGAAGGAGGGGGAGGTGGCGGTGGTGGCGGCGGTGGAGGTGGAGGTGGAGGTGGCACCATAAACGCAGGTGGTGATTGTGATGATGATTCAGCACCGTTCCCATTTTGTATCTGTGATTGAGCAACAAATGCATAAAAACTAAGACAGATGCCGAAAATCACTAAGGCGAAGGTGGAAAATGGTGAATCCATGGATCGAAGGGTTTCGATTATGAAGAACAATTTGGGGTTCCGGTTGAAAAGGGGGTTTTTTCCGCATCTACCCTACCCCCTTCTATGAATCAAAAGGAGGAGATGGGGGATCTTTCGTCTATAAAAATGAAAGGATCCCCTTCGAATCGAATTGGGTGGAGCTCAAAATCGTTGTTGTTCTTCAGGTGAGAAGACCCCTATCTAGGGTTTTTGTGATTGAGCCCCCAGCAGGCCCAGAAATGATAAAACGAAAAAATGTGGGTCGTTTAGGGTGAATGAATTGAGAAGAGAGGAATGAGATTAGACCCCAAGAGAGGAAGATTGAATTTCTCTGGGGTCTGCCTCTCACCTTCTCAGAAATGGGAAAGGGAACAAAGGCAATGGAGTTGCAGACAGAGAGAGAGAGAGAGAGAGTAAACGCGGGGTTCAACGGTTGGCCTAATTTAGGAGTAATGAGCTTGCAACATGGAATCTTACGACCTGTCATCACTCCCATAGATTGATTTCCTATGTGTTTTATTAAAAAATTACTAGGATCAAGGAATAAATAAAATGCATTTAATATATTAAAACCTAAACATTAAATAACTTATATAACACATTTTTTTTTTATCTTTTTCCATCAAATTACCTATTATATCTCTTTTTTTTTTATGTTGTATGATATACAACATCTACAACTCACATTACTTTTTAATTAGTATGTGTGGTTCTGAAAAAAAAAATTATCCTATTATTCAATAATGTATTATCTCATCTTTGAGTATTACATCACATTTTATGTATTATTAAGGTAAATAAATGATATGTTTAGAAGTGACATATTTAAATTTAGGACTCTCAACTCAATATTGTTTAGAATGACATTGAATCCGATTAATTTTAATCAAATCAAAATTTATCCACTTAATTTTTTTTTTCAATATCTAACATTTTCATTTGAATGATTCACATTTAATTTTCTCAAATCCAAAAAAAATTCAAATATGTGACTTTAGTTAAAAATAATAAATTTTCTAATAGACATTGATAATATAAAGATTAAGATTTGTCTCTTTGATTATTAATAATTAAAATTTGGATAACTCTATAATTTATTACTCATATATGTATATTTTATTATAATTTCATCAATTAATTTTTTAATTAATAATTATTTTTCACTTTATACTTTAACATCAGATTAGAGGAATTATGATTAGTACATTCCAATTAAGAGTTATTAATATTAATATTTTACAAAGGCTAAATATAATTTTAAATTTGAATTTATTTATTTTTTAGTTATATAAACACAAATAAGTTTATGGGAAATTTGAAAAAGTTAAACCCAGATAATTTACTATCAATAACTGGTGCAATTACACAAGACTGACATAGGGAGTTGAGGAGAGAGGGAGATTGTGACGTGTCATTAATGGTGAGCCATTGTATAGTAGGCACTGTTTGATTGTGTGGGACCCTTTTGGTATAATGGTCATGGGTGGGTGTGATGTTGAGAGCCTCCTCTCGTTGGGTCCATCATATCCTTGATCTAACCCCAAAAAAATTTTAGATCCATATGTGGGACCATAAACCTCTAACTGGGATTGGCTTCATTATTAGAAATGGGAAATTAATGGCTTCATTATTAAGTTTGTTAAAAATGTTTGCATTAGTGTCCTTCAATTCTTTTTCTATTCATATCTGCATTTATCAATCGTATTTTGTCATGTTTAGTTAGAGAATGTCTGGCAAGTATGCGCCCTATTTAAATATTTATCAATCAAATCTATTCGAGATGCATAATTCACAAATTAAAGTAGAATAAAAGAAGTTTTAAGGAAAGTCAGAAATCTGAAATATGACTAAAATTTTGTGTAAAATTATTTTAATAATAGGAGATATTTATGATTAAAAAAACTATTTAACCATCTCTAATGGAATAATTTGTAAGAGTTACTTAAGTTTTATTTTAATAATTATTTTATGGATTCCACACATACACATCAACATTTTTTACTTATTACAATTTAAACAACTCTTCATTTTAATGCTAACAATTCAATAAAAAAATTTAAATGAACCCCACAATTTACCTCACATTCATTCTTTTCTCCTTTTTTATTCATAAAAATCCATAAAAGTGAGTTGTTTATTTAAGCAGTTGAATGCTAAAAAATACTTCCTCTTGACTCGAATATAAGCAACAAAAATTCCACCTGTGGTGGTCCAAAATATAAGCAAATCTCAATTAATTTTATCCTATTTAATGACCTCGTACAAAAATACCTTTTAATTAAATTCAGATTTTATTTTCCAATAACCCTATTTAATGAAGCATGTAGAGAGAGTGTTTCCACTCATAACAAGTTTCAATAAAATTGAAGTATTTCATGAAGGTAATTTAGAGAATATAATTAATTTTTAGATGACATTAAAAAAATTAAATAAGGTTAACTAATTTTCTTAATTAGCGTGAGTTAAATTTTTTTACTTATATTTGAGTCCGGAGCAGTAAGAAGTATATTGTCATGTCATTATAATTCAATGATGTGTGGGTTGCTTCATTGAGTTCTTAAAACCCCAATAAAAATTGGCCTTTGATATCATCTTATATAAATTTTTACTTTCATTATCCAATAGTTTTAATTATTTATATATCTTCATTGGTCTTACCGTTTCCACTTAATTTCTAACTTATTTTTTTCCCTTGAACTGATTATATTTCACATCAATGCATACACGTTATGCACCTTAATAATTCGTGGACTAAAAAACAAGAGAAAACATGAAACCTTGGAAGAGAAAAAAATGTAAAATTAATCTTCTTTTTTTCTCTTTGTTTTTCTTATCTTTTGTTTGGTATTGGTTGGTTGTTTAATTTATCACTTCTCTATATTATAATTTTAAGATCTCACTCTGGAGAGTGAAATACTCACTCACCCTACTCTCTCTTTCAATGATTTTTAGCATTCCCTTTCTCCTCTTATAGGATGGTGAATTTCACATACTATCTGTGAGAGTGAAATTTTCCATCTTAATCCTTTATATTAATATTCTCTCTCTTCATATTTGAATTTTTAAATGCTAATACATGTTAATCTTAATTTTTGAAATTTATTAGGATTTAAAATTTTATCATATTATTTTTTTATTCCAATCCGTATATTTTATCATTATGATTTTAATCTATTTAATTATATCTTATTATCTAATAATAATTTAAATTAGACTTAAATAATAAAATATAATCTACTATTATAATTTAAAATTAAATAAATTTTCAAAATTATTTTTATTTTTAATTTTTATATTTTCAAGATATTATTTTATTGTGATATAATTTTAATTATATAAAATATACTTTTATCCGCATACTACATGGGTTACACACACACACACTAGTATATTAAGGGCCAGTTTGTTTGTGCTTTAAAAAGCAATTTTTTAAATTGTTTAAAAAATTGATTTTTATTTTAGAAGTTCTTGTATAATCATAAATAATTTTTCATTTGGGTTATAATCATAAAAAACACTTTTTTGTGAAATAAATGTCTCTGCATTTTAAAAAAAATATTCTCTCTTCTATTATAACTATTTTTTCTAGAAGTATCTCTAAGTTACTTCTTAAAAAATGAGAAAACTGATTATTTCTAATTCTGTTTCTTGAAAAAAACTCAGACAAATATCTTAAAATTTCTTATAAGTATTTTTTTTAAAGTGGTTCTTTTAAGAGTTAATTTTAAACAAACGAGCTCTAAATTTTTTAAATGTATTGTTTGGTAAATAATGCTTTTAAATGTTTTTTTGGGTCAAATTAAATGTTTAAGTCAGAGTCCATTGAATGCTGTTATCCAAGTAGAATGGGCCGTGATGCTCATGGACCACCGAGGAATTATCAGCACCAAGTTGTTCATTGCTTCTAATGGAGTCTGGGCTTCTTTTTTTTAGAATAGTCTGGGCTGAAATCATTGCGATGTCGGTGACTCCTATCTGGGTTCGGCCTTTGATTTTATCAATTCTTGAAAAATGCTTAAAAATTATATAAAATAAATTTCGACCAAAATAAAATAAAAAATCCCCATTCCTTTTAACCTCCCCACATCTTCATTCTTTTGGCCATTCCTGTCACCTATCTCATATTAAACAAACACTACAGTCCTTTTTTTTTCTTAACTAAAATATGCACTTCCGCGATTATATATATTAATAGTGATATCAATATCAATGCGCGCGATAAAAAAATTAAGTTGCTTGAGATGTTAGATATGAAAATATAGTATATTAATTACAGGTACAAAGCAAAAGAAATATCTAAACAGAACAACAATTGACCAAAAAAGAAAAAATAACTAGTAAACCATATGTAACATGACATTTTTTTTACGTGACGTATAGCATGACATGGTGCCACTGTAGTTTAACATTTTTGTTTTAAAATAAACGTGAAAAATATGAGAAAATTAAAAGTTTCATGCTAAATAGATGGCCACAGATTGAAAATGGTTACTTATAGCATTGTACTAAATGCTATATATAGGTATAATTTTGAAAGGTAAGTGTGGAAATAAGTTAGGTCACTCGTTGAAGGTTTATGACCTAATTTACATCAGACCTAAGTTCGGTTGGACTAATTTATCATATAGATCGGACCAAGATTTTTTATAAGTATATATAGTTAAACACGTCAAGTTTTGAGCCACCTAAAAGTCTTTTATATCAGCTCATCAGAATAGTTTATTTAGATAGATATAACTAAAATAATAATTTGTTATATTGTTATTATTATATGATTTTTATTATAATGTCTTGTAATTATATATTTATTAGCTTATTTAAATATATATCAGTATCTTGTCTTTCAGATAAAACTTGAGCCTATAAGCCTATTTAAATATATGCTTATGGCATATATAAATATCTTATTATAAAACAAACTTCTAAACAAGCTTTCAAGTCAAGCTAGCCTTTTAAATAGGTTCAGTCAATCCTTACAATAAATCTTACATCAGGTATGAGTTAGACTCTGACCATAGATACAAAGATAGGTTACACTCATGCTTTAGAAAGATAATTTAGTATCTAAAACATTATTTCAATTCGAATCAACTTATATGCTGACTTAGAAGAAAGTTGATCAGGTTTATCACAAACCCCAATCCATGAGGTAATTGGTTAGGTCCAATAAAATCATCGAGGTGAAATTGACCAAGTTGAAAATATCTAGACCCATTATTAAGAGTGAAAATTGATCAAGTCAATTTTCAGGGGCCTACGACGTAGCCTACATCAAACATTAGTCAGTCCAGGGCGTTTGATAAAATAGATCAAATCAAGACTTTTTTTAAAAGCCTATATAGCTAATTAAACATGCATGTCATATCTCGGGTCATCCAAAAAGCCCTCTAAACCTTTCAGGCCGACCTATTTAAGTAAATATAAATATATAAATAATACTTTTTATTGCTATTATTACTACAAAGATTTTTACTATAATTTTTTATAATTATATACTTATTATAACTTATTTAAATATAACAGTATGTTATCTTACATAAAATACTTGAACTATAAATATTCAAATATATGTTTATGACATATTCAAATAATTTATTATAAACTAGAATTTTAGACACCAAGTCATGCTTTTAAGTAAGCCTGAACATACCTTGAAATAAATACTATGCAACCATTGACATCCATTATCAAAATTAGGTTATACATGTACCATGTTAGCTGCATTCAACATTGCATCTAGAAAAAAATTCCTCCTGCATAAAAGTCATCTCCATTTATTTTTCCAATGCTAAGAACCGTCTTTCTACTCCCCTATATTGGAAATTGAATCATTTTTATTATTTGAAATAACATATAACATGATATGAGACAAACTCAACTTATAATCTCTACCCAAACACCATGGGAAAAAAAAAACATTTTTCTTGTTGATAACTATAATATTCATGCTTAGTTTAAACCGTCTTAAAGGAACATTATTATTGTATACTTGTTTGCATGGATCCTTCAACCAAAAGAGAGAATTTAATGAGACCACTTTTGCAGTTTAAAAAATCCAAAACAACTTGGTCGATTCCATATCCATTAAGGTTTCCGGGTTTTTTTATGGAAGTATTGGTCTTACGGATAATCTCTTAGTAAAGCTGATGGGAGTGTTTTATGGACTACGAACAACATGGAATAAAGGATTCAGGAGAGTGGATTTTTTCTCTGATTCTACCCATGCAATCAATCTCATCTTGGTCGACTATGTTAAATATCATCGGTATGTTGCTACAATAACGAGCATTAGAGAACTGTTAAGAAGGGATTGGAATGTTAATATGAAGCACATTCTTCGTGAGGGTAATAGTAGTGTGGATTACCTTGCTAAAAAAGGAGCTCAACAAAATAAAAACTTAATCTTGATAAAAGAACCTCCCATAGAAATGAACTTCACGCGGTTAGGTGATGCTTTTGGAGTTCAATTTCTAAGAGAGTGATTTTTTTTTTTCCTCTTTCTTTCTCCTTTCTTTGCTTCCTGTACAAAAAAAATCTCTACTTCTATTTCATAAACAAACCAATATTTAAAAACTCTAAATTCTTTACTCCAAGCTAACCTTTATTTTATTTTTTTTGCATACATTATCTCGTTCTAACAAACCAAATTATATTTTTAAATATTCCACACCTCCCATTCAAAGACTCTTAAAAACCATTGGAGCCTTTTAGAAAGTAATAATAAATAAAAAAGGTTAGGCATGGCAGAGTTTTAAAATAATAATATTTCCTTCAAAAGACAAATGTTATTTTTTTTCCAATTATAATCTTAACTTTGTAGTGTGAAGTTGTGAACTATAATTAAAATAAAACTCAAATGCTCTCCATTTCCTTTAGAAATGGACAATTCCAGACATTTAAATATAGAGATGACACATGGCCTTAAAAAACAACGACTTAGATTTTATTTCTCTAACTTGATTTTGAAAAACTGAAGTGGATAAAGTGAAAACAAAAAATATAGTATCCTCAAGCCCTGAACACATACACCTAGCACCATTGCATAATGCACACAAAGAACATAAAGAAACGAAAAATTCGCGTTAGCTCCTCCGACTTGACCGCCATGCTGAGCCACCATGCCACTGTGCCGCCGCCTTTCCTCGATCACCCTTCCCCGCCAATGTATGTTTTGGGTTTTGGTAGCTTGAACTACCTGATAGTCCCATACCATCCAGTATTTGATGAGGAACAAGTTGTATTGTAATGGTTTAAAGAAAAGTTTTTTTTTGTTTTTTGGGTTATAGCTGGAAAAGAAATACAACAAATGTTGTATCTCAAACACTTCTTCATTTTTTAATGGAAAAGTGTTCAATTTTTTTTAGTGGTATATGGTGTTCAATTAAATTAAAAGAAATGAAATTTGGGATGTTGGTTTTATTAAAGGCACATGTCAACTCCAAATTTAAAGGACTAGAGATGTCATTTTTGTAAGAAATGGGGAGATGATATGAAAGCATTAAAGTAAGAGTTGTTATGTTTTAGACTTACTATTATGGGATCATTATTATTCTTGTCACTATCAGAATTTTGGAAAAACCAAATAGATTAAGTGCTTGTTTGGAAATCCTTTGAGGAGGCATGATCCTATAGTACTTCACTTGGAAGTAACAATTAGTTACTTTGGTTTTATCTTATGTTTGAGAAATCCCAAATGATTCTTCAAACATTATATTATAATGTGTCTGTTTGGTTTGATGTTGAGAATGGGTCAAACTCATGTTTGAATTTTTTAACGTAACTATTTCGAGTTGGGAATGCGACTCTCATATTTTAACGTCAAACTAAACATACTTAAGTGTATGTTTTGTTCTCATGCTTGCAAGAAATCAAAAATCAATATCTTTCCACACATCAAATAAGAAAAAAGAAATAATTCATATTCCTTCAAACATTATGTGAGAATACTATATATAAGGAAAAAAGAAAATAAAAGAGAAAATGTGGGGTGCAAAAGTGAGAAATATTATATATCATATGATGGAAAAGAATTAATGAGATAAAAAATGGAAAGAATCCATAAAAAAGAATTATATAAGAAAAAAAGATGTATTAGAATTAGGGAGAACATTGGTCCTAGATTCTTATGGTGCAAGTGGAATTAATTAGGCTTTTGACATTGCTAAAATCGTTTAATTGAAATGACCAATTTAACTTGTATAAGAGAGATCTTGCACAGCATTAATTAATTATTATAATTATAAGATAGTGAGGAGTGAAATAGAAGAGGCAGTGTAGTGCAAGAAGCATGTTGGCCGGATCCAGGTCCCCAGCCGCAGCAACGCAGTCTCTTTATACAGTATCGTCTCAAAAGTGTCAGCCAACAATTGTCCTATTGCTCGTTGCTTGCTCTAATACCTATACCTATGCCTATTCCTATTCCCTCTCTTTCTCTTCCTCATCCTCATCAATTGATTTCTTTTGTCCCATTAACAAGTCACTAGTGAAAAGAAAAAAAAACTGTCCTTCAATGGCAATGTCGTAATTTTGAGACTGGTGCAGGGACAGAAGGTGGTATGTTGGAATTGTTGAGACAGAGCCAGCCAGCCGAGGCTGTGAAATGAAATGAAATGAATGAGTGAATACATGGGCCAAAAAGAAAAAGCGACCTTCGTCCCATTGTGGATAAAAAAGGGCACTTCATTGTTTATTGCACCCTGGTCCCATCGTTTTTGCTTTACTTCATTATCATTTTTGTTTTCTTATAAAAGGGAAAAAAAAGAGATCATGAGAAAGTGCGAAAGATTTGAGTTTAAGGACACTGAACTGAAGAAAGGAGGAGTGTGTATATATTATATTTATATATATATATATATATATGCATTACGTGCCAATGCCTTGGAAATTGAGGCTACATTGCTTACAATGGTTAAAGTTCAGCTCCTTGCTACAGGGCACCCCAGGTGGCCATTTGGAGGAATGGGGATGTCCCTATATCTATACCCCCACTGTATATATACCATCACCCACCATTCAGGAATCCAATCGTGACATGACATCTATATGATTAATATCTTAATGCTGGTAGTTGAAGATAATTAATTATAATTAACAATCACTTTAGTACTATATAGGACTTTATAATTAAACTATATATCTCAATAGAACAGAGTTTTTGATAAGCACTTGTAAGTAATAATAATGCAGTAAATGTATACATTAAACAAATTAAGCTAAATAGGATAACTTGTTTTCATTCTGAAAATTATTAAATAAACATTAAGTTGCTATATTTGATTTCAGGCAATGTTTTTGCGGATATATAGTTTTCATATCTAATTAAAACATTAGGTAAGGGGTTCTAAAAATTTCAAGTTGACTCTGAGCAGTGCAGCATGGAATTTGTACAAGTCTTTGATTAGATTTGAAATGAATTAGAATTAGGCTTGGTTGAGCTGAAATGCAAGAGGGTGATTCTAGAAGTGGAAGTAACAGTATATAGAATTAGAAAGGTGGGTGGAAATGCGATTGCCGGATAGACTGTATTGTGTGCAGAGCATAGTGAATGACCTGTCTATTCCACCCATAACAAATCACACTCTTCAAATTAAAGGCACACGTGACAGAAGAAGTACCTATAGATGGAAAAATGCTCAAACTGTCACGCTAGCATCCAAGCCATGCAATCTCTGAACTCAGCTCTTATCCTATTCTTGCCTACACAAAACCCTAAAAACTAGTTAAACCGTGCATATAGCACCAGTACCTAGTGAAGTAGCATAAATAACTTGCACCTTGCTAGCTAGAACGCTGAAAGGGGGAAAAAGGCATAAGCTATTAAAAAAGTACAGCTACTTAGACTTATATAAATTCAATTTACACACATATTGTTTCATATTTAAATAATTTTTATTATTATCTGGTTAATTATAATTTTATAAACAATTTTGATCATATATATATGTATACATGAATCTTTCAATTTTGTGAGCTATTGTATTGTATGTATTGGATTTAGATTTAGTACCGATTGCATCACACACACACAGAGTAGTACTGTAGACGTGAAGAGGTTGAAAATAGGGTGGTAATGATGGAGAAATGTCTGTGAATGTGTTTATATAAGCATCTTAGCTTGTCCGTTGATGTGGTGTCTTTTTCTGTGGCTGTTGCGTCTCATGGGCCTCTCTGCCACCATATGCATATTTTCCGTTCTGCGCAGAATCTCTCTCTAAATTTTCTTTCTGCAGCACAACACCCCTCTAGGGCCCCCTCAATCCGTACAACTTGTTGCAGTGATAAATTTGTTGTACCCTTTTTCTTTCATACAACCTATAATTAATTAATGGATCGGCCCTTTTTTAACAGACAGAAAATAAAAAGAAATTGATGAAGTTCCAGCCATTTTAAGTTTTCTTTCCTTAAATTAGAGAAATATGAATTTCAAGAACATAATTTTATTCTTTTCAATTTTATTAATTTATTTATCTCACTTAGGTGAGGTTTACTTTATTTCTTATTTTATTATGATAAAAAATACATTACATTAATTGTTTATTTTTCATCTCATTTTTTCATTCACATCCAAACAAGCCAAAAAAATATTTTTTTACTTATTTTTCTCTCAATCCAAATAATGTATTAAATAGATTTAATGAATATATGACCTCAATATAAAAAAATTTATATTATTATTTAATGATATGCTAACACAGCATTTAAATATATGACATTGCATGTGTTATTAAATATTTGTTTAGTTTACAATTAAATAAAATTTATTTTAGAATCAATGACCAGTAGCATGTTTGGTTTGACATTCAACAGTGTAAAACTATGGTTTCACAGAATTAATTTTAAATTACTATTAGTCAACGTGTTTCATAAAACGTACATCACTTATCTCAACCATTGATTTCTAGAATCAATTCTATTTAATCATAAACCAAATGGACAATAGTTATACATGAGTTACGAAATACGTTGGACGAAATTAATTTGAATTCAATTTTCCGGAACTACATTAGGCACTCCCGTTTCCAAACATGAGCGTAGGCCTAAATCTCAAATCTCATACATGATGTTATGATAACACATCATTAGATGTTATTGTAATCTTTTACACTAATAATGTATATCCATTAAACTCATTAAATTTACTCATTTTCTCCTTTCTTCACTTTCTTTCATGAGCATCTTATCATGCAAACACAAAATATTATTAAAATATTATTAATATTTTTATAAGTTTCGCTAACAAATGTCCTAAAAACACTAATTAATAAATCAATATATAAATTTTTTTATTAAAAATCACGTCATTTATTGCATTTAAATACTCCACAAGACAATAAAAATTTTTCTATATATAGATTTTTAACTCATGTCATATTCCCATGGAGACACTCGTTAGAATTTCCTTATTTTTAATACATAAAAAATGAACAATTTTTTCAATAAAGTTCTTCATTGAGATTATAAATTTAAATTATCAAAATAAAAATATGAAAATTCTTAATCTTTATGGCATAAAACTAAATAATGTTAAGTTAAGTACAAAAAATTTTTTTAAACACCTTAAATTTCATACGCCCACTCTTCTTGTTAGATCATATAATCCATCATAATTATCATTTCTCATTCGAGTCTTAATTTTTCATAGGTGTAGACACATGAGGTATCTGCCAACTACTATTCAATTAATTTATTAAATTTCCCCTTATAAATTCTTTTATTTTGTTTAAAATTGATGTATTTAAAGTAGTTTTCAAAAATAATGAATTTTACAAACTAATATTTTAAGAGTATTAGTTTAGAACAATTTAATATTTTTAATACTTGTAATTACTCTAAAAAAATATTATCAAAAAAATAAATAAATATTAAAAGTATAGTTGGTAAGATAGCTTTTTATAAATAAATATTAAATATTAAATATTAAAAGTATAAATAAATAAATATTACTCTAGATGAAAACTGAAATTAGTAGAAAAAGTTATTCCATCCGTGTATGGTAAAGTAGCTTTTTAGGTAACTACTAATAGTCTGCTTGTTTTACCGTTGCTACAGTGCAAAACCATGGTTTCGAGTGTCCGTTTGGTTTACAGTTGAGCAAAATTGATTATAGAATTTAATGGTTGAGATTAGTGATGCACGTTTTACGAAACATATTGGACGGAAGTGATTTAAAATCAATTCCACGAAACCGTAGTTTTGATTTTTGTAACGTCAAACCAAACAGACAAATCATTTCCGTCCAATGTGCTTCACAAAACATGCATCACTTATCTCAACCATTTATTTCTTGAATAAATTCTACTCAGTTGTAAACCAAATGAACACTAATTTTTTATTTTCAGTTACAAACTAAAAATTTATTAGTAGTTTATCCTTCAACAATCTTACTATTATTTAATAATTAATGACATTTTTATATATTATTTTAATATTTTCAGCTAATTATACTAAATATTTTCATTTAAATTAACTAGTACCAAATACACTTTAAATATCTTTATATTTTTAGTATAATAAAATTTTTAATTATTTTATTTTCGGGAGTGCAATAAAGTGAGAAGGGGCACGCAATTTAAGGCAGCTCTAGCTCCGTTCATTTCATTAATCATTCATTTACTCTCTCTCTCTCTCTCTCTCCCGAGTCAAAACTCAAAAGGGTCTTCCCGATGACCTTTCCGGAGAGTGCGCACCATACCCACCGGTGTATTTTAGCAGGCAGACGTATTTCCCTACAGCTGGGACGTACCATACTGATCGTAATTCCCGTTCAAGCGACGCCACTTTGACTGGGTCAAAGAATATACCCACTGCTTGTGACCAACGTAATTGCATTGCGTTAGGCTAACGATGTAACAATAATACAATATAAAGCGCATTCAACAAGGAAAATTAAGCTGTAATGAATTAATTTAAATTTAATATTGACAATAATTTTGTATATTATATATGAATATAAATATTTAACCACTGAAAAAGCATTGATGAGCTAGTAAGAGTTGATACAATTTATCTAATAGTATTGAATATGAGTTTTGAATATCTTCAAAAAAGTTTTGAAGGGGTCAAAATAAAATTTTAATATATAAATTAAATATGTAATATTATATTATAAATTTGTTTGGTAAGATATTTAAATTAATTTAAAATATATTTGATTAATTTATAAGTTTATTTAATAAAAAAATGTTTTTCGGGGTTTATTCTGTGGACTTATATCATTTTTTTCATATGCTTAAACTTACATATTTTTTTATTTTACACTTAATACCTTTCTGTAAATTCTTTTTTTCTCCTCTTAATTTATTAAAAATATCATAAACCTATTACATAATCCTCATAATACTCTCCCCGCGTTATGATATTACTATTAATATAAAATTAATAGTAGAATATACACAAATTAAGAACAAATAGTCTTAGCCTACGTAATATGCAAAATAAAATAATTAAAACTAAAAAGTTAGTATAATTAAAATAACTTATCTTTGAACAAAAAATGTAAGAGTTTAAAATTAACTAAAATCCCTAATATTATAATTACCTTAAAATATAATTTTATATATAAAATAAAATTAAAGTTTATAAAAATATTATATAAATATATACCTTTATATCACTTTACATTATTTTAATATAAAAATTTGATAAATACTTCTAATTCAATAAAGTAATTTTTCAACTTTCACTTATCGGTTAACTTTTCAATTATCAAGTTTTTGGCTATTTTTTTCAAATATAATCTATGGTAAAGGTTAGGGTGAATCACCCCCAATAGGTGGTTTACGCCTTATTACTCCCAAATTACCTATTTTCCCCGATTTCTTCATCTTTTGAAAGAGAGAGAGAGAGAAAGTTTGCTACTTTGACCTCTAAGTCAGAGAAATTGCAAGTTAACACTAAAAGTCATTTCCGACATTGATGTCATGCGACTAAGCAAATAGCCCAACCAGGCGGTTCCGATTCGAGGACGAGACGCAAAACACGAACACAAGGGAGGAAGCGGGTGCTGGAGGATTGGCGGTGAAGGGAGATTGAAGAGGAAGAGAAGGATAGGTTGGGAAACATGGCGGGGGTGGAGCGGTTTCCCCAAAGGATGAGGACGGAGGAGACTAAAGGGGAGAAGGAGTATGTGGCGACGATTGATTGGAGGGGGATGTGGAACTCGGAGTAGCCGTTGATGAGGACCGTGATTTTTTCTGGTTAGAGGCTTCATAGCCTGTAGGTCATGCTTGCTTGTGAGCTATCACTAGTGCGGGTCTCGTGATTTTTCCATGACAACATCGAGTAACAAGACAACGAGACAAATTAAATTGGGCACTTGTGCAACTTCAACAACAAGACATTGAAATGGAGTGAAGAGATCGATCAATCATAGCAAATGAAAAGCATGACTTTGCTAAGAGGTTTTCGATTGGGAAAGCAAGAGATGGTTCTAGAGTGAGATAGGAGAATGGGTTAATTTTAAGTGCAGAAACTGGGAATTTCTGTTAGAATAAATTACAACAAAAGAAGAAAAATTAAGAAATTACAATAAAAATTAAAATTAACAATGATAGGGGATGAGGCGCGTTTTCGCTCTCTTTAAGGTGATTCACGTCACCACGGAGATGTTCTTCCTCTAACGGTGCAGTAGGTCTTGACGCGTTCACCTCCAGATACAACAGCCCGGCTATCACTGATTTAGTCTCTTTTTTCTGCACAAAATAGAGACAGAGTTCCACCACACAACACATTTCTCTTGCCCAAAAATATTTAGAAATAGTTTTAGAGTGTAGAAGAAAGATTCAGAGATACTCATCTTATTACCTGACTAACTATTATATAATATATAAAACAATTATTATATTATAAATTTACAACAGTTAAAAACTTAAATCTGATTATCACCTTTAAATTGATTTTAAATTAAAAACGGAAAGATGGAAATACATAGTTGCACGTTACAAGTTTTATTTTAAAATGTTTATATTTAATGCTTTATAAATTTGATAGTTATGTATCAATATGAAACATTCAAATTGGTTCTAATTAGCTGAAGTGATAAATAGAGATTTATGTGGACGTTGATTTTTATAACGCAATCAATCTAATCAAATTCTTACAATCAAATAAAAAACGTTACAATCATAAATCAATTATTATTATTTTATAAAAATAGAACAACAATTCCCCACTTAATTTTATAAAATAATTGTTTAAAATTTTTTTGGGCATAGAAGAAATATTATGCATTATGAAAGTAGCATTGCTTTGAACTTTCATTTAGCAATTCTATAATACTTGGTCCGGAGCCAATAGTGATCTTACCGTCTTGAACTATGGCTTCTTTAAAGGATACAAGTGTTATATCATGCACATAATATTTCGGTGTCAATCTTGAACTCATAAGCTTCACACATTTCGGCCTTTGTGCTACATCCCGGATTCATGAGTATTTTTCAAGAGAATATATATATAAGTCCAATATCTCTTTAGGAGCGGCCCCACCCCAATACTCCTATAGGTGAAATTGGTCAAGGATGTCTCTGCAACTTTAAACATCCCACTCTTATTGAGCTACAAATTTCATTAAGAGTTCTCAAAAAAAAAAAAAAACTCAACCTTATTCTACGTTGCAGAAAAGATGCATATTATTTATAGGGATGAAAAAAAAAATTGTTTTATATTGCATCTTTTACAAACTACTCCAAGATTCGTTCTTCCCTTTGAACCTAGCTTTTAGGATCTCTAATCACTAGGTTGGGTATCCTCGAGGGTAGTTTATATTCTTTTGGCTTTAATCCCATCCCTATAGTCATTTTCACAACTTTTTCTCTATTTAAAGGCTTTGTAAGAGGATCAGCAAGATTATCATTTGTAATCACATAAGTAACATGAATGGTACCATTATAATAACGATTCTGTACTCTACCAATGACAGCAGTATTATCACAATGCATCAAAATAGGTGGAATTGTATTTTCCCAAAAAGAGATTTCACCCCATAAATCTTTCAACCAACTAGCCTCCTCACTAGCCAAAGCCAAAGCAATTAATTCAGCTTCCATGGTTGATTTTGCGATTATTTGTTGCTTTTTAGATTCCAACAAATTGCGCATAGCCACCTAAAGTAAATATATAACCAGTAGTAGAGAAATTGAGTATTCCAATCTGCATCTGAAAAACCTTCAAGCACAGTAGGGTATCGCTGATAGAATAACCCATAATTTTTCGTGCCTTTTAAATATTTCATAAGTCTGTCAACAACATGCCAATGTTCAGTATTTGATTTACTAGTAAATCTACCAAGTAAACCTACCACATATGCAATATCAGGTCTAGTACAATCAGTCAAATATCTTAAGCTTCCAACTATACTAGCATACTCCTTCTGATTGACAATAAAATTATCATCTAAAGTAGCTTCTAGATGAACATTTGGAATAAAAGGAGTAGATACAATATTACAATTTTCATAATTATATTTTTTCAAAATTTTATCCACATAATGTGCTTGATCTAGAAAAATACCATCAGTTTTTCTAGTAATTTTCATGCCAAGTATAACATTTGCTTCTCCAAGATCCTTCATTTCAAAACTCTTATGAAGTAAATTCTTTGTTTCACAAATAATAGACAAATTAGAACCAAATATTAATAAATCATCCACATATAAGCATATTATAACATGTAAATCCTCATTTGACTTGTAATATAAATATTTATCACATTCACTGTTTCTAAAACCATTTTCAATCATACACAAGTCAAATTTTTTATGCCATTGTTTTGGTGCCTGTTTCAACCCATACAAAGATTTATTTAATTTACATACCTTATTTTCTTGGCCAGCCACAACAAAACCTTCAGGTTGATCCATATATATTTCCTCCTCTAAATCTCCATTCAAAAAGGCTGTTTTTACATCCATTTGATGTACTACTAAATTATAAATAGATGCAATGGCTATTAACAATCTAATGGAAGTAATATGTGTAACAGGAGAAAAGGTATCAAAGAAATCTATATCATCTTTTTGTGTAAAACCTTTAGCTACAAGCCTTGCCTTAAATTTATCAATTGTATCATCAGACTTCAACTTTTTTCTCAAGACCCACTTACAACCAATCGTTTTAGAACCAGGTGGTAAATCTACTAATTTCCAAGTTTTATTAGAAATTAAAGATTCCATTTCATCATCAATTGCTTCTTTCCATAAAGATGAGTCAGGTGATGCTAAAGCTTCATCAAAAGTAATAGTATTTTCAACATTATAAACTAGAAAATCAGGACCAAAATCTTTTTCAATTCTAGTTCTTTTACTTCTTCTTGGTAAACATCCAGTTTGATTTTCAACTTGTAATGAAGTAGAAGAACTATGTTCATGAGAAATTTTATTTCATTTATCCCCACTATTTTCTAATTTAAAAGGAAATTTATTTTCATGAAAAATAGCATTAACCGACTCAATCACAGCTTTATTATCAATATAAAAAAATCTGTAAGTTGAACTATTAAGAGAATAACCTATAAATACACAAGTAGAAACTTGTACACCTAATTTACTTCTTTTAGGATCAACAATTTTTACGTAAGTCAAACAACCCCAAATTCTAAAATAATTTAGATTAGGTTTATGACCTTTCCATGGTTTATATGGAGTCTTATTAGAACTCTTATGAGGCATTCTATTAAGCACATAATTTGCAGATAAAATTGCTTCACCCCAAAATTGAAAAGGTACATCAGCATGAACAAGCATAGAATTAGTTAAATTAATTAAAGTTCTATTTTTTCTTTCAGCAACTCCATTAGATTGTGGAGAATAAGGAGGAGTAATTTCATGAACAATCCCTAAAGACTGAATATAAGAATCAAACTCAAAAGAAATATATTCTCCTCCTCCATCACTACGTAAACATTTTATTTTTCTTCCAAAATTATTTTCAACCTCATTTAAATATATTTTAAACTTTTCAAAAGCTTCACTTTTATGTTTCATCAAATCAACATACGTAAATTTCGTAAAATCATCTATAAACGTAATAAAATATCTATTACCACCATGTGTCAAAATTCCATCAAACTCACAAATATCAGAATGAATTAAATCTAAAATATCAGAATTTCTTATGACATTTTTATGAGACTTTTTTGTAATTTTAGTTTTGCTACAAATTTCACATTTTTCAAAATTTTTATTAAGTTTAGGAATAAGTCCTAAATTACTCATTCGCAAAACATATTTATCATTTATATGACAAAGACGTTCATGCCAAAAATTTAAAGAAGAAAGCATATAAACAGAAACTGAAGCATTTTCATTGATCACAACATTTAACTTAAACATTCCATTACAAGCATAACCTTTCCCCACAAAAGTCTCATTCTTAGAAATAACATAATTATCAGATTCTATAACTTGCTTCAAACCAACCTTATTCAGAAGAAAAGAAGACATAAGATTCTTTCTCATATGAGGTGTATAAAGCACGTTAGTCAATTTCAGAATTCGTCCAGAAGTAAAATTAAGTTCCACCTCACCTTCACCCAAAATCTTGGCAGTATGGGAATCACCAAGCATAACCTCTTTTGGAGTTTCATATGGAGTATATTTTTTGAACCAATCTTTGTCATAGCAGACATGCCTATAGCACCTGAATCTTCCCACCATCCCTTAGAGTTCTCAACAACATTTATCTCAGTTATCATAGCCACAAATTGCTCTTCGGTCACGTTGGCTTGTGCAACAAGCCCACGTTTCCGGAATCTACAATTTTTAGCAACATGGCCAACTTTGCCACATACAAAACATGCCTCATTTGAAGTTTAGGCCACTCTAGGGAAATGTGTATTCTTTTGGGTGAAGTTCCATTTTTTATAAGGAGATGGATTCTTTTTTGTCTTAAAAAATTTCTTCTTAGGCTTTAACTGGGTATTATTACTCAAATTTTGTCCTTTGAAAAAGGTATCATGAGAACCAAGAACATTTACCTTAGTGGCATAATTGGTGCTTCCATTTTGTGTGCATAGAGCATCTTGACTTCTTGCTTCTTCTTCCACATGAATTCGAGTAACTAGACTCACCAAAGATGTCTCCTTTTGTTTGTGGCGTAAGGCTTTCTAAAACCCTTCCATGATTGAGGAAGTTTGTAAATAATGGCAGCCACGAGCAAGCTATCTTCAATTGTAATACCTTCAGACTTCACTTTATGGGCAATCATTTGGAACTCTTGTGTCTGCTCCACCACAGATTTATCGTCCACCATTTGATAGCGGAAAAAGCGACTAGCAGCGTACTTCTTTGCACCAGCTTCTTTAATGTCATATTTTTTCTGCAAGGCTTCCCAAATATCTTTTGCAGTAGTATAAGTTTTTTCATAATAATCATAGAATTCATCAGAAAGACAATTGAGAAGATAATAGCAAAAATAGTACTCATCTTTCTCCCATTTTTCTATTTTTTCTTCATGTTTCTTTAGTTCTTCTTGAGTCATCACATTAGTATCCCTTTTGTTGATGACTCTCCTCGCCAAGTACACAGGATACCTTAAGAAGACTCAAGTAGAACAACACCTTACCTTGCCATCTTTTGAAGTATGTTCCTTTGAAACGAAATGGCTTGTTCAAGTCACTCACATTCTCATTCTTCGTCTCCACCATGCTCTCCATTTGTATTTGAAATCACCTTAAAATTGTTAGAATAAATTACAACAAAAGAAGAAAAATTAAGAAATTACAATAAAAATTAAAATTAACAATGATAGTGGGATGAGGCGCGTTTTCACTCTCTTTAAGGTGATTCACGCCACCACGGGAGATGTTCTTCCTCCAACGGTGCAGTAGGTCTTGACGCGTTCACCTCCAGGATACAACAGTCCAACTATCACTGATTTAGTCTCTTTTTTCTGTATAGAATAGAGACAAAGTTCCACCACACAACACCTTTCTATTGCCCAGAAATATTTAGAGATAGTTTTAGAGTGTAGAAGAAAGATTCAGAGATACCCATCTTATTACCTGACTAACTATTATATAATATATAAAACAATTATTATATTATAAATTTACAACGGTTAAAAACTTAAATCTGATTATCACCTTTAAATTGATTTTAAATTAAAAACGGAAAGAAGGAAATACATAATTGCACGTTACAAGTTTTATTTTAAAACGTTTATATTTAATGCTTTATAAATTTGATAGTTATGTATCAATTTGAAACATTCAAATTGATTGTAATTAGCTGAAGTGATAAATAGAGATTTATGTGCATGTTGATTTTTATAACGCAATCAATCTAATCAAATTCTTGCAATCAAATAAAAAACGTTACAATCATAAATCAATTATTATTATTTTATAAAAATAGAACAACAATTTCTTAGGGGGGAATGCGGTTGTGGAGAAGATGGAGTTATAGAGTGAGTTAGATTTTGGTTTGAGAGAAGAGAGAAGAGTTCGAGACATAAAGTTTTTGGCTTAGCATGTATATCAGTCTTATACTAAACGTGCGTCGTGTTTCCGTTTGCGCGTCCCCGGCCTCTGTCGTTTTGTTCTCCACCGGTGACCTAGGAACCGATCTGGAAGGTGTGAAGCCGTGATATTTTCGAGGATCGATGGTGATCTTGCTCATGTTCTCTAACAAGATCGCGAGAATGTGAGTAAGGAGATTTGAATGCTTTAGTTGAATATGTGATTAGTGAAGTTGCACCCACTGTAATCTCATTGCCGGCAAAGAATAGGGCGATGGGACAATATCTAAAATTTGAAACCATGATGAGGGACTAATACGAGAAAAGTGACTACATTTTTTACTTATTTTAATTTCCCTACTAGACCGGTAGCCTATATTTTATCTGAGTCGTTCATTACTTTAGTGACAAATCTCATGGTTTATAAGGGTGTCCCATCAGGCGATCCACTCTAGTCTTGGCCATAATCTATATATTTAAAATTTAAAATATAATATTAACAAAAAATTGACCATATAATTGATGTTAAAGAAAATAACTAAAAATTTCCTTCACACAAAGTGATATGAGTTTTGGCCTATTTTAATTCAATAATTGTATTAGTATATTAAATATATGTATAATAATTTCACACAATAATAAAAGAAAATAAGACTAAACAAAGAGAATTGTAGAATGTGATGAATGCTATGACGAAAATAGATAAAAAAGGTTTTATAAATTATTACATATATTTATTATAGGAATGATATATCTCATTTTAATTTGTAATATATAATTAATTATATAGATATATACATATGTATAAATGTAACTTTTTTAGGAAACTTTTGGGGGAGTCATGGCTCCCCGGTAATAATGAAGTTCCACCATTGTATAGATGTATAATGTGTTTGGTTTCTATTATTAATGTTATTTAGAGTAATGTTGGATTATATTCACGTCTGAAACGTAAATATGTGGAAACCAAACATGCTATGTTGTGTTTGTTTGCAAACATAAATTTGCACATTTCAAGATAAAATAACACATTTTAAACTCACAAATTTAAACGCAACAATATGTTGTGTCCAATTTGAATATATGTTATTTTTCAAACACACTACTACATTAAATACTTAGACCAAAAAGTTTAGCCATCTATAGTGGTTATGCCTTAGGAAGCATGATTAACTTTTATGAAGGTTATGTGTGGGTCTAGAGAAGAACATTATGTGAATATTTTAGAATAAAGAATAAATATAAAAAATATCAATCTAAAATATTTTAAACATAATTTATTTTTTAATGTTTTAAGCTATTTAAATCATAATATAAATATTTGAATTTTTTCATTTTTTTAATTTGAAATTAATCTAATGAATAAAAGTTGTTTTATTTGTAATTTATCAATAATTCAATACCTCAATGTATCTAATAGTATTAATTAAAAAAAATTAAGCACTCTGTAAAAATATTAAAGAATAAATTTACTTTTCATGAATAATTAATTAATGTAAAAGTATATCAATTTTATTTGATAAAATATTAAAATAAAAAATATTCATTAAATATAATGTGTTATGATGAGTATTTGTAAACTTAATTTTAGATTATTCTATTTTTACGAAATTGTTTTTTTAAAGTAAATTTGAATTGAAATGGTTTATTTTTTTCTCTTAAACAAGATATCGAGTTCTTGTTTTGTGTATCGACTGGAAAATGTAGTCCCACCATGATGTGGATGCTCCTGGATCAAGCACGATTGACTCCCATAGAAGATGCCCGTGATTCACACCAAAAAAATGATTCATGTTTGAAATATATATATATATATATATATATGGAAAGTGATTTACAAAATGAATATTATTTAAATACTATTAAAATGTATAATTTTATATTATTTTTATAAAACTTTTACATATGTTAAATGTTAAAAATGTCAAAAACATATTAAAGAAAAACAAATCAATAATTATATCTACCATAAAAATAATAAATTCTTACATAAACTTAAATTCAAGTTTCAAAGCAAATTCCTGGTCAGGGCATTGAATTGGACTCTACCAAACACAATTCCTTATCATAAAATCACACCACACCTGCAAAATGTAAACGTAAATTTGATTCCACAAACGTAAAATCAAACATAAGCTAAATGCTTAGCTGCAGCTCCTATATTTCTTTTTAGGCCAATGTGACTCAATATTTGGTTTAGTTATTTGTAACCAAAATTTTGCCTAAAGCTTGATTAAGCTTGATTTGGAAGGAGGCAAAAGCTAAATAAAGCATAAAGTAAGTGACTTAGGACAGAATAGAATCAAATTATGCGAATTCAGAACTCATTGACACATTCAAGCAAAATAACTTGAAAAATAGTGCTGAAAGGATTACATTTATTTTGTTACTTAAGTTTTAGATCAATAGGATAACTGGAAACTAGACCATGCTAATACTAAGTATTTTCTGTTTATATGGCTAACTATATTTAACAATAATTAGTCTATATAATCACTTTTCATCATTGATAGTTTGGCAAACTACTTATAAAAAATTTAAGACAATATGTAAATTAACTACCACTTACATACCTAATTGTCAAAAAAGTAGGACAATTATGTAACTCGTTCCCAAAAGTAAAAGCTTACAGATATGGCATGAAATTAGTTTTGAAACAAAAGCAGATGTAATAATATGAATAAAAGGATTTCTTTTCTCGTGGTTGTTTTTAAACAAGTGCTAAAGAACTTGAAAGTAACGTTGTCTTGATGGCAAAAGACAGAGACGTCTCTGTCTTCTTTCCACATCCCCTTGCATTAATTTATAGTATCCTTTTTATTTGCATGACAAACTTGAAACAATTTTCTATGAAGATTCACGCATGAAAATATCATTGTAGTCAAAGAAAAAGTGCCCATGCTAACTTACCAAATGATAATTTTAGATGAATATTGAGTTACTGGCCAAAGAGGATATAGTAATTAGCTGTTTTTCATGGTTTTGTACGAACATCATGATTGGTTTTAATGCATTTTCTCTTTCATTTCACCAAAGTAGATATAATCTCTGGCTATCATATGTACCCTACCTACTAAACTCAGAAGGAATCAGCATTCCTGACATCCCCTTCTTTCAAGGGAAAACAAATTACCATACCAAACAACAATAATCATTCAATAATTCTGCCATCTGATCTTAGTTTTCCTAGTCTAATGTCTTTAATATCAACATCTCCCTCATTCATTCCATAAAGCAAACATAGGAACTTGATTAACCAAACCCAAATTTCCAAGTCTGTTGGTGTTCATGTGGTCATTTTCATTGCTTCCATCATCATCATATTTTGGTCCATGCAGGGTGAAGTACCCATGTCCATAATCTGCTCCTCCACTCACTCCAAACTCATTTGGTAGTCCCACAGAACTCTTGGGGCTTTGAGGGTTCATTGCATTCTTGTTGCTTGGTGAAACCTGCTGTGATGATTCAGTGACATTGGTGTTTCCATACTCACTCTGTGGTTGCTCATCACTGTTGGCATTCCACACCATGTTGGACAACTCATCAGAATGTTCACCTTCAGTTATGGCCAAAGGAGGTGGCTGAGAAGGTGCAGATGAACCAGATGCATTTGAGTCCTCAGCAGTGGCTGGAGCTGTGTCTTTTGGAGACCGTTTTGCAAGATCTCCTGCAATTAGAGTTGAGCTTGAGCAAATTCTCTTCACATCATACCTACTTATGTCAAAGTTGGTCACAGCACTTGTTCCCCTGAACTTGATTGCTGCTATGTCATATGCTTCAGCAGCTTCTTCTTGTGTGCCTATAGCATTATGGTTAATTAATTAGAATGACCAATGCAATGTAATTCAACAAATTGGGAAAATAATTAAAAAAATTAAGATACTCACAAAAAAAAATAAAATTGGACACATGATATATTGTGACAGGCATAACTACATTTCATGAAGAAAGCAAAGACACTTCAAAATAAGAATCATGTCATGTTGTATCCTTGTCTGACATGTATTTGTATTTTACAATTTTTTTAAACTTTTATACAAATTAAAATCATAACATGCAATAAAGAGATAAATAATAGCACTGTATGATGTCTAGAATGACTAATTCTAATTTTCAGAATATAACAATTTACTCTTTTGATTTGTGTTTTTATATTAATTTAATAATTAACACATACTTATATTCTATAATTTTTAAATTTGTTATGAACCCATGTTCATGTCCATTTCATGGCATGAGTAGAGGAGGAAATAATTGATATGAGAAAGGGGGAAAAGGAAGCTTAAAAGAAAGGCAATACAGAGGGAGGGTTGAGAGACTTACTAAATGTACCAAGATACAAGTCCTTGTTCCCTGCAACCCTTCCTATACGAGCCTGCCACCTTCCATGTTGATGGTGTCTGAAATGATACAAGGAGAAAAAGATAAATGTTAGTCAATAATTGGCCACGTTAATAAAAAAGCTGAAATAGCAGTAAATAATTCAATGAAAACTTTACTAATATTAATGATAAAGCACATCACTTTAGGCCATACCTTGTCACGCCTCTATACACAGATGCCCCTCTTGAAAATCCACTGCTCTTCCTGTCCAAGGGAAGCAAAAAGGACGATTCCTTCCATATTGAATATGAGAGGCAAAGGAAAAGCCAAAAAAATAAAACACAGAATTCACTAAAGATCACATGGAAAAAATTTAATAGCACCTTCTTAAATTGGCGACAAATTCTTGTCTGGTCATGTGCTTCATCTCTTCCAGTTCCTTCTCATAAGTGCTTAACTGAGCATTTAAGAAACATAGACATGTAGAGTAGAGTGATCACAGTTACTATGTAATTGCTCAAGCTGCATAAATTAAATACATAGGAAATATTTGACTTTTCTAAAAAATCTAATTCCCCAGCTTCTTGTTCCTTCTATTTTGTACTATTTCAACTCTAAAGAGCACATAGGTAAGACTTGTTTTCCAAAGGAGAGAGAACTGTACAAGTCCCAGAAACCTTACAGGGAAATTTATGTGAGTTGTTGGACCCCAATACTTGAGTGCAGCTAAGTCATAAGCCCTTGCTGCTTTTTCTTCTTTATCATAACCACCTAATAATAATAGTAGAGATATATCATTTGCCAAAAGCGACCAATTATTTTCATAAACCAAGCACACCTTCCAATGATTCATAGAGTAATGTATCCAACCAGTTACTATGCCATAGTAAACAGTAAGATTTACAAAGATGGTAAAAAAGTAAAGGGACCAATGCATATGGAGGAGTGTCACTTACCAAGATAAACTGTGAAGATTTGAAGAAGCCATGAAAGGAGAAAGAATCCAACCAGTGCATGAAGCAGACTGTTAGTATATTCTCTTTCAAAACAAGAGAGGAAAGAAAAGAAGGAATAAAATTGAAAAAAGGTTAAAAGGACTTATTTGGTTCTTGAAAATGCTCCCAAAACTTGCTTCCTTGGTCAATGACAAGCAATAAACCAAAACAATTTTTAAAAAAAGAAATAAAAAAGGCATGTTTTTTTCTCACCTTGCCTTCCTTTCCTTGTTTGCCCTTCCTTTCTGCAACTATTATCCCACAAATGGGCCTCATATCTCCCAGTCCATCTATGCCTAACAAAATCCATCAACCCCAAATAGAAAAGGAGCAAAATTCAGCAAAATAAATAAGAGATAAAACCATATAATAAACATTAAAAAGAAAATCCAGTACTCCAACCTTGTAACACCACGATATTGAGATGTTCTCTGCCCAAAAGTATCAATAGATTTGCGAGGGACAGGTTCTCTAGCATGAGATTTTGCCAAAGACCTTTTACGAGTGTCTTCATTCACTGGAACAGGGGAAATTGCACCCACCCCATTTTGTACACTGGGGCTCATAGTCAAGGACAGAGATTGGAAATTACACCCATTTGCCTCAGCTGAAGGTTTTCCATCAGAAAACTGAGTTTGAGCCAACCAGGACTTGTACATGGTATTGTTGGGGATGAGGGCATGTGGGTTATCACTATATGCATGGAAAGACTGGAGCAAGGAAGAAGGGTGTGTGAGGTTCTCCCCAGTTTCAATTTCAGTATTGGTGCAAAAGCTTGGGGCCACATTAACATTGATTTTGGAAATATTATTCTGGTTTTGGTCATGTTGGGAGCCTTGGCAGAAGACTTTGGTTTCAGCCAGGGGAGAGTTTGAGTAACAACCCAAGAAGTCTTCAAGCTTTGGACCTTCTTCATTTGAATTTCCTCCACCTATTGCATTATCATATCTCCATTCTGCCAGCAGCCACCAATAGAATGTGAAAAACAACTAAAACCCAGATACAAATTTGATTGCTAATTCAATTAAAAAGATACAAAAATCCAGTGAAAGAACTGATTTCATTGCAAATTAGAAAACTTTAGGAAAGAATCAAGAGAAAAGGCACAAAAGAAACTGTTTTGGGCAACATGCAAACAGTTGTAAGTAAAATAAAGAACACTCTGTGAAGACTCAGAGGGCTACTGAATGAGAAAAACCTCTCAAGAGAATGCAAATCCAATAGAAGTGAAAAAAATATATTGAAATAGTAAGAATATGGGGTCTAGTATGGCATGCAATACCTTCAGAGTGCCTAAAGGAGTCAGCAACACAAAGTGAGCCATCAGAGCGCAAAGGCATGACAGACAAGTGAGGAGGAGGAGACAAGTGAGGATGAGAAGAAGGATAGCCTCCTCCTCCTCCTCCACGGTCTTGGCTTTCTCTCCCAAATTCTTCATCAATCCTCAGGTGTGGAGTCAGAGAGAATCCCAACCAGTTGCTCATATTAACAACAACACACGCAAACACACACACACACACACAAGGCTCTTTCTTTTCTCAAGGAAACAATCCCCACAGCACAGACTTACACAGTTACACTCACACACTCCCCACAGATCTTTCTCTCTCTCCCCAGAATCTAAAGAGCTTGTATTTCTCTATGCAAGTTTGGAATGTTGGACTTAGAGCTCAAACTTCAAAGCTGGTAATGGTTGGGATATGGGGTTGAAATTTTGGAATAACATTTTTTTTTCTCTTGAGGGTATATATCAATATCAATATATCATAGTCATAATCATATGAGCTTGATATATTGTGGGTCTCTCCTAGTGTATATATAATGTATAATTTTTTATTATTTTGTTGAGGTGCAAATGAAGGGTTGAGAACTTTAGACAAGCTTCTGTCGTCTTATATTCTCAGCTCTGTCTCTGTTTTCTAATGAAAGTATTGGGTTCTGTGCCAGCTCTTTCATTTCTTTCTCAGATTTCTGCAGAGGTGGCCACGGCATGTAGCAGTGTAACAAAAAAATAATAAATTTTATAGTAAGAGAGAGAAGAGATGCCAAAAATCTCTCTAGCTATGATCATGTAAGGCTGCTGCTAAGTTGCACCAACCTTTTTAAGCAGCATGATCTAGATTGGTATCTATTGTGATCTAATCAACGGTCAGGATTTTAAGGGAGTTGAAAGATACTGTAGTCTGCGGAACAATAGATTGTGTTGTACTTAAACGGCAGTGGAACTGAAATAACAATATAATATAATATTTTTTATCTTCCTTTGAAAAATAATAAATAAACAATTAATATATTATAACATTTAAATTTGATCATAATTTATTAGAATTTTTTATATTATCATCTTATAAAATGTTAATAAACGTGTTATCTTTATCTACATTTAAAAATTGAACCTTTTCTTATGATTTAATATTTATAATTAAATTTATTGATATATGTTGAACCGACTTGAACCATTGGGTCGAACCGGTTACTAGTTGCTTGCATAGTATGGATGGTTAGTGCAGTGGTGGTGGCAGCCATTGGTCCAGGTTCACTGTGAAGTGTGGAAGTAGACAAATAATAAAGCAAACGTAGCTTGTCCTCTACCGTGTACATTTTAGTAATTTCATTTGAGGATATAGACGCAGAAAAGTAGTGAGGGTGAGGGCTTTGTGGTAATTTCAGGGGGAAACCTTGAAAACTCCGCATAAATAAACGCGTAACTAAGTAACATACATAGATCAAACTAACTAACGTTTAACCTTACCCAGCTAGTTAGCTAGCTAGCTAGCTAGCTAAGGTGCATTGAAGTCAAGCCCATGCAGACAGTGGGAAATGAACACCCGTCTGATCAGCAGACTCTGTGGAAGCTTTGAAGATCAACCACCTAGTCGTGAGTAACTTCAATGTTGTTGAACCGTTTGTGGAGTTACTCACTTGGAAGAACAGGGTTGTATTCAATGAAGCATATGCATGCTTGTCAGTTCGTGGGGTGAGCATGACTCATGGTCATGGACAGAAAAAACGTTCCTCTATTTTTATAAAGGAAGATAAATGTGAACAAGAAAAAAAAAATATATAAGGAAATCGAGAGTTACCCGTTTGCAGTTTGACTGATTCATGGTTGATGACGTTTATTCAACTTAAGTTATAGACCAAGGGGAAAAAAAACCAAAACTAAAACCGTCAACAGATAAACTCAAACAAAAAAAAATACTAGCGGCATAATTTTTTTTTTTTCATAAAATGGGCCCAACGCTGGTGGAGAGGCATTTGCCATTGCCAATGAGCTTTTCTCATCACTCCAGTTCGAGGTCCTATTATTATGGGCTTGGATGGAGTCTAAAGTCCTATCCGCAAGGACACAACCTTAACGTTTAGAGCCGTAATTAACGGATTCCCTTAACTTCGATGAAATAATGTATATTGCTATCCTTTTTGGTAAAATAGTACTGTAAATAGCTATTCTGTAATCTGAATGCATGCATGATAAGGAAACAAGTGAAGTTGTTTGTTCCTAGGCACGCAAGTATAGGGCAGTTACCATCAAGTTGCTTGTTCCTATGTTTTAGAGATTTTTTCTGTCCCATCATTTTTTTTTAGAACCACATATATCCTCCATGGAGGCAATCATGCTTGAGTTAAGAACATCCATATCTTGATGGGCTAATTCTCCCAGCGGGATTTTTTTCCATCCACAAGACTCGAGCCCTATACCTTGCTTAAAAAGAATCGGGCATGTACCACTTGAACCAACCCCCGTTGGTTTAAGTGCATATTTAAGTGATTCAAGGTGGATATTTGCAATATAGGTTCATCCATTAAACTTGTATATGCCTCCATTGTTGGCATGCGAAACACAATTTTCATAAAATCATGCCTCATATCTACCAATTGTTTCATTAATCGAAATCAAACTAGATAATTGCAGGACGATTATTGCTACGAGATGGAACGCCTCTAACCAATGAACAGAAGCCAAGCTGCAAAAGTCTTACTATCAAGATGTACACTTGAAAAAATAAAATGGTTTTAGTACATCAACATGATAATGATGAAAGAATGAATAATTAACTAAAGGATTACCACTTCAACAAGCAGTACGAGTCTCTAAGTCATAATCATCCATAACATAACTATCACGACATGAATAAGCCCAAAAGGGTGACTCCAATTTGCTTTAAAAGTTTAGACACGCCTTAAAAAAAAACATTTCAAACCAATAATTGTGAAGAATCCCAAGTTGGTTTTTGTTCCATTTCCATCTTTGTCAGAATCTTCAAGTTAAAAAGAAAGTGTGTACTTTTGATTGTATGAAGTGAAGTCCCGAGTTTCTGCTGAAAATGCAGCCGCCCAACAATTAAACAAGCAATATGTATTTACATTTCAGAATGTACGTGCCAGCATGTATTGTATAATCAGCAACTGTCATTCAGAGTTAGCCCCATGCCATGGAACAAGCGTAGTTGACCACCAGTTTGCCATCAATACCAAAATTCTGTAAAATCAAGCCAGGCCACAAGAGAAAAGGAATAACTGATTGACACAACATGATAAATAAACACCATAATTAGATTATTTAAATCCAAAACAATCTACACAGCAATTCAAGGAATCATTTGAAATCACAAAATGAAAACGGAAAGGATTTGGACATTAGATTTCTGATTCAAGATTTTACCATAATCCTTACTTTCATTCCCTTTTATGAGGTTGAAACTGAAACTAACTTACTAGAGCTGAAAATGCCTTTTATCTATTTTTTATAAAACAAAAGGATAGTCACAAAAAGGTTAAGGAAATTCTAATGAACACTGATCAAAATTTATCACTATCTTTTTACTTTCATTCCATGCACACACACCATCAGACATAAACCTACAATTTTTACTCCACAGTTTTTCCATGACAAGGTACGACAAGTATTATAATTACATGAAATATTAATAGTTGCAGCACTAGATGCAGAAAATTGCATCATTTACATTCAATGAAGATATAAAATCAATGGAGTAAGAGGGAGGGATCCAGTAATTTCTTACATTATACAAATCAATGACGAGTTCATCAGGATTTGGTGAAAAGGCACTATTGACATATACAAACTGCAAAACCAGGAAACAAAATTTGAGCATGCAGAACCTGAAATAATTAGATGGGGGTTGAATACACGGTGATTGTTTACCAATGTGTCCCTGTGGAGCTGCCGGCGAAGAAAGTCTATCACTTTGGCAAATTTATCAGTTCCTGCTATCTGCCATATAAAAATATATATAGATTATAGAATTCTTCTACTTCAGGAAGTAAGAATACCAATCATCATAGAATTTGGCTCAATAAATTTTTGCAAGCATTCCCCAAAATAATGACTTTCAGACTTGAGTTTAAAACTTTGTGAGTTTAATGTTCATGAACCTCAAACCTCCCTTTTTCATATGTGAGAAAATGTGTATATTCATACTAGCCTCAAGCACTGAAAATCCATACAGAAAAAAGTCTGCACCCTTCTTTCCCCATTATCATCATGAAAATTATAGTATGATCTCAATTAGACAGACAATAACATGGATAAGTATGGAAGGTAGTTCAGTTTAAAGGGACAGGAAAACCTTAGAAACTTAAGGATAAACTATATAAAAGATTTTGCTCTAACTAGTTTGACAGAAATTTGGTTTTTGATAGAGCCCAATGGCATCTATTGATTCAAGTAGCCAATCCCACCTAGTGGATTATTCTTGGTTGTTGTTTGTTGCATTAATAAATTGACATAGTAAACTTTACAACAACAACAAAAGCCCTTTGCACTAGCTGGGGTCAGCTGCATGAAGTAAAGGACAAACCATTTAAATTAAATCAGTTTTAATAGTTTGGCCTATAGTTTTCTTGGTCTCTCACTACCTCTGATAATTGGACTACCCTCCAACTAATCTGCTCTTCTTAGTGGGTCCTTTACTCGTCTTATCTATACGGCTATACCTGCCCAATTATCCCATCTTTTCCACAACAGGCTTAGTTAACTAACTCAGCTAAAAAACTATTCATCATAATACTGAACTGCATATGTAGTGAAATTGTATAATAGAAGAATGGCTAGTCATTATTTGAGAAAGGTCCCTTGAGTAAATTTTTGAATGATTCCTATTGTAAACAGTACAAGGACTAAGAATAGAACAAAAAAAAAAGTAAGACATATTCATGTACAACAACATTTACACAGGGCCATAACGTTGATATTTAATATGCTATATTCGTTCAACGTGATTCCACCTATCTGTTTATCACTGATATCCAAAAGCTGTATTCTAAAATAAGAACACTTTTGTACCTTTCAAAGTACTAATTGATATCTAGTATGCTCATCACCATGACTATCAAACCCTTCAAACATCTTGCTTTCCCTTACATCTTAAGTAGCCACATTAAGTAAAAGCATGGCTGCTTTTGTTACTTACCACATCAAACCAATTCTAGCAGAAGCTAGCACAAACCAACAAAACTTGAAATTCAACGAACTAAGTCAACTAACCCCAATTTTAGGCAATAAATTAATAATATGATGAACAATCTCAACTCACTTCACTAAACTGGGTAATCCTCATCTACTGTTCTACACTACTCAAAAGTACTATTGACAGCCTCTAGAGTTCAAAACAACCAAAATTTAGAATCCATGAACCAAATTGCAATGACATTCTGTTACTAACCTTCATCCCCCCCCACCCCACCCCAAAAAAAGATTTATCCCAGTTATGAATTCACCTAAGCCACATTGAATTTCTCACAGATAATCTTACAACATTTATTTATCCAGAATATGTTTACTTCCGTCTTGGCAAATTTAAATGCAGGCTCAAATAGAAGGCATGATCTCTAAATTAAGATGCCCAGAGCAATCAATTTGCACACCAATTTCAATGAAAACCATGTAATATCCAGACATAAGATCATCTACACCATCAATTTAGATTCAGGTACCATGTCTCTCACCAAAATGTTTGAATTTGAAACAAATAAAGCATAACTGATGTCAGAGAAAGGGAGGGGGAACAAGCAAAGGGGCTTCAATTAACATTTTTTTATAAGTAATTTGGCGAAATAAGAAGAACCCATTAAAGAGGAAGGGCGAAAAGGAATACCTTGAATTTTGATTGCTTTAGAATAGGAGCATCACCGGTGGCTCTGAGATGAACAACCACTGCCAAAAAGACCAAAACTCAATTCGCAAAATAAAAAAAAAAAAAAAAAGTTTGGTTGATTCACGAAGGAGCACTAACCTTTACGAACAGAACTTGGCGATTCAGCAGCCATTGTACTGAGTTATCAGAAGATTCAGAACAGTGATGCACTTTCTATATCAATCCCTTTGTCCTTCTCGCTGCTCGTGCTGGGTACTCTATTCTATATACCTCAATTCTGATTTTCTTTTCTGTTTTTTTCTTTATCAAATACGTAATATTTGATTGATCCCATAAATGAACGGTGGAGATCAAGAATTGCAGCCTTGCAATATTTGAAAGTCTAGTCAAAAAGTCAGTAAATTAATAAATATATATTTTAATTTTATCCCCCGCCCCAATTTCCTAACATTTGAATTTCTCATAAATTTGAAAATTTTCATAAAGATTATAAACGAGTTGGTTCAAGTATATATTACCTCGAGGAACGTCCTCGGTTCGAAAAAATCTCCGCTATGAGAGCTAACTCAACCATAATGTGGATATTTCAGCTCGAATATGATTTGCCTCCAATAGAGGATACCTGTGTTTAAAAAAAAGTATATATACTCAAATAAAAATCTCAACTGGAGAGGTAGTCCTACAATAATTGGAAGGTGGATGTACATGCTAGAGTAACATGTGATTTACACAATATATATATATATATATAAAAAAATAAAGATTGATTTAATTAATTGGCGAGTGTTTATAATTTTTTAAAATTCTTAGTTAAGTTCATGTTATTTAAACACATTTAATGAATTATTTTTAACTTTAAAATGTAATAATTAATTTTTTAAAACTTATCATTATTATATATTGCGGATAAGTGTTAGAAAGGTCAAATCACTCTCACCATAATGTCCTTTTATTCCGTGTAATATATAAAAAAATATATCTATTTGTATATAGTTAATATTTTTAAATATATTCTAAAATATATATTTTTAATAATAAATATATATAATAAAATATAAAGAATATATTATGCTTAAAATGAATAATTTAAATTTGATATGTAAATATTATAATATAATATTTTGAATTATGTATATAATTTGAATTCAAATCAATATATAAATATTAAAATATAATTAGTTTAAATTAAAACTTTAATTTAAATATTTATATTAAAGGATCTATACTTGTTTTAATTTAAATTATTAATTCATACAAATGAATTATCTAATCTTATTATTCAATCAATATTATTTTATATAACTTTAAAATTACCATATATAAATTTAAATAGTTAAAATTTTGTTATCTTAAAAAAATTATCAAATTATTCAAACATTTTAATTTGATTATTTATTGATATAGATATTAATTGATGATGATGTTAATAATAAGAATTTGGACTTGAATTAAAAATAAATTTAAAATAGGAAAAAATAGATTAAGGTTTGAAAGATAAATTCAAAGGATTGTTTTTTTCTCAAGAGATTGAAAAAGATCGAGGAAATGTTAAAAATATTTAAAGTGATGTTTGTGAAAAACAAACTCAAATAAAAATATTGAGAAAATACCAAAATAAAATTTGATTTTTTAATTGAGAAAATAGAGAAAGTGAGTACCTCATTCTCAAAAATAAGTCTCAAAATTAATATATAGTTGGTTCACAACAAAAATGCGCTGATTTAGATGCGGGAAAGTAGCAACGGCCTTGGGCGGTCAGCAAGGTTGTCGCTACGTCATCACTATAGCATTAAATGAACAACCCAGTACATTTAATACATAAACAGTGACGACCTAGTCGTCGCTACACTTAAATTTTTTTCCTGAAAATATTAAAATTAAGCGTAGCGACGACTATACGTTAAATTTTGTAACGCGCATAAACCTTTCCCCCACTCCTCTTCCTCCACATTCCTCCTTCCTCTCCGTTGAAGCCTTGTTTCTCTCCCTCTCTCTATTTCATTTTCAAAATCTCTATGATTAAACACTCTCACTACTTCATAGGTTCGTTTTGAACCGTTCAGAATCTGAATCGGTTGCCCGTAGCTCCATTTGCACCTCCTTCCCTCTTCCTTCTCAGGCGTCGCAACCTGTAAGTTTTACGGTTTTACTTAGTTTATTAATAATCAATAGTTTATTAGTTTTATTAGTTTATTAATGTGATATAGGCATTAGTTTGTTAGTTTTAAACATTACTTTAGTAGGTATGTTGTTTATTAGTTTGATTAGTTTATAAGTTTTATTAATTTATTAGTAATCAATAGAATTATTAGTTTTATTAGTTTATTAATGAGATATAGGTATTTTGTTGAATTTATTTAATGTGATATATTTATAGGTATGTTACATTATTATTTAATTTATATAATTAGTGATTAATAATTATAATTTATATAATTATTTAATTTATATATTGCATGTTGTTATTTAATGTAATTTTTATAATTTTTATATAGTTTATAGGTGTGTATTTTAATATTTAATTTAACTTATTAAAATTAGGAGAAAACATGTCTCGTGTGTGTGGTAGAGGTGGAAAGAAGATCCCACCAAGTAGAGGGAGGTCCATCCCTCCGGGCGAGCCGGATGCAAAGGTGGATCGCGCCCCTCGGGAGAGGACCATCTCTTCAGAGCACGCTCAGCTGCGGGATCTACCAGGTACTTCAGTGCCTGCGGCGACCCACCTCCAGTCTTCGTCTTCCTCCCCTAAAGCTACTGCAATTGACCCATCGCTATTCAACAGAACGAGGTTCATCCCGACACTGGGATATTAGGGTGTCAGCTTCAGCCGACCTCATGAGGAGCTTCCACATATGCCTGAGCAGGAGGTGGACCCCTTCAGCGCGCTCAGGTTGAGATGGATGACGACGATGACCCTGAGTTTGATGTAGAGCCAGTTCGGTTCCAGGGTGCCAGCTCCAACCGACCTCATGAGGTAGACCCTCATGGTAGGGTTATTATCCGACCATTTGGCAAGGGGTGAGTTTGTTTATTTTTTTTTTTTACTTCTTTTGAATTGATAATATTGATTTTTAATAGTTAATATTGAATTTGTTTATTTTGCAATTAGGTGCCTAACAACCCACCAATTATAGTCATTGGTCATGCGATTCGTTCGCAATTCTGGGGTCCTCACTACCTGTGGGAGGTCACCCCCGTAGGATGTACGAGACAAGTGGTGGGCCGAGTTTACGGTAAATAAAAACCCTAAACACTTTATAATTTTGTTTTGCTTAAGTTATGTCATTTTCTAATAACTTACCTTTTTTTCAAAGCAAAGTTACTTGGGACCCTTCTGATGAGGCCTAGATCAAAAAGATGTACGAGCAGAGGATTGCTCGTCGCCTTCGAGATATGATGAACAAGGCCCGGGCGGCTAGAAGGAGGCCCACTTGGTGTGGTGAGGAGGCCTGGGAGGGTCTTATGGCCTACTGGGCCTCTGAACAAGAGCAACCGGGGCTTCTCAACGCGGGGGAGCAATCCATACCACGGGCCGCAGGGCCCACCATGAGGTGGTGTTGGATATGGTATGTATAAACAAGCACCCTTCTATATTAATTTTGTATTTGTTATTAAAATAATTAATTTATGTAATTATTTTGTGTAGTCTCGACAGTTGGGGCAAGAGGTAGAGCCTGATGAATTTTTTGTGACCACCCACATAAAAAAGGGTAGTGGCTGGATAGATGACCGAGCAAAGTCCACCTATATAAGTCCAAGTCTGTGCTTATTAGTGTTTTTTTATATAATTTCAAATATTTTCAATTGAATATATATAACTAACTAATTATACGTTTACCTGTACTCAACAGGCAAATTACCAGGAGCGCCTGAGGGAGGTAGAGTCACAGATGAGGAACAACTCCAGCTTTGATGGCTCCACCAAGCTATAGAAATGGAAGGATGTTGTGGGTGGCAAGACTCGAGGCTGCTGTTATGGCACCGGAGACTTATCAACCGACCTTCGTTCAGGTGTGACCAGCCTCACTCAGGAGTCTCGAGCTCATATACCAGCGGGAGTGACGGATCCGGGTCACGACATACGGCGGAGGAAGCGTTGCGCCAGGAAGTCAATGAAGCAAGGGAGCAGGCTAGCCGGGTTGAAGCGAAGGTTGCACGGTTGGAGGAGGACTTTGCACGACTCCGACAACAGAAGTAGCAGTTGCTGGACGCTCAAGCTGCTCAGACTCAGGCTCAGGCTCAAGCTCACCCCTACTACAATGACGCCCTGTAGGGGTGTAAGCGGGTCGGTTAGGGTCGGGTTTAGGGTGGTTAAGAGTATGAACCAATCAAAGTACCCTCGTTTTGGTTGGATCCAGCTTTTTTCACAGTTCAACCTGAACTGAACCAACCATACTTTCAATGGGTTGGGTCGGATCGGGTCTTGGGTTTGAAATGAAAAAATTTACAAATTCTTAAATTTGTAAAAAAAAAAAACAAAAAAAAATAGAGTAACAAGCCTCCTCCACACCACCCATCGCACCACCAACCACTCCCTCACACCATCCACTGCACCACCAACCACTCCCAAGCCTCCTTAACACCATCCACCGTACCAGCCCTCTCAAGCCTCCACCACACCACCAGTCCAGACCCTCCCAAACAAAAAAAACTTTTTAAATTAAATCAATGAAAAATAATTAGAACTGGAAAATCAAAAGGGGGTATGTGTTTTTCACGCCCAAATCTCTTCAGATCTCCCAAATCCCTCTCTTCTCCATGCCTTGCCTTTGGATTGTAAGAAGAAAGCACCCTCCAGAAAGAGATAGACAGCAAGGAGAGCCAGTGAGGCGTGCGAACGGGGACAAAACTAGAGGCGGAGATCAACAGCAACGAGGCATGCTAAGTTTGCTACGACTGGGGGCACGCAGATGGACGGCGAAGACAAATACTAACAGGGACGGCGCAAAGGAGGAGGCGACGAGGCTGTTGCTGCTTGTTAGGGAGGCGCAAGGGTAAGGATGGATTGGATGAAGCAAAGCTGGGCTAGGGCACAAGAAGGGGAAAAAGAAGAGAATGAATGTGAGAAATCTAAAGTGTGAAGCGTTTTTTCACTCAGAGTTATACCCTCGGTTTGGGTCGAATAATTCGATTTTGGAATTAAGGAACCCGAGACTCGAACCGAGGATATTCGGTTCTGCACAATTGAACCCGACCTGGACAATACACCCAACCCAACCCGTGTTTCTTTCATTGGATCGGGTTGGGTCGACCGAGTTTGGCTGGTCAACCCACACCCGCTTACACCCCTAACGCCCTGGATGACCAGGCGTTGGATGAGGACAAGGATCGTCCCCTGGCTCAACCCCAGCGTCGTCGCCACCACCACTGATTTTTTTATTATGTTTTTTTATACTTTTATTTTATTATGTTTGAACAATCTTTATATATATATATATATATTTTTTTTCCTTTATTGATGTGTTTATATAGTATTTAGTATTTTTCTTTATAATTTTAAAATTAACAAATCTTAAACCCTAAATGTTAAAATAAAATAAATAATAATAAATTTAATTTTAAAAAAATATATATCATTAGCGACGACCATAGTTGTCACTAAGGTCATCACTGGTTAAAAAAATAAAAATAATGCATAGCGACGACCATGGCTTTAGTGACGACTTTAGTGATGGTCTGGTTTTCTCTATCTAAAGACAACATGTTTTGCTCGTCGTTACTTCATTTATATGAGCCTTTTAGCGACATTTGAGGTCGTCGCTAAATAGATTATAGCGATGACTTTTTACATGTAACGACGACTTTTGACCGTCGTTAAAAACAAAATTTCTTTTACGTTGATTAATGAAGTAATTAAGATTTAAGAGAGAGAAAAAATTAAATGAGATAACTTTGAAAACATATTTGATTGAAATTTGAGAAGAACAAACTCGATCAATACAAAAAGTTGAAAGCAATTATTTTAAAATTATAATTGAAAATAAAAAAACTTTTAATATGAAAATAATCAATATTTTGAGTTTTATAAATAAAAAAATTAAGGGCTTAAATGAGGTGATGCCAACCTTAAATTAATGAAGCACAAACTTTAACTCAAGTAACTTTTTCGATTTTTTTAAATTATAATAAAACAATTATTTAATAAATTTAATATTTGTTATTATACTTTGTATTTTCTATTTAAACTTTGAAAGATATTAACAAGCATACTCATGATGGTCTTTATTTAAATTTTAAAACATAACATTTTTTTATATCTTTTGAATTTTTATTTAAAATTTTAAATATATTATTTCTTGTACTTTTGAAATATATATTATTTGTTCAAAGACTAATTAAAATTTCTAGAAGAAATTCATTTTACCTTCTTAATTCATTGTATTTTCTTCTCCTACAAACTCTTTTAGAGAAGTTTATCTAAATTGGCTCATAATATAATATCATATATTTATTTTATACATGCATTAAATCTTATTTTGGTTTCCCCAATCTTTTGGTTCAAGCACTAGTTAACTTTATGAAACTTCTTCAACAACTTTATGAAAATTTTAACACTTCGATTTTTTAAGATTGTTATACTAACAAGAGGGATGTGAGATTGTTATTTGTTACCATAAAAGTATTCAAACAATAACCTGATAATGATTTTATTTCATTTTATGTTTTATTATAAAGATCCAAGCATAGCCTTAATTATAAATTTACAAGTTTGGTTTAAGCAGCTTTAGATGACTAACCTAGGAATTTTTTTTACTTATCCTGTACTATAGGTTTTACTCTCACTATAATTTTGACATATATTCATGCGTGACTAATTTTTTCTGTTTTAAAGGTTTTTTTAAATTAAAGCAAAAAAAAAAAAAAAAGACTAATCACTAGTATAATTAAGAGGAGAGTAGGAATTTGAGGAGGAATGAAAAATTGCTCCCAACCAAGGGTTTCGAGCACCTCACGTGAGTCTCCGCAAGCTGCTCGCACAGTCACATTACTCCAATGTGGGGCAAAATTAATAACAAGGATAATAGCTAAATTAGCAGAACAAAATGTTCTGAAAATAAAAACACACCATATATATTGTGAAAAACCGAATATGGCCTACAAAAATATATGAGAGGTCATTTTCCTATATAGCTAGAGCGAGCCTATAGCTAACATTGGTTTGGAGAATCTATTCAGGAACCTGATTCTGCAAAAGGCATCTACACACACATATATATAGATAGAGCATTCGACTCTCTCATAAAGTTATAAGTACATGAGGAATATATGCTTTAATTTCTGGAACAGTTTAAAGTCACATGAACTATATATATCGTCCCATGTTAGTGAAAAATATGTCTGCTACTATTAAGTTGCTCTCATTTCTGCTACTACTATTTAGCATTAATTGTCGTTAATTAGTTTCCTTGATACTTAAAAACGGAATAAAAGGAGAAAGAAATGAAACTTGACTATCCGTGTAATGAAATCAATATCTTGCTCCTACCAAAGCTACAAAGAAAAACTCAAATTCAAATCAATTTATCTAAAAAACAATTCCCTATATTTATGCAATTGGGATATCTAGAACAAGTGACTAATAATTGTAAGGCTGTAAGCTAATTTCAAAAAGCTACTATCATGAACGGCATGCATTTTCTGTAGACTACGTAGTGTGTATCTCTCTTTATATATAGTTTGTTTTTTTTTGCTGCCATTTTTCTTTAGTCTAACTAAGGGCTATGACACATTATTCATATGTAGAAAAATAAATAAAAATAAACTGTTTTCCTTTTTTGTTTTGTGATACCTATATAGTGCCCGTTTATTTTAGTATTACACGGCTTTAAAACATAATTTCATAGAATTAATTTTAAATCACTTTAACGTGTTTCATAAAATACATCGCTCATGATCTCATCAATTAATATTTTTAGAATCAATACAATAAAATTAATTTGTTTGAGAGGTTGACTATTGATGCTCTGCTGACAATAATGAAATTTGTAAAAATGGCAACATGATTAGTCCTTTGCTTGCCAACACAATATATTGTCGCATCATAAACAATTTGTGGTGAAATCTTTTGTCAGCTTGATTAGCAACAGCAACAGGTAAGGCATTTCTTTTTCAAAGGACAAATCAGTAGTCAAATGACATTATCACACATTCCTTTTTATCACTAGCTAAAAAGACCAACTCATTTTCATTTTCAACAAAACACTATCAGTCAAATTTGTAACATTAATTAATTCTCCTCCTTTTCTCTACCACAGAAGTTAGCGGATCCAATAGTAGAAAATGAGAGAAGGGGACAAATGCCGAAAAGACGAAGCTTTGGATTGGAAGAATGTTTCATACACACCCTTTTACCGGAAAGAGGTAAAAGGACAAATGATCGATAGATACAACGAGTAATAATTAAGCAATGTGATATAGTAATAAAAAGAAGACAAAAAGAGATAAAAAAAAAATGTAAAATGAATAATAACATTATTAGAAGAGTATATATGAATCATTACACTAACATTACATAATGATGAAACTATTTCTTTATCAACTATTAATTATCATAAGGAAAATATAAAACTTGGTTTAAAAAGAAAGGGATAAAAAAAATCTAAAGATCCTTAATGATCAATAAGAAAAATTAATGATGAAACTATTTCTTAATCAATTATTATTATTATTATTATCATTAATGATAAGAAAAATGTATGCAACACTATTTAGCTAATTTTACATTCAAAAGATTCTTTTCAGCTAAAAACCTTTTTCACAGACATTTTCATAAAAAAAAAATTCAAACACACTGAATTTAATCTTTACTTTAGTTTCTTATTACTTAATTATTTTTTATTATTTTCAAAGCCAATCAAATCCGGACTCGACAAAAGTTGCCATTGGTTGAAAATCAAAACCTGTATCATATGAAAATGAATCAGCCCAAAGGAAGGGGCAGCTGGGAGTATCATTGTAAGATTTTGGAGATAAATGACCTTTGTCAAGTGTGCTAGGGTTACCACCATTATGATGATCTTCCATCTTGTGTATCTTATTTTCCAAACAAGATGGTTCTGAATTAGGTATATCCATCTTGAGAAGCTCCGAAAAGAAATTGCCATCCATCTCAAAATCTGCCATGAAATCCAAAGGGTCAACATTGGCATTGACATTGACATTGTTGTTATTGTCTGAAGGTGAAGACACTGGTGGTGATTCTCCCTTCATTAATTTGTTATCAAGGTCTATCCCTTCATTTTGTTGAGTGATGATTGTGGTCTTAGAACTCCACCTTGTTGCTTTTGTCTGGACCACATAACAAGCTGAAGAACCCTTATTATTTTGTGTATAGTGCCACTGATCTTGTGTACTTTGTTTCATGTTCCGTTGTTCAACTGAGGAGTTTCGTGCACCACTTGCAATATTAATGGTTCCATTATTTTGAAGCTTCCTTCCAATGTTGGTGTTCCAATAGTTCTTTATTTCATTGTCTGTTCGTCCTGGAAGCCGTCCAGCAATCAAGGACCACCTATAATTAAACAATTAATTAACAAATAAATTAAAAGTTTATTATTATTTTAATATATTTAATTATATTAATTAATTGTGTATATAAATATCAATTTTTTTTATGTATGATAGATATACCTGTTTCCAAGAAGGTTGTGAAGCCTGATTATAAGTTCCTCTTCATCATTAGTAATATTTCCTCTTTTAATGCCAGGTCTTAGATAATTCAACCATCTTAGCCTGCAACTTTTCCCACATCTTTTGAGACCTGCACCAAGCCACATTATATATATAAGATTAGAACGCACCACCATTATATGTTATTTGAAATTAAGTTTATATATATATATATATGTTTGGCTACACATTATAAACATGGATATGGACGCTACTCAATAAACATTGGCTATGTAAATACACTCTAATTAAAAAGTTTAGGGGTTGTTCAAGGGTGTTTGTGAGTTTTCAATTTTTAATTTTTTAAAAATTTCAATCAAGTTTTCATAACTCAAAATAAAAAACTGAAAGTTTGTTTTCGTGGTTTTAAAATAGATATTTAGAAAATCATAAATAATTAATTTTTAGTTTTTTATTTTAAATTGTACAAATTTCATTAATAGTTTTTAAAATAAAAAAAACTGAAAATCCGCAATTAGCCGATGGGTGATCGAGGTCTTAGTTTACAACTGAATAATCTCATTCTCACCTGCTCTTTTAGGAAGGTGTCTCCATTTTCCTTCGCCATGAATCTTAATGTATTCTGTGAGAATTTTGTCTTCAGTGGCTGTCCATGCTCCTTTGTTCAAGCCTTCCTTAGAACAACAAGGACTTCTTCCCATTTCTTACTAATCAAATGTTAATTCCTTGTCTGTGAGTAAGAGATCAGTGACCACGATCGAGAGAGTAAGGAAGAAAGATCCTACGTTGAACGATGTGTGGTCTAGTGTCTTCTCTATATATACGTAAAAACATTATTCTTATGAGGGAATGTACAAAATGGGACCTCAAGGCTCTAGCTCGATCGCTAGCTATATGGGTCCTCACCACCAATAATTAATTTCCTTGTTAAAAGAATATGTGAAAAAAGCTTATACATTTCAAATTCCCATGTGCGGTTTAGGAATTAGGGGCCATATAGTTTTGTTATGTTTATAAAATAAAAAGAAAAAACATAATAAAATACACCCATCTGCCATTCAGAGGCATCAGGGCAGCTACTTTCCATCTAACTTTCTCACCCTCTTGAAAGTTTGTTGGATGTCTCAAAATTTGAAAATAAAAGTGAGATTCAAGAGGTACGCTAGCTGCAAAATCTTCATTTTGTCTAGAATATTTTTCTAAGAAATTTAAAATATAAATTCAATTTTTTAAAAATATTAGGAAAAAAAAGAATTTATTGACCCAAGTTTAGGTTAATTTTGACCCTCATTCCATGTATACTCATTTTCAATACATGTATATGCCTTTATAAGTCCCGCCATGAAAAAATTACGTACCCTCCTTCACTCCTCATTTCTCCAATATAATTTATCCTTGTTTTGAAATGTTAAAGGCTTAATGTGATATTATACTAAATATTGAGCTTGAATTATTTTTGTATAAAGTTATTTAAAAGAGATAGCAATAGCATATGCTCTTTGAGATTTGATTTATGAGCATATACTCGTGAAATCCAGTGCACCAAGCCAATCAAGCATAGTACTCCTATAGTCCTATGGTGTTTTGATTTTTTGGTTCTATGTTTTTTATTTAATTCTTTTACATGTATAGTTCATTAGATTTAATTCTTGGATCTTGTGTGATTTTTTTTAAAAATAATAAGTTAATAATAGGAATTAGTTTAGCTATGACAATTTATTAACGTTATTATTGTATCAATTCTGATTTCTTTTTTATCATGATATTATTTATCACATCTTTCACTCTTTTTTTCTCATTATTATTTTTGTCCATCTCTCTTCTACCTACACCTCATTTTTTGGGTGTCAAAGAATTTTTATCCCTTTTGTAAAGAATATTGGTGCCAATTAATTTAGTGCTTGTTTGGTTAGGGTCAATTAAAATTAATTATAGAAGTCAATGATTGAAAATGAGTGAAACATTATTTATGAAACACGTTGACGAAAGTTATTTAAATTTAATTTTGTGGAATTTATTCTACGCTGTTTAAAATTAATTTAAAACAAACAAGCTCTAATTAGTTAACTTTTTATTCGTTCTAGAAATTAGTTAAATTTATTTATCCTAATTTATATATGTTTCTAAAAGTAAAATGCATTGAGTTTTTAGTGATAGCAGCTTGTTAACTCTTTTTCCTTTTTATAAAATTAAATGACAATATATCTTTCCTTATAAATATTTGCTTAGAAGAATAAAAATGAATTTAAAAGCCATTAACTATTTGTTTTAGAAGGGATGATGCACTGGATTCATTCTTTCTTGTGCATAATTAAACTCTAAATCCAATTTTTATATTATTTTTTTAGGATTTTTTTTTTGTCCCATGTTAAATAAAATTTATGATAACTCCCCTTTAAAGTTTAGTTAATTACTAACCTGTTGCAGTTTTGGTTATAGCGAATGACAACTCCATCCAGGAGGATTGGAGATCAGTCAAACCTATTGTAGTTGTGAAATTTATTGTTAATAACATTTTTATTTTGTTTTACTCCTTTGTTCACCCTTTTCGATCGTGTAACTTCTTGTTAATAGCCATTTTGCTTAATTTTTCATTTTGTAATGTAGTATGTATTTACCGCTATTCTCTGTTTGTCTTTTGCTTGGTTGCTTGAAGGTAGACAATCAATCTCTCTTCTAATATTTATTTTATGCTTAAAAATCTTAGGGTAGACAACTTGTACATATTCTGCATATTAATTTATTTGTCTATTGATGGACTTTATTCTGTGGATTATTAATTTTAGCACTTTGAATTTGTTTGTTACTTCAGTACGTTCACCCAACATTTGGTGTGGTGAGGTGAGTTTCGGTAACATAAGAAAAAATGCTACTTAAATTTGAGGGTTTGGGAAGTCCGAAATGTTCAGAGACGTCAATAAATGAGTAAGGTTAATTATAAAATCTTCTGACAATGCAAAATCCAACGATCGACTTGACCAACATATGACCATTCAAAAATTCCTTGTTGGCATGAAATGTATGAAGATTTCAAGTAAGCTTCTGTTTGATGGCAACGGTAAGTCTATTTGGATTTTGACTCTACCTTTATGTAATTATGAAAAGGCTTCTGAAGTACGTACTTTTGCAGTATTCACCAAAGTATTATTTTTTTTTTTTTAGAAAAACAAGCACCAAATTTATTAAATTAGTAATATTTGGAATTATGTGCGTTAGTTATGGAATGAACTTGTTATTTCAGTTAGGTTAGTTAGTCGTTGCTCTCTAAACTGCCTATATATAGTATCTTGCTGTATAGGAAAAGGTAGAATGTAAGTGAGAACGATTGCTGTGAACTTGCTGAAGTGCTTAACGAAGTAACCGTTTGAATTGGTGTAACCTGTTGAAGGTGGTTGAACCTTCTGAAACTGATTGTCTGATAATAAGAGGAAACATTTTTCTCTTGCATATTTTCTTCTTTTTTCTTCGCGTTCTTTGATTCTCTTATTCTTCTAAGCTTTCAATTGCTTGTTCTTACCCAACAAGTGTCACCATCTGAAGGGAGATTGAAAGGAAAGATAATCAAGAATGGTAACGAAGTTTGATATTGAGAAGTTCTCTGGAGCAAATGACTTTGGGTTGTGGAAGATCAAGATGGAGGCTATCTTGATACAGCAAGGGTGCAAGGAAGCGTTGAAGGGGGAGATGAACATGTCATCATCTTTAACGCGGGCAGAGAAAAAGAATATGGTTGACAAGGCAAGAAGTGCAATCGTTCTGTGTCTTGGTGATAAGGCACTCAGAGAGGTGGCAAAGGAGAAAACAGTTGCAGGCATGTGGGCGAAGCTGGAATCTTTGTACATGACAAAGTCTTTGGCTCATAGGCTTTGTCTGAAGCAACAACTTTACTCGTTCAAGATGGTGGAGTCAAGAACGATTGAAGAGCAGTTGGCAGTCTTTAGCAAGATTGTTGATGACCTTGAAAACATTGGTGTGAAGCTTGAAGATGAGGACAGGTCGTTATTCTTCTAAATTCTTTACCTAAGACCTTCGAGCATTTCAGAGATGCGTTGTTGTACGGGAAAGATCAGATAATTACTCTGGAGGAGGTTGTCACCTCTATTCGAACCAAATTATTGCAAAAACTTCAAGATTCGAAGGGAGTAGAGGAGGTTTCCTCTGGTCTAGTTACAGTGAAGGGCAAGGGAAAGAAGTCAGAGAACAAGGGAAAGAAGGCAAAGTCTGAAGGCAAGAAGCAGATCAAATGTTACAAGTGTCAGAAGGTCGGTCATATCAAGAAGCATTGTCCTGAAAAAAATGGAAATGAGCCTAGGATACAGGAAATTGCAGATGTTTCAGAGGCTTCTGATGGATATGAATCTGTTGGGGGTGCTGGTTGCTTCATCAGAAGACTCTCTGAAGAGCTGGGTCATGGATTCAGGGTGTATCTATCACATGTGCCCTGTGAAAGATTACTTTGAGACCTTAGAACTGAAGGAGTATGGGTCTGTACTTCTTGGGAACAACAAAGCTTGCAAGGTGCAGGGCATTGGGGCAATCAGACTGAGGATGTTTGATAACAGAGAGATGCTACTATAGGATGTGAGGTATGTTCCAGAGCTCAAAAGGAACCTTATGTCCATTAGCATGTTTGATGTTATGGGGTATTCCACCAAGGTGGAGGGTGGAATGATGAAGGTGTCCAATGGAGCATCCATAGTTGCTAAGGGGAGAAGAAGTAATGGGTTGTACATTCTGGAAGGATCAACTGTCATTGCACATGCATCAGTTGCAAGTCAGTCAATGGTAGTCAAGACTAAACTATGGCACCTATGTTTGGGCCATGTTAGTGAGAAAGGCTTGGTGGAGTTGGAGAAGCAACAACTGTTGATGGGAGATAAGATTCAGAAGCTGGATTTCTGTGACCAGTGTGTTTTGGGGTAAGTCTCAGATATAGCAGTTTGGGACAGGTAAACACACTTCTAGCAGACCTTTTGAATATGCTCATACAGATTTGTGGGGTCCATCCAGGACTCAGACGCATGGTGGAGGGTCTTATTTTCTGAGCATTATTGATGACTTCTCAAGGAGAGTTTGGACCTATATTCTGAAGAATAAGTCTGAGACTTTTCAGAAGTTCAGAGAGTGGCATACTCAGATAGCAAATCAACAGGGGACCAAGCTGAAGATACTGAGAACAGAAAATGGGTTGGAATTTGTTTCAGATGAGTTTAACAGTTTTTGCAGGGACCAGGGAATCAAAAGGCATAAAACTGTGGCAGGGACTCCTCAACAAAATGGACTTGCTAAAAGGATGAACAGGACTATACTGGAGAGAGTCAGATGCATGATTTTGGGAGCAGGGATGCCTAAGAACTTCTGGGGAGAAGTTGTTAACACTGTTGCGTATCTGATTAACAGGTTCCCTTCGTCTGCTTTGGGGTACAAGACACCTATGGAAGTTTGGAGTGGAAAGCCAGCTGATTACTCTAATTTGAGGGTGTTTGCGGCTTTGACATATGCACATGTCAAGCAGGATAAGCTGGAGGCACGAGCTGAGAAGTGTATCTTCCTTGGATACGCTGAAGGAGTCAAGGGATATAGGCTATGGAGGTTAGAACCTAAACCTTCAAAGCTTATTATCAGCAGGGATGTAACATTTGATGAGACAATAATGGGAATGCTTTGTGGAAACTCTGAAAATGAGAGGGAAAAAGCTCACATTGAGATGGAGGCATCTACGAGCAAACTCAGGGAGGGTCATCTGAAGACTTCAGAAGGTACGACTTCAGATGATACTTCAGAAGGTTCATACTTCAGAAGGTCTGAAGACTTCAGAAGGTCTGAACGCGCTGGGAAAGACTATCAGCTAGTTCGTGATAGAGAAAGGAGGGTTCCAAAACCTTCTAAAAGGTTTGAACATGCTGACCTTATCTGTTATGCTCTTAGTATGGCTGAAGAGATACAAGGTTCAGATGAACCAAGAAACTTTAGAGAGGCACAGGAGAGTTCAGAGAGGCAGTAATGGCAACGTGCCATAGAGGAGGAACTTGATTCACTGAAGAAGAACAACACATGGAGACTTGTAGACTTACCTGAGGCACATAAGGTAATCAGATGCAAGTGTGTCTTTAAGAAGAAGGACGAGATCCCTGGTGTTGAGAAAGCGAGGTTCAAGGCAAGGCTTGTGGCTAAGGGATTTACACAGGTTGAGGGTGTGGATTATAATGAGATATTCTCACTTGTTGTAAAGCACTGTTCTATTAGGATTTTGATGTCAATTGTAAACCAGTTTGATTTGCACCTGGAGAATTGGATGTCAAGACAGCCTTTCTGCACAGAGATCTGGATGAAACCATTTACATGGAACAACCAAAGGGGTTTGCTGAGGATCAGAGAGTGTGTCTACTTCAAAAATCATTGTATGGTCTGAAACAGAGCCCAAGGCAGTGGTATAAGAAGTTTGATGATTTTCTAATGAGAATGGACTTCAGCAGGTGTAGTTATTGTAACATCCTAAATTTTATTAAGTAAAATATTAATTAAATTGAATAAACAAGTAAAGGATATAATTAATTAAATAGATGAATAAATAATAAGATTAATATTATTATTAGTTTTATCCATAAAGCTACTTCATTTTAAAAAGAAGATAAGGGGGTTGAGAGTGGGCCCAAGCCCATTAGGCATTCTAGTAAGGAGGGGTTATCAGTTCACCCTAATCCTTATTCGTATATCTTCAGAGAGCGAAACGCTAAGGAGGGGAAACACCAAGTCTCAAGAGCGGATTGCTGCAGAGTGAGCATCAAGAACCAAGAAAGGGACTTCCTTGCGGTTAATCGATCTTCGCTTAAGGTACCAGTGGGGGAAAGGGTGCTGCTTATATGTGCATGTGGGAGTGCTTGGGTAGTGAGGGCAATCATAAGACCCTCTAAGAATTCTAAATTTGAGAACTTATCTGTGAATCATGTGTTGTGTGCTTGGAATATGTTTGATTTGATGTATGCATGTGATGACCTTGATGAATTGGGTGATGGTAGCAAGGATAACGAAAAAGGGGTTAAATAAGGGTTTAGAGATGAGGAACCATAATTGAGTAGACGTTAAATTTATTGTAATTCGTAGGAATGATTGAGCATTTCAGTGAATTTAATCGGTAAAAACGAGTTTAATTGAATTAGGAACTTGAGGATTTGAGTAGGGATTGAAGAAGAGGGTAGAGGAAAGTCATTCCCGTTTTTTCACAGAGTAGCGACAGTAAAACAACGACAGTAGATTCGTTCACCGTTGGATCGGGCTGACATTTGTCAACTGGTTCAGAACGTCTGGTTCTTCATTCTGAACGGTTGGATCGTCGAATCGAAGTCTGGGTTGGGATATATTTAGTTCGCACTAGAGGAAAATCATTCCCATTTTTACATAGAGTAGGCACTGTAAAACAGCAACTTCTGATTCGTTCACCGTTGGATCGGGCTGAAATTTTGACAGCTGGTCTGGAACATCTGGTTCTTCATTCTGAACGGTTGGATCTTCGATACGAAGGGTTGGGAGATATTTAGTTCGCACTGTAGCTGTATATTTGGGGTTTTTATTGATGACATTAAATTGGATGCATAGCCTTCTGGGGAGCCTGGAGTGCATTTGGCTTGCTGGGTAATCGATTATAGAGGTTTTGTAATCGATTACCAGGGTGTTAGCTTGCAGGTAATCGATTACAGAGGGTGTGTAATCGATTACCAGAGAGTTTGTTTGCTGGTAATCGATTACAAAGGGTGTGTAATCGATTACCAGAGGTTTTGCTTGCAGGCAATCGATTACAGGAGGCTTGTAATCGATTACCAGAGTGGATTTATGACCCTCGTGTTTGTTGATGATAGTTATACATTGATTGTGATGTGAGTGTGATGATATGAATATCTCCTCTGATGATAGATGTTTATACTATTATGATGTATGTTGATAACGATGATGTATTGATGTATTGTGTGTATGATGATGAGGTATGAGATGTGTGATGATGATATATTGATGTATTGAGTGTATGAGGTATGAGGTGTATAATGATTATATATTGATGCAATGAGCATATAATGTGTGTGGTGATAATGATGATATATTGATGCAATGAGCATACGATGAGTGTTATGATGATGATGATGATATATTAATGCGTGAGCATATATGATGTTGTACCTGAGATACACAAGCCCAGTGAGGGGTGGGGTGTAACTCAGGGAGATGATTGTACTTGAGATACACAAGCCCAGTGAGGGGTGGGGTGTAACTCAGGGAGGTGATTGTACGTGAGATACACAAGTCCAATGAGGGGTGGGGTGTAACTCAGGGAGGTGATTGTACTTGAGATACACAAGTCCAATGAGGGGTGGGTGTAACTCAGGGAGATGATTGTACTTGGGACACACAAGCCCAGTGAGGGGTGAAGTGCAGCTCAGGGAGGTGAATGTTGTACCTGAGTGTAACTCAGGGAGGTGAGTATTGATTATGTTGGTGATTATGGTACTTGAGTGTAACTCAGGGAGGTGAGTATTGATTGTGTTGGGTATTATGGTACCTGAGTGTAACTCAGGGAGGTGAGTATTGATTATGTAATTGAATATGGTACCTGAGGTGTACAAGCCTAGAGTGGGTGAAGTACAACTTAGGGAGGTGCATGATGGTGATGATGATTATGATGATTATGATGAATATGATGAATGATGATATTGATGATTGTGATGAGTATGATGGTATTAATGATAATGATGAGTATGATGATAAGATGATTATGAGAATATGATGATATGATGATTATGATGAATCTGCATGCAATGATGATATTGAGGGCTTGTGATGCAGTATGCATGACTATTAATGCTCCTGCTGCGTCTGCTGCTCTGCTGCTTCTGCTGCCTCTGCTGCGTCTGCTGCTCTTGCTGCTCCTGCTGCGTCCGCTGCTCTGCTGCTCATGGTGCTTGTGCATGCTCCTGGGGCTTCTGCTGCTTGTGGTGCTCTTGCTGCTGTTGTTGGTGTATCTGCTGGTGCTGCTTATGTTTTCCCTTTGCTAGTAGCATCAGTTATATGATGATGTTGTTTACATAAGGGTGAGGATAGGGTAGTCTCCTATGTGTATGTATGAGTGGTATTATTTTCCTCACCGTTTCTATCTGTGGTCATTATTTACAGGTGATGACGATGGCACCTCAGGTGCCAAGTATTGAGTTGATGGGTTTCGTTCTGATACATGTGACATCAGGGCTTAGTAGTGGGAGTTTTTATTTTATATTTCTATTTTAGAGAGATTTGTGTAAACGGTTTTAAGTGTCTTATAAGGCTAAGAATGATATTTTACTGTTAACTTTTGAGGTAGTAATATTTTATTTACTTTGAAAACCTTTGACTCCAACTTCTATTTTGAATAAGTTGATTTTGAAAAGAATTGAGGTTTTAAATTGAGTTGAAATGTGAACCTTTTTACCCAATGTGATCCATTATTTTCCTAAGTCTTCTGCTTCGTTGATTATATAAGAGTTGGGGTAGAAGGGTGTCACAGTTATGACAGTTTTGTCTACATTTTAAGAGAAGAACAAGACATTTTGTACCTGCTCTTGTATGTAGATGATACCCTGGTGGATAGCCGTAACAACCACATGATCAATCAGCTCAAGACAAGGTTAAATTCAGAATTTGACATGAAGGATCTTGGGGTGGCCAAACGCATACTTAGCGTTGATATAGTAAGAGATGAGTCAAAGGGTGTACTGTGCCTAACTCAGCAGGTCTATCTAAAGAAGGTTGTGGAGAGGTTTAGGATGCATCAATCTAAACCTGTGGGCACACCCTTAGGACACCACATGAAGCTCTCAAGGAGTCAAGCTCCTGATTCAGAAGATGAAAGGAGGAAGATGAATGTTGTTCCCTATGCTAGTGGGGTTGGAAGCATCATGTATGGGATGGCCTGTACTAGACCAGACTTGGCTCATGCTGTGAGTGTTTTCAGCAGGTTCATGGGAGACCCTGGACAAGCACATTGGGAGTCTATGAAGTGGATTCTCAGGTACCTGAATGGAACTCTGGATTCAGGATTACTATATCAAAAGACACGGTACCTCTCAGAAGGTGGAGCTGCAATTGAAGGGTTCGTTGATGCAGACTATGCAAGGTGTGTGGATACACGAAAATCCTTATCAGGATATGTGTTTACTCTATTTGGAACTGCAGTGAGTTGGAAGGCAAACCTTCAATCAGTGGTAGCATTGTCTACAACAGAGCCTGAGTATATTGCGTTGTCTGAAGGAGTAAAGGAAGGTCTATGGTTGAAAAGCATGTTGAATGAATTGGGAATTGAACAGGAGTGTGTTCAGATTCATTGTGATAGTCAGAGTGCTATTCACTTGGCCAATCATCAGATGTACCATGAAAGGACCAAGCATATTAATGTGAAGTTTCACTTTATCAGAGAAGTGGTTGAAACAGGGGCAGTGAGGATTGTGAAGATTGCGTCTGAAGACAATCCTGCTGATATGTTGACCAAAACACTACCAAGATGCAAGTTTGAGAGATGCTTAAACTTGGTGGGCTTCATCTGAATACTGTCATTCCAAAGTCAAGGTGGAGATTGTTAGTTATGACTTAGGAATGAGTTTGTTATTTCAGTTAGGTTAGTTAGTCGTTGCTTTCTAAACTGCCTATATATAGTATCTTGCTGTATAGGGAAAGGTGGAATGTAAGTGAGAACGATTGCTGTGAACTTGCCGAAGTGCTTAATGAAGTAACCTTCTGAATTGGTGTAACCTGTTGAAGGTGGTTGAACCTTCTGAAGCTGATTGTCTGATAATAAGAGGAAACGTTTTTCTCTTGCATATTTTCTTCTCTTTCTTCGTTTGTTTGATTCTCTTATTCTTCTAAGCTTTCAATTGCTTGTTCTTACCCAACAATGTGGATGTATGATACATGTAATTAATAAAAATAAATAACAATTTGTTTGACAAGTGAACATTTAACATATTTATAAGAATTTAATTATATACACAGTCATTTTAAAAAAGTTTTACACAGACATCTAATGGTGTGTCGCCACATTATTTAATGAATATGACACCTTATTAAATTCATTAAATGACGTGACGACACATCATTAGATGTATGTGTGAAACTTCTTTACACTATATATTAATTATTTAAATCCATATATTAAACTCCATTTATAATAACAACAGAGATCACAAATAATGTTCACTTTTTAAAAAATAAGAAACATGAATCAATTAAACCGAAAGAAGGGGCTAAAACTATAAATGGGCATATTTATAGAGACGAAAAGAATATATTTATTCGATCCAAAAGTACATTTTGTTTCGTGATTTTGAATAGATTTTTTACAATATAGGTTACTTTTAATATATTTACTGGTTCGACATAAGTTCTTAAATATTTTTGTACTATATAATCATATAAATAGAAGAAATTATATATGGTTTGGTTCGTATGCATTGTTTGAAGTTCTTATGATTTTTCATTTGTCTATTCTTAATTTAGATTCTGAAAAATGTTCTTTTTTATTAAAAAAAACTTGTGTATGTTAGAAATTTTATTTCTAATAATTAATATGGGTGTAATATATATTATTTGTAACATTTATACACTACAAGAATTCGCTAAATTAGACGTGAAACACTAGCGATAGCCATCAGTCGTTGCTACAAACATTAAATACGCGGCTCAATGCGTAGCTGTGCAATTAATACTCTGTGACGGCCTGGTCATCGCAACACATAAAAACTAATTATTTTATTTTCTGAAAATATAAAAAATATACGTAGCGACGACCCAGTTGTCGCTACGTTTTTAATTAAAATTTAAATTTGGTCCGTCAGAACAATTTTTAATGTAGTGACGGCCAAGCCGTCGTTACGTTTAAACTTACGCGCACAAAACCCTTACGTAGTTAGTAATTATGAGCTATTATGTAGCTATTGATTATTAGTAATTATTAGTTATTATTTAGTAATTATTTATTTTATTTAATTGGTATTAGTTTGTATGCTAATTTAATTTAGGGTTGTTATTTAATTTATTTAATTGATATTATTTAATTTATTTAATTTAATTTATGATTGTTATTTAATTTATTTAATTAAGTTTGTATATAGTTATTTATTTAATTAATAGGTTTGTTTTTTATTATTTAATTAAACATTATTAAAATTAGGTTAATATGCTTCGTATGCGTGGTCACGGTGGTCAGAAGGTCCCACCTATTAGAGAGAGGACCATCCCTAAGGGCGAGCTTTCTGCACTGGTAGCTCGCGCTCGTTGGGAGCGGACCAACCTCCTTCACCCTGAGCAGCTGCCAAAGCAGCATGCAGCTTCAGCCCTTCTGGCGTACGTGCAGTCTTCTTCTTCCTCCCCTCCACCTTCAACCCCTACGCAAAGATGGCCCAACCTGCTGCATCTGCTGGAGCGATGAGGTTCATCCCTACACCGGGATATCAGGAGCTTCCCCCTGAGGTAGGTCAACGACAGCCAGAGGATGACTTGCCACGTATTTCTGATTTGGAGGGTGAGGGCGACCCCAGGCTGAGATTGATAGGGAGGCTGACGAGGAGCATGATGTACACCAGCCTTCGCACCGAGGTGCCAGTTCCAGTGCCGCTCAGGAGCTCGACCCTCAGGGTAGGGTAATCATTCGGCTTTATGGTAAATGGTGAGTTTCTAATATTTTTTTTATTTCTTTAACAATTTACATTTATATAAGTTTCCGTTAACATTGAATTTATTTATTTTGCAGTTGGGAGCCTAACAACCCCCTATCGCGGCCATTGGTTATGCGGTTTGCTCACAAATCCGGGGTCTTCACTATTTGTGGGAGGTCACCTGAAGGATGTGAGGGACAAGTGGTGGAGGAGTTCACGGTATGACATTTTACAATATTTTTTAACTTGTTATGACTTTTTCAAATGACTAACTCTAAAAGTTTTTCTTTTACGGAGTAGAGTTACTTGGGCACCTGAGGACGAGGCCCCGATTAAGAAGGTGTACAAGTAGAGAATTGCTCGACGCTTTTGGGATATGCTAAACAAGGCCTGGACGAGTGGGCTTGGGACTTGGTGTGGTGAGGAGGCCTGGGAGGGTCTTTTGCCCTACTGGGCCTTAGATGAGTTCAAGCGGAAGTCCGCTCGTAATAAGAGCAATCAGGCTTCTCGTCGAGGCAAGGCGGTCCACACCACGGGCCGCAAGGCCCACATTGAGGTCCTGCTGGATATGGTATGTAAAAACCTACTATTTTATGTTATTTTTGTATTTGTAATTAAAATAATTAATTAGTGTAATTTTTTGTGTAGCGATGACAGCTTAGGCGAGATGTAGATCCCGATAAATTTTTTGTGGCCACCCACACAAAAAAAAGTGGTGGTTAGGTGGATGACCGAGCGCAGTCCACATATGTAAGTCAAATTACTAATGTTTTTTTATATAATTTGATATATTTACAATAGAATAACTAACTAATTATATGTTTATCTCTACTCAACAGATAAACTACCATGACAGCCTGAGGGAGGTGGAGTCATAGATAGGGGACAACTCCATCACTGATGGGTCGATCCACCAAGCTACAAATATGGAAGGATGCTGCTAGTGGCAAGACTCGAGGCCACTGTTATGGTACCGGAGACTTGTCAACCAACAATCGTCCAGGTGTGACTAGCCTCACTCAAGAGTCTTGGGCCCACACTAGCGGGAGCGGCGGGTCATGACATTCATCTGACAAGACGCTGCGCCAGGAAGTCATTGAAGCAAAGCTGCAGGCTAGCCAAACTGAAGAGAGGGATGATCACTGTCAAGCCCAGTATCAACAGTTGGAGGAGGACTTCGCACAACTCTGACGACAGTTGCAGTTATTGCTGGATGCCCGCAGTGCAGGTGGTTCTACCAGCCCCAGTTAGGTTCAGCCGCACCCGCACTACGATGGTGACCTGGATGACGAGCCCGTGGATGAGGATGGGGATAAGGATCGTGGCCCACGACCACAACAGCGTCGTCGCCGTCAGCCATGGTTTTTTTTTGTGTTATATTTTTCTACTCTTTGTATAAATAATGTTTATATATATATATATATTATTTTCTATATGGGTGATTTTATATTGTCTTTATTGTTTTTCTTTATATTTTACATCGTTAACAAATATCATATGAAATTTATAAAATAAATAAAGAATTATAATAATTCAACCGTAAATCTATAAATTAAAAAAATTAAATATAAATCATTTGTGACGGCCATGGCCGTCACTAATTATTTAAAAAATAATATAAATGCTAGCGATGACCATGATCTTTTCTGGTAGCTAATATGAATGCTAACGACGGCCATGCTAGTTATATCTTTATTTAAAAAATAATATAAATTCTAGCTAATATGGTGTGACAGCTTAGCGACGACCTTTGATCTTTTCTGGTAGCGACGACCTTTAGCATTACGACGACTTTAGCGACGGTCAAGCAGATGCTACGTAGCGATGACTGTTTTTGCTCTTCGCTACGGTATTAACAACGACCATTTTAACGACGTCCTTGTGGCCGTCGCTATGCGCGTTGTAGCAACGGTTTTCCCCTTATAGCGACGGCCAAAAGTCATCGCTAAAAGACGAAATTCTTGTAGTGATATTAGCTATTTACATTTAGTTGGGCTAAAAAAATGATTTGATTTTAGTGAGCCTTTAGACTACCAATAAGAAAAACTGATATGGGCTTAAATAAGTGGAAATCGAATTTGGCCCGTTAAGGGTTAATGGGTACCCTGACAAGTTTAAAATCATAAATTTGGTCATGGTCCCCAATACACCAAATCAGAAAACATGTCTTTGTCTCCCCATCACAAAAGTAATATCTAATTCCATTTGAGGAATCCGACCGATGATTTGGCTGAGGAAGATCATTGCATCAAAAGCTATTTTGCTACAACCTCCGGTCACCATCAATGGATTCAGGTATATTTTAAAACTCAAGAATCTTGGTAATCTAACACAATGTATGTTATCTATTATTTGGTAATTGCTAAAATTCCAACAATGTATTCCAAGGACAAACAGCCTAAGGGAGTAAAGTGGGGTAATTATAGGGTGGACCCTTTAAGTTTCGATCCACCATAGACCACTAACATTTTTTATTATGAAAAGTAATTTTAATTTTAGGCTTAATTACACTTTTGGTCCCCCACGTTTAGTGTTTGGGCGATTTTGGTCCCCATATTCTTTTTTCACTCAAATTTAATCCCTTAATTTTTAATTTGTGACAAATGTAGTCATCCGCTAATTTTCCATCCAATTACTAGCAGATTAACTTGTTGTGGCAGGCAGTGTGTGACCCGAATTATTTAATTAATAATGTGGGCCCATATTTTATAATTAATGATAATATTTTTAGAAAAATCTTTAACAAACAATGTTATATTGTCACAAACTGGGAGAATTTCTTACTTGAACTTTGTTTGTTAGAGTTTTTTTTTTAAAAATATTTTCAATAATTATAAAATATGGGCCCACATTATTAACTACATAATCCAGGTCACACACTGGCTGCCACATCAGATTTCCATGTTAGTAATTGGATAGAAAGTTAAGATGACTATATTTGTCATAAATTAAAAATTAAGGGACTAAATTCGAGCAAAAAAAAGTAGGGGGACCAAAATCGCCCAAACACTAAACTTAGGGGACCAAAAGTGTAATTAAACCTTGATTTTGTAATATATTAATAAAATTTTTAATATTAAATTTATATTATTTATGGTAAAGATCTACCGTGAACCCAAACTCCAAGAGTCCACCCTATAAGAACATTTTTTTTCAAGAAAAAAGTCCATCATTTGTATTCCCTCTGTTTCTTTTTATGTGTCATTTTAAAGTCTCAAATTTGTTTTTAAATAAGTGTCGTTTTCAGATACTAATGCAATAATAAATGTTATTTTTCCAATTTTACCCCTTTTCTTAATCTGATTCTTTTTATTTTAAATATTTATTATAAAGTTATATCATAAATGTTCTACAAGTTCAATGTCTTGATAAATGTATTCTTTATGTTTCCAACAAAAATTTATGGTATAAAGGTAAAACAAGTTTGAAAAAGAAATTCTTTCACTGCAAAGAGAGAGATATTAAATGCATTAATGAGAGAAGAAGAATGGACATATTTGGAAAAAAATAGGCTATAAAGACATAGTTATTGCATTCCTTAATGTGAGAGTCGGAGGCTGATGAGGGCGGGGAGTGATCGTCGGTGCAAAGAGGCACGGGCAAGGAACGGCTCCTGGCAGACTTCTAAGCATACATGGATGAACTGAACCCACACCCGAATGAGAGGGATCCAGAGGCTGTGCAGGTATGGGACTATACAGTTGAGGATACCTTAAAGGAAGTTGTTGTGGAGAATTATACCAATAAGGTGCATCTTCTTTTCGGAAGTCCATAACATAAGAACTTCATAGTTAAGCGTGCTTGGCTTGGAGCAATTCTGGGATGGGTGACCTTCTGGGAAGTTTCCCAGAAAGTGTGCAAGTGAGGACAACGCATACTGGAAAGACTCGTGTTGGTTTGTGGGGACTCTTATCACTCCTGCAAGCGGCTCAGGGGCGTTACAAATGGTATCAGAGCCGAGCCTCTCCCATTATGGTGTGGTTCAGGGACGAACTAGGTGGAAGTTGGTGGGCATGTGAGAGTCGGAGGCTGATGAGGGCGGGGAGTGATCGTCGGTGCAAAGAGGCACGGACAAGGAGCGACTCCCGACAGACTTCTAAGCATACATGGATGAACTGAACCCACACCCGAATGAGAGGGATCTAGAGGTTGTGCAGGTATAGGACTGTACAGTTGAGGATAACTTAAAGGAAATTGTTGTGGAGAACTATACCAATAAGGTGCATCTTCTTTTCAGAAGCCTATAACATAAGAACTCCATAGTTAAGCGTGCTTGGCTTGGAGCAATTCTGGGATGGGTGACCTTCTGGGAATTTCTCGGAAAGTGTGCAAGTGAGGACAAGCATATTGGAAAGACTCGTGTTGGTTTGTGGGGACCCTTATCACTCCTGCAAGCGGCTCGGGGGTGTTACACTTAATCCTTGTGTAAAAACCTTAAACGACAAATGAAAAGAAACGAAGGGAGTAAGTAGGAATCGTCAACCCTTTCCTAGATTGTGTTTGATAAGGTCACTAAGTTGATTACTAGCTTATAAGAGTGTTTGGTAAGGCACAAACTTCTAACTTATTTTATTAGCTTATAACTCATGGGTGTTCATATCCAATCCAATCCAATGCAAACCGCAAAAATCGAAAACCGAATCAAACCGAAATCCAAAAAATCGCAAACCGCAAAAATCGAAAACCGAATCAAACCGAAATCCAAAAAATCGCAAACCGCAAAAACCAAATTTTTTTATTGGATTGGATTGGTTTTCGGATCCTATGTTGAAAATCGATCCAATCCAAACCGAACTTATATATACATATATTATTACTTATAAAATAATCATATATTTATACTTGTATACATATATATATTTATAGAAGTACCTATACTAATATATTTTTTATGATTTTATTATCTAATATCATGTTAATATTTCTATATATATATATATATATTAAATCAAAACTAGTTTAAAATTAATTTTCATGTCTCATGTAATTTTTTTAATATAATTTTATATTAATTTTGATAAATATAAGTTTTAATAAGAAAATGTTTACTATTACTCCATTATTTTATCAATTTTATCAAATATTTATTGTTGCTTTAAAAAACCAAAAACCGATCCAATCCAATCCAATTTATCGGATTTGAAAAGATATCAAAACCAATCGGATGATGAAATGATAAAACCGCAATGATCAGATTGGATGATTTTTTTGCCTCAAAACTGATCCAAACCGAACTGCGAACACCCCTATTATAACTTCTAACTTGTAGCTTATTTATTTTTCTTCTAATTTTATCTCTTATATATATTTTAATACACTTGTCAGCTAATTTTATCAAATACTTTTAATTCAATTAATAAGCTACATTATGAGCTTATTATCGGCTAGGGACTTATCAGCTACCGGTCGCTAGCATATCATACATACCCGCTAATTTATTAGCTAATTAGTTTTAGCAAACACTCTTTCTAGTAATTAACTATGATGATTCTGTACGGAAGCTTCCTTGATGTACCGCTCTTTAATAATCTTTAGTAAACACTCATCTATTTGGTCATCTTATGAGTATATAAGAATTTCTCCTCATTAAGAGATTTATGTTGAGATAATTATCACCAAGTAATTTTTTTTTGTGTAAACTACATGTATCCCCTATTATCAGGGCAATCCTGTTCGGGGCTTAGTCACAGTTAAAACTCTCCACCCCTCCTAAAGAATGTGTTTAATGGGGGATCGAACCCGAGAGCTCTTCCCACAATCTCAGCCCGCGTTGCCAACTGAGCCTAACTCTTTGGTTTATCACCAAGTAATTTAAATATCAATCGATTGATCTTAATATTTTAAAAATACTAATAAATTTTTTTAACAAATCTTGTTTAAGTAATGTTTGGACATAGGAGGAGAGAAAAATGAAAACAAAGAAAGGCTTTAATTAAGAGTTTAATTCCGATGCACTGATAATGTAAAAAAAGAAACATAATAATTTATTATTTTGGTATCAACTCTTTATATTATAATTTTGAGACCTCACCTTAAATTGTGAGACACTCACTCACCATACTATCCCTCTCAATGATTTTTGACATTCTCTCTTCTTTTCTTATTGGATGATAAATTTCACTCACACTTGTGAGTGAGATTCTTCCTCTCAATCATTAATACTAATTTTCTCTCTCTTCCAATTTGAATTTTTAAATGCTATTAAATGTTAATCTTAAATTTTTAAATTTATTAAAATTTAAAATCTTATCATATTATTTTCTATTTCAATCTTTTTTAATATATAAATCTTTATTCTTATTTTTATGATTTTAATTTTCTTTATTATATCTTATTATCATATAAATTATATTTTAATATTAAAATATAATATATTATTATAATTTAAAATTAAAAATCGTCACAAATTATGCTATTTTAAATTTTTAGTTTTAAAAATATTAAGTTATTATAATCTTAATTTTAATTAAATAAACTTATTCATTTATCCGCATATTACGCCGATAAATATACTAGTTCAATTAATTTAGCAAGTTATGAGATGTAATTGTAAAGCATATTTATTTTTTCTTCTATAATTTTTTTTTCAGTTTTCAGATCGGTCGTTGTATTTCAAATTATTTTTCTAAATTATTAATTAATCTAACATAGATAATGTAATTTCCTGAAGAATGCTTATGTTAATATCACTAATGGATTAAATCTGCTAGGCTCTTATATTACACCAATGACATTTTGCCATCTAATATCATGGTACTGATAATGTTAGCCTTAAAAAACATTATGTTAATTTAGTTATTTAGAGAAGAAATTAGGACATAATTAAAATTTCAGAGAGAACGGATTTGAAAAACTGAAAAATGTTTTTCAGTACATTAAATTTTAATTGGATGACAGAAATAAATTTATATTTTAATGAAAATAGACTTGATTTATACCTAAACATTGTGTTAATTAATAGGCCTATATTTTCATAAATGTATATGTTAATAAGTCCATTTTATTACGACCGTAAAAAAAAAAAAAATTCTATTTTATTACGATGTGAATATACTTAAAATATATGTTAATCAAGTCTATTTTCATCCAATCAAGTCTATTTTCAGTAATCAAGTCTCACAAATTTGATATTTATAAAAACAGAAATAAATATAAAATTTTCACATGTTCTTACAATAAGTAATCTCACGTAACTTTCGTAAAAAAAAAAAAAATCTCACGTAACACTACAAAGAAAAAACGATTTGTTTTTCACATGTTCTTACAATAAACAATGTTCTTAATTACAATAAATATAAGAGGTATATTTCCATTAAAGTGATTATATAAATGCTAACCTATATATGTTTATTATTCAAATAAAATATTTTAATACCTTTTTTTTAATAAAACCAACTCTCTTACTGATATATAGAAAGATTTGTCAATTTTGAATAAATTCAATAATTTAAATATTTAATCAGGATTCAAAATGTTAAATAACTAATTTTTAAATAAAAAAATATTAAAAAGAGATAATTAATTAGAGTCTGTTTGTTTACAATTTTTAAAAATCATTTTCTGTTTTTAAAATTAAAAACTGAAAAACCTGTTTAACAGACAATTTTTAAAAAACAATTTTAAAAAGTGTGACTGTTTTTTAATTTTTAAAAACTAAAATTTTTAAACTACTTTTAGTTGTTTTAAAAAACTATTTTTTAGTTTTTTTATTTTTATATTAAAAATTCTGTAAATAAATCTTTTTATTTATAAAAAACAGTTTTAAAAAATTTAAAAATAAAACTGATTCAAACGCAAGTGTCTTTTTTTATACGCAAAAATGTATTAGCAAGAACAATTGGGGAGCTCAGAACCAATTACGTACAAACAACACATGACTATGAGTGCCAGACCAAAAAGTCACAAATTCACAACCATCCACATGAAAAACGAAAACAGACCCCATTTCTACGTAGTTGGAGGATGACCATGACCCCTATACAAGAAGACACAAACTAAATAAATGAGACATAACAAAACAAGAATATGAAACTCAAGTCGTCCCCTATAGTAGAGAACAAATGCCAAGGGTAGCATCACCGAGACCAACACTTGTGAAAAGGCCAATTAAAAATCCAAAGCCAGCACAGTGCGAGAATGTGTCCATTTAATTAATAGTTAAATTAAATTAATTTTAAAATTAAATTTAAAATAAATTATACATAAATTACCATACATATATATTTAATTTCAATTCTTTAAAAGTTGATTATTTTACTTGAAAATGTAGCTCCAAATGAGCTATGAATAGGTTGGAGGGTTAACCCAAGTATAACGTGCATGGTCCGACATTAAATTTTATCATGCATTTAAAACGCGACTCAATTATTATCAATGGTTACAATATATACAAACTGTAGATTGATGTTAACAGAAAGTGTCATCATAAGGGCATGGATTGAGTATTCCTTTGCCGATTTATTTTGGGCTTTTCTCAGGAGAAGCGAGAAGCTATGCCAAACAATTTTATTCAAAATCAGGTCTTGAAAAGTAAGAGAGAGCGCCGCAGAGGAAAGATAAGGAACCCTAGCGTCGCATACTTCATCCCCTATGAGGGCTCTTTCCCTCCATGGGAGGAGCTCCTCTCTCTATAGGAGGGTTTTCTACTCACAATAGGTGAGTTTTTCTCTCTGTCTAGTGAGAGTTTTTATGTTCTGTTTGTCTGTTTTGTTTTTCTTTTTTATTTCTTTTCCTTTCTCCATCCACTACCACCACCACCACCATCACCACCTCTCCCTTCTTCCTTCCGGCCACCACCTCCTCCTTTGCGAGATTCTGTTAGAGCCATCATCTTGCAGCACTGCTTTTACTCAGTCTTGTTGCCTTCTTTGCATTTCCATCAATAGAGCTCAATTTTGCAGCACTGCTCTACTCAGATTGACTACGGTTGATGTTGTGGTTTTTGCTTGAAGTTGATGTTGAACATGTGCTGATCCGGAAGGAATTTAAAAAAAAAAAGAGAAGAAAAGTTTAGGCTGTTTCAGAATTTTTGTAATAGGAGGTGTTTTTAGGACTGCTAAATTGTTTAGATTGACCGAGTATGCGTGCTCGATTTGTTGTTTAGATCTGTAGTGCACTGTTGTAATACTCTATATTTAGCATCCTTAAACTTTGTAAGTGTCGTTTGACATTTTTCAATGAATATTCTCTTGATAAAAAAAAGCTCTTAATAAAAAAAAAACTTATTTTTTATAAAAGAAAAGAACTTTTTAAAAAGCCCCTTTTAGTAGCTTATTTTACAGAACACAGAGCTTTTTTTAAGTGACTCGCAGTTCGATCCTCCGATTTATGATTTTATTAGACTTTCTTTTCTTTTATCTTTTTCAAATTGTTGCCTTCTTCAGATATCGCTACATGCCTCTTTCTGGAGACCGGAGATAGATTCTTCCAGTGCCACAACCCACACCGCCTCTCTCATATCATCAGACTCATTCTCTCCCCGTGCCTTTTATCTCTCCTCGCCAATATCATATACATCACCTAGCACCTTATCTCTGTCCACCTATACTATTCATGTATATTTTCCACTCATCGATCATCGTATGCCTTTCCCCCTCTTTCCCAATGCAAAATATTGCAGAGCTAGTGAACTACACAGTAACATAAATAAATTCTAAAAATTATAGATCAAATTAGAAAACCAAGAAAGTAACTTTTATACGTTAAATTTAAAATGATGAAGTTCGAAAAGGAAAACAGGAAAAGCCAAAGAAAGGATAACTTTATTTATTCAAATCTTAAGTACAATAAGTCTATTCCTAAGTGGAGTTTCACTATTCGAACTTCATGTCTATGCCATAATCTATTTTGGCAGGTATTTGCCTCGAACTGAGGGGAAGAGTCCATTTCGAGCCCAGTGTTAGTGTCATGTCTTCGGAAGGGGGAGCCCAAATGGATCGAATGCTGAAAAGGAAAGGATTGAAGCATTGGATCTTCCAAATAATCCAAGTGCTTCGATCCTTCATCTTTATCATTCTCCTCTTTTCTCTTCTTCTTCCTCTGCACCTTCCTCTTGTTCTTGTTCTTCTTCTACTCCTCAGGATCAGAAGACTGGGTGCAGAGCAAGCATGTGATTTCCTGCCCTACACCTCATAACAGAACCAGTGAGGTGGGTATAATACCAGACCTTGCATGGAGCTAAGGCCTGATAATTTGGATGTACTGTTCGACCTGAAGTTTTGGTCCTCATTGAAGTGACCACTAATGTTGGACACTCTGACGACCTAAAATTCAAAGGGAATTGAGGCATCAGGTCGTACAGAGCAGCCAATATAAGTGGCCTCTCCATGGAACAAAGGAAGATGATGGTACAAACAACATGATACCATCCTTTATAAAGAGGAAGTATATTGAAGGCATTGAGAGTGCCATCCTTGTAAGCCAATGAGAAGCAGTCTTGTATGCATTGACCAAGATGGATGGTAGTCAAACAAATCAAAGTGGTCGGCAAATAAGGTACTTTGGAAAATGGATCAAGCTCGAAAGGAATCGTGAATATCAAGGAAGTCTCATACCCATTGCCAAAATGGTTCGAAGAAAAACTTAGCTCGAAGAGGCTGATAGGCAAAAGAGTTCGAAGCCAACCTCAGCTCGAAGGGAACAATAGCCTAAAGAATTCGAAGCCTCTCTTGGATCAAAAAGGGGGATTGTTCTGCAAGCCAGATTCGAAGGACCAGTTATTCCTCATCAACTTTAATTATCAGAAGCTTCTGGCTACGTCACCTTGAGCAGTTACTAAGGGGATCCAACAACGTTCATGCAGAGAACGTGGGCTTATGGCAGTTCCATAGGCAGTTAGGAGAAGCCATCTGGAAGAGGGAACGGTTACCAAGATGGAGGCTATAAATAAGGGAAGAAAAGAAGGAACAAAGGTCCGCAACCTGAATACTCAATAGCACCCTGAAAAAAGCCGCAACATCCACTGTAGCGATCAAGGCAAGACCAGCAAGCTTAGAGGAAGTAGGGACCTTGCAGACCAACCCCCTTATTTATTTTACCTGTTATATTTTCTTTTCATGTTTTCTTGTATGCTTTACGCTTTTTATAAACTAGGAATCCATGGCACTGTAACTAATTCCTTCAGTTGCTTGTGTTTGTAAGTTACCTTTCCCTTTTAATGCAAGTTAAGGCCCTGTCAGGGGCCACTGTTGCACCATCAGTGCTCTGTTTCATGGTAACGTTACGATTTGCATGTCCGAACCGTTTCTAAGGTTTCACACTAAGGAAGAACCCACACTAAATAATAAAGGATTCGTATCTCGTCCTAGACTGATCAGAGATACATTTGTTTGTGTAAATTTCTAGGACAAACAGTAACACTAAAACATTATTACAAGATTGTTATCTTCACGCCATCAACATCATCCGAACAATTATTTGGAAGCATGCACTAGGCATAAAGAAATTTTCACTTACTCTTAAATAGATAAATATTCATATAAATGGCTGGCAAAGTAAATTGTTGTTTAATTTAATTATTTTTTACATTTGATGATAATATTTAGAATTTTGTAATTTAATATTCATTATGTTGATTTTAAATAAAATAAAATATTATTTATAAAAAAATATTTTATCAAACAGTTTTTAACATAAAAATAGATTTTAAATTAAAAAAAATAAAATTACCAAACAACTTTTACTTTAGACTAGCAGGTTACCCGTGCCTTCGCACGGGTAAATTGATGGTATGATTTATATTGTCCGTGCTTCGCATGAAATAAAATATTAGCTATAAAAAATACTCATATATTAAGAAAATATGTTTTAATATAATAATAAAAAGAACTTTAATGTATGAGAAAAAAAGAAAAAATAAAATGGTAGAAACAGGACTGTCGCCCGTTGAGAATACCCGCAGTTCATAAATAAATTTCTTTTATAAAGAAATATATTAATAAAAACGAATAATGAGATAAAATATTTTAATATCATAATAAAAAAAGAAAATGAAAGTGAGATAAAAAATAGAAAAAAGAAAACGATAGGATTAAGACTGTTTTCCGTGGAAGATATCCATGATTCATAAAAAAAAACACTGAAAAAGAAGCTAAATAAATCAAGATTTAATTTTGACAAAAAAATAAAAAGAATATAAAAAGGATGATGTGATGTTTTTGGGAGAAAAATAAAATGGTAGGAACAGGAGTGTCTCCCGTGTAGAATACCCGCAATTAAAAAAAAAACATATTAATGAAAACGAATAATGAAAGAAAATAATTTAATATCATAGTAAAAAAAGAAAATGGAAGTGAGATAAAAAAATTACAAGATTGAGACTGCCTCCCGTGTAAGATACTCGTTATTCATAAAAAAATACTACAATAGAAACTAAATAAATGGAGATATAATTTTTGAGAAAAAATAAAAGAAAGAAAATGACAGGATTAAGACTGCCTCCCGTAGAGGATACCCATGATTCATAAAAAAACACTATAATATAAGCTAAATAAATGAAGATTTAATTCTGACAAAAAAAAAAGAATGTAAAAAGGATTATGTGATGTTTTTGGGAGAAAAAAATAAAATAGTAGGACCAGGACGGAACTGGATCCTCTCCAGTACTGGAGAGGTCCAGTAGGAGAGAGAGTGAGAGAGTATATATGGTGGGTCCCACCATATATACTCTCTCACACTCTCTCTCTCCTACTAGACCTCTCCAGTACTGGAGAGGACCCAGATTCGACCGGGATTGTCTCCTGTAAAGAATACCCGTGGTTCGTAAAAAAATTCTTTTATAAAGAAGCATATTAATAAAAACAAATAATGAGAGAAAATATTTTAATATTATAATAAAAAAAAGAAAATGAAGGTGAGATAAAAAATAAAAGAAAAAAAAGAAATTGACAGCATTAAGACTGCCTCCCGTGGAAGATACTCGTTATTCGTAAAAAAGATACTTCAATAGAAGCTAAATAAATGGAGATATTATTTGATAAAAAATAAGAATAAAGTAAAAAAAGATGATGTGACATTTTTGGGAGAAAAAATAAAATAGTAGGAACATGATTGTCTCCCGTTGAGGATATCTGCAGTTCATAAACAAATTTCTTTCATAAAGAAATATATTAATAAAAACGAATAATGAGAGAAAAAATTTTAATATCATAATAAAAAAAAAATGAAAGTGAGATAAAAAAATAAAAGAAAAAAGAAAACGACAGGATTAAGACGTCTCCCGTGGATGATACCCATGATCCATAAAAAATACTATAAACAAAAAATAAAAAGGATGTAAAAAGGATGGTGTGATGTTTTTTGGAGAAAAAAATAAAATGGTAGGAACAGGACTGTCTCCTGTGAAGAATACCCGCGGTTCGTGATAAGTTTCTTTTATAAAGAAACTTACTAATAAAAACGAATAATGAGAGAAAATATTTTAATATCATAATAAAAAAGAAAATGAAAGTGAGATAAAAAAATAAAAGAAAAAAGAAAATGACAGGATTAAGACCGTCTCCCGTGGAAGATATCAGTTATTCGTAAAAAAAAATACTTCAATAGAAAATAAATAAATGGAGATATTATTTGATAAAAAAAAAAGAAGAAAGTAAAAAAGGATGATGTGATGTTTTTTGGAGAAAAAATAAAATAGTAGGAACAAGATTATCTCCCGTGAGAATATCTGCAGTTTATAAACAAAATTCTTTTATAAAGAAATGTATTAATAAAAACGAATAATGAGAGAAAATATTTTAATATTATAATAAAAAAGAAAATGAAAGTGAGATAAAAAAGAAAAAAGAAAACGACAGGATTAAGATTGTCTCCGGTGGAGGATACTCATGATTCATAGAAAGAACACTACAATAGAAGCTAAATAAATGAAGATTTAATTTTGACAAAAAAATGTATAAAGGATGATGTGATGTTTTTGGGAAAAAATAAAATGGTAGGAACAAGACTGTCTCCCATGGAGAATACCCGCAGTTCATAAAAAAATTTCTTTTATAAAGAAACATAGTAAAAAAGAAATAATGAGAGAAAATAATTTAATATCATAATAAAAAAAAGTGAGATAAAAAATAAAAAAAAGAAAGAAAACGACATGATTAATATAACCTCTCTTGGAGGATACCTGTAATTTATTAAAAAAACATTACAAAAGAAGCTAAATAAATGGAAATATAATTTTGATTAAAAAAATAAAAGAAAGTAAAAAGGATGATGTAATGTTTTTGGGAAGGAAAAAAATTGTTTTGAGAAATATAAAATGCTTTAAAAAAGAAAGAGAAATGGAAAGTCTGAAAAATTGACACGTGTCCCAAGCGGAAGGATTTTATATAATAGAAATAGATAGATTTAAAAGCTCTTATTTTTCACTTTAGCTTTAAAGTAATTTATAAGTCAAAAAAAAAAGTTGGGCCAAACGAACCCCATATTTTTTTTGGGTGCTATAACACTTAGAAAAAACAAATGAGTAGGGAAAGAATAAACAAAAGAGACTATATTATTTCTTAAGGGTGTGTAGTTTAGAAGGGAAGGAAAGGGAAGAGTTAAAGGGAAAAGATAGGGAGAGAAGAGGAGGAGAAAATTTTATAAAATACTAAAACTCTTGAAAACACAAAGGATGAAGTGCTTCCGATGAGTCATTCCCTTTCCTACTTTTTCCCTTCAAATTTTAACCGGTAAACATTCCCTAAAATATGCTACACCCATCTCATTTGCAAGTAAAGTAGGTGAGAGGTCTTGAGGAGTCGTTGAATCTCCACTCGGAGGTCCATAGAGTTCGCTCCTTAATTTCTTCGCTAGATAGTTCGCGCATTGGTTTCCTTGATGGTAAATAATTCACATATAAAATGTTTTTATTAAAAATTACACTTTAATAAAATCTTTTTATTTTTATTTCTTAGTGGCTTTCCGACCTAAGCGCACTCGTTACTCACATTTTCCAAACGGAAATTAAATATTTGAAGTGTACCCGTTTCCCACCTTACCCAATAATAATGGGAAAATGAAAGTAGAAATCATGAAGTTTAGAACTCGGCGACGTACGATGTCTCAAAATAGTGCAGCGACAAATGGGAATTACAAAATACGGGGCACAACATGCCAATTGCCACATGGATTCTCTGTACCATTTTGCAGGTATTCGATTCATTTGCTTCTATTTTTCATGGTTTTGTACGTTAGATGGTCAAAAGGACATGAGATGATGAGACAAAATAGAATGAGTATATCGTTTGGTGCTTTTCAGGAGACACCTTTAATCAAAATACACCTATAAATAAAAGTGGATAAAGTTAGGTAATTTTATTAAAATTTTTAAAAGTAATTTAATTTTCTAGTTTTACCTCTATTTAATACTCCTTCCGAATGTGAATATAAATAAAAAAAACTCATATTTGGTGGACTAAAATATAAACAAATTTTAACTACTTTTACCCTATTTAATGAGATAAACCCAAAATGCCATTTGATTTTACTTTCCAACTACTCTATTTAATGAATCATGTGCCAATAGAAAGAGAGTATGTCCACTTAAAACAATTTTCAATAAAATTGAATATAGGGTAATTTAGGCAATGCAAATACTTTTTACGTGATACCAAGAAAATTTAATGAGTTTAACCAACTTTCTTAATACGTGTGAATTTAGTTATTTTTGCTTATATTCAAGTCCGGAGTACTATCATTGACTAACTCTGCTATTATTTGATACTCCCTCTCGTCTTTATTATAAGACACATCTAACCGAATTACACAAACCAATAAAAGTGGGTAAAGTTAGTTAATTTTATTGAAGTTTTAAAAAATAGTTTAACTTTTTAGTTTGGGTACTGCTAACGAGTGCCCTAAGGGCACTGGTTAAGGATCTATATAAGGAAGATTTTTGTTGGAAATCACAGCATTGATTGCATTTACAACATTCAACGATGCACATTCCAATAAAACATTTCTATTTTTGTATCTTTAACAAGTGCCCTTAGGGCACTCGTTAGCATTTTCCTTTTAGTTTTACCCTTATTTAATATCATTGACTAACTTCATTACCATTTGATAGTTGGAAAGACATTAAAGTTAATAAGGGTAAATGAGAAAATTAATTGTAATAAAGGCTACCTTGAAATTGTAAAGTGTCTTATTAAAAGGAGCACAAAAACTTGTAAGAAGTGCCTTATAAAAAGGACCAGAAGGAGTAATTGGAAAGATATTACAGTTAATAAGGGTAAATGAGGAAAATGATAATAAAAACTACATTAGAATTATAAAGTGCCTTATAAAAAGGATCACGAAAGCTTGTAAGAAGTGTCTTGTAAAAAGTACCGGAGGGAGCAAAACACAGCAGAGCCAGCCCCGTATAACAAAGCATCTCAAATATATGAGAAAAGTTATTTATACAACATGTTATATGTACAACCAAGTGAGAGATAGAGAGAAAAGAGAAAAATATGAGATGCGATAGATGATATAATATGTGATATGATGGAGAGAGATAGAGAAAAAAAATGTTATATGAGTTGATGTACAAATATAATAACTTCAACTATATCCGTTGATATGCAATTCGGAATTAATGTATTTTCAACTTTCCTTCGATATTTTCAATTCGGAATTCATTTAATTTGCTTATATTTTAATTTTTTTCATATTCATCTCTTATTTTTTTATCTATTTCTTAAATTTCTTTTATTAAATTAATTATCACTTTTTTCACTTCTTATATCTAGAATCAATTAAAGACAAATGGCAACGAAATTATAAGACAATGAAGAAAAATATGATAATGTAGCTTGAAAAAAAACATGACAATTTTTTATATGAATATTTTCAATACTTTATAGCATTATAAGTATTCATACGCCTATTAATCTTTTTACTCAAAATATAATAATGAAATTTATCAAAAACAAATTATAACATTAGGTTAGTGAAAAATTCAAAGCAATTAATTTAAAAAATAAAAAAAGATAAAAATATAATAGAGGACAATTCTTTTGATATAAGTCGTACGTATTGTCCATTTGTAAGAGATAATGTTACTCAAATAAATCAAGAATATTCACATAACTATATAAAATGGTAGTAAATTATAGTTCTAAATACTAATCTTTAAAATATATGAATTTAAAAGTTTAAAAAAATAAATTAATTAAATTAAAAAATAAAATCTAAAATTAGAAACAATTGTAAGTTGATTAAAGTTTAATTTCAACATCGAAGTAAATAAATTAATTATCAATTAGTTTAGATTAAATTATTGAATTCAATTTGGATGTAGATGACATCTTTGTCGATCGAGCTTGTGATTTCATAGTAGATTTATTTATGATATGGAGAGAAATTGAAAAAACCTTTTAAAGCTTTGTTTGGGAGTTTGTGAAGAGATCCAAAGAGGGAGAGACGGAAAGGAGTAATCACTCGCATCGCATTTAGTACACTTTTACCCATCAACTTTCAAATTATAAAATTTTAAATTCAATTAATAAAGGCATTTTATACCATACAATTTTTTTTTACTTTCTCTTTTCTCACAATTACTCCCTAAACAAATAATCTATTAATCTATTTTGGGTTAAGTATGTTTTTAGTCCCTCGAAATATAGCGAAATTTGGTTTTGGTCCCTCATTTATTTTTTCATTGGTTTTGGTCCTCCATTTTTCAAAATGACATGATTTTAGTCTTTCTCGTTAGTTATATTCCGCTAAGTGATAACGTAGCAATATTTATTGTAGATTTTTCTATGGATTTACATTCGAATTTTCCTTCAGATTTCAAATTTCAAAGGAAATTTTGTTTAGATTCTAAAATTTGCGTGAAATTTACTATAGATTTTTTTACAACAAAGCAAAGAAATTTTATAGCAACATTTTTATGTAAAAAAATGAGTTTTTTTTTTTTGGAAATTTACTACACATGAATTTTCTAGAGAAAAAATCACAAGAAATTTTATGTAAATTTTTACCTGGGAACGTCATAGTGGAACTGCTAAAGTGACTTAACAAAGTACAATTAATAAGGAGGACTAAAAGCATGTGATTTTAAAAAAAGGAGGATCAAAACCAATGAAAAAATAAATGAGGGACCAAAACCAAATTTCATCATATTTTGAGGGACCAAAAACATATTTAACCCATCTATTTTATTTCTCATCATTTTTTTCTTCCATATTTCTCTTTTTTATATTTCTCTCTTATCTAATTCTCTCTTCTGTTCAAACATAGGCTTAAAAGAAAATATCATTGATGAGATCATAATTTCCCGAAATATAATTACAAAAGATTATAACTTTAAAAGAGTTCTGTTATTGAGTGGTGATTTATTAAGTACAATTAATATAGATTTTTTATTAGAAATTATGGTATTTAAAACATTAAATGTTGTATAATAAATAAATATTTTTTTATTCTAAGAGTGCTTATTAAGGCTTGTTTAGGGTGGTTGTAAGTTTTCATTTTTTGTGCTTTTAAACATTTTTAATCAAATTTTTATAACTCAAAATCAAAAGCTGAAAATCTCTTTTTGTGATTTTCAAAATCTTTGTTTTGAAAATTACGAAAAGAAATGAGAATTGATACTTATACCAACAAAGAGAGATAAAGAGATATATTTTTTATTCCATTAAGGTAGCTTGTTGTCTTGTTGTATTTGGTTTTTGGATTGGGTTTACCGATTGCATCTCAAACAATTTTATATTTGTATATGGGTTGGAATGCCTCTTGTACTTTCTTTTAATTTTATTCTCTCTGCTAATTAGCAAAAAATAAAGAGATAAGAGAGAAAGAAGGAAGAAAATGTGGGATGTGTTAGGTGATGTAATGGAGAGATATAAAGAGAAAAAAAATATGTTGTGTGAGTTGTTTTATGTTTTAGGTGTATAAATAGTATATCTCAATTGATTTTTGATTTTTTTGGTTACAAAAGAAAAAAAAAAAGAGAACCCAGAACGCTAAGAAGACAAAGAAAAGCAATCTGAAGCAAGCATAATAGCCCATTCTTCTAACGGTTCCTCCCAAAAGCCCAGGAGACCCATTATTCTTGATCTTAGCCAAATGGTCAGCCACCATGTTGGCATCAGGAAGGGTATGGACAAGCAGCACCTCCTAATTAGGGATGATAATTTTGTACTGTAAGTGAGGATATTCGCGGTGACTGTCCCATATGGGACCCCGGGATGAGGAATTTTCTCCCGTGGGGATGGGGACAAGGACTAAAATCCCCCCGAGACAGATTTGGGGATGGGGACGGGGATCGGGATCCCCGCCCCACCACACATATATATAAATTTTTTTATTTATATGATATATATAATATAATATATATATAATTTCTATTTTATATTATCCTAATTCTAAATTTAAAAATTAAAATTTTAATTATTTTATATTATTTCTACTAATTTTATTCTTTATGTTATATTTTTTTATTTATTTTTATAAATATGGGTCCCCGTGAAGACTCATGGAGATGCGGGAAATGAGGATGGAAGAGAAAATTATCCCGAGATGAGGATCGGTAACAAAGACGGGAATAAAATGGGGAGACGGGGACGGGGACGGGGAGGTATCCCGCCCTCGTCTCGTGCCGGTGTCATCCCTACTCCCAATTCCTAGCAAGAAGCAGTCTGACTTCAGCCAACACAAACCCAGTAAAGCGGTCATTAGATGATGAAACATTCTGCAGCAAATGTAATGCTTCGAGGCTGTCAGATTCACAAATAAATTTGCGATGATTATGCTCCCAAGCTTAAAATTTTTAAAAGTTAAAAATTGAAAATTCACCCCACCCCTAACGAAACTAAATTGAATGGAGTAGCGACCTACTGCATTTGACGAAGGTTGCTCTTGCTAGCACCACCAAAGGATATGGAATATGGATTGATGTACAATGTCATGGTCTCATGGATTGTAATTTACACGGTGAGGTTTTATGATTAAATAAAATGGCTTTGTTATTATATTTTTCCAAATCATATTAGTTGGGTTTTTTTTTTCCTACTTTTGATCGGCTCGATTTTAGTTTTTAATATAACTTTGTTGATTTTACATAAATTAGTTACATATTATTTATAAAGTTAAATATTTTAAATTTTTTTATAAATTCTACTTAAAAATACTTATTTAAGGATATTTTAGTCTTTATAAATTATAATCCAATTTCTCTCCTTTCTATTTCTCTCGTACCAAATAAAATACAATTTCTCTCTGCCTTATTTTATCTGTATTTTTTCCTGTTAAACAATCTTTTTTCTTCTCTTTTTTCCTCCACCTCATTTTTCTACACCCTATCAAACACAGTGGTACAAGAGTTGATTGAGGAAGATTTTTTTTGTTGTGATTGAGGCGAATGCCAAGGGGACCAAAACCAAGCGGAATGAAATGAAGTGATTTATTTTATAACATAAAAATTTATGGTGAGGGAATCACTACAAGAATGCGCGTTTTTAGACGCGAGTATTTAGCGACGACAGCTGGTCATCACCAAATTTATTTTTTTTCACATTTTTTAATGTAGCGTCGACCTGACCAACACTAACTTTATTAAATAGCGTCGGTTAGCTAATGGTCAAATAATTTTTTTAAATTTTTTATTTAGCGTCAGCCGAGCTGAGGTTAAAGGCAAAAAAAATTAGCGTCGGCCTTCGTAAAGTTAGTGACGGTCTAGCCGTCGCTAATTTCTTATTATTTTTCACTATGTATATAATATTTTGCACTATATGTTTCAAGAAACAAATATAGCGTAAGGGTAATGCTTCTTTTTGGTATCAAGCAAGTTGTGGGTTCGAGAGAAAGTTTATTATTAGCGATGACTCTGCCCGTCGCTATGTTGTGACGGCCAGGTCATCGCTATAAAATGATGGCTGGTTAACCGTCGCTAATTATAAGCGATGATTTTTCCCCGAAAGTGATGATTTTTTGCCGTCACTAAAAATTATTTTTATTTGTAATGAAAAATCGTTGCTAAAAACTGTTTTTCTTTACGCTCAATACAAAATAAGGAAGGTTTTCTGGCTTAAAACACTTTTATCCCAAAGGAGGACGAATGAGCGAGGGTTCGAATTATGAAGTGGAGTGATTTAAGCACATTAAAATTGCACTACACAGTGCATGGACGGGGGCCAGGCTGCTGCTGCTACCAAATAGCAATACCATTGCCGAAGAAAAACAATTGGGGGTCCCATAAAATGACCGACCAACTACGTTTTAGAGAAAACAGGCTGACAGCAAAATTTATTTAATTCTGCTCTGCTCTCCATTTTCTTTTCTTTTTGTCTGCAAATAATCATTTTCAGAGGAAACAACTTCTGATAAAAAATATAAAAAAAAAACATTTTTGTTCCAAAAAAAAATTGAATGGGAAGGGTTTTCTCCTTTGCGATCTTAGAGGATGCTAGGAATTTTTAAATTTCAACCAAAGTGATAATTTTTAGATTTTCATAAATTAAAGCCATGATATATTTCAAAATAAATTAATCCTAAATACACTTTTACTTATATATTTTAAAATTTTAATTGAAAATAAAATCAATAAAACAAGCCGATCCGTACGTATTAACGTAGGTAGGTTTTAAAATTTTTCAATTGATTACTTTTTTTTAGCTCTTAATATTTTCTTTCGCGATGCATATAGAAGAATAAATTTGAAGGATACAACCATTCCATGACAATTGACAATAATTAATTAGACTATCCCGTTAATTGCATTGTTAGGTCCATCTAGTTTAGTACCTATTACTTTACGGATATTGAAATCAACAGTAACTACATCTTTATCTATTTATCTATTGATATAAACTTTTATTGATTAAGATTTGTAAAAAAAAAAAACAATAATTTTATCTAAATATATAATTAAATAAAATTTATTATATTTTTTTGAATTTGTTATTTTTTAAAAATATTTAATGATATAATATTAACTGAAAATAAATAAAAATTATAATAAAAGGAAAAAAATGTTTTTAAATATTTTTCTATTAATTCATACACAGGAATAATGTAAATATTATATAAAATTTTGATATATGTGACATAAAAATCATATATTTCAATGCTATTTTAATTATAGTTTATAAATAAAGCTTTTTAACATTTAAGGTATATGCTTTGTATATTGTATTATATTTTAATTTTTCTTTTGAAGCTTATCATATTGTTATAATTTATTATATTTTAATGTTTTAATTTATTTATATTATAAGTTAATTGATATGTATGTGTTATTTTTCATCGAAATAAGGGATTAATATGTGTATGTTTTTGACAAATTTTTTATGCAAAATTGATTTATCAATTTGGTGAAGATATACCTCCATATAATAACATTTTTCAAACTATAATTCTTTTTTTTTTGTAAATATGATAATATGTTTAAAAATTCATCGGTCGAATTCAATTCATTTGCACTTCATTATTCATTTTTAAGCATAGAATACTTTAGATATTTTTGTGTCTTCAGATAACAATGAGACTTTAACAAAAATATGCCTTTTCATTTATAGAATTAGGATGTAAATGAATTGTAGATAAAAATACTAATGATTATATAAAATACTTTGCACGTGATATTATTTCCTTATTTTCATTTGTAAATTATGATTACATATATTCATTATCTTGCTCAAACATTTTAAATAGAAAAGAAGTCAAAGAACCAAATTTCAATAGTTTACATGAATAAACTCAAACAGGGAATTGTATGTTATGCATGTGAAAAATGCTATAATATTATTAGAGTAGGCTGATGATTATAAAATATTATGACAAAGAAAATTTAATAAAAGACAAAATATTTAGACACAATTATAATGTAAAAGTGTTTTGAAAAATTAACTTAGTTAATGTTGAGAATTGAAATCTTTTACGTTTTCCATTAAAAAATTATAAAAAATAAAGTCACATTGTGGTGGGTTATTTAAATTGTAATTAATTAGCAGGTAATGTGTAGTGGTAATATATATTTTTAGAAATGTATTATTTCTAACTAATAGCTTTTTATTCATTTTGATTAAACTTCTTTAATATCACTTCTTAACATGTTGTGAATGAATAACTGAACCTTTGACATTAAACCACGAAACACAATAAAATTCCATGCATCTCATAAAATAAAGTGTCTTAGATTTATAACTCACCACTTCAATTAATATTAAATAATAATTTAATTGGAGTTATGTTAAACGAAATGCTCAATCAGGGCATTGCATTTTACTGTCTAATAACACTAACAGTATCACACTTGAACCTACGGTAAAATCTATATTGTTATCCTATGTAAAATACACACACACACACACACTCTATTTTCAATAAAAAAATTATTTAATTGACTTTTATTTTATATCTTCAACTTACAATATTTTTCTATTATTTTTCACGAGTTTTAATAACATATTATATTTATAACTTTATTTCTTATTTATTAATTTGCTTATTTTATGAGTTTTATTTTGTAATATTTCATAATTTAAACAATTACATAATTCTAATACAGTTATAATATTTATGATATGGTATCAATTTTTTTCTCGAATTAATTCTATTGCAATAAATATGTTACAAGTATATAATGATTGATTAATTTATTACTTTATACAATGTTTGTTTATTGTAATAAATATATTAAATTGTTAAAAACTTAAACTTATTATTTTTGTATCGTTAAATTCCCGTGTGATGCACGAGTTCCCACACTAGTTATTATCAAACTAAAGAGGATGATGATTAGGTAACAATAGTAAATATATTGTATTACACAAGGATGTATTTACATCGTCAGTGCACCACCTTTAATCTCATTTATTAAACACAAAAGATTAAATTAAAATGTGTATAAAAGATGTTTGAAATTTTATTTTAATTTTTTTAAAGTTAATTTTTTTTTTTATATAAAACACTTATATCTTCTACATGAGACAAACATATTTGAACTAAGAACATCCACTTCATGGTGAAAACTAATTCTCTAGACCCATCATTTAATTAAATAATAATTTAATAAAAAAATTTAAAAAGATAATTAATATTGATTTAATTTTTATTTAAAGTAAAGGTTTAAAATATATGTTACAATATGAAGAAGGCATATAACTTTATGAAAAATACAAAATAATTTTATAAATTAAAAAAAATTTAAAATTAATATATAAGAGTAGATACTAGATTCTCTTTTTTTTTTTGTTCGAATAGATTCTCATCAAATACTAATAATTAAGATCTTATTAATATTTGGTCGCCCACCCTAGTCCCCTTTTTTGTTTTTGACGAAGCCCACCCTAGTCCAATGCGTGTCCCTCTTACTAACTAAACTCATTTGGGTGGGCCGGCCTGCTGTGAGACAAGTTAACTTCGGATAAGCCTTCAGAATATATTCGACCGAAAAAACACCCTTCAGTATTCGACCAAAAAAAAGCCTTCAGTAAAACTTTGAACAAAAAAAAAGCCTACAGTAAAACTGTTACGAAGCTTTCTTTCTTTCTTTTATTTAATTTTCACATGTAGTGTGTTAAAAAAAATGTATTGAAGAGTGTTATTAGCATTTTTTTAGAGAATTTATTAGGCATGTCTAATTGAATATGTACATTTTTATAAGAGCATTTTTGGTTTAGCATTAAAATGTGGTAAACTTATGTTTCCAACGCTAGACATAGTTGCGTCGAGGAATCCAAACTTGAGTTCGGTCAATTTTAACGTCAAACCAAACACACACAAAGTAAGTGAATTTATCAATAATTCATTTAAGGGTTAAATATATTTTTTAGTCCATGAAGTATGCACCAAGTTTGGTTTTGTCCCTAAAGTTTAAAACCACGTTGGTTTGAGTCCCTTATGTTCTGACATTACATAAGTTTAGTCTCTCCCCATAACATTGTTAACTTTAACGCTAATGTGACAAATGAGTTTATGTATCAACTTGTCCTGTTAGGTTTAATGAAAATGATTTGACAATTAATAACACCTCGGTTCACCCACATGTCATGATAGTGGATGTAGTACGCTATTTTAAATGACCAACTACTGGAGCATATGTTACTACTCTAATGATAATTTTAATTAGGAGTGCTTTTACCACTATTTTAATTATTAATATTAAGAGTATTTTGGGAATAAAAAATAAAATTATGACCTTCATAATTACAATTAACTTATTTCAAGGCTTCTTCCCGATGTTGAGGATTTAGTCCTATATTTCTTATAGATAAGATCAAGAGATAATATTTATATATAATGTACATTTCAATAATTTCATAAATAAATGATATATATTTTATAAATAATGAAAATGCTAACGAGTGTTGTATTAATTTTTCTATTTTTTTAAAAAAATTAAATATTAATTGGGGTTCCCCACGAGTATATGTGAGGAGTTGGGGAACAGGGACAAATTAAAAAATGATGTATCCCGTGACAAGGATGAGGAGCGAGGGGTTATTCCCCGCCTTTGCGGGTGTCATTCCTAACTTTGATCGGATGGAATGAAACTACTATCTCCATGACAAAATATTATATTTCCCCCCTATATTTCCATCATTTTTTTTTTCTTGCTAGTCAACTTCTCCAATTTATGAGGATTAAATACCCCTCTCACCCCCATCCAATTCCAATTTAAAATAGTGTACTAACTTATTATCATTTGAGTCGACGTCCACTAAACTTTTGGATAAAACATACTATTCAGTTGAACTATCTTTCGTCAGAGTTCATATTTTAGCTTAATACTTAAACAGATTGAATATTAAACACTCCAACCTCCGAGGTCTCCATTCAAAATTATTTACATTGGTTGGTTAAAGAGTAATTGTGATGGGAGAAAGATAAGATTATTCTAATTCTGGGAGATTTATATGTGAATGGAAATGAATTCCATAGGCATGTAGAATAGACCGATTGGAAAGTAATTAAATTAAAAGAACTATAATTAATTCCATGGGCAGTGGTAGGGCCAGTTTTTAAAGTTTATTTTTCAAAGAGCACCATAGAGTAAGTATATATGTAAACTATCTTCTTTTTTCGGATAAATTTGCTTTCACACATAGACTGTTTCATTTCCCTTTGCGATTAATTGTCTATGTGCTGCAACCATTGCTTCAGGAAAGTGAAGTGAAAGGCACCATATATTAATTGTGACCTCAAAGCTGAAAATATGTCTGTCACATTTAAAGCAGCTATCTTGCAATTAAGATTATTGAACATGGTACGTAAGAAAAGTGTAGTTTGAAGCTAATGCACCAACAAACTTTCAGATTCTATAAGAATGTTAGGAGAGAAATGTAGGAAAGAGCTTGGCTTTAAAAAAAAAATTGTTTCAAAATCAAAACCCTTCATTCAATATGTTGCAGAAGTTTGACCTGTTGACCATTTGAAAGAGAAGGCTGTGAGAGTATTCTCAATCTCATCTTGGTGATGCAAACTGCAAACTATCAACTCTGTTCCTAATAGAAACAAGCTCTGCCTATATTTTCCAACATATTGCTTTACATTTTGAATAGTACATATAAACTGATGTATGTGTGGGAGATCTTGGATAAGATATTAAACTAGTAACCTTTGCATATGCATATTTTCTCTCTTCTTATATATATTAATATAAGCATACATTTATACCCAAATACAATTACAGACACATCAAATACAATTAAGGCCCCAACAGAAATTGGCAAATGGAAATTGTAAAGATTAATTAATCCAACATTTTGTAAAGAATAGATGTTATTTGGTTGGAATTTTGATTTGGAGGAACATAAGGGTTAGTCACATTCCACATATATAGATGGCATACTATGTATATGGCACACTATGCACTTGACCTTTTTTTTGTGACTGCAATAAATTAAACCCTTTCAATTACTTTCTAGTCCAAGAAAGGAAGCCATCTTCTTGAGCTCCACATCCAAAAGGGTCTCCAGAGGGTCAAATTTCTCTGATAAGGGGTGACAATAATGATCAGAATTAAGTGATGAGGTAGGAGTACTCTCCTTGTTGATTTGTGGGAGCTTTGAGTTGGAGGAATCATCAGCATTAATCAGCATTTGGTTTTGATCAATATCAATGAGGAAATCAGTGATTGAAGCTTCATCATTGCCCTCTATTTTATTTGGAGGATCTCTATCATCAGAGTCACACCCATTATTCTCCAAAATTCTTCTTTTATTGCATTGAGCAACTCTCCTAGGCCGTGGAGCCTCAGGTGGTACATGGATTTTTTTGTGTTTGGTTTTCTGTTCTTCACATTTCTGCTTCTGTAACTTCTTTGACAGATTAGTATTCCAGTAGTTCTTGATTTCATTGTCTGTTCGTCCCGGTAACCTCTTTGCTATCAAAGCCCATCTACAAACATGCACAAAAATATATATATCATAATTTAATTTTGTTGGTTATTGAAGGAAAATGTATGAAATTTATTCAACCTCAACCATGGTTCGTTTATAATCTTATATAAAAAGTGACCTGTTACCAAGAAGACGATGAAGTCTTATGATCATATCCTCTTCATCGACAGAGATGTCGCCTCTCTTGATACCAGGCTTCAGATAATTCAACCATCTTTGTCTGCAACTCTTTCCACACCGCTTCAAACCTAAACATATATATATATGATGAAGTAGCATAGACAATAAAAAGAAAGAAAGAAAGGAATGAAATAATCCAATAAAGAATGAAGTAGCATATACATGTATGTATAAAGAGAAAATTAAAATTAAAATTGATGTAGGTAGGTACCTACCTGCATTTTGAGCAACCTTCTGCCATTTGCCTTCTCCATGAATGGTGACATATTTGGAGAGGGTTTGATCTTCTTCGCGAGACCAAGCACCTTTGTTGATCTCTTTGGGACAGCATGGACGTCTACCCATATTGTTGATGTCTCCTTCTTCTGATTCTGATCGATCCACCAAGTACTACTCACTTCCACTGCCACTGCCACACATCATTAATTAATGATGCATGAAGAGAAGAGTTAGGTGAGAAAGAAAGAAAAAGGACCACAATGAGAATGAGAGTCATTAATATATATAAGAGATAGAAAAAGGCCTTATAGGTAGGTAGCTATTGCGTGCTGTACTCCTCTCCTCCTACGTCGACGTCCCCAGAGAAGGGAAGGGAAGGGAAGGGACCAACCAACTAACAACTCATATATACATACTCATCCTCATGCACTGCAAATTAAACCTTGAGACTTTATCAGACATTAAACCCACGCTGAGGTAAGGTTAACGGACCCTCCCTCCAGCTGCTGCACTTCAACACATGGTTACCATACCAAGATATTTGTTTCACTACAAGAAAGAAAGCGGCTGAATAGCCAACAAAATTAAGCCTGTATTTTGATAAGTGAACTTGTTGAGGTAGTAACTCAAAAGCTAAAATTAGCAAGAGAATTCATTTCAGGTAAGGTAGTTTTTATGGTAACTATACTAGTTTCTCTTAAAAAAGTTATTTGAGATATTTTTTTTTTTTAAAAAAACTAATGGAGGTAGTTTTTTTTTAAAAGCTCTCATTTTCATCTACTAAATAACTAGTTAAAAATTTATTACAAGTTTATCTCTCAATCACTCTCACTTATCATTATTTAATAATTACTAATATCTTTGTATGTCATTTTATCATTTTCAACTAGTTTTACCAAACAACTAATGGTTACTTGATGTAGTTTTTTTTTTTAAAAAAAAACTTACTCTTTTAGCCATTAGCTGAAAATTTATTACTAGTTTATCACTCAACAATCGTTACTCACCATGATAACCCCCACTACAACATATAATGATGTCTTTATATGTCATTTAATCATTTTTAACTAATTTTACCAAACATTCACATTGAAATAAGCTAGTTTTCAATTTTTAGGTAGCTATTTTTTAGCTTTCGACTAGTCTTTTCAGTAATTCGTACCGAACACACTCTAATTAACATTAGACTTATTGCGTTGGAAGACTCAATTTTTTCTTAAAAAATAAAATCTTAATATCGGTTAATCCCACGTTAATATTAAGAGCAAGAGCTCATGTAAATTATTGAGGTGACACTTGTATAGAATTAATACAAATTATTCTTAATTATCCCTCCACACTTGTACTAGCTAGCAACACACAAACCGAAAGATTATTCTTCGCTACACATTAATCCGGCCAAATTTCATCATAAGGTGATAATTAAATTATGACATTGTCGAAGACCAAAGTTACCTAATTCCAGTTTTGGTCTATAGATATCATTTTATAGTTGATCACAATAATCCTTTTATGATTTATCGTGTCACCCTTGATGAACGCACGCATGAAAATTTCTACCCGACTTATTGAAAATTGAGATAGGGATGTAGGTTGTTTGCATAAGATATGGGGGAATAGTGGTCGAGCCAAGGTCAAACAACTTTCAAACGTTAGAGTCCTTACTTTTCACGTAGATAGCCTTTGAGCAGTTTTCTCCAATACCATTGAGAGCATTCTCCACGTCACCCTTTTATGGAGGAGCAGAACCCCCGGGTCCTTTTTTAGATGATCAAATAAATGGGTTTTGTCTTTGGAAATCAAGGCCACTAGATTAAGGGGGTTGCTTTTAGCACCCTTTTTGCTATTCACACCCCTATCATTTCCTAAACTACCCTGCCCCTTCCTCACCGTCCCCACCCCATTCCCTTACCCTCTTCCCCTCCCAGCAAGCAGCCCCACCCGCTTCCACACCCCATGTCCCCACCCCCTTCCCACTCCCCTTCCCCTTTCTCCATAAATTTTTTTTCAAGGTTTTGGGTTTAGAGAGGAAATTTTTCCATCTATAAATCCGTCTCTAATAAAAAAATTTAAAAGAATTTATGGAACCTTCCGAAAAAGTATTTCCAGAAACTTTTGGAAGTTAATTTTTGGAAAGTTCCGAAAATTTTTAAAATAATTTTCTTGGAGACGGATTTACAGACGGAAAAGTTTTGTCTCTAAACCTAAAAACTTTAAAAAAATATGAAAAAGGAAATTGTAATTTTCCGTTTTTGAAAGATGAAAAATTCATTCAATTTAGTCATTTTTAGGGACTAAATTGACATTTTAAAAAATCTTTCAAGAATTAAAGTGAACGATTTTTCTTTTTTCAAGGACTAAATTGAATAACTTTTCATCTTTTAGGGATGAAAATGCAATTTCCTTTTTTCAGGGACTAATATGACTGACTCAAATCTTTCAGGGTACCAAAATGAGAGGTTGGTCCAAAAATTGCATTTTAAATTCTTCGTTTTGGTCTAAAAAATCTATTGTCAATTTGGGGGTTAGGGTTTATTACGTTTAAATTTTGGAGGAATATGTTGTTAAAAACAAATGTAGCAGGAGGGATGACAATGAAATCATTAATATTAATGAGGGACTAAAATGAACTAATTTAATCATGAGGGACTAAAATAAATAATTTTATTGACACATCATTATGTACACGTGGCACTTAACATGCCACGTCAGTGTCTCCGTTAAGGTTAATTGACAGATTGTAACAGAGGGACTAAATTGAAAGACGAAAAGTACATTCAAGGACTAAATTGACAGTTTCCTTCTTTCAGGGACTAAAATGAAGGTCCTCCAATCTTTCAGAAACATGAGAGTTTATTTTATTCGTAATTATCGCTCCACACTTGTACCAGCTAGCAACCCACAAACCGAAAGATTATTCTTCGCTACACATTAATCCCAGCCAAATTTCATCATAAGGTGATATTTAAATTATGACACTGTCGAAGACCAAAGTTACCTAATTCCAATTTTGGTCTATAGATATCATTTTAGTTGATCACATAAATCCTTTTGTGATTTGTCGTGTCACCATTGATGAACGCACACATGACAATTTCTACGCGGCTCATTGAAAACTGAGACAGGGATGTAGGTTGTTCGCATAAGATATGGGGGAATAGTGGTCGAGCCAAGGTCAAATGACTTTCGAACGATAGAGTCCTTACTTTTCAGGTAGATAGCCTTTGAGCAGTTTTCTACCATACCATTGAGAACATTCTCCACGTCACCCTTTTATGGAGGAATAGAACCCCAAGTCCTTTTTTTAAGATGATCCTTTTATGGAGGAGTAGAACCCCAAGTCCTTTTTTTAAGATAATTAAATGGGTTTGGTCTTTGGAAATCAAGGCCACTAGATGCTCACATATTTTCCTTATTCACTCATTGTTTGGAGTTGTTGTATAATAGATCTAACAATGTACAAATGATTTCAACTTGGTCCATCAAAGCCTCCAAGAGCAAGATTAAGTCGTCTACGAAAGTGAGGTGTGAAATCATCGGACCTCTACAACCTATTTGAATAGCTAAGTTACTAGAATTCATACTCCGACAAAGTTTACTTGCATTGTAAGGCAATTTCCTCCAACCTCCTCCTTCTGGTTTGATTTGTGTGTGCTCTTTGAATTATCTAATATTATGTATTGTGTTCTTTCTCATGTGGCCTCCAATGACGACCACTAATTCTATTGCGGCCAAGCAGGTACCTGTCATCCTTAAGTTGTTCTTGAACCATTCACCAGTAACTTTATTTTTTAATTCATTAAAATTTAACGGAAGTTGAGTATGCAATTTGTATGCTACAATTTTTTTGTTTGTTACACTGATTGTTTATTTATGATTTATGGTAATTAATCATAAATACTTAACGCCATTACAAGTCCATAATTAGGCTCAAACAGCGAAACAAAATGACTGAGGTGAAAAATAAATGATATAATCAAATATAGAGATCGTTTAACAACTCATTTTCATGTCTAAAATACTAAGTGTCTCTTTGGTTTACAATGGAGTAAAATTGATTTCAGAAATAAATTGTTGAGATGAATGATTCACGTATTACAAGACACATTAGACAAAAGTGATTTAAAATTAATTATGCAAAACCATGATTTTACCCCGATGAACGCCAAAACACAAGAGCTAAGTAATTACAATTCCCTTAAATGCTAATCAGTTACAGCAAGAATCTCTTCCAGGCCTTTTTTTTTTTTTGTAAGCAATCTCTTCCAGACCTGAGACACAGAGAGAGACTACTGGGTAAGACTTGGACCAACCGTTATATAGGGATGAAGGTTGCAGTTGTGAAGATGAAATTAAAAAAAAAAAGGACACTTTGACCAAAAAAGAAACAAAAGTAAGGGTGGCCCGATTTAAGCCATTAGATTATGTGCTTGCATTTTCGGCCCGATTTAAGCCATTAGATTATGTGAGTGGAAAAGGGGTCTTATTAGATATTCCTTAGTTCGACCAGAAAAAAAATAGATATTCCTTATCCTTAGTCGGAAAACCCAAAAAGAAAAGATTTCTTAGTGGGGTTAGATATGCAAGTTTTTCGCATTTAAATTTCAATAAAGAGGCAAGAGCATTGCAATTGAGAAAGATACTGATTGCCATAATTATACATCGTTTGGACTAGATTGACTTGTTGGAACAATAAGCAGAAATAAATAGATAACAACTTCAAAAGAAGGAAGGGGGGATATATTATATGTTACAGAAAAGGTGAGTATAATGAACCAAAGATGGCGTCTTGCCAGCAAACAGGCAGTTAAACCTAGCGGAGTGAAGACCAAAAACAGAGGTTCACTAAAACCTTGTCATCTGCTGTAGCATTGGAGAACCGGTAGAATGAGAAACCAACTGCTCTGAACTCAGGGGTCTCATTAGATGGTGGGCACCCACAGGGTTAGGAAGGCCCTGTCTACTCATCTCTTTAGAACTGTTAATACTTGATTCTGAGTGTGAGGATTCCATCAATGTGCGAATCTGATTGTTGAAGAGTTAGCAAGAAGGAAAAAACATATCAATCATATTGTCCAATGGAAGAAGTATATAGATCAATCACACGTGTAAATCCTTCAAACATACCATATCTAGACGCCTCTTGTGGAGGTCATTTATTTGCTGCAAGTTTGAAGCATAGCAAGTAAGAATCCGATAATCATAAGTTATTGATTTTCTTATTTTGGGAAAAGGGGGGCACCAGGACAGAAGGGGAAGAGCGAGAAATGATTTGTTGCTTACAGGTTTGTTCTGGTGCTTCTTCTCTTCACTTGAATATCCTGGAATTGTTAAATCCCAATTTTTTTCTGTATGACATGGGAAACAAGTATATTAGCAAAGCTGTGATGTCAACTCTTTTTATCAAATATAACTACAATACGGCAATCCAAGCATTAAAATTTCACCTCACTCAAGAGATCAGGGCAACCCATGATCTTTAATACATCATACAAGCTTCAAATATAATACTCAAAAGTATCCTAAGGTTGGAATTGATGATACTCATGGTAATCTGTCTGGTAAGTACCCAAAGAATAGGTTTAAAAAAGGAATGCACTACTTATTAATTATGATTGCTCACTGCATAGCAGTGGATCAAACTCCCAAGATTATGAGAGTAAATTCCTGTATGCAAAAGAAATTTGTGAAACCACACCTTGTCAGTTTGTCAGACAAAAGAAAGAAGCAAAAGAGGGGAGAGACCCAAAATAATGCAAGTCATACTTATTATCATAACATAAACTTTTAAACAGCCAGTCTCTTGAAAGCCACACTTATCATCGTTTAACTTTAAAAGGTGCTTCTTAGCATTTTACAAATACTTTATCAATAGGTTACTGTAGAAAGTTAATGATCAAACAAGAAACATAGAACAGAACTATGTTTGAGTTAATGATCATACAATACAACTAGGCCTAAAAGAAACTATGGAGGAGAAAAGAACTAGAAAGAAAAGGATTCAAGCATTTATGCTAGATAAATGGGCTCAAAAAAGGATTGCATGTGACCCCCCCCCCCCCCCTTTGCATAAGTCAATAATATTCAGATGAAGAGCTCAGGTAACCACACAGGCAAAAACCACGGGTGGTACTGCACATCACTTGAGAACAATAAGATTCAGATAATGTAATTTTTTTAGCCAATTAAAGTAGCCACTAGCCAGTAAGTAGTAATACTCTTGTGGTAAAAATTGTGAAAGGCATAACAATTCTTTAGTCTAAATTACACTAAACAAAGGTTTAAAATATGCAGTAGTTCATTCTGCTTCTTTTGGAGGGGTGGGTTAAAAAATAGCAACACTCACAACATACCTAGGTGTAGCAATAAATCCTTGGACTCCAAAGTTGATGATTTTCTATGTTTCGCCAAAATACAACCATGTGTAGTTGTCTGCAGATAAGTCAAAGATAAGTTTGTACCAAAAATCACAGCTAAAACACAAAATCATTGACTGTGGATTTTAGCATCAAAACACAGAAAAAAGACATTTGTTATGGCAAAATAATTATTGCATGAGAAAGCTTCCCATCACTGTCATTAAATGATAAATATGCACTCATTATATAAGGACAAATAAGAAAACTCAAAACATCCCCACTTTTTCAGTATGACTCATTTACTATGTAGAGAACTGGGGGAAATTGATCCTCCATCATCATGACAAGCACATTAAGTGCTTAAGTAATGAGTCATGTATATATTAGCAGCAAGTAGCAGCAATAGATATTTAATTTTAAAAAATAAAGGTAGAAAAGTAGAAAACTTCCAAATAGACTATCATGTCAAGCAATCACCCAACCTGAATGCTTACCCTGTTAAGTGAGGGGCAGGAATGGATTTAATAGATCACAAAACATTAACAACATCCAGAATCCAGCATTCAACCATGAATTTAAGAAATATATTAATCCCTCAAACTGAAATTAATATGCATGCTTATTAGCTAAGTCTAATTATGATAAAATCAATCTATTCATCAACTTCGCTAATAATAAATCCCTTCATGTAGGGTGAACCTTAGCTCACATGTTACTCCCCTGATCTTTAAGGTCAAGGGCCTGCTTGGGGCTGGGGGTTTGATTCCCCGGCATGACATTCCCCATTCCCTTTTTGATCCCAATAGGGATCTCCCTCCTTAGCTACCAAAAGAAAATTCATTCATTACTATGAATTCCATTATTTAAACAAGACGTGGCTGGTATGATCTTTCTTATGGCATGCCCACTATACACATCTATCAAGATGTGAAAAAGAGGTTAAGGGTGTGAGAATACTTACAGAATCAATGAAGTCATCAGCAAGCTCTAAAAGAAGATCTATAACTTCAGGGTCCAGCTTACCCTGTGGATCCACCTGTAGGACAGAAGATTATGAATTTACGCTTCAAAATATAACCGACAAACAAAAAATTAGGGGGGCGAAGTTTTAAAGAAAACCTGTGCAACTAAATCTTGTATTTTTCTCTTCCCAAGGACTTGATTTGTTGCTTCAGTTCCTTGGCTTGAACTTCCCCCTGGTGTAGTTGCTCCAGATGCAGTAGCATCTGGCTGCGATCCTGTTAAACTAAGTGACTTCTGGCCCGTGGGTCCTGGTATCCTTGGAGACTGCTGCTGTTGCTGTTGATGAACAGATGCTTGTAGTTGAGACTGTTGTTGTGGCTGCTGTTGTATAAGTTGTTGCTGCTGCTGCTGCTGTTGCTGAGGCAGCTGCTGCTGCTGCTGTTGCTGTTGATGCAGCTGAGGCTGCCCCATTGATTTCTGTTGCTGCATCAACTGGGACAAATGCTGTTGGTTCAGGGTCATAGAGTTCTGTTGCAGTTGAGTCGATGAAGCCAGCTGTTGCTGCCTCTGATGTTGTTGAAGACGCAATGGTGAGGCAGGACCAGACATTGCTGGCATTTGCTTAAGCCACTGTTGCTGTGTTAAAGAATTATGAATCATTGCAGGCTGTCCATTCTGAGACAACCCAGACAACTGGGAATTCATAAAAGCAAGGGATGATGACCTTGGTAAACCCTGAACCTGCAGTCAACAGCACTGTCAATATTATACTATGCCTCAATTTATTTTGAAAAATAATATACATATTTACAAGCACACATAAACAAGAGTAATTCTTGACATTACTCCACATAACAAACTCTATTTGCAGTTAAAGTGTATTAGATTTATTAGTAATTTTTCGTTGTAACATAAAAAAAGTAAGATCAAAATTTCCTTTCTCCCTACCAATATTCAAATGCAAAAAAAACCCATTTAGCTTATGCTAAGAAGTCAAAATCAAGACTTTACTCAGGATCAGAAAGGGATCCCAAGATCGTAAATCATGGGATCGTAACACGACTCGTAATATCCTACCAAATTTGTAATATATAGTATTATATGCATATAAATTCACATATATGCATATAAAATAGCATAATTAAGGGGGAAATAGAGATACAGGCAGAAGCGGAACACAAAGATGTCGGCAGCAGCAGAACAGAGACTAACAGGGAGAGGTAGAACAGAGCAGAACGGAGAGGCAGAAAACAGACCAGAATGATGGCGTCTCGTGTTGCCAGTGCGACAGAGCAGGGGGGGAGGTGGTCTGAGATAGGATTGGGTAGGGGAGATGTTTCCAGCGGTTGCAGATCGATTTTTTGGTCTTAGGGTTCGAAAACTTTAACAAAAGAAACCGGGTCACAATCGGGTCATGGGTCATTTTAAAAAACGGATCTGAAACCAGCACAGTGGGATACCGATCCCATGATCTAGCTCTTCAACCCCACCTGATCCCACCAAATTGCGATTCTGCTAGCGAGTCAGCACGGAAAGGCCACCGCAGATTGTGAAATCATGTGATCCCACGATCCAGCGCACAATTTTGACTACCTTAGGTTAAGAGACAACACTTTTTTGTACGAAGCAATTTAAGGTTTTTACATGATCAATGTTTATTAAATGATTTGAGTTGTCAATCTAAAGGATTGACCTGAAAAGAAAAATAAAATGCTAATGATCTCACATAACATAGTGGGTAATATGAATGGTGGATGGCGCTTAATAACAGCAAGACTAAAATCGGCCATATTATGGCAGACAGCGTTGTGGTCTATTGCAGAGGCACAGTGGTTATAATAAAACGTAAAATACACACACGCACGCACGCAAAAAGTATACCCAAAAAAAGGCAGAATATAATTAAATAAAAATGAAATAATAACCTGTGTCAAGAACAATAAACCATAAAACAAAAAGAAAGGGGAGGCAACCTGGTACTATAAAGCTCCTGCGATGGCTAGGGTTCGATGGGTTATTAGCATTTTTTAGGTTATTAAGGGTTTGATGGGTCATTAGGGTTTAAAATGGGCCACCAATACCATCTATTTTCTTTTTTTCTTAAAGTTGATTTAGCAGCTTTTTGCCATGGCAGCCAAAAGTCCAAAACCGCCATACCTGCCGTGGAAATAATGGCAGCTAAGGGCTGCCACACCATGCTACAATGGCCTCTATTTGACAACACACTAAACCAGATGCTTCGGTTCTGCTCTTTGGCATATTTACTTTTGTTTATGGGTATAATTATAAAGCCATAAGTGTGGAACTGACCTAATCAATCAACCCAATTTCCAGAAGTGGACTAAAGCATGAAAAATAAAGCGCCTGAAAAGAGACTTGATGAACAAGACAGGACGGATATTGGAACTTTGAAAGTGCATCCGAGAGTGAACACAAGACAAGCTGAGCAGTTCAGGGAGGAAATTATCTATCCTGAATCAGATCATTGGAAACATGAATCTGAAATGGACAAGAGCGGTGATTTTGAAGATAGAAGGTGTTGTTAAAGGTTGAAGAATATATTGAATGCATTAAAGATAGCATGGGCAAGTAACGCCAAGAATTAAATGCAGACAAGACAAGAATGAGTTAAAATGGAAGGCGGTAGAAAATTCGTGGCATACCAATTTAAGTTTTATAGTTCATTTTGACAAAACGGAAGATGGCATAACCCAAAACGCTTTATGGTACGCGTGTTATCAAGACAATAAAAGTGAATTTCAAGTGAATCCCACAAGATAGATAAAATTTAACATTTTACCCTGCAATTACTAAGAATGTCTAACCTTTTCCCTTTCCCAAATTATAAGACAAAATAAAGAAGAAAAGCAAAATAGACTAAATATTCTACTCAGACATTGAATTACCACTTCTTCAAAAAATGGTCCATGCAAATCCAAAAGAAGATGCACAAGAATGGTGCAAAACTATATTGAATGGTGGTATGATGATAAAGAGAGACAATATATTTGGCAATCTGGGAGCATGAACTTTAAAAGAGAAAGTGCATTACATTCAAAATCTAAACCAAGTAAGAACATGACAGTTGATTCCATAAAGATACAAGCAGAAGACCAGAAAGCATAATTATTTCCTAGTTCCCTAAAATAAGATCAAAACATAGTTGTCAATAGCGTGCAATAGTGGAGCTATAGCGGCATAGAAGTGCGTGGCAGCCCCTGGCCACTATGTGCATTGTCATAGTGTCGCAACTCGTTATAGCGCCGTAGTGGCCAGCCAAATTAGCAGCACTATAGCGCCACTATGTTGATGACATCCAAAATCTTGAGAATGCCCTCCAATATTAACGTTAGAGGGGCATTTTAGGGGGCTAATTGTAGGGGTTTGGGTAAAAAGGGGTTTCAAATTCTAGACAACCCTTCCAAAGTTTACAACCATCATGCCTCACTTGTATGTTTGCTTAAGAACTACGACTTTTTTATGGTTAATTATGCACGTGTCAAGATGTTTTAGTATTTTTAAGCATTTATATGTATCTAGTATAAATTAGATAAACTGTACAAAAAATTTCATAATAGCGGTCATTCTGCTAATGTGTTATACCGCTATAGCATTTTTTAGGTCAGCCGACAGCCGCTATCCGGGATTGATAACAATGGATTGAAAAAGATAAAGCATATATTATACCTGTTGAGAGTTAAGCGAACTCTGCTGGGATAATTGCTGCCTGATTTGTCCCTGACTCATTCGCAGCTGCTGAGCATAAGCAAGGGCTCCATTGGCTCTTAGTTGCGAGCTGAGATTTGGTGACCCCATCATCCCCATTGCTTGCATTCCTTGCAGCGACTGTCCAGGAGAATTAGCCGAAGAGAATTGAGAGGGTTGGACTAGCCCACCTTTCTGCCTCGGCTACACCAAATACAAAATCTCTCTCTCAAACAAACACTTCCTCGAATGCCGGATGGCATGAAATGCAATGATATTTCAATAATCAAAAGCTATAGATAGAATTCGATGCGCAAATAGAAAGAACAAAACAGTCCATTCTATTTTGTTCCCTTTAATTCTACCCTTTTAGTAAAATCAAAATGTATCACATTTTTCACCTAATGTCCTGTTCCTTTTTCCTTTTAATATGCACTAAACATATCACAAAACTCAAATGTTTTGCTTTGTTCTATTCTAACATATCTATCAAACACTGACATATTATATTCACATAGAAAAGCAATTAAAGGAAGTGAAGTGAATTTATACCGAGGACAACAGGTTAAACTGTGCTCCAGCACCAGACAACATGGGGAAGTGGCCACTCTGCCCTATCAATGCTGACCGTGACAGATTGGAGCTGCCTAATTGCTGCTGCTGACCGGAGGCAGAGCCTCCGAAATTCATCTGCGCGCCGTAGAGTCCTTGCTGTTGCCTGGAGACGGCGAACTGCTGCTGCTGCTGCTGTTGCTGAGGTTGAATTTGATTGAGGCGCGACATGGAAGGGGTTCGCTGGAGGGTTTGCTGAAGTTGGAAGGTGGAGACATTAGGGTTCATGTTCATTCCTTGTCCCTGAGACTGTTGCTGCAACTGGTCTTGGGGGATTTGAGGGAGAGGAGGGAGGGAGGGAGAGGACATGTGGAGTGAGGGGGATTGCTGTTGGGAGATTGAAGGAGAGGAAATTGTAGGGTTTGAAGAAGAGGGATTCGGATTGGGATTTGAGGGGTTTTGAGTTTGAGGGTCCATGGTGGAAGGTGATGCGGTTTCCGCCATTGATTTTGGTATATCAATCACACACGATCTTTCGGCTACGAAAACGATGCCGGCATGGCCAAACTCAACAACAGAACAACGGAGAAAAGCTTCGTTGAAGGAATGGAAGATGCTGAATCTTGATCCTACACGTCACCCCTCAAAGCTTCAAGCCTTCAACTCAATCCTAATTCTTCATCTCGCTGCCTCTGCGTATCTTGAAATTCATTGAAAATTACCTTTCTTTAAATTCTTCAATGTTATCTTAATCTTAATTCAAAACAAATCAAATCAACTACCAATTAAAATCCTAGATTTGAAAAGATTTTTTAATCTTTTAATTGCCGTATTTTTTATCTTTATTGAAAATATAGTAATTTATCTTTCTTTTTTATAAACAATTTTTTTATTTTTAATAATTCGTATAGAAAATAATGAAAGTAATAAAAATATTTTTAATGTTTTTATACAAATTTTTCAAAATAAGAAATAAAACAAAATTTTTGTAATTGAAAATATGAATGAAATTATCAAATAATCATACCTTTAATTATAAATAAAATTGCTTATATTTTTAGTTTAAGTATTTTTTTATTTTAATTATATAGCTTGTTAAATCCTTCAAACTATATTTAAAGATTTTGTTGGTTGAATTCCCATTTCAAGCTTTAAAACATTACTGTGCAAGGCTTTCTTATTAATTTACTAGGATTGTGGTGTTCAATAATGAATTTGTGTTACATTATGATTATTAATTTATTATCACATCATTGATTACTTATGTTATTAAACAAATTTAAATTAAAATAATTATTAAAACTTGTTTGATATTGAATAATTGTTATTATAATTCAGTTTTTTATTATTAACTCAAGTTGAGCTTAATTATGTAAATGATGACGATGATGCAATGTAAGGAGATAAAAAGCAGGTAATATGCCCATTTGAAAGAAAAAAAAAAAACATCATTCTCATAAAATTTATAAGTGTCATGTTGTGGAGGGAAAAATTAACCACAAATGACATGTGGCATAGAATTAAACAGGCTTATTATTATTATTATTATTATTATTATTATTATTATTATTATTATTATTATTATTATTATTATTATTATTATTATTAAAAGTTTTATTTTGTACTTGATAAAAAGTTCAAATTCCTATTTTTCTTAAAAAAGATTTTACCTTGTGTTTGGATGGAGAATTTTAGAATTCTTAAAATTATAATAGACAATGTTGAGTGAATTGTTAAAATGAAAGGAATTGACAATGACATAAAAAGTTTGAACATAAAAGAGAAATATTAAAATTCTCTCTCAATATTTGTCATTTGAAATCCCTCTATTTGTCATAAAAAATCCTCCTATTTATCATTTGGAATTCTTTCTTCTACTATTTTAACACATGAATTTTAATAATTTTAAATTTCTCAATCCAAACACAATGTTAGAGAATTGTTGAACTAGTTTTGGAGTGTTTTGGTCATTTGGTGTGTGTTTTTTTATTAGAGTTTATAAACTTTTTTTACGGTAATTAGAGTTTATAAACTTAATTTTAAATCAACTTGATTTTATATACTTGACTTGATTTTAATTAAATGAGTTTATAATAATGACATTTATTCTTGACTAATTTATCAAAAAAAAAAACAAACAAACCGAATGTTGTTTGAATAATATTCATAAAAATTACTTTTAAAATTGTAATTATAAAAAAAGGGCGTGAATTTTATAATGTAATGTCAATGTTCCTCTTTTATACTATTTCATTATTTTACTGAGTACACTTATACTAATATATAAATGTTATTACAAGACAGTGCAGAAAAAAAGTGAGAAAAAAATAAAATAAGAAAAGGGAGCATTGAGAAAACTGTGGGAAACAGGTGGAGACAGTGGTGGATCTAGGAACCTGAGTCAGTGGGGCAATTTATTTAAAAAATAATCATAAATATTATTAGAGTTTAATTATTATATACTGACAACTTTACACTGTCATCCAATAATATTTTGCCATATCAATTAATGAATTTGACATCTCATACATCATTGAAGTTATTAAATGATATGTCAACACATCATTGAATGTCCGTGTAAAATTAGTTTACACTGACGATGTATAATTATTAAATTCATATTATTATGCATATGAAGGAAATGAAATATGAGAGAAAATAAATTTAGGTAGAAGTTATTGTTATTAGAAAGAAGATAAAATTTGAATGTAAAATTAAATATTTGGATAAAAAAAATAATAAACATAAGGGTTGTGGAGAAGATAAAATATGATAGAATAAAATAGACGGGTGGGATAAACAGGACAGGATGGCTCTTATCACATATCCTATGTTTGTTAGCACACCATGATAAAAAAGCGGATACTATTGTTTTATCTTATCATACGTTTAAAATAGACAGACGATGATAGAATAAGATACAAAAATTATTGATATAACAAAATTACCCATATTGCAAAATTAAATTCAATTATGTAATAAATTAAATTAAATTTTGATTTTTTTACTTTTCAATAAGCATACATAAATAAAAAAAATATTTTTTATGAAAACATATTTAAATTTAATAATAAAAAATGAATAAAATTATTAAAAATAATATCAAAATTATTATAAAAAATTATTAATTTAGATTATTTATGTTAATTAATTAAAATGCTTTCTTATCACAAATTCAATTTGTACAAGATTCGCTAATTCCTTTGTTAGAAGAATATTAAACTGGAAATTTACACACACTTTATGATGATACATATCATAATGAGAAATTTGACGAATATGTAGAGCAAGAATGCCGCTTGATAATGGTCATGACTAGGAGGTCAAGATAGAACATGTGTCATGTCAAGGTTAGGAAACTTTTGCGGAGACCCTCTTGCCAAAATGCAAAGCCTGGTGCTAAGGGGAAAGATGTGGTGCAACCCATCTCAGTGTCGGATAGGTTTTTTTTTTCAGCAGACAATGAGTATAGCTGTTGTTAGATAGTTGTTTGTTTTCTGTTTCCACTATACCCAATTGAGAGAGAGAGAGAGAGAGAGAGAGAGAGCTCTATCCCCCCCCAATATCTGTCATGAGCTACATTGAAGTCAGGTTTATCACAGCAAAACTTCTCTTGGGCAACAAAATTGGTAGAAACAATGATGATGAACAATAACATGGAACTCAGCATTCCCCACTCCCTACTATCCTTTTTCTCTGGTAATCTTTCGTATTATCCTCTCTTTCTCTTGGTCTATTTTTAAGCCCTGCTATGCTTTTAAACACGCCAAACAAAACAATACTAATACAGAGATATAAACTAGAAGAATATGAGATTCCCGGGCGAGAGAACAATAGCTGATGCTCACAGATCTTCCCGTCTTTTGAAAAGTGGCAATTACAAATCCAGGATCATCTCTTGCGTTCCATGACATTGCTGGTACAGTAATCTCATGAGTTCTGTCCAAATGGACGTGCTCAGAAAATGTAGACCTGTGTGCACTGAAAATAATCCTGCAAACAATGGGCAGAGGCGTGTCAAAGGATTTGCTGTTCCTCTATATTCCATTTTGTTCCCTATATTTTATTCCATCAACTAGTAAAGGTGAGAAATTTCAACATTTGAGCACCATCCCAATTGCCCAATACGGAGACAAAAAGTTAAACAACATAGGAACATTCATCAATCTAAACATTCAATATGAGAAAGAAAAAAAAAAAAAACTTAATTGGCTCTCATGCACCAGAAAAAAATAATCAAAATGTAATTTTAAAAACTATTTACGACAAGCATCCACTAGACCGAATTAAGGCTCTATTTGAGTTAACTTCTATAGAGGAACTTATTGGAGAAGAAATTAAAATGAATTCAAAAGATAAAATGAATCCAACTTTTTCATACTTTGAAATTAGTCTTTACAACTCAACTTATGAAAAAAGTTTGATTTATTTTACCTCCTTGGTTCATTTTATTACAAGCTCTTCTAAAAAAAGTTTATCCAAACTGACCCTATTATCTTGGACAATAATAGGATAGCAATAAAATCAAATATTAACATGCAACTGTGCAAGTAGCTTTATGCAGCATAAGAAAGTACTACTGAAAACAAACTAAAGCATGGGGAGAGAATAAAAGAAAATGACAATTTGAGGCAGATGGCGAGTAACACCTAAATTCTATAGCATGATGGTTTACCAAACACTCAGGCATATAATTTCAAACCAAACCAAGTAAAATATGTTTCTTTGATGGATTGAAGGTCATGGTTCCTGTATCATATCTGTCTCAAAACCAGGAACTGTTTTACTTCAAGCTTAAAGGTAAAGAGGTATTATTTTGTCAAGTCCAGCATACCAACTAAAGAAGAAATTGTAACTGAAAGCATATTTCCATATATATATAAACTTAGATAGATAATAAGGAAGAGATCAAGCAAGTATTTGACATATGAACTCACAATCAAATGAGCACTTGATTACCTTGGCTTCAGAGCTTGTAAAATGTATTCAGAAGCATTTAGTGGGAGGGTATGAAGTAATTTATACAGGTCAGGACCGATGAGCTCCCTAATACAAAAAAAAAAAAAAAAAAAAAAAAACCATATTTATCTATGCACAACAGCATGAATACTGCAAGAATGAGTACTAGCTATTCCCTACAAAGTACAAACTAAAAAATAAGTATCAAAATAACAAAAACATAACTACTGTCCATATGCATAATTTTCTTCATTTTCTAGAATACTATTTTTAATCCCCAAAACTCATGATTCATCAGAGATTTTTAGTTCAGCAAAAAGGTAATACTGAAACTTCAGGCCATGATTTGTGAGAAAAAAAAAAGGACTTACAAAAGCAAACAGACGATGCAGAATTATATGCTCTTCCTCACCATTATATATGTGTGTGTGTGTGTGTGTAAAAACGAATATATGATGACAGATGACACATCCTTTTCTAGCATATAGCGCAGTTTTATGACCTGATATACTGAACAGTTTATTCAAAGAATCATGAATAAAATTATTTATAAACTAGCAAGAAGACTTAAAAAATGTATGGCATTTGATTCACATGAAGGATGTCCACTAACCTGCTTTTTGGCACAACATTTAACCCCTCTATAAAATAGGTAGAAGATCTCTTGAAAGCATCAATGCCACCAAAGTGCTCATTTCTTGTCTGATCCAAAGGTAAGTGGAGCAGAAGTACAGGGCCTGATCCAGATAACTCAGTGCTTTCCCTCCAGAAGAAGTTATAGTTTGCATCTCTAGAGTTGGTGGAATCATTTATTGTTTTTGTTGCGCCTTCTGTTTCCTCACGAAGTTCTAGACTTTCCCTCTCTATCACTTTTTCAACACCAAAACGCAAACTATTGTTGCTACAAAGTAAGGCCACGGCATTTAGTGTGACAAAACTGATGTTGCCAATTTCAAATGCTCCACAACCAGAAGAATCCAATCCCGGTAATTTGTGAGCAATCCAACTGACTTTGTTCACATCAAGATCACTGCATTCTCCAATATCCCTATCACCAAGAACTGCATGGAATGGAAGACTAACAAAGGGCCCCAACACTTGGTAAAACTGACGGAGCACTGACATCCATTTGCTTTTTGTTAACTCTGAACCTTTTGCAGAAACATCTCCCAAGACAAGAAGCATATCAGGCTTCATACTTTCAAAAGATTTCTGGCCATTTGGTGCATTATTAAATTAAAAGGGTCGAAGGAATGTCAATGTTCAAATTCAACAATGGAGTAAACCAGAATTCCAATCTTAGCATGGTGTTTGGCAGCACAAAAATTTGCAAGACTTGGAAAAATTTAGCATGAATTAAGAATTACACTAAGCCCAGTTTGGATACATTTCTGTAGAAAAACTTCCAGAAAAACAAAATAGAATGAATCAAAAGAGGATAAATGGATTTAACTCCATCCTAAGTTAAAATTAGTTACTCATGCACAAGTTAATTGGGAGAACTTTTGGAGGAAGTGAGTTGCAAAGACTAATTTTAACTCAGTGAGACGTTAAATTCATTTCACCTCTTTCAATCATTCTATTATTTTTCACCTAAAGGTTCTTTTCAAAAGTCACATCCAAACTGAAACTAAGTATAAGAGTCAACTTTCGATGACAGAGCATTTCTCTATAGTATAATGTTACCATAAGGTCATAACCATACACATGATAATATCCACGAGTGATTTGGGTGTGTGGAGTAAAAGAAGCAAACAAGTAAAGTGCAATAAGAGGAGAAAGGGAAGTACCCGAAAGAATTTGGTCATGTAGTAGTCCCTGAAGAAGTGATTGACATAACCAGCTTCGGAGCCCAATAGAAGGAGGTTAGCGACCATCATGACCTTCAAGTCATCTTCCTCTCCCAATTGAACATGCTGATTGGTGCTGGGAACCACTTTGCAAACGGGCGTTGAGACCCACTCTTCGAAGACGAGAAGAAAAGCGATTGCGATGAGAGACAAGGCTCTCAACCCAACCATCGTACTGCTCGATCCACCAATCAAAGGATCTGCTTCTGCTTCCGCTTGCGATGTGCCATTGTTGGATAAACTAGTATCCAATTCCAAACCAGTGCGTAGAAATAATTATTATTATTATTTTTATGTTTTTCTCTTTTATCATATTTTAATTCTATTTTACTTTAGCATAAGACAAAATTTATATTCCTATAATTTTATTTTAGAAATAATTGTATTAAGACATAATATTATTATTGTGATCTAAATTAATGTCACTCCCTATTTATTCAATTTAAGTCCTCATTTTTTTAATTTAATCAAATCATATTATACTATCTTTATAAATTTACGTCTCATTTTTACATTAAAAACAAGCATTAGTTATATTTTTAAATAGTTGATTTATTAAATAATATCATTAGTTTTCTAAGATACTAAGATTAAACTAGTACTCATAAAAGTTTTTGAATAATTTGTTTTAAGGATGCGATGGGTATTACTTACTATAGTAGTGGATCAGTTAGTGATCATTGTTCTACTATGTTAGGGAGAGCTTTGTCGTCCCACATCCATAAAGGTTTTATCCAACTCAAAAAAAATAAGATTGTTTTTTGGAGGATAGATGTGGTATATATTGAAAAAAAAAAATTTACCATAGTACTCATCTTCATACTCCTTTTGTATGTGTGATGGTATACTATAATTATGTGATGGCACTTACATTAAAGGAGTCTTTAAATCATAAAGAAAAATATATAACAGTGTGTAAACATTAAAAATGTATTAGTAGTTAAAAGCATTTCAGTTGTATTTGGTAAGATAATTTTTTTAAGTGTTTATTAACTTTTTTTTAAAAGCTACTCGAGGTAGCTTTTTTTTTAAAAAAAGCACTTGCCATTCGTTGGTTATTAGGGGCATCCCGAAAACGTCCGGGTCGAACTATGGCTTTCAAATTAAGTTCCAAATTAGTGGATGCTGCCAAAGGGAGTGGCGATGCCATATGCAAAAAGGAAGAGACTCATAGAATGGCAGAGGCAAATAGAGCTTTTGCACATTTTCGTTAATCCATAAACAGGATTTATATAGACACATAGACCCATGGATCCATACATCTCGATCGGAAAAGAATCAATAGAAAACGAATCGGAATTGATCGATATATCTCTCGAAACAAACGAAAAGGAAACGAAAGACGAAACATAAATCATGGATCAACTAAGTCATTTCTCATTTTCAGTCACTAGCTGAAAATTTATTACAAGTTTATCCATCAATCACTTTCATTCATCATTATTTAATAATTAATTATGTCCTTGTATGTCATTTTACCATCTTCACCTAATTTTACTAAATATCTTTAATCAAATCAGCTAGCTTTTAGTTTTCAACTTTCATATAATTTTTTAACTTTCAGCTGCAGACTTTTCAACTAGTTTACTAAACACACTCTACATTACACAAATGCTTTTTAACATGGTTTTGAAAACCGAACCGATCATTGAACCGGTCAAGGCAATGGTTCAAGGTTCAGTGGTCGAACCGTGGTTGAACCGTGGTCGAACTGGTATTAATTAAATAATATTTTAAAAAAATTATATAATATATTAAACAATATATAATAAAAAAATCATAATTCCTTAACATAACACAATTTACATATAAAAATTTTGAGCCAATAAATCAATAAAACAATAGCCAAATTCTACATTTTTGTAATATGCTCAGTAATTCACAATCACCAATAACAGTCACAGCTCACTTTAGATGGATTCCAAGCTATAGTGCAATCAATAATTTGTAGCCTTCTAAAACAAATGTGAAATTTGAAAAATATATACTTCCCTGGTTCTCAACCAAACTAAAAAGTAATATGTAATGTGAAATTTCATTAAAGATTGAACGTTCACTTACTAAAGTAAAACTTAAAGGCCATTGCACACCCATTGCAACTAAATGACATCACATGATTAGCACGAAATCGTTTCTTACTGAATAAATAATAAAAGTCTTGAATATAATGTCCCATGAACTTGAGTAATTAGTTAAAGAAAATATGAATAATTTATATTGTATTTTTAAAATAATTGAGAGTCTTTTCTTTTTTACATAAACATTGAAATTAAAGAATTTATACAATACATAATAATCATTACTCTCCAATTACTTCCAAATACCACCTTGTGATAATAATAACATAAATCAACAGGAGAAGATAACATCAAAACTTTCCTGATTCACGACGTCAGGCTACAGCTATGGACCAACCAAATCATCCAGCAGCAGAATTCATAGCAGAGGATGGCGGCCAAGCGAGCGCACGCTGACAGCTGCGAGAGCGCAGTGGAAAAAAGTCGCGAGGAGCGCAATGGACAGCGGCACGGCGAGCACGTGGGCGGCGAGCGCTGGGACGGCCGGTAGCCAAACACAGGGACGACGGCGTGTGCTTAGGTTCTTCTTTGGTCCCTATTCTTGGATGAATGTTCTGCTGAATGTTGATGGAGTGAGGGTTCGATAGCTTTAAGTATGTGGCTTTGTGAAATTGGTTTTTTTTCGCAGTATTTCATTGAACCGTTCTGAACCGGTGAACCACCGGTTTTGCCCGATTTTCCCGGTTTTCCGATTTGTTGACCGGTTTTATACTAGTCCGGTTTTGAGGTTCTGTTGGACCGGACACATGGCCGATTCACCGGTTTTCCGGTCCGACCGACCAGTCCAGTCCGATTTTCAGAATCATGCTTTTTAATAATTCAAAGTATCCCCTCCCCCCTCTCTATATCTCTCTCTATATATAACTTTACCACGAAAAAAAGTCCACCCCAATTAACACTTCCTCAATTGTCTGGTACGTACCACTCGCTTCCATCTCAATAGGGTTTTATTCCCCCCTCCACACACAGAAATTAGCACTTGAAGTCTCAAATTTTATCCCTTCACTATCACATGGCCCCGTGGCTTCTCCACCACCCCTGCAGCCTCACCTTGTCCATTAGGGAATGTCAAATGGATGGCGAAAGAAGCACGCTTTTCTTACGGTAACTTAATTTGCCCTTGTTTGCTATAATGGTAGACGACCAGACATCAATGCAGTGATGGAGTGGCCTCACAACGAAGAGCAATGCCTCATTTGGTCGTATAATATAATTTTTGGCTAAAAGTATTCTTAACAAAAAGAGATTGGATGTGTGATTTTGGAGTTTTGTGGGTGATGGGGTAAAGAAAAAGATACGAAAAAGAAAAGAAAAAATTTTAAAAAAAATTATTAAAAAAATGAAAAACTATCACCTAGAAGTGAGAGAGAGGAAAAACCCTTCAAATTTTCTTTTGAAAAAAAATAAATGTTTTGTACAACAGAAAAAGGAAATTAAAGATTGCTTCATACTTAAAACTTCAAATAATAATAGGGTTACAATTACAAAAGTTATCAACCTTTTATGGGCCCAACTTCATGGCCATGCTTTTTTTTTTTTTACTTTTTATTCTCATGTTTTATAAATTTTTCATAACTAAGCTAATTAACTTATTTTATTTCAAAAAGTAAATAATTTTTTAAAAAGATATAGAAACAATAATTTTTTAAAATAATAAAACACACACACAAACACACACATGGATACTAGTATCTAACCCGTGCGATGCACAAATTTATTATTCATATAAATATTTAACTTTAAATTTTAATAATATATTTAACTTGTTTAATATATGTAAATATTAAATCCTAAGATTAATTAATTTTTAATATTTAATTTGATACTTGTTAGTAGATTAAGAATATAACAAACTAACATAATAAAATGGATTTGAAAACATGAAATAGTCACATCTAATAATTATAAATGAACATTATTAGCAATATTGCTTCATTTAAATTTTTTAAACACTTTTTTGTAAATAATATTTTTATAACATTACAACACTTAAAAGTGTATGAAAAAATTATTATTGGGAGAGCTAACCTCACTATGATGTCGATATTAATGACCGGAGCAGGACTGACTATGATATGATGAAGGGGATTCATAGTTTATTAAAAAAATCACTTTAAACCTATAATTGAAAATTTTGCTTAACTTTTAAACGTACTATATTGAATATATAATAAACCAAAATACAATATAATAATTTTATTCAAGTAAAAGAAAAGAAAATAATTATAAATTTTATAATTCTAATTTGAAATTTTTTCTATAAAAATAATAATCAATACATCACAAAAGTAATTATAAATTTAAATTATATTGGTATTTGAGATCTCTCATCTTAGTTACCTAAAACCTATATAAAGTATATGGACAAAACCGTTGTTGGAAGAGTTAGTCCCACCATTATATGGTTGTTCATCGAAGGAACATGACTGCCTCATGTGGAAAGTACTTGGGGTCATAAAAAAATTCACTTTATTGAATTGAGAATAAAAAATCTAAAAAAATATAAATAACAAATGTGAGAAAATGTGACATGTGTACCGAGCAAAAAAAATTCATATAGAGTAGATAGAATAAATAAGAGAGATAATAAGTGAAAACATTAATGAATAAAATGGAGAGATGATTATTTTAATATAATAATAAAAAAGAAAATGAAAATGTGATAAAAAATAAAAAAAATAGAAGAAAATGGTTGGAGAATGATTGTCTCACATGGAATATAGTTGTATGGTTCGTAAAAAAAAATCACTTTATTACCTCACATGGAATATAGTTGTATGATTCATAAAAAATCACTTTATTGTATTGCTAATAAAGAAATAAAAAAACGCAAGTGAGAAAACATGACTCATGTTATGGATGAACAATTTTAATATAGAGTAAATAGATAAATAAAATAGATGAGTGAGATAATAAATGAAAACATTAGCGAATAAAATAAAGAGATGAATGATATATTGAAATATCATGTTAAATTTAATATAAATTAATATATTTGTTGTATTGCTTAATGTGAGTTTTTATGTAACGAAACAGATAAATAGGAATAAATAATGAGAGAAATTATTTTAAGATAATAATAAAAAGAAAGTTAAAGTGTGATAAAAAAGGAAAAAAGGTAGGAGGAAAACTGCTCCACATAGAGGATAATGGATACCCATGATTTATAAAAATATCACTTTTATAATGAAACAAATTAATATGGACGGATAATTAGAGGAAATGTTTTAATATAATAACAACAAAAAATTAATTTGTGAAAAAAATAAAATAAAAAAGAAAAAAACATGAGCAAAGTGTCTGTCGTGAAGGATAAATATGGTTCATAAAAATATCACTTTACTGAAAAGAGAATAAAAAACTTGAAAAAATGCAGATAAATAAATAATATGTGTACTGTGGGAATAATTTTAATATAGAGTAAATATAAGTAAATTAATAGATAGAATAAATAATAAGTGAAACATTAATGAATAAAATAGAGAGATAAATAGTATATTGAAGAAAATACATTAAAATTAATTTAAATAAACTCATATCGTATTTCTTTACGTTAGCTTTTATGTGCGAAATATATAAACATAAATGGATAATGAGAAAAATTGTTTCAATATAATAATTATAAAAAATAAAAATTAAAGTGTGATTAAAAAAAGAAAAAATAGACAGGAGTCGGACTGCTTCCTATGGTTCATAAAAAAAATACTTTACTGAAATGAGAATAAATATGAATGAATAATGAGTGGAACTATTTTAATATAATAAAAATATTAAAGCGTGATAAAAAAGAAAAAAGAAAACAGTATGAGTATGACCGTCTCCCTTGAACAATACTCGCGATTTATAAAAAAATCACTTTTATAATGTAACAGATTAATAGGAACAAATAATGAGAGAAAATATATTAATAATAATAAAAAACAGAAAATTCAAACTGAGATAAATAGGAATTTTAATATAGATTAAATAGATAAATAGAATAGATGAGTGAAATAATAAATGAAAACATTAATGAATAAAATAGAAAGGTGAATGATATATTGAAATTTGAAATATCACGTTAAAAGTAATGTAAATCAACACATATATTGTATTCCTCAATGTGAGTTTTTATATAACAAAGCAGATAAACATGAACAAATAATGAGAGAAATTATTTTAATATAATAATAAAAAATAAAATTAAAGTATGAAAAAAAAAGAAAATAAATGTAGGATCAAAGCTGCTTCACGTGGAGGATACTCATGATTTATAAAAATATCACTTTTATAGTGAAACAAAATAATATGAACAAATAATAAGAGAAAATGTATTAATATAATAACAATAAAAAATGAAATTGTGAAAAGAAAAAAATAATATGAGCAAAACTGCCTCCAGTGAAGGATAAATATGATTCATAAAAAAATAACTTTACAAAAAAGAGAATAAAAAATTTTTAAAAAAATACAAATGAGTACATGTAAATGGTACATGTTAATAGGACGTCGTAAAATGTACACGTGATTTATAAAGGCATGCAAAACAAAAGAGACAGTTCATCCCTATGAGAATGACAAATGCCCCTCACTTGAATAAGAATATGGGCCCATAAAATAGAAACGACCCATAGAGAAAAGTCTGACAAAAAATTCATAGGCATAATAACTTTCCAACTACTAAATTATAATAGAATAGATATGTCCATTAAAATTGTTTCCACAATTCCACCCTCACAATCACGAGAAAATTTCAATATTTTTATTATACACACTTCTTTTGAATAATTACCATTATTTTAACAGTTTAAGTCTATTATTAAAATTAAAATGTCTTAAAAAGTCTATTATTAAAATAACTAACAAATTTAAACATACATGACAAGTGTCGATATTTTTAGTGAAAAAATATATTACATGAAAATAGAAAAAAATCCAAAATCACATAAGAAAACGTGATTCCATATAAAAAAATTATGTTAGCTCGTTTTAGGTTAAAAATAATTGTTTGTGTTTGGGTGAATATTTGTAAATTTGAGTTTGAATGGATTTAATTTTATAAAAATTGATCCTACTTAAATATGAGTTTGAAGTGATTTAATTTATGTATGAAAAAAATTCTTAATTAAAAGTAAGTTTGCGGTCAAATTCAGTATACATTTTTTAACTCAACGCAAACGTTATAATCATTTATCACATTAACTTAAACATGAATTTGGAGATAAAATTAATACAGCTTTAAACCACCTAAACATGTTAACACGAAAGATTAAAACTACAGTTTTTAAAAAAATTTCAGTAATTTAGTATTTTTTTAACATCAATTTAATCCATAAAAATAACTAAATTAATTGATATTTTAATCTTTTAAAAATGAACATAATAATTTCCATATTTCAAGGATTAAAGTGACCAATTTTATATCTTTTGAGGGATTAAGATGGTGATTCATTTATTAAACACTTTTAATGAAATTGGCTAATTTACCATTTTTCAACTAAATTTCATTTTCACATTTCAGTTAGTTTTTCAACTTTCAGCAAGTTTTTAGTTCTCGGCTAACTTTTCAATTAATTTTCTGAAACACACTTTTAATCAAAATTAATTTAATAAAAGAAAGATAATCTAAAATCAATTTGCAGAACTTGGTATTTTGTTCGAAAGAATTTTAAAAATTACACACTTAGATTTTCGTTGTTTTGTAGTTGAGTCTATTCTAAATGTAAGTCTGGACAAAAATAACAACTAATCTGCTAAGTGTATATTTAAAACCTCTCTATTTGAAAAACAAACATGTGTTTTAGTCTTATGGCCCTTTCCAAACAGAAGTTTTAAACTTAAATTAAACATAAATAATGTGATATATTTTATAGTGTTAAAATTTAGCCTTTTAAGGTTTTTTTAGGGTGCATCAATTTAATACAACTATATTTTAGTCATTAAAAATTTTCAGAATCCACCATCTATTGCTTTAAATCCATATAAATATAGTTATATAGAGTGCAACAGTTTTTAAATTTATTTACCCCAGACTTACTTAATTTTAACCCATAAATAATCACATCATAACTCATAATATAATTAAGGATGGTGTTTCTCATACAGTTTACTTTTTGAGTTTTACATGTGACTTGAGAAATTTTTTTAAAAGGGTTAACTATTAGTGTGATTAGTTTCCATTAAAACCCATCAAGTAATACTATTTAGAGAGGAGTGTGACCGCGTGAGCCAGATTTGTGATTTTGTATAATACTTCATGTTGTTCAAGTGGTACATGCTTGATTCCCGCAAGGTCTCGGGTTCGAGTCTTGTGGATAGAAAAAATTTCGGTTGGAAGAGCTAGCCCCACCATGATGTGGATGTTCCCGGCTCGAATAGGATTGCCTCCGGTGGAGGATACCTGTGGTTAAACCAAAAAAAAATCACTTTGTAATTAAGGGCAAGTTTATAATTGAAACAGGTCGATCTTGCTCAGATTTTACATTTCAATCATTCTGATAATTATTAGCTGATAGGTAGGGGTGGAAGTAGGCCGAACCGAGTTAGGCTTTGCAGGGCCCAAACCTGGCCTACATTATATTTTTGTGGCCAAAGTCTGGCCTGTTACCTGTCATAGGCCATTTTTTTAGGCCTGACCTGGCTTGTTTCAAAGTCTAGTTTGGCCTATTAGCCTGTTTAAAAACTCATTTCATATTATGACCTTTAAACAGGTCAATAAATCTATCTCTAAATAGGTCATTGCACTTACAAACCAATACTTACTTTTTTATAATATAAATATGTCACTAACATATATGTTTAGATAGGAAAATATGTCTATCTCTAAATAGGCCACAGAAGAATTTAAAAAATTATATATTATTATACTATTTATTATATATAAAATATTTATATGTTTATTAAAAATAATATTATTTATAATAGGCTGACCTGTCAAGCCAAATAGGCTTTTTAAAAAGTCTGAGCCTGACCTATTTAATTAAAAAGGTTTCTTCAAAAGACTAGACCTTACCTTTTTAATAAAAAAACCGAGCCAAACTAAGCCTTAGATAGACTGAGCCATAAGCCCCTGTCGAGCGGCCTGGCCTATTTCCACCCCTACTCATAAGTTATTTGTAACTAACTAACTATACGTCTTTATCTAGGTTTTTGGACGATTTCACCCAAAACTTTTATCTAGTAATTATAATAAAATTAAATTTTAATTATATGTAAGAGAATCATGGTATGTTAAAAATAGGTAGGTGGATCTCATTTACGGAAAAGAGAATAATATGTGATTATGAATTCTTGTAAAATCTCCATGATTAAAATAAAAAATTAGTTTATTATAAATTAATAATAATAATAATAATGTGTCTTTTTTGTTTTTATTAGGAAGCAATTTGTAATCTCACACTGTTAGTTTTTTTGCTGATTTTTTTTTCTTTACATTGAAATGAGAAGACTCATTACTTTTCTTAAACTTTTCTTAAATGAAAACAAAAAAGAAAAAGAAAAAGAAAAGTATGATATATTTTATAGAAAGTGACTCCTCAGAACTCAGAAGTCATGAGAAATTTCACGGAAGGATATATAATAACCTACGGTACAATAGTTAACGGTTCATACTTTCCTAGTCTTTAATAGTAAAGAGAGATCGATATAGGAATCATTCATAGGATGGCATACTCTAGTTGCAAGGTGAATAGACCCATCCAAAGTGTAAATTTTGGGAATAAAGCATTGTGGAATATTAGTTACGTACGGAATGGTCTAATTCGTGTAAATTGAGATGACAGATCCATAAACTACATCATAATTACATAGCAAAAAAAAAAAAAAAATTATGTACTGTGAACTACGAAGAAATTAAATTTTAAATTAAACCACTAAACAAAATAAAAAAGATAGCAACAAATTGCTGGCAAGCGGCAGCAATAACATGTTCTAGACTAATAAATCCGTCCTCGTAACGTAACTAGTGAAGGTCCATTCACAATTTTAATATACATTTGGTGAGGTTTAACTCATCTGAGGAGTATATACGTGAAACTCAACTTGGTAGAGATCATGGACTGTGCTAAAATGTGCCTGCATTCTTTTGCAAAGAGAACAAGACTAACTACATAAGTTAATGACTATTGGATCTTGGAATTTGAACTAAGCCTAACTCAATGTTTGTTTAATTTCCCCTGAAATCATGTTTTAAATGTGGATCCCGGCTAACGTTGCTTTTAATAGTGTTTACTCGGATCCATGTTTGAAACGTGATTTTGAAGTAAATCAAACACACATTCAATTTCAAATTGTGGAATTGATCATCCAAAAAGATATTTAAGTTAGGTTTTGATATCATCTAGAATTTTAGCTTAAGAAATGTATCTAAGCTTTACAAGATCTAATTTTAATCATATCCCTAGTCAACATGATACCTCAACACAAGGATATACACGTTAATATTTGTTTAATAACAAACATGTAAGTAATGATCGTGACCGGGGTACGCACTGGATTGGAGTGTTTGAATGGTGTCTCTAATGGCGGAGCACGGTGGGGTACTTGCAAAAGAAACTCTGACTCCCAAGTCAGTGGAGGGCTCAAGGCGGTGATAATAGGGTTAGAGTGGTTACCTTTGTCCTGTTGAGGACTGAACACACACACACACATATAAGCTTCTGGTTATTGTAGCGCGCTGACATAGGTTAGGTGCGTGGTTGAAGGGTGTAAGGGATTACTACGTTTGCCACATCAAGTTGTAATACTTTGTGATAGTTACCTAATCAGATTGTTTGTGTCAGTGGTCATGCCGCCCATATCAGTAAAGCATGGGGTGCATTAAATATGATGAGACTTGGTAGATAGCCTAGGTGTGTCTTGTCGGATGGGCATGGTGGTGTTGGTTCCTCGTCCGAGGGTTAACTAGTCGGATTAGCCATACTGATTGCGATCTAATTCGGTCGCGCGTCACACTAGTGGTGTTCCTCATTCTTGGATCTTGGCCAGGTCAAGGTCTGCCTCGACCAAGTCCATAATAGTTGTCGGGTTTGGTAACTGATAGTTTTGAGCTGTCGATGTGATGGTATCCAACTTTAGGAAAGAGCGCCCAGTCTTGGTTTGGATCAAGTAAGATATAATCAAATATAAAATTATAATTTTGCAGACAAAAATATTAAATAATTATCATTTAATTTCATCATAATTGTCTTATTTCCGGTGTAATTCTAATTAATCACAATTTTATAAACATTTATTTGGAATTTTGTACTTACTTTACGTATTTATAAAAGTTTAAGGAGAACTCATAATTTACGATTTATCAGATATAACACAAAAAACAAATTATAAAGCAATTAAACATTCAAAAACTAGAAAATTAAGAAAGGGACATTGTTTGATCGAACTACCTACGTCAACTATAAAGGGACTACATAACGACGAAACACAGCCCTCGCGCTATCACACTGAGAAGAGTAAACCCTCACATTGGTCCCTCACTTTTTTCGCGTTAAGCAAATTGGTCCCTAACTTAAATAAATAGCTCTGTTAGTCCCTAACTTAGTTCTCCGTCATGCAATTTAGTCCAAAACCAATACCACTGTCAGTTAGGAGTTGACATGTCACGTTAAGTGACATGTCAGCTTATAAATGACGTCGGCTGGCCTGCCAGGTTGTTGGTAGGCCAATTAGTCAGGTTGCTGGAAGGCCAACCGAGATGGCTGGAAGGTCAGCCAACCAAGTTATTGGACGGCTAGCTGAGATGCATGGATGGTCAGCCGACCAGGTTTCTGAAAGGCTAGTCGAGATTCCTGGAAGGTCAGCTGGCCGGGTTGTTGGAAGGCCACCCGAGATACTTGGATGGCCAGTCGACCAGGTTTCTGGAAGGTAGATGAGATAGCTAGAAGGTCAATTGGCCGAGTTTCAAAAACGACGTCATTTATAAGCTAGAAGGCCAACCGAGATGCCTGGACGGTCAACCAGCTGGGTTACAAAAAAGGTGTCATTTATAAGCTGGCATGTCACTTAACGTGACACGTCAGCTCCTAACTAGTGGAGTTATTGGTTTTGGACTAAATTGCATAACGAAGAACTAAGTTAGCGACTAACAGAGCTATTTATTTAAGTTAGGGACCAATTTACATGATGCGAAAAAAGTGAGGGACCAGTGTGAGGGTTTAGTCCACTGAGAATTAGTCTAAAAGACATAATTATAAATCCTCGTAATTCAACTTTTTATTTTTAATATCCTTTTTAGTTATTAAAGAAAAGGTTATTATTTCATAAATATTTTTAAGATATTATCTGTATTTGATTTTTTTATTAAATAACAGGAGAAATATTAGAAAAAAAATAGTAATGCTTTTATAAAATTAAGCTCACTGCTTATATTAATTACTTTACGTAGAATATTGTGTAATAAAATTCTCGATGTTCTATTCCTATTATTCCAAATCCTTTGTAGCAGAAAGGTAGTTGACTGCCCTAACCCCCCTATAGTCCAAAAATTTGTCCTCCTATATAGTTGTTGACATGTGACAAAAGTAGCTATCAACCACATGTTAACAGCGTGAGGACATTTGTGTAAAGTGCAAACCTCATTCTATTTATATTTAAGATTATAGAAAACCCACTATTATGAATCAAGTCTCACTGACATTAAATTAGTTTTATGTTAATAATGTGGTTTTGATATTATCCAAATATGATCAAATGTAAAAAGGGCTTAAAGAGTTTGTGAAGAATCTTAACAAGTTTCAAACAATTAGAATTTGACATGATCAATTTCCCATTGCACAACCATATTAAGTGGCCATCTAAGGGCAACAATCTCATAAATCATATGATCGAAACTTGAATTTAATTATAAAATGAGCGGTTGCCACCTGAACTTTACCAAGCGAGTCTCTTACTGTCAAGTCAAAACTCATACCACCTCATCTTGACCATCCTAAGTCCTATGCCTGCATTTAAAGGTGTCAATATGGGTTTAACCCAACTCACTAGTGGGTTAAGTTGGTAAAAACTAAGTCCATATTTTTACAGGTCAAAGTGAGTCAACCTCACTTAGCCCGAGTCAAAGTGGATTCGAGTTGAGTTGGGTCGAGTTAGCTAACTTCTTTTATTTGAAATTTTTATTTTGTTATTATTTACCTTTTTCCTATTTTCAATCATTTTAATTTTTTTTATTTGGTGAGTCAACCCACTTAACCCACAAACTTGTGGTAGGTTGAATCAGGTTGGTATTTTTCGACTCACTAGAAAAAATGAATCAACCCAATTTGGATCACTTTAACACATATACTACATTGATCTTCAACATGCCCTAATCTGGAGCCATATATGATGTTCGCTGATGTGCATATAAATTGGTCTATATATCATGCACATGCTACATTTTCCAATCATTAACAACTATTGTTGTCATCATCAATAAATTATGCATAACAAATGATGTTTTTCCATTGAATATTACTACATTTCTTCCTTTCAAATGACCCAAAGAATCATTGCTACTTTAGAAATTGTGTTCCCTATTCAACAAAAATGTAACATTTCTCCACCATGCAGATACATTACACCCATGATCTAGAATCCTCATATTAAATTTGGATGTCTCTTACCTCGTAAGCAACGAAGAAAAAAAGTGATATTGTGTCTCCTGTCCCATTCATTGCAACACACATTGAGTTTCTAAATGTATCCAACTCTTTTGCAAACTAATTTTGCATGACATAGTGTTTAGAAGTAGTATATGCGTGAAATGTTTCACTTTGCATGGAGTTTACAACTTCCCTAATGTTGCCCAATACTGACCATAAGTCAAAACACTTGATTTGATATCATAAGTAGTGACCATCAAAACATTATAACATGAACGAATTATGTATAGTCCATCATTTGAATGCCTCAATAACAAAGTGTCATATGCTAAATTGCAAGACAAATGATTTTTTTATTCTTTTAACTTCTAATAGGTGGAAAATATTATCTATCAGTTGAATATCCTAGACCTTTTGATCATGAACTATTAAGTACTCTACTTTTGCTTCCTCACTGAGAACTATTGGACCTGACAATACTTTGCCATCATGGCTTCCAAGCAAATATTTATCCTTCCAAATTAAGACATTGGGTCCATTACCAATGATCTACTTAGATCCTTTTATGACAATGGATTTTGAACTCCATATAAAGCTTGGTTGATAACCTAGACTTTCCTTAAAGTCTAAAGATTGTTCTTTAAGGACCAAACCCTTAAAGTCAACCTCCAGTATGATTGAATCTCTGAAACCTAATCCCCCTTTGTATTTTCAATTTACATAAACGATTTTAATTTAACCCAATGGATATTCCTTTTATGATTCCCTTGGTACCATAGAAAATCGGCATGATTGCCATCATACTAGATCAAATCGAGGACAACAATTTAAAACAACTCATAAAATAACGTGGTATGACTTGAGATACTCATTTAACACAATCTCCTTTCATGATCTAGATAGGACTTTCACCTTCCAACCTCTTCCACAATTGATGTTGAATGACAAAGAAAATTACTATTTATTTTTATTTTTATTTCTTAACAATTATTGGTAAACCAATATAGCATTTATGAGCTCAAACAATCTTCACTCCATCTTTACAATTAACTCTCATGTTCCACCTAAATGAAAGTTTAGTCTCAAAATGCATTTGACTCGCTCAACATTAGCTCTGGCGAATAGTAACTTGTCATCTGTAAAAAATAAATGTGAGATGCGAGGAGCTTGTTTTGCCACCTTTACACCATGCAACAATTTTGATTGTACATGCTGATTTATGAGTCCTGAAAACACCTCTGCATATAAAAAAAAGATAAGGAGATAAGAGATAATATCTCCTTGCTTGAGACCTCTTCTTTTTAGGGGCAAACCATTGACGATGATGGCCAGTAATGAGAATATAATAAAAGACTATGGACACACATATCATCACCAGAATAGTGAATTTTGGGGGAAAAAAACTCATTATTGATAAGACTTTTTTAAGAAACCCTCATTCAACCATATCATAAGGCTTTGACTTACCTAATTTAAGAGTCATAACCTCTTTATTCCTTTTTCTTCCTTTCCATATAAGGAAACATCTCAAAATCCACTAGAGCAGTGAAGCATAGGTGGAACCCTTGATAAAAAGGGTTTAATTATCGATGCATGGCTTACATAGATGTGGATGGAAAAACCTTGATAAAAAGAATAAAAAATTAATCCACCTTCATCGTTGTTAATTGTCAATTTATGCAAATCCATATTAATATGATTTATTTCAAACTGTTGTTATGTTATTAAAAACACATTAAAATTTTAAATAGAACCATGAAATGTATATATAATATAACAACATTTAAAATCTTAATAAAAATAACCAAAATAAATTTAAACCAAATAAAAATTCCAATAATTAAAAAAATTTAAATAAGCATACATGCATTACCTAATGGCTAAATGGACCGATCCCCTCTACTTGATAGTGTACTATTTTTAAATCCACCCGATGTTATAAAAATGAGTAAATTACTAATTTCGTCCCCAATGTATTCCACTGACTTCATATTTATTCCTAATGTTACGGTAATTCATTAATAGTCTCTAAACTGTAAAAAAAGTCAATTTAGTCCCTATAGTACTTAATCAAACAATTTAGTCCATAAATAAGGACTAAATTGATGATTTTTTTACATAGTTTATTAGAGACTATTAATGAATTACTGCAACGTTGAGGACGAATTTGAAGTCAGTGGAATATGTTGGGGATGAAATTGGTGGTTTACTCTTATAAAAAATATTCAATAATTGCATATAAAATAAAAGTATCATATTAAAATATTTTTTATGTGAAAGATGAAAGAATCCAGCTAATTAAGTGAATGATTTAACCCATAAAATTTGATTAAAAGAAAATTAACTTGCTTGTGGTGTTATTATTATCTGGCTTAATTGCACTTTTGGTCCCCCTACTATCATCAATCCGCGATTTTGGTCCCCTACTTTTTTTTTCGCGATTTTGGTCCCCCTATTATTCCAAATTCGCGATGTAATTCAAAATTTTGGTCCCTCTATACCTTGCAAGTATGTGTTAGAGGGACCAGAATCGCGAATTTAGGATAATAGGGGGACCAAAATCGCGAATTTAGAATAATATGAAATCAAAATCACGGATTAATGATAGTAGGAAACCAAAAGTGCAATTAAAGCTTATTATTTAAAAAGGGCAATAACCAAAAGAAGTTGGTCTTGGTATCTGAAAGATCTTAAAGTTGCTCCTAAGTAGGAATATATGAAACTCGACTTAAGTGCCTTTGCTTTTGAAGCCTTATTGCAGCTCTACTTCTCGGTGCTTACACACATATAGACATTATCCTAATTTAGTACGAAAAGGGAGATTTTGTATTAAACTATTGAACAATGAACTCCCTAACTTTGTAAAAAGGCAGAATGAAACTGCCATACTGTGATCTCATGAGGCTTCTTAAGTATCGCCAACACCATCATTAAACATACTTGTAAAATAAAAGGGTCACCTCGAGGGTCGCCAATTTAACCATAATCTTGGTAGGAAAAAAAAAAAAGAAAAGAAAAGAACATGACAAAAAAAAAAGGGCAGATTTTTTCAGTTGGATAAAAACAATTTGAATTGTAGGCTGTTTAAATGAGTGAGTTCCTTTTTTTTTAAATTTTTATTCAAAATCTTTTTACCCAAATCACTATATTGACCACCAAACGTGTGAATCAGTTGGTAAGGGCTATTTCAGCTTCATCAGTTATCTCGAGTTTGAATCTTAATATACATTTGCGTTAAATACTTGACGGAGAGTTTTGCCGCCCATTAAAATCCTATTCGACTTGAGCAGAATTAACTCCCATAAAAAATATATGTGATCTTATATTAAAAAAATCACTGTATTTGACCAAAAGTGATTCAAGCATCCAACCATACTCACTAGTCATTTAGTAAGGGAAATTTGATTTTTAGTTGATAACATTAACAATAAATTCTTCTAAAATTGATTTTAAATTATTTTTGTTTAGCAAGTTTCATAAATTATATATTATTAATTTAATAATTGATTTTGTAATTTTATTAAAACTAATTTTACTCAACCCTAAATTAATCAGACACTAACCAAATTATCAATTTTCTAATCTAGCCATCGAGGCCAATCTAATTCTTACAGCTATATTATTAATTAAATTCTATTAATTAAAATTAAGCCTTTGTTTGGTAAGGCCAATAAGCTAGCTAATAGCTTATTTGACTAACTTATAAGCTAATTTGACCAACATAAAAGTGTTTGGTAACATACCTCAAAGTAGCTTATTTTAGGAGTTTCTAGCTTATAAGCTACAAGCTACTTCACCTAGCTTATAGTTTCTAGTTTGTAGCTTATTTAATTTTCTTCCATCATTGTCCCTTATATTTTAATATATTTCCCTTATTATCCTTATTTTATTCTTACCCATTATTACCCATTTTCAATTTTAGTGATAAAAATCTTTCAATTTCTTTTTCACTATTATTACCTATATAATATATAATTAATTTAAATAATTATGAATTAATTAAATTGCTATTTTTCTTTCACTATTTTATGAAATTATTTTATATTATACTATTTATTTTTATCAATTTTACTATTTATTTTAATTTTTAATTAAATATTTTATCACTAAAAGCTTTAATAGGAATTTAGTTATTTTAAAAAAAAACTAAAATTATAATTAAATAATAATATATTTTTGTCTAAAATATAAAAATAGAATTTATATAATAAAACTTATGTAATTATGTCCCTTTATGTCATTTTACATTTATCAACTAGTTCTACCAAACATTTCTAATTCAATAAACTAACTTATTAGCTCAGAGCTTATAAGCTAAAAGCTTATCAGCTAGCAGCTAACTTATCATTTAGAAGCTGCCTTATCAGCTACCAGCTAGCTTATGATCTAGTTTTGTCAAGCACATCCTTAATTGCATCAAACTCTCAAGTGGACAAATTTTTTCTTTGAAAGTTGACAGTTAAATAAGAACGGAGGTAATAATTAAAAAAAATAAAGCTGGCAACGTGGCACATCCTGAGAGGATAGTCAAACTTTTTATTCCATGATGACGTGGCATTGTTTCGTCTAGGGTATCGTGATCCACCAACTTAGTCGGATGGGATGAAAAATGTGTGCACAAAACCAAAACAAAAATAACAAAGCACCCAACACATAATGTTCTTTCTACATCTTAGGTGAAAATCTTAAAATCATTTGCACTACCATAGGCAACGTGAATTGATTGCTTTCAGCATCCATGACCATGATTCCCAGGTCATCTTATGGCCATAAGGCTATAATTGTCTTTTAACAAATGGACCCATTTTTTTTTTCCTAATTTACGACTGTTACTGTTCTTGTTTGGGTTTTTGTTATACCTTTTATTTCGCTTCCATACTCTCGTATATCCGCGTTGTTAATGAATGTTGGTAGGGTTTTTACTATAATAGCCATATTCGTCCACATATTTAATAGTACTGTATATTTTTAAAAAATAACATATGCTTTTTAAGCTGTACGATGATATTTGACTAATAACTGAAATTGTTGTCTCGTGATAACAAAAAAATTGTTTTTTACTATGACAGAGAAAGAAAGAAGTAAAATACACTATATATCTGAACAATAAGTAGAAACATAAAATCCCAAAAATCAATTAAATATTTTTAATAATTGTTTTCTTAGTCATAATTAAATTAAAAAAAAAGATTATGAAGTTTAGTGTCATTATTGTAAAAAGGAAAGTAAAAGGAAAGAAATATCTATGAAAGATACTTGGTTTTTATGTATGTTGTTTTTAATGTCATTGGTACTAGCCATCCAGTACGTACCTTTATAATTAAATCATATATAAATTATAAAATTAAGAATGTTTATATGTGTGTGTATATATATATATATATCAATCAAGATTTATCAAAAAATATAATTATTAATAAAGAGTAATAAACATTTGTAATTTTATTCTTTTTATGTTTGTTTTTAATGTTTAAATGAGTAATAAGATTTACTTATAAATTATAAATGTATCATTTCTATAATAATAATTAAATATTTAAATGGTTAATTAATAATATTTTTAAAAATATACCAAAAAGCTTATAAAACAAAATTGGATAGTATTATATTAAGAAACCTTTTGATATAATAACATAAATTATTGTGAAGAACATAATGCTATCTTTAATAACCAGATATTAATTAATATTCAATTACATATTTTATTTAATTAAAACATAAATATAAAAATAATTTCTTATATTTTATATTTTATTGTGTTGGAATTGTTTTGCTTTGGGGTTTTTCGTTGTTGTTTCTTTTCTCACTTTGGGTAAACATTTTGTATGGGTTGGAGTACCCATTGAACTCTCTTTTAATCAATTTCTTTGCTTAGCAAAAAAATTTAATATTAACAACTAAACATAATTATCAATATCAATATATACTAAACAAAAAAGATTTTAACAGACCTCCTCCTGAACATGATTTGTGCCACTGTACATAGTATTGTGAATCTCATCTCATTAATGCAATCGAAAAAGAAAAGTTTACCAAAAAGAAATCTCAATAAAACGTTCCTAATAAAAATAGTCATGTTTATCCGCAAAATATGTTTTATATTCAAACTAGCTGGAACTTTAATTTCCGTGTATTATGAGTAATTTTCTTTTTATTTTTTAGATAAGCATGATGAGTAGTTTTTATAAATATAAAAAATGGAATTAAAATATTAAAATACAAAAATTTTAATAAATAAAATTAATTTAATTATTAAAAATTAGATTTAATAATGATTTATAAGTATATCACCATATCATTTGATTTAACGTTGATTGATTGGATAAATTTAAATATTAATTAAAAAATTAAGAAAATATTTTTGATTGAATAAGTATTAAAATGTTAACTAATATTAATTTGATACTGATTATTAGTTAGTATAATTTAGTTTAAGACACCTGATTTTGTGAAAAAAATGATGTGATTTTAAGATAGATTCGGGTCAATTAATTTTTAAATTTTAAAAAAAGAGATTTTAAGGTTGTATAAAGCGTTATTTTTTTTTCAGAGATTTTTAAAAATATAAAGCTATATTTTGTTTGATTATAATTATAAAAAACACTTTTTATTTATGAGATGATTAAATATTTTTTTTAAAAAAACTATTCAAAGTAGTTTCTCAAAATAATTAATTAATTTTAGATTCTATTTTTTAAATATCTTATCCAAACATCTATATAAAATTTAAAAGTTATTTTTTATTGAACTCTTAAAAATAGGGACTTAAATCTACTCCCCTATTCGTATATATTAAATCAGAGTTCTAATATTGGAACTCCATATTCATTCTCTAGTCAATGGAATGAGGGAATTCTCATGTTAATGCACGTAACTTTTTTATTTTCAATTCAAAAAGCTTCTTATTATTATAAAAAAAATTAATTTTTCCTTATCCAAAATATCCATTTTAATTCTCTTCTTATCCTTTGATGTTTTGTTATTTAAATTTAAAATATAATTATTAAGAAATATATAGATAATTTACTAATGATAATCCTATTATCTTTCACATTTTTTATTTAAATTTTAAAAATATATATTTCTACATTTTTAATTATCTTAAAAATATTAATAAAATAAAAAATCATCTTATACATTGCACGGGTGTTAAAATATTATTTTAATATATAAATGTGGATTTGTATGTTTTAATTAACGAGTTTTATTTTCTTTGAAATTTTCTTTTAAAATATATAACAAAAAAATCATGTTTGTTCACAAAATTATGTTTTATGCAAATGTGTATGCTTTGATTAATGAGTTTTCTATTTTATAAATTCCCTTTTAAAAATATTAAAAAAAGATAATTTTTTTTAAAAGAGCTAAAAGGCTAAAAGGATTAGCAATTTAGAATCAGTATTACGCCATGCGTTAAAAATTTAATTGCAATCTATTTGATCCAAAACCAACGGACTAGAATTCTTCACGCGCCACTATCGCGTGGTAGCCAACCGCCACCGCCCAGAGCCGTGGTGGGTCGATTTTGAAATCGCTTCGGTCCGTGCTCCAGGTGATTTATATACTTCTACTTCCCAAAAATATTTCACTTTACGAAATTACCCCTGGAGGCACCGAAACTTTACGACTATGCCCCAGCATTAAATAAATACTAAAATGCCGAGATTGCCCTTCACGGAAATCACTTAACGGTGGCCGGTGAAATCTCCGACCGGCGAGATGGGATCGATATTTTCCTATATAAACCCGTCACCACACCCTCTCTTTCCCTCATCAAATTGCATTCTCTTTGTCTCTCTCTCTAACTTGCACCCATAGAGCGACCCTCTTCTCTCTTTCTTTCTCTTTATCATCCCCCTCTGTGCGGAGTGAGAAGAGGTAAATTCTCTCTCCCAAGACTTTTAATTTTCGATTTTCCCCTTTTTTACTTTTTTATTTTATTTTTTTGGGGTTGGTGGGTTCTTTCTTGATAATTTCAGTGTTGGAAATCTGGGATAGAGAATCAGTTAGCTTGAATAATGGTGGATGGAATTATACTGAATGAGGAAAGGGTTGACTATTTAGATTTGTGCATTATTTCTGGGCTGTTATTGATTGGGTGAATGAACAACTTGTTTGATCTCTCGACGTGGGGTGTCTGTGAGGATAAGATCTTGGTGAAGGGTCTGTGCTGGTTATGTGAATTTGAAATCCTGGTGGAGAGGGTGTTGGCTAAGGCAGTGACTTGTTGATTGTTGGAACCCTAGATGTTTTGGTTGGGTTACTGCGGTGGAGTTTAATGATTGGATGTTTAGTGTTTCTTTAGGGGTTTGGGGAAATTTAGTGGTTTCTTGATCCAAGATGATGAGAGTTGAGGACTGTTTTGTGCTTGTGTGCTATATCTGTATCTCATTGGCCTGGGTGGGATTGGTTCTGCCCCCTGTCCTGTGATTGGTGATAGGAGCTCATTTTAATGGCAAGGTTGGGGGAGAAGGATGAGGTTGGCGTTAATGAGCATTGGATGCTTGCTTGAAGTTTAGCTTTGGGCGTTCTTAGTATTAGTAGTGTTATCAAGGTTGGTTCTGCTGTTAGGTTTTGATTTGCTATCAAGGGTTTCCACCTCTCTCTTATGTTGTGCGTTGATATTTTCATTTGTTTAATCTTGATCAATGATTATACATGCTGTGGACAACCTCTACGTCTAAACATGCCATCCTTACTAGTAAAGATTGCTAAATTGTGGATTTCCTTCTGTTTCTTGTTATTGTTTGCTTGGGTTTGTCCCTTTGTGGTAATCAAGACATACAAATTGTGGTCATCTATTTCATTCTAAATAGTACGTGCTTAGACTTGGTTTGTAAGTTTATATGTTACCTGAAACTTTTAGATAGTGTAATTCACACCTGGACTCTGCTTGAAGCATTTATAGACCTTTTCTTTTTTCTGTGCTTGACTTGCAGATTCATTGCCTTTCCTCATTGTGGGCATGTCATGGATATTGTCTCTTGAAAAGAATAGAAGCAACGTTCCTGTTCAACATTTTATTCAGAATTTAGTTTGTATCCTTATGCATATGAGATGGGTTCTCGAGGAAGGCCATTATTTGATCTCAATGAGCCACCTGCAGAGGATAATGATGAGAGGGATGGTATTTTCTGCTTCCAGCCCCAAAAGACACACCCATCGACGAATCCCCAGGCTTCTGACTTACTTGCAGCATCAACTGCTGCCCAAGGAATAGTAAATAATCATGCTTTTTCACATGCCTCATCTGTCTCTGGATTTCAACCTTTTGTTCGGCCTAAATCTACTTGTGCCCCTGATGGAGATGCTGAATTGAAGAAAGCAGGAGATCAGGATGCAAAGGCTCCCTCGAAGTCCAGTAAAGATGAGGTTGTGAAAGTTATGGATTCACGGATATTAAGTTCAGCAAATGCTCAATCTACAGAGAGGGAAGAAGGGGAATGGTCTGACGAGGAGGGTGTTGCAGATGCAAATGGAGGTAATAATTTGCTAAAACAAAATCAAGCTTCAGAAGAGCAAGCAACATCTGGAATGGTGGATGCGTCTGTTACAGTGGCTTCTGACAGTAAGTCTAACAATATTAAGAATTCTGATAGTATAAATGATGAAAAGAGTAGCCGTGCTTCTTTAGGCCTAGAGTCAAGTTCTAGTGAACCAAAAAGCAATGGTATCCCAAAGTCAGAAAGCAATGTAAAATGTGAAGCTTCTATTGATGCACAGGAGGAACCCAATTTAGTTCCCAAACAAAAAGAAGTGAAGGGTATTGAAGCAAGCCATGCACTTAGATGTGCTAATAATCCAGGGAAGAGGAAGTTTGATCAACGTAAAGAGGAAATGTTGGGAAAGAAACGTAATAGACAGACCATGTTTCTGAACTTGGAAGATGTCAAGCAAGCAGGTCCTATTAAAACCTCAACCCCTAGAAGGCAGACTTTCGCAACACCTATTATAAGTCGGACTGTGAAGGAAGTCCGTCCTGTTCCTGCACAAAATGAGCGTGCTGGAATAGCTAAGGATCAGAAACAGGTTGACACATCTTTTGGTGAAGGTGGCACCCAAACTGAATCACATGAACCTAAATCTGATTGTAATGGTGATAATTCTGGACTACTTGGAAGGTCTAGGAGGATAAACAGTGAGACAGAACCTCCGACAGAGGCCAATTTACCTCCCATTCCAAGACAGGGTTCATGGAAACAACCGACAGAGTTGAGGCAGCAGAAGAATGTCCCTGTTTCTAACAGGAAGTTGGGACAGAGTGGTCAAAGCTCTAATGATGTCAAGCTGGGAAACAAGAAACATCTTTCTATCAAGAAGCAGACTCCTGTCAGCATCCAGTCCCAGGACACATCTGTTGAATGCCTCATACGGGAGGTGACCAGTGAAAAGTTTTGGCATCACCCAGGTATAAACTAATTGTATTAATTACCATAAATGCACATATATACTGCTATTGATAAGCTTTATGATCTCTTTGAATTTTAATTTTTTTATTCTTTGCACTCATGTTTCTGATTTCTCATCTTGTTGCTCCCTTCCTCCAGTTATCACACTGTGAGAGTCATAACACTGGAGAGACATGCAAAGGTGATGACAGTTGTTTTTGGAATGAAATTTGATATTGATTTGATAGCTTCCACTGGTTTACATGAATTCTTTATGTAATCCAGTCACCATCATATGCCTCTTTGTGTTATGGTTCTCAAGTTGGCTTGTTTCTTGAGAAAGAATGAAAGATAACAGGTGGAAGGGAAACCTGAAACTTTACTTCAATTGAGTATATTAACTATTATCTGTCCTCTTTCTCCATGTTCTCTATGCTAATTGCTGACTTCATTCAATATGCGTGATCATTTGTTTTCTGAGATTTGGCTTTTACAGATGCATGTTTTGTATGCTAAATACTTATGTTATCTAAAAATTTTGTAAGCCATAGTTTTAGATTCTCTAAAAGGATATTAAAGATGATTTGACCATAAATCACTTTCAAAGACTAAGTTCAGCCACTGTTATCCAAAAATTATACAATACAATTACCATAGAGACATACTACTCATATGTTATTGATCAGAAAGTGTTACTACTCTATTCAAATACAGTCTTATTAATTAGAAAATCATTTCGTGGATCTTAGGATCTCTTGCTGTGTTGGCAGGATTCACAGTGGTACACTGGTACTACTTAATGATTTGATTGTGTAGATAATAATCTGACACTTTATCTTTGCCTTCTGTATATATTTAAGCCAATTTGTTGAAGATGGCTTAAATATATCCAGCATACAAATTGAAAAACATTGTCTGAAAGTTTGAAACAAATAAGATGGGTACCAGGAAGAACTTGGGTAGAAAATGATGACAGAATATATAATATATAAATATATAATCATGAGTAGGGTAGAAGAGAGTGTAGCTGTTGATGGTATTGAATGGGGAAAAGAATCCTTTTGGAGAAGTCTAGCATTTCTTAATCATAGTTTCATACAGCTGTCTCCTAATATTTGTTGGTTAAGGCTTTATGCTGTAGCATATAACAACAGATGTAAGCTTAATGCATTTGCTGCTAGTAAATTAGTTAATGATTACTTCTTTGGTTATTTGTCCCAATGAATATTGAGTCAGCAGGGATATATCCTTTAGTTCCTTTGAAAGTTTATTTGTTGTTTGTTTATTCTTATTGGTAACTGATCTGAGATCCTGTGATTCAGAGGATACTGAGTTACAGTGTGTTCCTGGACGTTTTGAATCTGTGGAAGAGTATGTTCGAGTATTTGAGCCTTTGCTTTTTGAGGAATGCCGGGCTCAACTTTACAGTACCTGGGAAGAATCGACAGAAACAGTAACAAGGGATACTCATATTATGGTGCGAGTGAAGGCAAATGAGTCAAGAGAAAGAGGTACTTACACCTTTCACTGCTTATTTTATGTTAGGTTGACATTTTATTTCCTTTGCTCAAGAATTTGACTCTGTTCTGGAGTGCTACTTCTTGACATCAACTCAAATTCTCCATCTGTATGCTGAAACTTTGTTAACCCATGATCATGGAAATCTGTGCTTGTAATTTTTGTGTACTCAGCCATGGTTGAACGACTGTGTTCGTGCTTTGTCCCTTGAACTTCATATGATTCTATAGTTTGTGGCTATATCAGTATATTGGTTAATTATTTATCTTTATTTTTGTTATATGTGGGTTTAATTTGTCTGAGTCACTTTCTTAGGTTGGTATGATGTGAAAGTCCTTCCAGTGCATGAGTTCAAATGGTCATTTAAGGAGGGTGATGTTGCCATCCTTTCAACTCCTAGGCCTGGATCAGGTTTGTTGTCAAATATCTAGTCCAGGATCATTTGTTGTAATAAATTTTTTTGTAGTCCAATTATGTTGATAGGTTCATTATGTCAAGCAGTCAGATCCAAGCAGAACAGTTCATCATTAGCTCAGGATGATGGGGAATCAGAAATAACTGGACGTGTGGTGGGTACAGTTAGGCGACACATACCTCTTGATACTCGTGATCCTCCTGGTGCAATTCTCCACTACTATGTCGGGGACTCTTATGATCCTAGCAGGCAAGTACTTGTTCAAATTTTCCCATTAGAGGTCCCTTTTAATGGTTTTGTATTGTTATGTACTTTCTTGGTTCCATAGTCAGACAAGATTGTTCTTTCCTGCAGGGTTGATGATGATCATATAATAAGAAAACTTCAAGTTGGAAGCATCTGGTATCTTACAGTGCTTGGTTCTCTTGCTACTACACAGAGGGAGTATATTGCTCTACACGCATTTCGTCGCTTAAATTTGCAGGTACATGCTGAAACTTATTCTGATATCTAGCAGTATCATGGTTTTGCAATTCTGACTAATTTCTCCCTTTACAGATGCAAAATGCAATCCTTCAGCCTAGCCCTGAACACTTCCCAAAATATGAGCAACAGACCCCAGCCATGCCTGATTGCTTCACACAGAACTTTGTTGAGTATCTACGTAGGACCTTCAATGAACCCCAGCTGGCAGCAATCCAATGGGCAGCTATGCATACAGCTGCTGGTACAAGTAGTGGGACAACGAAGAGGCAAGAACCTTGGCCCTTTACACTTGTTCAAGGACCTCCAGGTACAGGAAAAACACATACAGTATGGGGAATGTTGAATGTCATTCACCTTGTGCAGTATCAGCATTACTACAACTCTTTGCTCAAGCATGTTTCTCCTGAAAGCTACAAGCATGCAAATGAGATCAATTCAGAGCATGCCCCCATGGGATCTATTGATGAAGTTCTTCAAAACATGGACCAAAATCTCTTACAAACTTTGCCTAAGCTGGTCCCAAAACCTAGAATGTTAGTTTGTGCTCCTTCCAATGCTGCCACTGATGAGCTTCTTGCCCGTGTTCTTGACCGTGGATTTATTGATGGAGAGATGAAAGTATATCGACCTGATGTAGCTCGAGTTGGGGTTGATTCTCAGACACGTGCTGCCCAAGCAGTTTCTGTTGAGCGGAGAACAGAACAGCTTCTATGCAAGACTAGGGAAGAAATTGTGGGATGGATGCACCAGTTAAGGAATCGTGAAGCACAGATGACTCAGCAGTTACATTGTCTTCATAGAGAACTAAATGCTGCTGCTGCTGTTGTTCGTTCCCAAGGATCTGTTGGTGTTGACCCTGACCTTCTCATGGCCCGAGATCAGAAAAAAGATACTTTGCTACAGAGCCTTGCAGCTGTGGTTGAAGGTAGGGATAAGGTTCTGGTTGAGATGTCCCGTCTTGCTGTTTTGGAAGGTAAGTTTCGACCTGGTAGCGGTTTCAATTTGGAAGAGGCCCGTGCGACTTTGGAGGCCAGTTTTGCCAATGAAGCTGAGATAGTTTTCACTACAGTTTCTAGCAGTGGCCGCAAGTTGTTTTCCCGTCTTTCCCATGGTTTTGATATGGTGGTCATCGATGAGGCAGCCCAAGCCAGTGAGGTGGCAGTTCTGCCTCCCCTCTCTCTTGGTGCAGCACGTTGTGTTCTTGTTGGAGATCCTCAGCAGCTTCCTGCTACAGTTATCAGCAAGGCTGCAGGAACATTGATGTACAGTAGGAGTCTTTTTGAAAGGTTCCAACAAGCGGGATGTCCAACAATGTTGTTGTCTGTGCAGTATAGAATGCATCCCCAAATTCGGGATTTCCCTTCTAGGTACTTTTATCAGGGGCGCCTTACTGATAGTGAAAGTGTGGTTAAATTGCCTGATGAGGCATACTACAAGGACCCTTTACTTAGACCTTATTTATTCTATGATATCAGACATGGGCGGGAGTCTCACAGAGGTGGATCAGTCTCTTATCAAAACATACATGAAGCACAATTTTGTCTCCGATTGTATGAACATGTTCAGAAAACAGTGAAATCTTTGGGTGTGGGAAAGATTACTGTTGGTATAATTACTCCTTACAAGCTGCAGTTGAAATGCCTCCAACGCGAGTTTGAGGAAGTCTTAAATTCAGAAGAAGGAAAGGATCTATATATCAATACAGTAGATGCTTTCCAAGGTCAAGAACGTGATGTCATCATAATGTCTTGTGTGCGTGCATCCAGTCATGGTGTTGGCTTTGTTGCAGACATACGTCGAATGAATGTTGCCCTCACGCGTGCAAGAAGGGCCCTTTGGGTATGGATCTCTTTCTAATGCATCTTTAATGATAATTTTATGTTTTTGTTTACTAAATGGATGAGGGCACACTCTTTGGATGGATAGTATTAATTGTTTGTTATCATTGACAGGTAATGGGAAATGCAAATGCTCTGTCCCAAAATGAAGATTGGGCTGCGTTGATTGCTGATGCAAAAACTCGAAATTGCTATATGGACATGGAGTCTCTTCCAAAGGAATTTCTGGCGTCCAAGGGACCTGCTTACACACCATTGCCTGGTAAGGCTTCTTCGAATATGAGGGGCATGAGATCAGGTGGACCAAGATATAGATCAATGGACATGCATATGGAATCCAGGTTGGGAGCACCATCTGAAGATGATGAGAAGATGAGTGCTTCAATAAACTCCAGAAATGGGAGCCATCGTCCATCAAGATATTCAATGGAGAATTCCTTGGATGATTTTGATCATTTGGGTGATAAATCCAGAGATGCCTGGCAGTATGGCATACAGAAGAAGCAGAGCTCAACTGGAACCATGGGAAAGAGAGACGTGTAGTCATTTGCTTATCTGCAGAATCTTCTTGTGCATCACAAGGGGAGATTTGATGATCTCTCCCTGTTGAAAGCTCTCGGCCAGAAGAATATTGGGGCTTTCAGCGAAGCTGCATAAGCCACAACAAGCTTGAAAGAAGGGGAAGCAGGTAAGTAAAAAATATTGGAGCTTGGTTGCATTGGACACAGATGCTTTTGGCAATTTTGTGCACGTAGCTGGAGAAGACTGCAGACATTTGCCAGCCCACATAAACCTGCTGCCTGAAGGCGGGGGAATACTCAAATTTTGTATCAAAAGCAAAGGAAACTGCATGCATGACATGATTTTAGGGAGATCTAAGGAGGCACTTGACTTTGTACATACACAACATTGTTTTAGCAATTTGTTTGTGTTTCATTATTTCATGACAAGCTTCCAAATGAGAAGAAAGGAAATAGAGGGATTACCCATTTTCTTATATTACTTACAATACGCAGAATAGAATTGGTTTGTATGAAAATTATTATCATTATTATTTTATTTATTTATTTATTTATTCTGTTGGAATTTAGTCTTTGAGAAAGGTTGCTTAAGATTCAACCACATCCACGTTAGGTAATCTTTTTACTGTTGCTCCACCAGATGATAATTCCTTAATTTTCCAACAAATTTCATATTATACAATTAAATCAACGGAACGGAACATATTTAGGTGAAACTAAATCAAAGGAACATTTGATGCCATTTAGTTAACGTTCGGAAAAGTAAACAGAAAAAAGTTTACAGGTTGATGTGCTAGAGCCACACACTTTCTATCACGGGTTCATTATTTGTAGGGGATTGATTACATTGGATTGGACGTATCCATTTTGACTTGACTGGATTTGGCTTTAAATAAGTTTTAGTGGGAAATAACATTTGTCTAAATTCTATCATTATATGCCGGAAACAAGGAGTAACTCAGTTACATGTACTGTACTGTAGGAATAATACCTTGTAAAATATAACAAGTTAAATTGAAAATATATCAAAATAAGAAATGTTTACCAAACCGTCGTTGGTCGAAGTGGAAGTGAATTGTAACCCCAGAGAGACTTTATTTGCAAGGTGGGGAATTCCTGATCAAAAGACCAAAAAAAATATGAAATGTTTAAAACTTCTAATTTTAAAAACTAATCTAATTGATAAAAAATAATTTCATGATGAGAAATTCAAATATTAATTAAAGAAATTAAGGAACTTAATAGTATATATTAATCAGATAACTATTTAAAAAGTAATTAATATTTGATTTTATTTTAATTTAATATAGGTTAAAATAAGTATTAGTATATAAAGGGAAAAATATGTTTTTCGTCCTTATGGTTCGGTCAAATTTAGTTTTCGTCTCTGTACTTTAAATCCTGTGTTTTTTGTCCCTAAACTTTCTAAACCCCCAAACCGTGGTCCCTGTCCGCCAATGAGATTTGTTAACTTGATAAGCTAGCTAACAAAGTTTACATGTCAGCCTTAATAGTGAGTCCCAAATAATTAACTGATCATCTAATTAACCTTTTTATTAATTTTTAATTATTAAAATAACCCTAATTACTAAATTAGGGTTTTCACCCGAGCAATTTTACCCGATAAAAAATCTAATTTCATAATTATGGTTATTTTAATAATTAAAAAATTAATAAAAAAAGATTAATTAGATGAGTCAGCTATTTAGGACCCACTATTGAGACTAACATGTAACTTTTGTTACCTAGCTTATCAGGTTAACGGATCTCACTAATGGCCAGGGACCATAGATTGGGGGTTTAGAAAGTTTAGGGACAAAAAAACAAAAGGATTTAAAGTACAGCAAAATTGACCGAAACTATAGGAACGAAAAACATATTTTTCCCATATATAAAAGACATGACTTGGTGAGAATAGATTGCGATAAGACTTTACGTGATCCAATAATAAAAATTCAATTTTAAAAGTATAAAAATGGGTTCATGCTATTTTTTCATTATCATCATCATTATTACTATTATTATTTCGAAAGCCATGAATATTGATATACTTTTAGGAGACTATAAATATTAATATATCTTTTTTTGTGCAATACCGTATTTATCATTTATGTGAGACAATTATGTTTGACTCAAGTAGGACCTCTATGGGCGACAAAGCTCTCCCTTCAAGTATTTAACACAGTTGCATATTCAGGGCTCGGACTCGAGACTACTGGTGGAGCAACCCCTTACCAGTTGACCCACGTGCTAGGTGGATGGTGGTTATAAATATTAATATTTTAATACATTAAACAATCCAGTCTCATTTACCATAACCATAAGGACTTTGGTGGCAATCATATTAATATTTAGCATTTATTGTCCTTTTAAGCAATTCTTATATGAATATAGGTAGCGTTTGGTAAACACTTTAGAACGGAACAGAACGGAACATATAGGTTCTATTCTATGTTTGGTGAATTTTAAAAGTAGAATAGAACATGACATATCATTGAAAAAATGAAACACTTTGGTTCCATAAAAAAAGGTGGAATCAAAGAGAACAGAGCGGAACATCTCATTATTAATTTTTTATTGACAAATCTACGTACTCTCATAACCTTCTTCCCAAAATTGTTATTCCACCACTGTTACCTAACACATTTTACCATCACCATTGTCGTCGGGCACCCTACACCGCCACTGCTACCGCTACCGCCGCCGCCACCACCGCCATCGTCGTCACCACCACCTTTGTCGTCGCCGCCACCACCTATAACACATTTTACCACCACCATTGTCGCTCGGTACCCTACACCACCACCATCGTCATTGCTGCCATCGCCGTCGCCATCGCTACCACCACTGCAATTGTCATCGCCATCACCGCCACCACCATCCTTGTCACCGTCGCCACTACCACCTAACACCTTTTACCACCACCATCCGCCACCGCCCCACACTCCCTACTACCATAATCCAACACTTCATATTAAAATTTTCAATACTTAATTAATTAAATAATAAATATGATAAGGATATATATGTAATTGAACACATTTCATCTTTTTCTGTTCTGTAGTTACCAAACATAACACATAAAACATTTTTTGTCCCGTTACGTTTTGTTCCGTTTCATTCTATTTTGTCTTGTTCTATTCATCTACCAAACGCTACCACAATGTTTACATATTGTTGGTGATGAAATTTCACAAAAGTTAAGGGTTGAAGTGAGAGTTATTTTGATTTCTCTTAAATTCAAAAGAAGATCGCACAATTAAAGGTTATAAGCCTTTTGTTGAAAATGTGATTTGAAGGGATCTTCAAAGGGGCTCTGTGTTAGAATTCAAAATGAATTTTAAGAAAGAAGAAATAGTTTCTTGATATATGAAGAAATTCGAAAGATTCTTAATTTGTAGAGAATGGCTAAAATGATTTTCTTAATGAATCCAGAAATTCTCTTGAAAAGGGATGTTCAAGAAGGTTGCTTGATAAAGTGTTGAGAAACCTTCTCGAAAGAATTTCAAAGAAATTTCCTAAATTGCGTTGAAGTACTTTTCCTAAGAAGAATTTTGAAGAGATGTTCTAATGAAGAGTTTTATGAAGGTTTTATAAGGGTCCTGAAAAGATTTATGGAAGAAGGATTTTGAAGAGTTTTCATGAAGCAAGAATTTGATAGATTCTTTTGAAATTAAAGGTTTATGGACTTTTCTAAAGAGGGAAAAAAAGCATCTTCTAAGAATTAAGGAATTCAGACAATTTTGTCGAAAGGAATGATGGAAGAAGAAAATTGAAGGTTACATAGAATTTGACACTTAAACAAATTTCAAGTTCTCAAGCCAAGAAATAACTTTGAAAATATTTAAAAATTTGTTCAAAGATTGTAACTAAGTAATTATTTGAAATTTTAATTTTCAGGACAAATGTCAATATTACATTAGAATAGTTACAAACATCATTTTACTTGTTTAAATTTTACAAAGTAGTCGCTGGAGTTTCAACTCTCTAAATAGAGGTTGTATATTCAGTTTCAGGGGTTGGACTACATTAATTTACTCACAATCCTCTCACAAGGCTAACATGTCCACTTAGAGACTACCGGGATATAATTCCACAATTTTACTTCATGCATTCATTTAATTTCTTTAAATTGTTCTTCATTATTATTTATTTCTTCTTCTTTACAAGTTATGCACTTTCACCACTTTATTTAATCTCCTCTTATCTTAACGGACCGCAATTCTCTCTAATTTATTTTAAATTTGACACAATCTCGGATTAGGATCCATGCAATTTTAAAAAAATTGCATGAGATCCCCACCCTTCATTTATTTTGCTTTATCATTTAACATTAAAAGTTATGTTTTATAATTTTTTTCACCCATTAAATTCAACTGGAGAGAGGTCCAGTTGAAAGTACAACGCGAGGGAATCTCTTCCCACAATCCCAATCATTTAAAATATTCATTTTACTAAACCATTAAAAAAATTAATCATGATTTTAGAACCATAAATTCAGAGACTGTAGTATGCACACTCTCCAATTGATTTTCAATGGAAAAGGATCCGTGTACTATCTTAACCTTCTTTATTTTCAATTTCATTAATATTTTTTTTATATTTTCTTCATGAAGTGGTAAACCTTAGTTTTTAAGGTTCCTTTTTGAGGATTCATATTTTAAGTCACATATTAATATTTAGAATTAAATTGGCATTCTTTTGATTATTTAATCAAAAAAACTTTCATCACAAACACATATACAACTAATTAAAAGTTCAAAATACATTAAAATAAGAATTTAATATCAAAAGGAATATAAAGTATAAACAATCGCACTTAAGTAGTTTTAATACTTTTAAACTTTTAATTAACTATGTCTATCAACATTATACTTGCCCAAAAATTACTCCTTTCCTTCCTTACACAACCAATTTGTGGTAGTCTGGTAGAGCTTCATTCCATAAAAAAAAAGGTGGGAGAGCTTCATTGTAGCCGGAGACACCATGGCCCGCCCAATTTTTTTTAAACATAAAAATTACATACATATATTTATATATAATACCAAAAAAACATATTTATATATTTAATGAAAATATATATACATATATATCAAAATCTAATTTTGATTATGCAAACTTTTGTGTTCAAAATCCAATCAACATAAGGCATTGTCAACTATATATTAACCTGTAATTGGATAAAGGACAGAAGCCAGCATGGAAATATACTACTTTGCACAGCCAATGCAATTGAAATGCACACATGGACATGGTGGTTGGTGGTGCAATTACAAGACAGGACCATGTGTATATATCAGGCGGCTTTACGTTATTATTTGTTAAATAATATATAGTATGACATGGCACATGGCTCAGCGCGTGCATCATCTTGCAGACAAATATCATTAACCAATAAATTTGATAGGCGGTTCAAAATTCAAACTTCATATGTTGAACTTATTAAATGTTAGATTTGGAGGTAGGATATCATATATAATAGTGGCTGGCTCCGTTTCCATCTGATTTGGTTGGCTATATAAATACTATATTATATAGAAGTTTTGGTTGGTAGACGCACAAAATTTGTATCCAAAAAATAAATTATAGAATGATCCCTTTACATTGTCTTAACTTTCTCAATGCTAGGATCTTACATTGTTTAGTATAAGACTAAAATAATTTTTTATGAAGACATGGCCAATATCCTCTTTCTTTGGTTTAGTTTATTGAATTAGATTCATTTTAATTTTATTATCAGTTCTAATTAGGATGACAATGGATACCCTCTGGGCAGGGTACCACAGTGCTCGTCTCAGTACCCGCGTTTTTAAAAAAAACCCGTACAATACCCGTCCTCGTACCCGTTGGGCACCTATATGCCCGTACCCACGCCCGTTACCTGCACTTTTATTAAGTAAAAAATTAACAACTTACTAAAAAAAATATTAATTTAAGAAAACTACATCTCAATTGAAAAAGTTACTCGAATATTGTTCAAACATAATTTTTAAATATCAGTGATACAACAATTTAATTATATTGAAACACAATATGTTGATGTTCTAAAACACAACAAATGATCTAAAGTTCAAAATTTTTATTAAATATTACAATATACTTTCACATCACACTATTTTATAAACTTGAATACCACGTGTTAGAATTCTTCAAGATCTGTAAAAAATTATTATTAATATTAACTAGTCATATATTATAAAGTAAAAAAAAAACAAATAGATAGTTATAAAAATATATTTTTAATTTGTAATATTATATATATTAATTTTAAAAATATGTGTAAATATATTAGATATTTAATAAAATTAATATATCTCTATATATAATTATATATGAAATTTTTTATTAAATAAGTATATATATGAGTGCGGGTATGGAGCGGGCTGGGCATCAAAGTGCCAGTACCCGCGCCCGTACCCATAAAAAAATGCGGGTTTTTGCCCGTACCCGCGCCTATACCCGCTTTGCGGGTTTTTACCCTGCCCATTGCGGGTAATTTTTGCGGGTACCCATAGGGCTTGGACTCAATTGTCATCCCTAGTTCTAATACTTAGTGAATTAGTAATATATTACATGCTTTTATTTTCTAAATAAACTATATATGGCTTCTATATAGGTGGTACTTCCCATCATGGTTTCACAATTTTTTTTTCAATTTTTTCATTAATCACGTAAATTTTATATAAAGTATTTTATCAATTCTTATCTCTCTAACCCTTTTTAAGTCTTTTATAAATTCTTTGTTGTTACTTAATTACTTTTTAGTGGATCTTTCATTTATTATATACTTATTTTTATATTTCTAAAAAACTAATTTAAATTAAAATCTTTTCTTTTTTCCTTTTTTAATTATCCTTTTCTTAGCTCTATTGCACAGTGCTTTGCATGAACCATGAAGTGTACGTAGTGCATGCTGCATTCATCCCCGTTCCTTAATTTTTAGTTTCTTTCAATACATTGTGATCTTTTCTTTTTTTTTTTTTAATTTCTTCCAACCCTTTGTTGGTTGTGAATACCCAATTTTATCATGGCTAAAATTAGCTTCCTTTTAATTTCAATTTCAGTTGAATTTAATAAAATCTCAAAATAAAAAATTTTCAAAAAATATATAAATCTGAAAATAGTTGTAAAGCTAAAAAATAAATATTCTAGAAATTCAAAAATAAATTCGATATTTAGAAAAGAAAAATCTGAAAAAATATTTTTTTTCTTTTTCCTTTCTTTCAATTCAGAAAATAAAAAAATCCGAAATATAAAAAAATATAAAAATTTAAAATAATAATAATAATGATAATAAGTCTAAAAATAATTTTAAAATTCAAATTGAAATCAGAAAAATCTGAAAAAAAATAAGAAAAAGAGAAGAAAAAAAAAACGTATAGCTTTGACCAGGTAGTTACTAAGTGGGATAGGGATAAGGCTGTTGAAGTGGAGCAAAAGGAGGAGAAATGGGGAGTGGTTTCCTGATATAATGGATGAGGTAGTTACCTCTCAGCTAGGTATAAAAAGGATCAGACTACACTATCACGAGGGGGGAGGACGGTTACTGACAGGAAAAAAGAGAACAATCAGAGATTGCGGAGAATCAGAGTATACAGAGTTGAAAAACAGAAGAAATTGAGAACAGAAAAGGGTCAAAGTAAGAGCTGATACACACAAGACTCAGGTTGAGAAGAAAGTCAGTGTGAAAGCAGATCAATAAGGGAGAAATCGGAATATTCGATTCAGGAAGAATCAAAAACAAGAGTTTAGAAAGAAGAAAAGAGATCCAAGTAAGTATGAATCTTAATCTTTTGTAGTTACCCTCCTTGATTGAAGCATGATCATGATATGATTGTATAGCTTATTTGAGTCACTGTGCGATCGATTCTTTACACAAGTTTGTTTTTGCGGGTATAATGCAAATCTTAAGAAAAGTCTAGAAAATATTCAATGCAGTCCCTATTTACATTATGTAATTCAAACAAACTAAAGCAAAGAAAGAAGAGGTAACAACAGAATCCCAGCTAATCTAAATTGAACCACCCATCACCATAGCGTCCAATTCACGTTCACAATCAGACAATCGCAATGCTTCCCTCTCCATAATCCAATTACCTAAAAAAGGAGTGAGGGTGAGTAGCAGAGCAAGAGAGGAGGAGAGAACGGAGAAATCAAACCACCACTAACCCTCACCGCTGTGCCGCGAACCACCACTTCCAGCCACCGCGGCTTGCGGTCGTGCCTCCTCTGGTCTCCGTCGTCTACTGCTGGACCGCCGCCGGAGAGACACCCTCTGTCACAGTGGCTAAACGGCGCCCCACCGCCGTCAGCTATTCCCACCGTCACTAGCTATTCAGCCACCGTCATCAACGCGCGGCGCGCAGCCACCACCAGTTCGCAACAATCGCTTCCCCACAGCCTGGACCACCGCCGCGAGCAACCATCACCTTTCTCCCTCCTGCAGATCGCGCTGCCATTGCCGCTGCGAGACCTTCGTCACCGTCGCGCGCCTGCCGCAGCACACCACCGCACAGGTCCGCCGCGTTCGGGTGGCCTGCTCTCTCAGGCCGCACTTCTCCCCTCTCTCTCTTCTTTCTTCTTCCCCGCTTCTCTCTCTAGGGTTTAACCATTTTTTTTACTGTTGTGTGTGTGTGCATTTGAGGGGGCGTGAAGAGTTTTGAAAACTCTGATCCCCTCACTTTTCTTTTCTTTTCTTTTTAAATGTGTTGGTCAATTTTATTTTATTAGATTGTCTAATTTTTAATTGAGTCTTTGATTTTAAAAAAAACTTTCAAATAATTTAGATTTGCTGTAAATATTTGGGTGATTTAAATTGTGTAAATATTTGTTTTAATAAATTTCGGATGATTCCATAAATCTCATATGCTTTTATAAAGATGTTAATCATGTTTAATACTAAATAAAATTCTCATAATAAAATTTAAAATGGATGCAATAATTTGGTGATATTATCGAATAGCATTTCTATCGTTAGTATTATCCAAATTATATAGGACTATGGAGTATAGTCATTTGCTAACAAGATAGTCCTAGCATATTGTAAATTATTTCTAAAAATAAAAAAAGTAATTTTAATAAAAATAAAATGTTAACGAGTAGCATTTCTACCGTTAACGGGACTATGGAGTATAACCATTTGTTAACAAAATAGTCCACACACTTGTAAATAGTAAAAAATATATTTTTCAAAATAAACAAACTAGTATTTCTAGCAATAACGTTATATCTAAAAAATAAAAAGAATTTAAAATAAAAACTCAATTGATAATAAATTTTGCTTCAAAAATAAAAAATCATTCAATGATCAAGTAATGTTAAATGAATAGCAATTCTATCATTTAATATCATTTGAATCAGGAGGGTTCATTGTATAGCCATTTGCTAACAGAAACTCTTCAAGAGTGCATTCTTTTTAAATCAATTCTTTCAAAAATAAAACAAATATAAAATTCTTTTAAAAATTCTTTTCAAAATCCAAACTCTCAATCAATCAACAAATCAATCTTTTAGAACTACGTGGCTTTGATTTCCCCATTGCAGCTGGGGATACGTAGGAGCGGGAACCGGCCCCGTCAAGCCCAAATAAATATTTTTCTAAATTTTCCCATAATCTAAAAAATAAAAAATGAAAATAAATTTGTAAATAAATAAAAACAAAAAGATTTCTTTTAAAAAGTGGTAAAATAAATATTTTTCAAAAGTTAATAAATTTGCACAATTAATTAGAGGTAACCGTCTTAGGACGGATGTCGTAGGGTGCTAATACCTTCCCTACACATAATCGACTCCCGAATCCAAATCTGGTTTCAAAGGCCATTTTTTCTAAAATGTTTTTTTCCGATATTTTTCCCTCAAAAATAAACATTGGTGGCGACTCCATGGAAAACAATTTTTCGCCGTCTCGTCGTGACCCCGATTCCGACATTGGTATATATCTAATTTTGTCCGATCGACCTCTCATTTTGATCATGATACCAATAAAAATCTAAATAATGAATAATAAAAATTAAATATAAAATTTGAAGGAGCTATATAATAAATTGATAAAACTTTCCTTTTATTTAAATTTAAAATTATTGATAATAAAGATAAATTATATTTGAAAGATAAAAGGTAATATTCTAAATTCAATATAAGATTTAGTGAGGCAACATCCGCAAAAGTATAGAGATCAAAGGAAAAAGAAGTAGAGAGAATAAGTGAAATGGAGAAGATTAGAATGTCCAAATTAGAAAAGGCAAGAAAAAAATTGAAAAAACGGAAATACTACTAGAGGGAAAAAAATTTCTAAGGTCAAAGGTGATCTGTTTATTGTGAAATATTACAAATATTTAAATTTATTATAAAGGTTTAATTATCATATACGGTCAATGTAAATTTTTTTTTACTATTATTCGAAATGTGTTGATAAATTATTTAATAAATTTAATAACTCATAATGTTATATTCATTAAATGATATGACAATTCATTATTAGATATTAGTGTAATATGCTAGTCTCGCATTCATTGAATGTTAGTGTAAAATAAAAGAATAGAAAATGAAAGATAAATATAATATGTCTGTATTTTACATGCCGTGCTAAACTATTAATATTACTAGCTTTTAATAAGTGAAATACACATATATCATTTTTATTTCGTGCAATACACATGAATTTTTTAATTTTAAAAATATCAATGTGTTTTTTTGTTACAGTTAAGTTCTCCACTCTTTTCTAAGAGTATATTTAGTGGGTTTAGTGCACATAACTCGTGAGCTCTTTTCATAATTTTAGTTTGCGTTGTGAATTGAGTCATAATTCTTTTGTCGGGATGTTATATTTAGATGCATATTATTTTCATTGTACACACTTTTATCTCGGTGTTTTTTTTTCTAATGCATTCAAATGCCCTCATTACAAGACCGACCCAACATACATGTAAGCCTAAAGCAAATTATAAAATAGAGGCCTAATTCTAAAAAATAAAAGACCAGAAATGACATATAAAAATATGAGTCTATTTTTAAGAAAAAAAACTTATATTAAATTAAAATTTTTATTTTTATAAGAAAAAATATTTTAATGATTATCTATTAACTAATAATTAGTAATATTTTATATTTAATATATAGATTTTATTAAATTTTGGGTAAAATATGTTTTTAATCATTATAAATTTAAGCATATATTTGAGTTTGGTTCTCATAATTTAAAATCAATTGTTGAGTTTCTCTTTATTTAAAATCACCTCAAATTAATTCTTAGCGCCCCTCTCGGCTCTCGCTAGGAACTAATTTTTTTTAAAAAAATATGAGTCTATTTTTAAGAAAAAAATTATATTAAGTTAAAAAATTTATTTTTATAAGAAAAAGTATTTCAATGATTATCTATTAACTAATAATTAGTAATATTTTATATTTGATATAAAGATTTTATTAAATTTTGAGTAAAATATGTTTTTAATCATTATAAATTTAAGCATATATTTAAGTTTGGTTCTCATAATTTAAACGCGAAAAAAATTAATTTGGGGTGATTTAAAAAAGAGAGACTTAACACACCAATTTTTTTGTGCAAGCATACCCAGGGCTGGAACTCGAGACCACTGGTTAAATGGAAACAACCTTTACCAGTTGATCCATGTGCTCGATGGTACACCAATTTTAAATTATGAAAATCAAAACCAAATTTATTTAATTTTACACAAATTATAAACATATTTTACACTTACTTTTACTATATAAAATATATAAAAAAATTTGAGACCTAAAGTGCTTTACCGGCCTCCCCTTAAGCCAGGTCCAGCCTCATTAACATATATATTTTAATAAACTTAATTTTCTCAAGACATCAAAGTATTTAATGTTGATAAGAATCACTGCAGCACTTTTCCCCATTTCTGGCAAACAATTAGAAGAGCTTTAGAACAATGTGATGTTGATGGGTGGCAGGATAACTTGAGAAACGATTTATTTTTTTGTTACAACTTGAGAAACGATTGAAACATAATTGACAAACTTATGATTTTGATTAATTTAATTTTTCTCTAGAGATATTGAGAAAATGCTAAAGTGTTCAATAAATTGCACAAATATGAAATCAAAGCAGCCTAGTTCAAATTTGAACAAAATTGAACTAAAAGAATTTTGGCAATAGGTTTGGGCAATAGATACTCATTGGATTTGGATATAGACACTAAAGTTGCTATTCATGCAAGTTTGTGTTAAATTATAAAACATTTTCTTAAATGTAAATATGGGTATTCTAATCAAACTCTATTTTCTTTTGAAGAGCCAAGATGTGCTAGATATTAATGTGGAAAAATATTTTACTATTTTATATTGATAAAAATTTTATAATTATTTATTTTTTAATCTTTTTTAAATATTTATTTCTAAATATTTATTACTTATATTCATAAAGTAATTTTTCTTACAATGTTTTTTTTTCAAATTCTAACCACTTATATTCTAATATTAATTATTTTCAAATACAACCTTTATATGTTTATGTTAGAGAGTGACTCAAAATTTCACTCTATTATTTTTTTAAATAAACATATATTTTTTAAAAATTTAAATTATTTTTAAGATTTTATATGAGTTAATTATGTACACCTATTTTATAGTTTTAGACATTATTTTCTAAAATATTTTTTAATTTATAATTTTAAAAAATTTTTAATATAAAAATATTCACGTGATAAATAAAATACTCACTATTTTTTCTCTTAAGCATTCATGTATTAATTTATATTTAAAAAATTACTTTAATTAAAAATATTAATATATACAATATATAAAAAAGTTATTAATGTTTAATTTTATTCATATTTTAAACAAACATTATGTATAGGATATTTATGAGTTGTTGATTTAAAAGCATGTTATGATGTGATGTGAGCTGCTAACCTTTTCTGTGCTTGAATTTTACTCCATTATGCCCTTTTTTATCTGTGTCCCACATTTTTTTAAATAAATTTGCGCTTAATTACTCATCATATTTTTCTTGTCAATAAATAGTAAATATGGTAAATTAATTGTTTGGATTCTTTCTCTCTCGTGAGGATTAAGCATGATTGTCAATTGGAAGTACTCGGCCAGACTTGATACAATGCCAATAACAAGCTTTTGCGGTTGGGTTAAGAAAACTCTAGAGTTATTTATGTTTCTATAGGCTTTTTGTGAATTAATTTGTTCATGACTTTATCAATTCGAACTAAAATCCTCAAAAGTTATTTGGCTTTTAAACTAAAATCTCAAACCCTAGATTTTTACAAGCTTATATCGATCGATCCGACCCGTTTTAACAACTCTAGGATTGAGGATAGTGGTCAGTCAAAGTTATCTCTCTCATTAATGAGGGAAAGGGATATGTAACTTTAATTAGAAAAAATAATACAAATTGTTGACAAATTTGATGTCGTTAACTAACTTATTTAAATTTCTTAATTCTTGTAAATTTTTTTCTAAACATGAATTAAGGAAAGATATTGTAATATATTGATTTTTTTAAAAATTATTATAACATTTAAAGTTTATTCCATATTTAAAATTAAACACTAGTGTCATATGTCAATTTTCAATTTAAATTCATTAAACCCTTAATTAAATTACATAATCAATATTTCACCCAGAAAATTTTAACTTGAGTTTAGCGCCATTACTTATTTCAAAGCTCATATATTCCAAATATTTGATTGGAAACATGTGAAAAAATGTATTAATTTTTTAGAATCTGCAAATTAGAAAGGTTTAGTGGATATAAAGAGTAAAAATAGGGAAAAGAAATACTCCCTCCGGTCCTATTTACAAGAACCTTTTTTAAGGTGGGTCTTAGTTCTTTTTATAAGAACTTTTTTTGTCCCATGCATTAATTATTCTTTGATAAAAATACCCTATTAGTGGAGGTAGGTGAGTAATTAATTAATAGAGAGTGTGACACAATTGAGTAGTTAAATAGAAAGAGAAAAATAATGGGTCTCAATAAATTTAAGGGTAGTTTAGGAAATATAATACACAATCATGACATTTATGGTAATCAACTAAATTAACCAATTTTCTTAATTTATGTAAAATAATTAAAAGATTCTTATAAATAGAACCGGAGGGAGTATCTTATATACTCCCTCCATTTCATTTTGACAGTCGTTTAAGGTTTCTACACACAAATTAAGAATAATAATAAATGAGTTAAAAGACATAGTAATCTTACTAAATTACCCTTATTAATTTACTACACACTTTTTTTTTCATTTTACCTAAATATATTAATGAGTAGTGTGGTGCACAATTTTTTAAGTTTCTTTTCCCATAAAAATAGGAGGGTAAAAATGAAAAACTAACATTAATACTCACATAGAAACCACAGAACTACTTATACGATAAAAAAAAAATTATTTTCCTAAAATGACTATCAAAATGAAATGGATGGAGTACATAGCAGGTGTGAGGGAGTAGTTAAAAGGGTTCTTTAATGGGATTGTCTTCCTTTCCAAGGACGCAACTATTATGCAATTAAAGACTAATCCCATAACGACCATGTTTCTTTTGTTTCTTCCTTGGGGGTTAGTCCCCCTTCATTCACCAAAAAAAAAAAAAGTCTATGGACCATGAATGGTTGATAGGTGTCAATTTAAGATTGAACGTACGTATCAATATTGTCGGCAACATTTGAGCTATGAATACTTTCAATTATGCGAAAATTTCGTATTTAACTGTTTTTATTTTTTAAAAAAAATATACAAACTTTAATAGAAGTCAACTTATTTAATATTTATTTTGTCTTGTATGGGTTGGAGTACCCTGTACTCCCTATTAATTTCATTTTCTTTGTCTATAAAAAAAACTTATTTAATATTTATTAAAAAATAAACATAAAATTTTACATAATAGAATTATATGAAAATTTTAATTCTCATAAAAAAAGTGATATGAGGGACGACTGAATGAGTATTGAAATGCTCTCATACTCCTTTTATTCGAAAGTAGGGGTGTAATCGGGTTGGGTTGGATCGGGTTTGGGGTGACATCAAGTTCGAACCGATAAAATGGCGATTGGTTGAGTTGGTTCGGGTTTTGTATTTTTTTTTAGTAACCCGAACTGAATCAACCCGAATATGTTCGGGTTGGGTTTGGTTTGGTCATCGGATCATGAATATTTTCTTTTTTTGTTTTAAATGTGGAAGATGAAATTAAATTAAAATATAAAATTAAAAAAAGAAAAGAAATAGAGAAAAATAAATTGAGAGGAGCATATGAAATACGATTTGGGGAATCATCTCTGCTTGTGTTGCCGCTGCGCCTATTTTTGTTCTCTCCTTGTATCAAAATGAAATAAGATTAGGACTTCTTTTCCTGGTTTGGTTCGGGTTGGGTCTATCGGGTTCAACATAGGCAAACCCGATACTCGAACCGAACCAGATCGGATTTGAAAGAAAATGTACGAACCGAACAGAACACCCGGATCAAACCGTTAAATATGTTCGGGTTGGGTTGGATTTGTCAGGTTCGCCAGTTGGTTCGGACCCGCTTACACCCCTATTTGAAAGTATTTCAGCAATGGTTATGATTGATGGTTAAAGAGAAAGAATCATTTCACAACCAATTTTTTCGGTATAGGAGATATAGAAGAGAGAGATAAAAAATAAAAAAATGTGTTAATTGATATGATGAAAAAGAGAGAAATAAAAAAGTATACAAAAAATGATAAAAATTATGAGTGTGAAAATATCACTACTCCTTACTTAATACTCCCTCCCATTTTACTTGACTTTTAAAGTTGTGACATGAGAATTAAGGAATATCATTAATATTTTAAGTTTTATAAAAATTATAAACTATTTTCCTACTATACCCCTTATCTCTCATATTAAAAACACATCACTCAAGAAATACACATTAATTAATTAATAAGAGTGGAATTGGAAAAAGTCATTTAATGGTGTATTGATATTAGAAAATAACAATTAAACTGGGACAATTTTTTTTTTTTTGCTAAAACACCAAGTAAAATGAGACGGAGGGAGTATCCTCCATACCTTAGGTAAGTAATTTAAGAAATTATAAGTATATCATACATATTTATTTTTATATTTTTGTTATCAAAATTTATTTGTTTAATATTCTACAATAGACAACATTCATTTTTTAAAATTGATACCGATAGGACTCAAAATAACAACAATATAATGACTTTATTGGTATTGAATTTTTAGTATAAATTACAACTATCCTCCACGCGAGGTAATACTGCTCAGGCTAGAAAAATCCACATCATTGTGGGGATATTAGTATTGATTTTCAAATCATATGTTCTGATATAAAAAGTAAAAACTATTAAATGATAATTATAATATTTACTATCTTAAAAATATAAAAATATTCAACATGATTTTTTGGTAATAAGTACGTCAATGTACAAAAAGTACATTGTCATCCAATGTTATATTATCATATTATTTAATAAATATGATACATCATTTGATATTAAACTCAATACATGATATGACATATTCATCAAGCACTTACTTAAAATGTATCTTTTTGCTTTTTTGGTGTCTAACTTAAAATGTATCTTTAAATCTTCATCAACATTGGAATCCTTCACATACATTGGATGACACTATGGTCGAGCCCCAAGACCAATTGATGACCTGAAATAAGGATATATTTAAGAGGAATGAAACTTTGATGAGTTTGTTAAATGGAATTACAAAAAATTTGGTTGGAGACTAAAAAATATATTTGGAAAGTTTTCAAAACTCTTTTTAGTATACCAAGAAAAGTTTCTTTGGTTTTAAAAAATATAGATGTAAGTGGATTAAATATGGTGGTGATAGGAATTCAAAATTCTTCCATAACATTACAATGACCAGAAGACAAAGAATAATATTGAGGGTTTTCATGATATGAAGGGTATTAAATTACTAATGGAGAAAAATTAAGACATGTGGCTACAAACTTCTTTAATTACCTGTATATGGACTTGGAGGAGCTTACTGCCTTTTGCTTTCCTAGTTGTTTCCCTACTATTTTTTACTAAGAAATGACTTCTATTGATAGGTTAATTACTGATGAAGAGATCAAATTGGGTCTGTTCAATATGAGTAGTTTTAAAGCCCTTGAGAGTGATGATCTTCAAGAGCTATTTTACCAAAGTTAATTAATGGTTTATGATAGAGCCTACCTTTTTCATGTGGTGAAATAAGTCTTTCAAGATCATAAGAAAGTTAAGGAGATAAATTAGATGCTTGTCACTCCTATCTCATAGGAGGAGTCTGTCTTAAATCTTAAGTACTTTAGACCTATTAGCCTATATAATGTTGCTTACAAGACTATTACAAAAATAATGGCTAATAGATTGCATTCTTTTATGAGACACTTGGTCAGTCTTACTCAGTGTAGCTTTGTTCTTTAGTGACAAAGAATGATAATATTATAAATTCTTAAGAAGTGATTCATGTAATGTAGAAAAAGAAAGATGACTACTAAAATTGATTTTGAAGAAGCTTGAAGAGGTAAATAAGATGCTTATCATTCTTATCTCGAAGGAAGAGCCTATCTTAAATCTTAAGCACTTTAGACCTATTAGTCTTTATAATGTGGCTTACAAGTAGAGTTGTTGATTAGGCTACCCGCCCCGACCCGCTAAAAGCTAAAGAGTTATTCGGACTTCTGAAATAAAGGTACGCGCCATACATTTTTACGGGCTTTTGTGGATAGCCCAATTTTTTTTCTCCAGATTTTGCATGTAACAAACTTTATCAAGTCGGGCTAAAAAGTCCAAGAGTTATTTGAGCTTATAAAATGAAGACCCGAGCCCTACATTTTTGCGGGTATTTAGGAGTCGGCTCGAGCTCTATTTACAAGACTATTGCAAAAATCTTGGCTAATAGATTGTGTTCTCTTATGAGACACTTGGTCAGTTTTGCTCAATGTACCTTTATTCCTCAGTGGCAAAGAAGTAATAATATTATAACTACTTAAAAAGTGATCCATGTAATGTAGAAATGAAAAGGTGAAAAGTGGTGAGTGGCTATTAAAATTGACTTTGAAGAAGATTATGATTGTTTAAAACAAACTTACGTTCTTGAGACTTAAAAGATATTGGTTTTCATTCTAATTTTATTTATGTTGTCCAATATTGTATCTCTACCAATAAGATAAGATTGTTGTGGAATGATGAAGCATTTGACCAATTTACCTCATCCAAGAGGGTTTAACAAAGTGATCCAATGTCTATATATTTTTGTCTAGTGTATGGAGAGTTTGTTTCTTCTTATTAATGTTGCTATGGATTTCGAAGTTCAAAATCGAATCTAATCTATATAAGGGGTTGAGTATATCTTATCTCTTATTTGTTGATAACCTCATTTTGTTTTGGAGGTTAAGATAGACTAGTTGAGGTAATATCTTTTCTTTTAAGTTTACTCTATATTGACTCTTGTCAAAAGTTGAATAAGGATAAAGCAATACTTTTTTTTTTCCGGGAATGTTCATTCTAATGTGAGACAACAAAATAATGGTGAGTTGAGTTTTTCTTAGAATGAGGTGGGAGTTTTTTAGTGGATTTTTTCTTGCAATGTTGGAAGTTGTCATATCTAACAAGCTTAGCCATGGGAAAATTTTGGTGGGCTAAAGCGAGCTTTATCTTGTGGATATATCGTTATCGAATCTATTATGCATTTCTTGGGCAATGATCTCCTTGACTCCCACCTTTGTTCCATTTACTTAGAGATTATGTCTCATATTAAAAAGTGGTGATATTAAATGGAGCCATATATTTAGAAAATGCAATCTATGGCTGATTCTCTTGTAAAGCATGGTATCTCATTGGGTTTTAGGTCAAAGATTTTTTTTTTATATATATTTTACATGTTTTTTATGATTTTTCTGTGACATTCTTTTTTTTATATTGCTAGTGTGTAGCTTGCTGTTAGACTCATAGCTCTTTTGACTTACTGATAAGTGTTAAATTAACGTAAAATTCATATATAATTATAACACTTATTAAGGTCAAAATGGTAAATTTATACCCCAATTTATCCATTTTTGGCTTAAAGTGTGATTCTTGTAATTATTTAAATCAAATTTGAATTTGATGCTATTTTGATAAAGATTCTGTTGATTTTTACAGATAAAAGGCTAAAATTCAAATACAGCATCAAGATAGCAGCGGATAAGGATAGGATCAACACAAGATAAGCTCAAAAAGAAGAAAATCAGGAAAAGCGAGATTTGGAGATCTGCGCTCCACGTACGCTTAGCGCAAGTGGAGCGCAAGAGCATGGATCTGGAATTCTAATGGGCCTCAAACAGAATCTCAAAAGCCCGTCAGAACATTATTTATAGGACTGTTAGAAGTCAATTTTAGGCATTGAAGAGATAGGGAGACGGTGAGCAGATCTGAAGCCAGAGAGAAGTGTGACAGTCTCTCTATTGGTTTGTAATGGCTACCATGAGTAGCTAAACTCTCTGATAGGATTGAATGTAGTCGATTCAATCCCCAATTGTATTTTAGATCCTCTTTGTTATTTATGAATTCCTGTTTTTATAATATTGGTGTTTTTATTATGTTCTTAATGCTTAGCTTACGCCTTTGTACCGGAGTTATGATATGATTTTATGGGGCGCACTAGGAAGTGGTTTTATGAAATCAGGAGCGAATTCTTGGGAGCCTAGAGATAGGAATCTTGAATTATGATTGATGAAAACACTCAATTCATCAATGTGGAGACCAGGATGAATTGATAGCTTTAACAAATAGATCTTTAATCCGGGGCAATTTACGACTGTGGAGACCGGGATAGATTGTTTCTGAGTATTTCATATTTCTGGAGACCTTTGTGAAATAACTTTAATTTGTGTTTCAATATTATAATTATATATCTATAAATTTCATTGGGTTCCAAATACAAGAGGGGTGCGATAGACGAATTTCAATCCTAGTTCCAGTAATTTGCTCAACCTCATCTCATTCTTTATTGCAATCTACACAAACAACCATCTTTCCATTGGGTTTGATCCCTTACCAAGCAAGTTGTTACTAACTAAAAGGCGGTACCTTCCCTTCTCCTAGACTTGACTGATCTCATCCCCTCTCTAAGGGACTTGGCTCTTCCCCGGCTGGATAGACAGGACAAAGACTGCTTGCTTCAATGTCGTTGGCAGACGAGAACCGAAGAAAGGAAAGAGGGTCTTGCGCTTCTTAAATAAAGAAAGTCACAAAACAGGTAATGAGACATAACAACATCGAGATCTCAGCCCTAGCCGGATGATGACGACTTTCCTACCAAAAAGCGAACCCAACCGAAGGAAATTATATAAGGTCTGGAAAGGGCTGTAAAAAATCTAATTCCTTCCCCCTTTTCTTCCCCTGTTCCGTTTGCGTCCCATCAAGTGGAAGAAGATCTTCCTGCTATTCACTATTAAAGTTGTCTTTCAAAGAGCGGATAAGTATGACCACTAGAATTTACATTGTACCGTTCCCTGTGGATACGACAACCCCTTTCACTTACTATTATACTGCTGTGATTTTGGTACGCTTGCTAAGATTCCAACACTTATCAAAAAAATAAAACCTTAACAATAAATGACAAAAAAAACTAAAAGAGCTAAAATTTTAAGTCTCAAAATATAAAATGCTTAAATATTTGGTGCATGTGAATCAAATAAAAAGAGTAACACAATAATTTTCTATATATAAAAAGGTACTTAAATTTTAAGGGTGGAGGTAGGAATTGCATCACATATAGAGCTGGCAAGGCAAATTGGTCATCTGGTCCGATGCAGATAACAGGCTTTATTGGGCTAGGCAAAAATGTCCGGAAGTTATTCGAACTTCTAAAATAGATGTTCGAACCCTACATTTTTACGAGTTTTTTTTTTTACATGTAACCTGGTTTTTTGCAAGCTATCCGATCTTTTTACGGTTACGAGCTTTATTGGTTCGGACTAAAAAACCCAATAATTATTCAGATTTCTAATATAAGTGTCTAAACTCTACATTTTTATGGTTTTTTTGGAAGGATCCGATCGGACCAGCTCATTTTATCTACTTTAATCACATAGGAGTCATTGGGCATCAGACCTTGGGCCTTGGTTAATAATCCCAAATAAAGTACGGAAGCCCAAAGCTGAAAGTGGTAAATCCCACCCATTGGATGTAATCTAACGGCTAGAATCTGGCCATTTAGCTGAAATCCCACAACAAGAGACAGGACAAGACAATTCTGGACAAGAAGCACAGAACATAAATATGATAGTATGTGTTTTGTGTTCACTGTGGCCAACTTGCAAGAGAAAACCTGTCTGTCCTTCTAAAGTGGGTGCTGTGCCCACAACTCAATAACAGCACAGCAGCCTGCGGGTGGGTGATGTAAACGAGGTTTTCACGCTATCATATATCATATCATATCATCTCGTCTTCTTGTTTTTTTCTCCATGATTTCAGGGCTTCCCCCTCATATTCCATTCTTTCTTTCTCCCTAGATTTCTCCATAAAAATCTCTTTTTTTTTTTGCTCTCAACACTCGACTCCTAAAAAATTCCCATTCTTTCCCCTCTCCCTTTGACGTCAGCTCCTACAACTGGGATGCTCCACTCTGTCAAGGTAAGATTAAATTCCTGAGTTATTGAACCCCCACCCCCTTTTTCATCCATTTTCCATGCTTATCGTTTTCTGGGTTTGTCTGTTTCATTGTTCAATTATGTTTAATTTCAATTGCACAATTAAACCAAAGTGATTTTATTTTCAAATAAAAAGGTATTTTTTTTAATCTCACTTATATGGGATTGTCTTATTTTATTGGAAGGGAAGACTTTCTTTGGTATTGACTTGGCTTTTGGGATTCCCACTACTGTGGAAGGTGTTTTTGTTATGTATGTCACTGTGTCCCGCTCTGTACCATCTTGATTTCATTGGTAGCAGTAAAAGGAAAAGGTTCTTTCTTGTGGAAAAGGGCGTTGCTTTAAGTCAGTGAGAGAAAAGTATTTCTCCCTGATGTTTTCTATTGATTGGTCTCGGGAATCTTATGCAAACTCTTCCTGCCCCTTTGCTTGGTTGCTTAGGAGATAGAGGAAAGAATATGGTAAAAGTATCTGTGTTGTGATTGTTCTTCCCAAAAAATCCTGTTTCAACTGAGTCAACTTTTTTAATTGCTTTTCTCTTCTGCAATCAGATAGATTGAGCATCCTATCCAGTTGCCTCTTTATAGTTTCTTCTTTTAATTTTGTAAGAGTTCTCACACTTTTGTCTTCTTTTCTTCTTCATCTTGATTGATCAGGGTTTTAACTTTTCATTCATTGTTATTATTTATTATTTTTTTGCAGGGTTATTTGTTAACTGAATCCTGAGTGTAATTGAAATGGAAGGTGATATATTTGGAGAGATAGGTAATACAACTCAAGTAGATAGCAGACTTTTACAGGTATTTCAGAAGAGCTTACTGCAAGCCCAAGATATTTTGAATCAGAACCGGTTGCTAATCAATGAGATAAACCAAAATCATGAGTCCAAGATGCCTGATAATCTGAATATAAATGTTGGTTTGATTAGAGAGCTCAATAGCAATATCAGAAGGGTGGTTGATCTGTATGCTGATCTTTCTAGTTCTTTTACCAAGTCCCGGGAAGCTTCATCTGAAGGGGACTCCAGTGGGACTCTGAAGTCTGATGGAAAAGTCAACCAGAAGAGAATCAGATCTGGCTAATCGATTGAATTTGAGCTTTCATATGAAGCACTGCAATCAACAAAGTTTATTAGGATGCTGGAAAGAATATGTTTGGTGAGACTGTGTGTAAACTCCTCCAAAGTTTTATTTGTGCCCAGTCTTCCATCCTTGGTTTTATGTCTACAAGGCATAAAGCTTTAGTTAATCATCTAATCTACTATTAAAATAGCATTGCTTTGAAGCTGTAACTCTGTTAGCATCATGAAATGAAGCATTTTCATGGACCATTTCATCAAGTTTCCAAGCTTGAACTTCTTAGATCTTTCTAATTATTTAGTGGTAAGTTCTGGTGATTGTTAGTTGTTTTCCTTTTGGTTCTGTATCAGACATTAGATGCTGAGGTCCAATAAATAACATTTACTACTCAATAAATGTCATCAATTATTGATGATTGTGGTCTTTAACCAAAACTTGATGCTAGGATTAAAATCCAGGGAGGATATATGCTGGTCTTTTTTCATACTGAAATGAATTGCCTATTTTGCTTTTTTCTCAGCTCCATGTCTAGGAGCATGTTTAATAACATTATTGACATTTTGAGATATTGTTATTCATGATATTTGTTTGAAATGTTTGGTGTTCAAAAACAGAAAACAACCATAGTGACTAACTCAGTCTTGGACACCAAACATCTGATTAGGACTAGTGTTCTTTTCCTAATCACATGAAATATGATTGGAATTCTTTGACATAAGCAATTTTATTAGCTTTTGGGTGTGATAATGGAATTGACATGATAATTATAGAGAGAATACTAAAATAATGGAAGGTTGCATTCTGCCAAACCATGAAAAGCAGCAATAATTGATTTTGTAGACAGGGGATTCAATATTCTTGGTGAAGTCTTTATTTGGTGGCTCATTGGATGCTGAGAGCCTAGGATCCATCCACTTACACAGAAAAGGAGCTTTAGAGAGAAAAAATGTCTGGTTTAAATAGGATTTTGATTTTTTTAATACTTCTCACTGATTAAATTAGTTTTGGTCTCTCTAGTTTTTTTCCCCCTTTTTTACGTGCCAATCCTAATAATTTTTTTCTCGTTGAGGTTTTAGTTTCTATTTAATTGTTCTTGTTAGTTGTAGCAGTAGTAGTGGTATTAACTAATACAAACAGCATCCATGGTTAAAGGAGGGCTCAATATCCATGATTAATTACAAGGGGTTCATGATTAGTGACAAATACAAGCATCCTTGGCTAATGAAGCCTCAATGTGCCCATCATGATTAAGGGCATTCTCAATACCCATGATTAGGAACTAATAAAAGCATCCAATACTAATGGAAGCTACAATGCAATAGTGCTCAATCATACAAGCGTTGAGGCTTGTGAATAAATTAGTAATTAGTGGTGTGAAAATTAAGCTGTTGACATTTTTTTTTTTTTTTGAACCAAAGGTATCTCCCAGCCGATAGGTAGAAACTAATCCCTTCCGAGACTTAGAGATCACCGAAGTGGGCTTTGCCTCTTTCAACAAATTCTTTTCCATACACACCGTCAGAGATTGAACCCCTGTCAAGATACTTGCTGACATATATAATAAGCTTGTAAATGGATTCGCTGAAAGAAGAAATAATTGAAAGAAGAAAGCAAATAATAGAAAAATAAATGGATTCATGTTTGTCCCCACTACCCCTGGACCAGGTCCCATGTCCTGTCTAATGACTAAAACAGTGGAACGCTGCCCCGATCGAATGTCTAAGCCCTCACGTATTTGCTAAGATGAGGAAAACTACACTTTCTAGATTTTAATAGCAAAAACCATCTTGGCCATTTAGCATCTTCCTTAAAGGTTTCAATCTTTGCCAATTGAACTAAGATATTTTTGTTGGATGCATTACCCTATGGAATCATTCTAAAAAACAAAAACTTGTTGCTGAAAAGCTTGTTAATTGTTATATTGGACTTACCGTAGAGTCAAGGGGAACAAGTTTGGCATAGAGTGCTGGTAAATGTTTTAGAGACAGATTTTTTCAAATACTTCGTATAAAAAATCACCAAAAGAAAAGGACTGAAGAAAAATACTGCTTCCTTCAAAGGCTTCTGAACAACCTAAGGAACACAAGAAAAGCCTTGTGTTCTGGAATTGCTTGGACATTGGATGAAAGTTCTTTCAGAGCTATTGGACTAAATGCGCAAATAATTTTTACCTACCTAACAACATTTATCCGCATTAGGACCATAGGACTATAACCTCGAATCCACGTTTGAAATAGGATTGAATAAACATGATTGAATAAACCAAACACATACGTATGATTCGTGTATCTATGAAGTAGTGATTATCTATTGATCTCTCTTCTGCTCCATAATCCCCTAAGTTGGGCTTCATTTCATTTTCTGTTTCATCAGAGGGTTTGAGCTTGAAACTTGGCATCAGTTTTGGCGGGAGGGAATAATATCAGCGTGTATGGATGCACGTAGTTCTGAATTGCGCAGATATGATTGCATGGTTACTTCAATGGGAGAACTAGACAACTGAAAAGGCCACATAATCTCAAATGAAAACAAAAAATCGTACTGTTATGGCTGCTTAATTACGAGTTCTATGATAAAATGTTTGAGCTTAAAATGTTTGGATTTGTAAGATTTAAGCCAAGTTCAGGAGATTCAGGATAGGACTACTTCTATGTAGATAAGGTAAATGATGACCAAGTAAATTTTCAAGATGCAGTGCGGGTTTCCTTTACTTTCTATTTCCTCTCAACTCAAGTCATTGATGCAGACTTCATACATTCATATAAACTATTATTAAAAGGGTCAAAAAAATTACAACACATGGGTGAAGAAAGCATAGGTGTCCCACTTTGTAAGAGCAAAGGAGGATCATTCAATCCTATGTTGGAAGAGAAACCAAGGAAAGACCATATCTGCTTTTGGATATATCTCGCCAGCTTGTAGTCAATTTTCCCATTCGCCTAGCAAATCAATGAAAGCATTGGCAGTGTCATATAATTAAGTCTTCAGTGGGGCCTTCTTCTCTCTGTCAGATATCCGAGCAGGAGCTGTGGAATGTGACTTAAATCGACCTCTTCCTCCCTCCTCTTTTTCCTGAAGAATACATATCATGTTCAATCTCTCACCATCACAGTATAATGTGTGTTCCACCAGTAACAAGTAAAGAATATGGAATTTGAACAATGTTGCATCAGTCAGACAACATAACAAGATGAAGGGTAGCTTTCCTAACCTTTTTCTTAACAATCTGAACCACATCCTCATCCTGAAGATAATGACCAAGGCCACAATGTTGTGGGTAGTGCCTAGCACTTGTACCCCAGACCAGAACATACTTCACGTCCTTGACCAAGCTTCTGTGTATGTGGTTGCAGAAGTCTTCTACAGCGCAGCCACCTCTATCCTAAAACAATTTGCAAGAGAAAGTGATATCTCCATGATGGATTAGAAGATTAACAAAAAAAAAAAAGCCAAAGGTTTACAAAACAGTTGAATAGAATGAGGGACAGTGGTTAATAATAAGGATAATGATAATGCAACGTACAGCAGAAAGAACCACAGGATCAGTGAAATCAGGCTGCTGGCCTTGTGGTTTTGAATAAACTCTAACCAGACCCATTTCTTCCCACATCCTCGAAAGTAGTCTGTCCAAGTTCAGCTGTTTACAGAAACACAAACATGTGTTACTGATGTACAAAAAAGGGTGAAAAACAAAACATTATTGGCATTGCTTCATGCAACATAATTTCCTGAATATTTTTAAAAAATTCATAGCTATAACTTTATGGTATCTTATATTCTTCTGTTGATACTGAAGATATGAACCAACCTTCAAATTGCAGCTAATCACAACTGAATTAGGTTGACGGGATAATCTGTCCACATCATCAATACCAACAACATCTATCTTGTTGTAGACATATATACACTTCATGTATTTTCGGTTTCCTTCAATGACATCTATGAGATCATCCACTGTGGCATCCTCACGGAAAAGGACCTGAAATTAAAGTTGTCAGCTGGCTCCCTTGATATAGGTAGGTCATAACAGAAAACAAGAGACCAGATTATATCATAGTAAATGTAGTAAAGTAAATAACAAAATTTATCAAGACATAGTAAAGAACAGTATTTATCATGACAAGCCTAGACAGGTCAACACTTTATCATATTTGCAAAAATGTGGCAGTTTGTTCTTCATAATCACAGTTTTCATCAACATGAAACTTCACTTCTACTTGGGAAAGACATTAATGAAAAGGAACAAGTGATATCACGGATTAAACCTAGCAATATAGATGCACTCAATTAAATAGTTTCACACAGATTAAAAAGAGACTAATTATGGGTTACCAGAGAAGCCTCGGACAAAGTAAGACATGATAGAAGAATATGTAAACAAAATGCAGAAGAAAATGAAATCACAAAGAAGGCATACAATCATTATTTTCAGGTAGCAAACAAACTTCAGTTTATAGCAAGATTATGTAAGAGTGTCATTCTCCAAATATCATGAAGAGTATAAAGTACTGCTTATTTCCACTTCTATTTTCTTCACAGACATTTTTGTCCTCATTTCAGAAAGAGAGCAATGACAGAGTGAGTGATAACCCTTCCAGTTTAAAAAATACTCAGGGAATTTATAGTTTTTGTTAGAGATATAAAATCATTCTTTGGTCTGTGCCTGATACTTTTAGCTTTTATGAGTGTCAATATTTGTTATGGTACCAAAGCCTCTAAGACAAAGTGACCAGGGGCATGATCCTTGTTGCTGCTGCATTTTATAATAAAACTAATTTTCAAAACAAGTGAGCCTGTGTATCTGTGCACACTTCATGCCCAAAAGGCTAGCCTGTGAAGGGCTAAGGTAGAGATATAAAGTCATTCTTGGGCTTTATATAACAGCTTACATCACCAACCGGCCATGCATCCCAAGTCACTAAACTTGCTCCACCACACTTAAACAAACAATGGCAGTAGTAAAAATTGAAAAATTAACATTTGTGGCTATAACTTCATAATTATAATATCCCATAATTACAGGTCCCTGGAAATGAGTTACAACTGACATCACTTTACAGTTTGCTATATACCTCTGCATTGTGAATTTTGTACTCATGCAGAATTTGATAGCAAAGCTTCTCATCCACATGAGTCAAAGGCAAGGTGCTGTTGAATGAAATGCCTCCTGTCTTTTTCTTTTTAAAATATATCTGCAGAAAGAAATATAAATATCCAAATTAATGAAAAAGTGAGGGCAGAATATACAAATCCAACTCAGACCTAGATATAAAATATATGCTTCAAGTCATGTATCCCAAAAATATCCCTTGAGGCACAAAATTACCTGAGGTGGTCTCTTGTTTAACCGCAAGCCTACAGCTTCCAGTTCCCTGGTTAATATTTGCCTATGACCCTCACTCTGACAAAAAAAAGGTCATGGCAAGAAAATTGAAAGTTTAGCAATTTACAATTAAATTAAATAAACACTGCAATTAATCTATCCAAACATAGTGTGATGCAATTCCATAAGCAACATGGACTCAGAAAAAGGATCACAAAATTTGAGCAGACACACAAACATTGTGGTATGATAACATTCTTTACATGGTGGGAGGCCTGAAAGAATACAAGTGATTAAAGGAATGAAAAGAAAAGGGGAAAAGTAAAATATGTTGAACTCACATTTATTACTTAATACTTGCCAACTGGAGCAGGAAGTTAGAAACATTATCCAGTAATATAACGATCTTATGCAATCAGATAGAAGAGTTACACAAGTGAATTTATATTTATATTTACATACAAAAAAAAAAACTAAAAGCAATAGTGAGTAATATAACATAATGAAAAAGCAACGAGTATCCTAAGCCTGTTTGAAGGGTGTCTCTAATGATAACTTTTAATGCATCAACACTGATACAATATCTTAGCTACTAATTATCCCTAGTGACTAGTCATAATAGTAATTTACTGCAAAATCAATACATCATTTTATCAATTAGAAATACTAACAAAATAAAGAGTGAAAGACTGCATTAGAAAATGCCAAATGGAACTTACTTTGGAGGCATCAAGAACCATCAATACAATGTCTGAAGATTTAGCAACAGCAATGACCTGAGAGAACATTCACAAAAGACAAAATTCTTGCACCATTAATATTTCCATGTTTTCCAAAGAAATCAGTAAAAAGAACCAAGCAACATATTCTAGTCAGTTCACCTCTATTTGATTTATTAGGGTATATAACAACAGTATTATTTGCAACCTGATTATCAATTTGTAAATGCAAAAAAATACCCTAAAACCTGCTACTGGAATGATAGAAATAAGCAATTTTAGTTTTACCTGTCTCCCACGTCCTTTGCCTTCAGAAGCTCCCTCAATAATTCCAGGAAGATCAAGCAACTGAATTTTAGTATCGTTATAGTTTATAATCCCAGGAATGCAGGTCAGAGTTGTGAACTCATAAGATGCAGATTCTGAATGTGTGCCCGTTAACAATGTCAATAGAGTTGACTTCCCTACACTGGAAAATGAAAAGGAAAAAATATGGGAAGGGTTACATTTTTACCGAAGTACCGAACTAAATAAAATATAAGCATACACACACCACATATAAGACAGGGATTCCCCAAACACATGTGCATACATCGTAGTTACACATATACAAGGAATTAGATTCCAATACAACTTTAATCAATATAGATGATGGTAGTAAATAAAATACATGATTATCAAAATTGATGCGAGAAAAAGTTATTTTAGAAGGCATACCTTGGAAATCCAATCAATGCAACACGTCCATGGCCAAATTTTGTAACTTCAAATCCCTCTCCAGCTCCACTAGAACCCTATAAAATAATATGACAACAAGATACCACACCGTGTAAAAATGTGTATGGAAGGATAGCAAGTTGTAGCAAGCAAATAACTGAGAAGCCTTAGGCATGTTGAATGGTACAAGAATTTAGTATCAGCAATAACCTGAGAGAAGAATTACAACGGTTCACTAACCAAATTCCTAAATTTCAATACTTATTAAGTTATAATAGATCAAATAAGATAAGAATTCATTAGAACAAAGAAGAGGATTACAAAAACAAGGATAAGAAATACTCCTGAAGCAAAGAACTAAAAAGGAAAAACAGGAAAAAAAACTGAAGGAAACAAAAGAAAAAGCGCATTAACACAAAAGAGTTGTCCAATCCCTTTATAGTTTATATATCGATAAGAGAAACCCCACTAAAAAATGAAATGATACCTACATATGTATAAGCCAAGAAGACAGTTGTACCGCCCAAGAATTAAGGGGAAACAGTTTTGATCAACATGTTGGACATGACACTTCATCCGTAAACACCGCGACCCCACAAAAACAGAACATTACTGAAAATGTTATTCTCCTTCCTACCAATGCCTTCTATAAAAATAGACTGAAATTGACACAAGAATTCCAGACAAATATATTACTCCTAAAAAAAAACAAAAAAGAGAAGAGGAAGACTAGAGTGACCAAGATGACGATGGATGAGTGGTTACATAAGACAAGATAGGATTGGGAATGAAATCATTAGGGAGAGAGTTAGGGTAACTCCCATTTCATAAAAGATGGTAGAATCTCGTGTAAGGTTTAGGCAAGTGTGAAGATCTGTAGAAGCAATGATAAGGAGAGGTGATAGTTCAATAGTTAGAGATATAAGGAGACCCAGGAAAGCAATTAAAAGGAATTTAGATGTAAATAGCCTATCATTGGACTTTATTCCTGACAAGATACTATAGTTAGCTCCATGTAGCTGATCCCACTTAGTGGGAAAAAGTTTTAATCATTTGTTGTTGTTGTTGTATGAAATCATTCTTGCTCATGCATTCAGGTGTCTCATTCTTTGCAGAAAGACAAGAAGAATCATGTATCAAACTCACAGATGAACTCATATTAAAATGGACCAAGAAAACCTGAATTTGATAGTGAGATCAAAGAAGATATACATATCCATGAAAACAAAAGCCCGCATCAATAATCAAAAGGAAACACAGAATTTTGAACATAGAGTAAATAAAAAAAAAAATATGGTATAAACAGTAATTACAAAAAGTGAGAATAAAAAAATAAAATAGGGCATACTTTTGGGGGCTCCAACAACTGTGTCCTTAGTTTTGCTATCTTTGCCTTGAGCTGCCCAAGATGATACTCTGCATAACACACAAATTTAAATGCATTTATAATCATGAAATATCAAATACAGGAAGACAAGACTAGTAGATAACCTGAAACTAAAATTAGACCATGAGTTATATAAGGCCAAGGTTTTTTTTTAAGAAAAAAAAAAGTGTGAGAAATAACAAACACCTAATAAAAAAGATCACTTTATGTTTTGGAACTCTATGGTTTATACAATCAAATATATCGAAGATAAGATAAGTGCAGGGGGCAGCCAATGAGTACCTGTGGCTTTGTTTTTCTGGGTCCGAGCCATCTCGGCTTCAATTTCTTTGATCTTCTCAATGATACCCATTTTCCCTCTGTTTTACCTGTAACCAACAAATGAGTAATCAAGTAAGCTAAATCGGATTGTTTTTTTCCAAAAAAATAAAAGGGAGAAAAGGAAGCTAGCTCCCCGGAACCCACAGTCACACACGATGTTACAGACAGACGCAGAGAGAAGACAGAGAGAGAGAGAGAGAGAGAGAGAGAGAGAGAGAGAGACGAGTAGGTCTGAGGAGTTTGAAGTGAGTTTCAGGCCCAGCTTTGATGTCCACTTCCCATTGGGCCACTTACTCTCATTCTTTTTGGGCCCACAAATTAAGAAATAACAAAACATGAGTCTCACTCCGGATATTATTATTAGACCAAAGAAAAAGATACTAGGCTTAATAATTTGGAGTAAAAAAAAGAGATGTTATTATATTTTTTTTGAACGGAAAGAGATGTTATTATTATAATAAATTAACTTATTTTAAATAAATATTGTAATTTAATATATAAAGATAAATTTGTCAATTCATTTTAACATGCTTAGCTCATAGTAAAACATAGATTGTTTTGGTTTAAAGGTCTTTTCAAATATTTATATTTAGTATAATGATTGTTTTATTATATAAATTAAGATTTTTAAGGAATAAAAACTGTATTAGTGATTCAAGACCTAATAATGTATCTATTAATAATCATGCAACAAAAGAGTTTAGGGAATATTTTGAGCTTATCTTATGACATAAATACTTAATTTATGAAAAAAGCTTATATCATGCTCACAAGTTAAACAACTTATTTTAATAAGTTCCTCATAATAGCTTATGAAATAACTTAAACTAAGTTTAAATATCTCATATTCAATTGTCATCCAGTTTCTTAAGAGTTTAAAGCTTAACTTATATTATAAACAATTAATTAAGCTGTTTTTCTAGGTAAAATGAGTAAAACTGTGATGTCAAGTAATTATGTTTATACAAAACACAAATCTTACTGGCAAGATTTTTGCAATTTTTTTCAAACTCAAACTAATAAGAAAAGAGAAAGGAGAGAAACTCCTAAAATTATTCTTAAAAAAAAACATTTTGAGCTGCTATGCAAGTTATAGGTTTAAATTTTATTACATTGTTCAATAAAAAAAATTAATGAACGATACATTGTATTAAAATGATCTGTAATGATTATTTGTTGTTCAATGGACGATTCTATTAACGTGGAGCATGAGAGCAGTAAGACTACTATTAAACGTACATGATTCAAAAATTGAGAGCCGAGGAACTTATCTATTGAACGTTACTTAAGCATCTGATGAATCTCTCAACTGCCTACAACATTACTTCTAAGTCAGTCTAGGAAGCAATCCACAAAAGGATTGGTTTAAAGAAGAGCACTTTTTTATTTTTGTAGCCTAATGATAAGTAATTTGGTATTATTTACAACACTACAAGTACCCTGATCTATCTCCATGCACGTTCCCTGCACCACCTGTTAATTTGTTTGGAGGCACCTGAGAATTCAACTCAGCAAGCTCTCTTACACGTACTAAAATTGGCTCTGGAATCGGAACTGTACCATGCTTCCGAGAATTCATCTATATATGGCACACACACACACAAAATAAATAATATAATCATGGAAGCTGAATTTATAATGCTATGGTACACACACAAAATAAATAATGTAATCATGGAATCTGAATTTATAATGGGGCCGCTTACTTTCACGAAACATTTTGTTTTCTTTTCCTATTTTTTAATTTTAATTATAAAAACATCACATTGTTTTCATTTTTTTTTCTCATTTTCAAAGTTTTGTCCAGAAAACAGTGAAAACAACTTCGTATTGTTTTCTCTATTTCAGGTACAAAATTCTGAAATATGAAATAAAATGAAAACTATAAGTTGGCATTACTTATAATTAAAACTAAAAAACAGCAAATGGAAACAGAAAACATGTTTTAAAAGTAAATGGCCCCTAAGTTAACCCACCTCTGCAAGATCAAATTAAAAGTAGTGCCATAAGCTCTTACCCCATCATCTGCAGGTGCCTGTGCAAAGCTAGCTTTGAGCAAATTCCTCCACTTGTCCTGCATAGCAAAATCTGTGTTCAGTTTATGCAAGCACAAAGACCAAAATCTACTTATTCAAAGAGATTTAACATGATAAAAAAAGTCCACATGACATGGCTTTATTGCCAGATTTCAAAATGAGTACCTTAAGATCAACTGAGGTACGATATGAGTATGACGAAAAGGAGAGTCGTTTGATCTCAGACCACCTCCCTGCTCCACACCGTGACACACCTTCCACCAATTTCATTACCTCAACAAGAGTCCATGCCCGATGATGTTTCCTCCTCATTCCACCTTTAGCAGTGGGAACAGTAACTATATTGTCCTCTGAAGGATCTGCCCTTTTTGGCCTCAATTCCTGCCGTATCTCAGTTGTGCTTCCTAGTATTGGACGGTGCTTTTCTTTCCCTTGTTCAGTAGCAGACTAACACACCCACCCACAAAAAGAAAGAACAAAAACCAGATCAAATCATGGTACTGTATTGAATAAAAACAGGAAACAGAGTAGTCAGTTCTTCTTTTCAAGTTAGGGCCTTGGAAAGTACTGGAATAAGTATCATAGAAGCCCCCAGCAAGTACAAGACAAACTAAACATGAAAAAGGGAAGAACTATATTGGAAACAGGAAGAAAAAAGCTGAGAGCCATTATAGCATTCAGCCATTAGAAGGGAAATTCTAATGAGTGCACTTAAGACACTAGGTAAGGAACTAAAAATTTGAAAAGTGTAGAATTTAATATTATAAATGCAATGAATGACGTGATTTCCAATAAAAACCTTCTATTTATTGAAATTGGTGCCACTGCCAACCATACACATTTGAACAAAATGAACTGGTGCCTAAACCTAAGAAAATTATCAATCAACATATGATTACAATAAGGAGTAAGGGAGAAAGAGCAGCAACCAGGATGTGGGAGAGATGGTTCATGGTATAATAATTAAAAGACATACTGGCCATTCAATCTGGCTACTTACACAGTACCTTCTCTACACCTTCCAGTTAATATATTCAGTTTAGAAACAATTAATGAGAGAAGAGAGGGAAAGTAAGAACAATATTAAATCAAAATCAACTCCATTCATATTTAAGGCATTCCAATCATAAAAATTGATTTACAAAAGAATTCAAATCCTATTTTTAAAAACCAAGCATGATGATTAATTAATTTAATTTATAAATAAAATAAAATGAAGTACAATTTTAAAGATTCCAAACGCAACTTTGGAAAATATTGAAAAAAAATAAAGATAGCACTCATAGCAGCAATGTTGTCTAATCTCCTTATACATTATACATATTTACAAATACAATGGAAACTCCCATGAAACAACAATAAACAGGAATCAAAATGAAGCCAAAATGGGGCAGATTTTAACCCTTAAAGATGCATCCATTGTGCTTCCAATCAAACACACCGAAGAACTGCATAACTTGCACACTGCCAGAAAATTTTCCCTTCTTGATTATACCAAAGCCCTAATAATTAAATATCAGAAAACGCTACAAAATAGGAGGTCTGTCACTCTCAGAGCTTACCAAAAACCTTCAAACAAATTGTTCCATGAGAAAGTAACAACCATACAAAGTAATAAAGTAAGACACATAATATTGACTCATCTGGTTAATTGTGCCCCAAATGGAAATATTTTATTCAGGAACTCCTAGATTATAACTCTCCCAAAAATTTGATAAACAGATTCAAAGAAAATTGATATTAACCAACTGCAATAGCAATAGCAATTTCATTTGCCATCACATTGAGCTTATGCATTCAATAAAGGAGATATGCAGAAGCAGATTAAGCAATATAGATCAGAAGCTAACTACAATTAAAAAAATAAAACTGAAAGTTCACAAAATCAACCCATAATGTCATTTCTCCAAACGCAATGATTTCCCAACTCCAGTGCCAGGTTGAGAGTTATTGAACACTAAAACCACACTGACACTCTTATAATCCGATAATTGTACTTTGTCTTCTCCTTTAATACTCATCTTCTTTGTCTTAATGAATTTTTTCTTGTGTGTGTGTTTTTATCACAAAAATAAAATCCCTACACTTTCTACCATTAGCAGAGGTTTAGTTGGTCTTACTGGCTGGTTCAATTTTCCAGGCATGGATCTTGGCTTCAAGACTTTGTCCTGACTCTCACTATCAGCATCAGAACCATGCTCTCCAAGGAACTTATTACCCAATTTTGCAGCCTCACCCACACCAGTTGGAAGGAATTTCTGAAACAAAATATAACATTTTCTGTTCGTAAGAAATAAAAGACTTCACAGAACAATCATACAACAGTTACTTAAAGAACTATCAAGAGACTGCTGGAAAGAAACAACAGAAGTAGAAAGGCACTGCTGGAAAGATGCACAGCAAGAAATAGACATTTCTTGCATGCAATCATACAAAGCAAGGCCCAAAAGATATATGTATATAGCAAGGCCCAAAAATAACATTAATAGGAAGCATTAGCTTTGGTATTAAAATAAAAATTGGAGAAAAGAGGGGGGAAAGCATTATGTACACAAACAAATTCACTAACTTGCAAATTGAGTTACTGAGTTTTTCTTATCAAAGAACAAGATTATATGGTGTTAGAGTAGCTTACAATAACATTAATTGAATCTTAGAATAACTTAGAATATATTAGGAATGGTTTTCATATTTCATTAAATTTGCTGATATGTTCTCTTATTTGATTCAAATTAGGGATCTGTACTAGTATAAATATGAGTTGCTGCGTTCTATCTTGGAACACATCATTACACACCACATATCAATATCAATATTATACTCTACTATTCAGTGTTTGTTCTCCTTTTCCCTCCATCTCTACCTAAATCACTGTAATTTCAACATCTGGCATCAAGCAGCAATAGGGAAAGAAGGAAGAAACAGAATGTATGAACAAGAACCAATCTTTATTGAGGGGGGGTAAAGCTAAAACTTAAAACTAAGTGTTACTTTCATATATTTAAGCATGGAAAAGTATCACTTACCATAAGAGACATTATATTTTTCCTTGGACGACTTCTTCGAACCCTTGAAACACAAGGAATTTGGACACCGGAACCTCCAAGAGAGTCTAACCTTGTGATAAATGTTCTTGCCTCTGGAAAAGCATTCCTAGCAGGCCTGACATATGAAGTTGGAGAAACATGTCCAAGTCCCATATTTTTATTAGAAATTGACAATCTAGGGTTGTGCTCTCTAGATTCATTTTCAGAGAGCTCTTCAATATATCTCTTGGTGGGCTTCCGTATTCTCTTTGCAGCTCTTTGTTCTCTCTGATGTTCCTCGCCTCCCGACTCATGATCCATATTATGATTTTTCAGTCCTATTTCAGAAACAACTTGGTTATCCTCAATTCCACAACCCTCCACTGCAGATGAATCCTTAAATTGGACATCCTCTTCCCCAGCTATATTTTCCACAGAGATTGCAGCTGCAGCATTCACATTTCCAGCACTGTCCTCTACACATTTTCTAACTATTTTGTTATCTTTAACAATGAAAGTTGTTGCTGAAACATCGCATGAGTTAGTTAAACTCATGGCAATCCTCCTCTTCAGCCACTGTTTGTCCTTCACAGTAGTTTCCCGACCAAAAGTTACCTTAAACAGTTCATGAAGTTCTCTGATTGATAGCTTGTCCAAGCATATTTCTCCGTCTATCATTGAAAAATCAGGCTTCAAAGCAGAATAGACAACAGAAGCAGATAATCCACTTTCTATCACTCCTTCTGAAGGTCTGGAACACTGATCAATACTCCCAGATTGATTACTATGACTATAATTTAAACTCGATGCTATAGAAGGTATTTCCTGGTAGGGAGTTCCAGATTGAACTTTCCCATCTACGGGAGGAAATTTATCAGCAGAACACTGGCTGTCAATATTTACATGAGAATGAACAGGTGATTCACATGACAAGCGAAGTTTCTCTTCCTGTTTGACCTTTTGCAACATCTGTTCAATGTACTACAAGAAATTTTAGAGGTCAAGAAGGACCCTAGAAAACAAAATACTATAAATATCAGACCATGCAGGCAAAAGCCAGAAACTATGCACCCATAACCCAAGAGAAAAAGAAAAATTCAGAACATGCTACTAAGTAAATATCAGATCATTAACAAGTGCCCAAATAAAACTGCATGGTGCATGCAATATTGTAAAGGATAAAAAAGTCCAAGGTAAAAGACTTATAAAGAAATTAACTCCAAAGAGCACATAATACATACTCTACAGTCTACATGAGGAAAAAATCTATGCTCCGTAATAACTATATTAACTTTCTTCTTGAGTAGAAGATGAAAAATTATAGTATACATGTCTATATCCAAGCAAAAACATTTGTTATACTTCTGGCAAACTAAAGCATCACCAAGTATTTGATAATTAACGCTATAATTCTTAATTAGATAAACCTTAGCCAGTCACTAGCATATATAGAAATTTGATATTTAAGCCATCTCTTAATACATCATCCATACAAGGAAAACTTAACATCAAATTCTTTTTTCTGATAAAAAAAAAGAAATTTTATTAGAGAATAATGCAGAAAATAACAATAAATAAAAGCACATGGTGGCACTGCAAAGTTCACACATGGGAAAGTGAATCTAGGATCTCATATCTTCGGAATCAGAATACATGGACCTTAACTGCAAAAATATAATAGGGCCTTCTGAGATGTAGCCAACAGACCCACACATCTACTCTAGAAAAAGGGAAAAGGTAATTATACCATGCAAAAGCTAGAAGTGATTGCTGTATTAATGTTTAAAACTCAATTTAGTTATTACATATGCTCATCACTTGCTCTACATTTCACAATTAAACAAAAAAGGAATATTTATATAGATAAGTCCTTTATTATGTATGCTCTAATAGAAGAAAGAATATAGTTAGATACATCAACTTTTTCCAAGTGTTCAAATAGAATTGCAATAAAACATAGTTCATACATTTAAAAATTTTATAATGCTGAAGAAATGTTAGAGAGACAGATGAAACGAGAGAAGAAAACAAAAGAGAGCCAATTACCTGAAACTTTGCATTTAGTTTCCCCAAATCTGCCTCTGCAGTGCCTAATTGTGAAACATGCAGGGTATTAGTTGAAAGAAAATACGAAAGAAGATATTTGTAGGGAAATGAATAAGTTGGCCAACATGGCTTTTGCCTAAACTTTAGAAAAGCTAGGACCATAAAACTAGCGAGAACATCAAGAGTCCATCAACATTTTCACTTGGATAATAAGTATTATTATACCCTTTAAAGTCACAAACATGCTAATAACTTAAGGAAAGAACAACAATATTGCATTCAGAGACAAAAAAACTCAAGTGATATGCGAGAGAAACAAAGTGTCAAGCATTCAACAGCTTTACAAACAGAATATATTTACCTCAAACTACCCATATATAGAAAGGGAGGCAGTTTATAACCAAAAAAAAAAAACTAAAGACACCAATACACAAATTTCAGTCATAAAATGACTAAAGGAAGACATAAGCAACACTCAAATCCCTGGTTTTGGCAGAGATAAAACTATAGTAACAAGCAGCAAAGAAATCCTAGGATAGCCTGATATGTAACCACTACTGCAAATGCTGACATGCTGTTCAAAAATGTTAAAGTAGCAATTTGCACAACTGAAAGATTGAGCATACACCTTCTGAGCACTCCAATCGAAGCTTCCCAGAAGAAGATCTTTCAATTGATATGCATTCCAAACTCTGTCCAGTGTCTGCAACAACACGCATTTCACTGTTTTCATACTCAAGAAAATCCTCCACCTCCATTACTTCATCATCTGTTGCGGGCACCAGCCTCCCATCACCTTCAACCTAAAGATCATATCAGACAGCTCATAGAATTATGAATAAACCCTACACATAAGTATAAATCAAAGAACCAAAATGTAGAAACATATAATAAACTAATAGCTTTTAAATAGACTTCTTTTTTCTCTTTAAGTAAACTAAATAATAGCACATTGTTGCTTTCCATTCTCAAATCTCAACATTTGATTTCAGTCACTAGAGGAAATTAGGGAAGGTGAGTATAATGTAACCGAATTACAAAGGAGCTCCCTTCAATTTACTTAAATAAAACAACAAACTGATTAAAGAAAGTCACTTATAGAATAACTAGACTAGAAAAGGAAGATGGGAAGCCATTATGTATTTGTTATTTCCTAGAAAAATAAGTATCAAGGCATTACAGATACAAATACAATTATAAATAATAGGCAAACAAAAAAAATGATGCAGCTAGAATCACAAGCAATCATGCTAATTAAAATGTGTAGATGATTTGATTAGCATTATTTATTATTGAGTAAACCCTCAGCTTGACTTTATTAGCGTCGTTTAGTCCGTGAGATTTCAAAATGTATCCATTAATCCCTGACATAATGACATTTATCTCCATCATTCACTTTAGTCCAAAATGGTAGATGACGTTATCTGATTGCTGATGTGTCACGTTAAGTGACACTGTGCATTCAAATTAGTCCCTATAATAGTAAAAATCATTCACCTGAGTCTCTAAAATGGTGTTGTGTATGGGAAGACAAGTTCTGGGTAACATTATGGAGAATAGAAAGTCTTGACTCCTATTAACTGTATCCAACTTATATTTCTATTAGATCTAATTAGTTTGTGACCATTTCCCCCTTCATAAATAGTCATTTTTCTTGTCTTTATGAGGGGGGAAATAGTCACAAACTAATTAGATCTAATAGAAATATAGGTTGAATACAGTTAACAGGAGCCATGACTTTTTATTCTCCATAATGTTATTAAGAACTTGTCTTTTCATATACATGACCATTTTAGGGACTAATGTGAATGATTTTTAACATTACAGGGACTAATTTGAATCCACAGTATCATTTAACAAGTAACATGACACATCAACAGTCAATTAACGTCGTCTACCATTTTGGACTAAAGTGAATGCACGACGCTAATTAAGTCAAAGGACTAATATGGGGGTTTACTCATTTATTATTTATTTAGCCTTTTTAATTATTAGATTAGGGATGTTTTGAACATTTGTCATCAAACAAAGCAAAGAAAGACAATATTTTGGGTTTTAGTCTAATGAACAGGTTATTATAAGGCTGGAAAATGATAACCTAATAAATGTTCGACAACTCATAAAAGGATACTGGTATACTGAAAAATAAAACACTACGATACCACAACAACTCCCTTTATCTTGATTTTGCCAAGAAGTCTATTGGAAAGTTATGAGTAAACTAGCAGATTGGTCCTTGACTTTTAGAACACCATGCACGATATTACTTTATATCCAACACTATAGTCCAAAACCCTAACTTACGTTAAGTTGGTGCTAATGTGTCACGTTAAGTGACACATAGGCCACCTACCTTGTATGACAAAAAACGATGCCGTTTTCTCCATTTTTTTAGTGTGAGGCACCTAGCCCTAACTGTCACTTGTTATTCTTCCCTTTCCCCATTCTTCATTCATCTTCTCCAATGTCATTTTTTAAGTGATTGTTAAGGGTAGGTGTCTCACTTAAGAATGGGGAAAATGACGTCGTTTTTGTACTACTAGTAGCCTATGTGTCTTAGGATTTTGGACTAAAGTGTTGGATGGAAAGTAACTTCAGGGACTAAAAGGAGGTTTATTAAAAGTCAGGGATTAAAGTACATGGTGCCCTAAAAGTATACGCTAGTTTACTCGGAAAGTTATCATCAAACTAAAAAGTTGCAAATTTTCCCTAAACCTGGAGCATTCAAAACTACAAAAGAAAACAAGAATGCAAATTCAAATAACATTGACAAACTGAGCTACTGAGTAACTAAACATATACCCGAACGAGCTTGTACACAACTGGGTTGGAAATCTGCTTCGGTGAAGACAAAGCAGAACTGCTTCTATCAACCCCACTGTCTTCAAGCTTCCCATCATCATTATCCTCAATTCCAACCACTGTTTCCATGGAATATCAACCACATGCACTTCAAGTACACAAACTGTAAAACCCCAAAAAAGCAAAGTAACAAAATTAACATACAAAAATCCTCTATTTCAACTTCAACACAAGCAGCCCAGATAACAAAAACTGAAAATTGGCAGTATGTACATCCTAAAACTTCAAAAATTAAAACTTATAGAAGAATGAATTAAACCCCAGAAGCTTAAAGCACCAATTGACCACCAAAACAACATAAACACTTGCTCCACACACACGCGCACCACAAAAACCGTAACCCCAATTCACGAATGCTACACAAATTCCTCAAACAAAGAAATGCATTCCCGGGGTTTATAAAAAAAGAAAAAACTAATTAAAGCAACCCAGATGAGAAAAATTTAAAATTGGGCTCACCATAGAGGAAAGGGCGATTCGACTCAGTAGCTGAAGCAGTAAAATCCCACTGAGAGTGCGACTCCAACGAGTTGAAAAACTTCTTTTTTTCTCTTCTGGTAAATGGTAACGAAGAATCGTGGAAGGTCGAAACTTTTCACATACGCAAAAGGAAAATGAATTTGAATGACTGGGTCTGGGAATATTTTTTTTTTAATTTTATTTTATTTAGTTTTGATATTTTTTCTTTTGTTGTGTGTAGGTGACCGTGGTTTTTGGGTTTGCTTTTTGATGACGCTGTGCAGTGCTGCAGTTTAGTAGTTAAAAAAGCTTCGGATTCAAAAATTCAGTGAACTGGAATTGAATTGTAACCCTCGATTCCGGATTTTTGTTTTGCTTTGGACTCTCTCTGTCTGTACGTCTGTCTCCACACACCTTTCAAAAATCATCCCACCGTTGATCTACATATTAAGATTAATTTTTATATATCTTTTATGTTTTTGTAATACGTTTTTATTTAAGATTTTATATTAAATTAAATTAATATTTTTTCGTTAATTGATTGTTCAAATAAAGTAAAAAATTTTCTTTTAATTTTTCAGTTAATGTTCAAAATTTTCAATTAACATTAAACATAATACGAAATTAGCAGGTATTTTGCACATCCTAAAGATATTAATAAATATGAGAATGTTGATATAAAGAATTAAATAAAATTATTTATGAGAATGTTGATAAAAAACATTTTAATGTTGACTTAATAAAATTAATTGTTTCCATTGGTAGAAAATTATTTTAGTTATAATTTATATATTACTATACTTAATATTGATTAAAAATTTTGAGTATATATGGATTAAATAGATTAAGAAAGTAAAAACTTTTTTTAATTAAATAAAACAATTAAGAAAAAATATTAATTAATTTCATAAGGAAGCTAGGAATATATGTCTCATAAAATGAAGAAGACACATAGTCACGTAAAAAGAAAAATACAGGAAATTCTTAACCATGAACAAGATAAAATCAATATACTAGTATGTAGTAAGGAGCATTGTTTTTCGTACACCTACAATAATATATAATATAAAAAAACAAAATAGAAAATAGAAAGAAGAGATAGAAATATGGGATGTGATTAATGATATGATAGAAAAATATAAAGAGAAAAAATGTGTTGTATAAATTGTTATATATATTTTGTCGTATGATTTTATTTTCTCTATAGCAAGAGAGTGACTGGCTGTTGCGGGTCTGACAGTTAAATCCTTTTCGTCCTCTGGAATCCCATTGAAATGCAAAATTGCAAACGGTCCTATTAATAATTTCTAAAGCAGCTATATATAAAGAAAATATATTGTGTCTCAGAATTAAGCAATAAGCACATAGTACCTCACACACATAGTCAATATAACGTGTTGACCGGATTATATTAATGTACTCATCCTAGAATTTCAGATATTTGGTACGCTGAGTCCAGATCTATAGCTTACCGCTAACAATAACATGGAGATAATGACAAATGCATATGGTGTCATTGCAAAAAGGAACCCATCTTAAAATATTCATGAGGTAAGATAATTTGTAGTTGGAAAAATACTTTTTTACCGCAAAGAGTGGTTACAATAAGTATTTTGTAGTACAATAAGTGTATCATTGTTTGTGGTTAGTTTAAAAAAATAGGAAAAGTGGAATCAACCACAGATAGTTATTGTTTGCGATACAATAATCATTATTGTTTGTAGTTATAATGTGTGTTTGGTTTATTTACAAAAGGTGATTTTGGAATATTGTATATATACGATGATAATTAACATCAACAAAAAAAAATCAACTGATACGTACAATGTATTTGCAAAGAAAAGACCTACAAAAAATCAAACACCAACAATTAATTAATGTTATATGTGTGTGTTAAATTGCTGCATCAACTTTTCAATTTTGATTCAATCAAGCACCATAGTTTCAAATTTCTTTTTCTTTGGTTAACTATAAATGGTTCTTTGTTTCTTTGCATGTTTGTACCCTCGGATTAACGTTAACAAACCCTCTGATTAATTTTAAATTTTTTTTGTTGTCTAGCTTTGTTGTCTAGGAAGGGAGACAATTTATGGTTGTACATATACAAGACATACATGATCCCCTGTAATTTCATAACGTAATATGTGCATGTACACAATGATTCCATCATTTTGGTTTTAGCATTATAGTCTTCAACAGAACTGTGGTGTTTCTGTTCCAAGAGGGTTAAATGTACACTTACTGTTGGAGGGAATAGTACTTAGCTTTCTTTAGTGATCGATATGCAGTTATCAGCATTTAATATCTCAATGGATGGATGGGGGAAGCACTGGTAGAGTCTGAAGCTTCATGCAATTCCTTAGGTCTAGATATATAGTTCAAACTGATAAGATGTTTGATGCTTGTAAGCAAGTTTTCAATGAAAAGTCTGGCAACTCCATCAAGCTGGAGGAAAAATAAAGTTTAATGACCTTCAAATTCGCAAGATTGTGTAACAAACGAATAAAAGAAAATTATTCAGATCAGTGGTTAATTCTGTATTCCTTGAATTTGAATTAATTAAAATGCTAATATATATAGAAGCTTAATTACTTGCATTCCATGCCAGAGATTCTCTAGTACTTAGCCATATCTCAAGTCTAGTGTAATAATATTTTCCAATGGAAATTTTGTTGGCAAGGATTTTAGATGGTTATGCATCCAACGGAGATATCTTAGATTATTTGGTAAAGATTGAAGCACATGAGGGAAATTGCAATCGGTCTTGATATCCTCCATAAAAATCCAAAAATTTTGGTTTGCTTATCTTATCTAAATATTAAAGCCTGAGTCTGGCCTTTTACCTGTGATAGACTTTAATTAGTATCTAGGTCTGGTTCGTTTAAAGGTCTGTTAAGCCTACGAGCCTATTTAAAAGCCTACATGTGATGAAGACCGGTAAAAAGGCTTAAAGCCTATTTATATTCTTGGCTAATAGTAATAGGCTAGCAGGCCTACAAGCCTATTTAAAAGCCTACATGTGATGAAGGCCGGTAAAAGGGCTTAAAGCCTATTTATATTCTTGGCTAATAGGCTAGCAGGCCTACGAGCCTATTTAAAAGCCTATATATAATAAAACTAAAAACACATAATTCTCAAGAATAAAGCAAAGAAATTCATCAATCTTCTTAGCAGAGCCTTTAAATTAATAAATTTCTTAGTACAGTGAGCAGCAATTCCTTCAAATGCATATAATTTCTTAGCAGAGCCTTCAAATGCATATAATTTGTAAAGGAATGAAACTCTCGTAGTCTCATACAGTGAGCAGCAAACATAATATGCATATAATTGGTTTTTCAAAATGAATAATAGAGAGATAAATATGTAATAAAAACAAGCGTAATATATAAACCCAGGTGGATCACCAAAACAATACAAAGGCATGATTAAATTAATAAAGAAAATTTCAAATGTAAACTGATCTCAGAAAACTAGGGGGAAAAAAGGCAAATGCAGAGAGGATTAACTAGAATCATTGCAAAGAATCCTTCATTTCTAGCAAATGAATTCAAAGATTGACAAAATAGAATTCATTTTGAGAATGTTAGTCCTCAAATGAAAAAAAAATGATAATTGGAAGAACACATATAATTGGTTTTTCAGTTCTTACCAGTTTTCCTGAGACTTGGAACGAACGCAGAAGGCGACGGAGCGTGAACGGAGAACGAACGAACGGAGACTACGAGAAGGTGACGGAGAACGAACGCAGGACGAACGGAGAAGGCGACAGAGAACGGACGCACTCGACGGATGGCGACGCAGCACGAACGCGACAGAGGCGGGCGCAGCACACGAACGAACGGAGAAGGCATAGACAGAGAGGAGGCGGATGCGAATTGCGATTTGCGAAGGAAAAGAGGAGGCGACCTTACTGATTCAGAGAGAGTGATCTAGGGTTTTAGGACAATCTTAGTAAAAAAAAATGTTTTAAAAAATTAAAATTAAAATAAACTATAATAAATAATTTTATAAAAAATAATATATAAATATAAATATATAATTATATTAATTAAATATTATTATATTTATGCAGGCCGCCTGGCAGGCTAAACAGGCCTTTTAGCCTACCTGGGCCTGACTTATTTATGTAAACAAGTTTTATAAAAGGCCTAAGCCTATCTTTTTAATAAACAGGCCAGACCAGGCTTTAAACGGGCCAGGTAGTAGGCTCGTGCCAGGCGGCCTACCTGACTCCCATCCCCAGTGATGGCTATGCTTCTAATATTGCTCTCAATCATTAAAAGTCATGGGTGATGGGTTTATGATCGGTAATGGCTATGATAGAAACCAATATGATAATTGCATCTACTCTAAAAGGTCGTAAGATGGTTATAGATTTTATTTGTTGTTATATATGGATGATATGCTAACTACATGAAGCAACAAAACTGAAATTAGTATGTTAAAAGCTCAGTTGGGATCAAAGTTTGAGACGGAGGAGTTGGGTTGCAACAAAGAAGATTATCAGTTTGGAGATTCATAGGGAAAATCATCGTGCAAGGTTGTGTTTATCACAACAAAATTTTATAATAAAGGTGTTACAATGTTTTAACATGGATCAATGTAGACTCGTTGACCCTCATTTAGGTGCACACTTTAAGTTATCATTAAACGAGTGTCCGTAAACAGAGGAAGAGGTAGAGCATATGGTTCATATACCTTATTCCAATACAATTGGCAGTCTCATGTGTGTCATGGTGTGCAACAGACCAGATCTTCATATGCAGTAAATGTAGTAAGTAGGTTCATGAGCAAGCTAGAAGAGAAACACTTGGAAGTTGTGCAATGGATCATGCGATACCTGAAAAGGATTCACCGATGTTTGTTTGGTGTTTGATGGTCAATAAACCAAAAGAGTTGTAGGCTGTGTTGATTCTAATTATGCAGGTGGTTGGGATAAAAGGAGATCATTTACATTATAGACTTTGGATGTACTATTAGCTAGAAGGCAACGTTACAACACACGGTGGCGTTGTCAACTATTGAAGCTGAGTATATGACATTGACCAAGGTTGTGAAAGAAAGCATATGAGTGAAAGATCTCTTGGATAGTTTTGACTCGACTCAACAAGTACTGATTGTACATTGTGACGGTCAAAGTGCCACTCATTTGGCTAAAATTCCAGTTTATCATGAAAGAACAAAACACAATGATGTTAGAATTCACTTTATCAAAGAAAGCATCAATGATGGAACTGTTGCAATTCAGAAGATAGCCACAAATAAAAACCCAGCAGATATGATGGCAAAACCATTGTCGATTGATAAGTTCAGACATTGTTTGAACTTAATCAATATTTCTAGAGGTTGAAAATTCCAACTATAAAATACAAGCCAAGGTGAAGAATTGCTGAAAAGTCAATTATTGTGGCTTGTATTTCATTAAGTGCATGATTGTTCAGTGCCAAACTTTGAAGAAAAAATGGAACATAACTAACGGTGGGCGCGTGATTGTTCAGTGCCAAATTTTGAAGAAAAGGGGGAACAAGACAAATGGTGGGTGGATACGTGATTTGTACGTGATTGAACCAAAGTCTTGTATAAAAGGAGGTCCTTCACAGCCGAAGAGTGAAAATAAGGCAAGGGTGCAAGGCTGTGCAGGCATTTGTGACTGAGATACATTCTTCGTGAGTGAAAGAAAAATAGAGAATGTGAGTAAATCTCAAATAATATTGTGTGATTGCATACACTGGGGATTTTCTGAGTATACTTTATAGTACTCTGTAATACTATAGTTGTAGTAGGAGAGGGTCTCACTAATGTTCTTTATATATTGTAATCATTTTTATATAGTGGATTATTTTGGAGATTGTCCCATTATTTTTCCCTTATTATTGTTGGGGATTTTCCTCATAAAATCTAGTGTGCATTTTTCTTGATTTATTGTTGGTAAAAACAGTCAAAGTAGGTCTCGCTATTATTCAAGTTACTATTCACAAATAGATGTTAATCTAACACTAGCAATAGAACTGGTTAATTATAGCAACACAGACAATTTGCCATAACTGTATGCTATCATAATCTCATTTGCAAGATTGATATTGCATCTAACATACTTTGATGTGTGTTTGTCCATTGAAATAACAATAATAATAAAAAAGTTGATACTGGGTGTCAAACTTTAAGAGTTACACCACTTAATAACATTTTGTAAAATGAGAATTTGACCAATCCAATCGTTGAATCACATTATATTACCTTCATGATCATGTTTGTCAAATTTCAAATCATTTGAACATTCACAGGTATGTTATCTAATAGTGTACTTTTACTTATATTTTAAAAACATATTATACGTTAAAATAAATTAGTTTGATGAAGTATCAATTAATTTTCGATTTTTATGAAATTTTACAAGTCTGATTTACTTTATAAAAACTTTCAATTCAACAGTTGGATTAGTGAAGTTCTCATTTTACAGAAAATTATTAAGTGATATAACTCTTAAAGTTTGACACCTATTGTCAACGGATCTTACTCATAATAAAAAATGTTGAAGGCCACAAAATAATGAAAATATACTTCAACGAAAACTACCAAAGTCCATGTGGTAGTCGATATTGGTTTTTATTATTTCAGTAAAGTAAGTGTGTCCCACATAATTCATACCTTGCTACCCTTCAATCTTCTTTTTCTTTGCTTCTTCTCTTATTTCTTTTCTCAACTAGGAAACGATGTTGTTTCTTTGTGTACCTTTCCCCTCTGATTAATCTTAAAAAAGTGGTTCAAAAGAGACCGCAAACAATCACCAATGTCTTCCCCACATGGGATCTGGAAGCTGCCCTAATTTGCATAAGAACTGCATCACCATGTAAATACAGGATATAATAAAAGCCAAGTATGACTACAATAGCAATAGCAATGCCAATTAGTAGAATATCCTTCCCCACGCGTCTCATTCGTTCCGTCACCCAATTGCATTGGTTAAATGAAATTGGGATATTATCATCCAATGATTCCATCAATTGAGTGAAATGAGATAATCCGAGGGGTTTACTGGGTGGACCCAAACCCTTTTAATAGCACATGCTCTGACATTATTGATATTGACGCAACAGTAACAATGATTTTAAACCTTTGTCGATTTCTGGCTATGTTGTTTAGGAAGTGAGAAACTTGTTGATCGTACAATAGACAAACATGATTTGTTGTAATTTCAGAACGAACTCTATGCATGTGCGTAGTGACACTATCATTTTGGTTTTCACCATCACTTATTGTAAATTTTAAGCGGTAACCATCTAAAGGGACCTCTGGAATGATGAAGCAAAAAATGAAGCCTATTCGAGGAGAATTTGGAGCAGAAGAGAGAACAACTGTTATGTAGTTCTCTGTTGTCCTGTACTTGAACCACTCTGGAACGCTGCTTCCTGGATACACGTACGTGCCTTTAATATCATAATCTTCATCAAAATCTTCAACATAAGCACGATCTAGAATGTATAGATGTAGGTATGAAAATTTCATAATGTTGATTCGCACATTCAACCCAATAGCCCTAAGAGATTGTTCATCTAATTTCAAGCAATTCCAGAACATGACGATCATCTTAGTTTCCCAAAGTTGTTCAACAGTTGTTGCTGGGAATAGTACTTTCTCTAATGATGTGCAATTATTAGCATTTAATATCTTAATGGATGGGGGAAGCTCTGGTAAAGTCTGAAGCTTGGAGAAATTCCTCAAGTCTAGATATTCCAACCCCATAAGATGCTTGATACTTGCAGCTAAGCTTTTAATATCAGAATTTCCTAGATGCAATTTTTCAAGTCTGCTTTGACGTCCAATAAACGAGGGCAATGTATTGATGGACATGTATTGCAAATCCAATTCCATCATATTCTCTGATGTCATTGCAAACTCCTTTAGTTTTTTGCAACCACGAAGGCTGAGATAACGAAGGGAGCTCAAATGGATATCACTAGGAAGACTGGTAAGGGAACTACACCAACTCAGATCCAATATTTTAAGCTTTTCCAGAGAAAAAATAGATGGATGCACTTCTATCAGCCTTTCGCAACCATAAACTATTATTACTTCAAGATTTGAAGTCTTTGAAAAGTTTGGCAACTCCACCAGGTTTAAGGAAAGATAAATTTTAACCACCTTTAAGTTCACGAGATTCTGTAACATAAAACAAAATGTTAAAGCAAAATTAAAAGTGGTTAAGATTGTTCCATGCACCAAAATGATAGTTTAATTTACTCTATTAAAATTGTTACTAGATTCTACACAATCAATCTACAACCAGCATGTAAGTCTCTAGCTTTTTATGCACACTTAGGGCCTGTTTGGTTTGCATTTTCTGTTTTCATTTCCTGTTTTCATTTTGTTTCCCGTTTTCTGAAATTTTACAAAGAAAAAACTGAAAATGTTGGAAACACAAATTTTTTGTTTCTAGCATTTCCTGTTTTTCCTTTATAAAATTTCAGTAAACAAGAAACAGGAAATGAAAATGCAAACCAAACATATCTTTATTTTCCTATAAGAGTTTCTAGAAATTTGAATCACATTTCAATAAATGTAGACGCACGTATAAAATTACCTGCACTCCATGCCAAAGTTTTTCTAGCACTTGGTTGTATCTTAAGTCCAATATAACAATACTTTCCCATGGAAATTTTGTTGGCAAGGAACTTAGAGGGTAATGCATCCAACGAATATATCTTAGTTCATTCGGTAAAGATTAAAGCCCTCCCTCAAAATGGTCTTGATTTTTTCCATGAAAATCCAGAAATTTGAGTTGGTTCATCTTATCAAATACATTAGGATTTAACTCCACCTCTTTAATCAGTGACAAGTTGACGACAATACTTCTAATGGCCTCAAACCCCTGTCAGCAAAGTATAATAAAAAGTTTAAAACATAATTGAAAGCCACTAGTTTCTTACAAAGAATTCAAATGTATATAATTTGATTGTATTTTACCGTGTTATGTTTGAATATTTGATAAATGTCATCAGGATCCCATATTCGACTGCGGTTTCCAATGCCTTCAATAGATTCATGGCGAACAATCTCCCAAGCCATTTCTTGTATCATATCATGCAGAGAAACAATATTTGTTAAATTTAAACGATAATAGCCTAGATCAATTCAGATAGATACAAGATATAGCATGTTCATAAAATAATTAGAAGTTATTGCGTACCCGGAATCAGAGAAGGATCCATGGTGTTTGTCTTGAACAGAGTGAGAGAATGCTGCTCTCTTCTTGGTTGGATGCCAAAAGACAGAACACGAGTACAGAGTACAGAGTGCAGTGTCATATGTCTTATATATATAAACTGACTAATGGGGTATCAATTTATATCATTACCAGTAGAGACCAGGGACCTCTCAACAGGTTACTGAACAGTCCAACCCATTACGGACTATTCATCAGAACCCAATATGTATTATCCACAAATTAATAACAATGTGCAATACAATTGATATTAACAAATAATATAATTTATTGATTACTGTTAATCCATAATAACAACAAAATAGAGAATAATTATTATATAATAAAATTATATAAATATAACATTCTCCCACTTGGATAACATTAATTAATAAATTAATTATATCAATTACAACACAAGCACAAATATCAATCAAGAAACATAAACATGAATCATAAAGATAGTATCTGATAGGGATACATAGCATATGCTTATATTCCATAAATAATGGATAACAAAAAACAAAACATAATAAATATGTGATCCCAAAATGATTCAAGTATTTTTATATGCTAGAAGAGATGTAATGAAAATGATGTCATTGATAAATTTACATCTCATGAAAATCATAATAATATATAAAGTATAAATTTCAGACTCCCACTAACTCAATACATCAAAAGACTTAACCACACCCATATGAGTTACATGATTTTGAAAAACTCCAATAGCTAAGCCTTTAGTCAGCAGATCTGCTAACATATTTTCTGTAGCAATATGCTCAATCTGAGTTTGAAAATCCAAAACTTTCTCTCTAACAAACAGAAATTTTATATCAAAATGCTTTGAGCAAGTAGAACTTCTGTTGTTTTGAGAGAAATGCACAGCAGCAGCAGCAGTATTGTCGCAATATATCACAAGTGACCTAGAAATACTTTCAACAATATGAAAGCCAGAAATCAAATTTTTAAGCCACACATCTTGACAAGTAGCCTCATAACAAGCGACATACTCTGCCTCCATGGTAGAAGTAGCTGTAAGAGTTTGTTTAACACTCTTATAAGAAATAGCTCCTCCTGCCATCATAAAAAAACAAAGTCGGAAGTAGATTTTCGGTCGTCAGGGCAACCAACAAAATCAGAATCAAAATAACCAATGACCTGAAGTTGATCAGACTTCTTATAGGTCAACATGTGATCCTTGGTTCCCTGCAAATATCTAAAGACCTTTTTAACGGCTTTCCAATGACCCAAACCTAGGTCGCTCAAGTATCTCCCTAAAGCATTAACAGCAAAAGCAATATCGGGACGAGTACAAACTTGAGCATACATCAAACTACCAACAACGGAAGCATATGAGACTTTTTCCATTTCAACTCTATTATGATCATTTCGAGGACGTTGAAATTTAGAGAGTTTGTCACCTTTTGAACAGGTGCAACACATAGGGAGCAAGAACGCATGTTAAACCGTTTGAGGATTTTATCAATATATCCTTTCTGAGACAATCCAAGAATGCCACGTGACCTATCACAGAAAAACTGAATGCCTAGAACAACAGAGGCATCACCAAGGTCCTTCATATCAAAGTGGCTATTTAACATAAATTTTGTCTCAGTCAAAAGTTCAACACTACTACTAGCAAGGAGAATATCATCAACATATAAGACAAGAATGATGAAATGACTCCCACTATCTTAAATGCTATGAGAGATATGATCAGCAAAATAAACTTAAAACATATCTCAAAAAATGAGCAAATACAAAACAAACTCCTACTAACCCAAAACACCAAAAGACTTATACAAATACACATGAGTTATGAAAACTCTAATAATCAAGTCTTCGGTCAGTGGATCTACTAAAATTCTCAACACACGTGATAGTTGTTGTTAATGTCTTTTCGACACTAATCCAAAACAGCTCCTTTCACTATCACAATAGGCCACAAATCCAACACAATCCACATGAGCATAAGTGCACACAATAGCCCAGTATCAAGAGTAATTACATAAGGGGAAGACCCAATAACAAAAGTAATTACACATAGGCTAAATCAAGAATGCTCGAGAATAGTTGACATTTAATTAATCTGAGTTTTACTAAATAAGTGACTATGCATGTTCAAGTAGAATAAATAAATTTAACAAATCTCCCACTTTGAACAACATAGACACTTAGCTTAAACAAAATAAAACTTAAGATTAATATAGACAAAAAAATGTCAACAATGAGCAAGCAATTATAGCAATTGGTTCAAACAAAAGTATACAAGTGTCTCAACAATGCAGAAAATCATACTCGATAGGAGTACTCATATCATACATGAAAGATACTCATACACTTTTAACCTTAAGAGAAATATGTGGAATATCAGTTAAATAAAATTACAACAAAGTTGCATAGTAAAATAATCAAGTGTCTTTCATAACACAACGGCCAAAATAATAATAATAACAGTCCACATAAACTCAAGTGCCTATAATAGCCCAATAACAAATAACAAAAAATAATTACATATGGGCATAACCCAATAACCAAAGTAATTACAAAATGGGCATACCAAATGACATCTATGAATACGCACTTTATTGGTCCAAATAATAAGATTTATAAGCACCATATCTATCCAAGAAATCATACTCGATAGGAGTATTAATTCCATATAAGATACTTATAAATATGTGACCTTATAAAATGTGGAATGTTGGTCAAAAGAGAAGTACAATAAAATTGCAATACCAACAAAATAACCTTAGCATACACTTAATGTGCCTTACTGAGATTCAACAAAATTGCACATAATAATATATATCAATAAATTATGCATAAGAACATATGTCAGTAATACGGAATGAGACTTCTTCCAAAAATCTCTAAGAGCATGCCATATGATTAAGTGCTCATAAGAACATATGACTTCCAAAAAGCTCAAAAACAATATTTTAATACAAAATTGCACACAAGAACATATAGCAATGCTATTGTCTCAAGACAAACAATTGTGTGTACTCCCACTAATCCAAAATAATATATTATTAGGATTCTCATTAGAGTCAAATAATATTAAAATACTCTAATGTTATAATATCTAATAGTGGGATTATAATTTTGCTAAGGTACTCATTATGAGTCTAAAACTCACAATTTTTCTCTCTTCAAAATTTGATATTAGAGAGAAACATATTAAAGCAAAGTCAACAAAAATGGTTACGAAATAAAATATGAAACTCAACATAGAATCTTAACCATGGTTTTACAAAGGAGTTTCATAGTTAACCATATACTTTGATTACAAAATGAAGGAAATTATAAATGTCCACTTGACATTACAAAATAGAAAATCTCCTTAAAAATATTGTAACACGCAATTTTATAAAATATGATGGCTATTTAAAAAAAATGCCAACATATGAGTGAGATTATAATCTCCAACATAATTCAAAATGAGATCATAGAAAAATTCAACAACTCACTCCCATGACTCAAGTGTTACAATTTAAATAATAGCAAAGCACTCTTTAGCGGAAGCGGAAACGAAAGTGCATAAGACCCTTGACTATAATTGAGGATACAACAAAAGATTTAAGAAGTATCTAACTCCCACTGTTCTAATAATTACAAAATTACAGGATAACAATATTGTATTATATACAAAATTTATCCATATATCCCAAAATGTTAAGAATGATACTTGTTATTTCAAAATAGCTTTAATAAGTCTATAGTTTGACATACCATCGATTATAAGAAAGATTAATGGTATGCAATAGAGAAATTAATCTCTTCAAACAATGCAATTTGCTAGATCGACGACGAGATTTGGATAGGAAAAGGATGAACGAAAAACGAGTTATTTGACCCGCGAAGAACACCCAGCCAAAACATCCACCACATACGACGACAGTCTGTGATTTTCCGGCTGAAGGGGCGCACCTGCATGGCGGTCTAAAGCCCTCTTCCAATTGCTGGAATAAATCGTTCATGAAGGAGCAATCGCAGATAAAAAAACGGGGTTTATGTTCAAACCCGTGAGGAAGAATAGTTCAATTCTCGCAAAATACTCAACGAAATCCCACCAAATTTTAACACTTGATTCAAAATGTATGGAGAAGAGAAACCCCCAATCCAATTTGTTCAATTACTAGGTTAATCTTGAGTTGCCATAATCGATTCCAGTTTGGTTTCGAAGGTTGAAGAACAGTTTATTTCTTTCCAATTACCAACTAAAATCGCATCAAAATTTGGCTTATGTTTCGAAATTGTATGGGTAATAAAATCTCTAAATCAATTTTCTGTTTCGAAAGCCAAAAACGAGAATAAAAATTCGAACGTTTCGCAAAACAGAGAAGAAAAAACGATTTTGTTATTCGCAATATACCACACAGTTTTAACACAATACAACAGATATCCAACAACAAAATCCCCAAATTTTATGCACAATTATCAAATAATTTTATCAATATAAATTTAGGGTTCATAGGATACTAATTCTAACCCAGAACAACCATAATTTGTATCTATTAGGCTCTGATACCAATTGTTAAATTTAAACGACAATAGCCTAGATCAATTCAGATAGATACAAGATATAGCATGTTCATAAAATAATTAGAAGTTATTGCGTACCCGGAATCAGAGAAGGATCCATGGTGTTTGTCTTGAACAGAGTGAGAGAATGCTGCTCTCTTCCTGGTAGGATGCCAAAAGACGGAACACGAGAACACGAGTACAGAGTGCAGTGTCATATGTCTTATATATATAAACTGACTAATGGGGTATCAGTTTATATCCTTACCAGTAGAGACCAGGGACCTCTCAACGGGTTACTGAACAGTCCAACCCATTACGGACTATTCATCAGAACCCAATATGTATTATCCACAAATTAATAACAATGTGCAATACAATTGATATTAACAAATAATATAATTTATTGATTGCTGTTAATCCATAATAATAACAAAATAGAGAATAATTATTATATAATAAAATTATATAAATATAACAATATTATCTTCAGAAATTGTTATAAGAGCTTTATCTTCAAGCCTTTCTAATCCGACAGCCACAGAATACTCGTTATCTTTCAATAAACTTGTCAAACAGTAAACTTCCAAATTCAATCCAGCAAAAAAGCATGCAATATCTAGAAACATGTTTTGCTCTTCACGATCTAAATCATCATAACTTAATCTCATTACATCGTGAATTTTTTTACTTGGTATCTTTTTGAGTTTCTCCAATTGACTTTTCCATATTTCTTTATTTTTTCCACGAAGAAGATGGCCTAAAACTTTAAGAAGTAATGGAATGCCTTTGGCATAATCTACCACCTTCTTTGTTAGCTCGTGGTACTCCAATATTTCAAGTTGATTTTGTTTAAAGGCATGTAAATTGAAAAGTTGAAGGGCTTCATCAAACTCCAATGCCTCAACCTCGTATATAGCATCATCTTCTTGATCAGCAAGCACATGTCTATCTCTGGTTGTTACAATGATTCTACTACCTGTTCCAAACCTTCTAATTGCTCTGAATCATTGACATCATCAAGAACTATCATAACCTTCATGCGACCAAGCCTTTTCTCAACATGACGTGGCAATCCATTTGCTGTTTCAATTTTTAAATCTTGTTCATCTAATAGTTTAGACAAAAGTTTATTTTTTAAATAAATTATCCCATGTCTCTTTGATTCTTCCTTTATATTTGCCAAAAAACAACAGCTTTGGTATTCAGGACACAACCTATTATATACTTCCTCTGCAAGAGTTGTCTTACCAATACCGCCCATGCCCAAATTCCAATAACAAGTACATCTTCTGATTTTTGGCGTAAAGCTGATTCTAAATCTGCAATTGGTTCATCAATTCCAAAAAGTCATTTTGAGTGAACTTGGTGCATATGATTCAAGCTTATAGTCACCCAGTTGATAATTTCTTCAATAAGTTCAGCATCATTCCTGAACAACAAAGAAATAATACAAAAAATACATAAATTCGATGGCATCATCAACAAAGTTCAATTTTGTTTTATTGCCTAATATAGTAGTATTAAAATTGTGTAAATTAAAAAAGGTAATCAAAACAGTTTTGGTTAAAAAATATGCATATAAATAGTTTATAATCAATCAACTGCAGGAAAAAAAAAGATTTACCCAAAATTTTTTGAATGAAATCCTGATAAATTAGCAGATTCCCACAAAGCAGATCTCCAAATTTGCACTTGGGTCTCAGTGTAATTATTTTCATGTTGAACAAATGCATCTCCATAAGTCCCCTTTTGACAAGCTCTTCCAAGCACCAATGTGAAGAAGCATAGTCCTGTGAGAATACGACCAATGACATGTAGTATTGTATTAAGCTTAATTTCAAATAAGGCCTTGGTTCTTTGGCTAGCTGGACACTGACACAGAGATCAGAAACCGGATTAGACTTTTGCTCATTTATTATGTTAGAACTTTAAACAAATAAATCAAATCATCAACAAGGCAAAAGATGATTACAGCGACTGTGAAAGGCATTAATTTTCCGATATACATAACATATTTGCTTTCTTGTGCTTTATTTAATTGGACCAATGGGATGTCGATCATTGAAGACTTTATAGCTAGAGCAATTTCTGTTCTTACCGCACCGGCCATATCATTTCATTCCCCAACTCTCTCGCCAAAAATAAATGACTGATGGATGCATCATAACGATACCAAAGTAACGAGAAAATCTAATAAATGAAAAGGAAAAGACCAAACAAATCAAGAGCTAAACTTTTATTACTGACCTTGAATGATTTAACCAATTCGATGCTTGACTGGATACAGATCACATTCAACTTGTCCTCGCTAGTGTACGTTGGAAGATGAAATGCAAATCCAACGAATTTATCTATCATGCTACTTGTATATATATGGCTGGATTTGATTCTTATGTATATTTACATTACCATAATTTTCATTCAGTTTCCTTAAACGCGTGATGGCGAGTTTTTGGTTTTTAATTTTTAAAATATATTAATCAAATTTTTACAATTTAAAACATATAAAATCTTAAAATAAATATTTTAAAAATCACAAGAAGTTTTTTTAATTTTATTATAAAAATTTGGTTAAAAATTTTAAAAAACTAAAAATTAAAAACTTACCACCACCCAGCTTAAATGGCTTGATTCTCAACGTAATTTTGGCAAACGATTCACATCTGTGTAGTGTATATATAATTTTCACACACTCTCTCTCATTATATGATTTCCAAAAATTGATAAAAAGGTGGGGTTTTCTAAATTATTTTTTTCACAAATGTGCTCTTCTAAATTATTTTTTCTTTCTTCCTCATCTTTTTTTCATTACATCACTTATTACTTTTTTTTTTCTTTTTTTATCTCTCTTTTAGACACCCGTCACATCCAAATTTTTTAGTATAAAAGTATAATTACCCTCTCTATTTAGTTTTGAGTTGTATTTGACTTCTAAATTTCCAGTGCATTTGATATTCCGTTGGCTTGATCCCACGGTGTTGACACTATATGATTTTAAAGAGCTATCTAAATTTTGAATTAAACTGCGTATACGTTTTAATAAAAGTAATATATATAATAATTAGTCAAGGCTTGGAATTACAAGATCACCAATCCAGTATTCCAGCAATCTGATGTTTTCTTATTTTATTAATAATATTTGCTGATATAGGGTTTCTTTTTTTTTTTGAAGTGTGATATTATGCAACTAATTATCATTAATACAAACAATGCAACTAGTAAATTAGTAAACGAACTTGATGTGACTCTCCAGTCTCGGGGTTTAATTTATTAATCATTGACGTAAATATAGATAGGATTATGGATTAACGTTTTAAATTTAATTAGCTATGAAGACTAAAAACAAGCACTTTTTTATATAACAAAGGAGTTGTAGCCTGATATATAAATTCATGTTTTCACGGAATTAAATTTAAATTAATTCCATCCAACTTATTTCGTGAAATATGATCATTTATTTCTTAATATTTAAAATCAATTTTAGTCAATTATAAATTAAACAAACACTAAAACTACCAATGACCACTGCTGGTGTGCTAAATGGAGGCGTATCTGCTATTAATGATACAAAGCATCTTTATCTTTATATATATAAAAGTAATGTAGTGAAAGTAGTTTATCAAATTTAAAGTGAGGATACAATAGTAAATTCCTTTAAGCAAAACTTCTAAAAATAGAAAGTATATATCTTTTACATTTTAAAAATGATTAACATTATACATCACTATTAATTAACTATAATAATTATATTAAAGTGAATATCACTATAAAATAAAAAAAATTAAAATAATAAATATAAATAATGTTAACTTAAAACATTGTAATAATTTTAAAAAAATAAAAATATGAAATTTAAAACATTCTAAAACACTTAAAAATCATTTAATAATTGTATTGATTGTAATTATTTAATTATACTTGTCTTTTTTATATAAAATATCAATATTATTTACAATCAATTTTAACAATTTCAGTATTAAAAAAGATATATAACATAAATAAAAATATAATATAGAATTTAAAACATAGTAAAATAATTTAAAAAAGCTAAAACTTAACTTTTAAAAATATAAAAATATAATATGAAATTTAAAATATGTTCAAATACTTAAAAATCATTTAATAATTATAAAAACAATAATTATATTAATTATTTAATTATAGTTACCTTTATTATATCAAAAATCAATAATAAGGCCAATTTTAACAATTAATATTAAAAAAAAGATTTATAACATAAATAAAAATATGATACCAAATTTAAAATATAATAAAATAATTTAAAAAACCATTTCATAAAATAAAAAATGTAACACGAAATTAGAAACATGCTCAAACACTTAAAAAATTATTTTATAGCTATATTAATGGTAATTATAGTAATTACTTAACTATAGTTATCTTTATTAATTTAAAACATATTTAATAGTTTTAAAACAATTTGATAAAATAAAAATTAAAACATGTTGAAATACTTAAAAAATATTTTATAATTATGTTAATAATAACTATAAAAATTATTTAAGTAGAGTAACTTTTATTATATCAAATATCAATATTAAAGCCCGTTTAACACTTTTAATATTGAATAAAAGGTTTATAACATAAATAAAAATATAATACCAACTTTTAAACATAATAAAATAATTTATAAAAAAGGTAAAACTTAATTTAAAAAAAAAATATAACACGGAATTTGAAAAATATTGAAACACTTAAAAAATATTTTATAATTATGTAAATAATAATTATAGTAATTATTTAATTGTAGTTATATTTATTATATTAAATATAAATATTAAAGTCTATTTTAATAATTTCAAAACTTAGAACATAATAAAGTAATTTGAAAATATACAACTTTTATTACAATAATTATAGTAAATTATTATATAAAAATATTAAATATCAATATTAAAGGCCATTTTAATAATTTAAATACTTTAAAAATATTTGCAAGATAAATAAAAATATAATATGAAATTTAAAATAGTATATAAAAATATTTTATAATTAGGTTAATAGTAACTTTAATAATTATTTAATTAGTGTTTTTTGGTGGGTTTTCTATTTTTGTATAAAGGGTTTTTGTGACCTAGGATCAAAAACAATTTTTCTTAGTTTTCATGCTTTGAAAATGTCAAAGTTCTAACTAAATATTTTAAGAAATTAAAGTGCTATTGACTATGATCATCTTCATTTGGTTTCTGAGTTTTATTTTTAATTTTATTGTTGATAGTGATAAATAAAAGATTAAAAATGTTGCAGAATTTCTTTAATTGGTGACTTATTTGTGTACGTGTTGCCACAACTTAGTTGGTTTGCAAAATTTCACTTGATATGAAAATTAAAGTTTGGTTTGGTTTTGGATAAAACTACTATAGCAAAGTTTTTAAGTGGTTGATGAACTGAGCAATGTCTATAACCCATAAAATTTTAGTTCTATTCAATTTTATTGCAAAATGCGGGCATATATAAGTTGGTAAGAAAGTTATTAGTGTTTAGAAAGAAATATTATAGTTTGATCTATTTGAATTTAAACCTTAAGATAAAATAATGAACTTTACATCTAAATGTAATTCCAATAATTTTAAAGTTTTATCCTGTACTAGAAACATTCCATAAGCAATAGAAAAATCTCACTAAGCATTAGAGATAACAAATTATATATTATATTGTATGATTTGTTATTATACATCAAATGACAAATCAAATAAATAAAAAGATATAAAAGACTATAAGACTATAAGAGTATGTTAAGAATAAAAGATATAATCATTTAATTTAACACTCTTTGATAAAAGAGAGTGGAGAATATTAATCATAAGTAAATCTCTTTGGAGAAAATTTCTTTTGTATGAAAGGGGATATGAGAGGGAAAGTTTCAAAAATTAGTCAATTTAATGGACATGTGCAAAAAAATTATTTATGCCTTTCATGACAAGAGAGTTGGTAGAGATCGTATGATTGAAATTGGTGGAAAGACATATTTTTAGTTAGATAAATGGGTTAGGGGGAGAAATTTTAGGACAAATAGTTATCAACCTTAAAAAAGAGTTAGTTATCCCATTAAAAATGTTATATATAAATAATTATTTGACAAACTACGAAAAAGAATAATAGTGTTTTTTTTAAAATGTACTTTTGAAAATTTTAGAATTTTTAGATAATCATTTTTTAAAAAATATTATTTGATTAATAAATTAAAATATTTTTAAGAGTTACTATAGTTTTTAACTTCTTTTATAAATATAATTTAAAATATAATTTAATCGATATTAACAATGTAAAAAAGTTTACATTTTGGGGTGGAAAGAAGAAAAAAAAGGAAAGTAGCTTGAGTTGATTGGGATATATTGTGCAAATGAAAAATTGAAACAGAGATAAGAATAAAAGATGAATGGAGAAAAATAATCATTCACGTTAATATGCAATTTTTAACTTTCATATGAATTCTATTTAGGATTAAATATGTTTTTCGTCTCCGAAGTTTGACCCTAATTTGGTTTTGGTCCATAAACTTTAAAGTCGTTGGTTTGAGTCCCTCATGTTCGATCTGAAATCACGTAACTTTAACCCCTCCCCTTAACACCATTAACTTTGACGCTGGCGTGACAAACAATTTATGTCCAGTTAATTTCAATGACCATGATGTGGCAATTGAATTACAACTCAACTCATCCAGACAGTTTTGTGGCCTTCCATGTTCATGAAAAATGTGAGTTAAATTAATAAAACCATAAATGAAATCTGACTAGATTAACTGAGGTGTAATTAAGTTGTCATAATATGGTCATTGTAACTGCCTAGACAAACTGATACATAAATTTGTTTATCACATTCGCGTTAAAGTTAATGGTGATAAGGGGAGGAACTAAAGTTACATAATTTCAAAAAATGAAGAACTAAAGTTACATGATTTCATAACATGAAAGACCCAAACCAAAGATATTAAAGTTTAGGGACTAAAATCAAATTTGAGTCAAAGTTTAGGGACTGAAAACATATTTAACCCATTCTATTTATTAAAAATTATTGTATGTCTTTTTTTATCAAATTATTATTATATATCTAATACAACAAAAATTTCCCGTGCATGGCACAGGTACACGACTAGTATGATAAAAAAATAATGAAATTTTAATATTATATACATAATACATTTGTTCACATATACAAGTCAAACAACATATGATTTAAAAAATATATATATTTCTATTCTTTGTGGCAAAAAAAATATTGTTATTAATTATGACACCTCAACTCTAGTGAAAATTTTCTCACTTATAACCATGTCTGTATTAAAACTTAAGTGGATATTGTGGAGTTTATTGTATTCAACCTAGGTAAGTACCTACGAAAGTGTGATAAGTGTCAATTTTAAGTAAAAATTGGTTGTGAAATGAGGCATTTATTGTTTTTAAATGTACTAATTTAAAAGTCAAAATCCCCTAATTTAGAATAATTGAATCTAAATGTTTAATTTTGAAATATGAATGGAAATGAAGATTGTTTGATCCCAAATGTTGAATTTTGCAGGATTAAAAAGAAAAAGGAAAGACTTCGAACAATAAAAAGAAAGGTTTTTTTTTCCTAGAATTTTGAATCTGTCAAAAATTCGCTCAAGTAAAGATATGCTCGCTTGAGCGAAATTTGCCTAGAAAAATAATTTGCTACTACTATATTTTCACTCAAGCGAAAACATGTTTCTTGATCAATCTTCACTCATTTCTTTCTGGGATGAAAGCTCGGAGCACATGTTCTTGATTAATCTTCACTCATTTTCTTGTGTTTTCATGATTGACATGAGCGGTTAAACTCCTTTTGGGATTGAATATAATCGTCAAACTCAGATATATTCTGGTGATTTATATATATAGTTGTTCATTTCTATAGATATTGGTGATTTCATTTTGTTCTCAATGCTTGAATCTATGTGATCAATAGCTTCTTGATTTAGAATATAAGTTTTGACTGGAAAAATTTCTTAGAATCCGTTTTGAATGAAATTACTCAGTGTGTCATAATACTAGGAATTGATTTCAATATATATCGATTGCTTTCTAACACTCATTCGTAATGTTGAATAATCCGTTAAATGTTTGAGAAATCAACATTTAAAAAATGTTCTTAGGAACCTTGTATTCCAGGAATTGATATAAGGGATATCAATATGTTACAACTATATTTATAGTTTAGACTTCTATATATTTTAAATCATTAAAATACACATAAAGAAGAACGATGAAATTCAATGACACCTCACTCAAATGAATCCTAATCACCTCTTTGTGATATTTATTTTATGCATGAAGTTATATTTATGACCTTTTTATCAAAATGCGACATAACCAACAAATGTTCTGTGTAAATACAATTACTGAACTTTTTAAGTAAGGAATAAATAGAAATTTTACAAGTTCTCTCTAGATACGAGAACCATTTTCATTATAACTCAGTCTCATTATATCATGAACTTCTTTACTTGGCATTTTTCTGAGCTTCTCCAATTGACTTTCCCCTTTTTCTTTATCTTTGATAGCGTCATTCCTAAACAACAAAGAAATAATACAAAAAATACATGATCGAGCCTGACAAATGATCGTGCCAGAGGTGATCATCCCTGAGTGTCCCAAGGTGGTTCTGGATGTAGTCCGAGATGTTCCTTGACTGTCCAAGATAGTGATCCGAGATGTTGGAGGTTGATATGCGGTGGTGGTTGCTCTGAACAGTGGCTCCAGTGGAGGAGGAGGGGGTGACCTGCGAAGACACTCCAACGCCCAAGTTAGAATGGGTTTGAGACAGAGTGTGAGCATGGGAGAAATGAGCGTACCTGACCCTCAATGGGAGAGGGTATTTATAGCATGGGGTCTAGCCAGGGCTAGCCTGTGATGTAGCCCAACCTACGCCTGATTGCTTGTGTCAGTGGGTAAGTTGCTCAGTCTATGTGATGGGAAATGCCCTTTATTGGTGTCAGTCCGCGTAGGCATAGGCAAGTGGTAGGGTGAGGAGCTAGTTGGTGGTCCCCGGGTTGCACAGTTGTTAAGTGTCCATGCAGCCTAGATGGTTGGTAGGCCAGCCGAGATGGCTGAGGTAGGCCAGCCGAGATGGTTGTATGATAAGCCAGTCAATATGGCTGATAGGCCAGCCGAGATGGCTGAGGTAGGTCAGCCGAGATGGTTGTATGATAAGTCAGCCGAGATTGTTGATAGGTCAGCCGAGATGGCTGAATAGGCCAGCCGAGATGGTTGAGGTAGGTCTAAATCCGAGGTAGCTGGTAGGCCGCTAGACCAGTCGAGCTAGTTCCGAGTTAACCTCTGGATCAGATGCCCCCAGCTCGATGCCATGTCTAAGTATATGGGGTCGAGATGTCGAATGCGATTTTAACGGCTGGTCTGACCTTTTGTGGGGTGAAAATCCAAGCAGGTAAAACAGAGTGTGGGACGTGTAGGACGAGAAGATTGGTCGGCTGGGATATCATGATAACCGGTGAGTTGAGTTAATGAGATCTCGTCTTTTTTATACTATTTACCCAAAATTTTATTTATCCGAGTTTATGAACTCGGATTTAGAAGTACTCCACGCTCTGCATATGAAGAATTTATTTGTCTGAGTTTATGAACTCGGGTTTAGAAGTACTCCACGCTCTGCATATGAAGAATTTATTTATCCGAGTTTATGAATTCCGATTTTGCCAAGTTTTAGACTTGGTTTCGCGTGTGCGTTTACTCTAGCATCTCGTTTTAATGTTCTGTATTTCCAGACCTCGGCTGGGGTATGAAAGTTGGTCGGTTGGCGACTGGAGTTGTGGGAAGAAGACAATTACATTCTTCACGTAAAGCTTTCCCCATGGACAATTTATATTTTAGTTCTTCGGTTTTTATGTTGCATTTTCATAACTTCGTCCTAGCGAGTACACCATCCATGTTTTCATACCTCAGATTTATAAGTATGTCATCCGGGTTTTCACACCTCAGATTTATAAGTAGGTCCTATGGGTTTTCAGACCTCGGATTTATAGGTATGTCATCCGGGTTTTCACCTCGGATTTATAAGTAGGTCATCCGGGTTTTCACACCTCGGATTTAGAAGTAGGAATCTGAGGTTTTCACACCTCGGATTTAGAAGTAGGTCGCCTGGGTTTGTACACCTCGGATTTAGAAGTAGGTCATCCGGGTTTTCACACCTCGGACTTAGAAGTATCTCATCCTCGCAAATGCCCACCCGGGTTTTCACACCTCGGATTTAGGAGTATCTCGTCCTCGCCAATGTCCACTGGGGTTTTCAAACCTCGGATTTAGGAGTATCTCGTCCTCGAAAGTAAGCTATCCGGGCTTTCACACCTCGGATTTAGAATCATGTCATCCTGACATGTACGTCATCTATGTTTTCATACCTCGAATTTAGAAGTGTGTTATCCGGGTTTTCACACCTCGGATTTATAGGCGTCTCTTCCTCGCGAGTAAGCTATCCGGTTTTTCACACCTCAGATTTAGAATCATGTCATCCTGACATGTACGTCATATGTGTTTTCATACCTCGGATTTAGAAGTGTGTTATCCGAGTTTCCACACCTCGGATTTAGAGGCATCTCTTCCTCGTAAGTAAGCTATCCGGGTTTTTACACTTCGGATTTAGAATCATGTCATCCTCGCAAGTACGTCATCTGTGTTTTCATACCTCGGATTTAGAAGTGTGTTATCCGGGTTTCCACACCTCGGATTTAGAGGCATCTCTTCCTCTCAAGTAAGCTATCCAGGTTTTCACACTTCGGATTTAGAATCATGTCATCCTCGCAAGTAAGCTATCTGGGTTTTCACACCTCGGATTTAGCAGCGTATCGTCCTCGCATGTATGCTGTCCGGGTTTTCACACCTCGGATTTTAGGAGCATCTTTATAACTTCTCCATCCGGGTTTTCACACCTCGGATTTTTAGGAGTATCCTTGCACCGGGTTTTCACACCTCGGATTTAGCAGCGTATCGTCCTCGCATGTGTGTCGTCTGGGTTTTCACGCCTCGGATTTTAGGAGCATCTTCATAACTTCTCCATCCGGGTTTTCACACTTCGGATTTTAGGAGCATCTTCATAACTTCTCCATCCAGGTTTTCACACCTCGGATTTTTAGGAGTATCCTTGCACCGGGTTTTCACACCTCAGATTTAGCAGCATATCATCCTCGCATGTATGCTATCCGGGTTTTCACACCTCGGATTTAGGAGTGTCTTCATAACTTCTCCATCCGGGTTTTCACACCTCGGATTTTTAGGAGTGTCTTCATAACTTCTCCATCCGGGTTTTCACACCTCGGATTTTTAGGAGTGTCTTTGCACCGGGTTTTCACACCTCGGATTTGGGAGCATCTTCATAACTTCTCCATCCGGGTTTTCACAGCTCGGATTTAGGAGTATCTTATCCGTGTATGTATTCTATCTGGGTTTTCACACCTCGGATTTTTAGGAGTGTCTTCATAACTTCTCCATCTGGGTTTTCACACCTCGGATTTAGGAGTATAACTTTTGCAGGTATCTCCTCCCATACAGTGCAGAAAATAACCATAAATCAAGAAACGAATTATCAATACAAAAAACCAAGAGACGCTCATTTCTCCCCTCCTCCACTTTATAGAGCGGATTCGTAAGAAGTAAGTTGATCCAAAAATGCAGGAAACTGGGCAAGCCCAGATCTCTTCCCACAGACGGCGCCAAATGATCGAGCCTGACAAATGATCGTGCCAGAGGTGATCATCCCTGAGTGTCCCAAGGTGGTTCTGGATGTAGTCCGAGATGTTCCTTGGCTGTCCGAGATAGTGATCCGAGATGTTGGAGGTTGATATGCGGTGGTGGTTGCTCTGAACAGTGGCTCCGGTGGAGGAGGAGGGGGTGACCTGCGAAGACACTCCAACACCCAAGTTAGAATGAGTTTGAGACAGAGTGTGAGCATGGGAGAAATGAACACACCTGACCCTCCATGGGAGGGGATATTTATAGTATGGGGTCTAGACAGCGCTAGCCTATGATGTAGCCCAACCTAGGCCTGATTGCTTGTGTCAGTGGGTAAGTTGCTCAGTCTATGTGATGGGAAGTGCCCTTTATTGGTGTTAGTTCGCGTAGGCATAGGCAAGTGGTAGGGTGAGGAGCTAGTTGGTGGTCCCCGGGTTGCACAGTTGTTAAGTGTCCATGCAGCCTAGATGGCTGGTAGGCCAGCCGAGATGGTTGAGGTTGGTCAGCCGAGATGGCTGAGGTAGGCCAGCCGAGATGTCTGAGGTAGGCCAGCCGAGATGGTTGTATGATAAGCCAGTCGAGATGGCTGAGGTAGGCCAGCCGAGATGGTTGTATGATAAGCCAGCTGAGATGGTTGATAGGTCAGCCGAGATGGCTGTATAGGCCAGCCGAGATGGTTGAGGTAGGTCTAAATCCGAGGTAGCTGGTAGGCCGCTAGACCAGTCGAGCTAGTTCCGAGTTAACCTCTGGATCAATACATAAGCTCGATGACATCTCATGATTAATAAAACGCCATGGACCATCCTAGTTCGAAATCTTTTTGCAGCATTGACTACTATACATATATATATTCTAGTTCTAGAAGTAATAAAAATGTACTACAGTGAAAACGACCAAATAAGGGTCTAGTCTTGCAGTATCTGGTTTCATAAAGAAAATTGTTTCTTAGACACTATTTTTTTCATTCTTTATACCTTGTTTGAGGGAGGAAAAGGATACAGAATGTGGAAATATGTATTTCTATTTTTTTTTTTTTGGTTTTATTATTACCTAACATATATAGTAGTATTGAAATGGTGTAAATTAAAAAAATGTGAGCAGAACATTTTTGGTGTAAATAAAAAATTTGTAAATTCAAGAAACTTAATTACTTTATTTAAACAGAAAAGTTTATGAATGAAAGGAATTCAATTGCTTTCTTTGAACAAGAAATTTTGATCATACAGAAAATCCAATTGAAATGATTGAATCATTTAGCATATTGAAATTCATCTTCAACCGAACACATTGTTGAAAAAATACTACTATCACCCAATTCCATTTGCTGAATAAATTGGTGATATTTTGAAGGGGTTACTAGGCTGACCCCAAACCCTTTTAACTGCACTGGCACGTATGATGATGTCAGTGTTCGTGATGCCCCTGTAACCTTAATTGTAATCTTTGGCTGATCATTGGCTCTGCTACTTAGGAAATGAGAACATCCTTGGTGGTACATTAGATACACATGATCCAATTCAATTCCTTGGCGTGGTCTGTCCAAGTACACTTTGATACTTTCATCTTCACCAACATCACTAATCTTAAACTTCAAAATCAAACCCTCTGATGAGATGGCTGGGATAATGAAGCAGAAAATGAAGCCTAATTGAGGGAAATAAGGAGCAGAAGAGAGATCAATAGTTAAGTGATCATGTGTTGTACTATATTCCAACCACTTTGGAACTTTGCTTCCTGGATACACATACATGTCTTGAGCATCATAATCATGATCACTTGTGGTTACATGTTGGTGTGCCAATCTCATCATGTTAATTTGTGCATTCAGTTCAATACCTCTCAGAGAATGTTCATCCAATTTCAAGCAATTCCAGAACTCAACCCTTCTCTTGTTTTCCTTCAATTTTTCAATAGCTGTTGAAGGGAACATTACAGTCTCTAGTGATACACAGCCAGCAGAATTTAGTGTTTCCAATGATGAGGGAAGCTCTGGTAGAGTTTGAAGCTCCTTGCAATGTTGTAAGTCTAAATGTCTCAGCTTTGTAAGGTGCTTGATGCTTTCAGGTAAGTTGTCAATGTTAGTGTATCCTAAATGTAGCTTTTCAAGTTTGCTTTGAAGTCCAATAGATGAGGGCAATTGTTTGATACCTGTGTGTTCTAAATTCAATTGGATCATATTCTCTGAGGTTACTGAGAATTCCTTTAGTGCTGTGCAGCCACAGAGGGAGAGAGAACGAAGTGAACTTAAATGGGTATTGCTTTGAAGGCTTGTAAGGGAAATGCATCCACTTAGATCCAATTTTTCAAGCTTGTTGAGAGGCAAAACAGATGGATGCACACTTGTCAACCCTACACAATGACGGAGATCAATAACTTTAAGACTTGTGGCTTTTGAAAAATCTGGCAGCTCCATCAGTTGTGTGGATGAACAGAGTACAAGGACATTCAAATTCACAAGATCCTGTAACAATTTAAAACAAATGAAAGTGATTAACTTTGTCTTTCCTTGAATTAAAATGTAAATGCAGATATATATATTAAATACCTGTACTTGATGCCAAAGTTTTTTCACTCTGCTATGTGGCAATATCAATACAACAAGTTTTTCAGCAGAAAACTTGGATGGCAAGGATTCCAAAGGGTAATATGCCCAACGAAGATATCTTAGTTCATTAGGCAATGATTCAAGCCCTTGAGGAAGATACAAACCCCTTTCATCATCATGGATGAAACTATGAGACCCTTTAGCATAAATATCCAAAAATTGTAGATTGCTCATTTTATCAAACACTTGAGGGCTTAACTGTAGCTGCTTAATTATAGTCATGTTGACGACCATGCTTCTAATGGCTTCACTCCCCTGCAACCAAAGTAGTAGAAAACTTCAATCACTTTAATTCCCTACATAAAAAAATGAATATATTGTTATAACTTTGGGCTTATACCTTGTTATATTTCAGTACTTCATAAATGTCTTCAGGATCTAATAATCGACTTCGTCTTCCAGGGTCTTCAATAGATTCTTCCCGGACAATCTCCAAAGCCATTTCTTGAATAAGGTCATGCATTGATACAATATTCTCTTGAGAAATGGTTATTAGGGTTTTATCTTTTAGCCTTTCTAACCCCATAGTCACTGAATACTGACGATCTTTCAGTAACCGTTTTATGTCATTAACTTTCAAATTCAGTCCATCAAAAAAACATGCAATATCCAAAAATATCCTCCTCTCATTATGATGAAGATCATTGTAACTAGATCTAAGAACATTATGAAATTCTTTAATTTGCATTTTTTTAAGAATCCTTGATTGGCTTTTCCATATATCTTTACCTTTTCCATGAAGAAGGTGGCCTAAAACTTTAAGAACTAATGGAACACCTTTGGCATAATCAACCATCTTCTTTGCTAGTTCATAGTACTCCATTTCAAGGTGATTTTCTTTAAAGGCATTCAAATTGAAAAGCCGAAAAGATTCATCAGAGTCCAATGCACTAACCTCGTGTATATCATTAACCTTTCCAGCAAGCACTTGCTTATCCCTGGTTGTTATGATGATTCTACTTCCTGATCCAAACCAATCAAGTGTTCCAACTAAAATTTCTAGTTGTTGTGAATCATTGAAGGACAATAAGAACCTTCAAACGACGAATCCTTTTTTCAACAAAAGGAGGCAATCCATTTATTGTGTCAATTTGCAAATCTTGTTCCCCTAACAGAGTGGAAAAAAGCTTTCTCTTTAAAGAGATTATTCCTTGTCTTTCAGACTCTTCTCTTACATTAGCCATGAAAAAACAACTTTTGAATTCAGAACATAGTCTATTAAATGCTTCCCCTGCAATAGTTGTTTTACCAATACCACCTATACCCCAAATTCCTATAACACGAACATCTCCTGACTCCAAATGTAACAATGATTCTACATGTGAAATTGGCTTTTCAATTCCAACAAGTCCTTTTGAATTAACTTGGTGTACATGTTTCAACTTTGTGGACACATCTTTAACTACTGCTTCAACAAGCTTAGCATCATCCCTATGCAACAAAGAAGAGAAAATATATAAACTTCAATGATAATATTTTTACCTTAGTAAGCCTTACTCTGGATGTAAAACTAGGGAGAATATTTTTTTTTTTAAAAAAAAATATTTATATATCTATCCAGTAAAAAACATATTTAACTTTATTAGTTTGGGTATATATGTGCAAACAGAGCAGACAAAACTTACCTTAAATGACATGGTTGACTTGCTTCTCAATAGATCACAAAGTTTGGCCTATTTACTTGCTTTTTTAGAGTTTAGTTTGATCTAAACATCATTTGAATTGCTACATACTGAATTTTACTACAAACACATTTTTAAGAGAAAAAAATTTCAAATAAATATAAATCACGTGATTTCAAACTCAAGTGTAAATAAAATCAAGTTTATTCAAATTCAAATTTATAAACACTCACTCAAATATATACACTAATAAAATTCATTCCAACAAGTTAACGTGGTTAAATTTTTTATGTATATCACTGGCCCAACAATTATAATTTTAAATATTTATAATAAAAATTTGATACAATAAATATAAATAATAATATAATATTTGTATCCACTTAAATAGATATTAACTTGTTGACATGATGATCATGATGACCAAATTTTTAATAAATTAAACTGTTTTAGATATATAATTTTATAGCTAATATTTACTTAATTTTAAAAAATATATTATAAAAGAGTGGGGATAACTTACACCAGGCAAAGTTACTCCGCTTAATAACTCTTTGGATACATTAAATTTCATCAATTCAACCGTCATATTAAAAGTTTTCATTAAGCAGGTCAAGCCCACAAAATTTCATAAAATTTAAAAATTATTTGATACTTCATCAAATCATTTTAGTTTAACGTACAATATACTTTTAAAAATATAAGTAAATATCAACTCTAAGATCACATACATATGAATGTCCAATTGATCTAAAATTTGGTGTGCATAATCATCATATTAATATAACAATATTCAACAGTTAGATTGATGAAATTCAATGTATCCAAAGAGTTATTAAATGGAGTAACTTTTGTCAAAGTTACTCCTGGAATAAGTTGATCCCCACTCATTATAAATTATCAATTATTTTTTAAATTGTATGAAATTGCATATACTTAATCTACTTAATAATAATTTTTAATAATTATTAAAGCAAATTAAATGTGTGTTGAATGCGAAATTTTTAGACCATGTATAAAAATTATAAATTTTGTATAAGGATAAGCTCAATTTTAAAGTCATGTATCAATTTTTTAGAATTATACTACTTAATAACTTTTTATAGATTACGAAATTAGTTAATCCGATCATTGAGTAGATAATAATATCTTCATGATCATGTGTTCAAATTTTATATAATTTAAAATTTATAGATATGTTATCTAATATAGTAGATACTTATTTATATTAAATAAAATAGGATACATTACACTAAAATAGCGTGCTGAAGTATCAATTAATTTTTTACTTGTATGAGATTTTGGTAAACCTAATCTACTCCATAAGAGCTTTCAATTGAATGACCAATTTTTTATTCTACAAAAAGTTATTAAGTGGTGTAAGTATAAAAATTTGACACTTAGAATCAATTGATATTTTTTTTTATGGTTAGAATCAATTGATATTGCTTGTATGTATAAGAGATGTATTAATAGCATATTTGGTTTAGCGTTGAAACGTGGCAAACTCACGTTTCCAACGTTAGAAATAGTTGCGTTGGAGAATTTAAACTTGAGTTTGGTCAGTTTCAACGCCAAATCAAACACACTTACACACACTAATTGAAAGAACTATATTTCTACCGGAGTAAGATGGATAAATCATTTCATAAAAAAAAGGATAGGTAAATCATTTTTTTTATAGGCAAAAAGATAGGTAGATCATGACTATTATATTTTTTTTCATAAATAGTTAAGATTCATAGTGTGTTTGGTAAGACATTTAAATTAGATGAATGCTGAAATTGATATATGAAATTATTTCATTAGTGTTTGATAAGGTAACTTTTTTAGGTAGCTATTATATAACTTTTTTTAAAAGATACTTGAGGTAATTTATTTTAAAAACCCTTTTTTAGCTACTAGCTAAAAATTTAGGGTCATGTTAACGAGTGGCCTGAGAGCATTGGTTAAGGAACCATATATAGTAGGTCTTTATTGGAAATCATGACATTGATTGCATTTACAACATTAAGTGCTTGTTTGTTTTAAATTGTGACAAGACAAAACCATGGTTTTGTAAAATTGATTTTAAATCATTTCCGTCCAACGTACTTCGTAAAACGTGCATCATCCATCTCAATCATTCATTTCTAGAATCAATTTTACCCAACTGTAAACCAAACAGACTCGTACATCATCCATCTCAACCATTCATTTCTAGAATCAATTCTACCCAACTGTAAATCAAACGGACCTGTACATAGTCTAATAAAAACTTACTAATTTTGGTTTCTTAACCAGTGCCCTTAGGACACTCGTTAGCATTTCTCAAAAATTTATTATAATTTTATCCTCAACAATTTTCACATATCATTATTTAATAATTAATATTGTCCTTATATGTCATCTTATCGATTTCAGCTAATTTTACCAAATACTTTCAATCAAATAAGCTAATATTTCAACTTTATCTAACTTTTCACTTTTTAGCTAGTTTTACCAAACACACCTCCTAATATAAAATTATTTTACTTTTTAAAGTGGTCACACATAATCTTTAGGATTTAATCTTTATCTTTATCTTTATCTTTATCTTTATAAATATAAAAGTAAGGTAGTGAAATCATCCTTTGAAACATAAAAGATAGATAAAAGAGTAAATTCCTTTCAAAAAAATTTCTAAAAATAGTAAGTCACTTTCCCATTTAAATTGTTAACATTAGTAATCATCAATAATTAGTTATAATAATTATGTTTGTTAAAATATCACTACAATTGTTGACTTATAATAATAATAATAATAATTTATCCTCTTATTTGCTTGAAAATCCTACAACTTTTGCTAATTTTTATTTTATAAAAATAAATAGTTTAATTTATTCGAGAAATTATAAATATTAATACCAAAAAATAAATAAACGTTTAGCTTTTAAAAATAAATAAATATTTTATTCATTTATTATAAAAACATTTTAGTATATTTTATGAAATATATAGAAGAATAAAAATATAATATGAAATTTAAAAATTCTAAAGCACTTATTAAAAACAAAACCATTTACAATTGCAATAATAATAATTATTTAATTTTGGTTATTATATCATAATTAAAGTCTTTTCATATTTTCAATATTAAATTTATCTAAAAAAAATTTGTAAATTTTGCTAAATTATTGTAACAAAAAACCTTTGGCTAAATTATAGTCAAATGACAAAAATCCTTTATATGACGTTGATTAATTGTTTCCTATCATTCTTTTCATTTTTCAAATGACAATAAAATAAAAATACGGGTCAAATATTTAAGTTACAGGTTAAAAATTACAAGAAAATTCTTCATAATAATTAATTTATACAGTAAAATCAAATCAAACGGAAATGCAACTTTACAAGAAAACTTACTAATAATTTATTTATAAGATGAAAGTAAATCACACATGACTAAAAATTTTAAATAAAAATAAATTCATATTTAATTTACTCAAAGAATGGTATTAAAATAAAGTATTTAATATTAAAATTTGTGTTGATCATATATTATATGAACATTTATTATTATTTAAATGATAATGTAAGAAAATATCATACGGAAATGAATATATTTTATATGAAAGCTCATAAATATAAAAATTAAAAATACACTTTAATTGAACTTTTTAATATAAATTTGACTTGATTGTAAATGTTACTTTTATTTTGTTGTTTTTTAGTTGTAAAAAAATATTAAAAAATAATTCATAAAAATTATTGAATTTTAAAATTGAATTATGTATTTATACATAGAATTTTTTTAATTTTTTTAAAATATTTGTTTAAATTCCACATGGGAATAGATCTTTATAATAATTTTATTAATATTTAATTGTTAATTTAGTATATAGATTACAAGAGGTAGATATAATTTGTTCGAGGATGAAAAATTTTCACAAATTATATATTTTAATATTTAATTTTAAATTATAGGGGTAAATAGACTTATAACACATATAAATAATTATTTTTAAGAAAAACACATTAATAACTAAATCATAATAGTCCATTTATATTGAGACATAATAATTTAACATTATAAGTATAACATACGTGAATGACCATTCTATATGAAAATAATGGTATTCAACTTATAATAATTCAGATAAATACCTATGTTTTTTAAGCAAGATTCTTATCAAGAAACAATGTTAGAGGAAATTTTTTTACCCTAAGAATATTAAACTTTGTGTTGATTATATTTACTCGAAATTTTATAGCTTTTTAATTATAAAGTAAAAAATATCACCTAGGATTAAACATTATACATAAAAAGTTATTAGTATCTAAATTAAAAGTATGAATTAATTGAATATTTTAGTATAATTTTTTATCAATTGTAAATATTTTACTTATACTTTGTGGTGTTTAATTGTAAAAATATTAAAAAAACTATTTAATAAAAATATATCTTTAAATTTTTAGTTTATTCGTATTTATTTGTTATATTAATATATAGATTGCAATAAGTAAATATAATCATAATAGTACATTTGTATTGAGACATAGTAATTTAAGAGTATAAGTATAACACACGGGGATGGTCATTCTATATGAAAATAATGGTATTAAATTTATAATAATTCAAATAAATATCTATGTTTTTTAAGCAAGATTCTTATCAAGAAACAATGTTAGAAGAAATTTTTTTATTCTAAAAATATTAAACTTTGTGTTGATTATATTTACTTGAAATTTTATTACCATTTTAATTATAAAGTAAAAAATATCACTTAGGATTAAACATTATACATAAAAATTCATTAGTACCTAAATTAAAAGTATGAATTAATTGAATATTTTAGTATAAATTTTTATCAATTGTAAATATTTTACTTATACTTTGTGGTGTTTAATTGTAAAAATACTAAAAAACACTATTTAATAAAAATAGATCTTTAAATTTTAAGTTTATTCATATTTATTTGTTATATTAATATATAGATTACAATAAGTAAATATAATCATAATAGTACATTTGTATTGAGACATAATAATTTAAGAGTACAAGTATAACACACGGGATGACCATTCTATATCAAAATAAAGGTATTTAACTTATAATAATTCGGATAAATACCTATGTTTTTTAAGCAAGATTCTTATCAAGAAACAATGTTAGAGGAAATATTTTTATCCTAATAATATTAAACTTTGTGTTGATTATATTTACTTGAAATTTTATACCTTTTTAATTATAAAGTAAAAATATCTCCTAGGATTAAACATTATACATAAAAAGTTATTATTATCTAAATTAAAAGTATGAATTAATTGAATATTTTAGTATAAATTTTTATCATTTGTAAATATTTTACTTATAAATTGTAAAAATATTAAAAAAACTATTTAATAAAAATAGATCTTTAAATTTTAAGTTTATTCGTATTTATTTGTTATATTAATATATAGATTGTTATAAGTAAATATAATTAATCCTAATTAAGAAACAATGTTAAAAAATTGTTTATTTTTTGTATATAATTTGTTTAAACAACATGTAATCAATATTGTAAGTACTTATGACATATTTCACACGTGTTATTACATTATTTTTTTTACACGTTACTTATTTAATATTTTCTATTTTCACATTATTTCTTATCATATTTCATACTCATTTCTTTTTTTATGTTTTGTTTTACAAGCTAATCATATTTTTTTATTATTTTCAAGTCTTTCAATAAATATACTTTTTGTGCATTATAAGCATTATAATTTATTTACGCATTATGTAATTAATATTGTAAATAATTGTAACATATATTTTACATATATTATTATATTAATTTTTAAATTATCATTTTATTATTTATATTTTGCTCCTCAATACTAAATGCCCCGTGCAAAGTTCAACACACTAGTAACTTTTAATTTTGATGATGTGTGTGATTGTATTTACTCATTTTACTCCACACATAGACACACGACAAAACTGAGTAGATGATAAAAATTAAACTCTTCTAGCTAGAGATCGAAAAAAAATAGGCATCTCAACCGTTAATACAAAAATAATTGCTAATGAATCCGTTTGTTTAAAATTATTTCTTAAAAGAATAATTTTTTTTTAAAAAAAAATCACTTATATGAATTTTTAAGATGTTTATCTAAACTTTTTTCAACAATCAGAATCAGAAAATAATAAGTTTTCTGCTTTTTTTAACAAGGAACTTAGAGTTGTTTTTTTTAAAAAAGCAGTTAAAATAGAAGAGAGATAAACCTTTTTAACAATGTGAAAATATTTATTGTAGCAAATAAATTACTTTTTTTTAATGATTATAGCCAAACGAAAATTTATTTCTGATTATAAAGCACATTTTTTATAATCAGAATTTTTAAAATAAAATCATTTTTTTAAAAAATTTAAAAAAATATTTTTTAAGCACAATCTAATATTTTAAGTTTTTAACACATATATGATGTCTATTATGTTTAATAGTATCATTTGTTGAATTTTTTTTAATGTCTATCTTTTTTCTGCCTAAGTAAGAAATTTCAGGGAAAAAAAATTATAGCTTTTTGCAATTTTAGGAACCGGCTTGGTAACACATGCTTATAACTATATAATAATTAATAAATAAACAGAGGGAAAATATATATAAAAACTTACGGATAATTTGATGAAACAATTCCTGATATATTGGCAGATTCCCCCAAAGCAGATCTCCAGGTTTGTACCCTGCTCGAGCTATAGTTGTTTAATAAATGTTGTTCCAATGCATTTCCATAACTCCCTTTTTGATGGCGTACAACTGTGGGATCTACTTGGTAGAAAACTGGTAATAGAATCTGTCCATTTTTATCTCTGCACTCTACTATTTTCACAACCTCATCCAAACACCAATGCGAAGATGCAAAGTCTGGTGAGAATATGACCAGTGAAATCAATGATCTTTCAATTGCTCGAAGAAGTGCCTCTGAAATTCCATCTCCTCTCTCAAGCTTGTTATCTGAAAAGGCAACAATTTGCTTTCGAGACAAAGCATCCAACACATGGCTAAGTAAACCTTTGCGGATGTCATCACCCCTAAAGCTAACAAAGACATCATACTTTATTTGAGGAACAGAGCTAGAAACATACATCATTGGATACGAAGAATAACAGTTTTTTGATGCCGTTATGTTTGCCACTACAGTACCCGTCAATTTCGAAATTATAAGCAAGAGACAAGCAAGTAAACATGCTTGATTTGAGAATGAGAAGAAGAAGAATATGCCATAATTGGATTGACGCTTCCTCATTCTGTAATGACTAAACTAACTACTGTCAGAAGGCACGCTCCAGGAATGAAGACCCATAAAGCCACTTGTGACTATTGATTGAGTGAAGGATAAGAGGAAATTCATCCAGCCAATAAGAAGCAAGTCTGGAGCTCAAAAGTGAAGCAAGTGGAGAGGTTGAGTGCTTATAAATAGCGACCTCCGACACGGTTTATATCATCCAGTGTTAAACACAACACCTTCACTACAAAGTGAAGCATTATTAGAGTATCCAGTGAGTGTTTCTCCTATCCTTTAGAGAGAGTTGTTTCTCCTATTTCAAGAGAGAGTGTAATTGTTCTCTCCTTGTATTTAGAGAGAAAGGTTGTAACCTTCTTCCACTTAGTAAAATATTTTTCTAGCCTTACCCGTGGTTTTTCCCTTATCACAAGAGGGTTTTCCACGTAAAATACTGTGTGTCAGTTTCAATTTCTCTCATCCTTATCTTAGCTGCGGAATATTATTTTATTACTCTGGTACCCAACAGTGGTATCAGAGCATTCGGTTGCCGATCAATATTTCCGCTACAGTACTGTTCACGGTTACTATTCACACGTGTGGTTGTATACTTTTTCAGTGATTGTTAACGTATACTAGATTTATTCTAGTTTACGGAATACATACAATACTGTTCACGTATACGGTACTATTCACGGTGAAATTTTGTAATCCGGTTCAGTTAAAAAAAAATAAATAAAAATTGGTGCTAAAACCATGGCAGCAAAATTTGAGGTTGAGAAGTTCAATGGGAGTAATTTCTCCCTGTGGAAATTAAAGATAAAGGCTATTTTGAGGAAAGATAATTGCCTAGCAGCAATTCAAAGTAGACTTGCAGGCATATCTGATGAAAAGTGGCAAGAGATAGATGACATTGCTGTTGCCAATTTACACTTAGCAATGGCTGATTCTGTTTTGTCAAGCATTGCAGAAAAGAAGACTGCAAAGGAAATCTGGGATACACTCATCAAGTTGTATGAGGTCAAGTCACTTCACAATAGAATATTCTTAAAAAGGAGACTGTATACTCTTCGGATGAATGAATCCACATCAGTGACAGATCACATCAACAATCTGAATACGTTATTTGCTCAACTGACAGCTGCAAATTTCACAATAGCGGAAAATGAACGTGCAGAGCTTCTACTTCAGAGTTTACCAGATTCGTATGATCAACTTGTCATCAATATAACAAATAATAATGTTGTTGACTCCTTACACTTTGATGATGTTGCTGGAGCTATTCTTGAAGAAGAATCCAGGCGAAAGAATAAGGAAGATAGATCAGAAAGCTCTAGACACGTGGAGGCTTTAACGGTGACAAGAGGTAGATCAGCGGAACGTGGCTCCAGTGGGAGTCGAAACAATGGTAGATCAAAGTCTCGAAGAAGGAAGAATCTCAAATGCTACCATTGTGGCATGAGAGGGCACATGAAGAAAGATTGTTGGCATAATAAGAAGAATACAGAGAAGTCTCTTGACGCAACAAATTCTCAAGGATGTGTTGCTAGTACCTCTGAAAATGGAGAAATTCTATATAGCGAAGCGGTAATTGGTCATAATGATAGAAGGCAACTCATAGATGTCTGGATCATGGATACAGGTGCATCATGGCACATGACTTCACACCGGGATTGGTTTAGTACTTACGAACCTGTCTCACAAGGAACTGTGTTCATGGGAAATGGTCATGCCTTGGAAATCGCTGGAGTTGGTACCGTCAAATTGAAAATGTATGATGGTACTGTTCGCACAATTCAAAAGGTACGACATGTGAAGGGGTTAAAGAGGAATCTATTATCCATTGGGCAACTAGATGACCTTGGTTGCAAGATCCATGTTGAAGGTGGAATCTTAAAAGTGGTGAGAGGCACTCTTGTGGTGATGAAGGCAGAAAAGACCCAAACTAATCTTTATAGGCTTTTGGGAGATACAATTCAAGAAGGAGATGAATCAATTGCAGCAGTTAGCCAAGAAGAAACGACAATGATGTGGCATCGCAGATTAGGCCATATGTCGAAACGAGGCTTGAAAGTTCTTGTAGATCGTAATCTCCTACCCGGGCTCAAAACGGTAAATTTACCTTTTTGTGAGCACTGTGTGATAAGTAAGCAGTACAGATTGAAGTTTGAAAGGTCAACTGCCAGAAGCAAATACACACTGGAGTTGGTCCATTCTGATGTGTGGGAGTCACCAGAAATGTCCCTTGGAGGAGCAAAATATTTTGTCTCATTCATTGATGATTACTCCAGGAGATTGTGGGTGTACCCAATCAAGAAGAAGTCAGATGTGTTCTCAGTATTCAAGGAGTTCAAAGCTCAAGTTGAACTTGAAACTGGGAAAAGGATCAAATGCTTGAGGACTGATAATGGAGGAGAATATATAGCTGGTGATTTTCTAATATTTTGCAAGCAAGAGGGTATCAAGAGGCAATTCACAATTGCACACACACCTCAGCAAAATGGTGTAGCAGAGCGAATGAACAGGACTCTCCTAGATAGAACAAGAGCTTTGCTAAAAACAGCAGGATTAGCCAAGTTTTTCTGGGCAGAAGCAGTAAAAACAGCTTGTTACTTGATAAACCGGTCACCATCAACTGCAATTGGTTTCAAGACACCAGTAGAGATGTGGAAGGGAAAACCAGCAGATTATTCTTCTCTGCATATATTTGGATGTCCTGTGTATGTAATGTACAACTCCCAAGAAAGAACAAAATTGGATCCAAAATCCAGGAAATGTATATTCTTGGGTTATGCTGACGGTGTCAAGGGGTATCGCCTATGGGATCCCACTGCCCATAAGGTTATTGTCAGCAGAGATGTAATCTTTGTAGAAAATGAGCTACAAAGTGAGCAGAAAGATGATAGCACTTCAAGAGAAACTGCTATAGTGCAGATAGAAGAAAAGTCTAAAGAAGATGATCCTTCTGAAGAAGAATCAGAGCACGAAGAACAAGAACCAACAGTTGTCAATGATGAAGAACCTCGACGCACAACACGTCAAACAAGAAAACCGTCTTGGCACTCAGACTATGTAATGGAAAGCAATGTTGCATATTGTCTTCTATCAGAAGAAGGAGAACCATCAACCTATCAGGAGGCGTTGAGAAGTTCAGATGCTTCTTTGTGGATGACAGCAATGCAAGAAGAAATAGAAGCCTTACATAGAAACAGAACATGGGAACTTGTTGCACTTCCAAAAGGTCGAAAAGCCATTGGAAATAAATGGGTATATAAGATCAAACGTGATGGCAACGATCAAGTGGAAAGATATCGTGCGAGACTGGTAGTCAAAGGGTATGCTCAGAAGGAAGGTATCGATTTCAATGAGATATTCTCTCCCGTGGTTAGACTTACCACTATCAGAGTAGTGCTGGCTATGTGTGCTGCATTTGATTTACATCTTGAACAATTAGATGTAAAGACTGCTTTTCTTCATGGAGAACTTGAAGAACAAATATATATGCACCAACCTGAAGGCTTTGAAGAAAAAGAAAAAGAAAACTTGGTTTGCAGATTAACCAAATCTCTGTACGGTCTAAAGCAGGCGCCAAGATGTTGGTACAAGAGATTTGATTCCTTCATTATTAGCCTCAGATACAACAGATTGAATTCAGATCATTGTGCATATCACAAGAGGTTTGGAAATAATGATTTCATCATTCTGCTGTTGTATGTGGATGACATGTTGGTAGTAGGCCCCAACAAAGATCGAATCAAAGAATTGAAGGCATAGTTGGCTAGGGAGTTTGATATGAAGGACCTTGGACCAGCAAACAAGATTTTAGGGATGCAAATTCACCGAGACAAAAAGGATAGGAAGATTTGGCTTTCTCAGAAGAATTATCTAGAAAGAGTCTTGCGACGCTTCAATATGCAAGATTGTAAGCCAATATCTACCCCACTTCCTACCAATTATAAATTATCCTCAAGTATGTGTCCTAGCAATGAAGCAGAGAGGATGGAAATGTCTCGAGTACCGTATGCATCAGCGGTGTGAAGCCTTATGTATGCCATGATTTGTACGAGACCAGATATTGCTCAGACAGTAGGAACAGTCAGTCGATTTATGGCAGATCCTGGTAAAGAGCACTGGAATACTGTTAAGAGGATCCTAAGATACATTAGAGGAACCTCAGGTGTTGCATTATGTTATGGAGGATCAGAGTTTACTATCAGGGGATATGTTGATTCAGATTTCACAGGTCACCTTGACAAAAGAAAATCTACTACAGGCTATGTGTTCACACTTGCAGGAGGAGCAGTAAGCTGGTTATCCAAATTACAGACTGTTGTAGCTTTATCTACTACAGAAGCTGAATATATGGTAGCTACTCAAGCATGCAAGGAAGCTATTTGGATTCAAAGGTTATTGGAAGAACTCGAGCACAGACAACAGAAGATTCCTGTGTATTGTGACAGTCAAAGTGCCTTACACATTGCAAGGAATCCATCCTTTCATTCCCGAACAAAACACATAGGAGTACAATATCATTTTGTCAGAGAAGTAGTAGAAGAAGGGAGTGTGGATTTGCAAAAAATTCACACTAAAGATAACCTAGCAGATGCTTTGACAAAGCCAATCAACTCTGATAAGTTTATATGGTGCAGATCCTCATATGGCCTATCAAAAACGTAGCAGCATGGAACATGGCAAGGTAGAGAAATTTTGATAGCTCACAAAAGTGGCTTTAAGTGGGAGATTGTCAGAAGGCACGCTCCAGGAATGAAGACCCATAAAGCCACTTGTGACTATTGATTGGGTGAAGGATAAGAGGAAATCCATCCAGCCAATAAGAAGCAAGTCTGGAGCTCAAAAGTGAAGCAAGTGGAGAGGTTGAGTGCTTATAAATAGCGACCTCCGGCACGGTTTATATCATCCAGTGTTAAATACAACACCTTCACTACAAAGTGAAGCATTATTAGAGTATCCAGTGAGTGTTTCTCCTATCCTTTAGAGAGAGTTGTTTCTCCTATTTCAAGAGAGAGTGTAATTGTTCTCTCCTTGTATTTAGAGAGAAAGGTTGTAACCTTCTTCCACTTAGTAAAATATTTTTCTAGCCTTGCCCGTGGTTTTTCCCTTATCACAAGAGGGTTTTCCACGTAAAATACTGTGTGTCAGTTTCAATTTCTCTCATCCCTATCTTAGCTGCGGAATATTATTTTATTACTCTGGTACCCAACAACTACAACGAGCGAGAGGAAAATTAACTGAGAGAATTAGAAGGAAAGATCAAACAATTCTTGCTTTGGATGGATAGTCATAGTGGATATATGTATGTGTAGAGATAGAGATCAGATTTGACTCTTCCTCTAGTCCTAGGTGTTGGAATAAGAAAATAAATTAATTAGTGCAAATTGCAAAAATTATAATATGCATGCATTCACATTGGAACTAAAATGGGTGCCTCTAATAAATAAATAAATTTCATATGATTTGAATCCATTGGTCCGCGTAATCATAACAATATAATAATATAAGAATGACCCCAGTTTGTCTTATATTAGACAGTAGTCAATGGTATATATATTAACAAATGTATTATTAGTTGTTTATCTAATGAATGAGAAAGCGCCGCATGTGTGTGGACCGTGAAATGCGCTCATTGGTCTGGATCAAAATGAGTATATGTTTTGTAAGAGGAAAAATAAAAGAGAGATTATATATTTATCTCATTTTATTGTAAAGTAAAAAAGAAAAGAAGACGAGAAAAAAATAATATGACCCACATAAATAGTCTCTTCTCTCAGATGAGAAAAATAATTAATAAAAAATAAAAATGTATTGAAATGATAGATGTTTTCATCTACACACCTATCCAGTGTTACATAAAAAATATAAAAGTTATTTAACACACACATATATATATATATATAAAACACATTTTTTTGAACAAAATGAAATGAAAGTTGTCACATTTTTTTTCCTTTTCTTTCTGTTTAAATAATATAAAAAATACTATCTTTTTTATATCTATACAAACAAAGCATATAAATGCTCTTAAAGAGTTGCCACGTTCCAAATAAATTAAGAGTTTAATATATGTACATTGTCATTATAGAGAAATTTTACATGAACCTCCAATGATGTGCTGTCACATCATTTATTGAATTTAATAACACATGGAGTGTCATATTCATTAAATGAGGTGATGATACACTGTTGGAGTATGTGTAAACTAATATTAATATTGAAGGGTTGGAATCACCCATCAACATTGTTCTAGCTAGCAATTGAAGTATTGATTAATTTTATTCAAAGTTGAGCATACACGGGATTATTTATTTATTGACATTTTTCTTTGTCCTTTCCCAATATATATGTTGCACTCAATGATTTGTCAGAAGATTTTCAAAAAACATTTTTGCATAAATTTTATTTTAATGTCCAAATTACTTGCAAAGTCTAGAATTCTTTTAACATTGATACTAATTAGATTAATACTTATCTAACATCACTTGTAGTCTTGATCTTGCATTAACCTTGCTCCTTGCTCTTTCTTTGCCAATTCCTTTTAGTCAATCTTGCAATCTCATTTTCTTTCTATTGACATCATCAAAACCTGCATATAATATATTTACAAGTATATGCATCTACAATCTCCCCTTTTTGATGATGACAACCATCTTTAAGGGAAGAAAGAAAAAAATGATTTCAAGTATATATATATATATCGACCACTTCCCCTTAGTCTCCCCCTTAGTATTTGTCTTTTTAGAAACAATACTATATTTTGGGGTCTAAACAATATTAACAATATTTGGGGACAAAACACTCATCTTTCTTTCTAGAAATATTGAATAAAACACTTTTCTTTTCTTTCTAGAAATATTTGGGGATAAAATAAAATTTCAATTTCATAGTCTTTTCCTTTCCTTTTCTCTCGCCAAATTAGACCTTTTTTTTTCTTTTCATAGCATAGAGTTATTTTCTTTCCCTTTCTCTCCCCCTTTGGCATCATAAAAAATAATCAAAGAGCATCAAATACTAAACAAGATATATCCATAAGTAGTAAAGTATTAGTCAAACAGTGTATTAGCCAAGTAAAAAAAATTCATATCTTTGTAATTGTTACGATTACCTTTGTAATTGATTACATGTGCAAAATGTTTTTCATATCTAAATTTTTTTTTATGAGTTTAATTTAGAGAAATCTAATATTCCTAATTCTTTTCTAATTTATTTCCAAATACCCATTTTGTTCCTATAATTGAATGATCACTTGGTCTATCAACTAGTTTTCATATATGATTTCTTTCAAATTGATTTAACTCTTATAGCAATAATTCATTGTTCATCTTTTAGATCTTCATCAATATTTTTAACTTTAATTTTAGAATCAAAAACCATATTATTTCATATATCTTTAAGAGAGAGTCTAGTTGTTACCCCTTTTGAAAAATCTCTAATGATGTTGTCAAGAGGATGATCTCTTAAAGTTCTCCACTCTCTTGGAAGATCCATGTTGGTTTGATTTTCTTTAATTGTAGAATCTTTTATGTTTACTTCTTCCTTATCCTTGTGGACTTCTTCATGTATTGTGAGTATCTTCTTTGTTGTTGTCTCCATAAGTGACATGTCCACTGTTTTTGGGAGTAATGTCAATAAGTTTTGAAGTATCTCCCTTCATGTGCTTGGAGCATCCACTATCAAGATACCATTGTGAGTGCCTTGCCATCAAGCACACCTATAACACAATTCTTAACTTTTGGTATCCATATCATCTTGGGTCCTTGAATGTTAGTTTTGGGGAGGGTGCTTTTTGGAGCCCAAATCATATGTCCATGTTGAACACCATTCTTTCTTATATTACAAGTAGATGCCCTAGTCCCTTTCTACCACAATGGTTACATTTAATAAATGAGCTAGTAGACATGTTATATGAGATAAAGAAATTTTTGTAAAGCTTTTGTTGCTTTGAAGGATCATATCCTAATCTAGCTTTATCAAATACACATCTTTGATTTCCTAATATTATATCCAAGTTATTTTTGCCAAGAGTGAATTTTGCAAGAGTATTATTTAACTTATTAATTTCTTCTTTGTATTTGTGGCATGATATACAAGAATGAGTTTCTTTACTAATTTCTAAATTATTAGTAGAACTTTGATTTTTTATTTTTAGAATTTATTAACTTAAGTTCATATTTAAGACTATCTAATTCTTCACTTAACTTTGAGATTTCCTTCTCTAATTTAGAAATTGTTTTCTTACAGGATGATACTAATTTTGCAAGTTTAAATGATTCTTCATGTAAATCATTAAAAGCATCTTGAAGTTCATCAAAGGTAATAGAGATATCATTGTTTGAAGATATTACCTCTTCTTCGCTATCATAATTTCTGGCCATAAGTCCCAAGTTCACAACTTCATTTTCTGAGTCACTAGAGTCCATGTCATTATCATCCCAAGTGATATATGCTTTCTTTCCTTTCTTTTCTTTGAAGACCTTCTTGTTGGATTTTTCAATTTTCATTTTATAGATTGGACATTCTAGTCTCAAATGGCCAGTTTGATTGCATTCAAAGCACCTTGGAGTTGAGGAGGAATCTTCTCCTTTCATTTTTGTGTTGAACGTAGATCTCTTTTGATTTCTTCTATTCCTTAGGAATTTGTTGAACCTTTTTATCAAGAGATCAAATTCTTCATCATCATCTAAATCTTCTTCCTCAATGATGTCTTCTTTGTCATTTTCTTTATAGACAAATGATGATGCTTTAAGTGCAATGCTTCTCTTATTTTTGTCATTTTCTTCATTTTGATTGAATCTCAATAGTTCCAATTCGTGTTCTTGAAGTTTTCCAAACAGTGAAGCAAGAGACATTGTCGTGAGATCTTTTGATTTTGCAATCGCAGTCATCTTTGGTTGCCATTGCCTACTCAAACATCTTAACACTTTGTTAATAAGATCTTCATTTGGAAAATTTTTTCCTAAAGATGCAAGATGATTAATTATATGTGTAAATCTCTTTTGCATGTCTTGTATGCTTTCACTTTGATTCATCCTAAATAATTCATATTCATGAGTAAGAGTGTTTATTCTAGATCTTTTAACATCACTTGTACCCTCATGTGTTACTTCTAATGTATCCCACATTTCTTTTGCACTTTTGCAATTTGAAACTCTAAAGTATTCATCTATGCCTAATGCAGATGTAATTATGTTTTTGGCTTTTAAATTGTATTGGACTTTTCTTTGGTCATCTTTACTCCATTGATCTCTAGGTGTTATTTTGACTTCATTACCTACTTGTGTTGAAGGAATAAAACGACCATTTTCTACAGCATCCCAAATATTTAGATCTATTGATTCTATGAAGATTTGCATTCTAGATTTCCAATAGTGAAACCCTTCTCCATTAAATACAGGGGGTCTATTAAATAAGTTTCCTTCACCAAAAAGGGAATTAGATAAGGCCATAATTGATCTTGAGGCTTTTAATCCTTATACAAGATACAAGCTCTGATACCATTTGTTAGACAAGCGGCCTCAAATAACTTAAGAGGAGAGGTGAATTAAGTTAATCCAAATTATCTCATTTCCATTCACTTACTTCTTTTATCTTTTACTATACTTACAACACTTCTTTTATGATGAAATATGAATGCAAACTACTAATTTCTCAATGTACAATAAATTAACAATCACAATAAATAAGTAAAAGTTAAGGGAAGAAGAAGTGCAAACTCGATTTATACTGGTTCGGCCAACCCCTTGCCTACGTCCAGTCCTCAAGTCACCCACTTGAGATTTCCACTATTTGTAAAATCCTTTACAAAAGATGAACACTCACACACCTTGGAACCATTTCCCTTATGTTGAGTTTCACCCACAACTTACGAGAGGCACCTTCTCTTAATCACACATAGTATGAGAATAATTATTTGTACAAGATGAACTCTCTTTTAGAGTAGATGATACAACTTGAAGTTCCTATAAGAATTCTTAATAATTTTGCAAGTGTTTGGCCAAAATGATTCTTAAAAAGATTTTTCACTTTTTATTGTTTTACATTGTGTAATCTGCTGATTTTTTCGAAATGAAGACACATTTATAATAGAACAATTGAAGCTTTGTATCTTTTGATAAGGAATTGTGTCTCTTCATAATTTTCAGAAAAATCTCGCTGGTAATCGATTACAATAAAGTGGTAATCGATTACACATTCAAAATTCAAACAGATTATGAACCGTTGTGACAGAAATTCAAATTTCGCATTTTCTGCACTCTGGTAATCGATTACAACATATGGTAATCGATTACCAGAACCAAAATTTCGTTCCAGAAATTGAATGCTTGCTGGTAATCGATTACAATCCAACTGGTAATCGATTACCAGTTCAAAATATTTATTTTGAACTTAATTTTGGTTCATAAAACATTTTTGCATAAATTTTATTTTAATGGTCAAATTACTTGCAAAGTCTAGAATTCTTTTAACATTGATACTAACTAGATTAATACTTATCTAACATCACTTGTAGTCTTGATCTTGCATTAACCTTGTTCCTTGCTCTTTCTTTGCCAATTCCTTTTAGTCAATATTGCAAACTCATTTTCTTTCTATTGGCATCATCAAAACCTGCATATAATATATCTACAAGTATATGCATCTACAACATACATACATACATACATACATAGAGGAGGGATCAAATTACATCAATGTAAATTACACAAAATTTTACATTGGATTGAAAGTTACTATCATATAAATAATATATATGAAATATTATATTGATCCAAAATTATTTGATGTCATTCAGATTTCTTAAGATTAACGTTATACATATATTTAATATATATATATATATATATATATAAAGCAACATGTGAGTTACAAAAATATTTTATGATTTATTAGTATTAAAATTTTATGAGTTTTGACACAAATAATCGAGATGACTAATAAATATAATTCAACACTTAGATTAATAAAAATCATATTTGATCTAAAGTTATTAATGGTGTAGGACTTGGTGTAATTTACACCAGTGTAATTTGATTTCTCCTTATATAATGGTGTAATACTTGGTGTAACTTACAACAGTGTGAGTTACACCAAGTGTTACACTATTGAATGATTTTTTTTTAAATAAATGAATTTCAAAATCTACCGTTGGATTGAAAGTTACTATCATATAAATCATATCTATAAAATTTTACATTGATTCAAAATTATTTAATACATCATCAAGATATGTTAATATTAACGCCACATATACTTTTAAAATATATGAAAATAAGAATGATTTGATTCTCAAGTTATTAATGTTAAAATTTTATGAAATTTGACACAAATAATCATGAATTCACGATAATAAATAGTTATAATTCAATGGTTTGATCAATTAAATTTATATTCAATTTAAAGTTATCAATATTGTAATAATTGGTGTAACTTACACTGGTGTAAGTTGAACCCTACAAATGCAATTTTTTTAATTCATCTTTGTTGTTAATATACTTGTTAACTTTAACATTACCTCCTCTTATCCTTCCTCTTCCTTCTTTTGCTCCTCCTCCCCTTCCTCCTCCTCCTCCCCCTATTGTTTTACATTTTGCTGAGGCTTTAAAAAAAAAGAGAAATGTGCTAATTAGAAATCTCAATCCTCCACCCTAATGCAATTATACAAGTAACAAGTGTTTTTTTAATTTTCTAGAAAAGAAAAAAATGAAAAACCAAATGGGAACTTTTGTTGGTTTGCTTGTTTGGTGTTTTGTTTTAGTTACCAGTTTTTAAGGACCACATAACCTATAAAGCTGCTTTGATTCTATGGTGGAGAAAGAAGGAAGGAAAGGAGGAGGAGGAGGGGGAGAAGAAGAAAAAAGCAAAAACAAGAGGAGGGGGAGGGAGAGGAATAGAGAGGGGGAGGAAAAAGAGTAGAGTTGGGTATTTCACATCGATCCACATTGGCCTGCGGCCTAAACAGGCCAACTCGCATAAGTTCACATTTACATGAGTCTATACTGCACCAATACGCATAGGCTTGTGGACCGGACAATGATATTTTGTACTTTTTAATTTATTATAAAATATATTTAATTCACTAATATTTATATTTATAAAACTTTTAAATAAGTTAAACATAAAAAAAAACTTTTTTATGCAGGTAAATGGGTTGACCTACGAACCTGTGGACCAAGCCCATTTTACTAGAGCTGTCAAAATGAGCCAGCCCGGCTCACCCGGATTGGCTCACCATGGGTTGAACAAAAAGTGAGTCGAGCCGGGCTGACTTACTTTTTTTTGTGAGCTAGGAAAATACCAACCCGACTCGACCCACCGCGGGTTGGTGGGTTGGGCGGGTTGGCTCACCTAATTTCTAAAAAAATTATAAAATCATAGAAAAATTTAAAAATCAGAAAGAAATAGAGTAAGAAAAAATATAAAAAAACTGAAAAAAAATGCCAAAAATATTAGATTTGGCCTTCACAAATCTAATAACATTGTAAAAAAAATACCACAACGTTCAGAGTACCGGTAGAACTAAATAGGCTACAAAACACCTCCCTCTAATCTAAACCAGAATTGCAACCTACATAGTACCAATAGAAAGCCAAAAAGCCAAACTATTAATTAATGCAAATTAAAGTATTTGAACTAAAAAACTAATTAGAAATAAAACCTGCAGAGTACAAATTGTTGTATTTCACCAAACTAAACTTACTCAAACATTTCAAATAAAAACACCATCAGTAGTATACAAGCAACCAACCCTTAGCCATTAACAAAAAACCACCAGTAGCCACTTCAAATAGATCTGGACAGTTAGCCGAATTGGAATTTGGATCCAAGCAATACCAACATCAAATAATAGATAATATGAAACCAAAATACCTATTTCAATATTGCGCAAGAAGGTGCATAATAATCACTGCATCTTTAAGAGAGTTGTCGTCCAACAACCAAGTAAGGTGGTCGCCGCCGGTGGCCAAACAGAGTGCGAACAGAGGGCAGATGCAGTCACGCGGCATATCGAAGGAAACACAATGCAAAGATGCTAAATGAAGGAAGAGAAGTGGTCGTGGAGAACGAAGACAAGAACGACACAGTCACACAGAGGATGAAACGTCGACGGTTGGCGCCGGTGAAACGATCAGTGGAGTAGGGAAGTGAAGAACGAAGGAGGAAAGCTTAGCTGAGTGAGAGAGAGGTGCTGGGGTATCTAGAATCATGTGATGTGTGACGAGATTTAGGGCTACAATTATATTTTTTTATTTTTTGAAAAAAAAAAAAAAACGGGTTGGCCCGACTCAACCCGGTCCAAACCCACATTGGCTTGCGGGTTAAGTGAGCCGGACCAGATTTACCCGGGATTAACTGAGTCACATTTTTTGTAACCCAACTCACCGGTGAGCCAGGTTTACACGGGTTGGCTCACCGGGTTGGGTTCGTTTTGACAACTCTACATTTAACCCATGCGATATACATGTCAACCCTCGTATGCCTACAAATTAAATGAATCAAGAAACTATTAATTGACCTTATGATGTAACATTTTTTTCTCCCATATTTCTTTTTAATTGTAATACTATTATATCGACCAAGGAAAAGAAACTATAATCAAGAAACAAAGAATCTCTAATTTCCAGCTAAACATCTAGATTGTACCTCATATTATATATTCGTAATATCTACATAAACAAAAATAAGTATTGTTGGTAAAATCAAACATCAAACTTTATGAGTAGCTCTATGAATAATGGTAACAAAATATACAAGTAAAAGCTATAAAAAACACTCAATAATGAGATTGTGATACTCGGAGCACGATCATCAGCCAATTCCATTTGCTGAATCAAATTGAAATATTCTGATGTATTTATTGGGATGAGACCGAACCCTCGTATCAACAAAGGCACGTACAGTGATGTCAGTGTTCCAGAAACTGCTGTAACCTTAATTTTAAACTTTGGTTGATGTTTGGCTCTGCTAATTAGGTAGTGAGAACATCCCTTGTCATACATTAGATACACATGATCTGATTTAATCCCACGACTTGGCCTATCCAAGTACACATTAATTCCATTACCTTCCCCTTCACCAGCATTGATGTTAAATATCAAAATCAAACCATCTGATGTGACTTTTGGAACAATGAAGCAAAAAATGAAGCCCAACTGTTCAGAGGAATGTGTAACAAAAGATAGATCAACAGTTATGTAATTCTCTGTTGTCCTATACACCAACCAATGTGGAACACTGCTTCCTGGATACACATAGGTTCCATAATTGGGCCCAAATGTGGATATATGGTGGTATGCAAACTTCATCATGTTAATTTGTGCATTCAGCCCAATAGCCTTGAGAGAATGTTGATCCAATTTCAGGCAATTCCAGAATGCAACCCTTTTCTTGTTTTCCTTCAGTTGTTCTGTTAATGTTGAAGGGAAGGTTATGGTCTCAAGTGATACACATCCACTAGCATCTAGTGTTTCTAGTGATGATGGAAGCTCTGGCAGACTCCTAAGCTCCCTGCAATGCCTTAAATCTAAATGTCGCAGCTTTGAAAGATGCTTGATGCTTTCAGGCAAGTGCTGAATGTAAGTGTATGCAAGAAGTAGCTTCTCAAGTTTGCTTTGAAGTCCAAATGATGAGGGCAATTCTTTGATACCTGTGAGTTGTAGATTCAATTTCTTCATATTCTTTGAGGTCACTGAGAATTCCTTTAGTGAAAGGCAACCAGCTAGGGAGAGGTAACGAAGGGAGCTTAGATGGATATTGCTTGGAAGGCTTTTAAGGGAAATGCATCCACCTAGATCCAATTTATCAAGCTTGTTGAGAGAAAAAACTGAGGGATGCACACTTGTCAATCTTACACAGAGACGCAGATCTATTACTGCAAGATTTGTGGCCTTTGACAAGTCTGGAAACTCCACCAAGTGTGAAGATAAACTGAGTATAAGAACCTTTAAATTCACAAGATCCTGTCATAGGCATCACATTACATACACATGAGCTAATTAAAGTGACTAGTAATATATTCCTTGAATTAGAACTTAAAAGCAAATTAATGAAGACATATAGGGCCAGGTCGGACGAAACTTCTGCAAAAATACTTCCAGGTGAAAAAAAATAGAATGAATTAAAGAGGTCAACTACATTTAACTTCTCCATAAGTTGAAATTAGTCTTTGTAACTCATCTACTCCAAAATCTCTCCCATTTAACTTCTCCATAAGTAACTAATTTCAACTTATGGAGAAGTTAAATTCATTTGACCTCTTTGATTCATTTTATTTTTATCTTCTAGAAATTCTTTTGAGAAGTGTATCCAAACTGGCCATAGTATTTACTTACCGGCACTTTATGCCAAAGTTTGTTCACTCTGCTATACTGCAAGTTCAGTACAACAAGCTTTTCCCCAGAAAACTTGGATGGCAAGGATTCCAATGGATAATGCACCCAACGAAGAAATGTGAGCTCATTTGGCAAATATTCAAGCCCTTGAGTAAGATTCAAGCCACCTCTATCCAAGATACAAGACCCTTTACTATAAATGTCCAGATATTGCAATTTGCTCATCTTTGCAAAGACTTGAGGACTTAACTGCAGCTTCTTAATTATGGACCAGTTGATGGCTATGCTTCTAATAGCCTCACTCCCCTGCCACCAGTAAAAGTAGTAAAAAAATTTCAAATGGCATTGTAAGTTACTTTTGCTACAAAAGATCAAAATTTGGTATTAAGTATATTACTTTAAAAATTTTGGGTTTTACCTTGTTATTTTTCAGTACTCGGTAAATGTCATCAGGATCCCATAGTCTACTTTGGTTTCCAGGGTCTTCAATGGATTCTTCACGAACAATTTCCCAAGCTGTTTCTTGTATAATGCTATGCATTGATACAATATTATCTTGAGAAATAGTTATAAGAGCTTTATCTTTCAGCCTTTCTAACTCAACATCCACTGAATAACCACGATCTTTCAGTAGCAGTTTTATGTTGTCAACTCTCATATGCAATCCATGTAAAAAACATGCAATGTCCAAAAATATCTTCTTTTCATCATGATTAAGATCATTGTAACTCAATCTAATAATATCATGAACTTTTTTAATTTGCACTTTTTTAAGCCTCTCTAACTGACTTTCCCATATTTTTTTATCTTTCCCACGAAGAAGATGGCCTAAAACTTTAAGAACTAATGGAACCCCTTTGGCATAATTGACCATCTTCTTTGATAGCTCATAGTACTCCACTTCAAGATGATTTTTTTCAAAGGCATTCAAATTGAAAAGCCTAAAAGATTCATCAAAGTCCAATGCCTTGACCTCATATATATCAATAACCTTTTTGGCAAGCACTTGTTTATCTCTAGTTGTTATGATGATTCTGCTTCCTGTTCCAAACCAATCAAGTGTTCCAATTAAAGTTTCTAGCTGCTGTGAATCATTGACATCATCAAGAACAATGAGGACCTTCATACGACGAAGCCTTCTCTCAACAAAATGAGGCAATCCATTTGGTGTGTCAATTTTCAAGTCATGCTCTCCTAATAGAGTAGAGAAAAGCTTTTTCTTTAAATAGATTAATCCATGCCTTCCTGACTCTTCTCTTACACTAGCCATGAAACAACAATTGTCATATTCAAAACACAATCTATTAAATACTTCTTCTGCAATAGTTGTTTTACCCATCCCACCCATCCCCCAAATTCCAATAGCACGGACATCTTTTGCCTCTGAGTGTAACAATGATTCAACTTGTGAAATTGGCTTGCCAATTCCGACCAGTCCTTTTGAGTTAACTTGGGGAACATGATTCAACCTCATCAACACATGTTTAATTATTTCATCAATAAGCTCAGCATCATTCCTATAAAATAAAGAAGATAGCAACCCCTTCAAATATCTTTAATTTATTAATTGATGTGTTAATGATGCAAATTTAAATGGGTTAGGTAAACTGATTTGGTTTGTTTTCTAAATAAAATCCCTAAGTTTGACATAGACTCCTTTTTAAAAGTTTAACTAGACCTTTAAAGACTTAATTACTTTGTTATAATACCTTTATATATAGATCAATAATTAATTTAATTGTCTTTAAATAGGCCAATAGAATTAATGAAGGTTTTAAATAATAATAATAACCTCCTAACCCAACTTATAATAGGCTTTTTAATTAATCTAAAACTCAATATTTTTAAATGTTGGTTTTAAAAAGTTTTAGCATCTTATTATATAAACTTAAGTTAAACTTAATGTGAATGTGAATTAGACTATACAGAACTGAACACAATAACTGATCACTTAATCTCATCCGGATTTTGATCCACTATAGTTTTAAATAAACTGTGTGAATTATTAAATCTTTTTTTATAAAGATAAAAGTTAAATATACAAACTAATAAAAATTCTCCCTTCGTTCAAAAATTGCACCTTAAACCTTATGTTAATTCAAAACTTCAGACCATCCTAAAATCGTAATCCTTTGTCATCCTAATTGTGGATATACTTTAACCGTTAAATTAAATTGACCAAAAGCAAAGACTTACTTATATATCCACGTCCCATCCTAGACTTGATAATATATGCATATAATATTATAAATTAACGGTAGAAAAAGATAGAAGATTTACTGGTAAGTGAAAGAAAAAAAAAAAAAAACTTACAGAAAACTTGATGAATGAAATCCTTCTATATTAGCTGATTCCTTCAAAGCAGATCTCCAAGCTAGCACCTTCATCAAACCATGCTCTTTTTCATGCTCAGCAAATGCATTTCCGATAGTCCCTTTTTGATGGCGTACATCTGTAGGGTCTAATCTGTAGAAAACAGGCAGCACAATCTGTCCATATTTTTGTCTGCAATCAATTATCTTCACAAGTTCCTCCAAACACCAACGAGAAGAAGCATAGTTTGGTGAGAATATGACCAATGAAATGAAGGATGCTTCAATTGATGCAAGAAGTGATTGTGATATTTCATTTCCTCTGGGAAGGTTATCGTCTACAAAGGCATCAATTCGCTTTCGAGATAAAGCCTTAGAAAAATGGCTAAGGAAACCTTGCCGAATGTCTGGACCTCGAAAGCTAACAAAGAGATCATGTTTTATTTGAGGAGAAAGAAATATCTCTGGATACGAAGAAGAAGAAGATGCTATGTTTGTCTCTTCACCCTTCAATTTGGTAATAAGCAAGAATAAATATATAATTGGAATTGAGAAGATCAATATGGCAATATTGGATTGACGACGCATGTCCATATTAATTCCGGATCTTTCTTTGTCTCCACTCTACACTACAGTCACACAATTAAGATCTCTGAAAAATAAAGAGATCGAGAGTAAACAAATGAAAAGATATATATCCAAACAGAACAGCTTTAAGGAATTGGACTGACTATACATATGATAATATAAATGCAATAATTAAGAAGCTCAAAATATGTGAGTCCTTTTGGATTACCAAGATTTCAAATGAAGCCTTAATTCTAGCTTATTGTTGCTTTGCTAATGGCTGGACATGCACTATGACACTGACAGAAATGAAATCATCGATCAGATTAAACTCTTGCTTGTAATTAGTTCTTGTCATCACTAATTTAATTTGTTGTGTCAGTACTGTAGACTGTAGTCAGCTACTTCATCTTTGTTTCCATCGTAGCTAGCTTTCTCCAAAAATGAATGACTAATTGACTTGATATATATATATATATATATATATATATATATATATAACTGTAAAGCTAAGCTAGCCATAAAACGAAATATTGGAAGGGAAATTAAAAAGAATCAGATTTTACCTATGTCGTGCTTTGGCTGGATATACAGAGATCAGATTTAACTCTTCCCCCAAATAAGAGAGTGAGAGTCCGAAATTTAATAAATTTATATTCGTCTCAAATCTGTCGAAATTTTTGTCTCAAAATGACATTCTTCTACAAGTGGAAAAAGATCTACAATTAATTAACCCTTGCTCTGTCCAATCCAAGTACATGTATAACTGATGTTTTTCTTAATTTAGTTTAATTACTGTATCAATCTCTTTGATTATTTAAGATGTATTTGGATTGGATGTCATGTAATCGGATCGGAGCTAGCACCACCTGTAATCCTATTAATAATTTGGCTTTATCAATTAGGGGAAAAAGTAATTGTTTCTAAAAAATAAATCAAGCAGGGCAAATTTAATTAATATATTCGTTCACACTGAAAAAACGGGAGCGAAGTTTTGTGTGTTTTGAATCGGTCTAGCCATCCAAAATTGACTCATACACGCGTGTCCTTATAACAACATATATATATATATATATGAAATGCTGATTAATGGATAAAATAATTAAGTAGGCTATTTAAAAAGTTTCAATTTTTGTGAACTATTTTCAGTAACAGAAACGTATGGTTTTTGTGAAAAATGTTTTAGATTCTATATGTATAAAAATATCATGAGTAAAATCCAGATAATTCAAATGGAAAATACATGTTACATAAATGAATGTAAGACAAATTAAAATTGAACAAAACCAGTAAATAGATAACGATATCAGGGGGGAACAATAAAGATTGCCGGCAGCGAGTGAAAGCGAGTGTAATTGTTCAAAAGTTTCTTTAATTTTTTATATTTTATTTCTGACTATAATGTTTGCTCATTTATTAACTATAACATCCAACCTCTTGTAGTTTTGAAGCAAATTTCTACTTCACATTATATAATTAAATCAAAAAAATTCTATCAACATTGTACAAGATTAACTTTATTATTATTTGTATGGATTAACTTTAGGTATATGTGTGTGTAGCATTAGCATAGGAGAAATTAATATTGTCGTAGATGATCGATCGGTAATAACGGTTATTGGGATCGGACATTATAGTGTATGTCAAAAAGGTCTTGTATTTCAGGAATAATATTTCTATGCAATTGGTTGTATTTCAAGATTATCATGACAAAGTTTGTGGTGTACTGTATTTTCTTTGTATAATCTAATTACGACTAAATATCAAAATTATATCACTGATTTAATACAAGACTGAAATTAATTATGAACCGTAAACATTATAGGTTATGACAAAATCTAAATTTAAGTTGTTATTATTATTGTTAAATGATTGGCCTTGATAATGAATATACTTGTCTAGTCACATTAATTAATTAATTAAATAATACGTATTTTTTTTTATCTAGGAAATAAGTATCTATCTTTCATCTTTCATTGTGGATGGAAAAAATTTCCATTGGGAGAGTTAGTCCCACCATAATGTAGATGTTCTCGGATTGAATAGGATTGCCACCCTTGGAGGATATTTTGATTTAAACCAAAAAATCTTCCATTATTTAATAAGTTAATGATAATAATCAAAACGTTTTATATATATATATATTATAATATAATATTCTAATATATATTAAAGTTGAACCGCGAGCTATACATGGAGTTACCACATCAGCTCTAAAATCACCATCTAATTTTAATTTTGCCACATCAACAATAATATTTGACACTTCTATATTTTGCCTTTCAAAATTTAAAAGATCACTATTTTTCCCAAACGCAGAGAATCTTTTTCACAATGTAATTTTGTAAGTCATTATAACTTCATTATGGTATTTTTCCTGCATCTTCCAAATTCATCCTTTTTTTCCCATCCGTTACTGTATTTAATATTAATAATTGACAAGAATCATTCATCTTCTTCACCTACTATTGACACAAACTCAATAATTATAAACATTTTATAATTAGTCAAATTTAAATTTGTGTTCTACTGGCTTCCGATATCTCAAACTTATGTTTTCTTTAAAGTAATTTATTTTTTTAAATTAAAACTCGCCTTAATTATATATTATCGTTATAATTATCATATTTTTAAATCTATTATAATATATAAAAATTAAAGCACGAGCTATCGCGATTATACACCAACTTTATTCTCATATTTTATTTTGCCAACGTCAACCTTATTCTTATTTCATTTTGCCATTTATACACTCATTTTACCACATCATGGTTTTATCTTAGTTGCACCATCCAAATCTCCTAACCTTTTAATTTCTTAAGAGTGTTGTTATATTCTCATATAAATCCTCCTACATATTAAATTAAATAAAGTATTAAATAAAAAATTGAATGTACTTAATATTTTGAAAACATAAAAAGCATTAAATATTTATTTTTAAGTAATTAGAAGAATTTGTGGGAGGAACATGTAGGAAGATTTTGAATTGTTCACTTCTTAATTTTCTGATTCCCACAGTCCAATTGATCATCAAGTGATATTCCTTTTACTATATTATTGAAATACTTTTGATATTTTGAAATTGTTAATTTAATGAATTTACTATTCATTTTTAATTTCTCTTTTCATCATTAAAAATCTTTTAATAATTTAAAATATTTTTAATTCAGAAAAAAGGATAAATTATAAATATTTTTAATAACTTATAATTTATAAGCTCAAACGTTGTTTGATACTTTTTTATTAATAACTTATTATTTTATTATAAACTACTAAAATATTAGTAAATTGTATCAATTTATTTATATTTTATAATCATTATCTTTTTAATGATATTTTTTTTGGAAAAGTGTATGAAAGTAATTAAAATTTAAATTAATATTTTAAGTATGTATGAAGATATCAAATGTGATTATAATAGATAATTAATTAATACCAACTAACAGTGTTAAATTCAATCATTAATAAAATTACGAAACTAAACAAATATAATTAAATATATTATTAATAGAAATAGTGAAACTGAACGATTAGTATTAAATTTTACATTAAAAGATATCAAATAATTATGATATGTAACTAATACAATAGTTGAAGGCAATTTTACATAGATATAGATATAGATAAAAAGTTAAAACTCACATAATAATCAATTATGTTAATAAATTAGCAATTCTATCATTTAATATTTTTTAATCAGAAACGTTCATTTGTATCATTATTAGCTAATAGGAACCTTTAAAGAATGAATTATTTTTTAAAATCAACTCTTTTAAAAAAATCAAATAAAAATATCATTCAAACTTCTTCCCATCAAAGCCAACATCAACAAAACCTCAATCTTCACAATCCAGTGTGTTTGATTCAGTCCTTTTTTAATTTTTTAAATTATTTTACAAAATAATTTTTAAGAACTATTTTTTTAAAAATGAAATGATTAATTTACTGCATTTTCACAATAAAAAACATAAAAATTTAAAAAAAAAAGATTTCCAAAATATCCCAGAGTAGTTTTAGATCTTTAGTTTTTAAAAATAAAAAACCGTCACAGTTTTCAAATCAATTTTTAAAAAATGTATGTCAAACATGTTTTTCAATTTTTGCTTTTAAAAACAATAAACAAACAGGTCCTACGTGGTTATGATTTCCCATTTCAATCAAGGATACGTAGGAGTAGGAACCAGATCTGTTAAGCCCAAATAAACCTTTCTTAAAAAATTTCCATGATTCTTTAAATTTAAAACTGTAAATACATCTATAAATAAAAAAAGTAAGATTTTGTAAATAATTCTTCAATTTTTCAAAAAAGGGTTAAAATAAATATTTTTGTAAGTTAACAATATTTGCACAATTAATTTGAGGTAATCGTTTTAGGACGGGCGTCGTAGGGTGTTAATACCTTCCCACTTATAATCGACTCCCGAATTCAAATATGGTTTTAAAGACCATTTTATTTAAATGTTTTTCCAAAATTTTTCTTAAAAAATAAATTTTGGTGACGACTACATCAAAACAATTTTTCAATATTTTATTTCATTGTCATGTCGTAGCCCGTTTCGACAAGTTAAATTTGTCGACAATAACATTGATTGATTGAATTTGAGGGAAGTAAACATTAATTGAATTTTTTTTTAAGAGTAAACCATCAATTTCATCCCTAAAAGTGTTGCTTGTAGTCAAGTTAGTCCCTGAATTGACATAAATTCAAAATAAATCCCTAAAACTGTATTCCGTCTGTCAAAGTAGTCCCTCTGTGAACAAAAGTAATTTTTTCAAGGACTAATTTGATAGTGATTAGTTAGTTTTAGGGCTTTTTTTGAATTAATGCACTATGATTATAGGGACTAAATTGACGGTAAATATCAACTTACAGGGACTGAATTATACTTCTGTTAATAGAGGGACTACTTTGACGGATGGTATACAGTTTTAGGGATTTGTTTTTAGTTTCTGTCAATTCAGGGACTAACTTGACAACGAGCAACACTATCAGGGACTGAATTGACAATTTACTCTTTTTTTAATGAGCAAATGAAATATACTCCTTTTGGTCCTATTTATAAGACAATTCAGACAAAAACACACATATTAAGAAAAGTAATTAATACATTGATTTTCAAGAAACTGTTCTACAAGATTACAAGTTTACCTCTATTTAAAATTAAACTCTACTACTATGGTAGTTGTGTTACTTTAAAACCTTTATTGGTCAACAAGGGAAAATATGAGAAAAAAAAATACTTTTAGATTTGTGTATTTTATCTTATAAATAAGACAATAAAAAAACTTTAAATATTATCTTATAAATAGGACTAGAGGGAATATTAAGGAGAGTATAGCTATTCTATTTTCTTTATTTTCTTTATTAAGGAGCAAAAGAAAAGTATTTTCTTTATTTTGTATTTTTGGTAATCCCTGTTCTATCCCTCTCATATGAGCAAAATCCCCTTTATTTGAGGCAATAAGAGTGAGGGGGAAAAGAAGGAAGAAAAGGAGGAAGGAGCATAGTATTAAGAAATATAAAAGGTAAAATAGAAAGTTTAAAATTTAACAACAGTAATAATTGCATCCGTGTGTTTTTTATCCAAAAAGTAACGAAGTAGTAACCAAAATGGATTTTTATAGGTATAAATATGTTTTTTGTCCTTATAAAATTAGCAAATTTTATGTTTAGTTCCTACTAAAATTTTCACCTAAGTTTAATCCCTCATTAATTTTTCGTTGCCAATTTTAGTTTCTCCCATTAAGTACCTGTTGTTAAGTGATAACATGACACTTTACCCATCCTATTTGTTGCTCAGATTACTTCCTTATTTACGTTGACTGAAGAATACAATTGTACGTGCTCAGATTACTCCCTTATTCACGTTTACTGAAGAATCCGAGCAACCGAGCAGGTAATAGCAATCCGAGCAGGTACACTCCAAACTATCTGAGTGAATACTATCAATCCGAGCATGGAGTGGGATGGGTAAAATGCCACGTGAATAAGGGAGTAATCTGAGTTATCCTAGCAATCCGAGTAAGGAGTATGATAGGTAAAATGTCACGTCATCACTTAACAACAAGTACTTAACAGGAGGGACTAAAATAGGTTACGAAAAATTAATGAGATCAAACTTAGGTGAAAATTTTAGTAGAGACTAACACAATATTCACTAATTTTATATGGACCAAAAACATATTTAATTATAAATATTTTAGGAACTCATTATGCCCATTTCCAATTGTTCTGGAGCGAGAGCGAAGCCATACCCATGAGTAAGGGTACTAAAACATATAGGAAGAAGCTACAAAAGACACTATATAATGGAATTTTGTTATTTGGAATACGACTATGAGCCAATTCCATTTGTTGAGTAAAACTGAGATATTGGGAGGTGTTTATTGCGCTGACCCCGAAGCCCTTCAACAGGAACGGCACGTACTGTGATGTCAGTGTTCCTGACACAGCCGTAACCTTAATTTCAAGCTTTGGCTGATCTTTGGCTCGAGCATTAAGATAGCGAGAACATCCTTGGTCGAACATTATATACACATGATCCGATGTAATTCCCCGAGTTGGTCTGTCTAAGTACACTTGGACACCTTCATCTTCGCCAACACTAATGTTGAATTTCAAAAAGAAACCCTGTGATGGGACTTCAGGAACAATGAAGCAGAAAATGAAGCCCAACTGTTCAGAGGAATGTGTAACAAAAGAGCGATCAACAGTTATGTAATTCTCTGTTGTCCTATACATCAACCAATCTGGAACACTGCTTCCTGGATACACATAGGTGCCATAATTGGGCCCAAATGTGGATATATGGTGGTATGCAAACTTCATCATGTTAGTTTGTGCATTCAGCCCAATAGCCTTGACAGAATGTTGATCCAATTTCAAGCAATTCCAGAATGCAACCCTTTTCTTGTTTTCCTTCAGTTGTTCTGTGAAAGTTGAAGGGAAGGTTATGGTCTCAAGTGATACACATCCACTAGCATCTAGTGTTTCTAGTGATGATGGAAGCTCTGGCAGACTCCTAAGCTCCCTGCAATGCCTTAAATCTAAATGTCGCAGCTTTGAAAGATGCTTGATGCTTTCAGGCAAGTGCTGAATGTAAGTGTATGCAAGAAGTAGCTTCTCAAGTTTGCTTTGAAGTCCAATTGATGGGGGAAGTTTTTTGATACCCGTGAGAGCCAAATTCAACTTTATCATATTCTTTGAGATCACAGAGAACTTCTTTAATGAAATGCAGCCAGCAAGGGAGAGATAACGAAGGGAGTTTAAATGGGTTTTGCTTCGAAGGCTTGTAAGGGAAATGCATCCACCTAGATCCAATTTGCTAAGCTTGTTGAGAGAAAAAACAGAGGGATGCACACTTGTCAATCTTAGACAGAGGCGCAGATCTATTACTGCAAGATTTGTGGCCTTTGACAAGTCTGGCAGCTCCATCAGGTGTGTGGACAAAGTGAGTATAAGAACCTTTAAATTCACAACATCCTGTTAACAATTAAAACAAACAAAGACACATTACATCACTCCTTGAATTTGAATCAAAATGCAAATGCAGGCATAAATTATTTACCGGCACGTTATGCCAAAGCTTTTTCACTCGGCTGTACTGCAATTGCAACTCAACAAGTTTTTCACCTGTAAACATGGATGGCAAGGATTCCAAAGGGTAATGTGCCCAACGAAGATATCTTAGTTCATTGGACAAAAATTCAAGCCCTTGAGGAAAATACAAGCCCCCTCGATCCTGGAGAAAAATACAAGATCTCTTACTATAAATATCCAGATATTGTAGTCTGCTCATCTTAGCAAAGGCTTCAGGGCTTAACTGCAGCTCCTTAATTATCGACAAGTCAATGACTATGCTTCTAATAGCCTCGCTCCCCTGCGATCAAGTAGTAGAAATTAAAATCTTCAAATGGATAAACTTTTCTGGAAATTTTCATGTTCTCTCTTTGTATTTAGAGAGAAATTGTACGGGTCAGCTTGGATGAAACTTCTGCAGAAGTATTTCTAGGTGGAAAAAAATAGAATGAATTAAAGAGGTCAAATGCATTTAACTTCTCCATAAGTTGAAATTAGTCTTTGTAGCTCACATATCCAAAAACTCTCACATTTAACTTCTCCATAAGTAACTAATTTCAACTTATGGAGAAGTTAAATTCATTTGACCTCTTTGATTCATTATATTTTTATCTTCTAGAAGTTCTCCTGCATAAGTGTATCCAAACAGGGCCATACGTCATCTTCTACTTGATTAAGTGTACATTTGATTTAACGTTGAGAAGTGGTCAAACTCAAGTTTGGACTTCTCAACGCAACTATTTGTAGGGTTGAAAACACGAGTTTATCACGTTCCAACGCTAAACCAAACATACCTAACTATCAAATATATAACTTTCAGCTTTTACCTTGTTATTTTTCAGTACTTGATAAATGTCATCTAACTATCAAATATATAACTTTCAACTTTTACCTTGTTATTTTTCAGTACTTGATAAATGTCATCTGCATCCAGGAGTCGACTTCGGCTTCCAGGTTCTTCAATGGATTCTTCACGAACAATTTCCCAAGCTGTTTCTTGTATAATGCTATGCATTGATACAATATTATCTTGAGAAATAGTTATAAGAGCTTTATCTTTCAGCCTTTCTAACTCAACATCCACTGAATAACCACGATCTTTCAATAGCCGTTTGATGTTGTCAACTTTCAAATGCAATCCATCCAAAAAGCATGCAATGTCCAAAAAGATGCTCTTCTCATCACGATCAAGATCATTGTAACTCAATCTAATAACATCATGAACTCCTTTAACTGGCACTTTTTTAAGCCTCTCTAACTGACTTTCCCATATTCGTCTATCTTTCCCTTGAAGAAGCTTGCCTAAAATTACAAGAGCTAATGGAACACCTTCAGCATAATTGACCATCCTCTTCGATAGCTCATAGTGCACTTTTTCAAGATGATTTTGTCCAAAGGCTTTCAAATTGAAAAGCTGAAAAGATTCATCAAAGTCCAATGCCCTGACCTTATATATATCAATAACCTTTTTGGCAAGCACTTGCTTATCTCTAGTTGTTATGATGATTCTACTACCAGCTCCAAACCAATCAAGTGCTCCAACTAAAATTTCTAGTTGTTGTGATTCATTGACATCATCAAGGACAATAAGAGCCTTCAAACGACGAATCCTTCTTTCAACTAAATGAGGCAATCCATTTATCATGTCAATTTTCATATCCTGTTCCTCTAACAGAGTGGAGAAAAGCTTTTTCTTTAAAGAGATTATTCCATGCCTTTCTGACTCTTCTCTTATATTAGCCATAAAACAACAACTTTCGAATTTAGAACATTGTCTGTTAAATACTTCTTCTGCAATTGTTGTTTTACCAATACCACCCATGCCCCAAATTCCAATAGCCCGAACATCTTCTTCCTCTAACTGTAACAATGATTCTACATGTGAGATTGGTCTGTCAATTCCAACAAGTTCTTTTGAGTTAACTCGGTGTGTATGATCCAACTTCATCAACACACATTTAACTATTTCATCAATAAGCTCAGCGTCATTCCTATAAAATAAAGAAAAGAGTAAATGTATGAACTTCAATGACATTTCTTTGAATGTAAAAGTATAAAGAAGTCTTTTAAAAACTTACAGAAAACTTGATGAATGAAATCCTTCTATATTAGCTGATTCCTTCAAAGCAGATCTCCAAGCTAGCACCTTCATCAAACCATGCTCTTTTTCATGCTCAGCAAATGCATTTCCAATAGTCCCTTTTTGATGGCGTACATCTGTAGGGTCCACTCTGTAGAAAACAGGCAGCACAATCTGTCCATATTTTTGTCTGCAATCAATTATCTTCACAAGTTCCTCCAAACACCAACGAGAAGAAGCATAGTTTGGTGAGAATATGACCAAAGAAATCAAGGATGTTTCAATTGATGCAAGAAGTGAGTGTGATATTTCATTTCCTTTGGGAAGCTTATAGTCTACAAAGGCATCAATTTGCTTTCGAGATAAAGCCTCAATCAAATGGCTAAGGAAACCTTGCCGAATGTCTGGACCTCGAAAGCTAACAAAGACATCATGTTTTATTTGAGGAGCATGGCCAGAAAGAAATATCACTGGATATGAAGAACCATTGTCTGACGTTATGTTGGCCGTTTCACCCTTCAGTCTCGAAATAAACAAGAGACAAACAAATAAGATTGGGAAAAGGAATTTGCCATTGGAATGATGCTTGTACATTTTTCCTTAGTTGGTCTCTGCTCTGCAAAAGAAATACTAAGTGAGAAAAAAAGAAATCAAAAGATCAAACTGGACTTTGTATCTGTGGCAAGCTCAAATTATCATCCAAATGGAGACAAAAATATATGAGGAATTTGTATCACAATACCGGTCCTTTAGATTTAACAAGATTTCAGTTAAGCCTTGTCGCTTTGGCTAATGGGCTGGAGTAGTGTACACTACTGTGACTGATTAATTCAACTCCTGCGTTAGCATTATGTTTCGAGTAAACCCCCATATCACTCCTCAACTTTATTAGCGTCATACACTTTAGTCCTGAGATTTCAAAAAGTCTCTGTTAATGCCTGACATTTATCTCCGTCATTCACCTTAATCCAAAATAGTTGACGGCATTAAATGAGTGCTGACGTGTCATGTTAAGTGACACTTTGGATTCAAATTAGTCCCTGTAATATTAAAAATCATTTACTTTAGTCCCTAAAATGGTTTTGTGTATGAAATGACTCGTTCTTAGTAACATGATGGAGAATAGAAAGATGTGGCTCTTGTTAATTGTATTCAACCTATATTTCTATTAGATTTAATTAGTTCATAACCAATTTTTCCTTTCATAAATATTCATTTTTTTCTAATGATGTTCCATGCTGAATCAATTGAATTCTCACTTGTTGTATTATCTTTTTTGTTATTAAATATGAACGTAGAAATGTTTAGTTCGTATTTGGTTATTTATCAATATTCCTTGACAACTAGTTGACACCATCTATACCAAATCCATAACATTAAGTGATATATATGTTCATCTAGAAAATGAAGTTACATAATTTCTATATCTTTCAATAAGCAGCAAATTTAACACCGAAAAAACTTAAAGATTGTAAACTTAGCTCTAGCTCCTTTTCTCCGAGTGAAATTTCTCAAATGTTACAATCAACATCTAATTAGAAAATTTGAATGACAATCACATGGGTCTATGGACGGGTTCGAGTCCATAGAATTGGCCCGATAAAAAATTAGGGTCAGGTTAGGGACAGATGAACCCATGAACACCCCTAGAAGGCTCAAAGGAAACGACACATGACAAAATCACAAAACACACGAGGCTAAAAAAGGGATTAGGATTTAGGGCACAGAGAGAGGAGAAATTATTAGATGGTCCTGGACCACCACGTCATCTATGGTCCCGATCAATTAACATTTGACACATAAGTAAAATTGATCGGAATTAAAAATAAATTCAAGGTCGGACCATGAATTTTGTTTATGTGTCAATTATTAATTAATCGGATCATGGACCGGGAACATCTAATAATTTTTCCAGAGAGAGGGGTGAAAGGGAAGAATGGAGAGAGCGTGAGCATGGCTGGCAGGAGAGATGCGCGCAACAGAAAGCTTCGACACTAATGTGGCTGGACTGGAGCGAGGAATGAAGAGACATTTTCTTATTCTCTTTTACATTGACTAAGACTAACCAAAAGTTGCAAAAAGAAAAGAAAAGGAAATCCCAAATTCACACGTTTACTCCGATAGACTCTTTACTGGGTAAAGTGAGACATCGGTGAGTGTTTACGGATTGGGTCAACCCGAAGGCATTTTCATCGATTTTCTTTCATAATTCTAAACTCGAGTCGACCTCATTTTTTAGCGTAACGAGTTTTACGATGCTTGATCGGAGAATCCGACCCGACAGGTTTATTAAAATTAAAAAGTGAAACTAAAACCAATAAATCAAATCATAGTTTAGTTTGTCATTCTGCTCGCAGCGACCATTCTCGGCGGCACAGGGTCGTGACTGACGAGGAGGAGGTTGGAGCAGCGCTGCGACTCACTCTTTTTTTTCTATTCATTCATGACTTTCCTGAACTCTTTTCTTCAGTACTGTTTTCCTCTCTTTTCTGTTTTTTTGTATGGATTGTGAATTGGGAGGGGTCATAGGCGGTGTATGCGTGGTCTGGAGGGATCAATCAAGAGATGGTTTTTGTTGGCTGGTTATTATGACAGACAGCGTACTCAAATGAAAGTGTTTTACAGGGATATGATATGAGTTAAATGTGTGTTTGTGTGTGTGATTAAATGGAGAAATTAAGCGAGGCATAATTGTTCATACCTTGTTTTGTTTGTGTGATGGATCTTTCCCTTTGTGCTAGCTCCCAATGCTGTATGTCTTTCTTCTTTCCTCAGGAATCTCTCTCCTGTTTAGCTAACGATTCCTTTGTTTGAGGAGATTTTGAAAAGAGACAAGTGTGGGTAGATAGAAGCAAAGGAGACAAGTCCCACTTCTCTAATTGGGGAAATGCTGGAATCTTGAAGAGAGGGAACTCAGTGAGGCTTTGTTGATGTAGGAAGAAGGTAATATTAATAATGAGGAAAAAAGGGAACTCATTGCTCCACCCACGGCTATTGAAGGTTTTGACGTTTCTTTACTAGTACGGTGGCGGCTAGCATGAAGTATAAAGTGGAGATGCGAACCATCAAATAATATGATAATTTGACCAAAATTTAAATATATTTCAATTACCTTTTATTACATTGAAAAATTGTCTCCAAATTTTACTAAAATTACTTTAATATCACTCATTTTTTAATCTCAAAGACTTCCCCAACAAGTTAAGTACACGTAATAAATCTTTGAACTTCCCTGAGTGACCCGCCTCTCTTTCTTTCACTTCAATAACTTTTTGTCAAATTTCAACTTCTCTCACTTGTGGACTTGCCTATTTGCAATTTGTGAGAAGGAAGAACCTCATTGGTCTCACACAGGAGTCAGAATGCAGCATTGGCACCGAGCTGTGATTAACATTTCATCTCCTATTTGTAATTTGGGAGAAGGAAGAACGTGACTCGTATTTGCAATAGTTCTGTGGATTTTTTTTTTGTCAAAGCTTCACTTTTAGTTAAATAAATTTCTATCCAACAAGCTGAGTTGTTCAACGGGTGGAAAATATTTCATCTCCTATTTTAAATTTTTTAACTCTAATATACTATTTTTTTAATGAAAAAAAACTTTTTGTATTCATCATAAGTAGTATGATTTAGTTTACTAAAAGAGGTTTCCTTTAGTGTTTCTTTTATTTGTATTTTGATTTTTATGATCATTATTGGATTATTTAATTTTACTTAACTAAATGATGAAGTGAATATTTGTTTGCTCCATTGCATTTGTTACTGTTTTATCACTATATTATTTGCATATTTGATTATTTGATTTTTTTTATTTTATTATTGGATTACTTGTATTAGTTTATTTATTATTGTTATTTTTATGTAAACTATTATCATTTTTATTGTTGATTTTAGTTATATGAACATGAAATTAATTATGATTATATTGATTTTATTTCTAGCAATGGAAAGATTTTTCAAAAGAAAATCAACATCAGAACAATCATCTTCTCCTCAAGCACTTGATGAATGTAGAAGTAGAATATTGGGTCCATCCAATAAATAAAGATTTTTGGAATTTGATTTGGAAAAACTTCCTAATGATCCTGGTTTGAGGCCAAAAATGTCAGATTATTATCTAAATGATGGAGATGAAATTAGGAGATATTATTTGCAAAAGGGTCATTGTCAACCAAAAGAGATTAATTTTCCACAAAGACAATTTGGGGATACTGTTCATAAATTTAATCCGGATTGGTATTTAAAATATGGCAATTGGTTAGAATATAGTCAAAAGGAAGATGCAGCATATTACTTATGTTGTTATCTTATGAGATCACATGTTAAAGAACATAAAGGTAGTGGTGATGCATTTATAACAGAAGGTTTTACAAATTGGAAAAAAAGTGACAGGTTTTAAGTACATGTAGAAGGCCCAAATAGTGCTCATAATCAAGCATGCAGAAATTGTGAAGCTCTGATGAAACAAAAGTAGCATATTGATGTTGCCATATGTAAACAGTCTCATCAAATTAAAGAGGAATACCGAATTCATTTGACTGCAGTAGTTGATTGCATTCGATTTTTATTGTACCAAGGGTTGGCTTTTCGTGGTAATGATGAGTCAATGTCTTCATGTAATAAAGAGAATTTTCTTGAACTTCTGGATTTTCTTGCTAACCACAATGAAGCTATTCATAAAGTTTTGAAGAATGCTCGTGGAAATCTTAAGTTAACAGCTCCTACAATACAAAAAGGTATTGTTAGAGCTGCTACTAATGAAACCACTAAAGTTATACCTGAAGATCTAGGAGATAATTTATTTGCTATTTTGATTGATGAATCTCGAGATATCTATGTTAAGGAGCAAATGGTTGTGGCTTTACGTTATGTGAATAAGAAAGGGCAAGTTGTGGAGCGTTTTCTTGCTTTTGTTCATGTTTCTAATATTAGTGCTCTATCATTAAAATCGGCTTTGGAGTCATTATTTGCAAAATATGGGCTATGCTTGTCAAGGTTACGTGGACAAGGATATGATGGAGCAAGTAATATGCAAGGTGAATTCAATGGTCTCAAAAGCTTGATATTGAGGGAGAATTGTTCTGCATTCTATATTCATTGTTTTGCTCATCAACTCCAGGTAGCTTTTGTTATGGTAGGAAAAAAGCATGTTGAAATTGCACTGTTTTTTAATTTAGTTGCTAATTTGTCTAATGTTGTTGGAGCATCATATAAGTGTCGAGATATTCTTCGTGAAAGTCAAATTACAAAGGTGAAAGAAGCATTGGAAAAGGAGAAATCTCTAGTGGACGTGGATTGAATCAAGAAACTACAATCAAGAAAACAGGGGATACTAGATGGAGCTCACATTATGGTACATTACTTAATCTAGTTTCTCTGTTCTCTTCTATGATTGATGTACTTGAAATGGTTGAGGAAGATGGCATTAGTTTAGATCAAAAATCTGAAGCATGTGCTTTGTTGAATTCTATGTAATCTTTTGAATTTATTTTCATCTTGCTCTTGATAAAAAATATTTTAGGGATTACTCATGAGTTATCTCAAGCATTGCAAAGAAGTGATCAAGATATTGTAAATGCTATGAAATTAGTTATAGTGTCCAAACTAGGGGTGTCCAAGTTAGAGCAATCCGACCGAATCCGAGATATCCAACGCGCAAAAAATGTAAACGGACGGGTTATAACGGGTAAACGGGTAAAAACAATGGTTAATTGTGGGTTGATTCGGTCGGTTCGGTTTTGCTAAATGAAACCCATCGGTAACCGCAACCGACCGAATCAACGTATTTAAAAAAAAATAGAAACATCGCTCAGATTTTGCCAACTTAGTGATCTGTGTGCCTTTATTTTTTTTCTAGCCGTCCATTTCTTTCTCAGCCCCAACCACTCTTTAAGTCATAGTATATATTTGTGATTTGTCTCAAAATCCCAATCTGAAGCCCTAGCCACTCCATCTCTTGCTCTCTGCATCTCAGTCTCTCCCACTCCCCCAATGTTTCTTTCTCCTCCTTCTGCCACGGTGAAGCAAAGCCATGATCGCGCCTCCCTTTCCTTCTCCTCTCATCCTCTACTTTTTTATTTGATTTTCCTTCTCTGATTTTGTTGGATTTTAACTATTTCCATGGTTGACAGTGGTGCTCTAGGATGATGAACGCGCTCTCATGTTTGGAGCGGTGGAACTCTTGTTCGACGCTTGCATCGGAGGCGGCTGGGGGTTCGATTTGGGCGGTGGACGACGCCGCCATCATGCGTGAAGAGGTTGCTGAGGATGGGGGGACTCACAATAGTGGCTGGCAAGCTGTTTCGATGGTTTTTCTATTTTTTTCTATTTCGATGGCCTTTTTGTTTCAATGAGGGTACTGTGTGTGGAAGGAAGAAGAAAGGGCATTGTTATTACCTAGTGTTTTTCATGTTTTTTTTATATATTTAAGTTTTGTTTTTTTTTCATGGATTCTGAAACTGTATTCTTGATATTTTCTTTTGTTTCTAGATTTTGGTTTTGCTTGGATTATGATTTCTTGATGTTTTTCTCTCTTTGATTTTTTGTTCTGGGTTTCATGTGAAGTTTCTGGATTTTTGTTTTGGGATTCATATTATGAAGCACAGAGAGAAACAAAAAAAAAAAGAAGTTTACTTTAACCTGGCACTAAAATCAACTAAAAATGAAAAGAAAATCGCTAAAAAATTTAACCAGATCCAAAAAATAACGACCCATTTTTAGGCCCACACCGATTCAACCCGCCCATCAGACCCGGTATCCGACCAACCCGATTTAGTTTTTGGGCGGAATTGGGCTAGACATTTGATACATTCGAATTTGGTCGGATTGGGCTTTTTGGGCCCGAATCCGACCAAAACCGACCGATGGACACCCCTAGTCCAAACAGAGGTTACAAGCTATGCGGGATGATGGTTGGCATTCTTTGCTCACTGATGTTTCATTATTTTGTGAAAAGCACAATGTTGTCATTCCAAATATGAGTGATACCTTTCAAATAAAAGGAAGGTCAAGGCGCAAAATGGAAAAAGTATCAAATTTACATCATTTTCAAGTTGAATTATTCTATCAAGTGATTGATCGACAACTTCAAGAGTTGAATAATCGTTTTACAGAAGTGAATGTTGCTTCTTTGTGTAGCATGCTTAAATCCAAGAGATTCATTTTCTTCATTTGATAAGGAGAAGTTGATTTGTCTTGCTAAATTTTATCCTTCAGAATTTTCTCCTGTTACACTTTTGGCACTAGATAGTCAACTTGAAAATTATTTTATAGATGTATGCTATGATAATGCATTTTCAGAACTAGGGGGATTAGTGATCTTTCTATAAAGCTTGTGGAGACCAAAAAATATGTTGTGTATCCATTGGTCTATTTGCTTTTAGAGTTAGCTTTAATACTACCAATGGCAACTGCAACAGTTGAAAGAGCTTTTCCTGCTATGAATATCATCAGGAATCAGATGCGAAACCGTATGGGGGATGAATGGTTGAATGATTGTTTAGTTACTTATATATATAGAGAGAGAGATTTTTTGTAATATTGAAAATGAGAAAATTATTCAATGTTTCCAGAATATGAAAGCTCGTAGAGAATAATTATGATGTGTATTTTCACTGTTAAATATTATGTTATATTTTTAATGTTATAACATTTGTACATATTGTCCCCATAACCCAAAAATTCCGGATCCGTCACTGGCTACAGTAGTTTGATTGTTAGCGTACAATGGGTATTGGATGGGGGGTTTACATGTAAAAACATCTTCTTCATTGGTTGCAAGACCCGAAAGAGACAAACAACTAAGTGTCAGTTTCGATTATAATTGAATAAAATTGATTTTAGAAATCAATAGTTGAGGTGGGTAATGCACATTTTACGAAACACATTGGACGAAAGTGATTTAAAATCAATTTTGTGAAACCATGGTTTTACTTACACTGCAGCAACAGTAAAACAAATAGGCTATAAGGTGTCTCCATCTCACATCATAATCGTTCATTTGTGGATGCATCTAATGGCTACAAATGAAAGTCCACTGCCACACGTTTCCTCTAATATTTTCCCGCCACCGTTTCATTAAATTTCCCACACCTTTACAAACAAAATAGAGCACACGTCGGGGACTAGAGGATTCAAAGCAATGTTTTAAAAATCGGATCGGTAATTGAATCAGAGAAGGCACTAGTTCACGGTTCAATGGTTGAACCGTGGTCGAACTGATATTAATTAAACATATATTTTAAATATTAATCGTAGTTTCACATTGCTTGTTGTCTGAACTTATGAAGACGCAAAAATATTATATGAAAAATAACTGTAAACTCATCACAACATATATTAGTTTAACGTTACCTCCATTCTTATTTAACTGTCCATTTTAAGAGAAAAAATTTGTTCCTATTTAACTATTCATTTATAAATCCAATGCAATAATAAGTTCATTTTTCTCTATTTTATCCTTAGATTAATAATTGATCCACTATTAAAAATTAATAAGAACCTAGTAATACCAAAAATGATAAAAGATAAAAATAAAAACTTAAAATTTATTTTCATAAAAATAAGAATAATAATTATTGTGTTTACATTTTGAGAGAAAAATAAAAAGAATCTACCGTGTCTTTTTTTCCTGGTAAGTCACTCACGCTTACTGTGTCTCTTCTCTGATTTTCTCCCTTCTCACTCAAATTCAATTCCACCGGGGCAGGGCATAAAGGGCAATTACTTACGAAGCTTTTTTTCTTTTTAGATTTCCAAGTCCGTAAAGTAGAGAGACAAACTTACAACAGTGAGATATGTTTATTAAAATTAAAATTGCATATTGTTCTCTAGTATGCTGCATTGCTATGTTTATTTCTTTCTGGGGTTACCAAGTTCAATACTGCATGGTGTTTTATTACTGGTATCTTCATTCTCTTTTCGGTATTTTTTCGGTGTTTGTCTCACGTCTTCGGCATATTGTGTGTCTTTTATTTATATTTATATATATATATAGCGTAGTTGTAACAAAATTTTAAATTGAAAATATTGAATCTTTAATTGGAAATATAGTAATATGTACTATAACTATGATGAAGAAGTTTTCACGTGGATTTCTATCAAGATCATTTTTATCACCACCCACATGCCAAACTGACACACTACACATTTCATTCTCACCCTTTTGTCTATTTGTTTGGGTGGTCAATCTATGGTACATACATGGGTGGCCCAGCGTAAGGGTGAATCTTTGGTATCAATTATCAAATTCAACCAAATAAAGTACGGGTGAAAAGGGATCTTTCAAAGGAGAATAATTAATTATATCCATTTAATTTAAATTAATTTGTATTATATTTTTAAGTTAATTTATTAAAAGTAAGTATAAATACGTTACTTTTTGCTTACTTGAGAAGATTTTATTTGTTAAAGATATATATCACATTAATAGAGCTATTAAGATTTAGGATTCAGCATTTCCATGGTCTCCTATTTTTTAGTTTCTAATATTGTTTTAAAACTAAACCGGTTAATAAATTAAAAAGAATGTAACATTGTTTTAAAACCAAGTGTCAGGTTGCCTCATAGTCATAAAGAACGAAATTATTGGGTCTGTTTAATTTGCATTTTCATTTCTGGTTTTCATTTCCTGTTTATGATCTATTTCTTATTTTTTGAAATTTTATAAAGGAAAAACTGAAAATATTAGGACCTATTTGGTTTGCATTTTCATGTCATGTTTTCATTTTGTTTCTTGTTTTCTGAAATTTTACAAAGGAAAAACTGAAAATGCTGGAAACGATGATTTTTTGTTTTCAGCATTTCCAATTTTTCCTTTGTAAAATTCCAGAAAACATAAAACAGAAAATGAAAATGCAAACCAAACAGACCCTTAAAAATGCTGGACATTTCCAGTTTTTCCTTTGTAAAATATCAAAAAATAAGAAACAAAATGGAAACGGGAAATGAAGTTTGGTTTGCATTTTCATTTCCTGTTTTCTGAAATTTTACAAAGGAAAACTGTTGTTTCCAACATTTCCAATTTTTCCTTTGTAAAATTTCAGAAAACAGGAAACAGAATAAAAACAAGAAATGGAAACAGGAAATGAAAATGTAAACCAAACATGTCCTTACCTATAGTTTCCCCGCCTCTACACTTGGTGTTATAGTGGATGTTGGAGGTGGTGCTACTAATAGATGAAGACCAAAAGTGTATGCTCCCCAACTCGTACATATATTTTAGGGAAAAGGACAAAAATTTATCTAAACATAAGTTTAATGATAGTATAAACTATGATAACCTTTGCTCATTATCTGTGTGCCTTACATACAATTTGTGTGGTACCCAGAACTATAATCCTACGTACGTACCAGTCAAGAAATAGTTAGATATGAAACATCATTCCTTAAAAAAAAAACCATCTTATCATATTTTTGGGAACCACTTTACAATTATTTAAATAATAATTTTTGGGAAACTTCATTTAAAAAAAATGAATTCATAGAGGAAAAACAAGAAAATACAAAATAAAAATGGTAAAATAATAATTTGTGACAATTTCTCAACAACCCAGATAAAAAAAAGTACACAATTAATATTATAATTAATACACTCTGACTTGTTATTTAAATCTTTTTTAAAACTTATTGCAAGCCATTATTTATTCATTTTATTGTATGCATGGTGGTGTTGTGGTGTAATCTAAAGTTAGTTATAGTTGTTAGTCTGTTACAGTTGTTTTGTTAGTTAGTGGTTAATGGTGTCTATTATAGTAGTTAATCCAGTGTAGTAGTTTGTTACCATGAAAGTCGTGTATAAATAGCCGATATATGATTCGATAATGCAGATATCTCTTCTGCTTCTCATTCTATCATTCCTCTCTCTGTGTTAGTGGGTGTTTATCTCCAACAAAATGGTATCTAGAGCTTGTGTGATCCTGTGTGGGACCTAGAAATTTCTATGAATTGATGGATGGTTCAAATGGGCATTTCCCTGCTAATTTGCCAATTCTTGATGACAAGAACTGAGACAGATGGTGTGTGAAAATAAAGGTGATATTCGGCTACCCAGAAGTTTTGGAGATTGTGAAGTTTGGCTTTCAAGAACTTGCTAATGGAGCCACTAATGCGCAGAAGGCTGCTTATAAAGAAAACAAGAAGAAAGATCGCAAAGCATTGTTCTTGATACACCAATGTGTTGACATGGACAATTTGAGAAGATTGCCACTGCTACATCTTCAAAACATGCATGGGAGATCCTTGAGAAATGCTATACAGGAGTAAACCAATTAAAGAAGGTCAGATTGCAAACAATGAGACGCCAATATGAATTGTTGCAAATGGAGAACAATGAAAGGATTGTGGATTACTTCACTCGAATTATCAGCCTGAAAAATTTAATGAAGGCACGTGGAGAGAAGATTACAGAAGTAATGATTGTAGAGAAGATTCTCCGAACACTTACTCCTAGATTTGATCATATCATTTTGGCGATAGAGAAATTTAAGGATCTTGAGAATTTGAAGGTTGAAGAGCTTCAAAGGTTTTTGGATGCTCATGAACAAAGGTCGAATGAAAGATCAGCTGTGAAACCTCTTGATGAAGCACTGCATGTTCATGTTTCAAGAAAATGGGATGCTGATAGAGGAAGAGGCTAGAGAGGTCGAGGAAGAGGAAGAGATTTCAAGAATGGTTTGGATGGCAATTTTCGTTATCAAGATCAGTCTAAAACTTATCGTGATCAACCAGAATCCTCATCAAAGAGAGATGGTTTCAACCAGGGCAGAGGTGGAAAGAAGAAAGTTGACAAAAGAAAAGTGAGATGCTTTAATTGTAATAAGATGAGCCATTTTGCTGCTGAGTGCAGATTCAACAACTATCATCAAATAAGACCTAATGATGAAGCCAATATGGTAAAGGATGATAACTTTGTTGAAGATCCAGTTCTTCTTATGGTGACCACCAATTCAGAACTAGGAAATTCCAATACATGGTACCTGGACTCTGGTTGTTCGAACCATATGACAGGTCACAAATAATGGCTTGTTAATTTTGATGAAAGCAAAAAGAGTATAGTCTGATTTGCTAACAATAGAAGCATCTCAGCTGAAGGTATTGGTGATGTAATGATTAGAAGAAAGGATAGACAACATGCCTTAATTTCTGATGTATTATTCGTGCCCAATATGAAGAGCAATCTACTCAGCATTGAACATCTGCTTGAAAGAGGATTCACCATGAACATGCAGCAGAACTATTTGGAAGTATTAGATCCTGCTCAAAGGAAAACTCTAAAGGCTCTTATTGCTCAGAACAGGACCTTTCAGGTTCATGTAAATACAATTAAAACTCAATGTTAGTCTTCTAGTGTGGTAGGTGAAGATTCTTGGCTATGGCATCTCAGATTTGGCCATCTCAACTTTAAAAGTTTGAGCTTGTTGTAGTCCAAGGAAATGGTGTTGGGACTTATAGCAATTAAGACTCTTGAGAAGGTATGTGAGAACTTTTTGATAAGTAAACAACCTAGAAACTCCTTTAGTTCTTATGTTCCATCAAGAACTTGTTATTTACTTGGAGTAGTATATTCAAATGTTTGTGAACCTTTCGAGGTGCCATCCTTAGGTGGAAACAAATATTTTGTCTCTTTTGTTGATGAATTTAGCAAAAAGATTTGGATCTATCTAATCAAAACCAAGGGAGAAGTTCTTTTAGTTTTCAAGATTTTTAAGCCACTTGTTGGAAGCAATCTGAGAGATCAATCAAGGTGCTCAGGACAGACGGTGGTAGGGAATACACTTCCAATGAGTTTGAATAATTTTATAGGGAGAATGGCATACAACATGAGGTAACATCACCTTATACTCCTCAACATAATGGCTTACCAAAAAGGAGATATAAAATAGTGCTTAACATGGTGAGAAGTATGCTCAAAGGAAAAAAAACTTCCTAAATTTTTGTGGGGAGAACCAACCACTACAACAACATATGTCCTCAACAGATGTCCAACTAAAAGGTTGGAGTTGCTAGTACCAGAGGAAGTTTGGAGTGGAAAGAAACCTTCTGTGAGGCATTTGAGAGTTTTTGGTTCCCTCAGTTTCAGACATGTGCTCAATGAGAAGAGAAAGAAGCTTGATGACAAGAGTGAACCTATGATCCTTGTGGACTATCATACCACAAGATCTTATAGGTTGTATAATCCAAAAACTCAGAAGATTGTGTTTAGCAAAGTTGTTTTCATAGACAAAAATAGCAGCTGGAATGACAAGACTTCTACTTGTGATACTACAACCAAAATGCCTATTTCATTTGAAGATGATTTCCCAACTGAAGTATTTGGATCCCATCATGATGCAACACACCCGAAGGGAAGGAGACCTTAAAGGACGAGACACCTACCAGTTAGACTCAATGAATATCACATGTTCCCTGAAAATCTAGTTGCAGAAGATGGAGATTTGATTCATATGGCCTTGCTAGAAGATGTTGAACCAATAAACATCGAGGATGCAATTTCAAATAAAACATGGAGAAAGGTAATGGAGGATGAGCTAAAGGCCATAGAAAGAAATCAGACCTGGGAAATGGTAAAACTTCCTGCTACCAAGAAAACAATTGTTGTCAAGTGGGTGTTTAAGGTGAAATATAAACCAGATGGGTCAATAGCCAAGCTCAAAGCCAGGTTGGTTGCAAAGGGATTTTTATAGAAGGCAGGAATGGATCATACATAAATTTTTGCACCTGTAGCCAGATTTGAGAGTGTGAGGTTGATGGTAGCTTTGGCTAGCTCAAGGAGTTGGAAATTGTGGCAGCTTGATGTAAAATCTGCCTTCCTTAATGGACCACTTGAGGAAGAGGTATATGTATCCCATCCACCCGGATTTGAAGTAAAGGGAGATAAAGATAAGGTGTACAAGTTGAAGAAAGCCTTATACGTAGAGGTGTCAAAATGGGCTACCCGGCCCGGCCCGCATCGGGTAGCGGGCTGGGCTAAAATACCCGGTAAAAATTCGGTCCTGTTAACTAAGTGCCCGAGCCCGGCCCTATGCGGGTAGCGAGCTTGTGCGGGTCGGCCCGGTTAAAAAAAACTTATTTATTCAAAAATGTTGCTCATGAAAAATATAAACAATTATACTTTTACAAAACTAAAACAATACATATAAAAATCTTTTAAAAACATATATACCCTAATAAAATGTTCGTTGATTTTTTAAAATAGAAGAAAACAATAAGGAAAGAACACTAATCTAACTTGGAAGGATGCAGCTTGTATATTGTTTCAATTTATATGCTTTCACATACGGAATGTTTAAGAGTCAATGACATATTGTGTACTATTGCAAAATTTCTGAATGTTTTCAAACAAAATGTTCGTTGATTTTTATTATTTTCATCAATTTTCAACAAACTACTGTGCAAGACTACATTGGAGGGAAAAACAAAAAAACAAGGACCAATAAAAATAAAAGAGAAACTAATTTGTTGCACACATTCAATTTTTTCATACATTCATTTTTCTACTAGCTAATGTTAATAATATCTAATAGAATAGCAAACACATAATATAAGTATCACAAATTGTCTACATGAATATATAAGTGTCACTTGTTATCTACTTGTTATGGAAAGCCTGCATTTCTTTTTAGCCTTTTCCACTTCCAATAATAGCAAACACATGATATAAGTATCACAAATTGTCTACATGAATATATAAGTGTCACTTGTTATCTACTTGTTATGGAAAGCCTGCATTTCTTTTTAGCCTTTTCCACTTCCAATAGTATGTATATAAAATGTCAAAATTCCTTTTCCTCATTTTGTCATGTTCGAAAGGTTTCCTTTTAGTTGATATCACCATGATGGTATGATCACTTGGCCAGTATATAAGTACTACAAAATAATCCAGCAATTATCCAATTAATGAACTAAATTTTAAGGTGTAAAATCATAAAGTAACATGTAACAAGATTTGTCCAATGGTTAACCCATGAAAAGCATGTCACTACTTACTTCCTCCAAGTGCGCCCAACAAATGATCTGTTTTTCTTTTGAGAAAGAAAAACCAGCCACTGACTCATATACCACTTTGATTATGACACACAATCACATAGTTCCGTCAATGTTTATCCACCATAATATTTGTGAAAGAAACACACCGACATTCCAAGCCACCCACTTAATATCCTTAATTAAAATTTCAATGTTTATCCAAATAAATCACTTTTATACTGATCTCAAATAGACTTCTCAATCTCATCATGTGGAGTATAATATAAGACATGCTAGTGTTAAAAAAAAGGATGAAAATGACAATGATAGTTTAGTACTACTTACCTTGTAGTCGCGCAGGGAGAAGCAGTCGCGCACATGGAGACGCAGTCGGACAGACGAGACGTCGCGGGGGGTCCAGGGACGACTTGTCGCCGGTGGCCGCGCAGGGAAGGAAGACGCAGTCGGACAGGGCCGCAGGGACGAGATGCGCAACGGCAGCCGCAGAGAGATCGAGAGGAGAGGGTGAGTTTCAGACTTCCAGTACTTGTTTGTGTCTTAGGAACTTAGGGTTCCCTTGAGAAAAAGCAAATATGGGCCATCGCTATAGTCCAAGGCCCAGCAAAGCAAGCAGAACAACAAGGAATTTTTTAAATAAAAAAAAACGGGCTGCCCGTTAGCCCGCACGGGGCAGCCCGACCCGAACCCGCATAAGACCGGGTTTTTTCCTTTTCTGGCTAAAAATCCCGACAAAAAATGGGCCTCTTATTTCACTACCCAAGCCCTCCCGTTTTACGGGTTCGGGCGGGTCGGCCTGGTCGGCCCGACCCATTTTGCCACCTATACTTATACGGCTTAAAACAAGTTCCTTGAGCTTGGAATAAGAGAATTGATGGCTTCTTGCTGCAGTTGGGTTTTGGTAAATGCTCAGTTGAGCATGGAATCTATGTAAGATAAAAAAACTGACATTCAGTTGTTGTTAGTATGTTTAAATGTGGATGATTTGCTAATTACTAGCAGTGATCAATGGGAGATTGAAGACCTTAAACGAAGTATGAAAGTTGAATTTGATATGACAGACTTGGGTGAATTGACTTACTTTATTGGAATTGAGTTTGTGCAAATTGATAAAGGCATTATCATGCATCAAAGGAGGTAAATCAAGGAAATTTTAAGGAGATTTAATATGTTGAACTGTAATTCTGCACCTACACCAGTGGAGGCAAATTTGAAACTGGTACAAAGTGAAGAGGAGAATTCTGTTGACAACACTTCGTACAAGCAAATAGTTGGTTCTCTAAGGTTTGTGTGTAACAACAGGCCTGATATTTCATATGGAGTAGGGTTGATTAATCACTTCATGGGGAATCCTAAGCACTCTCACTTGACTATAGCTAAGAGGATTATGAGATACTTGAAAGGGACTTCAGATTATGGAGTGGTTTTTCCAAATCAAGAGAGTCAATACAAAGCTAGACTAATTGCATACTCAGATTCTGACTGGAGTGGGGATAAAGTTGACAGAAGAAGCACTATGGGTTATGTGTTCATGTTTTCTAATGCATCAATTTCTTGGTGTTCAAAGAAGCAAGCAACGATTTCCCTTTCTACTTGTGAGGCTGAGTATATAGTTGCTTGTCATGCAGCCTATCAAGCTTTATGGCTTTTGTCTTTGCTAGAAGAAATGCATTTGAGATCAGATGATGTTTTACAACTGTTGGTGGACAATAAATCTGCTATTAGTTTGACCAAAAATCTTGTGTTGAGGAAACACATTGAAACTAAATATCACTTCCTGTGTGATCAAGTCAATAAAGGAAGGCTTCAGTTGAGCTTCTGCAGATCAGAACTTCAAATTGCTTATATAATGACTAAACCTATGAAGATAAATAGGTTTAAGGAGTTGAGGAACATGTTAAATGTTGTTTCTGTAGAAGCTTTGAATTAAGGAGGAGTGTTGTCGTGTAATTCAAAATTTGTTATAGCTGTTAGTATGTTACAGTTGTTCTGTTAGTTAGTTGTTAACGGTGTCTGTTATAGTGGTTAATCCAGTGTAGTAGTTGGTTACTATGACAATCATGTATAAATAGCTAATATATGATTCAATGATGCAAGTATCTCTTCTTCTTTTCATTCTATCATTCCTCTCACTGTGTTAGTGTGTGTTTATCTCCAACAGGTGGTTGAAGAAAATTAAAGTTATGTTCTTGTTCAAAGAGTGAGGCTCACCAAATATTTACAACGGCCACACAATCCACTAATATTAAATCATAGCGTAGTTTAATATAATTTGACATTAAATAAATAGTTTAATTCATTGAGAGCAACTTGACATTTGCATTTTTAAATTAACCTAGTCCAAATTAGAGACAAAGAAATTGGACCCAATAAGTCAACATTAAGAAGTAGCCTACCTTACACTGGATTGTGCCTTAAGTGTGTTTTCTTAGAGGCCCATTTTATGCGTTTTCTGGAACAAAAAATAGGGCCTTTATGGTTGCTATCTATCACAGTAGGTAGGCCCATTGTACCAAACAGTCCACCATACACAACCCATTGTAATAAAACAATTTTTTTTAAAAGAAAATTAAATTTTGGGTTAAATGTGTTTTTAGTCCTTGAATAATAGTCAAGATTTGGTTTTAGTCTCCGTAATTTGAAACTGATGATTTTCGTCCTTCAAAAATTGAAAACACACCAAATTAGTCCTTATCGATAAAAATTCGTAGCTAATCCGTAGCAAAATTTGTAACAAAACTATACAATAAGGACTAAATTGGTGTGTTTTCAATTTTTGAAGGACCAAAACCACCGATTTTAAATTGTATGGACTAAAACCAAATCTCAGCTATATTTGAGAGACTAAAAACATATTTAACCCTTAATTTTTTAAAAAATAAACATTAAAAAGTTTATGTGGCTACAACACGATGATGATACAGTGGCAGGGATGAAGATCGCAGACACATGCAATAGTGCATCGCGAAATCGAGGGGAATAAAAGTAAACAACTAAAATTGACAAATGTAAATAACAAATCTCACCGTAAACGAACTGGATAGGTAGTGAAATCTGAAAAATAAAGAACTAAAGTAATTGTCTACCATGGATGAAGAGGCGGCTCAACCATGTGTTAGATGGAGAGCAATCGGATGACTCATCGATAGGACATTCACAAATGACTCAGGAAATCTCAAACAAAAAACAAATCAATGCAATATAATAGAAACTAGTTACTATAATAGAAAAGTATAGCAATAATAAAAAACTGGTAATGAAATGAAAAATAGAGACTATGCCCTTCAACTATGGAGGGGTCCTCTGTGAGTAAAAAGGGATAAATAGCGAGGTTCAAGTATGAATATAAAAGGGTTAAATTTACCCCGTTGTTACTAATCCAATCTTAACCATAGAATAAAAAATAATAAATCTACGGCTATTATTAAATGGTCTACTGTAGATCTAAAAATTTGGAAATTTGGATCTATTCTAAAGGTGACCTTTTTTCTTTTTATTGGAATTTTGCAGAAATAAGATAAAATTAAGAAACCGTGTGAAGTCAAGTGAGTGAGAGTAGATTATTCGACACGGCAATGATCCGTGACTCTCAATTCTACCCACAGACCCACCACACCCTAATAGTTATAGTACCAATATTTAGGAGACACTTTACAAAGATTCCCTTCCATTATTTTTGTTCCTCTCAGCCTCACCCTCCTGTCCATTATTTTGGAAGGCCCCACTGTTGTGGCAATCTTTGTCTTTCCGTTCTTTTAAACACTTTTTTTTTAAGGGGGTGTGGTGTTACAACGGTTACTTCCATAGAAATAAAGAGGAATTAATCAGAAGGAAAAAGTAATTAAAGAGGATAACATGTAAATTTCATTTTCCTTTCTCCTTCTCTTTTTTTTTAAAAAAAAAATAAATTAATTGCTAAGCAATATAATTAATTAAATTTTGAATAAAAATAAAAGTCACATCTAAAGAATGAGATAAAAGATGTAACTAACTTCTAGATAAAATTAGGTGGGCTCATAGATGGTGTCTTATGGTGCAATTTAATTGGTTTTTTTCTGGAAACTTTTTGACTTTTTGTGGTGCCTTGTGACGCCCTATCATTCAACGTCGTCGGTGGATTTTGCATTTACCAAAAGAAAAAAAAAAGTTAATATAAGTTTTGCCATTGGTTGTTCCATTATTAGAACCCATGAAAATAAAAAGTTAATGTAAACAACTTAATAAAAGTATTCATGAAAGAATCAAAACAATGATCATGTGTATTTGCTTATTTTATTAGCGTACTTTCTGCAATATAGCAAACTGGTGTTTCTAACGCATGGGACGGGCATTAGTCTATAATTAATGATTTAAAATTAGAGTTTAATATATGTACACGGTCATTTTAAAAAAAAAATTACATAAAAATTCAATGATATGTTGTGATATCATTTATTGAATTTAATAACACATGAGGTGTCACATTTTATTTGTATAACATATATTGATAAATTTTTATTCATGAATAACATAAATATATATTTCTATAACTTAAATATATATTTATAACATTTTCACTATTTTGTTAAAAAATTTCTCAACACTATTGATATATATTTGAAATATTAACATTCTTAACACTATTTTCACTTTATGTATAAATATGTTTTCATATAAATAAAAAAATATGAAAATTTCAATTTCGAAAGAAACATATTACTACCTCTGTTCCTATTTAACTGTCCACTTTCAAAGACAAAATTTGTTTATATTTATTTGTCCACTTACAAATCCAATGCACTAATAAATACACTATTCTCCATTTCACCCTTATGCTAATAAATGACCTACCATTAAAAACTAATAATAACCCATAGTAGTAAGAAAGATAAAAGGGTAAAATTGAAAGTTTAAAATTTATTTCCATGAAAACGAGAGTAATAATTGTATTCCCTAATATGTGTGTTTTTAGTCAAAATGGACAGTTAAATAGGAACGGAGGTAGTAAAAATTAACTTTATATTTTAAAGTATTTAATAGATGGGTGTGTCTAAGGTGTACACCCCTCAAAACTTATAAAATGGTTGAACCACCGGTGGTACACCCTTTAATAACCGTTTGATCTTAGTGGTATATAATTTACGGTAAGGATTTGGTGGAAGTGAGATTTGCATATTGGTCCCTCCTCTATTTTTAAGTGAGGGTATGCAGAAAATATTTTATTGCTTTGAGTCCCTTATGGTGAACCCCATGGGCCATGGGAGAGAAAGACCCAGTTGCACCAAGAAGAAGCAGGGGAGAAACCGAACGGTAAAGGTTCAGTGAAGAGAGTGAATAGGAAGATCTTTTCAATTTCAATAGGCTGCTGAATATGTTACATTGCAATCGGTTACAAAAGTAAATACTAAATAGCGAGAATCCAACACCGTTCCTTTTACAACTGATTATTATATTTGTTGGTGCAAATGGATATGGTGAGTACATTCAATGCAATGGATACGAGTAGCAGAGCAAGGACGATTCTTTTCTTTCGTTTCTCAATGTGAAGCTTATTTTGCAGTTTAGCGACTTTCAATGCCCAAGTTTGTGTTTTTTCAAAATGCTCGTCATACCACTGGAAGAAGTCACAAATGTGTTGTGTCTGCATTGCAGGAATAAGAAAGAAGCATTTGTAACACGTAGAACATCCTCTGTTTTTGTCTCTTTGGCTGTTGTGATTTTTTTTACGTTTTAGATCGAGGAGGAGCAATGAGAAGTTGATTACAGTGGTTGGGAAGGAGGAAAGGAATGAGAAGAAAAGAAGGATTATTGACAGCTTTAAACTTGCTCAGGTCCCCAACTGTTTTGTAGGGAAAGAGACCAAGTTATATTGGTGTGAAATGTGACCGTTATAGTGGCTATAGTGGACGAAGAAATGGGCTTTGCACAGTGGAGAAGAATTTTTTAAATGGCTCTATGCACACACAATGTTTTTTTGGGCTCACCGGTTCACAGTACGTGGGTTCCATTCCTAATGTGGTGGGATCCATGTGACTTTTAACCAATCACACGAAATGTGTTGGAAAAAGTGTGCTAAAGAGTGTTATTGAACAATAAAGTACATAAATTTATTTGGACAAAAAATATAATTATAATAAATTATTATTTTTTTCCATTTTAATGATTACTGATTCTTTTTTAATTAAATAGTAATTAATAAGATTTACGAAACCGAAATGTTGTAATATGGTAAACAAGAAAATATAAATAATTCTTTAATTGTATAATGACAGAATTTAATTTTTGTATTTAAATGTAATATTAAATAATCTATTATATCTTCTATTATAAAAGATGAAGCGCGAGCTCTCGCGACAACATGTCAACCTTATTTTCATATTTCATTTTGCTAAGTAAGTATTTTTGTTGAGTTGTGATTGCATGGATCAATCCCTTAATTTCTTATGATTTGACCTTTGGATAATTGAGATGAATAGATACAAGGAGTTACAAACTTTAATTCAAGTACATTTATGGACATCAATGACTTCTTCACAATATTTTTTATTAATTATAAGATAAATAAATCATAAATATAAATTTTATTTTAAATACATGTAAAGTTTTATTCAATTTATTATAACAAAAGTAATGTATATAATAATTATTATATTTGATATACTTAACAATATCATATTTTATTTTTATTATAATATATCAAAGCTGAAGCGCAAGCTCTCACGACGACATGTCAACCTTATTCTCTTATTTCATTTTGTTAAGTAAGCATTTTTGTTGAGTTGTCATTGCATGGATCAATCCCTTAATTTCTTATGATTTGACCTTTGGATGATTGAGATGAATGGAAACAAGGAGTTACAAATTTTAATTCAGGTACATTTATGGACATCAATGACTTCTTCACAATGTTTTTTATTAATTATAAGATAAATAAATCATAAATATAAATTTTATTTCAAATACATGTAAAGTTTTATTCAATTTATTATAACAAAAGTGTAATGTATATATATAATAATTATTATATTTGATATACATAACAATATCATATTTTATTTATTCCCTTGACCAACACATAAGCCTTAATATTCAAAATGATTCCATGATGATGTAATAATTTTTATTTTTATGTATCTTTATATATATATATATATTTATAAAAGTATTTTAAAAAAATCTTGCAACGCACATGTATTTAAATTTAATATATTAAAATTGAGTAATGAACTATAGGTGGTGTCCACTTGTACATTTTTACCACATCGAGATTTTATCTTTGTTGACATTATCTTAATTTCCCGTCCTTTTAACTTTTTAATATTCTAAGTTTCATAACCCAATTGATCATACACTCATAATCATTTTGGGGATTTTTCTAAGTTCATTATCTATTTTTAGTGATTTTTCGTTATTTTTTGACAAAATTATTCATAATAAATACATTTTAATTCAAGAAATCCCCAAAATGCGAATGCGCAGTTTATAGAATGTTTACACACTATAAAATGCGCATGCACATTTTTCCCTTGTTGATTTTAAAAAATTACTTCCCTTTTTTTTGTCTGTTATCTGAAGTCGCCTCCTCTTTCGCTCTCTTGCTCTCGCTCTCTCAATTGGGCATCTAATTTTTAAACCCAAGCCCTAATCTCTTGATCTATCTATCTCAAATCCTAGTTCTATTCCTCATTATCTCCCCGGTCCATAGTTCCTCTTTCTTTCGATCTCTTTCGATTTGGTTCGTTCCCGATTTTACTTTCCCTGGAATTGTTTCTTCCATCACGGTTTCTAATCGATGACTTCTTTTCTATTCTTTGTTGCAGTTTTTTTCTCAGGACCTTTAAATTCGGTGGGTGTTTGAACCACATCAGTTGAGAAGGTGTAATCACATTCGGGAAGCCCCTAGTAGTGCAGCTGCAGCAAAGAATCCCACTACCGGTACATTAAATTTATGTGGTATCCCTTTAGTCTAATCTTGAAATAAGGCATCTTCTTTCTAAACTTTGTGCACAAAGAAATTAGTATATCCTACAACAAACGGAAATGCATTATCACTATCATCCATATAGTGACATTATGCTAGAGTAGAATACACTGTAATGGTTAGAATGATTAATCAAAATGCCATTGTTACCTATTATGTTACTGTTTCTTGTTTTTTTTTCTTGTTAAATTAGTTGGAGTTTCGCCAAATGTTAAGTAAACGTTGTGCTTGTTGGAGTTACAATGATTATAAGTCTTTTAGGCCTCAACTGGGGCCCTGGTTTTACAGGCAATATTATTGTTTGTTTGTGCTTTATAGACCTTGTGCTCTTAAGTGCTTCTGCTTGTAATTGGACATAGGTTATGTTTTTGGTCTTAATAGTTTATTTTCTAAAAATGGTCTTATTGGTTGTAAACGAGGCCCTGCTTTTGGTCTTATTGGTTGTAGGTTCTGTTTCTGCTCTTAATTGTTTATTTTCTAAAAATGGTTCCCTTTTACTCAGCATAAAAACATAGATTCAAGTAGGAAGCAAGAAAAACAAAAAGGCCGGCGGGTATTAATCAATATCTATAGGTCAAGGTTGATTTATATTGATTTCTTAATTTATTTTTTTTTACATATTTTATTTTGTATTCTAATTTTTTTAATTTCATTTTAGCCGATGCAGTTCAGCCGAGAGAAATTAAGAAGTATTGTGATGTCAAATTACACTGGAAAGTAAAATAAAAACTTAAAGGATCAGGTTTTGACATGATGCTTGACACGGCTCACAAGGTTTCCACTTGTAAGCCATTACTTATAGCCCTAACCATAAGATATGAACCAAAATAAGGGCTCTTTTTGTTAGGTCAACAAGAAAATATAGAATTATTGTTTGGCCTTCAGGACATATTCCGAATAACTGGTTTACCAATTGATGGTAAACCAGTGTGCTTTGATGATGAAAAATTAGGCGTGGGTGAGTTTGCTAATCTCACTTGATTAGAATGTGATAAAAACCAATATCACTGCAGACTCTAGTTGATGAAATCAATAATTCCTATGCTGAAATCAATAATATGGAGGGGAATAGGCTGAATAAAAAATTTAGAATAGTGGCCCTCCTGGGCATAGGTTGTATGGTAATGTAAGAATCGCATTCCACAATCAGAATAAGGCACATTAGTCTTGTTCGAGACGTTCTAACATAAAAAATTATGCTTGGGGAGCAACCAGTTGAACTAATCTACACTTAAGTTTGATTCATGTCAAAAATGGAAACGGAACGAATCTTTATGGCTCTGTATTTGCATTAATGGTAATTTCTTCTTTGGTTTAACTTAACATATTTTCTTTGTGTGTTCTCTACTTATATTAACCGTAATTTTTTTTTGTAGGTTTTTGCTTTGGTACGCATACCAAGCTTAATTCCATATGTTTATAAGGAAAGAGTTCATCAATCATTGGATAATTTATCATTTCCAATGATGATCGAGTTCACTAACATAATTGGAAGAGATGAAATGGTCAATAGCTACAACCGAACACTTAGTGAAGACTTTGAAGCTCTTCTATTGAATTTAGATGAAAATGATGTAACATGTAACTTATTTTTATTATGTAAAATGTTTATTATTTTTCAACTAGCCATTATAATTATGATTTTTTTTATTAAGGTTAAGTGGACTTATGCGGAACTCTCACCTACCAATGACAATAAGTATTATGATCAAGAGCGGTTGGGCTACTCGGTCACCACTGCCATCACAGATTCATTTGCAGTAAAGCACCAACCCTATTTAGCTCCTCGAGAGTTCCCCTGTTACAACCCAAATAATAAGTTGATCTAGCAGTGGGTGGAGGATCTTCCAACTGAGAATGTTGGGCGGAAAAGACAAGGGAGTACAAATTTACATAAAAAAATATGGGAACAAAGGTGGAATCAACTCATTTCAATGGACGAGGAAGCTCTAGGTAAATAATTGTTTAATAAGTATGTTTCTTCTTAAATAAATTTTAATGAGTTTATATTATTAATTTAATTATACAATCATCAACTACGTGAACCCTCTTCATCTCAACCATCACTATCCAACGATGTAGAGCCTTCAACGAGCAAATTAATGCTCTACAGGATTCGCGTTCTCGCTCAAGCGAGAATCTGCTCGCTTGAGCGAGAGCAAGTCAGAGAGCAACCTCAGAAGGGGGGGTAACTGCGATCAAGCGAGTGGATTGCGCTTGAGCGAGGCCAAGTCAGAGAGCAAACTCTGAAATTTCCCCCAATTGCGCTTAAGCGAGAGCCTTCTCGCTTGAGCGAAAAAAATTAGAAACCATCTCCCATGTTTTTACTAATATGTTCGCTCAGGCGATGGCGTTCTCGCCTAGGAGAGGACCCTTTCGCTTAAGCGAGAATACTCTTACCTGAGCGAGCCTGCATCATAATGGAAATTCCAAATTTTCATCCCAAGCCTTCCTCATCAATTATTACCCTCTATTCGCATCCCTTTATAATCAAAATATCTACTAACTCAGTTCCCTTAGTCTAAGCCTCTTCCCCTCAATTCCGTCAATTCTCTAAACTTAATTCCTTCCGTCTCGATTCAATTCCCTCGTTCAACACCTCTACTTTCCCCCTCATCTTTATACCTTACCAGCCTTTCAACCCCAGTGAGTACGATCCCTTCTAAGTTCATTCTACAATTGTGTTGGACTTACTACCTGGTTTCCTTTTTAAATTCCCTTAAAACTCGGAAACTCTCAATAAATTCCCTATCTCTTCTCTTAATCTACCCTCAAACCCCTAAATTCTAATTCTACTTCTAACTCACTTCTCTTGGTAGGATTCTCAGCCTAAGGCTTCTACGGTATTCTCTAGATCCTAATTTTTGAGATGTTAAAAAATACTATAAAAAAATTTATTTTATTTTGTTGATTTTTTAATATAAAAAACTCCTATATAAATATTAATTTTAGCTTAAAACCCTGATTTTTATGCTTATATTTTAGCTACAATTTAAGTTGGTTATATAGTTCAAAACTATATAAGAATCACTTTGTAATTTTAAAGTATAAAATGGTCGTTATATTTTATAATATAAAATTATCTCCATAATATTTAATAATTATATTATAAATAAAAATTAAGTTATTTTTATGTTTTTAAAAAATCTATAGGGATTTTCTAAATATTTAAAATAAAATAATTAAGTAAATGTAGACTAGATTTAATAAATTAAATATTGGAAAATTTATTCATTTGCTTTTATATTTTTACTATAATTATGAAAACTTTAAAACTGTATACTTTTATCATCGCTATTTTTTCTTTGATTTTGAAAAACATAAAAAAAAACTTTCAAATTAATCTAAATCAATTTTTTGTGAAGTTAGATGGTTTTAAATGGATTTTACATACAAAATATCACATATGTAAAATTGACTTTAAAATGAATTATTATACAATTTTACTAATTTAAATATCTTTCATCTAGTCTTTAAATTTCACAATAACATAAAAAATTGAATAATAGGTATTAATAATAAACTAGTCGGGTACCTGTGCGTTCGCACGGGTCAATACGTTGATGTGTTCGTTGAAATATTTTATTTAAAAAATAAAATAAACTTCATTAAACGGCTAATATAATTATTATATAATATCTATGTAATCATTATTATGTGTTCATATAATATTACTTTCATAATAATTTAACTATGAATGTGTTTTTATGCAAATTTTTTCCCACGTACATATGTTGACCCCTAAAATTTTTACATTTAAATATTAACACATGTTATGTTAATTTTTCATGTTGGGAAAATTATATTTGCCTCTTTTTTTTTTGTTTAAAGGGTCAAAAGACGAAAGAAAAAATTTATACAATTACTATCTTCTAAATTGTACAATAGACATAATTACTAATAAATTATATTTATAATTTGTAATCTATTTACTAACATAACATTTATATATTTTTAAACTTATTTAAATATTTATTCCTCCATGATATATAAAAATCATTATAGGAAAATGAAAAATTAAATTTCAATCAATAAAATTATAAGTAAAATTAAAAAAGTCGGTCATTTTTATTAATTATTCTTTTAAATTAATTACAATTTCAATCAACAAACCATTGAGTTTTGAAGACAAAATTAAACTGATTTTTTAAAAGGAAGTGGACTTGTCATTTTTTATTTAACTAATTAAAATAATACGTTCATGTCATCACCTAATCACTATATAGTTTCATTCGTTTTTTGTTTAATTTATTTATAGCTATAGTTATTCAATCTATTGTTGACAATAAATCATTTAATATAAGCTCCTCCAAATAATATGTTACTATATTCAATATTTTTAAAATAATAAAATAACAATTTTGAAAACATTATATTTATAATATTCAAATTATAATTACTTTTTATATTTCATTACTATATGTATAAATATTATAAATTCAAATATTATTTTTTTTTTGTCAAAAATTCAAATATTAATAAACTCATGAGTTGCAGGACTAATATCTCTAGTCAATGATTAAATATAATTTTTTTTTGGGTCAGAATGATTAAATAGAATTTATTAGGCCATTGTTTTTACCAACCTCTTTTGTCAATGATAAAATAGAACTTATTTGGTGCCCTTATTTTTCCCACCCCCTATTTTTGCTATCCCCACCCCTCAAATATTTTTCCTTCCCCTCCCCTTCTACCCCTCCCTCTTTCCCCCACCCCCTTCCCTATTTCCACCTAAATAAAGGGAAAAACTAACTTACGGATGTGGCCGTCCATAAGTTTTTTTTAAATAACTTACAGTTATAATTGTCCGATAACTAATTCCGGACAACTATGTCCGTAAGTCAATTTTTTTTAAAAGAAAAAAGCTTATGACACAATTGTCCAGGAACCATTCCCGGACAACTATGTCTGTAAGCTAATTTCTTTTAAAAAAATGACTTACGAACACCGTTGTCCAGGAACAAATTTGGACACTTATGTTCGTGAGCCAATTTTTTATGGATTGTCCGAGAATTGTTTCGGACACTTGTGTTCGAAAGCCTTTTTTTTTTACAAAAAATGCTTATGGACACCATTATCCGGGATTAGTTCCCGGACAATGTTGTCCTCATAAATCAATTAATTTAAAGGCGGTATGGGATTTTGTAATTTTCCAAAAAATAAAGTGGGTGGGAATAGCAAAAATCTCGGTGGAAAAGCAAAGGCCCTTATTTGGCCATTGTTTTTACCACCCTGTTTTGCTATTTCCACCCCCATTTGTTGTTTTAAATTCCTTCCCTAACTACCATCTACCTCTTTCTCTTCCCTTTCCCATTCCTTTCATCACCACCCCATCCTTACCCACAACCACCCCCACCACTGCAACCCCCTCCCCTTTCCCATCTTCTCCCACCCCACATATGGAAGCCTTTTTTCCCAAAAAATGGCTTCTGGACATGTGCGTCCCCGTAAGCAATTTTTGTTTGGACACATGAGTACGGAAACCATTTTTTTTCTAGCTTTTTTCACTTACAGACATAGGTATCCAGAAGCCATTTTCGGACACATGCTTATAACTGTAAGCCAATTTTTTTAATTTGGTTTCTGGACAAGCGTGTCTGTAAATAGCTTACGAACACACATGTCCGGTCAAATTTTTGAAAAAAATGGCTTATGGACACATTTGTCCATAAGCCAAATGAAAAATCGGCTTACAGACACATGTTTTGAAGCCATTTTTTGCGAAAATTGCCTCTCGATACAATTATCCGTAAGCCAATGAAAATTTGGGGAAGGGAAAATGTGGGGTAGTTAAGGAAATATTTTTTATAAAATATAAAGGGGGTTAGAATAGCAAAAAGGGGTGTGGCCAACTTATTTTTACCTTTCCTCTCTCATCTTTTGGGTATCTATTTTAAGATTCAAAACTATAATTCTCACGCAATAAAACTTATTATTTATATTTCCTTTCCAATATTATCCTAACCCTGTGGATATTTAAGGATCATTTGTTTATTCTTTTAGCTAACAAATTAATACTTCAAGCTTCTATGTTATTGTATCTTTTAAATATGAAAACTTTAAAATTTTATTACGTGGGAATTAACAAATTCTTTAGAAGTAATCTCAAATAAATTTATATAAAGTTCATGTGACACCCTTCTACCCCAAATAATAATACAATCATTAAATTGAATTACAAGGAAAATTAAAGTTAACATCGAAATAAAAAGGTTCACAAATCCTATTTTAAATAAATTACTTTTTTTCAAATCCAAAGCTGTCTCCATAAAAAAATAGAACTAAGGTTTTCAAGGAACTAAATTACCAACATAATAAAAACATAACTTGGTCATGTAAGGCCCTTAGAATAATTTTCCAAATCTTTGATTAACAAATAAAAGAAAATAAGCTCATAATCACTAAGCCCAATGTCACACATATCAGAGCGAGACCCTGTCCCTTCAAAATTCAGCACTTTGAGTGCCCTCTTCATCACCTAAGAAAATCACAGATAGTGTACGGTGAGGAATGGAATACAGACATATACATACAATACAAAAGGCTACCCTTGCTCCCACCCATCACCTTACACAACATCATTTATCTCAATTCATACACTATACATTCCACACATTATACAAATACAAATCCACACAGTTATACTTTCACACTTCTCGTATAGTCACGACGGAATGTGTACTCACACTATGCACATGTACAACCTCTATCCTAAGAGTCATGATTTGGAACTCTGCATAATGGGCGCACCTCATCAATCCCTTTAGTTGTTACCAATGATGGCCCTTCCGTTAACACCACACGGTAGGTTGCACCCCCTCGATGGGCCCGTGCAAAGACATCCGCCCCCTCAATGACGGCTCTACCGTTAACACCACACGGTAGGTTGCACCCCCTCTATGGGCCCGTGCATCGAATGTCACCCATCATGGTCACCACCCTTTGTAGGGCATGCAACTCATGTATCACACCTCATATGCTTATGTTCAATGCATCAACATCATTTTATACATTTCTCATACAACACCATCTACTTCATTCATTCCACATCACATCTTGAATAAAATGCACGAGGAACATCAATATAAGATCATCACAAAACCATACTTCATTGCCACAATTAATGCACTATATACATCCAATTTAATCTCATCAATTCCATAAACAATTCATATATTACGCAAACATCCATCTCAATTTCGCGTTTTAAGAAAAACTATCTGAAATTTGGAAGGAATCTGTTGAAATTATATTTAAAAGCTTGATTCGCGTTTCTGCGCTTCACTCTGCACTCAGCGCAAGTGAAGCGCAGGTTCCAGAGAGCTATGCTCCATCCTGCGCTCAGTGCAGGTGGAGCGTAAGTGCCGCAGAACGCGACTGCACCTGCGTTTTTGCCCCTTTTTAACCCTCTTCTTCAATCCCTACTCAAATCTTTAAGTTCCTAAATTGTTTAGACTTGTTTTTACCGATTAAACTCAATGATTTCATCAAATATTCCAACGAATTACTACCAATTTAACCTCTAATTGATTAATTATGAATTCTCACCCTCAAAACCTAATTTGACCCCTTTTCGACACTCTCGCTTACAACCCTCAAAGTTATCAGGGAACATGCCATTATACATCACACAGAACAATTTTCAATGCAAAACATAGGATTCACAGTTCATATTTCGAATTTAGAGATCCTAGAGGGACTTATGATTGACCTCACTACCCAAGCACTCCAGCATACACATATAGTAGCACCCCTCCCCCTGTACCTTTGGAATGACGATCAAGAACGATTGACAGAACTCCCTTGATGATCTACTCTGCGGCACCTTCTCCTTGTGGAGTCGTTTCTCTCCTCCCTAGGGTTTGGTTATCTGGCGTTTGAAAAAGGATAGGGTGAAATAGATAACCCCTCCTTAATAAAATATCTAACTGGGCTGGGCCTACTCTGACCCACTCGTCCCCTTTTTAATTAAATAATATTATTCATAATAAAGATAATAATAATGCTATTATTTCTTCCTTTTATTTTATTTTATTTTAGAAGTATTAGGATGTTACAGTTCACGGTAAAATTAAATGCAAAATTAAATTTTTAAATATAAAATTAAATACAATGCATAAAAATGTACCAATTATTATATGTTACAACATGGCTATATTATTAAAGCTATAAAAGTTTGTAAAATGTGTTCTATGAATCTCATTATCTCTAATACATATCATTTAGTAATAGGATAAATTTTTTGCATGCTAAATTGAGTTATTATAATAGTATAATCCTATTATTTTATAACAAAAAAATTAAGACTACGGGTTTATATCTAGTTTTAGGTACTCTTGAAGTACTCACAACTAGGGCTGTAAATGAGCTGAGATGTTCGTGAACTATTTGAGTTCGACTTGTTAAATGCTCGATCAAGCTCGTTTGTTTAATTAAACAAACAAGCTCAAACTTAAAGTTGAGCTCAATTATTTAAATGAGTCAAGCCCAAGCCTTATAAGCTTGACATTAAGAGCTCATGAATAACTTGCTTATTAAATATATAATAATTAGTTAATATAAATAATTAAAGTAAAGTAAGATTAATAGAAAAAAATATACAGTTATTGAATTTCGAAAAATATAATATTTTAGATTTTTTTTGAACTATATATATATATCATATATTAAGAATATATTTTGATTTTTATATTATAATCTAATAGTAAAATATTTATTAAATACTAAATTCATAAACTTTAAAAGTGATTTAAAAAAAGTTTTCATGAGAGCAAAGTAAATGAAGTTATAAATGAGCTAAACAAGTCAAGTCCAAGCTTTGTTTTTTTTAACAAGCCAAGCCCAAACTTTAAGTTTGACTCGTTTAAATAAATGAGCCAAGTTTGAGCCACCCATTATTTTCACAAACCAAACTTGAGCTTCAAGTACTCCGCTCAGCTTGACTCATTTACAGCCCTACTCACATAAGTACCCCCTTCTAATATTTGAGTTTTTTTTATTAATTCTTAAAAAAAAAACATAAAATTGGGAGTGCATAACTAATCATAATAAATGAGTTATTTTAAATGGAATGATCGAACATCAATAGACAATAGTTCAATACTCTCCCTTCTCTACCCTGTGTTTTTTATGTATACCTCTAACATTCACTTCTGGTAAGCTTGGAACACATACAAGTTGAATGTGTTATAAACAGCAATGCTCCTAAACCTTAGAATGATAGAGACAACCCTCGAGCCGTTTTATAAATAATAAATTTATACATGAAATATCTAACAATTAATTAATGTAAAAAGAAATAATGAAAGTTACCCCCTAACATTCATTGGATGCCACCAATGTTATTCACTTATTCTTTTCATGGCTTTATCGAAGATGGTTTGGGAATAATTCTAAAACGGAGCTAGAAGAAGAAAACCCCTTCAACGCACAAAGATAACAGCTAGAAGTAGTTCGTCAGCATCAAAGGAGGATAAGTCACTTCATTGTAAATCTCAAAACATTTCCTTATCTTATCTTATTTTGAACAATACAACAAGTTTCCTTATCCATCACAAAATGTCAGTTACATTCATTAACTCAAATAACACACATTGCTTGTTTTATTCATTCCAAAGTATATCACTTCAGAAATTTTGTCATTTACCTGCTCCAGCTTTGTTGAGACCGAATTGGTTCTTGTGCTGCTCATAGTAATCGTCAACCATATCATGGCACGGCACTTTTTAAGTATCTCTGCATATTCCACTTTTCTTTGCATGGCTATTTTGGCATAAGAAGAGATGTATCTCATCCCTGGGATTTTGATCATAGGAACATTGGTAATTGCGTTTACATTTTTTCAGTCTCACTATGCTTGGATGGTGCACTAATACCAATCACATACCATCCCCTCCAACAGCAGGCTTATCTTTTGATGACAAGTTCTCTATTTGCCAGAGTTTAGAGTCACATTCTGTTACATTCTTGTACAAGGAAGAAGAGGCTGCAGAAGGCAAAAACCAGACTGAATGTGTTATCTGCTTGACACCCTTTCAAGAAGAGGAAAGTGTTCGGAAGCTTCACACTTGCAAGCACATCTTCCATACATCTTGCATTGATAAGTGGCTTGGCTCTCATTCTGGCTGCCCTCTGTGCCGCACTCAGATTGACAAAGTAATTTCCCCAAATGGGATAGTGGGAAATGATCAGATGATTGTGGTCATTGTTAACTCTTAAATTTGGGAAGATTCTCTTGTTCATTACAACCCCACCCCTGACATAGCTACCTTCCAAAACTAAAACTTTCCTCCTTGTTATATGTTCTGTGAATGAGAAGATTTGACAACTTCCTACGATAAGCTCATATATGTTCAGGTGTTTAATTTCTTCTAAGATCAGTTTGTTATCCCATTAATATGGAGGAGATAAAGTGGTAAACAATTCATTGATTATGCAAAACTGCCCCCTGAAGTATTCAGTAATAGTTCTATTAATCACAAAGGATTTCCTATGAATTATATTATCATAGAAATCATATTATTCATGCTAAATCAAACTTATAAGAGAGGCAAATCAATTACACAGATGAGATCCAAAACTCAGAAGTTGATAATTATTATACCAAATCTCTTATTCTCTCTTTCATGTCGGTATTCATGAAATTTGATTTGTACTGTTTAGCATTACTCTTTACAATATGTAAGATGACTTCAAACCTCATAATAAAATGAGAATAAAACACAGCCTAATTTCATATACAACCATTATTTCCATGCTCTTTGAAACATCTTCTCCAAACCCTCCTACAATTACATTTTTCTCAGGTTATCTAACCTAGCCTGTAGATCATCATCTATTCCACTCTCATCATTGCCTGTTGATTCAGCTTGAGCAACCCTGTTCTTTGCCGCTGGTGCAGTGACTGAGGTTGATGAAGGTGCATTCAAAAGCTGCATGTTGAACAAAAGAAATATGTATCATCATTATCATCATTATCATTACACCTTCCCCTCCAGCAAGAGGAATAGTAATTCTTTCATCTATAATTAGTTCGTTTCTTATAATGACAACGACTTACCTCAGAGTTTATATCAATACCGATCTCATCAAGAACCTGATTCACAAGATCTTCTGTCTCTTCCTCCTCTTCATCACCTTCCAAAGCATCATCAATTGCATCTTCCATCACCTCAGACACCAGTTCCATCTTCTCATTCTGCCTTTCAAACTCTTGCATTATCCTCTGTAAGGAAGGCAAATTCATCTGCCTATTCATTTGACCCATTGCTTTAGTAACTCCTTTCATAGCATCCCCCATTGCTTGAGTAGATTTCAGTGTCTGAATTTGATCCCACAGAGTCATTTTCATGACTATAATCAATGTGATACAGATTCTAAAATAATAATTTAAGGGCTGTGATTGTTGGAGATTGATGCGATCATGTGTTTGCTTCGTTTTAGTAGTTGACTTGATTGCTGGTATTTGTGGTAGTTTAATAGTAGTGAGTAATGAGAGAATTTTAAAAGTAAGTGAAGCAAAGACTATTTTTGGTTGTGATTCAGTCATGATTTAAGGTTGAAGGCATGATCCAATGATTTGGAGGGAGAGAGATTGTGTGACCTTAGCTTGTAGGTGTGGTGTGTAGCCCACAGAGCTGCTTGGACACAAGTTATGGCGCAGTGCAGTTAAGGGAAATTGTAACTGGATTAGGGTAGACTAAGTGAGCTCTGATCTATCCTAATCCATAGTTGCAAATGAACTATCTATGAAGTCCATCCTTTCAAGAATATGAAAACCTTGTAGACTTTGAAATCCCTTTATATAGGACAAAATCCCTTACTCAAAACAAACCTAGCCTTCTAAGTTACAATTAATTAAATTAAACTGAAAGATAAAAAACAAAACTGCTGCAGTATCCATATTACCGAAGTAAGAATGGAGCCCCTTTTTTATTACACATACATATATGTTAAAAGATCCTCTATATTGTAAGTGTGGAATCCTCCAAAATAAATTATTGACATAACAGCATAAATTCAGCAAAAGACTATTAATCAATCATTCAGTCTAACAACTTTGGTCTTTGACCGTTAAAATTATAAACAGTTGATGCAACATAACAGTATACAACCTAAGTTCATTATTATTTTCCATTGAACTAGTCTGTCAAAGATACATGTGCATCACAGTAACACAACACTAAACACATAATCTCTAACTTACCTGCTAGTTTCCGAGGAGCTCATTAAGCAATGAAGAAATTTTCCAAGAAAACACAAAAATGTTTTGCAAAGCAAACCTGAATTCTCAAAGAAACACCCTGAAGTTGAGATTTAAGCTTGTAAACTTTTCAATCTGATGGCGAGTTCTGATAAGATCCTTGGCCATCACTCTCACTGCCCCCCTGACAATTTAAACCAAACCCATAAACTATTTAAACCAGACCAGACCAAACCAGAAATCAAAATTCAAATAACATCAATTATTAACACCAACCCACTGTATTAAACCACAATCCTTAAACATCTCTTCAAACATAAACTACTTTAAGAATGCCAATTAATAATGATAATAAGACATGATACCATTTGTCCTTGTTTGGCGTTCTTCTTAATCTCCACAATCAGCTTCTTTTCTTGAGTCTGCAAGCCTTGTCTTTCCCTTTCTATTTCTCTAATAGACTTGTCTAGCATCCGTTTATTTTCCCTCAGAAGCTCTGTCCGTCACAATCACAAATAACAAAACTACCCATTAAACGAATCATCCCAATTCCTAATCAAAGACACAATTTTTGGAAACTGGGAAGGCAAACAAAAATTAACCAATCATTTCTTCCCTCAATTTAAATAACAAAATCACAACGACAAGGTACGCATTCCATAAAAAATGGCAAAGACCAACAACAAAAAGAAGAAGTACCTGCGGGAGTCTTCTATGGCCGAACAGAAAACTCATATTGCCTTCAAACCCTTTCTTCCTTGACGCTCTGCCTTCAATTTAGTTTTTTGCGTTAACTATCAAAGACTTCTCACTCAATTTTAATGCATTTATTACAAAATTTTAACTAAAATAATAATAAACTAAGTTCTTTTATTGATCGGCTCCTTAGATAACTTCGTGAGCCAGTTTGGATGAGCCATGACACAGTGTGTAAAATTAGGATTTTACAAATTTTAAATTAATTTCATTTCACTTTTTTGTAAATTGTGTAATTTATTTGTTATTGATTTTAAAATTAATTTTATTACATTATATAAAAACTTAACTGATAAAATTCACATAATAAAAATTATCTTATAATGGATAACTTAATTAAGCTACAAATAACTTAAGTATTTAAAATAAATCAATAATTTAGAAAAATGATAAATATAAAATGACATAAAAATATATATATATATTTTATTTTTTTTATGAAATACATTCTTAATTAGCTATAATTTTATATTTTGTATAAATTTTAAGTTGTTAGTAACTTTTTAGTTATAAAATATTTTATCAAAAATAAATGGTATAATATAAAAAATTAATCCTAAAAAAAATCCAACCAAGAATAATGTTACTCCATTTAGTTCTTATTAATTCCAAATAATGAAATATCATCATTTTTTTTATATGAATAATATCAAAATACACTCAAAATTAGGTGGATGGAAAAGAGAGATAAAAAGAAAAAAAAGTGATAAATATGATAAATGATGTAATGTGAAAAGCAAAGAAAGATAAAAAATGGAGTGGAAAAGGAGGTATAGGATTTTATATCTATAATAAATATCATAGTTATTTTTACACTATGTTTGGCTGTAGGCAAGTGGGAGGTAGGTCAGGGGAAGAAAATAAATAAGGCTTAAATACATTTTTGATCCCTATACTTTTGTAAATGGGTGATTTTGGTCCCCCTATTTTTAATTGCTCAATTTTGGTCTCCCTTCTTTAAAAATTGAACAAATCTAATCCTAACGTTAGCCTCCCATTAAATATTTAGCAGAGTTTTGCTGATATTGATTTAATTTTATGACGTATAAATTATCATATGATAAATATTATTATTTAATTTTATCTCTTAATTTTTTTTAAATTAAAAATCAGAGCTTGCAGATTTCAGTTCGCTTTCGATATTATTTTAAATTTCATTTCATGCCCGAATGAAATTTCAATTCGCTTGGTTGATGGCTTGAAGCAGACCTGCAATTGTTTTAGTTTTGGGACTTATATTTGCTTTATTGTTTTTTTGAGGAAATTGGAGTGTAGTAGTGAGATTTTATTTTTTGATTTTGTTTTTCTCATTGTATTAAATTATGCGGAATATGATTTTATTTTCTGATTTTTTCGTTTTTAAAAAAACTTAAGAGATAAAATTAAATAATAATCTTTGTCATGTGATAGTTTACACGTCACAAAATTACATCTATGTCAGCAAACTCTGCTAAATATTTAATGAGAGGCTAATGGTAGTATTAAATTTGTTTAATTTTTGAATAAGAGGGACCAAAATTGAGCAATTAAAACTAGGGGACCAAAATCACCCATTTACAAAAATATAGGGACCAAAATTGAGCAATTGAAACTAGGGCGAACAAAATCACTCATTCACAAAAAGTATAGGGACAAAAATATATTTAAGCCATAAAATAAAGAAAAATGAGTAGAAAGTGGGATAATTTTTTTAGTTATTTGGTATAAAAAAAATGAAAAAAGAAAAATACATTTATGAAAAGACACAATACCCCTAATTTGAAATGAATAATAAGTAAAATTATTTTACCCCATTTTATAAAAAAATGTTTTGAATCGCCTAACAAGTGAAATGCTAATAGACTATTTTATACATTTTATATCTTAAATATTATTCGAAAATTGATAAAAGTAATAGCTAGAGATGGTCAAGATTCACTATCATTGTTGAAAAAAAAAAAGATTGACTATCATAATTTACAAAAAAAAAAAGATTGACTATCATAATTTTCAAAAAAAAAAGATTGACTATCATAATTTACACTTCCAGATTTATTATATATTTCTTTCTAAGAAAAACAATACAAACTCTTTATCTTACCAAGCCTTTAAAGCCAATGGATAAATTGACATTTTGAAACGTAATTAATAATCATAGAAATATACAAAATAAAGGTTTTAAAACACTCATTCTTAATAGGAAGTATGAAAGAATTATGAAAATTATTTTTGAGTAGAAAACGATTCACTTATTTTTACTGAAATACCGGGAAAAATACATTTAAGACAATAATATGTGACTTACTTATTCATATATAAAGATTAAAAAAAAATAAACTAGACCGAATGTCACCACTTGAATTTAAAGTCGGGTCCTAGCCCGCTCTTTTCTTTTTGTCCTTTCTTTTATCAAAATGCGCTGCATTACTAGAAAAGGCCCAACAGCTAAGCATCAACATTTGTTCACGGGAGTTGCTTTTTATCACTCCCCTTTTTACTATTTGCACCACCATCCCATACCCCCTTTCCCATATTACCCCTACCCCTACCCCATGCCCCACCAGCTACCACCCCCCACCCCCACCCCCATTCTCATCTCGTCCCTGTCCCCTTCACCCTCCACCTTTTATTTTTTTTTATATGTTTTGGGTTTAGAGACGAAATTTTTCCGTCTCTAACCAATGTCTTTTAAATGAACAACTGAAATCTCCCGGAAATTAAATTTCTGGATTTAAACCAACTTCCGGAACCTTTCGAACATTAATTTTCGGAAAGTTCCATAAACTGTTTTTTTTAAAAAAAATTGGTTAGAGACGGAAAAATTCTGTCTCTAAACCAAAAGCTTTGAAAAAAAATTAAAGGTGCGGGAGTGGGGGTGGGTGTTGGCTGCAAGAAGGGGAGGGAGTTTAGAGACGGAAAAATTCTGTCTCTAAACACAGAACATTGAACAAAAATTAGAATGGATGGGGAAGGGGACGAGAATGGGGAGTGGGGAGTGGGGGAGGGGGAGGGGGTTGGGGGGTGGCTGCCGGTGGGACATGGGGTAGGGGATAGGGGTAATTGGGAAGGGGGTATGGGATGGGGGTGCGAATAACAAAAAGGAGGTTCTAAAAGCAAATTCCTTTGTTCACCCAATACGGAAGACTACGAAAAACCCTTCCTGACCCATACCCATGGCCCTCACCAAGCCCAAACGACATTCCAACCCTCTCTCATCATAATTCACAAACTTCCACACTTTGTTTCGAACAAGAAAAAGAAAATAAAACTTCACACTTAGTGAAAAAGAAAAAGGCAATATCAAGTATTCATCATGGCCTCCACCCCGCTGACTAAAGTCTCACCGTTTTCCTCCGATATCCCCTAGTCCATCCATAAGAATAGTACGAAAAATAGAAATTAGCTAGGTTTCTAATTAAGAATGAAGATGAAATAATAATTAAGTATGGAGAAGAATTAGTGTGCATCCTATAGAAATTCCTAATTGATGTGAGAAATTATCCTTTCTACATATATTAATTATTTTTGTATGTGGCAAAGGTGAGATAAAAATTCCATAGGCCAAGAAATAGTGATCTCTATCTCCGTCCCGAAATTTGTTTCGGGAAAGTCTTATCCCCACCCCCATTTTTGCGGGGAAAAAAATTCTCTAATATTGGGTTCCATGGGTAGACATTGCCATCCATAATCGAAATCATTAAAGGTGATTTTATCTCTTTCAATTAGGGGTGGCAAATGGATTGATTTGATGGATTTAGATCAGGATTATAATGGATGATTGAAACAATCCATTAATTCATTTATGATCCATTAAAAAAGATATTATAAAAATCCAATTCATCTATGACCATTAAATAAAAACCATCCATCCATTCATTAACACTATTTTATGATGAATATCCAATCCATCCATGCTTTTTTTTAAAAAAATATATTTTATTATTCTTTTAAAATATTTTTTACTAACTAAAGAAATTTAAAAACTTTTAATTAAAAATTCCCTCTCTATATTTTTCATTTATTAAGATCCTCCCTCCTCTCTCTCTTATGTTTTTCTCCTTCTCTGATCCTCTCTCCCCATTCTTTTTGTTTCTCTTCCTCTCACTCCTCGCTTCTCTTCTGTTTCTCTCTCCCTCTCCTCCCTCCTCTCTCTCTGTTTATCTCTCATCTGATTTAGCTTCTCCTCTCTAAGTACGTAAACCATATTATATATATATGTTTGCTGAAAACATATATATATATATATATTAAAAAAACTAACTAAACAATGTTGTAATATTATATTAATATCGAGTGGGGATCAAGTTACTCCGGGAGTAACTCTTTGTTGAGTTACTCCACCTAATAACTTGTTATAAATGTTGTTTCATCAATCCAACCGCTGAATTGAAAGTTCTCATTATGTAGATCAAGTATACAAATTTTGCATAAAATTTGAAAACCATTTGATATTTCACCAAATAACCTTCATTTAACGTATATACTTTTCAAATATAAGTAAATGTTGACGGTAAAATTACACATCTGTAAATGTACAATTTCTAAAATTTGGTATGCATGATCATAATGTCAATATCACATCATTCAACGGTCAGATTTGTGAAATTCCTTTTCTACAAAAACGTTTTAACAGAGTAACTTACCAAGAGTTACTCCTGGAGTAACTTGATCCTCACCCTATATGTATATATTAAGTACGTAACCATAATAGCTAAAGTACGTAACCATATATATATTTGAGTTCTTAGTAGTGGAGAAGTTTTCGAGTTCGATGTTGCTGCTATGCACGCTAGTGGCTGTCTTAGAGTACGAACAACAACAGGAAATGGGTTCTTTGATTAACAAGGTTAATGTATGTTAACTCAAGTAACCCATCTATCCATCCCTTCTTTTTTGTTTTTTTTTTATTTCCATTGGGTTATTTTATTTTTTCGTTGAGTGTTCATTAGATTTTTAATTAAACGAATGGATCACAATCCATCCATAAAATTTTAGATGGATGGATAAAATCCTATCCATTACTTCTTCTTTTTAATTGGATGGACTGGACTATTTTTTTTTGAATGAATTGGGTGGTTAATGAACTATTGGACTAAATTAACAGGCTGCTTTCAATAAAACATTTTTCATATACCCTTATCAAACTTCGTGGGGCTTTATAGTTAAAATGATCAATCTTTAAAATACACTAGTCCACTAAATTAAATAAGATTCACGTCTATGAGGATTTGCTATTCAGTAATGTTATTACAAATTCAAAAAGTTACTCAAGTGGCCCATTTGGGTGATGATTTCTTGCAATGACCATAAGGATTGCCGACTCCACAACATGCAGAGCCACTCATGTCATTGTATTGACAAATGAAAAATGGTGAAGTTGATAGGGCAATGAAACACCGACCACATGATGTACGAAAAATGAGAACCATGAAATGAGCTACTACAACCTAAAACATAATCTAGAAATAATTAAGATCTTCAAGTAATCACGCAACACAGACCCTTTAATTTGACCGGATATTTTCCGTCAAGAAAAGCTAACCCCCTAGTTAGCTAGCTACTTTAAACTCCATAAGCGTACGTGAAGACTGAAGAAGGTGAAATTAACCATCAATATGAAGAAAGCAAAACCTAACTATTCTATTCCAAGGTTCATGCACTTTTTTATTACTGTGTCATCCATTACGATTATCTCAATCAGCTGACAGGTTTCAATTCATGGAGATAATTAAATTTAATATGAATGGATGGGAATACCTCATTTTTCAAGATTATTCAAATTAATATTCAACTTGTGTTGTGTGTGTTCAATATGACACACCATAGTTATTGATTGCTAATGGACAACTTGTCACTGTTAAATATATAGAGTCCCAAAAATTTAAGAAGACAGGTTTGAACACCTATCACTTCATTTCAGGTCTAAAAGTATCATAGGTACGCATTTATTACTAAAAGCAAATAATTAAGAATTTATTGTCATTGCTAGTTTAAATGGCACAATCTTCTTGGCATGAAACAAAATCTGCATATATGTCTATGCTACTTTTTTTATTTCTTGTAATTGCTTCCCTGCTTTAAGATATGAACATTCCTTTTTAATTAAAATAAATTATTTTGTGTACTAATTAAAAAAAGAAAAAAAAACTTGTAATAAAGGTGATAGTCTACCGAATACGATTTAATCCTGTATGTCAACAATATATATACTCCAAATTATAGATGTAGATCTGTTATTAATTATTTTTATTTTGGACCAATCTGTTATCTAATATAAGTATGGTGAAAATGCTCACAAGCAAACAAGCACGTCAGTTGCTTTCAGCACTATTCACAATTTAGCTTTTGTGGACTTAAATTACATCTTAGCCTTTTTTTTTCTTTAGGTAAGTGTTTTTTTTTTTAAAAAGTTGGGTCAAGAATTACATCTTTAGGTAATGCCTACTGGGCCTACTGATTGGGACGGTTGAGGAGACGGGCCTGGAGGAATGTGAGTGTGATATATCTTTTTTTTTGGTTAAACGACGTATATTTTCACTGAGACAATACTGTTCGAGGGTCGAGAACATCCACATTATGTAGAGCTAGCTCTCCCGGCGGGATTTTTTTCATCAACAAGACTCGAACTCGAGACCTGCTTAAAGGAATCAAACATACCACTTGAACCAACCCCCGTTGATGAGTATGATCTATCTATAGCCAAGTTTCGGCATTATTAGTAGGATTATCACGGATTGGGATACAACTCATGAATTTGCTTAATTTAGAGTTTGTTTATTTTAGTTTCTTTTATGAGAAATCATCTCTATCTCTTTTAACAAAATTACTCTTTTAAAAATTTTAAAATGACTAATTATTAATATTTTTCTCATTAAAAAATATTACTAGATTATTAGTTGATAAGATAATAATCTAAAACAATTTTTTTCTTATAAAAAATAGATTTCTCAATTTAACATAACTTTCATTTCTTAAATTAAACTCTCAATTTTTTTAAAGAAATAAATATGTCTAAAGTCTCTTATATCTTAGAAATAGGTTTTTAATTATTTTGGGTTAGTTTGGATAAAACTTCTACATGAGTAATTCTAGATGAAAAAATAGAATGAATCAAAGAGGTCAAATGTATTTAACTTCTTCATAAGTTGAAATTAGTCTTTGTAGCTCACCTACTCCATAAGCTCTCTCATTTAACTTCTCCATAAGTAACTAATTTTAATTTATGGAGAAATTAAATTCATTTGACCTATTTAATTCATTCTATTTTTATCTTCTAGAAGTTCTTCTGCAAAAGTGTATCCAAACTGGGCCATTTTAAGGCTATAATATTTCAATACAAAGAGAATTTGATCGAGTAATGAGGTGAGGTGCCCCACACAGAAATTTAATAAAAATATATTGTCCGTAATTTTCTTTATATGTTAATAATCACACCATGAATGGGAGTGCAGAAATAATTCTTTCAGCGTGGATTTTTTCATCTATTATAGTCGAACCTGATACCTTATTTAAGGAGTCAAACATGTAGCACTATAAATGTATATAGGGCCAGTTTGGATGCACTTCTGAGTGAAAAAAAATAGAACGAATTAAAGAAGTCAAATGCATGCATTCAACTTCTCCATAAGTTGAAATTTAGTCTTTGTAACTCACCATCTCCAAAAGCTCTCCCAATAAATTAAATGCATTTAACCTCTTGAATTCATTATATTTTTTCACCAAAAAATTCTTTTTCACCTCCCATAATTTCATTTTGAAACAATTCCTTTCTTATAGAGTCAACCTTCATGAATAGTTACATATCAGATCGAGATTCCTTATTTTAAGGATAAATGTTTTACGTACATCACACAGTAATCCCGCGAACCTACCGCACCCTTTTTATTTTTTTCGCCCCCCTTTTCTTTTTTTTTTGACCTTTTTTTTAAAAACTGTTTTTTTACCTTTTTTTTAAAAAAATAGTTTTATATTTTTATTTTATTATTATATTTATTTTTATTTATTTATCTCATCAAATAAAATATAGATAAACAAATACATGCAATTAAATGATCACATAAAATTTATGTTAATTAACATGAGGTTAATTATGTGTCCTAAACGGTTAACATATTAAAAAGTGAGGTTAATGGTGTTTCCGTTTGTGGGTAATAGAAAATGATTTTGGTTAATTGATTTTGTGAGGTGAATTGCAACCCCTGTTAACACGAGGTTAATTATGTGTCCAAAACGGTGAACATATTAAAAACGGGTTAATGGTGTTTTCATTTGTGGTTAATAGATCAGAATACGATTTTTGGTTAATTGATTTTTTTAATTTAATTGCAACTCATGTTACACGAGGTTAATGATGTGGTCAGAAAACGACGAATATATTAAAAAATGAGGTTAATTGTGTATCCATTTGTGGTCAGAAATGGTGAACATATTTGTAAATGAGATTAATGGTGTATACGTTAACGGTTAAAAGAGTGAGATATTTGGTTAATTGTGTGCACAAAATGTGAATGTAGTATTATATTTGGTTATTAGCATCAAAATAATAAACATTTATTGTATTTCTTGGTATATATTTTATTTAATTGTGTGGCCATAAACGGCGAACATATTTGTAAATGAGGTTAATGGTGTATACATTGACGGTTAACAGAGTGTAATATTTGGTTAATTAAATCTGTGAGGTTAATAATATACACAAAAATGGTGAATAAAGTGGTATATTTGGTTAATAAATTAAAAATAAATAAAAAGATTTTTTTAAAAAAAATAACTTAAAAAACAAAAAAGAAAAGAAGCCGCACAATAGTGCTGTACAATCAAGTGACCTCACTATGTGCGGTACGTTTATCAGTATTGTATTTCTAATTAAGACCGAAAGATAGCAATAATTGTAGCCAGTAGTAGTAGCTAGGTAGCCTAGCTAGTTAACATAATATAGCAGCCATTGCTCTGGCACTTGCAATCTCTAGACTTCATGGATCAATCTTTGTCATCGAACTATTTGCTTACCATCATGTTTAATTAGTTTGCTTATTAATTACGTCCAATTTAGAATTGAACCATCTCAACCCATTATCCCATGCATAGTTAGGTCTTCCTAGTTAGTTCCCGGTCATAGTAAAATAAATAATAGAACCACATAGTGTTACAATCATATGATAATGATAATTAGTTAGTTCCCGGTTTTCCAGTGCCTGCTTATATTAGGGCCTTGATATGATAATGCACCCTATATAGTGTTACAAACATATGCATGTAAACAGTCTTCCATGCACATTTCTAATCTCAAACTTGGGTCGATCGCTATCAAATAATATGTCGATCCAAACAAAAATATGATTAATTATCTTAACCTTAAGGCATATATATATATAAAGGAAACTAACTATATATGCAAATGTGGTTGTTTTGAAGCGGTTTCACTGTGTCAGAGTATGATTAATTTATATATGCAAATGTGGACATTGGAGCCGCTTTCAAATGATTTCTACCTAGTTGTACCAAAAATTGTACCAATAATAATGAATGATTAGAGAATGGCCCCACTTTTAGGAATTTACTGCACTGACGAGCTAGAATTTACATGCTTTGCTTGGTACTGTGCATGTGATTGATGCCCAACCAAATTATAGATAGATATATACACTTGTACTGACCGGGGAATTTATTTGATCGCTTAAATATCTGGTCTCATATTTTAGTGAGTTTTTTATTTTAGTCTCTATTCACTTTTTATTAAGTTTTCAGTCTCTACTTTATTTGTTGTTTATGGAATAGGTCTATACCGTTAACTTTGTTGATGTGGTAAACGTAGTGCCACATCATCATGCCACATGTGTTATTTCTGCTCAACTTAGATTTGTTTTTTAGTTTTTAAAAATATGGTTCTTTTGGCTTTAGTCCTTACAATTTCTTTTTTGTTTTTTTTACCTCAATTTCATCCCCATCCAACATCATATATAGTGTCTTATTGCTTCCACTACATTATTTGAACATTCAATGCACTTGGATTCACTTTATAAAGGGGAAAACCTGTAAGCTGTAACAACCTTTTTCCTCTACTAGTTATTTTTTTCTATTTATTTACTAACAAAATTTTCATTGATTTATGTTTATATTAACCTGTAACTTAATGAAATTTGTGCTAAATAACAAAAAAGGTTTGTAATTGTAAATCAAATAAAAATTTGTCAGTCAATAAGAAGAAAAACTTGCAAAGAAAAAAAGGTCATTACAAGTTTTTACCCCTATATACAGTGAATCCAAGTGGTTTAAAATTTCAAATAATTGAATAAATAAAGAATTTATTTTTTTAAACTCATTAAAAGTTCCAAAATTTCAAGTGCAACAATGTAGTGGAAACAAAAGGACACTGTGATGTTGGATGGGGTTGAAATTGAGGTAAAACAAAACCAAAAAAACAATTGTAGGGACTAAAACAAAAAAATCATATTTTAAGGACTAAAAACAAATCTAAGTTGGGCAGAAATAACACACGTGACATGCTGATGTGGCACTCTGTTTGCCACATCAGCAAAGTTAACAGCAAAGTTAACGGCAATGACCTATTCCATAAACATCAAATAAAGTAGGGACTGAAAGCTTAATAAAAAGTGGATAGGGATAAAATCAAAAACTCGCTAAAATGTACCCTCTGTTTGTTTGAAATGATTTTGCAAAGAGAGAAATGGAAGAGAGTGAGATTGGAGAGAGAGTCACCAACCATCTTGTTTGGTATAGCAAGGGAGAGAGAGATTGAGGAGAGATAAGGAGTGGGCCCCACAACAAAATTATCTCCTCCCTCTTGCCAAGAAATTTGGGAGAGAAGGGGGTAGAATTACAAAAAGACAATTTTACCCCTATTGACAAAAATAATTATTAATGTATTTATATTTGAAGGGTAGTTTAGTCTTTTAACTTTTTACACATCTCTCTCTCATTTCTCCACAACCAAACAACTATCAAATTAATTGGGTAAAATAACATTTTAGTCCCTATAAATACCTGAGTTTTGATTTTCGTCCCTGGAAATTTTTCTTTTTTATTTGATCCTTATAAAATATTTAAGCTATTTTTTTAGTCTCTGATATTGATTCCAGTATTAATTACGATCACATGAAATTTATGTTAACCCTTCGTGAAATGTAATATTATAAACATGAGGTTAATTGTGAGTTCATTAAGAATTAATGAAATAATAAGTTTGGTTATTTGCATCATAATGAAACAATGATTGTTAACACGAGGTTAATTACATGTATTTGGTTATTAGTATCAAAATAGAATAACGATGATAAGAAACTTATGTCAACCCTTCCAAAAATACATATTTATTGTATTTTTTAATCTATATTTTTATTTAATGAAATAAATAAATATAAATAATAATAATAATAAAATAAAAAATTAAACAAAAACTATTAAAAAAAATAAAAAACCAAAACCACAAACTATTTACTGTACAAATATAAGTGCTCGAAATTAAATTGAGTGAGAACTACTTATTGCCGTGTGTGTGTCAATTGTATGTAGTCGATGGCTACACTAGTTAATTAAGTACACACCTGGAATCATACGTGTTTGGTGTCATTGTATTCATATATACATGGTAGCTAGCTAGAACCATTTTTCCGCGATTAATTTCAACGTCTACAGTGCGTACCTATGAATATATGACACATGCACATCAAATACATTTGATATTTAATTGTAAAGTGACGCATACCCGTTAACGTTTCACTTGCTTGGAGAATAATACTATATATATATCGGGATTATACATGTTTAATTTTTCTTAAGCAATACTCTAGGGTTCGAGCTTGTGGATAGAAAAAAATTCCCAATAAAAAAATTAACTGTGATGTTTCCGGCTCGAACATGATTGCTTTCCATAAAGGATAGATGTGGTTCACACTAAAAAATAATACTATATAGTTTTTTTTTTATTTTTCCTATGGGGCTCTTATGTTTGGCCGACCTGACTTTCATGAAACTTGCGTTTGACAGATTCTTTAAATTGAAGGGTATGTGGTCGGTAATATTGGTTAGGCAAGCTAGTGGTAATAGGCTAATGGGAGAGAGAGAGAGAGATCGCCCTTGGTGTGGAGTACTGTACGTCCTTAATCACTAGCTAGCTAACTGCTATACATGATTAACCAGTCCTTATCATTACATATATATAATTTGCTCCTATATATATATGGCAAGTTTCACGCTTACTTACTTTCTCTGAAAGCTATTTATCTAATTGAATTTCCCTTGGAAGTTATCGATCTATATGCTCAAAGGATCGATCGATTTGACAGCCGTGAAAAAGAAACGAACAACTGCATGCCATATATTTGTTATAATGATTAATTTACCTTCAAATTAACAGCAGAAATTTTCTAATTAGATGGATGTGTTTACACGAAAAATATACCCAAATAATCACGAACCAATAATTACGAAGCTAATGGCTAGCTATTATATGTTTGAATTTTCATTTATACACCGACTCAAACATATATATTCACCCCATAATTAAGTTTGCGATTTGTTTAAACTGAAAACCAAACAATTAAGCTCTACCACAAATAAAATAAAATATTTTACATGCAGTTTGAAGTACTTTTACAAAATCGAAGGCGTAATATATATAGCAATTGAAGCCTGTGGTTTTGTTTTACTCTCTTTTGCTTTTGCCATATATCATTTGATCTCGATGGAGAAGTAGTAACAAAATAAATTAAAGTCTCTCTTTTGTCTTTAATATAAAAGATAAAGTATATATGATGTACGAACTTGAAAGGCACATCTAGCTCATATCCCGATTCAAACTTGAACTTTCAACGTACATCTTCAGAGGAAAAGTGACACATCGATCGATCCAACTTTTAAAACTAATGGGACAATAATTGCATGTTCTTCAATGGCTGAATGAGGAACACGCTAGATAGCTACTCCTATATATATGATCCAAAGATATACATGCAATTAATTTAATTTAATTTTCTGATGTTTGAAGTGTACTGATCAACTGCACAATGTTTCAACAAGTCTTGTTTCCATTCTTAACTGCTACTGGATATAGGAGTATTAGTTTTCTCATCATTGTCAAGAAGGGCATGTATTAATTAATTGCATTACATATATATTTGTATTTCATTTGATTTATCTAAAAATCACATTTTAAAATATCGGATCCATATTTACCTTAAACGTGATTTTGGGATATACTATACACACAATTAATTGATTCCCTCTAATCTTCACACAACTTTTGCTTTTGAAATATGTGATTAATTCCAATATATAATATGCTCCGCACCGGATGGATAGGTATAGCCATGAAAATTAATTATAAGTGAAATACCGTATAGATACATTAATTATCAATATATTATTTTTCTAGAAATATAATCATACATAGAAGTGTTTTATATAAACTACCTTAATTTTAAGCTAAAATAAAATCTCTTTTTAATTTCTCTCCCTAGCTGGCTAGTACGGGGCACTAATGATTGACCACTATATATTCTAGAGATTCTAAATTCAAACTTTATTGGACTGCAGTAAGGCCTGATATTCAAGAATCAAATAAGCTCAATTCCCAACATATTACCAATATGCCAGATTAAATTAAAAAAAAATGAAATTCATTGTAAAAGACACAATATATAAATTTCTTTAACTTGTTTTGGCACTCTAAACTCAAGTAAAAAGAACAAAATAAATAATCAAATAGAAAAGAATATAAAAAAACATTTATTTTTATACACTTACACATATATTACCTAATTATAATTAATCCTGTCATATTTTTATCTACCAATGTTAGATACACTAATAAGATCACATAATTTTATATAATAATAATAATATTTAGTGACTCTAAATTTTTTACAGGAAAATGATTCTTACACACTCAAAAAATTGGAGTGTGGAAGTGTAAAGAAGAGAAGTATAGAAAAAATGAAATAAAGAAAGAGGAAGTGAAATATGTGATTATTATTGTGATGAAAAAGGAAAAGAGAGATAAAACACTAAAGTGTGGAGAAAAGTGTAAAAAAAAAAAAAATCACGACTCAATTTTATACTCACCTAAATTCCCCTATACCTCTTTTATAATATCCATCTCATCATTCATGAAATTTATCAATTCTTTTCTATTTCTATGTTAGGACAGAAACCATATGTTTAGCAATAGAATTCGTTTGATTTACAATTGAGTAAAATTGATTTTGATAGATTTATAGAATTGATGACAAAAACTAAATAATGTATGATTTACGAATCATATTAAATAAAAATATTTAAAATCAATTTCATAAAATTGATTCTGACTATTTACATCTGGATCCAAATAAACACTAATCATAGTTAGTGTATGTTTGGATTCCATATATAGTACTTTTACAAACTTATTCTTACAAATGTATGTTATAATATTTAAACTTACATTTACAAAATTTAATCTAAACAAAGACTTATTCAATTTGGGGTATGTTTGGATGAGCGTCTACAGAGGTTGGACGTGCGTAACAGGCTCAGAGACGTGAGTTAAGAAATTTTGGACTCGTTTAGATTGGCATTTTCAACTCAAGTTTGGAGGAAAACTTGAGTTCATCTGGATGCTAAAAAATCTTGCTTTTGCGTACATGGTAACGTGAGTCTCAGTTACAAGTTTTTTAATTTTCCTTTTTACCCTCCATATGATTTGTAAACTGCACCCATAACAGTTGTGCGATACTAATTTGCGCACTCACATGGTTGGTAGATGATCCAACGACTAAGATCCCATTGAGTGTGTTCTGGTTGGTGCCACAATTCTTCATTGTGGGGTCTGGTGAGGCCTTTATGTATATGGGGCAGTTAGACTTCTTCCTCAGAGAATGTCCTGATGGGATGAAAATCGTGAGCATGGGGATGTTCTTGAGCTCCGCTCTTTGGGGTTTTTCCTTAGCTCCTTATTAGTGGCTCCAGTGAACAAAATAACAGGTCCCACCAAGCCATGGATTGCGATTAATCTTAACGAAGGGAAATGTAACGCCCAAATTTCTAAATTCAAGACTTAGTCCGTTGGAGACTAATTCCCAAATTTTTCTAAATTTGAATCGTGTCATTTCGAATATCATACATCACAATTCGATAAGAAACCAACGATAACTTATACAATTTGTGAAGAATCAAACTTATATACATATACATAATCTGTAAAAGTGCACAAAAGGCCTGAGGGCTACAAACTTAAGCATCTCTAACATGAAACGAAATATACACAAGTACTTCTGCACAATCTAAGAGATACTAAATTCCAACATATATCAAACTCCTGCCTTCAAATCACTGATCACTGCCAGGAGATACCTGCACACCTAGATTGTATCCACAAAACGCGTGGTGAGACTAATGTCTCAGTGAAATATAGTTGTGCAACATGTCATATGGGAGAAAAAGAATATGAAATGCAACTATCATCACCAAGTAAGATAAACATATAAACTAAGCATCTTAAACATAAAGACATATAATCGGCATAACCCAGCTGACGGGCTATGGCGCTTACACCCTCAACTGAATGAACCCGGAGCATATTCCCACAAATGATATCAGAGCATACTCCCACAACTGATATCGGAGCGTACTCCCACAACTAATCATGGCGCACACGCCCACAACTAATAATCAAGTCTTTTCTAGAAATTCCTAACATCAATTATTCCATTCAATGCAATCATCACAATTTCAATCAAAATAATTATATAGAAGGGGAATTAGAGGAGTGGGGTTCATACATCGAGCATTTCAACCATTTCGTAAACTTCGTAACTATCGTAAGTTCGCAACTTCGACATTCCAAAGATCTTTCAAGTAAACTCTATCATTAATTACCTAACTCAAGCACAAACATCATAAATCCAATCAATTTAACCAAATAGAAATGGAATCGAAGGGGTAGGGATCATACAATGGGCATTTCGTCAATTTTGTAATCTCGCTAATTTCGTAAATCTCGTTATCCTAAGGTTTTCAATGGAAATACTAACCAAACTACTCAATCTCATGCAAACATTACTAATCTAACCACAATAATCATATAGAAGAGGAATTAAAGAGTGGGGCTCATACATTAGGGAGAAATCAAAATCAAAGGGGAAAGTGGGTGTGTGAGTTATACTCACCAATTTCTTAATTTTCAAGGAAGATTTGATGAGTAGAAGGTTCCTTTGATGAATTCCTAGCTCCAAATCCCTTCCCAAGCTCTTAAATAAGTGTCTCTCTCTCTAACACACACACACTCTCTCTAGGGTTCGTGAGGGAAGAAGAAGAGAAAACTTAAAATCTGATTTTGCATGTCCGTCTATTTATACTAGACAGCTGGTAATCGATTACAGTAATGCTGTAATCGATTACCAGAGGTGAAAATTACACTAGAAAACGTTTTTGGGATTCTGGTAATCGATTACAACCTGTGAGTAATCGATTACCTAAAAACTAGCTCTCGGGTAATCGATTACATACCCTCTGTAATCGATTACCAGCAACCCAAAACCTTTCATTTTAACTTGAATGGAATTCTAACTTAGTTTTAAACTCAAGTCTAAACCTTCAATTCTTCAACTTACCTTCCCTTAATTACTATTACATAATCCTCTTTATTTTTAGTCTAATGAGTTATTAAAGTTTCTAATTTGCAGGATGTTACATTCTACCCCCCTAAAAAGAAATTTTGACCTCAAAATTTGTACTATAATACATCTCTACATTTCTTACTCTAATAAAGCTTCCAATTAGATTAAATATCAAGAATGCAAGCAGTCAAAAGTGGGTCGCCAAAACATAACACTGACACACATATTCCACATCATATCAACGGAAACAAACATGAACAAAATAAAGTAATAAGTGAAAAGGCAACGTTCACTCCCTCACGTGATGGTTAAATTAAGAAAAATTTAACCTTGTTCTTACCTTCATCCCCCCTTAACTCTGGGCACCTACGTGCTATGTGACCCCACTTCTGACAATGGAAACATCTATTTCGTCTTGTAGTTTCTGGGCAGTCCCGTATCAAGTGTCCAGGTTGGCCACATCTGAAGCATACCCCTAGTCCCCACATGCACTCTCCCCCATGGCCCCTCCCACATTTAGGGCATTGGGGCATCTTCCATTGTTCCTGAGCTATGGCGTCGTTCACAAATTCATCATCCTGTTCCTCCGATCCTGGGTCTAATTCCTGGCTGGGCTCCTCTAGCTGTTTCTTCCCTTACCAACTGACAGCGGAGGTGAGGCAACATTCTTCTGGTTTTTCTCAGCAATGTAGCACTTGTTGATTAAGGTGGGGAAGTCCTTGATCTCATATGTTCCGATTCGATCCAACAATTTCGGTCGTAGTCCTTCTTCAAACTGTGCGCATCTCCATTCTTCGTCGACGAACGCTTGCATGTACCTGGAGTACTTGGATAGCTCCTCGAACTTGGCCACATACTGGCCCACCGTCAGACTCCCTTGCTTTAGTTGAAGGAACTCAGCTTCCTTCTGTCTTTGAACGGTTGCTGGAAAGTACTTCTCCAAAATAAAGTCTGAAAGACACCCCAGGTGATTGGGGTTTCCGCCACCGCAGCCCGAACACTAACAGTCTTCCACCAATCTTCCGCCTCACCCCTCAACATTTACACAGCAAAACCAACCTTGGAGTCATCAACACACTTCATCACAACCAAAATTCTATTAAGATCTCTAAGCCAATTGGACGCCACATCCGGATCATAGACCTCATTAAATTGGGGAGGGTTGTGTTTCCGAAATTCCGTTAACCCGCGAACAAACTGATCCACCGTAGGAGTGGAAGGTGTCCTCGTTGTCCTTCGGTTTCAACTCCTGAAGTAGTGTTGTATTGAGGATTGCCTGCTCTCGAGCTGCCTCAGCTTGCATTCTGTTAGAATTCATTTGTTCCCCCAACATCTGAGTAAGAGCCTGCAGAGTTGCTGCTACTGGATCCACAGGTGGATTCCGGGATGAGGAAGGATTAACTCTAGCACGACCTCTCCTGCCACTTGCCATGATTATCTACACATCATTAAGTAAATGTCGAGGTGATCAGTCTCTCAATTCACAAAACAATGCATAAATCAAAATAACAAATCACAAGAAAATCCTACTACCACAGTCCAATTGGATTGAACTGCTCTGATACCAAAATGTAACGCCCAAATTTCTAAATTCAAGACTTAGTCCGTTGGAGACTAATTCCCAAATTTTTCTAAATTTGAATCGTGTCATTTCGAATATCATACATCACAATTCGATAAGAAACCAACGATAACTTATACAATTTGTGAAGAACTCAAACTTATATACATATACATAATCTGTAAAAGTGCACAAAAGGCCCGAGGGCTACAAACTTAAGCATCTCTAACATGAAACGAAATATACACAAGTACTTCTACACAATCTAAGAGATACTAAATTCCAACATATATCAAACTCCTGCCTTCAAATCACTGATCCCTGCCAGGAGATACCTGCACACCTAGATTGTATCCACAAAACGCATGGTGAGACTACTATCTCAATGAAATATAACTGTGCAACATGTCATATGGGAGAAAAAGAATATGAAATGCAACTATCATCACCAAGTAAGATAAACATATAAACTAAGCATCTTAAACATAAAGACATATAATCGGCATAACCCAGCCGACGGGCTATGGCGCTTACGCCCTCAACTGAATGAACCCGGAGCATACTCCCACAACTGATATCGGAGCGTACTCCCACAACTAATCACGGCGCACACGCCCACAACTAATAATCAAGTCTTTTCTAGAAATTCCTAACATCAATTATTCCATTCAATGCAATCATCACAATTTCAATCAAAATAATTATATAGAAGGAGAATTAGAGGAGTGGGGTTCATACATCGAGCATTTCAACCATTTCGTAAACTTCGTAACTATCGTAAGTTCGCAACTTCGACATTCCAAAGATCTTTCAAGTAAACTCTATCATTAATTACATACCCTCTGTAATCGATTACCAGCAACCCAAAACCCTTCATTTTAACTTGAATGAAATTCTAACTTAGTTTTAAACTCAAGTCTAAACCTTCAATTCTTCAACTTACCTTCCCTTAATTACTATTACATAATCCTCTTTATTTTTAGTCTAATGAGTTATTAAAGCTTCTAATTTGCGGGATATTACAGGAAGCTTAATGACTATTACTGGCTTTTGGCTATGCTGAGTGTCATAAACTTGCTAATATACTTGGCTTGTGCCAAGTGGTACGTGTACAAGGATAAGAAGCTAGCTGAGGAAGGTACAAGGGAATAATTTTTGCAGCGGAATGTTACTAATTAACAACATTTTGTATCCAATCCAAACCATGGTTTTGTTATCCAAATGTTGCTTTTGCAGTGAAAGAAATTCTTGTTGGATTTTTTTTGATAAAAATATCTATCTAAACAAGCTATGGATTAACTAATTTTAATCTTTATTTTTTATATTCAAATCAATTATAAACTTTATTTTAATAAAATGAAATCTATATCTATATAACAAATGTCATTTTTAGTAATTGTACATGCAAACGTGTTTTATAAAATCTCAACCAAATAACATTCATTTTCTTAAACTCACGTTTGAAACAAATTATCCAAACAAGAAATCACGTTTATACAAACTCACGTTCCCTTCAAATCACGTTTAATAAATCATGTCCACCTAAACTCAAGTTTACAAACGCCGATCCAAATACATACTTGATATGTGAGATATAATAAAAGTAGTATAATTAATGTTTTTATTACTTTTTGTTAACCGAGCTAGTCCCCGCAGCAGAATCTCCCGTACTCGTATAGACCAGTGACCAGTCCCTTCCACAAGACACAGAGGTCTCTGTCTGTGCACAGAGAAAATTAAAGCTGACAATGCTAACAATCAAATAACGAGTAGTAGTATATAGTAGTATTTCTTTCAAGACATATATATATGCAATCTTCTTGGGATCACCAAAATTTTGTTCACTTTCTCTCTCTCTCTCTCCTTTTTTTTTTTTTTTCCCATTTTCCGTATAGACAGACACAGTGAGTGCACTCTCACATCCAAATCCCTTACCTTTCCTTGTGTCTATTCTATTGTATTGTATTTCCCTCTTGCCTGCCTTTTACTTTCTTTCTTCTACTAAAGCTGCTGCCTTCGCTCGCTCGCTCGCTCCCTCCTCACTTTCACTTTACCATTATTCTCATTCCAATTCCAAATTCAAAAACAATTAATCAAAACCCCACACCCCTTCAATTCCTACCTTGCTTCACGTACAATATCAAATTAATGAAGTCAAATAATTAGGAACCAAATTACATGTATGTATATATGGTGAAGGAGCTAGCCACACGTGGAGAGTCCCACACACGTGTCACAACCTCAGTGGTTAGTTTCTTGCTAGGCAGTAAGGGAACAACACTCATCAAAGACAAGGTCCCCTCCACCATACATATATATACATAACCCTTTCACCCTGAAAATGATCGATCGAATTATGTAAACTTAACATCAACATACATATATGAATTATTATGTGGTTGGTTTATACATACATACAGGTAGTTAGCTGGTGTGTAAAAATATATGAAAATTAATTATATAATCCTTTCATTTATATGATGAATATATAATGAATGATATATACATACAGCTGCATGTATGGATGAGTGATGCATGATCTTTGTGTGTTTTGTTTTGGTTTGGTTTGACAGATCTCAAGGGGATCAGTGAAGGTGAGAACACACGTGTGCATGCGCGACAGTTCTGGGACATGTAGGGCCACTTCATCACGTGTGGGTGCATTAACTAACGCAAAAGAAAGCGAAAAAAATAAAGCAAAAGAGAGATAGAGAGGTTGAATATCAGCAGCAGGGCAGGGTACTCTGTCTTTGTGATGTGCCCTGTCCTGCCCTTGCCTTTCATCTTCTCATTCCGATTTGTATTTCCTATATATATTCCGAGGAACATTTTTCTAATTAATCACTCATGATGACTGCTAAATATATATGAATAAATGAATTATTATTTACTTTTAACAAGAAAAAATTATTATAAAAGATTTTTCATTGATATATATATATATATATATATATATATATATATATGGCAGACGACGAAAATTATTTTCTTTTGATAAGTGGTTGGTAGGTAGGCCTGTTCCCACGGCCTCTGCTTCTTCAATTTCCTACACTCTGATATTAATGGAGAAATTGTGAATAAGGATTGAGATCAATATTCAACAAGAGAAATTATAAAGCAACCACATTTATTGAATCCTCCATGGAATCAATGGTGCACAAATTAAACCACAAACGTTCATATCATTGGCAAGATCAAGACTTTTAATTTGAAACTTTTTTTAAATGAATCAGACATATATATATATATATCACTTGAAAGTTATAGAGTGTGTTTGGTTTGTCATTTCAGTTAGCTGAAAGTTGAAAATAGTAGCTTAAACTATTTCAGCATAGTTTGGGAAGATAGCTTTTTTTGGTAGCTGCAAGCTTTCTTAAAAAGCTACTTGGGGTAGTTTTTTTTAAAAAAGCTCCAATTTTCAGCTACTAGCTGAAAATTAATTACAAATTTAACCCCCAACCACCCACACTTATCATTATTTAATAATTAATGTTGTCTTATTTTACCATTTTCAACTAGTTTTATCAAACACATTCAATAACTTTTCAACTTTAAACTTTTAGCGAGCTTTTCAGTTTTAAGTTAGTTTTTCAGATAGTTTTACCAAACGCACTCTTAAACTAATCATAAATCATAAAATGTAACTTGAATTTGTAACCCCTTAAAAAAAATTATTTTGAAACTCCATATATATATATATATATGTTTGGTTTAATATTAAAAATTAATTAAACTTAAATTTGAATTTATTATTTGTAGAAACACGTTTTGACCTTAAACCATAATATCAATATAACTGCTCCCTTTAACTAAGCTCTTAGATTTAGTTATTATGAATGAAAAAATAGGATTGCACTCTTAAATAGATTGACGCTGATTGACTTAATTGGTGTCTAGTGTAACTTCTCTGAATATTAAGTATCTCCAAAAAAAAAATCAATTAATTAGGATAATTAACTAACGATAATATTGTTTTTATGAGCAAGAAGAAATTAAATTCACTGGAATTCGTACTCAAACAAGATACATATATGTGGTTCCAATCTGATTTATGGTATACAAAAGCTATATCCACCAGCCTAGCTAGCTAGAAACTGACAGTGATAGTATTAATTATTGAAAATCATTTGAAAAACCTACTAAAATAATGGGTGGCAAACGGTTATATATGGACAAAGAAATGTTTTGTATATATGTATTTGTGGGGTGTAGACATTTGTGTGTTGTAACATATTCTGAAATACATGCATGCTTGCACATATATACATACATGATACATGCATGGATGCGCAGTGTTAGTCGATATCCAGGAAACTTCGTCGCATCTCGTTATGAATTCCTTATTGAATATATATATAGATATTCTTATATATCAACAATGAGAAGTTGTAAAGATGCTGATGATCATATGTTCTTTCTCATAATTATAAAAGGAATGGAATAAATTAAAAGAAAGAGAATGCTTTTCTTTCTTTTTAATTTGTTTTTCATTAAAAAAAGAACAAGAATATTTGATTTGTGAATCCTGATCGATCCAACCTTGTTTGTCGTCTCATATCCGTTGAATAGCCCATATCTCTGGATGAAAGCATAGACACATCATCATTTTTATGAAACAAATTGTTGATCTATATATAATGGAACCAAAAATTGTAAAGAATTTTATATATAATTAATTATTTTTTAATCATTTCATTTTTTTTATACTAATCACAAGTATCCCTATTATGAGAGGTAAATCCTCTTCGGGACTTAGTTTAAGATTCATCACCCCTCCCTAAAAGTGTCTTTTAGTAGATATTAAATTCGAGAGGTCTTCCAACAATCTTAACAAATTATTATTTTTACGTTTATTAATTGTTTTAAAAAATAATTTGTGCATACTTGCAAAAGTAACACGCCTGTTTATTGATGTATGTAACTGTTGATTAGAAAGAATATGATATGAAAAAGGAAGGTACGTAGGATGCATAAAAAACAAAGCTGACAGCCCAAACAACAAAATGTATGAGTAAGCTCATGACAAGAGTTATTTACATTTCTTTGTTAATTTGTTCAAGTTAGTTATGCGTACGTAACTGCTAATAATTGGGGAAATTAACTAAATTAGAGTTAGAGATGACATGCAAACTGTTAATTAATCAATATCGATCTAGTGATCTGTGATAGAGATAATAGAAGAAAAGCGATGTTAATGTATTTGGGCCTATATGCACCCCTATGCTAGGACATGGGCAAGGGAGTGATGAAGCCACTTGTGGTATAGAGTTAGAGTGGAACCTTAACGATGGTTATTGGACCCTACTTACTTAATTAATTTGAATAGTTCCATAAAACTGGTCAAGTCAGGTGTGAGCATTCCTTAGCTTGAAGTGGTTTGTGCATGGTGGGTAAGTGACACGCCCAGCAAAGGAATGCCTCAAGTACGTACTGTTGACAGCACCAATCTGTCTCTTGCACATATAATATATATAGAAAGATTTTGTGCTTACACGGACAAATATTATTGGTTGCTCACACATTATATCAAATCATTTACTGTGTGTTGATTTGTGTTTCTTTAACACTTTTTAATTAAAAAATCATTTTTAATTTTTTTATAATAATTAAATAAGTTTTTTGTGTGAAAATATTTTAGTTTTTTTAAATAAAATAATATTTTTATCAACTAATTAAAAATTAACTTTATATATATTAAGAGTACTTAAATATGTATACAATATAAGAGTTGAAAATAATAACTTTTTTTAATCTAAAGGGTTGATTGAGTGGAACAAGATGGGGTTGTGAGTGTTTTTTAAGTATGAAGGCTTCTTTGCCTTAGACTGGGATAACATCCCTGCTATCCAACCCACACCCTAAATTTTACCAAATCAAAAAATAATAATAACTTTTAAAAAAATTAAAAAAAAGTTATATTATAAAATTATTTTAAGAAATATTTAAGATGTATAAGCTGAAGACAAATTATAGTATAAAAATTATGTTGTTATAGATTTAGACTTAATAAGGAAAAATAATAAAACATGGAAAAAATTCTAAGATACGAAGTGTAAAATATTCTTTACAAAATAAATTAAATTAAGGTGAGGATAACCCAAAACTTATATACTTTAACTTGGTTTTATTACATCAATGTGGGACACTCCAATACACGCGCTCTTGATACCACACTGCTTCGCAAAACCATGATTTGATGACTGCAAAGGAACTATAAATAATTCAAAGTTCCGATATTTCACTGAATTTCTATGAATAGTTATTAAAAAGAAAAAGGTAAGAAAGAAATTGGTAGAATAATGATTCTGTTCTTTTTGAAGGCTTTTTTTTACTCCTTAATTAGAAAATTAAATCAGCAGCAATTTCTTTTATATTTATATCCTCTTTAATTTGTTTCTCTTAATTATTATTTTATATTTTTTTGTCTTTTGATATGGAGATCTGAGGATTTTTTTTTTTTTTTTTGCTTTTCCCTCTTCGTAAACTATCTTTAAACATTGAAGATTAAATTTTATATATATGTGTTTTTCTTCTTTTCATCATTCTGTATTAAGTTTCAACAACATTTAATTTTTTATTTGTTTTAACTTTTGCTACTTTTCTAACATACAAGCTTTATTTTGGTTTTTCCCCCTCTTTTCTTCATGAAAGAGTTAACCATAATTAACCATGTTGATTGTTGCTATGTACCTTGGCAAAATCCAATTGCCTTCCCTAAATACTGAACATGATCATAAGATCTTAAAGTAATGCAACAAAAGAGCTGGACATAATTAATACTACAATATAAGAGATATATAAGTGAAGCTAAGATAAAATATTTTAAATTTAATCAATTCGAAAGATCCTGTTATTTACATTATAAATATTGTTTTAAGTAGAAAAAAGAAGGAATCTCACCATGATGTCCACTTACAACGTTCATGAGCTTCGACCCACTCATTAGACAAATATATACTCTTTACATAACCTATGGTCCGTTTTACCATTTGTAAATTCATTATGTTGTCTATCTGTCTTTTCGTTGTTATTTACCAGCTTGCTCAAATTACATAATTTCGTTACTCAACGTACCTTTCTTTTCTGTTGAATAACCGAATAGATAAGAAAGAAAAGCTGAACCTAGTAATATCATACTTTTATAAATTTACAAATAAATAACATTAACTTGATCCAAAACCGCAATGTTAAATCGTAATCTATAATCTATGAATGAAAAGGAAAACAGAATGCCACTCACATCTGGTTTTTAGATTTGGAGGAAAAAATTTAAAAATATTTTTTCTGTTGGAATTTTTTTATTTCTTATTTTCATGTTTAATTATAAAATGTCACATTTTTTTATTTTGTTTCCTATTTTTAAATATTTATATTAAAAATAATGGAAAATGTTACATTATGTTTTACATAAATATTTAAAAATAGAAAAGAAAAAATAAAAAAAATATTTATAATTAAAATTGAAAATAGAAAAACAAAAAATGTTTTTTTAAATATACTTCAAATTAACAAAACTACAAGGGATAAAACTCAAGAAATCAAATGAGTAGTTTTAATTAATATATACCATTTTTTTTATAAATAGTTAAATTTAAGGGAATAAGAAGAGGAAGATTGGTGTAATGATTAAAATTATTTGGAATCCAAGGAATCGTCAACGCAAAGATGAGTAGGTGGTTTCACACCCACTATCTAGTATATATTATCATTGTTGTACTCCCCACTTCACCAACCATATGAAAACACAGTAACAGATATATATGGTGTTTAAATTTGAAGCAAATCATTTTTATTAGATTACAAAGTGATTTTCTAAGCCAATAATTACACAGTTGCATGCCAAATTCCCTTAACTAATCAATTCCTTTAATTTGCGGTTAGGGCATCACAGGTCCACGACAACACCACGCCCACTCTTCGCCTATCATACTTTTTATGCATAGCATATATAGCTTAGCTTATAGCCTTTTCTTTTCCTACAGTCCAAGCTAGCTAGCTACCTTTGAAAGTTTAGATTTCTGTCTTAAAAATGTGTTAGTTAAGGCTACTCAACTTAATTAGCATATCACACTGTTATGATTTAGTGGTCCTGCAAAACCCTATGTTGTTAATTTTTTTATTACCCGGGTTTCCTTTTCTAAATTGATTAAATGGATGGTGCTTTTTATGCTAGCTAGCTAATTTGAAGAATAAAGGAACACATATATATATACTAATTTTTGTTTAAGGGACAGAGAGGAAAGAGTGTCATAATTGTTTGATTAATTGTATAAAAATAAAGATGGAGAAGAATTAACAAAAAGAAAAGTAAATGACAATTTTAATTTGGACTATGAATCTGAACATTCTTGTTTGTTTTTTCTTTAGTTTACCTTGTTAGATTCAAGATAATGTGAGAATCCCCATAAAGTTGGTTTTATTTTTTCCAACCTCATTGTTAGTCTTTTGTCGTTGAAACTGAATGATGTTTATGATGAACATGAGACATTCAATGGGAAAGATTAAATTTGGCTTGAAATATGTTCTATTGTGAAGAGGATGAGACAAACAATGAGAAAAAGTTAAAGAGAAACATGTATGGAACAAAAGAAAAAACATAGAGAAAGGGCTTAAGATATTTACTGATTTGGGGATGAAGGTAAGAGATCATGGGCAATATTGAGCAAAATTGTATTAGTCTTTCAAATAATTCAGGGACAAGCTCTTGGCTTAGAAGCCAACCAATTTGACATCAAGGTTTTAGGGAATCCAAGAAGAGATATTTTGTCCACATCTTTAGAGACCATGCCTTATATCTCTACCCTTTCTTTCTATTAAACCCATCATTTGACCTCTTTTTTGCTGCCTCTAAAATCAACATTGCCTCCAATGAAAATCTCCACTGAGTAATTTTAATTTGAGAAATTAAGTTTGAGATGACTTAAGTAAAATAAATTTCCAAAATTCAAAAGAAAAAAAAAGGATCTCATTAGATTAACATAGCCACTTTTTGACTATTGCTCCCACGCATATGTGATGCATGAAGAAGATAGTGTTAATTTCAAGCAAAAGAGGCCCCCACAAATAAGAGAGAGAAAGCAAAAGCCCTCTTTTCTATTGCCATGAATAAGTGTAGAAATTCTGCCTTTGCTTTCAACTTCATCTTCATCTTCTTCACCCTCTTTAATTGCTTTTTGGTTTTTCCTTTGTCCCAATTCTCGTGCAAACATCCTCATCAAATGCTAACACCCCCACCCTCTTCCCTCTTGCTCAATGATTTTGCATGAGGTACACACTTTAACCATAAAACCAAATATAAAACAAAACCATGAAGAGTGCTAGCTATAACAAATAAACATAATAATAAAAGGAGAAATATATTAGAGGAAGAATAGGGAATTAGATTAAAGAACTAATAAAACAACAAAAAAAAAGGGAAATATTATTATCTGATGTAAACCCCCCACACCATTAAATTCTAATTAAAAAGTACACTTCTCAAAATTACAGAATGAAGCCATTCGCAATGGCTCTATTGGTAGTGAAATGGGTAGTTTCATACACAGGCAATTCTTCCCTATACCTCTCAATCCCAATTGCTGATAGATTATCCAATTCAAAAAGATCAGAACTTGAACAACTAGCTGCATCATCATCATCTTCTTCTTCTTCTTCAAACTGCATATCAAAGTCCACTTCATTCTTTTTCTGATAATTCTTTAACAAGTCTCTAGCTAACTCCTCCACCCTTCGACTCTCTTGCATCACATGCAACCTCAGCTCCTCGTTGCTGTTGCTTTTTCCATAGTTTTTCTGCATGGCAGAGGTAGCAGCCAGTGTAGCCACTAACCCCTCTTCACCTTCATGCAGATTCTTGTGCCCACAAGGCCTGCAATCTTCATCCACTATTACACTAACAGGGCAAAACCTCACAGACCTTTTTGCACCTGATCTTGATGAAGGGGTTTTGCTCAAACAAGACCTTGAAAAAGAAGATGCTGATGAACAAGTAGAAGAAGCTTGTGCTGATTTGGACTCATGCCTATTAGCCACAACAGAAGTTGTTGAAGAAACCTTTGCTTTTTTTGCATTTCCACCAGAAGTGAAAAGAGAATTCAGAAAGCTAGCAAGTCTAGCACCTGGTGAAATGGGTTGTTTTGCTTTTTTCAAGTCACCATATAAAATCCTTAAAGCTTTGGACTTTGTTTTCCCAAAGCCATTCTCATGCTTTGGCTTTTGGGTCTGAGCAGAGTGGTTCCTGAAACCATGAAGAGCATCAAGGTTGGTTTTTTCAGAAACACTTGTTCGAATTGGCTTTGGCCTATGAACTCCATAGAAAGACTCTGACTCTGATGAAGAAAACCCACCAGCAGAACTTGACTCAGAGGAAGATGAGCTTGAATACATAGAAAGTGTATTGGAATTGCTTCGTGTTCTTCTTTCAAATTCTGTCAACGAATTCCTTCCCATTACAACTTTCTCACTAGGCCTCCTTTCCATCCAATTCTCCACCTTTCTGGATCTTCTAAGGTTGAGCTTTTCACCTTCACCAACCTCTTCTCTGAACAGGGTGTTCTGTTTCTGCTTCCTCATGGTTTCTCTGTAGAATATGAGTTGGTCTTCTTTCTCCTCTGTTTGTCCTTCGTCGATGGAACGGTAAATTACATCAAGAAGAGTGGAAGAGAAAGAAGGGTTTTCTCTGTGGTGTTGTTTCCTATGATCTCTTGAGGGTTTATTATCCCACTTGTCCATTGGTATTGTTGTCCTCTTTTTATATAGAGAAGAACAGAGGATAAAAACAGAGGTGGTGGAAAAAACAGAGGATTTTGGATGGTATCAATTACTTGGGCTTTGTTGTCTGCTTCAAATAGTACTAACCCTGAAAAGCTCTAGTAAACTCTGGGAGGAAGAGAGAGAGAGAGAGAGAGAGAGAGAAATGATTGTGGTGAGAAAGGACAAAGGCCATGGCTATATTTCCAAAACAAGGACTGTGTAAGAGTGCTCTGTTTGGGAATCACTGTGGAAGGACATAAGAGGAAAGAGGAAGAAAGAAAGCAGACATTAGCATTGATGAGTGCTTGATGGTTTAGAGAGAGACAGTAATGAAAGCCGAATTCCACGCCTCAGAAGAGAAGAGAACAAAGGATGATTGAGAGAGAGAGAGAAAGAGAGTTTTGGAGAGTGGTTTTCTTTTGGATGCTCTTATAAGGGTTGGGGGAATAGAGCTGGCCAGCCTGTCAATAATGATGTGGAATTTCACTTATTTAAAATTAATACTTTGATTTTATTTTTTTTAATTCACCCTTCTCCTTCTTCTCTCTCTCTTCTAAATTTTTTCCTTCATCACATGAATTGACATTAGATCCTTACTTTTTCTTTATATAAGAAAAGAAGGGTAATGCATTGTTTTGTAGGACCATGCAAAGTAGATTTTGATCCTAACAGCACATCCTATTTTGATCTTGGTCTAGATTTTTAATCCTGAAAAGAAGATTCCACAAATTCATTGACATATGTAATTTAATTTGGATGCAGATACTTATATGGTTGGTTTGCTCCACTTAAAATGTGAACAATTGTAGTTTGTTTGGTAGAGAGAGTTTAAGTTCACTCACTGTAAAATCTTGATTATTACCATTTTCCCTGGCCTCTTTCTCTTGAATTGGTGCCTTTTATGATTAAAGGGTATATAGTGTTTTAGCTCTTGATTAGAAATGAGGAAATGAGAGCTATGAACATGTGGAGCACTTCCAACACAAGGTATTATACTGTATTATGAGAAGCATTGCCATTATATTCCTGTTTGCACAGTCAACTAATGCGGCTCCATTGCTAAACTTTGGGCTTTAGGAGTTGCATTTATTTTTCTGGATTCTAATGCCCGTGCCATCTTCAAATTAAAGCTGTTCTCCTTTTCCCTATTTTAATGAGAACTGCAGAGGTATAGCTATATCTTTAAAAAGAGAATGTTGAAGAACTGGTATGAAATACACATCTTTTAAAGCTTCTTGGCAGTAATTTTGTTACTTCCATATAACCATATTGTAATCCATGATAATATTGTAAGTCTTTAAGTATTGTTACTAAGCCCCGAACCAAATTGTTTGGTGTAGTAGAGGATACATGTGGTATTGTAAATATAGTGTGTTTTTAGTTTGGCGTTAAAACTTGACAAACTCAAGTTTTAATTTCCCAACACAACTCTTTCTAGCGTTGGAAACTTGAGCTTATCACGTTTCAACATTAAACCAAACATGCTCAGAATCATCAACAAATAAAATATTGATTAAATTATCATTTTTTTTGGGTTTAATTCTTTAAGGAGAAGGAAAAAATGATAACAAATTAAGAAATGGGGTCACTGGTATAAAGAGGGATGTAGTTGCAAGCCTTTAATTAACAGCATAATTAAGTGCTATGCCTAAATTATAAAAGCAAGATGAATAGCAATATCTAGTGTTGGTCCTGTCATATATAGAAGCTCACTTAATTGACAATGCAAAAGAAATAGAAACACACAAATGCTTGTTCACTCCCATCAATAGTCAAATTTGTACGTGTCCTCATCTACGTGTCTATACTTGTGGGGGCTAGCTATATAGGGAGAGAAAGAAAGAGAGTTAGTGGTAGTGGGAGCATGGTGTGCTTATTTGCACAATGATTGCTCTCGTGGCTCCTAAACTTTATGAAGAGAAAGAGACGGGAAACAAATTTGAAACGAAGAAGAAAGCCATGTATATATATAAGAGATTTTATTAACACTAAAAAAGGATTAGAGGAAGAGAATGAGAATATAGAAAGTGATGAAAAGTGAGATTAATTTAGTTGATAAGCTAGAAAAAGGCATATCAACACATAGGAAACAACATGTGTGTGAAATGTTCTTCTTCTAGCTATACTTACTTTTTTGGCCACACACATCTAATAGAGTCTCTCTTTCCTTGTGGCTTCCCTTCAGGCTCAAGAAAATATTTCATAATGAAACATACCAGCTAGGTTGCTAATATAATAACATGTCCACCAAGTGTCTTCTATAATTATACAGGAAAAAAGCAACTAATACACAACCCATATAACAATAATGGGATGTTATGATGATACACGAGTCTCAACCCTCACGTTTCGTGTGTAAGATATTAATAATTTAGTACGTATGGAGTACTTGGCTAGTTAGAAAAATGATTTTCAAATTACAACAATTTTGTCATATAAAACAAATTGGAGATTCTATTATCATTTCACTCATATACACACACTAGCTACTATATGAACCATTATTTATGAGAAATTGATTGTTAAATTGATGAGTAATCACTCCAAAATACCATCCTTAAAAATGAAGGATGTTAATCAAGTATGGGTTAGATTTTCATGAGGAATTGAGTCCAATGATATATATTAATTGCTAATTATGTGAAACTATATATATAGGACAACTTCTAGGCAATAGTAGTGTTTAACGGATAAAATTTGAGGAGATAAACAACAATAACTGCCTCTTTTCTCCTTTCATATATATAATCGGCTTTAGAGAGTAAGATGTCATTAATTCATCATTATCTCCATTTTCTGTTGTTAGATATAGCACTGCTATATGCTTCTTGTGTAAGACCTATTATTTTCACTCATGCTTTCATCATGTAGTAAACACTTCAATTTGGCTTTTTTTCTAAACAAATTTTAGCTTAAAACATGCTCTATACATATTACTTTTATAATGTCCGAAACTTTAAGCAATATGACAAAATCATTTTTTAAAAATCAAAGAGCATTCTTTCTTTCTTTCTATACTTATTTGAAATTAATGTATATGAACCTACAAAGGAAAAGCTCAGTTATATAGGAAGATGAAATACTAACTAACAATATGAATAATAAATTATACTAAAACAGATGTAAATGAAAGTAACTTTACATTCATATTTATTTCGTGGGTTGAATATGTTTTTAGTTCCTGAAATATAGTTGAGATTTAGTTTTGGTCTCTGTAATTTAAAATCGGTGGTTTTGGTCCTTCAAAAATTGAAAATACACCAATTTAGTCCTTATCCATAAAAATTCGTAGCTAATATGTAGCACAATTTGTAGCAAAACTATGCAACAAATACTAAATTGATGTATTTTTAATTTTTGAAGGACCAAAACAACTAGTTTTAAATTACATGGACCAAAATCAAATCCCAACTATATTTCAGGGACTAAAAACATATTTAACTCTTATTTCTTTCAAATTCTCCATAAGATTAATTAATAATCTATTATCAATGTACTCCTCTCTTGAAGTATATATTTTGTATTAAGGTTAAATTATTATGTAAGTCGCTATATAGTATAATGAATTTAATTATAAATAGATCCTTTTTAGTTTAAAAGAAGTCCTTATTATTTTAAAAAAATTAAACAGGTCAATCATTAACTTTTAGAAAATTGTAGATTAATTTATTTAAAAATTCAAATTCAATATAGGGACTTATTCAATTGTAACATCTATCAAACAAATCCTTAATTATAGTTACTCTCTATTTTTTCAAACACAAATTGATAGTTACTTAACAATTATTATGAGTAAGGACCTATTTGAAAAAAAAAATGCATTAATTATCAATTTTGTTAGATAGTATAATAGAGAATCTAAAGTAATCTTGTGGAAAAGGTTGAAGATTGCTTTCAGATCATGGGGTTAATTAGCTAGAGAAAGTAATTGTGAGGGTTAAGATTCCATTTAGATCATAGCCAATTAAAGACCAATATATATGGGGACCCAAAACCTTGTCATATGCACATTGACATGGCTGTATAGCCCCCAATTAAGAAAAAGTCACTTACATTGTGCCCCATCTCTCCCTTGCCATCATCCTTCCTAAGAACGTATTAAAGTTTATTCCTTGTGGATGTACGATTAGTCTCCACACCAATACCATCCCATTCCATCGAATAGACACACCACTACTACTACTAGGGCATGCATTGCTATATGGTATCAAACCGTTATAAAGTTATAATTATGCTAGCTAAAGAAATTAATAAATAGATGGATAACACGGTGTATAAAACTTTCATCATGACAAGGCTCACAAAAAGTAAGATACATTATGAATTGATTTCACGACTTAAACCCATCATCCCCCATCCTATAAGGAGCTATTTTTTTTTATGAGCAAAATTTCATGAAATGAGCACTATAAAGTATAAAATCCAACATGATCCTATAAGGAGCTAGTCTGTGTTTAGAAGCCATTTAAGATAATTTATTTATTTGATTTCTCTACAAGTTTGTTTGATTGAAATATAATTGTTTGGTAAATAGAGATATCTCATTATGTTATAACGTTTTTTTATTAAATACGTACTACTTTAAGATAACGTTAAATTTATAATTTATCTTTTTTTTCATTTTTACACTCAATATTTTAATAAAATTCTCTTTTGCCCCTCTCGATACTCTTATTATCACATGAAGTTTCTATTAATATTTGGTTAAGAGTAGAATGTATACTATAAAAAAAAAGATTAAATAAAAAAACTGCCGTAGTATATATATAAGAGTTTAAATAATTGAGTTTAAAAAAAGTTAATTAATAAAAACATTTTATCTTTAAATAAAAACTATAAGAATTTAAAATAAAAAAAATATATAAATTATAGTTACCCCCAAATTATATTTTTTCCATAGAATAAAATTATAATTTAAATAAAAAATTATTAATATGTCCCTTTATATCATTTTATATTTATCAATTTCTTTAAAAATTAATTTCATCAAATAAAGACTTCTAATTAAATAAGTTAATTTATTAATTTTTGATTAAAAAATATTTTTAAATAATTTATTAGTTATTTTATCAAACAAAGCGAATAACAACTTCAACTAACGTGCCCAGGCTTCCGTCCAATTATACAAATATATATTAATGTTTATCAATTTGAAAGCAGTCATTTCACATAATGCGTTTGTTTTTGCCTTTCCGAAACTTTTGTTTTTAGCATATTATCGAAGTAGCTACTGTCCGAATCATCTTTGTAATTAAGGAACCAATAGACCCACTGCACGTTAAACACACTTTCTCTTTCAAACGCAAAAGAAACACCCAAGGAGGCCCTGACTGAGGTAGATATATAATCATCATAAATATTTCACTATAATAATTTACCCAAAAATCTAATTCTCACTATTTTTTTTTCACAATATTTACAAGAGATTCAAGATTATGATACTCCCTCCGTCTCATTTTATATCTCTCTGGAAAAAAAATTGTCTCATTTTACTTATCATTCTATAATTTCAATGAGCATTTAATATTTTTTTATCAAATATATCCTTTATAAATAATAAATGAAACAAATTTTAATAATAAATAATAAATGATACATTATTTATTAAATTTAAATGTCATGTTAACACACGTGATAGCATATCATAAAGCTTTTTTACACAGAGTATATATCCATTAGAGGGAGCTATTTGGAGAGAGAGTGTTTAAGGGAACTTCTGAGGTACATCTTTGTAACTAAGTTTTCTTCTTTAATAAAATCTCTTTTGCAAACTTCTCTTTTCCCCCTCTAGTCCTATGCTTATTTAACTTATTTTTATAATTTCTGTTTGTGTGTATTTACATGGGAAAAATGAAATAAATATCATTTAAAAGTGTTAGGAATCAACTATACCAAAAGTTTAAGTGTCTTTTTGTTTACAATTTAAAAAAAAACTGTTTTTAAAATAAAAAATTAAAAGAATATGTTTAACAAACAATTTTAAAAGCAGTTCCAAAAGGTGTGACTGTTTTTTAGTTTTTGAAAACTAAAATTCTGAAATTACTTTTAGATGTTTTTTAAAACTTTTTATATTTTATATTTTTTTTGTTAAAAATACTTTAAATAAATCATTTCACTTATAAATAACTGTTTTTAAAAACTGTTTCATAAAATAATTTTCAAAAACTAAAAAGACAAAACGAAATCAAACACATAGAACAATTGAAGCCATAATAGTTTTCTCTATTGATAGATTACATTTAATATTGAATCTCATTAATGATTTTTTTTTTTTGGAAAAATATGTTTTTCGTCCCTATAGTTTCGGTTAATTTTAGTTTTCGTTACTGTATTTTAAATCTTGTGTTTTTTGTCCCTAAAGTTTCTAAACCCCCAAACCGTGGTCCTTACCCGTCAGTGAGATCTGTTAACATGATGAACTAGCTAACAAAAGTTACATGTCAACCATGAGTCTCAAATAACTGATTGATCATCTAACTAACTTTTTTTTATTAATTTTTAATTATTAAAATAATCCTAAATGCTAAATTAGGGTTTTCACCTGAGCAATTTTATCCGATTAAAAACCTAATTTCATAATTATGGTTATTTTAATAATTTAAAAATTAATAAAAAAAGATTAATTAGATGAGACAGCTATTTGGGACCCACTATTGAGACTAACATTTAACTTTTGTTATCCAGCTCATCAAGTTAACAAATATCACTAACAATCAGGGACCATAGTTTGAGTGTTTAGAAAGTTCAGATAGAAAAAATAAATGATTTAAAGGATAGGGACGAAAACCAAAGTTGACTGGAATTATGAAGACAAAAAACATATATATTTTTTTAATCTCCCGATATCTCTAGCTATTGATCTATCTTTCTTATCAATATTTATATGAATCTTCTCTATACAAGCCCAAATCACTTAAGACCAAACTTTATCATTTTATTTCTACTATGGAACTACCCATACTTATTTGTATGATGATCCAAATCATATCTTTTCTTTTTTCTTGTATGACTAATAGTCACCTATCGGCACCACGAAACAATTCTTTTATATATATTAACAAAACAATTCATTCATTCCTTCAGTGCTAGTGGAATACAATAAGATACTAATATTATATATATCATATCAAATCAATCAAATTTTAACGATTATTTTTGTTTGATATTTTTTTTAAGACCACGTGTATTTTGAATGATAAACAATTTTGTTCAAGTCGGATAGAAATTTTTATGGATGTCAAAGTTCTCTCTCAGTATTTAAGCATACCTGATATTACTAGTTAAGCCGGAACAACCCTTTATAAGCTGGCACACATGCCTAGTTAGTGTATTTTTGTTTGATATGAAGCGCTAATTTGTGTTCTAGCGGAATAATTATGTGTTTGTATTAATTCATGTCAAGCATAACGATACCATATCAGGGTCAAATATGGAGTCCATTATTTTGTTATATATGCCTAATTCGTTTGATATCCATTGATCTGAAATTGCTGAAAATAGAAGAACAAAGAGGGATGGGATGGGATTACAAGAGTTGCTATGTATAGTCATACTCACACACATACACACACGGAGAGAGTAGTGAATGAAATAAGATGTGGTTTCCACGAGATGAAGATGTGAAATTGAATTGGTGTGATTCTTTTTATTCCCCTTTTGAAAAAAGAAAGAGATGCATGTGACACCTCTCCACACTACAAAGTTGGTTGGTAGCCATTTTACAAAGGCAGGCCATGCTTTGCCTTCCATCATTCTCTAACTTGGTGGGTCACCCCCACAACCTTAGCTTCAATCAAACACACTTTAATTTGGCCCATTTTCATCGTTTTCGCATTACAAACCACTTATATCATAAACACTACGCCTTCATGCCTATCCATTAATTAACTAGCTAGCTACTATTGCTGCACGATTTTCTTATAAAATCATTCTAAATCATTGAATTTTTCATGCTCCATACATCGTTTTTAATATCTTGGATATCTATTATCCCACTAAAGATATTTTCGGCTACGTATCGTAATCAAGAAAAACCTTCATCTATACGAACACACTTTGCATGTAAACATTAATTATATATTAAATTAAGCTCATAAATAATATATATATATATATATGTGTGTGTGTATCTAATTCAAACAAAATACGATACAATTACGACAAAACACTCATTAGTTGCTGAATATTAGGAAGCAAAATGAACAAAAAAGAGATTAATTATATGATTACACTAGGTACGGGGAAACCCTATTCTGTGGGTGTTTGGAAGGTGAATTGTCAATTTTGACCTGAAAAAGCAGACGGTTTTACGCTTCGAAATGCAATTTCTGTAGTGGAATAACTAATTAAATTATTTAGTAATAGATAAGCCCTAAACGATATTATATTGCTTAATGGGATCGTGTGCATGAAGGCATGCGTTATAAACAATTATTTATATTTATCATTCACTGAAATAATCATTTTTCCCGTTAGATAAAACTACTTACGTACCACTACTTTTATTTGTTTTAATTAATTTTCACACATCTCCGTACCTGCTAGTTGGTACTTAGTAAGTGGCTATGATCCTATAACTAATGATATATAGTGATTAAACAGATTTTAAGACTAGTGTACTAGCTAGATACATGGTTTAATTTGTAGATGTTGCCGACATAATATCACGCTAGTTATGAACGAGTCTTACTGAGAAAATTAATTACTATTTTTGTAAAGTTTGTGCCATAAAGAAAAGAAAAACTTAATAAAATATGGAGTGATACAGTTATTATAGAATGATTCACAATTACAAAAATAAATGTTTGCGTTACTAAATAGTCATTATAATTTTTTTATTTGTGTTGATCACATATATCCATGTTAATTATCAAGGTAATTTTGTTTGGGATTTATTCGCAAGAATCTTCACACCTCCCTAACCCCTATTTGTTAGTACGGAGTTTGCCAAGAGAGAGAGATAAGTGATTTAATTCTCCACCCGGTTTGGTTTAATAAAAAGAGAAGTGAGAAAGTAGAAAAAGTAGATAGGACTCACCAAATTTCTAATCTTATTGTTGAGGGAGAATGGGCGAATTTGTCATATTATAATATGATACCTACATTTCACATTCTCTTATAAAATATCACTCTATTCTATTATAGTATTGAGGATAATTTTATAATCTCAAATATTTATAAATTTCTCTATTCTCTATTTCTACACAACCAAACAAATCTTTAAATTAATTTCTCTCATATTTCTTTTAAACCAAACAACATCTACTTCTATCCAAATTCATGTCACCTTCCCTATTTCCTATTTCTCTCTCCTCAGTTTCTCTCTTTGATATTTCTCTAATTGAACTAAATACAATGTAAAAGTGTGTTTAGTGAGAATCAATTCTGAAAGAAATAGTCATTGCACGTAATTTGTAACATAGATATATAGCCCATGTAAGAGAAGTGTAAAACCAACCGTTAAGCCTCAAAAGAATAATGTGCCAAAACTTTCAACGTTCCAATTAGCGTTATGGTAATGAATTTTAGGAGGAGTTTCTTTCTTTCAGAAAAGGAAAGCCTAGCAAGCAGAGCAGCCTGAAAGAATGATTTGGAAAATTAGTACAAAACAAGTTGTTTCTGGAGTCAGCGTCTGAACGTGCATGCATAGTCCTGGGTGTCCTACAAACCTTGGGATAAGACACAACAAAGTCTATAAAGAAGGGTTGTTGTCCCTAAAAAAGGGGGGTTGGAGTGACCCTGAGGATCCAGATTTTGAACAAAAGGGGTTGATAACACAAAAAGAAAAGCTACAGCAATCCCGAGGAAAGGAACAACTACAACATCTAAAGGGAACCCAACCCCATAGCAACACCAGACCTATGCTTCTGTCGTCCCATCCCTCTCTGCAAAAGAGAAACAAAGCACCCTCCCCTAACCCTTCACTCTCTTTTCTGTTTTTGATAAGCAAAGAAAAATGTGAAAAAAACAATTTTTGTATTTTGTTTTCTTCGTCTTTTTAAAAAAGAAGAGAAGGTGATTGAGAAATGCAATGCTTTTATAATTTGGACTGAATAGTAGTTTCAAGTTTGAAATCTAGATATACAATTGTGTTAAATATTCATAGGGAGAGATTTACCGCTCATAAAGGTCTTACTCGGTTTGAACATATATTGTTTGGCTTTTACAATTACCAACAACCTCAACCTGTAATGACTGCCTGTAATGGCTTTTACAATGGAGTCAATTATAGTGATCCTACTACTGTGAAAAAATATGCTAGACGTGCTTAATTGGGAGAATTTTTTGAATTAGATCGTGCTACTTTGAAATCGGATGGTGTTTTTCATAGCAGTCCAAGGGGGTCAACATTATTTTGATGGAAATTAAACACACACTAAAAGTGAAGAGAGGACTGAAAGATCAACTTTCAATCTTGGCACTGAAACAACCTCAGACCTAAACCAAAACTACTGTCCTTAAATTTTACCTTCATGAATCTCTTTTACAAGTAGCAACCACCTCCCCGTCCTTGTATTTTCTTCATTTTCTTACAATTAGCTCTTTCAATTTTGAATTTTTATTTAGTTTATTCATACTCTGCCCATGTAAACATAAAGAATCGTCGATTGTACACTCAATATTCGTACTGTCTAGGAATCTTTTTTTTTTTTTCCAAAATGAAGTTACATTGAAATAACTCAAGGCGAGTAACAAAGAAATGAATTGAGTGCTGATTTCTTCACCCTCATTATTCACCTCTCCAATAGCTCTCTTTCCCATCAAATCAACTCTCTTTTTTTTCTTTTCACTTTCTCTAACTTCATTTTCTTATTTTTTCTGTACCTCTCTCTTCCTCATCTCTCCCACACCCCATACTTGGGGTGTGAAAGTATTACTCTCTTAGATTTTGGACCGGGCTTAACTCAACCCCAAAAGCTAGCTTGTAAGATGAGGACCGCTCAAGGCTTACATACCACAATTTGGCCTTATCTCTAGGCAATGTGGGACTCTAACACACCCCCTCACGCTCAGGACTAGACATCTAGAGCGTGGACAACCATACGGGTGTCAATCCAATAATAACAAATCATCTAGAATAAGGCTCTGATACCATCTTAGATTTTGGATCGAGCCTAACTCAACCCCAAAAGCTAGCTTGTAAAGTGAGGACTACCCAAAGCTTATATACCACAATTTGGCCTTATCTCTAAGCAATGTGAGACTCTAACACTTTCAATAAATTTTATATACACACAGTTTAACGTTCCAGTTATGATCTTTATTGGATATCGTTGATATCTTTCAGTGGACAAGATACATCTAATTGTAATTACAACTTTCTTTAACCACAAAAAATACACACTATATGCATATTTCGAATCCTAGTATTGTTTAAGTGACATTATCGTGCAATAAGACATTATTAGTGACTTTGGGGAAATTATAAACGCCAGAGAGATTAGTAAAAGCTTTCCAGCATTATCTGAAAGAAGGGTTTAAGGAAATACTGAGATTTAACTTTGTGAAGTCTAACCTCAGAATAATCCCGAAACCAGGTAAAGAAGGGGCACAGAAAATTTAATGCCTCGATGCATTTGTAAAAAAAAGAACGTTAAGTTATTCATTTCACAATAAAAACTGCCATTTTTCTATATCTACTTCAGTCCCTTGTACACAAATGGGTTAAATTCACCTTTTTTTTCCTTTAATCCCTCCCTCCCTTCAGAAATTTGTAGTCCAATTGAGGTGGCCCAATTGGGGCTGCTGATATGCACCAACCTGTGGTCCAGGAGCAGCTGCAGCCACCCCAACTCCAACATTATTGCCAATTGCTGGTCCTAAATGATGAGGACTAGCAATAGCAGCTGGCTGTGGAGGAGTATGATACATACCAGGGAACTGCATGTGAGAAGACTGAGCTGCAGCTGCATTGAAGGAAGCATGACCTGTGTGTGATGGCATGTATGCTGCATGAGGCGTTTGCCCTGGCATGTTATAGTATGGAGTAGATTGCATGCCTGGAATATCCCTTGGATTCTGTAACCACATTTCTGATGTCTCAGTCTGTGAATAGGACATACCAAATTGTAGTCTTGTATTAAAATTCAGGAAGGAAAAGGTAGATCTGGAGCAACAAATGATTTTATTCATATATAACAAGCAGTGATTAAAGGGATATCTATTGAAAACAAGAGGATCAAGCTTTACTAATCTTGACCTAACAATATTCTATTTCCTAAAAGATTTGTGTGAAGTTCAGTGTGTAATGCATCTCTATGTACAGGGTTTGCTAAGAAGAGATAAGAAAGAGGAGAAAAGAAACTGATATCGGTTCCAGCAAATAGGCTATCCAAAGTTAAGCAGAATGAGGCACATAATTAGCACACGCACTAAGGCAAGATGAGGTAACTGACAAGCAAATTAACTAGGAAAGAATACATTGAGTACCAGTCCCTATTTCTAAATGTATGCTGTTATTGCCAAGCAAATACATCCCTGGGCGAATATGATCCTATTCTGAATGAGGACAAGGCAGGAAAGAAAATCAAACATGAAATCATAAGGTAATGTTGGGTGTCTTGGTTGGTTGAAATGACTAATTAGGTTATAGCTCATCACTCTTTTTTGCTTAAAAAATGAAAGTAAAAAGATAAATCCCTATAATAATAGGTGCACAGTAATGGGTTGATTGAAAATTTAAAAAAAAAAATCATAAAAAGGTATTCGCTGACATGTTTTTTAATGTTTCATTTTGCTGGCATTCAAACAACAATTTATTCTTTTACTCATAACACTACACAAGCACATTACCTGAGGATTAGGGACATAAAGATTATCTTTGTACTTGACTCGAGATGAATCTTCTAACCCTGTTGCACCCCCAACCACACCAGGAGTTATCATGGCATACCCAGTTGGATTAGCAAAGTTTCCAAACCCTGTAGGACTTCCAGCGGGAACAGGCTTGAACTGCTGAACTCCATATTTAAGGCTGTTGGCATTAAGATGTGAACCACCTCCAGGCATCAACAGGTAACTGCTACCATTTGTTGGATGAGGATAGGGAGGATTACTTGAATATCCAGGCATGGCCATAGGTGGAACATAGACTGGGGACAGAAACTGACGATAAGGCATAAGATTTGCAAAATGTGAAACATGAACTTGTGGATACATCTGTGCCACAGGAGGTTGCTGTTGTTGCACCATGGGAATTGTGGACGCAGGAATATTGTTGGCTGCATGGGAGCTCAAAACCTGCATTCAGCAAAAAATGTGTCAATGAAGTAGGAACTAAAGAAATTATAAAAAGTGAAAAAGAGCAAAAATTCCTGTCAATCGGTGTTATCTTTAAAAGGGGCGGGCAGGGGGGACTCTTATTAATGATGTGAAAAGTATTCCTTATTATTCATCCACAAACACCAAAGCAGAAACATAATGAATACTTTTCTAAATTATCTTCAAAAAATTGTTCAGAACAATCAATTGGAAAGGTTTCATTGGATACCAAAAGTTGATTTCTGAATCCAAATTCAAACAAGTCAAACAGACTCAATTGTTTTAATAGGCTTTAAATTTTTACAAAATAACCTCAAGTAAGTACATGTAATTGTTGTGCTTGTGCAAAACATGGAAAGTGGATAAACAGGAAATACTCATTAAGGTAACATTTGGTAATTGGTATGCACACTGAACAGAATGAAACAGTATATTCTGTTCTCCTTGGTTGCACCATTTAGTAGAGCCAAAAACATGCGAAGTTTTTTTTTTTCATTTTATGTCCTTAGGAGAACCATAATGTCCGACCTAATTTTTACCTTATCCCATGTTCTCTTCTATTTTTATTATTCATCAAACATGAAATAGAACTCATGTTATGTTCCATTCTAACCTATACCAAACACTATCCAAGATTCATCAAGGGAACTCCACTGCTTAAATTTAGATAGATATCGGATCAAGGAAAAAGTGTGTCCTTGCAGGTATAAATTCTATTTCAATTATGCAATTAAATAACTAAACACTATTATCTATTACACTATATATTAATTATACCTCCTGAGGTGGTGACAGAACCTGCCCTCGTACAGTTTCATCCATTGTGGGTCTGAAATAAGGAATGTCATAACCAGTTGGAGGATCGTACGCCTGTTGGGAAACTTAGAAGTTAGAATGTAAAGTAAGACACAAAACATATGTACAGGTCATTAAACAGATAATAAAATGTCAAGAATGAGAAAAAAGGCAGGAGACTGATCTAATCAAGCATCATTAAGCACCATAAAATAATTAACATAAGTTTGTCTTTTATCAATCCAAGAGAAGAGACTATTCTAATCAAGCATCATTAAGCACTTCCTCCCATCAAGTTAGCATGATACATCTTTGCAGGCCACATACACCAGCCTACCATGCTTCAACCTTATTGGACCAGATCTGACCTTCGTGGTTGTTGCCCACAAAATATGATGATGAATGGCATGTCCAAAGCACACCATAGAGGCGCAACACTGAAACCTGAACAGAGGTTTTGTTGTGCAACCTCTCATTACTGGTGGCCATACTACGATTGAATACACAATTGTGGGCAATCGTTAACTTTGCATAGAACTTAAGGGAAAAGAATGGTAGAGTTGAAAGGAATAACTAACCGAGAAGCCTGGCATATCATGAGAATCATGCTGTTGTGACTCTGTAGGTGCATAGGCCGGACTATTATCACGTACCAATCCAATATTGGCATAATTGTCCAGATTTTGAGGGCTTGAGGATTCTTTGTTATCAGGCAATTGTTGCTCAGAAGTAGCGCCAGATGCTGGAGAGTCTGACCCAGAACTTCTAATGTGGTCATCCCGTAAGTCCACCTGCTTGCTCCCAGAAACATCATCAGTGGACAACTCTGGAGCAGGTACTGTCAAGCTGATATCAAATATCAAATAACATTTCAACTATGTTATGGAAAATCGATAATAACAATCTCTTGCTAGTTGCATACGAGCATAACATATTGAGTTTATGTCTGATGAAATCTTTTCTATACTATATATAAATATCATTACCAAAGTATAGAAAAAACTTCAAAAAACTCCTAATAAATAGTAACTCCAAATTGTGCAGTAATAGTAATCCCCTCAAAATCAACTATTTAACATACAATTAAAAAATGGAAACAGAAAGCAAAACAAGAATGCCAACCTTGCAGTAGATTCCTCATTTAACTTTTCAGTAGCACCTATTAATTCATACTTAGATTGATGCCTCGAAGAATCAAGTTCAGTCCCAATGGTGCCAAACATCAGCCGACAGCGATCAGTCTCTGGAACTCGAATATGTTGTGCTATGATCACATTGTCATTCTCATATATATTTACTTGGGAAATTTTATCTTGAAGCTCTGCTGTATCTGATTCTATGTCTTCAGAGTTTTCTGCTGGAGGTGAAGGAGTTTTTTTAGGTGTTCCAATCACTCCAGGACTGTTGCTGTTTGTCTTCTGGCTTGATTTAGGTTTCCACTCTTTATTATGCTGGGGAACTGCATAAAAACTCATCAAATTTCTTGCCATGGATAAAAATGGCTAACAATAAAAAAGAAATCAGCTAAAAAAATCACATCATTACATTAAAATGGATAGCTTTACGAATTATGAACATTGTATTCAAATAATAATGCAAAGAAAAACGCAACCAAGGTTACTATATGTTGACAATAGGCATTGCAATGAGCAAAGAGCTTCAAAAGAAGTAAAAGAAAATCAGCATAAACAAATGCATGATATATTCTTACATTCCATCATTTCAGATTGCTAAGATCAATCTTGATTCTGACTGAATCAAAATGTTTTATTATATGCCCCAAAAATTAAATTATTAAATACCTCAGAACAGCTACAACATTTCCACTCTGAAGTTATGCCTTTACTATCTCTAGTCTTTTAAAATAAGATTAAAATAATAATATTGCAGTGCCATTTCAAATATATACCTCTCTGATGTCCCATGAGTTGTTGATGTGGCTTACTGTTATACTGATTGTTCAAGGACTGTCTGCTTACAGGCATGCCCGGAAATGAGGGATCAGTAACATTAGTAAATTGTTCAGTCTTTGAGATGGCACCAACTGATTGCAATGAGTCTACAGATGTACCGTCTTTTCCATTAATAGAATAAGAACTACTAGGAACAAATGGTTGTTTCACTTTGTTGTCTGAAGGCTGTCTCCGAACACCAACAACCCCAACTTCACGCCTAATGGCTCCAACAACACCTGATGATCTAGAATCAGGAGAGGGCACATGAACTGGATCTGTTGAAGAGGAATACACCCCGACAGCAGAACTGGTTGATGCTACTGCTGCAGAATTTTGATGGGTGTTGTTAGGCTTAATTGGTTGCACCCTTGCAGCTGCATTCAAAATCATGCCTTGCTTCTCATCAGAAGTAATTTTTCGCTCACTGAAATTTGAAACAGCATCTTTTGACTGTCTAGCATGTGAATCAGGACCATTTGGAGCCTGAGAATTTCTACCAGATGACCTTTGATTGGTGGAAACTGCCGATGGGCTGTAGCAAAGATAACACATGATTATATACAAAATTCAATTATCCAATAACTGTTTGACAATAAATCAGATGCGATCCTTGACAAATACTGTATTTAAATTATAAAAGATATCTTTCAAGTCTGACTTTAAACAACAATTGCATTAGTAAAAACCTTCATGGCACTATCTGTTACATGTCCAGAGTACACACGCTGCTTTCTGATTCATGTAGAAAAGAGATCAGCCCCCAATTTGCTTTTAATGTATGAGCGGTAAATACTTTGCTGTTCTTCAATGCTTTTCTTCAGTTAAATGTGCATTTTTTAGTGCCTCTCACCTCAACATGTTTAAGTTCCTAGCACCTTAAGGCACCTTCTGCCTTTGAATACCTTGGATCAATGTTAAAATTGCGATTAAAATCATAAAACCACAGCCGAGTTGGATCACCAGTGAAATCATTGTCTGGTGGGATCGGAGTGAGATCATCGATCTTGATCATGAGAACAGGCAATCCTCACAATCCTGATGTGGCAAGTTTTTGGGTCGGGTTGCAAGGCCCAGACTTAAAAACCCAGTTTTCTGAGACATTTTAAGTTTTCTACCCTAGCCTTCTCTTTCAGCCAAATTTAGCTTCTATCACCCTCCCCTCTCTTTTGTGCGTTTTCTACTCTGAATGGTAAATAACGAGAGCGCGAAACTGCCGGTGCAATTCTGCAAACTGTTAACTGCAAGTGCAAACTGCCTGAGCAATCTGGGTGTGCAACCTGCCTCTGCACTGTTCTGGTTGAGCTCTGCCTTCTTTTTCTGCGTCTGTTTGCTTTTTTTTTCGGCTGCACGACCTGACTGTCTCTATTTGTTCTCTCTGTTCTGTCTAATGTTCTGTGCTCTATTTGTTCTTTTCTGCGACGTGTCCCTGCGCCTGTGGTAACTCTTTTTTCTATCTTTGTTTATCTGCCTCGCACTGTCTCTGTTTTTCAACTCTCTTTTTATGTTTTAGTACAATTATGTCTTGTTTTGGATGTTATTGTCATGAAATTTCAGTTTTAAGTGTGCTTTAATGTGTCATTTATAGTTTTTTTTTCATATTTTCTATGCATATATATATATATTAATATAATTTTTCATTTTGGCATTTTTCGATCTTGGAACCCCTCCCCGATCTTAGCTAGAACCTCGATCTTGACAACATTGCCTTGGATAGAAATGTTATAACAATATTCAAATTTATTCTATAATCATCCTATCAAGAAGGGTTTGCCATTTCTAGTCATCTGGTTCATTTCTAACCACTTGGTGCATACATACACGCTTCACTTTCTATCTGTAGCGTGATACATTGTGTGAGATACAAGTTTTCAGTTTGCATACATGCCAACCAAGGCTCTACATAATTCATGGTATACAGACTTTTCTGCCACCACAAATGTAGCAGCAACTCTGAAAAATGGAATGTAACCCAAACATATTTATTAGGCCATAAAGCATATATGGACAAGTACAAACACCACATATGCAATGCACAGTCAACCAAGCCTGCCAAAATCCAGATAATTAAAAATCAGAGCATACCCGCTTTCAGATGTGTTTACACTTAATTGATCATTGGTAGATGTTGACTGTTGCAGTGAAAGAGGATTTACTTCTTTATATATGTGATTTACTCTGTTGTCTCTGACAACACGGAACTCTCTGCTGATGCCTGAACAGTTAGCATGAATTTAAAGATCAGCGTACATAATAATGGTAACCACCAAACAGTTAAAAACAAGTGATCCATTTAGTTATTTGGACAAATATACGAAAGAAGTGGTCCATTTAATTATTTGAAAACATATAGAAAGGAAGGTTTGCTAAAGAAACTACTCATTTAAAGTAAATTCTTGTTTTGATAAATAGTGGATAGAAAAATATATATCCCTGATCAATTGGTTTCATGATAAACAAAATAAACAGTCCCTCTCCCTCAATGAACCAAAAAACAAAAAAAAAAAAGAAAAAGGCAAAAGCAGCACAGAAATTACAGCCTCTGAAGTAAAAGGCATGTCATAACTAGGGTGTTAGTAATTATAGATTAAATTCTATACCAATAATAAAAATAACTATTTATGAATTTATTGAGAGTTTAAAACTCATTCAAAATAATTAACATATGCACTGACAATTTAGTACAAAATGCATCCTCATGCTGACCAAGGTGCTAATCAGGGCATTGCACTTTAAGCAAACAAAATAGCCCACACGACAAGAATATTACCAGGTACAGTATTCCGAGAAAAGTTTGTTCTTCGAACATTACGTTCAGAAGGAGTGTGAAATTTCATTCCTTGACCGCCATTCTCAGAATACCTCCGTGGTTCAGCTGAACCTTTGTTCCCAACATTCTGAGTCTGCAACAACAGATACTTGTTAATAAATTGCCAAAAAAAATACCATTACTCTTTAGCTACCATAGATTTAACATGCAATAAAAAATATATATACAAGAGGAGTAGTACCTCCTTCTTGCGGTCTTTCCTTCTCTTCACTTCATGGAATGTATCTGAATAACAAAAACACAATGTACATTAGGAGAAAATAACTTTTCATTGTTCGATTTTTTTCAAATCAATAGTTATTTTGGGAGATGGTCAAAACAATTTCAATTGGACAGGAAATCTGACATTAAATGTGCGTATCAAATTCCAAATCATACACATGGTTCAAAACAAAATGATCCAGATACATACATAATCCAATATAAAACACCAAAATATTGCATTGCACACCAATCGGCACTCGCAATCATGCAAACTATTTAAGCGTGTTTATTAAGGGGGTGTTTGGAAGAGCTTTTCTAGAGTCTATTTGGCTTATCTCATGACATAAGCGCTTATTCTGGTGTTTGATTAAGCTTATAACCTACCTATAAGCTCATAAGAGCTTATTTCAATGAGCAACTCAAATAATCTTATAAATAAACGCTTATATCTACTTATAAGCTCTTTAATGTACATTAGGCGCCTCACTATAGATACCAGAGTTTATGAATTAACTGTCCAAACAGGTCTGAGACTAATCAAATATCACCCTGTCTAACTGCTTTAGGCCCTCAGATCAGTGTTGTCAATAGCGGATCGCGGAAACCACAAAAAGCCAAAAATCCGCAATGTGAATTAGCGGATAGCATAGCAGGCAAATAGCGGAAGTCACAAAGCGGTTGAAATAAATCAATTATATAAGTAAAAATTATGCTGTGTACAAATAAAAATAAGCTGTATAAAGAGGTGATATAATACTAGCTCAATCTCAATTGTTCAAAACAAAGTATTGATAATACGCAAAATCTCAATTGTTCAGAACTAAATACTGAAGATAGTACAGAAGTACAACACAACAGAGAAAGAAAAAGGAGAGGAAAGAAACCCATAAAACTGAGGAACAGAAGGGAGAAGAAAGAAACTGAGGAAAAAAATAAAGAGAGGAAAGAAACAAAAAAAAAACAGGCAGAGAAGGAAGAGGAAAGAAACTGAATAAAAGAACTGTGGAAGAGAGGGAGAGAAACTGAAATAAACGAGGAAGAGAAGGAAGAGGAAAGCAGAGAACAAAGGAAGAGATAGAGGAGAAAGAAAAAAAATAGAGGATAAGGACACTGCTGTTACCCGAGAAAGAGCCGGAAATGATGAGGATGGAGGATCACAACAGTCATTTACATGTTGAAAGGGTTACCCATTCGATTTAATGTGAGTGGGAGTGTGAATAGTGTATTACCTTTGCTGTGAATCTTCAGTATTATTAGTAAAAGAAAAAGAGAAAAATAACCCTAAAATTACCCATTTTCTGCTATGCCCACTATCACCGCAGCCGCTAATTGACAACACTGCCTCAGATAATTTCATTCAATATCAACCAAGGTAGTTAAAATTTGGATTTTTCCTTGAATGGGAAAGGGGAGTAAAAATTGTAAATCGTACAACCGTAAATCAAATCATAAGATTTTACAAAAATTCATATACATACATCGATATGCATATAAAATAAGATAAATAAGAAAAAAAAAACTTTAAATCACTAAAAATGCCTAAATAAATTTGCATTCATAATCCATATTCAATAAATGCCATGCATAAGTTCATACATCATAATCATAACCCAGAAAGTAGTAAAACTCTAAACACAACAAAAACCCAAAGCAAAACAGCAAAACAGAGCAAAAATCAAAACCCAATACTGTTCGAACAAGAACAGAGAAAGCCAAACGGCTTTTAATGAGAATGGAGCAACAAGGCAAAGAGAACAATACTGTATCGCAGCTTGCAAAAATGAAGTCACGTTTCACTTGCAGGTTGCAGCTCACAGATACTGGTCAACCAACAATGGTGTCTCATTGTTTCACTCGCCGTTAGGGTTCTCCCAAAAGTGAGGGAAAAAGGAAATTGGGTCACAATTCGGGGGGTGGAAGGAAAACCAGGTCGCAATCTTAAGTCAAGGTGAAACGGGTGAAGAGGGATCTTTCATGTGATTTGAATCGCCCAGCATCCAATCAAATCAGGATTGTAACTACCATGATATCAACTATTATTATTGACCTTCCTCTCTGCTAGGAATGCAGAAGGGCATAAACATTAGACAATAACTAGGTGGAAGCTAATCTTACATCAATGGAGCAGTAGGCAACGCAGTCAGGACATGAAATATTGTATTCACGAATTGCGTAATTATATTCTTTTGCTCTAAATTCTCAAACAAATAACAAAAAAGGCAAGGGGAATTGTGTTCAGCACAATCATAAGCATTGCCCTAAAACTTCACTTTGATAATGAAGTCACAAATTTATTATTATCGATCAGCTCAAAAATCACGACCGCAACAAAACAGAAGCTGCATTGCCAATTTCACAACCAAGTCTAAATTAGGAAAACAAAACCAAAAATATGAACAAATGCAGACATGGAACAACCAAAAAAAGCAAGGCAATCAAATAAACATTGATTTTTCAAACTGAAGTAAGCACCACCAGCACCATGAGAGGCTCAACCAAGTGTACCGCAAAAATCAAGCAGAGGAAAATCGTTCCAAATTCTCGATATCAGGATGCTAACGCTGTCAAATTAAACATTAAAATGCAGCCCTAATAATATCTATTACATGAACATCACAGCCCCAGGACACATAACAAATCCAAAACCCCAGCAGCAGGAAAGAAAAAACGAGACTAAATGAACCCCATTAATCCAAAATCAAGGAATAAACTTACACGATTTCGAAAAAAAATTAAAAAGCAAAGTGGGGTTGAAGAAAAACAGTGTGGCCCCACAGAGCACCAACCTTGGTGGAGCAATTTCTGAGCGGTTTCGTTAGGATCCATGTTGGTTTCCTTGAGCGCGACATAGATATCAGCATCGGAATGATTCCCTACGATTTCCTTGATGGATTGGATGGTTTTGCGGACTCTGGCAGAGAGTATGTGGGTACCAGTGCCACCTTCCGTTCGGGAACCAGGGACCATTGCACCCGAAACCGAAGATTACCCCGAAGACAAAACACGAAGGCGAAGGCGAAAAAACAAAACTTGACGGTGTCAGTGTGAAGAAGAGGAGAAGGGTCGTTAAGGGTAGGGTTATTCTTCGTTCAATCGCAAAAGAAAGACGAAAGAGCAGAAAGCGGCTTTGAGAAGAAGCAGCGACAGAGTGAGGGTTTTGAAAACCTTTGACAATGACTTTTTTAGTTTTGAGGGAAAATCTCTTGAAATTTTTGATTCGTTCTTATGCCCTTTCTTTTTGGTTAAACTACGATATTGCCCTTCGTTTAACAATAAAATTCGTATCATTAGGGAGGATTCACCAATAATATGAATCCAACACTTGGTTAGTGGTGGTATATGCATAATTAAAAATTATCCTCTCACACAACACAAGCATGAATACGGGATTTGCCTATTTAAAAAGTGAATATTCTTTTACAATGAAAATATAAAAAAAAAATCAATGATAGATATTATACATAACAATAATAATACTAAAATATAAATTTATTTGTTTGTTTAGATGTTTTATTTTTTCTTAAATAAGTTAATCTTTTAAAATAATTAAGTTCATGAATGTAGATTTATATTATTTAAAAGTGAATCTTCTTTTAGAATGAAAATATGAAGAAAAAAATAATGATAGATATTGTATATAATAATAAAATGTGAATTTATTATTCTTTTAGATGTTTTAATTTTTTTTCTAAAATAAGTTACTCTTATTAAAATAATTAAGCTCATAGATTTAGATAGTATTAGTTCAATTAGTTCAATTTTCATCCTTTACATTATTTTTTTTTGTTTTTGATCAGAATCTTGAACAGGCGTACGTAACTGTATGGGTTTAACTCTCGGGTCGATGTGGTGATTAGGTAAAGTCCTCTTAAAATCACGAAATGTGAAAAAATTGACTGCGGCGAATCCGGGTGCTTGAAGTCACTTACACTATGACCAACCATTATTTGGTCCTTTACACTATTATCTAATCATTCATGTAATTTAATCTATTTTGTTAAATCTCATTTCATTCTATGTAAAAAAAAAAAAATTCATTCATGTAATAATTATCACAGATTTTAACGTAGTGATTAACTCACAGATTTTAAGCATGTTACTAACTAGTAACTACCTTATCAATAGCATTTAAAATAACGTATTCTTACCATTATTTTCATTAAAACAAATTAAATTCACTATTAAAAGTATTCAACTATCGCATATACTTGCACGTGAGCCCTCTGAATGAAATGTGAAAAAGAAAATGCATGTGTATTCATTAATGCTTTATGTAGGGGATCTCTTTCTGCGTCATTATTTTGAAATCATCCACTAAGCATATACTAGTACATTTTTTTTTATTTGTACGTGGTGTTCCATTTCTATTTTGTCTTTCTTCAGTCTGAAGTTAATCTTAACTCATATGAATCAAGTCTAGTGTCTTTTTTTTACATTCACAGCATCTGGCACCTTTTCTTTTTCTATCATGACTGAGTGTGTGTTTGGATTAGCGTTTGCAAACTTGAGTTTAGATGAACATGATTTATTGAACGTGATTTCCAGTGAACTTGAGTTTGTATAAACGTGATTTCATGTTTGGATAATTTGTTGCAAACGTGAGTTTAAGAAAGTGAATATTGTTTGGATGATATTTTTTAAATCACGTTGAAAGATATAATTACTAAAAATGACATGTTTTATTTTATATATAGATTTTCATTTTATTGATATTAAATATATATATTTGTTTATATTAATACTAACAAAAAATAAAGATATTATATCATTTTTTATTTATATAAAAGCATTAGAAAAGTATCATGTATTATCTTAAAAAAAAAAACTTCCCAATGTATTGTCCTGAAAATGCTAGGAAACTATATCATTTCCTGAGTGGATTTTTATTTAATGTAATATTAAAAGGCATTACCAAGTGGATTTGTTTTTGAATCACTATCTAATATTTAAATGGTCGTATATCATTTTCGAAGTGTCCATAGCTCCTGCTGCTGCGTCTTTGTCTTCGTCAAGTTCAGTTATGCTCTGGAGCTTGTTGGAGTGAAGGGTAAAATTGAATCTTGGCAACTCATGCCCATGAGTATGCTCTGGACTCGCGTATACGATAACGCAGAAGCTAGGAGAACTTGCATCTCCTTAGACTCACGTTCAAGACCAGAATCACGTAATGAACGCTAATCCAAACATGACAAAAAAATGTTAACTCACGTTTAATCCAAAGAGACGTGCATTCACCGTTGCAGAACGCTTATCCAAACACATCCTGAAGTTACTCCTAATTTGGACAAATAATTACTAGACATTAAAGGGGTGTTGGATGAGCTCACAAGATTTCTTCATAATCTTAGATCACAAAGTGAGATTAAATGGTAAGGTTGGGCTGATATGTGCTTAACATGTTCTATATTCAAGCAGGGAAAATTGGGCCCATGATAATAAGGATGAGTATATTAGACAACATCAAAGGACTATTCTTTTTATAGATGGATACTTAGAATGTGATAGTTCAGATTGTCATTATCACCCTATCAATCTGATGGCTCAACCTTTCCAAAATGCGTTTGGCACTTAAAGCAATTGTCTTGAACATGTTCCACCATATAAAACCCATGAGTTAGCCCTTTTAAGCTTACATTTTCAAAGCTTTAATTAGATCATTTACGTGGTACCTACCCCTTGTCCTTTTTCATCATGACAGGCATGAAACCGTTAGAAGTCTAGTGGTGTTTTGAAAAAGAACCATGTACTTTACTTTGTTATCAAGATTCCAGTGATTGGTTTTGTGCAGAATTTTTTCAGTCTAATCATTTTGACAGAACCAGACATGCTATCTCACTTGGAATAGTTCAAAATTCATACAAGATGGAAAACATTTGATAATTCCCACTGCAAGACGTACATTGGCAGTTAACAAGTTCAACTACAACTAAAATTTCACTATCACAGTTTAATATTTCTCCACAGCTACAGTGAACTCCAAGGTTGAAAGTTGCAGTTACTTGCAAATTATCCACTGGAAAGAGGAAACTGGATCTAGAATGCACAATACTGTAAAGATTTCAAGTTGTACTCTGTTAGCCTGCTGAAGCAGTTGTTTGTGTAAAGGCTCTTCTCTATAGTCACAATCACAAGTATTGTTCTTGTATCCTGGCCCGGTTCTCTTCCCACCACAATCTGGCATGCATTTCTCCAAACCTTTCTCGGCTGTGTGAAAGAAAATTTTGAATTTAAATAAATGTGAGTATTCATGATAAATTAAACATGATGAATATACAACAACAAAAGCCTTTGATCAAACAATGCCTTGTCTATGACAGACTATTTAAATCTAAATCCATCTTAATGGTTTAATCTATTTAACTATTAGATTATCTTCCATAGGATCTACCCTCCTTAGTCCTTAATGAGTTCTCTTCATAAGACTTAAAAGCATAATAAAAAAATCATGGAATCATATCACTACACATAAACTAAATTACCAAAATTAAAAAAGACAATTGTAAAAAATCCAGGAGATTCACACAACACAACTTGGTTAGGAGGTACCATTTACCAGTGAAGGTAATAAAAAATCTGTTGCATTAAAAATAATCTATTTTCCATGATAACGATTTCTGCATACCTGAACCGGACGCGCCTAAGTTCTCTGGTTCCACCTGGAAGTGCTCTGATAGTGATGTATACTCCTGGTTCATCCTGCTCAACCCATTCAGTTTCCATATCACTGGCATTGCTGATTGAAAGCTCACCTGAGTGATCTCCCTCTCCTGATGAACTTGTCCTTACAGAACCTTCAAGGGATGATCTTTCAGTCTTTGGTGCACTAATGTTGGAAAGATTAGGTGTTGATGCTAGACCGCTTGTTTCATAGCAAGGGTGAGGTTGCATTTGGTGGTGATCCAGTGAATCTGATGAGGAGTAGCCCATTCCCATTGGGTGCTGAAAATGTCGGGGCAGGCGCTCTTTGCTAAGAGGAGGAGTGACAGGGCTATCCCTGGCAGATTCAATCTTTGAACTCTGAAAAAGAAAAGGAGAGATATATAAACACCAACTAAAATATACTAATATAGCAAATTCACTAAAACAGAATATTCTGATGAACTGCTCATGTAAATACCAAAGGTCTGCCATACACATTAAGTAGGAAAGCAATCCTTACACACTTCCCACTCATTCAAGAGCCAGTTTTACTACTCAAATATCTCTAGTTCCAACATCAAGTATAAGTTAGCTAGAATTTGTGATTGGTTACTCAGGATAACATGCATGCTGCATGAATTGGTTTGGAAAATAGTTTAATCTTGCAATTCTTAACATCAAATTACATAAAAAAGTGTATGCTCACCTCATCTTCAGATCTAGGTGGGGTTGGAAGAGGAACTGCTTGCTGATTGAACCTCTGAACATTGTACAACTCCATGACCTTGTCATAATTCTCTGTCCACCACCTCTGAGCTTGCCATTTATTAAACATTTCACGACTGATCAAATATAAAATCATTAGTACAATCATGGATGGGCTAGAAAAAGAAATCTGACAATTAACACAAGTTTATTTTCCTTTATTAAAAAACTTTCTAGCTGTATTATTGACTGGTAAAAAAAATAAAAATAGGGAACTGTTATTGCTACTTTGTGGTGAAATTCAAGGACAGACAGAACATTTTGCAGCTTGCAGGTAATATAGAACCAAACATTTAAAAATCTATATACCATGGAAAGTGTCTGTGCTCCTGTAAGGGGACAGAAATCATTTATCAATTCATGAACTCATGGGAGTTTTATCCAGAACTATAACTCCAATATGAGATTTGGATCCCCTGTTGTTCCTCATAAACAGCAAGGGTGCTATTTCAAAGGAGAGTTTAATAGGCATAAGATAGTTGTTCCAAGTGGTTACCATAAAAAAAAAAGTTGAATTTTCATGTTTCCACAACCTCCATATTGTTCTAATTTGAATTTCATAGCCCTTAACTGCTTCTAGAATCAAGATCTTCTTGATTGTTTCCAATTTAGTTCTGAGACTAGCTTAATAGAAGCCAAAATGTTCATGAAAGATAGGAGTTCCTGAAGTCATAATAAAAACCCAAAGGGCATTTGTCCCAGCAAAAAGAGGTTGTTATTAACTCATGCAAATTAATGAAATTATTGACTATCAGTAAAGTAGAATTTTATATTCATAGACTATTAATGATTGAATGGACCCTTCTAGTATCCCTTGTAATTCTTGTATTTAAGTTCTCTTTTCTATTCAGAACAGAGGGGGGTTTAGTTCACAAATCTGTTTTATTTCATAAGATGAATGTTAATATGGCACACAATCAAGCCTGGCCTTTTTCTTTGCACAGCTTCCTTCACTTTCTTTTCTTTTTCTTTTTTCCCTCTTTTCTTTGTTCTGTTTTTTTTTTTTTTTCCTTTTTCTTTTTGTGGGCTGAGAGGAGGGAGAGCATTTGAATCATCAAGCTAGGAGATAAAAATCCTTTTTGCTTTTGTCCAGCTCTAGTAACACCAGCCAAGCATGAATTACTGACAAGGGAACAAAGCTGAGGTCCTCCAAAGAGGCATAATACAAACAAGATAGATGCTGCCAATCTAGAATCTGAACAGCCTTTGAAAAGCATGTGATCACTCTCAAACAAACATGTACTTAATGCCAGATCAAAGAAGAGAAAGTTTAAATCACAAAGGACAAAGTCACACTGGTTCAAAAGCTAGCTGCCTCTACCACATGACGAGGCATGTGATTACACTCCAACAAATTAAAAACCTTGTGCAATTTCCAAATCATACAAGAGAGAAGGGTAGTACCTGAACCGTATCCGCTTCAGATCATTCCCACCCTGAGGCAATGAAACAAAAGTAATAAGCACACCAGGCTCCACTTGTGCAACCCATTCCTTGGGTTCATCCTCTTCCATGAACACTACTGACTCAGTACGTCCACTCACTGATGCTGGTGTTCCTTCCCCACTGGAAAGCCCTTTCAGTCTAGCCTCCATTTCCTTCCCCCACATCCTTGGGGTTGAATTGGAGCTCCCTGTTCTGCGGTAGGCCCAGTGGAACCTTGCTGAATCTGAGCCCATATCAGAGTCAGCATACTTTCTATTCTTGTTACCATTGGAAGATCTTGCACAAGGCTTGCAATTCTTATAGGCCCCAGAAGCCTTCACTGCCATGTCCTTGATCTGAAAAACAAAAACTTGCTATTTGTCACCATAGTAGAAAAACAAAAGAAGAAAATCATGAGAGACAAAAATTGGGTCTTTTTATTCCATGATTTGTAGAACAGGAACAAAAAATGCACTCCTACAACATGCCAGGAACAGGAACATGGACTTTTGTGGAACTGACAAATTCACGTTAGCAAAATAACAGTTATGATTCTATTAGTCTTACACTCTTACAATTAGCATCAAAATATGAAGAATTGCATAATTGAAGAGATGGGTTCTTGAATATTTTAAGATTTTGCCATAAGCAAGAACAGGTCTATATATATATGGCTCTGCCAATTTACCTGTGCAGTGAGAGCCTTGATGGCTTGCTTGGTGCTGGGTGTTTGCGCAGCTTCTTCCTCTTCTTCTTGGTGAAGAGATCCATTATTGAGCTGCTTCGAACACGCTATGCAAGTCAACATTTCTGATTCCCCTCACCTGATTTCCAATAACCAAGTTACACCAACACTACCAACCAAAGCTATTAATAGGAAAAGGATGACACTTTGCCGCAATCAAACAAACACAAGATCTGGGGTCAACTCAATCCACTCCAAAAACACAAAAAGCAAAAGCTTCATTGAATGTGCTGCTCTGAACAGGCACAAAACCAGTCAAATTTGAAAAGAGAGTGGTAGAGGAAGAAAATACCAAAGAGCAAAACAGTGATCCAATGAAGAATGAAGAACAAAATCATAACATTTCAACTCAACACTCCCAAAAGGGAGAGATAGAAGGGGAAGGTTAGGAATAGATGTGAAAGATCTATGAGATCAAAATGCATTAAAAATCATTTCTTTTTCATTTTTTTATACCGCAGTTGGAGTGAACTCGACTCTCTCTCTCTCTCTGAGTCAGAGGAGACTAACATAACATAGACACACACAACAACAAAACAAAGAGTGCAAGTTAGAGGAGTACCCTTGCTTCCTTTTTCAGAGTCTGTGAAGGGCCATTGAGATTTGGGCTCTGAGGCTGGCTGGCTGGCTGGCTGGCTCTATCTATATAGCTCAACAACGTGTGAGGTACTGAGGTTTGGCGTGATGGCTTGGTCCCCTATGTGTCTATTCTCTATGTAACTTGTTGTGATATAGTGTGTGTGAGTGTACTTATATATATATATATATATATAGTGTGTGTGTGTGAGAGAGAGAGAGAGAGATCATAAATGGTTGGCTTTTTGTGTGCAATAAGGGCAGGGCAGGGCAAGGAAGGATGTGCATGCGCCACCCTATTCTCTCCGAAGGCACTCTCAGATAAAATGCAAAGACAGCAGGGGAAAAGGTGAAAATGGGAGTGTAGCGGCGTGAAGTTATGTGCTTTGTTTAAGCAAACACAAAAAGGAGCATCCCTCCCTCTGATGTGCAAGCACGAGTCTTTATCTACTTCAATTGCCCCCACATAGCCAAAAAAATCACACCTGCTATTATTCTCCACAAAAGTTGCCTCAAATCCATTTTTACTTTTCTAAATCAACTACTTTATTTACTCAATTGTAGTTGATTGCCTGATTGTTACAAATGTGAATTGTGATCATAATTTAATTTTATTAACAATATATCAAGGCTTAACTCTTGGCATCCCTACCACTACCACATAGTGGTGGGTTGTAGTGAAGTAGATTGTAAACACTTTAAGTTAGGGATGGCAATTGGTACCTCTGGAGAGGGTACTACAGTGCATGTCCCCGTACCAGTTTTTTAAAAAAAAAATGCTCGTACCCATGTGGGCAGTAGCTTTAGTGCTCATCCCTATATCCGTTGGGCACCTATATGTCCTTACTCGCGCCTGTTACCCGCACTTTTATTAAGTAAAAAATTAACAACTTTCTAAAAAAGATAATAATTTAAAAAAACTATATCTCAATTAAAAATTACTCGAGAATTATCCAAACATAATTTTTAAATATCAGTGATACAACAATTTAATTATATTGAAATACAATATGTTAATGTTCTAAAACACAACAAATTATCTAAAGTTCAAAATTTTTATTAAATATTACAATATACTTTCACGTCACAAAATTTTATAAACTTGGATATCATGTGTTAAAATTCTTCAAGATCTGTAAAAAATAATTATTAACACTAATTAGACATATATTATAAAGTAAAAAAAACACAAATAGATAGTTATAAAAATATATTTTTAATTTGTAATGTATTGTATATATTAATTTTAAAAATATGTATAAATATATTAGATATTTTAATAAAATTAATATATCCTTATATATAATTATATATGGTATTTTTTATTAAATAATTATATATATGAGTGTGGGTATGGGGCGGGCTGGAAATCAAAGTGCCCGAACACGTGCCCGTCCCCGTGAAAAAAAATGCGGGCTTTTACCCGTACCCACGCCCATGCCCGCTTTGGAGTTTTTACCCTGCCAATTGCGGGTAATTTTTGCGGGTATCCATGGGGCTTGGACTCAATTGTCATCCCTACTTTAACTGTAATGTTAGGGTTCAAATCTAATATCATAAGTTTTGGGAGGTTTTACCTAATTACCACCATTCGTCGAAGGGTTAAACCCTCACATTTATGTATGTGAGAAATTCCTGATTAGAGACCAAAAAAACTCTTAGAATTGCTATTATTCATAGTTTTAAAAATCGGACCGAACCGGTTGGTCCGATCGATTCGGTTGGGGATCGACATGTTGACCGGTCCGTTCAGCTAAAAAACCGGTAGATTTCATAATCGGTGAGAAGCGGTCAAGAACTAGTCGAACCGGTGAAAATCAATAAAGAAAAACTAGTATCTGGAAACCTTAAAAAAACTAGAACTTCACTGCCTATGTTGCTTATGTTCTCCCTGTTTCTGACAATAATGGAAACACAACCAAGATTGTTTGTGTCCACGATATCGCATTCTGGAAGCAACTATGTCACATGGAGTTGAATTAAGAAGGCACTTCGACAAAATAGCAAGTTCTTGAAATAATGAAGAAAAAGGTGTTCCTCATGATCTCACATAAACTTTGATCTTCTGGTTTGGTCTTGGCTTCCTCTCCAGTTGAAAACTCACATGTGTACTCTAGAAATGTTGTATGCTTGGACTTCTTCATGATTAGGAGAACACAACATCACCTTGATGGGAATCATCCAACTAAACACCTACAAGAAATTGCCTTTTAGCAACAGTCAAAGGTCGTCACTACATAGGTAAAACTATCGCTATTTCATATTTAGCGACGGCTAAAGGCTGTCACTACATAAGTAAAATCGTCGCTATTTCATATTTAGCGTCGGTGTAGCGTCGGCCAATGGGTTGTCGCTGAAATGCTCATCGTTAAAAAGTAGCGACGACGATTTACGACCGACATTGGGTAGCGATGGTCTGGCCATCGCATAAAACCGACACTAGATCCAATGTTGTCACAACATAGCATTATCATTGGTCGTCACCAGCCGACACTATGTAGTGACGGATGTGGCTGTCGGAAGACTTAGCGACGGCCTAACCGTCGCAAAACCTATTTCAGTATAGCGACGAATATTTTAACGGTGGCCTGGCCGTCGCTAGTAATTGGATTTTTATTTTTAAAAAAACAATTAAATTAAAATTATATAAAAAACGTGGTGAACATAAAATAAGATTATTGTTAATTTGGATTCTATATATTAAAGCTCCAAAAAGTAGTACACATTGGTATTAATATAATTATACATCATTTTCATCTTCTTGATCTTCATCATCCTCTTCATCTTCGTTGTCATCCCACCCATCTTCTTCATCCTCATTTGATAGGATGTCTTCATTCTCACATTCATCATCAACCAATGATTCAAGGATAGGTTGAATTATTGGTTCATATCAATTCACAGCTAAGCCTACAATTCTTCAATGTCTACAACTGGTAAAACAGTTGAACTGCCATCAACCTGATAAGGCACTTCATCCTCAACCCCATCAACTTCAACAATTATATAATTTCATCATAACATTTTACATATCACAACACAAAAACATGCACAATTCTATCACTACAAGAAATTTTGTTTTTAGCGACGGCCAAAAGCGGTCGCTACAATCTATTTAGTGACGGCTTAGCGACGGGGACGTCGCTAAAAGACTCGTCGTAAATGCAGTAGTGACAAGCAAAACAGGTCGTCTCTAGATAGAGACAACTTGGTCGTCGCTACAGCCGTCTCTAAAGTCATGGTCACCGCTACGTATTATTGTTATTTTTTTAAAGTTTTTTATCTGGTAACGTCCCTAGTGACTGCTATGGTTGTCGCTAATGATATTTTTTTTAAAAAATTAAATTTATTATTATTTATTTTATTTCAATATCTAGGTTTTATGATTTAATATTTGTTAGTTTTAAAATTATAAAGAAAAATATTAAATACTATATAAACACACCAATATAGGAAAAAAAATATATAAAAACTATATATATAAAGATTGTTCAAACACAATACAATAAAAGTATAAAAAAACATAATAAAAAAATCAATGGTGGTGGCGGTGACGACGTTGGGGTTGTGTCGGGGGACGATCCTTATCCTCATCCAACGACTGGTCATCCAGGGCGTCATCGTAGTGGGGGTGAGCCTGAGCCTGAGCGTCCAACAACTGCCGCATCTGTTGTCGGAATCGTGCAAAGTTCTCCTCCAACCGTGCAGCCTTCCGCTTCAGCCCGGCTAGCTTGCTCCCTTGCTTCATTGACTTCTTGGCGCATTGCTTCCTCCGCCGAATGTCGTGACCCAAACCCGTCACTTCCGCTGGTATGAGCCCGAGACTCCTGAGTGAGGTTGGTCACATATGGACGAAGGTTGGTTGACAAGTCCCCGGTGCCATAACAGTGGCCTCGGGTCTTACCACCTGCAACATTCTTCCAGATCTGGAGCTTGGTGGAGCCATCAAAGTAGGAGTTGTCCCTCATCTGTGACTCCACCTCCCTCAGGAGGTCCTGGTAATTTTTCTATTGAGTTCAGATAAATGTATAATTGGTTAGTTATATATTCAATTGCAAACATATAGCGACGGCCAGGCGGACGCTACTGTCAACCATGGCCGTTGTTATAAGTTAATTTTTAAATTACACTCGCATATAAATTTACAAATTCGTGAGGAATTTTGTGACGGTCCAGCCATCGCTATATTCAATTTTCATTTAGCGACGCACGCATTGTCGCAAATATAAAGGAAATCGTCCCAAATCACTTTGTTTAGCTTAGCGACGGTCAGGCCATCGCTATACTTTTCTGACTAATTACTAAATCAAAATAAAACATAAAATCATTCAGCGTCGGCTTGGCCGTCGCTATATGTGTCGGTCTTAGACCGTTGCTAAGTGGTCGTGTCTAATAACTGGTTTTCTTGTAGTGAAAGTTAGATTGCATCTTGAATTGAAAAAAAAAATGGATCAATGTGTAGAATTAGAACGTGAAGTGGCTTAAGGCCAACTTTCCCTAAAATGTTTTGTATTTTGTTATGACAAAATTGAGTGTTGAGTTACATATGGAGAACATGGTTACACAAAACATTTTTTTCCTATTATTAGATACTTTATTCAAATATCTCATTTCTTCAATTTTTTTGCCTTCAAAACAATAGTGTATGTGTGGGTGGAGAGCTGTCGAGAAATTTTCAATGAAGGGTGTTGTTAGATTTTGGGGGTTTTTGTGATTTTGAAGAGGAAGAAGTTAGATGACATATTAATAAAAAAAATTGGGAATGATTTAGTGGAGTACACATGAAAGAAAATTAGTAATATGATATTGGTGCCCATTAATTTAGTCAAACACTGGAAAGTAAGTAATAAGATATCGGTGCCCATTAATATAGTCCAACACTAGAGCAATCACCAATATTTTAGTCTTTATATATTATACCTCTATTTCTCTCCTACCAAATAAGAGGAGAGAGAAATATAATCCAATTTGTACTCTATTTCACTTCTATTTTTTTCTACCAAACAATCTTTTTTTCTCCTCTATTTCTCTCAACTCTATTTCTTTTCACCTTACCAAACATAGTGTAAGTGAAAAGTGGGAAAGAAAGAAAATTTCTAGTGGGCCCAACGTAAAAAATAATTCAAGTGAATCTTAATCACATTTTAGACTTCGAGAGGGAGTGAGAAACCTTAATTATTTATAAGCAACTAACAAGTTTGCCTTGGGTTAACACCAAAGATTACTCTAAAAATTTCTTTGAGATTCCACTTCAATATGTAATTATAGTAATTTTTATAAAGCTTCCATCATCGTTATCATTTATCATAGCTTTTAGGCCCTGTTTAGTGGGGATGAAATGGAGGAGGGAGGAAAGAAGTGAAGAGAAAATGGGGCTGGGATGTGTGTTTGGTGAGGAGAGAAATGGGGGGAAATGAGGGGAGATGATTACACTTTCATTTCTCTGCAATTTTTTGTAGTGAAATGGAGGGAAATAAGCAATAGACATGTGATAATCGATTTTCATGTATACATAATCGATTATCATGTTACCCAATGTCATAAAGAATCGATTTTCATGTACACATAATTGATTTTTATGTTACCCACTGTCATAAAAAATCGATTTTTAATATCCCATAATCAATTGTTGAGAAAAAAATCGATTTTTTTTAATAATAGGTTTTTCATATCTTTTTTCTTTTATTTCACACACATTTTTTCTCATATCAAACAACTTAAAAATATATTTCTCTTTTATTTCACACATATTTCTCTCACACCAAATAACCATTAAAGTTAATCAACCTCAATCCAAATCCTAACATTTTGCTCTGATCAAACCGTGTATCGGTACCATCCATTGAGAGCAAAAGCAGGTACAGGTAAACCGGTTTTATGTTATACTGGAAAAAAAAGTAAAGGATAGGAAAAAGATAAAGGTATCCATCAAGAGTTATTGTTTTTATACAACCAATTATACAACATCATACAACATTCACATGTCACCCTTATAATTAAAGAAAAAAAGCGAAAGAAACAAATCAATCAATGCAGGTGCTAGCTTCTTTTACAAGTTTATAATTGATGTCCACATATACTCTATGTCACCCTCCACAGGATGTGAGGTGCTAGCTTCTTCTTCTTCCATGAGCTTCACTAGATAGCAACCTACATCATGTGTCTGAATCCTCTTTTTTTCCTTCTTCCTCCCTCACATCTCACAAAATTCTAACAAGTTACAAACCTTACTGTACTTGGTTACAAACTAAACTCTAATAAGTTATAAACCTGTTATTTAGTAATAAACTCGGTGACAAGATTAGTGTAAGCAAGTAAGATCCATTTCCAGCAGTAACAATAACTAATGTCAACCTTCGTCCCACAACCAAAGAGCTTCTCCATCAATTTTGTGATCCTTCCCAATTCCAAATCTCACCTCCACGTTGTTGAAGAAAAGAGGAAACAAAAAGATGATTGTGTAGATTGAAGGACTCAACCAATGAGACAAAGGGGGAAATGGGAGAAGAACTTCAGGGAAAGTGGTCGTGGTCTAGCACAAAAAAAAAGGGAGACATTTCAAATGAGAAACACTAGAGAGAAGAATGTGAGGAAAATATAAAAATCAATCATAATATGAAACAAAGAAAAGAGGAGGCAGGTTCAAATTTATTCATTTTATTTTTTAAAATAAGTTGCAATGATGTGATTGTGACTGTGACTGTGACAATTTTCAGTTGTTTCTTTTTCATTTTTTTCTTTAATTAAAAATGGGTGGTATGTGTTATTGTATGGTGTTGTATATTTGTTTGTTGTATAAATACAATAACTCATCCATCAATCCACCATCCATTTGATTTAAAAATTAGAGCAGCACAAACTGAAAGGAAGACATTGATGGAAAGAAAGAAGACAAGAATGAAAAAGAAAAAACAAATAAGGAAGCAACATATATATAATTCAAAATCCAAGCAGCTAGCATGTATATCATTTGCACACCGCTAATGTTGGAAGCTAGCAGCATATATATAATTCAAAATCAAATCAGTATACCCATAAGCCCTACCAATTACCAAAATTGCTGAAATTGGAGCTCTATATTTTGAGGTTAGATAATTAATTGTCTCATTAGGCTAGCTATTAGCCTTATATATAGCCGTTGATTTTTTCGATCAAAAAAAGTAAGAATCAAAATGTGCAGAGAGAGTCACGGGTAGAATAGAAGTCAAGCAATCGCTTCTATCTATTCATATAATATAGATTGCTTGACACAACCTTCCGTCAAACTATAGAGGAACTGCATGCTTCTCTGTCTGCCTTCCTTCCATCCATTTCTTTCACATCTTCAAATTCAAAGCTACCAAAAACTTCCATTTCTAGCTTTTCTCTCATCTACAGTTTTTAGTCATTTTCACCTGTCACAAGTTTGGTAACTTTAATAGTATATGTTTGATTTAGGATTAAAATTGATTAAATTTAAGTTTAGAATCTTCAACGCAATTAACTTTAGCCTTAGAAACATGTGTTTAATACGTTTTAATATTAAACCAAACATACTATCGGTCAATGAAATTGCCATATAATAAATAAAAGAATTTACACACATATATATACTATATATATTTACATGCATTCTAGCAAAAAGAAGATCGATCGAGTTTACTTAGTATCTAGTTAATCTTCATTAACCTTTATTATCATCATCAATAAGAAAAGTGATAAAGTCATAAAGATGAAAAGTTGTGTAATCCTTATACAAAATTCGGCGGTTTTGTTACTTAGAAAAGCTGTGAGTGATCCAACTCTGTTTGCACCCAACACCACACCATGGGCAACCAAAAAGACAACCCAACTCTTTTTCTAAAGAGCTTAACCAAAAGAACCATTAACAATTACACTACAAATCTTGTGAGAAAGCTATGATCATATTCATTCCTTAAACATATATACATATATAATTAAGAATTAATATGCCAATTTCGCTATATATGCATTAAAATATGTGTGTGCCTTCAACTTAGAGCTGAAAAAAATGATTTGGATTATTAATTAAGTTTCTCTTCCGATCAAGAAGGGAGGAATAAAGTGAAATACGCCCTTTCTTGTATAGTGGGAGACTCTTTTTGTTTCTTTTCCATATACAACATATATATTACACGGGAAGAAAACAACTGCTAGATTCCACATTTGAAAACTTTAGGCAAGAATTCTTACTTCTTAAGGAATTCTGGTATATGGAATTTTGAATTTATCTTTTAGGTAGTTTGGTCTCTTGATTATAAAATATGACTTGCACCATTGTAACATATATATTTTGGGACGAGTGACCCGAAAATAATAGCTGAAAACTAAGGGTCTTTGGAGTGGTCGCTAGTTTTTAATTTTTTATTTTTAAAAAATTTTATTTAAGTTTTTTATAATTGAATACTGAAAATTATATTAAAAATATTTTTTGTGATTTTTACAAATGGAGTCGTTTTGAAAGCCACCAAAGATGATTTTTAGTTTTCAATTTCGAATCATAAAAATTTTGTTAAATTTTTTAAAATCCAAAAATTGAAAACTCACAATTTACAAACGCTTTTCAAGGTAAGCTTTCATTTTTTTTTTAATCAAAATGTCAAAATTGAAATCAAAATTTATGATAGACAATGTAGCACATGGGTGTTGCTCCTAAAATTAATGCATAGAAGCGTAATTAAGATTTAGTGATATTTGTTATGATACTTCAAATTTTAAACGCGATCGATCACGTAAGTGAGTGTTAAAGCCTTAAAGGTGACGGTGGATTTCAAGAGCCTTCGCATCTGATGAAAGAGACTCAGGCCCACCTAGTTTCCTAGAGGAGACATTATGATATGAATTAATTCCATTAATGTTCATCAATTGTGAAGAAGATATGTTGTCATCATATCCGTGGACCATAAGTCACATGCTTGCAAGGGAAAAGATAGGACGTGATTGGCTTTTGTACTATGTTTCAAGAATTGAGAGCATGTAGACTTGGTTGGGATGGTAAAACAATGATGGTACTTTGGGTGATTCAATCATTCAATCTCACCTGTAACGAGTATTCCCAATTCATGGGGCAGAAGGGAATGGTGAATTGGACATTAGCTGGTTTTAGCAATATGTTCTTAACTCTTTTGAGAAGAAAGGGACTTCGGGTTTTGTAGCAATGTACATGCATATAAAATGAACACTACTATATGCAAAATGTGCATGAATTTGTAAGATATGGGCTAATGATAATTATTTAATTTAAAGAGGTATCTAGACAAATATAAAAAATATTTTAACTTATAATTCGTACATTACATAGCATACATATATAGGAGGAAAAGAGATAATTTTTAGTTTAGGTACTACATACTACTTTCATTATAATATGGATATATCAAGTCTTATATGGTTAATTTTACTGATTTAAAAAAAATCAAAATTAAAATAATAAAAAATATATATTGACTATAAGTGAAATGGTTACTAAGAGATGAGTGGAGATCACCTCTAGTAACTGGATATGTTTAGAGAGAGAGTGGCCACATATTGTGTGTATCACTCTCTCTCGTACTAAACTTGTCCCGTATTGGAGAGAATGTGCTTCTGTCTTCAATAGACTTAATGCTAAATGAGTATTGAATTCTTTTCTATTTTTTTTGTTTATTAAAAATTTAGGATGAAGGGATAACGCCCCAGTCCAAGATAAGGAAGTCCTCTGGGCTCAAAGAGCGCTTACATATACTTACATTTACTTCACATCAAGGGGACAAGTGGGGGTTCATATTTTTGTCATTGTTGTAATTATTGTAAGTATCAATTTATGATATCATTAAATACTCTCTCAAGTTTTGAATATATATAACTCAAAACTCAGTTTTGGTGGTTCAAAATGTAAGTAAAGTCTAACTAACTTCACCTTATTAAATAATAGCGTCCCATAATACTCTTATTTGATTCAAATTTTATTTCTAATAATTCATTTTGTAATAAATATTTAAAATAATAGTCGAGGACATTCAATCCATTTTTTATATGAATTTGAGATAATTTAATGAGGTTAACTAATTTTTGAGTTAATTAATTTTTACTTATATTACATTAGTGAAACTAATCCCCTTAATATAATGAAACTATCTATTTTTTTTTCCTTTAACAACTGTGTTTTGCATGTTTGAATATCTGATACTACAAAAAAAGTCCATTGAGTTTATTAGCTGAACCGTTCATGTGTATAGCAATTAAAATGATTGTGAAGTAACTTATGATAAAGAATACAACTTTATAAAGGTAAAATGAAGACTTTATTCTGTTTTATTTTTCCTGAAAATATCTTTGATTTTCTTTTTCACAGGTGCTACTTCATTTTTCTCTACTTTATATAGGATACTTTGTATAGAAAAGATAAAGGAAAAAAGGAGAGAAAATGCCACATATATACTAATCAAATCCAAATCATATGGTTTGGATCCCTTGCTCTAACGCCAATGGCTTCTAATCTATTCTATCTGCAATCATTAGCATTCCAAGCAATTATTGGAATCTGATCGTGGGCCGTGTTCTCATGGGCCTTTCACCTTTGCAGCCCACGGGTTTGTACCTCAGACATGTCATGCTGGAATGTTTACTTTTTCTTCGACCAAAAAGAAGAGTGTTTTTTTTCCTTGAATAGCTGGTGATTCCATTAATATGTATTCAAATTATGAGTGATATAAGAGTATAAATAATCAAAGATAACAAAAATAAAACGATAAAGAATCCAGGAATAATAATTCGGGTGACTCTTCAAAGATTGTTTGATGATGTAACTGTATTTTACACTAGCCACTTTAATTGCATTTCAATTTTCAACATAGGTATTCTCTCTTTTATTAGGACTTAGGCATTTTATTTTTTAGTTTAATTATTATACATTTACAGTGTAAAAATTTTACACAGTCGTCCAATAATATGTTGCCACATCAATTAATGAGTATGACACCTCATGCGTTATTAAACTCCCTAAATGATGTGGCAGCACTTCATTAGATGACTGTGTAAATTAAGTTTACACGGGATCGGTAAGTGTATACTTATTAAATCATTTATTTTTTTCTTTCACAAAATCATAGATATGTTCTATGGGAGGTATTTTGCTTGTGTCAAATTCAGGTAGAACCCACCGTGGGATGTGAATCTCAACTCCTGACTCTTAGGCTCTATTTAAATGAAGAGTGAAAATGAGATGATGAAGAATAGAAGGAAAAAAAAGGGAAGGAAGGAAAAAGAAGAGAAGATAAAGGAAAAGTAAGAGAATTTTTGAGTTGTTTGGTTTGAGATAAAAGGAATAAAAAAGTGAGGGAAAGAAAATGAGTATAATATACAATTACCAATTTACCCTTATACTTAAAAATATTGCTATTATTATTTATTATTATTATTTATTATTGGTAATTGCCAACAAGATAAAAACAAAAACTCGTTCTCTTGGCTTTGTAATATAGCTGCCAATGTCTTTGCCATTGGAGAACTTACAAGAAAGTGAAGGAGAGAAAGAGTTAGGCGGGGGCATAAATGGAATCAAAACATACTCCCCCCTCATTCCCATTTTCTCGTCATTGAAGGCGTGAAAACTGCAATGGCCAAATAGTGTTCAGTTTTCCTTGATGTGACAAGTTTATGGATTATTCAAACAAGCTTGAGTGAAGTTTTTTCATCATTTTTCATAGGTGAAGTTTACGGTACACAAGTTTTTGTGGCTGTTAATTTAGTGTAATTCCTTGTCATCCGTTGACCATAACACTAAATCAACGGCCATAAAAATTTGTGTACCGGTAAACTTGTGTACCGTAAACTTCACCCATTTTTCATCTTTAGTCTTTCATCCATCCATTTTGACCCAAAACTAGCGAAGCCTTGGAATTTAACACATAATATTTCATTATTTTCAATGACTAAAAGTTAAAAAAAGTTTTATATAGGTACAATATTTTGCAGGCATCTCGTGTTAAATTTAACATAATATTTTTATGTGAAATTTTATATCTATTTTTTTTTTTGTGAATGCTCACAAATCAATTAAGATTATAAACAAATATTAGTTCAAGTGGTATATGATTGATTTGTCTTAATTAAGTAATGTCTTGGGTTCGAGTTTTATGCATGAAAAAAAATTATGGAGGATACATATAGTTTAAAACCAAAACAATTAATTTAGATTGCATCTCAAATAAAACATTATTTAACAAATTTATAGCAAATTTCAACATGAAATTATTGTATTTAATACTCTCTCTGATCCTATTTATAAAACAGGATTTGAAGTTTTTCCACAGTCTTATTTATAAGACAATACACAAATCTAGAAGCATTTATTATTTTTTCTCATATTTACCTTTTGTTGACCATTAAAAGTTTTAAAGTGACACAATTACCATGATAGTGAAGTTTAATTTTAAATAGGGATAAACTTGTAATCTTGTAGAGTATTTTTTTGAAAATTAATGCATTAATTACTTTTCTTAATATGTGTATTTTTATCTAAATTATCTTATAAATAGGACGCGAGTGAATATTATTTACTGCACCTAGCGAGATAAAAAAATGGATTAATTAAAATTGTAGACATCAAAACTTTCTGGCAGGGATGATAGGAGAAGGACACAACATTAATCCAATAATGCCGACAACATACAAGGTGTTTGGTTTAATTGCATGCCTTTCAAGCACCAATATAAAAAGAATATGTGGAGTGTTAAAGGCACGAATAGTTTAATCTAGTACAAGTTGTTGGTTAATGTTGAAACTTGAAAGCCTTTCTGCGGAGTGTTAAAGCTTGCTCCACCAACATATAATTAAAGAGAGCAAGAGCTTTTCTTTATGGTTACACAAAAACAAAAATTAAATCTTAATTAGCTCCAACAAGGTAACAACAATTATCATCAATAGTCCCACTGTTTGAAGCAGGTGAGGCATCGTACAGGTAATATTAATAATTCATTTATACATTAATTAGCTAGCAAAGCAAAACAAATTGACTATAATTATAGTATAATAAATATCTGGGGTGTTTCTTAAATTAATCTTCTAAACAGGGGATCACTAATTATTTGGAAAGGGCTCTGCTTGTTTGGTGCAATTATATGATTAATATAATATGTTTTTATTTTACTTAGCTAATAAAAAACACAATAATCATGCTTTTTTATTGGTGCAAGACGGCAAAAGAAGAAAGAAACAATGATGGTGACATGCGAGGAAACTAGAAAATGAAAGGCAAGTCTTACATTTTTCAAAATTAATTATTGTTTATGTGCAATTTTTGTAACTTAATTGAAACCTTAATTCCAATGGGAAGAATATCACTTTCTCCTATAGGTGTCACTGTAGTCCAATAGAATTCCAGTGTCTTTTATTTAAAGGTTGGTTATTGATATCGACTAATCCCTTAGCTCCTGTTTGTTGAGAGAGAAGTGCCGAAAAATGAAATAAGGCGTGTAGAAATGGTGCATAAATAGCTTTGCCAACGTGTTTGATGTATTGCAGAAATAGTGGATAAATACCCAAAAGTAGTTGACCCCACACCTGTTTTAATTCTTGGCAAGTTGGACGAGAAGTGCGAAGAAATCCGCCTCCTCACGCGAGCTTAACACAACAAGGGTTCCTCTTTACTGAGTTCAGCATTTCCTTCGGTTTGGTATTTGACAGTGAGCTTTCCAATAGAACCACCGTTGGGCCCTGCAACCAAGGCCTGCTTCTTCTCCAACGCAAGTGGCAGCACTGGTTACTCCTCCCCACCGTTGTTTCAGATCGGCGCTGCCACCTTTGTTCTACATCTCCCCGTGCAGGAGCTCTCTGGCCACCACAACGGCTCCTCCTTCCTCGCGCGCCACCATTGCATTCATCCCCTTCCCTAGTGTGTGCCATCGCACGCTGTTCCTCGCGGCACCGCACGCTGTTCCTCGCGGCACCGCACGCTGTTCCTCGCGGCACCGCACGCTGTTCCATTGTTGCGTCTTCCCCTCCTTCTGTCGGCGACGATGAGAACAGAGCAGCGTGACCGGGGAAGAAGGCTTCTGCCACAGCTGAAGACGAGGACGGTGAAGGAGGCTATCCGATGAACCTTAATTTGTCGATTTGCTGCAAACTTGTCGATCTGCTCCTTGCAACTAATCGATTTCTGTTTTCATTTAATTGATTATTTTAGTTCCTAATAGCAATATCTTACATTCTGACTTTCACAAAATTGATTATCAGGATGAGGAGATCGATTTTCTGGTCATCTTGTTTATGTTCCTCCGTTATTGGGTGCAAACAATCGACTTACTTGACTAAATAACCGATTATTTACATACTTTGGTAGCAAAACTATCTAAAAAATAATAAAAAAAATATATTTCTCTTCTATTTCTTCTATCACACCAAACAACCCACTTTTACATTTCTCTTCTATTTCTCACCTATTCCACTCACACCAAACAACCTTAAGAATATATTTTGATTTTTATATTATCATTTAATAATAAAATATTTATTAAATACTAAACTCATAAACTTTAAAAATGATTTAAAGAAAATTTCCATAAGAGCAAAAACAATGAAGTTATAAATTTGCTAAACAAGCTGAGCCTAAGCTTTGTTTTTCTTTAACAAGCCAAACCCAAGCTTTAAGTTTGGCTCGTTTAAATAAATGAGTCAAACTTGAGCCGCCTATTTTTTCACAAGTCAAGCCTAAGCTTCAGGTACTCGGCTCGACTCGGTTCATTTACGGCCCTACCTGCGTGGGTAGTGATTTTAATGCCTGTACCCTTACCCGCCGGGTACTTGAGTTCTCGTACCTGTACCCATTACCCGCACTTTTATTAACTATAAAAATAATAAATTCATTAGAAAGTGAAATTAATTAAAAAATCACTCTAGCATAAATGAAAACTAATTCATAAATCATCCAAGTTTAACTACAAAACAACTCTAGTAATGTGGAAGTGGATGATAGATCATCCAAGTTTTGTTATTTTAGTGTTTATGAATACAACATTATAACATTTAAATTAATTAAATTAATAGTATACATTAATGTTTTTTGGTGACTATAAATATATATTAACATTAGTTAATTTTTTGGGGAAAATATTAATTAATATTGTAAACATATATATATATATTATATAAGTGAGAGTATGGGTAGGGTAGGGTACCATAGTACTCGTACACGCACTCGTACCCATTAAAAACTGTGGGTAATTACTCAGACCCGGACCTGGACCCGGACCCATTTGATGGGTAATTACCCTACATATTGTGGGTAATTTTTACGGATATCCATTGGGTCTAGTTAAATTGCCATCCCTAATTAGAATTCTTCAACCTTGAGAAGTGAACTATGATATTTAATCGTTTTTATATCTCCCTTCCAAATTTAACAATAAATTTTGCACGCTCATATTTTATACACTTCATTTTTTTTCTATTTTTCTTTTTCTTTTCCACCAGATCAATTATTACACATTTCATTTTTTATTTTTTTATATCTCTTTCTCATTTACACCTCTCACAACGAAGAAGAAATATTAAAACAACTTCACTTGAACGGAATTAATTCACAAAATACTTGTTTGATGTTAATAACAGGTATCAACTATTATTAGAGCAATTCCTAGCAATGTGTTTAGTCATAGTTAATCACGAAATTAATATGAGTCAAGCTGGGTGTTGATATTCAAAATATACCTTTTAGACATGTACTGAGTTAAGTTGAATTAGATGAACATGCTCAATAAATTTATTCTTTACAGTTTCATTCATTTACAATACTTGATTTTGAAATCTTATTTAAACTCAAACTAACAATTTTGACTTAACCTAAAATAACCTGATAAATAAAAATATTTTTTTTATAATTCACACAAGCTCAATCACCTTAATTAATTTAATTTTCAGAAATTATTTAAATATAAAAATGTTTTTCTATATATTCATACACATCACCTCATCAAATCTCATATGCATACTTCATTCAATATTTTTTATAGATAAAAATAATTGAATTAAATTAGTGTCTGGTTTATTAGAGTCTTTGCCATATTTTTTTTAGAATAATTTGTCCCTTTTGTTAACTTTAAAATAAATGAGTGATTCTACCATTTTATTTTATTTAACTACTATTGTTATATTTCAATTATCAATTAATTTTTGGACTGTGGGGAATGATTCTTAATTTCATTAATAATTGTAGACAAAAAAATTGTATTTGCTCAACTAGTTGTTAGACCACGAGATCCACGATGCCCTATCTTTTTTATAGTGTCAAGCCTTTTATTACAAAATATCCGCACACTAATTATATGTTTTGTTAAGAAATTCAAGACCTCCAAGAAAAGAAGACCATTCAAGCAACTCCATAGTCCATAGTCCATAGTCCATTACATAACCAGATACGCAACCCCAGCAGAGCACGACTCAAGGAAAAGGAGGACTGAAAAGCCAAACGATCTTATATTAATATGATCACTATTTTACCCAAAAAAAAAAAAAAATGATCAGTCACTAGAAACAAAACATACATAACAGAAAGATCATGAAAATGAGATGACATTGATAGCGTAGAAGGTGGACTGGAATATGGCATCCTGCATCTTTACATAAACTATTTATTTGTTTGTGTTTAAAATTTAATTTTAATAAAGGGACGTGATGTATACTTGGATGAACATGAACATTTACAGATTTAAATTTAAAGGAAGTTGATTTTATATAATTAAGTTTGTTTAATAGTGAAATTGAAGTAATGTGATTTATTTAGAATTTTTAAAATTAAGTCATGTTAACTAAAATTTGAGTTTAAAAATTAATTTTAATTTGAGTAACGAGTAATGGGTTCAAATGACAATCCCTTTATTACAAAAAAAAAAATGACAATCCCTTGAAGTAAGGTTTATAGGTGACTCGAGCAAGATTCCAGTTGAGAATAGCAGTAGTTTAAAAAAAAATAGTAGCACAAACATGATTTCGGGGTATCAAATATTATATGCTATTGACTTATTAGTAGACAAATTTAATGAGAATACGAAAAAAGGAAAACAAAATAGATTGATGGAAGTCGCTATACAATCATATATACAGGTAATTTTGGACAGTCAAGTGAATTGAATGCCACAACCCACAAATTCTTTCCATGACGTATGCCAATTAATTAATAATAGAATTATAGGATTAAGAACAAATTAATATTAAAAATAACAATATTTATAATGTTATGACGTACGCAACTTTAAGTAAAAAAAACTCACCGTTTTAACAAACTTTTTTGTCCTACCCATGCTATTGTTAATTCACTGCGGACATAAATAATTGGCCATGGCATGGAGAGATCTATCAGAAAATTCAACATGGCCCACCAATGGTACAGATAATTGTAAACAGAACCAATCATATTTCGCCACATCATCAAACTCGGTCAAATTTAACTCAGTGGCGGACCTACCTTAACTCAGCACAGGCTGCACTGCACAAGCACAGCCAATAACCACAACTTTCTGATAAGCCTCTGTATTTTGTTCCCCTGCAAAATCAGCTCAGAGAGAAAGGGACAAAAAAATATAAAAAAAAAATCAAATTAAAGCTTCAATATTACTTTCCGTTCAGTGGTTCAGGGATGCTCTAACCAATAATCACGCTACTTTGATGTCTGCTTTAATCTTCAGCACAAACCCTTTTCCACTAACCTCTGAAAAAAGAAACCGTTTTTTCTTTCTGAGCTCACCGAGCTACCCAATGCGGTTCTAATTCAGAGGCATTCCATTTCCGCACAAATTTTCAATCTTTGAGAAAAATAACGTAACCCCATCTATTATACGGGGGAAACGTGAACGAAAAAAATAACCCCCCAAAAAGAAAAAAAAAACTGAAAAAAAAGTGATAAATTTTATCGAGAAAATCTGGTTTTGAAGCGAGTGTCGTTTTTCAGAACATGTCTTTGATTCGACGCAGAAAAGGGTCGGAAACTGACAAGGGTCAGAGTCAGAGTTCAGAACCGAAGGTTCAGGGGGAGAGGCAGGAAGAAAAAGAGGAAGATGATAAGAACAAGAAGAAGAAGAAGAAAAATGAGGTGGAAGGGGTGAAGAAGAGCAAGTGGTCGTGTATCGATAGCTGTTGCTGGTTCGTGGGGTGTATTTGCACGTTGTGGTGGTTTCTTTTGTTTCTATACAAGATGATGCCTGCTTCGTTTCCTCAGTATGTAACGGAGGCCATTACCGGGCCCATGCCGGATCCGCCGGGCCTCAAACTCAAGAAGGAGGGCCTCACGGTAAAGCACCCGGTGGTTTTCGTGCCCGGGATCGTCACCGGTGGGCTTGAACTCTGGGAGGGTCACCAGTGTGCGGAGGGATTGTTCAGGAAGAGACTGTGGGGTGGTACCTTTGGAGAAGTCTACAAAAGGTATCAACAACTTTGCTGGTGTTGGTTCTTAATTTATTTATCATAGTATGATGGTGATGTTTTGGTGTTGTTTGGTCTTTGCTTTGGTTTGTGGGATGTACCTTGTTTTGATATGCTGAGTGGTTTTTGGTCTTGATATTTCTGTGATTGTATTTGGTATGTTGATTATGATGAGGATGGTGATTGGTGATAACAAATTGAAATGATCTGAAATGTGAAACATTTGATGATTTTTGGTGGGTAACCTGTTCAGGAAACTAGTCACTTCAGTTTCAGGTTGTTGAATTTGTTAGCTTGTTTCTATTATTGGTGGAGTCATTGGAACTTGGAAGCATGATCTGAAAGGGAACTTCCCTTTTATGGTCTTGTTGGTTGACAATGAGGTTGCCTGAGATGGTTAAATTTTGCTCTTTTGAGTTGTTTCATTTATTTTGATTATTATTTGAATTAACTTGTCATAAAAAGGGTGGTTCTCAGAATTTGTCCTTTTGAATAATGTATAGTCAGATCATTGACTCTGATCAAGATATTTTTAAGCACTGTGCCTATGCTGCTAATATTCATTTAGGTAGATAATAAATATTCAATTACCTAATTTTGAAGTCCACCTTGGAATTGTTTAAATGTGTCTAGTGCTGATTGTGAGTGCTTAACTGAAGTCGCTTTTCCATTTCAGTTTGTGAGTGGAAGGACTATTCAGCTTGAAAGTATAGGGAATGCTTCTGATTGACATTAATTTCATTGCGTTTGTAAGACAAATAATTTCTGGAGTATAAACAATCAGTCTCCAGTATGGTCAAACATTGAACTTCTGACATAGGAATTTCCAGTATGCCTGGACTGCACCATTGATAGCATACAAAATTCCATGCATAATTTATTCTCATTAAAATAGCAATAATCTTTTGAGGTGAATTGTTGTGGAAGTACAATTCCTGACCGAGGCTTTAATTCATCTATGACATTAAAACAGATTTTGAATGTTCTTAACTCTGTGTTAGTTTAATGTACCAAACTTATATGTTAAAGAGAAGATAGCTTTCCAAATGGAAATGGAAATGGCAATCCTAACTTGTGGTCTAGATAAGGCGTATAAGATAGTTTTCCATCACTGCTGAATTCTTTGAGATGCCACTTCATTGTTCCCCAGAGTTGTTCTTTTCAACTTGTAATCTTTGCTTGAGCTTTTGATACTTGTAAGTTGTAACTAAATTCTCCTATATAGACCTAGAAGTTTTGGATAAGGATTTATGTCTTTTCTTTTTCTTATGGATCTTATGCAGACCTTCATGCTGGGTGGATCACATGTCTCTGGACAATGAAACAGGATTGGATCCACCTGGCATAAGAGTCAGGCCTGTCTCTGGACTTGTAGCTGCTGATTACTTTGCTGCAGGATACTTTGTGTGGGCAGTCCTAATTGCTAACTTGGCACGTATTGGTTATGAAGAAAAAACTATGTACATGGCTGCATATGATTGGAGAATATCATTTCAGAACACTGAGGTATTCTTTTATTGTTTTTGCCTGAAATTGTTATGCCTTACCCAAAGAAGTACATTGATCATGCACTTGTAAGAAGAGAAAGGATAATTAGGATTCATATATTTAAATAATTGCTGAATCTTTTTTTTTTTCCTTACCATTAATAAATTAACTCATCAGGTGCGGGATCAAACACTTAGTCGGATAAAAAGCAACATAGAACTTTTGGTTGCCACTAATGGTGGGAATAAGGCAGTTATTATTCCACATTCAATGGGTGTCTTGTACTTTCTTCATTTTATGAAGTGGGTTGAAGCACCAGCTCCAATGGGTGGTGGGGGAGGACCAGATTGGTGCTCCAAACATATAAAGGCAGTTTTAAACATTGGTGGACCATTTTTAGGTGTTCCTAAGGCTATAGCAGGGCTTTTCTCAGCTGAAGCTAGGGATATTGCTGTTGCCAGGTAACTTTAATTTAGTCAGGTCAGTTACTTAGTAACAAGTTGTTGATGATTTATGAGTTTAGCCTGGTTCAACAGTACTATACTCTAGCTAAGAATGTTTATGTCAGTTACTTTGATCTACCTGTTTTCTCCTTTTGTTTAAATTAGCTATGCTTTATAATACCCCTTAACATGCTTATAAAAAATAATAATAATACACCTTAACACAATTCTTCTCCTCTCCACCCTTTAAAGTTTCTTCTTTTAATTACAGATTTTGCTAAGTAAACAATCATGTCCAACATTTTCTGCTTCTCCTACTACTGATCTGTATTGGAGAAAGCAAATTCTGATTGCATCTGGCACTCATGCTATAACTTTATTTTGTTCATCTAACTATTCAATATCTTTAATTGAATTTGGTTCTTTCTTGTTATTATATATATCAAGGGCGATAGCACCGGGATTTTTAGATAATGATCTGTTTCGCCTTCAAACCTTGCAACATGTCATGAAGATGACCCGCACTTGGGACTCAACAATGTCAATGATACCAAGAGGAGGGGAAACTATATGGGGTGGTCTTGATTGGTCACCAGAGGAAGGCTATCTTCATACCAAGAGAAAGCAAAGCACCAATAGTACTGATCAGTTGACAAGCCAAGAGACAAACAAAACAAATGTTGCCAACTATGGAAGAATGATATCATTTGGCATAGATGTGGCAGAGGCAAATTCCTCTGAGATTGACATTATTGACTTTAGAGTGAGCCAATTTTTAACACTGAATCTAGAAATTGCTGTGGTTTTCTGAATCCATGATGTTTTATACTTAATACGCAGTTTCTTGTTAATAGGGTGCAATTAAAGGTCTCAATGTTGCAAATACCTCTTGTCGTGATGTGTGGACTGAATACCATGACATGGGAGTTGAAGGAGTAAGAGCAGTTGCAGAACATAAAGTTTACACAGCTGACTCAATCCTAGACCTGCTTCAATTTGTTGCTCCAAAAATGATGGCACGTGGTAGTGCTCATTTCTCTTATGGAATAGCTGACAATTTGGATAATCCTAAATATGAACACTACAAATATTGGTCAAACCCCTTGGAGACAAAGTGAGAATTTTCACTTCTTTACTTTAATTGGTCAGTTTATTTGAACATTTATTTTTGTTATGCATTTCTGAATTCTATGCTTTGGTGGTAGTGCTCCAAAATAGTTTAGCTCCTTCAATTCATTATATTAGTTGACAGTGTCTTACTACTCTTTATTTGGTTGCTCATTTTTTATTACCAATTCAATTAATATCTGCAGATTACCAAATGCTCCTGATATGGAAATCTTCTCTTTGTATGGAGTTGGCTTACCAACAGAAAGAGCTTATGTTTACAAGTTATCTCCCTATGCTGAGTGCTACATTCCTTTTGAAATTGATCCTACAGCAGATGGTGGTGATGAAGATAGCTGTCTGAAGGATGGAGTGTACACTGTTGATGGTGATGAGACTGTGCCAGTTCTAAGTTCAGGCTTCATGTGTGCTAAAGGTTGGCGTGGGAAAACAAGATTCAACCCTTCAGGGATTCGCACTTACATTAGAGAATATGATCATTCTCCTCCAGCCAACCTGCTAGAGGGACGGGGCACACAAAGTGGTGCTCATGTTGATATAATGGGAAACTTTGCATTGATTGAAGATGTTATAAGGGTAGCAGCTGGTGCCACAGGAGAAGATCTAGGAGGTGACAGGGTGTATTCTGATATCTTCAAATGGTCTGACAAAATCAACTTACCTCTATGAATGGAGAATGCACAATCTTCTATTTCAATGAGACCCCTAAAGGATTATAAGATCATATACAATTTTTGCAGTATAACTTCACTGCTACAGAAGTTCTATATAAGATGATGCACTCAGAATTTCTGGTTTGTGCTGATCAAATTCAGATTACATGAATGGTCAACTATGCAAATTGGTTAAATGAAAAGAGCATGTATTGAATATTGTTGTTATGGTTATTAAAGTAAGCATTTGATTTGTCATCTCTGAGAAACAAGGCCAGAGGGCATGGTTCTGAGTAAGCTAAGCTGGGTTGGTTGGTTGGTTATGTTAGAGCAGGGGTACCATTTAGCATCTGTTGGTGCTGTGGTGGTTTCATTGTATCACCATAATTTTCTATAGTACCCCTTTTATTTTAGTGACTCACTAGTCTATAACCAGAAAATCCCCTAGAGAAAATAGAAAACAGCAGTTTAAGGAACGTTTGAATGAGCTTATTTTATTTTATTTTTAAAAGTAAAACTTATAATTCAAAGAGATTAGCTTTTGACTGAATTCTTTGAATTTCAGAATATTTTAACTCAAACATACAATATATTGTTCAATTTTTTCGTAAGTTGAATTATCATAAATTAGTTAAAAGATGAATTTATTTATAAGGAAAGTGATTAATGATTTGTTGTTATAGTATTAATAATAATTAAAGCAATTCTTTTTGTATTATTAAGCAATTAAACTTAAGATAGATTAGTTTTATTCAAACTATATATATTAAATGTTACAAAACTCATAAGAAACATATGTGCAATGGAAGTGGACTGTGATCCCAGACGAACTTTACCTGTAAGGTCAGGGGTTCGAATCTTAGAGTCGCCACTCTTGGGAGGGCTTTACCTTACCACCACCCCCGGGCCGAGGGTTAAAGTTATGTCTGTGGGGATTCTCGATCAAAAACTAAAAAAAACACATGCGTTCACTAAACTTAAGTAACTAGTAATACACCTTTTATCACTGGCACTACTTTGGATTTTGCTCGTATTATAGTTAGGTACCAATTAAATGGAAGTCTGAATAAAGCAAAGCAAATTTTCTCATAACCAAACAAGGAATTAGACTCATGATTAAAAGCACAAGTTAGAAATAATTTGGCCCTAGCATTCAGTTAGACCTTACTCGTGATCATTATTCCATTGATATTTTGGAATATCTCTACCATTATCATCTCTTGGTTAATAGTTTTCATTTTCAATGATATCCCACGTGTTAATGTCATTGGATTTAAAGAACAACTTCATGCAGTCCTTTCAATAACATTCCTATACGGAAATTTATGGACCTTCATGGAGGACATCTTTGCTAGGGGTTTGACTTTGATCCATTTAATAAAATAGTCTAATGCAGCGACTAGGAAACAAAAGTTTCCCAAAAGTTTCCCAACAGCCATATATAGGAATTAGGAAATGGGCCAATCAAATCCATGCCTCACAGTTAAGATAGCCAAGGGATACGCAAGGTTGATAACTTGGTTGGCGGGACAAGTTAGATGTCAGCATGCTTCTGGCATGTGTCACATCATTTCACATAATCAATGGATTGAGTGACCTTTGTATGGCATAAAATACTCTGTTGTCAAAGTCTTCCTTGTGAGAGATCACCCTCCAGGGTGTGCTTCGCTCCGCAGCTACTCTCTTGTATTGTAACTCAGTGAGGATATAGTTTACTTCATCTCGAAAGATGAACCACAATAGTGGTAGAGAGAACCCATGCCAATACAAGCGTCCATCACTCACGCTCTGTTTGTTTGTGTAGAAACGTTGAAGAGAGAAAGAGAAAAGAGTGAGATGAGAGAGATATGTGAGCACCACCGTGTTTGATTGTGTAGGAAGAGAGAGTTGGAGGAGATATAAGTGGTGGGTCCCATAATGGATAACAATCTCTCCTCTTCATCTAAGAAATAGGGGGTGATAAGGGGTTGTTTTATGCAAAGTCCATTCTACCCCTGCCATCAAAATCGATTTTATGTCTATCATATATATTGAAATCGATTAAGTTCCTCTCCCTGCCATCAAAATCGATTTCTATGTTGTCCATTAGATGTACCCCTGGTTCATTAGATGTTCTTTATTTATTTTAAGGATAATTTAGTCTTTTAACCTTTTTATACATTTCTCTCTCTCATTTCTCCACAACCAAACAACTATCATAATTAATTTCTCTTCTATCTCTCTCATATTTCTCTAATACCAAACAACCTCTATTTCTACTTTATTTCTCTACTATTTTTCTCTTCCCTATCTCTCTCTTTCCTATTTCTCTCTTCCTCATTTCTCTCTTTAAACCAAACATAGGGTCAGAGTGCATTGGGGGTTTCACTTGAGCCTCTTGGCTTTTTTCTCTTTTGTTGGAAGTTTCTGAGTTTTAAGATAAGCTCAAATAAGATCTAGTCAAACAAGAAATGCCTGATTAATTGGTAGGACAATGCACTTTGAAGAATGTGAAATTTGTCTGAGGAACATTTGTATGAAATAAACACAACTTTTATGGTTTTCATGCATAAAACGAAGGTTCGGTTGTTGTTAACATGATTTAAGGAAATTAATCTTTTGACTAAGTCATTAATTTATTAAATTTTGTACTTTTTAATATTTTTATTTCATGATTCTTCAACTAATGTATATACAAGTGTTATAAAATTCGGACCGGTGATCGACTCGGTCAGGGTACTGGGTCACTGGTCGAACCAGTGGGTCACTGGTTGAACCGGTACATATAAAAATTATAAATTTATACTAAAAAAATATGATATATAAAGATATATGTAATTTTTTTTAATTTATACATAAATTCAAATATGATTTTGATATAAAAAAATGATTAGTATAATGTATTATATATCATACATCTTTCTTCCAAAATTTATTAACTTAATAATTAACTTTTTGAGTTAGTGAATAATATATTATATTTAAAAAAAACAGAGTGGATGGAAACTTAGATAAGTTTCACGTGTATCAAATATATATAATGTTTAGTGCTTATATATCAAATGAGAACGATGGATCAATGGTAGATTCTCAGCGCATGCTTTCATTTTTCAAAGGGCTGCGAGTTTGAATCCCTTCTCTGACACATCAGCAACTCGAAACGGAACCGGTTGGACCGATTCATGGCCAGTTTGATAGCAGAAACGATTTAAATATTCAATGGCAAGTTCCCGGTTCAACCAATCGAACCGGCCGGTCCAATCCGAGTTTAATAACACTGGTATAATATACATGATCCATTATCAAAATTCACTTAATATATAACTTCTATATATTTTTTTTTGTGACTTTAAAATTTAGGGTGAGGGGATGATGTCACAGTCTAAGGCAGGGAAAACCTCCGAGCTCTTTGAGCACTTGTAAAGGTATTTACATTTTACCTCACTCCAAGGGTACGAGTGGGGGTTCGAACTTGCGACCTGTCAGATATGAGACCCTGTTTTGCTCCACTCGATCAACCCCTCGGGGTTCTAACTTCTATATATTAAAACTGAGTTCTAACGAAGCTCTCATATGCACTCTCAAACTAATGGAGTTTTCACTTTAATTCATATGATTCTTTAATTTTATTTAAAAATTTATAATTATTACAAAAATTTGAATTAATTTATCTTATTATGCAATGTTATATATGTGATTTGAATCTCTCCTTATCCTCTGGACTTTCATGTTTATATTTTAAAACATTAATAATTTTCATATAATAGTCATCTTATCTTTTGGTTATTTTTATCTAAATTTTTAAATATATATATATATATATATATATATATAGTTATCATAGAAATATTATAAAAAAAAATGTTGTCCTTTATATTACACAAGTAAATAAAATACTACTAGCTTTATATCAACTTAGCTTTTAAAAAATAAGCTACACAAAATGAAATATGTAACATTTTTTTATTATATAAAATGAAAATTATATAAAAAGGTTAAAATAAAAAGTATTATTTTTGAAAAGTTATTAGTTCGTCCAGGATTGGTATATGGAAGTTGAATTAAAGTTTTTACCTTTGACAAAATTTCTCAAGAGTCACGGATTTTAAGAAACTAACTAATAAATTATTGATGTTAGACAAAAAATTAGGAAGGTTGGTTAAGAAACAAGAGAGAGGGACTAGAATTTAACTTGACTACTAATATTGACTAGATTATAGAATTATCGCTAAAATATCTGTTCAAGTAACAATTGTTTATTGTTTATGCTTTCTAAAATAAAAATAACACTGTTATTTCAGTGCTTCGTAGCGTTGTCGCTCTTTTTATTTTTATTTCCTTTTTCCTCTGCGCTTTCACAAACCGAAGCAGTGTGATTCTGATTGTGGATCCCGACGGAACCCTCGTTTTTCCCTTGCGCTACGCTTCTCTCTCCGTCGCTGCGATTGGTGGTTCCGTCGTTTTAATCTTTCCTAATCTCTAACCCTACGCCGTCTTGCATTTTCAGCTTCAACCGAATTCTATTCTGATCATCAAGTTCCCACAGGTATATCCTTTTCGATTCCTTTCTCTCTCTTCAAGAATAGGACTTCGTTTATTTTGTCTATTCAATTTGAAAAATTAAGCCGTGGTAGGATCACGTGCTCATTTTTATTGGTAGGTAGGTAGGTATGCATGGTTGTGAATCGGGTTGCTAAGTGAAGAAAAAAACAGTTTTAGAAATTTCTGTGCTTCCCAACGGATAATTAATTGGTTGAGATATATGCATTTTGTTAAGGAAAGTTAATTTTTATTTGAAGAAGGAGAGGAACAGGAAATTGAGGTAAAGAAAAAGTGAAAATCCACAAAGTAAGGCTCTCCATCAGAAGAGTAAGGTCAGAGAGGCCTGGGCCCAGGAACACAGTTTGAAGAAGAAGTGATGGCAATAGAAATTTATCCTTGAAGGTTCTGGCATCTCTCAGCTACCTTAGGCTTTGAAGTTAACCAGGGGGAAACCATCTTGCCATGGCAGGGTTCAGGGAAGGGTTGGACCCATTGTGAATCTATTGTAGGTAGCTTTATCCTGCCTTTGCAACTCAAACCTGTGATCTCCTAGTCATGGGGCAACAACTCCAACCATTGGTAGTTTTTGAAATTTGAAGACCTTGTTAGTAGGGGGAGTTTTATGGAGGGCGTTAAGGTTCTGATATCTGCACTTTAGGTTTTGGAATAGAGGAACGGTATGCAGGTTTTAAAGATTTATTTTTTCTTGGACAAGATTGATTGGAACAGAGTAAAAGGGGCTTGGAATGTGAGGTTTAAAATGGTGTGTATCCACTGTGGCTGTGATAACTTTTTTCTTTTGCTACTGAAGGCCAGTAAAAAGTTGTGGGGATATAGATTCTGTTGCCTATGAAGATATGGCAGAATTCAATTATGCAGTTAGAAGGGAAAAGGAAAATGTGGGCTGAACACTAAGTCCGAGGGAAAGAACGGGAAGAGACTGGAGAGAGGAAAGAAACTCGACTTTTCAAGCCTTAATAAGAAAAATACCTTTAGAATACTTAAATTCCCATGAAATACAGCTTAAAAGATTAACTTTTTAAGACTATTGAATGTAAAATTACTTGGCACCAGTCTGTTGCAAATATTTATCCCATAGGCCAAATATAACCACATATGGGATCAATTTTTCATTTATTATGTGGCTGCATGAGTTTGGCTGTGGACAGATAATAGAATCTGTTGTGCTTATTTCATTTTATTTCTTTCAGCTTTGTAATGCTTAATTGAAGTTTTTGGAGATTTTAGATATGTGTGTCTGTGTGTGTGCCCCTTCTTTGCCATCTTTTATAGAATGTAATTTTGTAAATTAAATTTCTAGGTATTCTAGATTAGTGGGGCAACGGCTTTGGGTGAGGATGAATTTGCAAACAGCTGGGCAGCCTAAATCAGCTAATGGATTTGGTCGTCGGAAATCTGAAAAAGAAGGGTCAACTAAGTCTGATAATAGGATGCCCCCTGGAAAATCAAATGCCAGCAGATTAGCAAATACAGGTTAACTTTTGACCTGAGTTATTTATTATTTTCCATTTTACATACTACATTACTGATATTTATTATTCCAGGTGCAGTGCTGCCGGGCAGTAAAGGTGGTAGATATGAGAGTCCTTCACATGATCGACTAGTATATTTAACAACATGTCTTATTGGGCACCAGGTGGAAGTCCAGGTGAAAGATGGATCTATATACTCTGGAATATTTCATGCAACAAATACTGACAGAGATTTTGGTATGTTCTGTTATGTTTTTGTTATTGATTTTGATGATATTGGAGACTAATATTTTTGTGTTATTGTATAGCTGAATAGATACCTGTTTCCTGTTTTATTGTTTTTTCTACAGATCATACAGAAATTTGCATTTTTTACTCCTTATATCATCGTTGCTGTTCTTTTAGGAATCATTTTGAAGATGGCTCACTTGACAAAAGATGGCTCTTCACAAGGGCAGAGGTCTGGTGTAGAATTTGTCAGCAAAGCTCTTTCTAAGACTTTAATTATACCTGCCAAAGAACTTGTACAAGTCATAGCGAAGGTTTTGCTACTTTTTATGTATTTACAGTGTACTGGGAAAAATATGGTTTAACTTCAATTCAAAATTTGCTATGTTATGGGCTTTGTAAAAATAATTAGGATTCTGTATAGTAATGAATGGTGTTGGAAAAGTTTTAGTCGGGGATGAGGTGAAGTTGCTTTGAACACATTGTCTATTTGTTTATTTATGATGCCTTTGATGTATTATTTTGGCAGGATATTGCTGTTTCTAGAGATGACATACCTAGTGAATCTCACTATGATATGCATCAGGAGATCATGGTTGATTCAGTAATATCTCAATCTCGTCATGTTGAGAGAGGGAGAGAATTACAACGATGGGTACCTGATGAAGACGATCCACAATGCCCTGAACTGGAAAATATCTTTGATGGCCCTTGGAATAGGTGGTTTTATATTTCTCTTATGCTCAAAAGTTTTTATGAGCAATAGAAACGTTTTCACTGGACCAAACACAGCAGGAATATGACAAGGCTGCCCCTTTTTTAAGGATTGTTTATTTTCTTGAAATCTTGACACCACATGCATGCTTATCAGTCCCCTTTATTCTTCTTTAAACTTTGGAATTAGCTGAGAAACCATGTATGTAGCTTTTTTTGCTTACAATAGGAAGTTGATTAAAAATAGGATATAAGATGCTACTGTAGATGTCTCAATGACATCTTCCTCTATTTTAAATTATAAAAACTGGATATTAGGTATATTGGAAAATTGAAACTGGACACAAAGAAGTGATACTCCCTTTATAATGACGTATCATTAGTAATTATGAAGTAGAGTCACCTTTGAATGCTGATTCTGTAAATTTACTTATAATATCTATTTTCTCCAATCTACCTATTTATTTACTTATAATATTTATTTTCAGTAAAACATGATCAATCCCTCTTTAGAGGTAACAGTTATGATATTAACAGACTTATGGACTACCACTATTATTATAGTTTGGATGGGATCTTTGGTGATATACTGATATGCCCTGTGGGATGTTACTGTAACAAGTGAAGGAAAACTAATAAATGATTTTTTGTTATGATGAAGAGAAACCTTTGGAGGAGCTTAGGGACCGTTTGGGGTGGTTGCGAGTTTTCAGTTTTTGGTTTTAAAAAAATTTCAACCAAATTTTTACAACTCAAAACTGAAAACTAAAAACCTCTTTTCATGGTTTTCAAAACGTCCATTGTGAAAACCACAAAAAGTGGTTTTTAGTTTTCAGTTTTGAGTTGTAAAAACTTGGTTGAAATTTTTTGAAAACCAAAAACTGAAAACTCGCAACCACCCCAAATGAGGCCTTAGTAATTCCTGTGGTTATACATTTTCTATAGGTACTCTGTTTGTTCAGGCTTTAGTTTTTCTCCCTTTTACTCAGGTGGCATAACTCTCATTTTGTCAAGTGTAGTTTAATTGTTCCCGTGGAATGGAAGCCTTCTATGACATTATCATTACCTATATTATTATTAATAGCACGCAATCACGATGCTATCGTGCCGTTGCGGCCGCTATTGCGGCTTGAATCGCGGCGCAATAGCTGCACAACACTGAAGGAGAGGAAAACCCAAAAATGGCCCCATTTTAGTATGTTACTAGGGCAACTTTAAGGGCATTTTTGGTATTTTGGGTCACATATAAACTATCTTCTCTGAGACAGCCAACATTCAAACCGCACAAACCCTTTCTCACCTACTCTTCCTCGCCCATACTCACTGCCTGGCCACACCAGAGAACTTTCGGCCACCACTCGACTTCTCCAGCAACATTCCGGTGATATTCCAGCATACCCGACAGCCCCTGTTTTTGAGTTTGTCCTCTCCTTTGCTCTGTTTTGTCTGGTCACCCTCTTCTCCTCTAGTCCTCTTCTCTATTTTGCATGTTTTCTTCCCCCCCCCCCCCCCCCCCCAAAACCCAATCTCATTCATTACATTTTGCTTAAGCCACCTATGATCTTTTATGAATGTGTCATGAATTGAGTAATTTTTGTTTATTTTAAGCATATATATATATATACACACACACACACATTGCACAAAGAATTTCAGGGTAGCGGGAGCCGCTACCCGCTATCCCATTTTTGGGGTCGGCTGCTACGCGTGGTATTCGGGATTGATAACTGTGATTATTGCCTATCATGAAAAAGGAAAAATAAGACAGATAAGTTGTTTTCTTGTGGCATCTCAATTCTATTATTTGGGGCTGGGCGTTTATGGGGATTTGGATTTGCTGCAGTAAAAAATCCATGCAGTTAGTGCAGTCATGAAATTCGAGCCGATGTCATGACTGCATGGATTTTTTACTGCAGCAAATCTCAATCCCATTTATTGAAAGCTAAGAAATTCCTTCTGGAATTATTGGAAGGATGTTAGCATAAGATCTGGTTACACATTATGCATTATTCTTATATATCTAAGAGGAAATAGGGATTTTGTAGGAGCTTAATTGAGTGTATGATGTTGCCACTATCATTATTTATATCTCGGTTTTTGTTATTTGTTTCTTCTTTTTTATTGTAATTCTTTACAGCTCCTCGATTTTTGTTCTACACTGACAATTATTTTTGTATTTTCTAGGGGATGGGATCAGTTTGAAACAAATGAAATGTTATTTGGTGTAAAAAGCACATTCAACGAGGACCTCTATACAACGAAGCTTGAAAAAGGGCCTCAGATGAGAGAATTGGAAAAGGAAGCTATAAGAATAGCAAGAGAAATTGAGGGTGAGGAAACCCGGGATCTTCATCTAGCAGAGGTTAGCGTGGCTTCAATTCATTTATTTTTCCTTTTCCCTTTGAGAATTTCTGTGATTTTTTATTTAATTGTCTATTTGAATTCCTCAAACTCCATGATTTTTCTCAACAGGAAAGAGGCCTTTACCATGATAACTTTGATATTGATGAGGAGACCAGATTCTCTTCAGTATATAGGGGTAAAGGTGTGGATGATAGTGGATATGATGAAGACGAGGATAAGCTGCGGGATTCACACAATTCTGAAACGTTTGGTGGTATGTCTGATTCAGTAATTAAGAAACCAAGTGAAATAAGTGGTGGAACAGGCCATAATGGAGCTCAAACATGGTCAAATTTCTCCTCTGTGGTATCTCCTCAACCAGTTATTTAATAAGTGTTGCATTTTAGTAAGCCTTGATCATTTATCACCATGAAGGTTATAGGCCTGTACTTTTTTGTGATTAAACACTACCATATTGTGTTGATGCACAACTGATTTTAGTAAACAATTTCTTTTAAATCTGGATATGGTGTTTTTCATCTACATAAAGGCACCACACACTACTGTTGTTCATAGTCTACTTCAATATTGCAGCTCTGCAATTTAAAATTGGTACTTAGTTAGTGTGCAAGAATTATTAGTCCCAATGGGAAGATATGTGTTAGCTGTTTGGTAGACCAACGGGTATGTGTTTATATCTAAAATTCTGATGTAGGGGAGGGAGAGTGGTTGATGTTTTAAAGGTAATGCCTCTGTAGGTAAAACACTTGCCAGTAGTACTAGTAAAACATCCTTTTAGAAATTCTAACCAATAAGCAGGCAGCATTTGACTAATTTTAGGAGGTGTGATATTTTCATGAATAATTTCTTCCGGAAGTGTGTTAAATGTCATGTGTCTTGTTCTGCTTACGAAATTAGGTAGCTTTAATATCTAGATATGTTACAAAAATTATAAATCAGTTGTGTCCATTGTCCAAAACAAAGTTGCTATCAAATGTTCCTTGTTCTTCAAGTTTTTGCTTTGACCTCCCTTCTCTCTTATAGAGTCATTATTGTACTTTCTAATTTCAGCACAATTTTTTGGGCTACTTTCATTTCATGTACAGGTTCAGTTACACTCATCTCAGTCAAAAACTGGTATGGATTTATGTCGCTCTGGTTCTTATGATCATGCTAAGCAGTTAGCATCTGAACTCCCTGCCCAAAGTTACTCATTTTCGGATGGGGAAAGCAGGTGTTTATTGACTTTTGCTTTTCTGTATGTAATTACTTTTTCACTGTAATTATTTGTATCCCTTTTTCACCCAAGTGTATCTTTTCAGAACTTAAAAATGTAAATATCAACTTTATTATGAATTCTCAAATTCTACGAACTTACAGGATTCAGGACAACTCAGTTTGTGATCTACATGGAGCCAATGGTAACCCCACAGAAGAACATCAGATAGTGAGTTGAAGTTTACAACTCTCATGCTCATGCCTACATAATATCTTGCATGAGATTGATATAATCTGATGCTCTTAAATCTCATTTTTCTTTCTTTCTTTCCCCGTTATTTGATGCAGCAATCTGAGGCTGGCCAGCTGTCAAAATCTGAGGGTTTGTGAAATTTCTTTCTCAGCTCCCTGTGAATTCATTAGATCTAAAGCATTATGCCTGAAGCTAATGTCGATGAAAACTAAACCAATGTCATTCAAGTGATTATTCTGTTTATTATAAATGAAGTGCTGAAGCTTTCTGTCAGTACTCAATAGTACTTCTGAATGGAAGCTCTCACCTACATTTTGATATTGGCATTTCTTAGTGCAGATTTACAGTCATCACTCAACTTGAAAGATGGCTCTGATAAAGGGGGATTATCACCTAGTCCCATGTCCCATGCCCCTTCTACTCATATTTTATCAAGGACTGATGAAAAAACTGGGGCACTTGGGGAGTTGACTGGGGGTTCAGCATCTGGCAAATCTAATGGAGAGACAAAATCCGTAAATTCACGTGGAAGATTAGGTAGTGGTACTTCATCTGGTTCAGATGGTGTGGCAACACCTTCTGGTCCTGGTCTATCACCAAGTTCTTCCCTTGGTTCACTGTCTTCCGAAAAGTCAACTCTGAATCCCAATGCCAAGGTGTGAAAGTTCAAGATTGACTTTTTAGAATAGGAAATTGCACTTTCAAATGCTGGTCTATATTCTGGTTAGCCACACTCTGATCTTCTAAATTACTGGCATGTCTCAGCTTCCCCCTTTTTGTTTTCTCTTTGTTGTCAGGAATTCAAGCTTAACCCTAATGCAAAGAGTTTTATTCCATCTCAAGCACCTGTTAGGCCTCGCTCCCCAGTGTCTGATGGTTCCTTCTATTTCCCAGCTAATGTATCTACTGTACCAAGTATGCCAGCCATGCCCATGGGTGTTGGAGTAAGTATTTCATGGAAAGAGACTCAATCTTCACCGAGGAAAATATGTATTATACTATTATAATAAGTATGTCAATATTTTCACCCGTGTTCTTATAAAGGGTTTTCTCCCAGGTCATTAATATTGATTGCCACTAGATCTACAACATTTCTGTCTGCTGTAGTAAAACTGATATTGAAAGGATTGGGGCTTATTATGTACTTTTCTATTGTTATTGCTGATCTGGTATCATCTAACATATGTTATCATATTAACTTCAGTAGTATGAATTTCTTGATGAGTTTTGGGGTGTAAAAAATTGTTAGTAATTGCCCCTTGTTTTCTTTCAAAACTTTAGACCATGGACTGAGACTATCTTTGGTATTGGGTAAGAAAATCTGACTGGCAGGATACCTAAGACTAGTCCATCCAGAAAGATTCACTGTGTTTGAACCAGTCTTGTATTATCCTTGGAACTTATATTTCTTAGGATAAGGTCTTTTGCACGAAGTTAAAGTTTTGCTTCATGTCCTGTTCATTCTAAAAAATGAATGGTATATCTTTTCATTTGATAATTGCCTTAATTTACTGGATGCTAGTATACTCTGTCCCATATTGTAGAGCAGATTGAGATTTGAAGGGAGTGGAATATGGAAGTTAGTACATTCACTTCTTCCCTTTTTAGGCGTGTTGTCATTTTGGGCAGGACATTCATATTTTTTATGGAATGTATAGAATAGAAGTGTGTAATTATGGGATGGAGATGCTTCCTGAGATATTTAACTTGCATCTTAGGATTAAAACTTTCTGATTAAGTGCCAAATTGGCCTATTCACACCACAGTGGATGTATAGAGTTATTAGTAAGGTCTAAAATCTCTGACTTGCTTTTCTTTGCAACCTTGATTATGTTGCATATGTTGTGCAGGTTGGAACTACTTTTGCCGGGCCACAACCTATCATATATAATCCACAGGTAGCACAAATGCCATCCCAACCATATTTTCATCCGAATGGACCACAGGTGGGATTTCACTTGTAGTTTCTCACTGGTGACTTTTATGTGAATATTGATGTTTCAAAATAATTAATTAATATTATTAATCTAATTGCAGCTTGGACAACTTGTTGGTCATCCTAGGCAAGTTTTATACATGCCGAGTTACCTCCCTGTAAGGACTCATGTGTTTTACTTGTTATTGTTAGTTTTTTAGTTTTTTAGTTTTATGCTAGCTTTTATTTGGAAAATGTCTTCCATTTTCCTTTAGTCTGGTTAGAAGGCTTTACATGTGTATGCTTTAACTTTATGTATCTTAAATTTGCTGGCTTTGGCATCATAAGAAAGTTACGTGATAAAATCAGCTACCTCAATAACTTCTTATATGCTGATGTGTCATGGATGTTGGATATTCTTTCCTTGTAACAATGATGGAGCAGGACTTTTCTTCATTAGGCATCTGATCTGAATTTGAACAATCTTAGCTGCCATTATATATATAACTTCTAGGTTAACATTTATGGTCAAATTTTTGGGAACTCATTCCATATGGTTTTTTACAGGAGACACCACCATATAAGGGACGGAATTATTGACCACTTTAAGTTGACTGCATTCTTCGCAAGTTCTCTCCTTGCCTGAAAAGAATGACCTCAGTGGATGGTGTTATTCAAATGACAAGGATATCTGCAGCTGATGGGATGATTTCCATATAAGTTTGATATTTTGGGCAAGCTGGCTCATTCTGGGATATAAGTTACTGATCTTGTATTCACCCATACATCTTTTGGGATTTCTCAGTTTTCAGTGATGTAGTAGCAGTTGACTCAGACTTACCCTTTTTTTCTCAGTTTTATTTTCATGCAACATTTACTATTTTACTTTCATTTGCGTCTTCCCTAGTTTAATTATTACCCATTCTTTTAATTCATGCCTACAGAAATTGGGTTGCTTTCCTATCATATTTCATGTCTTAACTAATTTAATCATCTGAGTGAAAACTTGTTGTTATGACATTGGGATTGGATTGGTTTAGAACTTCGGCTTCTTTTGACATGACATTGGGATTGGATTGGTTTAGAACTTCGGCTTCTTTTGACGAGAGCCGAATCACAGTGGCTAGTGGCTACCATGCAAGTGTGAACATGAAGGAAAGGTAAATAACTCGGATGAAAGATATTGGATTATTGGTAGTCACTGAATTACTAAGTAAATATACTAAATAATCACAATTCAATAAGATCCTTCAGTCCAGGTAAATGAAGATGAGACAAAGAACAAAAGTTAATAGAGTCAAATTATGCGCATACTTTGTAAAAACGCATTAATTCTTTGTCAACGCTCTGTCAATAAATTATTATTACGTACAAACAGAAATGAGTATATAAATTACACCCCGAACTTGATTGAAATTAAGCCCATGAATGAATCTGACTACAAATTTTGGGGACTTTGGGTGGGCTGATCAAGAGCAGCGCCCTTATATTTTATGATGTCCAGGTATTCATGTAGCGGATTTTTTTTTTTTGGAAAATAAAGAATTAACCCAATTTTTTTTTTAAAAAAAAAACAGGTAAATTGAGGTCTGAAATAGCTCCTATATTTTCGAGTTCCTGAGGGATGACAACTGTATGCATTTTAAACCATAAACAATTAACCTTATTTATCTCTATTTGTAAAAATTTCTCTCTATTTTTATTTATTAAAATTCTCTCTCCTCTGTCTCCTTAGTTTTCTCTCTCTCCCCCATCTCTTCTCTATTTCTCTCCTTTGTTTCTCTCTCCCTCTCTCTCTACTCGGTTTTCTCTCTCCCCTCTCTCTCCTCTCTCTATTTCTCTCATCTCTCTCTCCTACATTTCTCTCTCTATCTCCTTTCTCTCTCCTCGGTTTCTCTCTCTTGTATCTCTCCTCTCTCTCGCTCTCAGTCCCCCCATCTCCCTCTCTCTCCTCTATTTTCCGCTCCTTATTTCTCTCCGCCTCTCTCTCCGTTGTTTCTCTCTTCCCCCTTTCTAATCTATTTCTCTCCTCCCCCTCTCTTTCCCCCCGCTCTCCCCCCGCTCTCCTCTCTCTCCTCTGTTTCTCCCTCTCTCTCTCCTTGTTTTTCTCTCCTATCTCTCTCTCATTGTTTCTCTCTCCTCTATTTCTCCTTGTCTCTCTCTCCTATGTTTCTCTCTCCCCTCCCCCTCCCCCTCTCTCCTCTGTTTCTCTCCCCTCTCTCATTGTTTCTCTCTCCTCCGTTTCTCTCTCTCCCCTCTCTCCTCTCACCCCAAATTTGGTACTTAGGATTAGGGTTCAAGCTTGAGAATCACAAGGGAGCAATTGGCCAAAATTCGCACTTTTGAGTTTCGTCATGAAAACTCGCCACCTGAATTGTATAGGCAATGAGCCATCAAAAACAAATTTTCAGAATTTTTCTCCACTCTTTGGTATTTTTTATTCATTTTCCCATGTTTTTTACTATTTAAATCACTAAAAATACAACATTCTTAAAAAATTCGTGAAACTTCACCAAGGAGTCCCATACCAAACATAACATCCATGCAAAAATTCACGTGGAAATTCAAACCACAAGGTTGCATGCACTAGTCTACAAACCAAAGTTGGTACTTGGGTCTAGGGTTCTTATTTTAGACTAAGAGGGGAGCAATAGGCCCAAAATGGCACTTTTGAGTTTCGTCACGAAACTTTACCACCTGAATTGTATAGGCAATGAGCCATAAAAAACAATTTTTCAGAATTTTTCTCCACTCTTTGGTGTTTTTTATTAATTTTCCCATGTTTTTTACTATTTAAATCACTAAAAATACAACATTTCTTCAAAATTTCGTGAAACTTCACCAAGGGGGTCCCCACACCACACATAACATCCATGCAAAAATTCACGTGGAAATTCAAACCACAAGGTTTCATGCACTAGTCCACAAACCAAAGGTTGTACTTAGGTCTAGGGTTCTTACTTTAGACTCACACGGGAGCAGTAGGCCCAAAATGGCGCTTTTGAGTTTTGTCACGAAACTTCTCCACCTGAATTGTATAGGCAATGAGCCATCAAAAACAATTTTTCAGATTTTTTCTCCACTCTTTGGTATTTTTTTATTAATTTTCCCATGTTTTTTACTATTTAAATCACTAAAAATACAACATTCTTCAAAAACTCGTGAAACTTCACCAAGGGGTCCCCACACCAAACATAACATCCATGCAAAAATTCAAGTGGAAATTCAAACCACAAGGTTGCATGCACTAGTCCACAAACCAAAGTTGGTACTTGGGTCTAGGGTTCTTACTTTAGACTCAGAGGGGAGCAATAGGGCAAAATGATACTTTTGAGTTTCGTCACGAAACTTCACCACCTGAATTGTATAGGCAATGAGCCATCAAAAACAAATGTTTAGAATTTTTCTCCACTCTTTGGTATTTTTTATTAATTTTCCCATATTTTTTACTATTTAAATCACTAAAAATACAACATTCTTAAAAAATCCGTGAAACTTCACCAAGGGGGTCCCCACGCCACACATAACATCCATGCAAAAATTCACGTGGAAGGTGATGGAAATCGAAAGTGACTATAGCTTATTTTATTTGTCTTTTATAATTATAATTTCTATCACTAGTTTATTATGACAATTGTGAATTAATAGTATATGACATTGGTTATATAATGCCAATGGTGAATTTCGCACTACAATGGTAGTATATCAACTCATTATATTGTCTATGGCAATATTTGACGGAAAATCCTTCATAAATGGAATCCATTATGCCACTAAAGAGGTCCAATACGTCTAACAATTAGGGTCTGTTTGGTGCACATTATAGGATATGATGGGATATGATGGGAGAGTTGGATAGTGACATGATAGGATAAGAGCAAGATAAGCTCATATCTTATCCTATGTTTGGTGTACACCAGGATAAGAAGACAAATATGATTATTTTATCTCATCCTACGTTTGAGATGGTCAGATTATGGTAGGATAGGATATAAAAATATTAAAATGACAAAATTACCCTTATTACAAATTTAAATTATTTTTTTTTGCTTTTCAGCAAGCACACATAAATAAAAAAATTTTATTAGAAAATATTTAATTTATTTTACCAAAAATAAATTGTTAAAAATATTAAAATTAATATCAAAATTACCACAAAAAATTGTTATTTTAGAGAGAGGAGGAGAGAAAGAGAGGAGAGAGAAAGAGAGAGGTGACGGAGGGGAGCAAGAGAGATAGTAGAGAGAGAGGGGGAGAGAAAGAGGAAAGAGAGAGATAGGAGAGAGAGAGATGGGAGGGGAGCATAGTGAGCGGCACAAAAGGCTCTCTTCCCTCGTCCCTCTTTCGTCTTCTCTCTTCCCTCTCTCTTCTCCTCTTTCCTTCTCTCTCCCTTCCTTTTCTCTCTCTGTCTTCTCTCTCCCGCCTTGTGCCTCCCTCTGCCCTCTCTCTTCTCTCTCCTCTTTTTCTCGCTCCTCCCTCTCTTCTCCCTCTCCTCTTCCTCCCCCTTCCTTTCCTCCTTTCCATGAATATTATTAAAAGGACTGAATTGAATTTCGTAAACTTTTACTTAAAAACTTCAGCAAGTAACCGATAATGAATCTCAACCCTCCATTGATTAATGAGGAGATCTAACGGTCAATATAGTGTGTATCACCGGTGAGTCACAAATTTAGTGACCCACCGTAGACGTCGCCCTAAATTGAAACCCTAGCACATGAATAAAAAAAGTTTAATCGACGGATGATGTCTCCCGTAGTCACTTTCAGTCATTATTCATATTAATTTCTAGAGCATGCTTCCTATTTTTTAAATCACATAATATAATTGGTTTAAAGTAGACTTAAGTTTAGGTTTTGGTCCTTATATATATAGTTATGAATTTTCTATTTTTATTATTGTTGAATATCAGCTCTTTTTTTTTACTTATTAAGTTTCATTCCATATCTATTTATCGAAAATAAATAATTTTTTATAAAGAATTAATCTTTGTAATTTAACTTAATAAGATATTGGTTTCTAAAAAATAAAAAATTTAATAAGACGAAATTGTAAGAAACTAAATAAAAATATTAAACCAATATAATATAATGCGGCGTAGAACATATCCCTTTTTTTAATTATCTTAATGGACTATAGGTTGTTGTTTTAAACATATCACGTTAATAAAACCAACATTTGTATGACGTGGGAGTTAAAAGGACAATCACCTTCTAAAAAACATTTAAAATATTGTTGCAGTCAATTTATTTATTTATTTATTTATTTGCAGAAAATGTCATGCTAATCCTTGATCCTTGATAACTACTAAAACTAGTATTATATATAACATATGACATTATGATAAGCTGCCAAGTCTTATGGGCCATCATTCTTTTGTTTTGCGTTCATCCTTTTCTTTCGTGGAGATGACAAACTTCTATCCTTGTTGATAATCCAAATTAGTATTAGTATTTAATTGTGTTTGGTACTAAGCATAGAATATTGTTTGCCGAGGTGTGAAGAGGAAGCATGAAACCAGTGCCAGCCTGGAATTGTTCTTCATTTTAGCTTTCTAATACAATTACCAAATCCAAGAATCCATTATCTAATAGGAATGAATTTAATAAAAAAAAGTATATAGCCGTGTATGTATTCCTGTCTGGCCTGAGTATGCTAGTTGAACCATGGTGTTCATGATCTATCAATTAATGAATGAAAATACAATGATTATCCATCTTGTAGGAGATGTCAATCAACCTAGTGACCAAAGAGTTTTCGCTATAAAGAGATAACAATTTCATACGATCTAATCCTACAATAATTAATATAACATATTTTTCTTATAATATCTTTTCATCACATCACCTATTACATTTTACATTTCTATTTTTTTTCTTTTTATTTTTATCTTTCTTTGTTATAATGTTGTTTTGTTGTATATTTTCCATTATAAATAATTAGAAAAAAGGTGCCACGGTCCAATGTTTCTATTTGACTTGAATATGTTTAAGATAGACTTCTTTAGAAGATATTTGTGTCTCACGAAAAAAAAGATATTATATTAATTTATAAATCAAACAAGAAACTAAATATATTTGATTTCGGGTTTATCAGTAATTTAGGTAATAAATGTTTCATATTAAACATTGAAATTGATTATTTATCTTTTGTTTTGTATTTAGTGGATTCAATCTTTAAATTTTGAGGAGGACTAGTAACATATTTTTTAACATTCTTTTTTAATATATTTTATGTGATTTGTTGAAATTTATATGGGTGATCAGTCCATCAAATTATAAAGGTCCTATTATATTTATTCCCATTTGATGGGACTCATGTGATTTTTAATCAATTACAGATAGTGTATTAAAAAAAGTGTGTCATAGAATATGTTGTTATTATTTTTCTTAAAATTTTATTTTTTCTAAGATTCCATTTCAGTGAAAAAGAAATTCAAGTTTCAGTCCTTACAATTCTATCTAATTTGTTTTACTTTTTTTATTGTTTCACTCATCTCCTTATACTGTGGTAGTGAGAACGAGCAAATTAGCTTTCATTTTTAAAATATTTACTATGCTAATAAAATATCTTGAGTTATTTTCTAATCATGGACACCCAATGAGCTTGCTTAAATTTTAAGATTCTCTTACGATGATCTAATCTTATGTAAATTTAGATTGATAGTTTTGTTCGGACGTTTGAATATGTATGAAAGTATATAAACAATATGTGATTTTTTAAAAGAATTTAGGTTTAATTATATTTTTGTCCCTAAGTTTAATGTTGGGGAAATTATGGTCCTCCAATCTTTAATAGCTCGAATTTAATTTTTTGATTTTATAATTGTGATAAATGTGGTCCTATCGTTAAATGACAATCCAACCGAGATGACATTGCTAATATGTCTCACCTAGATTAATGGAATTATTACATGATCTATAGTTTTAAATTATTTAAAAGAAACTTAAACAAATATTGTTATTTTTCTTTACCCCTTTATTTTGGGTGTCTCTCTTTTCCAAACCCTAACCTTTAAGTGGGAAAAGGGATACCCAAAATAAAAAGGATAAAAAAAAAATATTAATATTTATTTAAGTTTTTTCTTAAATAATTTAAAAATTTAGAGTATCTAGTATATGTGATTAATGCATTATATAATTTGAAGGGGTTTTATCAAAACAATCAAGCTAGACATATCCCAAAGGGATTCTGTAAAAACTCCGAGGTAGTATTTGTTTGTTTTTTATATAAAAAAAATGAGAGGTAGTATTGTGGATAACTATTTCAACTAACTACAATAAATAAATTGGGTAAAGTATAGTAAATGGGATCATTTTAATAAAGTTATATAATAATAATAATTTTTCTAATATGTATAATGTTGCATGAGATAATAAATTAAAAGTGGAAATATTTTATTAGAAAATGTAGTATTTCATATAATTAATGCATTGAATGTTGTAATAGTTGTAATTTCCAATAAAACATTCACACTCTTGATTTATTAACATGTGCAATGTTACACAGGTTGCAAAACCCAATATAATAAAAGGGATTTACTAACGAATGTCACATGGATACGAGTTAAAGGAATCAAAATTAGAAAGTTTTTTATTGGACTGTACACCATTTAATACTATAAATAAATGCAATCAATATTGTGATTTCTAATAAAGACCTACAATATATGTACTCCCTCGGTTTCTTTTTATCTGTCGTTGTAGGGTCTCAAATTTATTTTTAAATAAGTGTCATTTTCAGATATCAAAACAATAATAAATGCTATTTTCCAATTTTACCCCTTTCTTAATCTAATTCTTTTTATTTTAAATATTTATTACTCCCTCTGTTTCTTTTTATGTGTCGTTTTAGAATCTCAAATTTGTTTCTAAATAACTGTCGTTTCAAATACCAATGCACTAATAAATGCTATTTTTCCAATTTTAGCCCTTTTTAAATCTGCTTCTTTCTATTTTAAATATTTATTATAAAGTTATATCATAAATGTTCAACAAATTTAAAGTCTTGATAAATGTACTATTTATGTTTCCAACAAAAAAGTTATGCCACAGGGGTAAAACAAATTTGAAAAAGAAATATATTTCATTGTAAAAAGAGAGATATTAAATGCATTAATAGGAGAAAGATAAATGACATGTTTGGAAAAGACATAGTTATTGCATTCCTTAATCCTTGTGCAAAAACCTTAAACGACAGATAAAAAGAAATGAATGGAGTATAAAGTTATATCATAAATGTTCTACAAGTTCAAAGTCTTGATAAATGTATTATTTATGTTTCCAACAAAAATTTTATGGTATAGTGGTAAAACAATTTTGAAAAGAAATTCATTTCATTGAAAAGAGAGATATTAAATGCATTAAAAAGAGAAAAAGAAAGGATACATTTGGAAAATAAAAACTAAAAAGATATAGTTATTGCATTTCTTAATTCTTGTGCAAAAATCTTAAATTACATATAAAAAAACAGATGGAGTATTTCTTAATAAGTGCCCTTATACCCTAGGACAACTCGTTAGCTGTCCATAATAGAATTATACATTAATTACATTTTTATTAATTTGTGTGCATAACCTTAAATAATACTGCTACCTCCATTATTATTATTATAAGAAACAAAAGGTGTAGTATTGACCCTAATTATAAAAAAGATAAGATTGTTTTCACATGTATTACTTATTAATTTATTTTATACTATTAATTTATTATGAATTTATGTTAACAAGACTTTCACCAAAATAAATATATTCATTATTAATTATAAGTATTTATTGAATAAAATTAGAAACAAAATAAATATACCCCTCCTAACTTGAATATAAGAAACAAAATTAAATGTACACTTATTAAGAAAATTTTTAACTACATTTAATTTTCTTGTTGTCATCTAAAAATAATTACATTACCTAAATTTTTCACATTTAATTTTATTGAAATTTGTTTTAAGTGGATTTACTTTTTTTTTATGATACATGATTTATTAAATAGAGTTGTTGGAAAATAAAACTTGAATTAAATAAAAAATATTTTAAAATGATCTTAATAAATAATATAATATTAGTTAAAATTTATTTATAATTTTATCCATTATTTATTGTTTTTTATTTATATTTAAGTTCGGATGAATGTAGTACGAAATAGATGAAGGATATAAAAGTAAGAAATGCTAATGAGTGTTGCAAAAGTAGATAAAAGGGTAATAATGATATATGGATACCTAAAATTTATTTTATTTCCATTTGAAATTTCTAATTTCTCTTTATCGTGTGCACAACACATAGTATGATTATTGTAGAAGGGGTGTAGGGAGCGCGTGCATTTAAGAGCCGCTGAGGAATTTAAGGCAAACACAGACGTCCTATGAGTAGGCATCATAGTCTGA